>CM077878.1:40954164-43354164 GCA_039720435.1 Amazona ochrocephala | reverse complement strand
ATTAAATATTCCTTCTGTACATACATGGCTTTACCTGAGATGCTTCATTGTGTCCTGAAGGTTTCTCAATTTCAGTTGTGCAGGACACAGCTAAAGATCAAGTTTCTGTTCATCTGCAGTGGAGAATTGGTGCTTTCCCTCAAGAAATAACCCCAGTTATTATTTTCCTTTCAAAAGCTACTGTAGTTTAGTACCAGGTAATGGCTGCCATGGTCCCATAAGCAGATTTTTTTTTCTTTTTTTCCAACTGTGTACACTTAAATTACTTCATGTAGAAGTGACCTTATCTCAGGAAGCACAAATGCTAAAGACAAATTAAGCAACTATTGTAAAATAAACTTCCTCACCTTTTGAGCATTGTAAAACTTCTGTTTGCATTATTACTATATTCAATTGCATTATTATTATTTTCAATAACTTTAATATTGATGCATAGTTCTTTGTACTTGCTTTCATGTTAGAGAATTGGGGGAGAATAAATGGAACACAGGAACTGCTATTTAATGTCAGGCCTCAGCTTAGTCTTGTTATCTGTACTTGTACTGTGCTGTAACCAGACTTCAGAGGAATGCCTGAAGAACTCAGTCAAAAAACTGCATATTTTTCCCCACCTCTTCTTCTACTACCACGTACAGGTCTCAGTGTAATTGGTCAGAGGCAGGGATTGCCCTGAAGCGTAGGTTTAAGATCCTTCCCAAAGGTTATTTTAATGCATTTTTACATTAAATACAGATATTTCTGTATCCCATAAAATTTCCAAGCCCTTCCAAGCTTTCCTTCATGTCTACCATTAAATATTGCTTATTTGTTATAAATATGATCAGTAATAGTGTTGTTTAAGTAAGTAAGTCATGTATATTGCTGTATATGTCTTCCTTTTTTATTTCTTCTGGAACTCAGTTTTCCCCAGACAAGTATTTTTTATTTGGATAGGTCTCCCTAGAGAAACTGTTTCCTGCAAGATTGTAGGTTCTCTGTCTTGTTCTCGGTGAGCACTAGGGAATATGTACTTCACATACTAGATGCTTTGGTTCCTACTAAGTATTCCTATGATTTTTCTCATTTTTCATCAACAGTCTTCTTGTGATGGTAGGAAATATAACTGCTGTTTGCTCTCAAATAATGAATAAAGGGGAATGAAGACACTTCTAGAAAGTGACTTGCCCACCTTTGCTTTCCAAGTAAGTGTACTGGACTGGCAGAAATTAGTTGATTGCAAGAGTAATGGAAGTAGGGAACAGAAGACATAATTCGTCACTGCCAGTGCTTTATTGAAATGACCGTATTTCATTTACATGCTAAATATTCCACTGAATTTGAAAGGGTAATAAAAACTAAAATAACACCACACAAACAACCAAACAGATGAAAAGAGACTGCAGTTGCCAGGAAAAGTCTCTGAGACTGTCCTAAAGTTTGGCTGTTTACAACCCATTCCACTTCTGAAAATTTCCTGTTTGGTAAAGACTCTGACGTTTGCTCAAAGAACAAAATCTGTTCTTTGATTCTGATATGTTTATTTTTTTCATGAGGAAGAATTTCCTGGTTTTATTCTTTCCAGCTATTTAGTATGTTTGATGCAAGGCTTAGGACAGGTTAAAGCACAACATTGTAAGGTTTAAACCAGTTTTCTGTTCCACTTTTACACTGGTAACAACTTTCTTTTGTATTATGGTTTGTAAATCTCTCAACCATTTCCAAAATCTGCAGCTGGGCGGATTCAGAAGTTAAAATGGGACTCTAGGTACTACACTGGCAATGTGAGAACTGAAGTTATCTTAGTATGGTAAACTTTTAAAAAACTAGGATGATAGGAAGCTTGTGCAATGTCTTCATTGTATCATTTGAAGTATCTTCTCTAGAGAGGTATTGTACACTGAGAAAAAAAATGAGAAGCATCTGTTTTTCACTCCAGGTCTTGCCAGGTTTAGAATACCAAATCAGTTTTAACTGAAAAATTAAGTTTATAGATTACTGATGTGCAATCCCAGCACTATGAATGAGATGTGGCAGAAGATGTAGTGATGATTAAGTTTATGTGGATACAGCTGGTGAAGTTATGAATTAGAATCTCAAAAAATGAGCAAACAGATGCATTTTCTGCTGGAGAGTGCACCTGCTTCAGGCCATAGGTCTACCTCTGCCCCTTTGACAATACCGAGCATTCACTGCAGCTACAAAGATCACAAATTCCAGTTTTACCAAAATGGAAGACCTCATTCCAGCAGGAGCAGGCATTACTAGCTGCAGTATGTCTTCTTCCTTCTAATGGGAAGAAAATTGCCTGAAAACAGCTTGGCAGTGTAGCAGCAATATTGGGCTGGTACCTTCTTATTTGGCATCCAACTAGACTAAAGCACATCTACCATCTACTGGGCATTCTCTCAGAAAATAACAATATTTAAAGGGTTAACTAAAAGTCACAGAGGCTGTCTTTTCATCTGCAGTCTAGCTTGAAATTCTTTACTGTGAGGGTGGTGGGACCCTGGAATGGGTTGCCCAGGGAGGTTGTGAATGCTTCATCCCTGGTGGCATTCAAGGTGGGGTTGGACATAGCCTTGGATGGCATGGTTTAGTGGGAGGTGTCCCTGGGCATGGCAGGGGGGTTGGAACTCGATGATCTTGAGGTCCTTTCCAACCCTTACTATTCTATGATTCTATGATTCTCTCCCACAGCTTCATTATACTGGTAATAAAAAGTTTACGTCTTATGAAATCAGGAGGGGAAAAAATCATAGAATCATAGAAATTTTGGCTTGAAGGTACCTTTACAGGTCATCTATCCCGACTTTTGGCTTAAAGTAGTGTTGTCAGTCCTGGATTAGCTCATGGGTTTCCTTAGCCAAATCTTAAAAGCCTGCAAAGAAAGGAACTCTGCAGCCTCTGAATTTTTTTCCAGATATCTAGATTGAACCCTCCTTCTCACAGACTGTGACTTTTAGCCCTTCCTGTATTTTCTCAAATAGAATTAATATCCATCATCTTTTAGCACTGCAAATAATTGCATGCTGTTAATCAAGCACTCATTGGCCTTCTCTACACAAGATTTAAGAAGACAAGTTCCCTTAGCTTCCCCGTGCAGATCATGTCAGCTAAATGCCTGATTATTTTGACCCAAACTCCCTTCTGTTGCTTAACCAAAGAGTAGGGGGAGGGGGGAAAAAGAGAGACAAAGGAGGAAGTGAAACTAGACGTAGTGCTCCAAATGCATCCATGCCATTGCCAAAAGACCCTTTACAGAGAGCTTTTGGGGTAGTACATGGTCTATGTGACTGACTGATACAGAAAAATAGCCACCTCTGGGGATAGGATCTAAATACCTTTCCAAGTTATTTTCTCAGTAACTGAAGTTGTGTTGAAGATGACAAAAAACAATTCAATCTGTTGTTCTGAGTTTTATGCTGATAGCTCATTTCCTTTTGTTTCCTATCTGTGGACATTGTTTGAGAAGCAGTAACAGAATTTGTAGTGATTATACCATTTTTCACTTTGTTTGGAGAGAAAAACTGAGTGTTCCGACCCCCCCCCCCCCCAAAAAAAAAAAAAAAAAAAAAGCCCATGTTAATGACATAGGCAGAATTCTTGGTTGCCTCATCGTGGCAGGTGTGCAAAATTAGTAACTGAACTGAAAAAACGGCTAGCCCAGACCACTAATAAGATAAGTGTGTTAGGGAATGCTACCTGTATGAGTCCTTTCAGAGGCCTGAAGCAGCATGTGGGGCACATTGCTTAGATTATTTGGAAATTGAGAGCAAAGCTGAATTCATGACCTGCTTTCAAATGAGAATGAATGCTGCTCCTGGTAGCTCCGCATGATGGTTTTCTCGCAGTCAGAGCCAACTGCTTCAAAACAATAAAGAAAATCTTCTCCAAGCCTCATCCGTCCTTCACATAGGAGAGCAGCAACAGCTGGCAGTGAGTGGAAGAATTCTACATTGTCTTTGGTATGCCATTTCAGACACATCCTTTCCTCATGTTTCATACAGTAAAATCTTTCTCCATGATGAAAACTGGCATAATGAATATTATATATATAAATACATATTTATGCACATGTATGCATGTATATACATTGTTTTGTTGTGAAATAGAGTTTATCTGGAGAAATAATAAAAAAAATCCAAATTTCCAGTGCTAAATGCAGCATACATTTAGTTTAAGATGCTTTTTAAATTATTATATTAAGCATTATTACTGTACCTAAAAAAAAACAGTGTGCCTTTTACTTGGAAAAAACAAATATAGTTTCTGAAGCAAATGGCAACTAATGATTTCTGTACGTTGCTATAAATAAATGGGCACAGAACTTGAGGCACAACGGGGTTTGATGTTCAGAAAATATACATAGCTTTTACAATTCAGGGCTCTTGAATTTTACTTTTGGAAATGTAGACATTGAAAATATTGCATTAAAAAGATAACTGTAAACTGGAGGCAGTGCAGATATCAATGGTTCTTAAATGTCACTATTTACATGTAAAATAACTTTGAAATGGCATGACATGTGGTCTGAGAAAGGATGTTAAATATTTAGCCATTAGGCACAAAACATGCATTCCATATTTAGTTTTTAAACAATACCCAGATAATTTTTAAGTCTGCAAATTTCTATTGTGATTTTGATCCATCTTTGTTTCTAGTTCAGACTGACATTTTCCCCTAAGCAATGTGGATCTATGTGATTCGTCCAGGAGTCCCATTAGTTTGACTTTGTACCTTTCAAGGAATGTGCTGAATAATCAAGGGAGAAAAAAAAAAAAAAAAATGAAAAAAGCACCGATCGAAAGGACAGAGCCTCTTCAGTTTACTTTCTGAAGGCGTACAAGCACTGATCAACCATATTGTTGTAAAAGGTATCGAAGAGTGAATTTCAGCCAAGATAAGCATTACTGAACACTGGGTACTTCTCAGAAATCATTTATCATCTTCATGATTAGATCCATTCTGCACTCACCACATTCCCACTTTCCTCATGTATTACCTTACCGTCTACTACTCATGTATTTCATTAACTTAGATTCTTTATTCACTGAATTTTCTAGAGGCAGCTCTTAGAAGATCTCAATCATAAGCCATGCCCTAAACCTTACGCTTCTTCAGGCACACCTTAAATAAGACTATGAGAGGTACAATGTATTGCTTTGTTTCAAATGTAGCATGATCAGTCTTTTGACACTTATGTGATAAATACTGACAAATCTAAGCTTGGAACTAATCTGAGCTTGTAAAAATAGCAAGAAAATGCTCCAGGAAATAGATCTTGCAGCCACAGTCTGAGTTTTGAAGCTAGCAGAAATAAAAAATGGCACATTGGGATGATGCTAGAATGCCATCATAAATGAAATACCATGTACTTTTTTTTTCCCAGCACACAAGGAAGCTTCCTGAATCCTGTCATGAGCCAATCCGTTCCTAGGTGAGGTCTGCATCCGTTCAGCTGTGGAATACTACTAGCTGATATACTGTCAAAGCTTCCACCCCCTTGCTGCTTATCCCTTCCTCATCACAGTGGGGATTGGAATAGCAGTCAGGAGGTAAATGTTGTTTCTTATTCCAGTCGCCACTTAAACTGAGACTTTTTGTTATATGAGAGATTACTCTGACCTTCCTTTCTGGTCTAACACACTTACTTGAAGTAGCCTTTGAAATTGAGAGAAGCAAAACTGCTGTCTTTTTCTTGTCTTATGAAATACCACTGTATTATGGCTGAATTTCAGAACTAGTGAGACTGCAGTAAGTTTGCCAGGACAATAATACCAATAAAGCCTTCTACTAGAGAGATCTTACTTGCAAAAGAAACTCTTTCTTCACCATAGTTAAACTGCTTTCTTGAATGACACAAACTATAGCAGTGCCAGGGATCTTCTTGTTGTATAAATTACATCTTCACAGAGATTTTTTTGGCCCTCTAGTTGAACTGGATGGAAACATGATTTCCCCCCCTCCCACCATGTTCATTGCAACGCTGAAAGCTCAGCCTCAGACATTTTGTTTTTTGCCTCAGGAAAAAGTTGGCTGTCTGACAAAGTGATAACTGAACATGAATATTTTTAAGAGTTAAGCTCACACTACTGCCAAAAGCAACACCTGCAGCAGCAGCATATGCTGCACTGGGAGTGCTTGGGAGTTGCCAGAGCAATTTTACTAGCTGGTGGGAGGACATGCCTGTCTCTAAACATCTGCAGTCTGTGGACCTGGCTCAGGCCGTGTGACAGTTTCTTCAGAATTGAGGAAGATGTGACAATGAGAAAGTCTGCAATAGTCACTTGAATGTAGTCTGAGCAGTGTGCCTCTGTGTCAAAATGAACTTTCTCCAGCTGAAAGGCACATTTTGTGCCTAATATATAACTAAACACACAGAGATGTATGCAGATAATGTGGAATACTGGAGGTTCGAGTCAAACGCTTGCATGCAGGGTATATGTGTGTATCTCTTTTTGCCTGTTCAACTGAATGCTAAGAAAACTTACGAAAAATATGCTAAATTACAGTTGTAGGGGTTACAAAGTTAAGTGGTTAAAGTATAGAAAATTCTTAAACTGTCATTATGCTAATCATGTATGTTCACAAGAATGCAGTCATAGAGTCTTTGTATAGCCACATTGTATTTTTAATACTGCTTTATGTGCAGTAAATATTTCAGATATGCATAAGGCTACTAAGAAACTGTAAATCTGGCTTTTCTAGCAATTGAATGTGTATAGAATAGCCTTCCTTCAGGTTCAGTGCATATGAACTATCTCTCTGAAAATTTATCTTGCAAATTTTGTTTGCTGTTTAAGAAGTTAGGATTTTTTTTTTTTTAAGAAATAGTCTCACTTTGTATAAGAAGATATAGCTTTTCCATTGACATGTTTCACCAACCATTTTCACATATATTGAAGATTATTTTACACAGCTATAGCATTAACCATGGGAAGAAATTCATGGGCATGGTAGACATGTGAATGACACTGAAGTACAAATTCTATCATTATGTTAGACATGCGGCTGGCAGGATTTCAACAGATGGAATTAAATGATTAGCATAAGGAAATAGCTGATTTTAACTACACAAGGTAGTGCAAAGCACAAGTCCTGCTGTGTGATTAGTCTTTTATATTTATTCATTCACATTTAAGTAATTCCCTTCTGTGTGAAGTCCCAGCAGTGCAGTAAGAATGTTCCCACTAGAATACATACTTGTTACTGCCACTAAGGCATCTTCTGTGACATGGATCATTACTGGCAAGAGTATGAAACAATTTTTGCAAGAGAATGAAAACAAAAAAAAGAAATATCCAAATACAGAAACTTTGCTGAAATTTTAACACTGTTGATTTCTACATTTTCTTCAAAGTATATGGTAAATCTTATCAAATATTCTTGTGAGATGATTTGTATTATCTATGTGAAATCATCTAGAGTTTTTTTCCAGCTGCATGTTATCTTTGTACGAGTTATTTCCACTTTTAAAAATTTTGCACTTCAAACTATGTCCTTTATTGTCTCCATCTTTTTGATACCACTGTGCCACATTGCTTTCAGGAGTCTCAACAACACTTTAACTGCCCTACCCTTTAATTTACAAGGCGATCAAGTAAAACTGCAACCAAAAAAATTAGTATTGCTTCAATATCCAGCAGTCACAGTGGAAAACAGAAAAGCACCACTAAATGCTCAGCATGGTGTTTTGGCTTTTTGGGTTTTGTTTGTTTCTTTCTTGAAGAGCTGATCTATTTACAGAGAACTCTTTGGAAGACCATTCAGTTGTGTCCCTTTCTCAGACCAAATAATTATCACAGTGTTTTGTTCTAATACTTAATAGATCTCTTAGCAGAAATGTGAACCACAGTTTAAAGCATACATCTGTCATAGTAAATATTAAACAGTTTTTACCTCCTGTGTTGATGCTAGCCCATATTGTGAGCTTAGGTTCTTGTTTAAGGGTTATTTACATGACCAACACCATACCAAAGGCTTACCTCTGTTTGAAAAAAAGATACATTTTTCTTTGCAAATTAGCAGGTATGTAGCAAAATTCTAATAATCAAAATATATATATATTTGAAAGGAGCTGTGGAGTTAAGAAGCCTGCACATCATTAAATTTTGCTTTACTTGCAAATAACAGTATTATTATTGTGGGAGCAGAAAATATTCACGGTGTCATTATGCATGCTCTCAATCAGCTTGAAAACAGTGTAATAGGTAGGTATGTTCATGTTACTTAGCTTCAGCTGGTTGTTGAAGCATATTTTCTTTATTGTTTTCTGGTAATTCATTTTGTAGTCATGTAGACTGGGTTTTAACAAAGCACTTAGTGTAAGCAGTTCTATTTATGGCCCCCAAATGGAACAGGATTTTCTTCTAGTTTTTTTTCAGACTCCTTGAAGTATTAGACAAAACAACAGAAATCACAATATATTTGTAGAAGAGGGAAACAGGAAGAAATGTTTCATTTGGTTTATATGTGTATGTGTTAATATGTATATTTTTAAAATTAACAATAAATATTTTTTCTTATCTATAAATTGCCCTGAGATATATTACATTCTCCTAAGCCAAGGAGAGGGATTTTTTTCTGTATAAAGTAAGAGAGCTCTAGTTCTCATGTTTTGCTGACTAAACAAGAGCAGCTAGTTTGGTTTCTGTTCCTCTCCAACCTAGGCTCTCATGTCCCAACATAATTTGATTCTGGAGCAATGTAAAAACCAGGGGAATAGTTAGTTATTAAGGGTAGCATTTACATATAGGAAGTAGCCTTTGAGACACTGGTTATTGTTCGTGGACTGAGCTGTAAGGCCAGAAAAGCTGTTGAAATATCTGGGTTATTTTATTAGCATTTATATATTTTACGAAGACTGTGTCAAGGCAAATATGATACTACAGTGCATCACTGGTACTGCCTTGTTGTCAATAGAATAAACTATAGAAGTAGGGATGAGGAAAACTGTGGCTTTCTGCTAGCTTCCCATTCTGGAGAACAAGAATCATGGGGAAGTGGACAGATGCATCTAATTTCACGTTTTGTCTCTAAATAATTCTTACTTTCTCATTAACTAAAGAAGTTTCTACTTTCTCATCTCCTTGGTGAGTAGCTCCTTGTATCAGGTAAAATGTTGAAAGGGTTCTTGAAAAAACAGCTTAACGCCAAGCATTAAAAGTAAAGAAATCCAGGCCATAATACATTGAAAGCAGGTATTCTTTAGGAGAAAATTAAGTTTAAAATGTTACATTTATATTCAATGTTAAATAACACATTAAATTAACATATTTCAATATTATATTTCAGATTTATTTTATCTTTTACATCTAGTGAATCATAGAATCATACAATAGTTAGGGTTGGAAAGGACCTTAAGATCATCTAGTTCCAACCCCCCTGCCATGGCCAGGGACGTCTCCCGCTAAACCATGCCACCCAAGGCTGTGTCCAACCCAGCCTTGAACACCACCAGCGATGGAGCATTCACAACTTCCCTGGGCAACCCATTCCAGTGCCTCACCACCCTTACAGTAAAGAACTTCTTCCTCATATCCAATCTAAACTTCCCCTGTTTAAGTTTGAACCCATTACCCCTTGTCCTATCGCTACAGTCCCTAACGAAGAGTCCCTCCCCAGCATCCCTATAGGCCCCCTTCAGGTATTGGAAGGCTGCTATGAGGTCTCCATGCAGCCTTCTCTTCTCCATGATGAACAGCCCCAATTTTCTCAGCCTATCTTCATATGGGAGGTGCTCCAGTCCCCTGATCATCCTCGTGGCCCTTCTCTGGACCTGTTCTAACAGTTCCATGTCCTTTTTGTGTTGAGGACACCAGAACTGCACACAATACTCCAAGTGAGGTCCAACGAGAGCAGAGTAGAGGGGCAGGATCACTTCCTTTGACCTGCTGGTCACGCTTCTTTTGATGCAGCCCAGGATACGGTTGGCTTTCTGGGCTGCAAGCGCACACTGCCGGCTCATGTTCATTTTTTCATCAACCCACACCCCCAAGTCCTTCTCCGCAGGGCTGCTCTGAATCTCTTCTCTGCCCAACCTGTAGAATGTGTTTATTATCTTCATATATTTGAAGACAAAATAGCCCTGTTTAATCGGTCATGTCTGCCAAATTCACATTTTATTAATTACAGCAGATATAATATTTGCAATCATGAATCTTTGAAATTACCATCATTTCTTATTTGAAAACAATGTTGACTATCCACTTGCTGTTAAGTTAGGGTGATATTCCCACATTCCAATCAAATTGTGAGGTCTGAACACGTATGCATGGCCTGCATTTAAGTAAGAAACCTTTTTTGAGATGACCTAAGCATTTGAATATAGGAGAAATATCTTCACATATTTTTCTCCTGAATTATTTCTGGAAGCTCTGTAGAACTTCAGAATGCTCAGACTGCAATGGATTTGTATTTTTAGGAGTGGTTTTCGTAGCCTTTTTTCCTCTAATATAAATCAGGCAAATAGCTATTTTGTTGACTTTGGTCTGGATTTTCAGAACATTTTATTCTAAGCCCAAACTTTTTGAAAACCAGTATCAGTGGTACAAGCACCTGAAAATGTTATAAGCTTGCTGTATTTCCCACATTTCACGATACTCGATATATCACCATAGAAGTTTAAGCCATCTCCTTTCTATATTCTCTTACCCTTTCTCTATTTTCTCTCAACAGTTTCTAGTCTGTAATTATTTTCAGTCTTTCATTCAGATATGTAGTACCATCACTTTTTTGTAAAGGCCTCCTTATTACTGCCCATCTTAGTACCCTCCCTGACCCTTTACAGAACTATGTTACATCATTAAGTCTACCCCAGAACAATGTGTGTGGATGTGGTGGAAAGTGGGGGCTGGCTTGCAAGTACTCGCTTGTGATTTTTTTGTAGTGAGAACAGAAAATTTACATTAAAAATATATATTTAAAACTACAATAAATTTTTTTACTCAGTTGCTGAAGAAATTAAATTGCAGAAATATAAAAATCTAGGTTTAATATTGGGAGTGTCTTTCCTACAGAATATTGAGTTTAAGTCTACTGAGTTGTAATGCTGGATATAACTGTCATTCATATTTCTTTCATCTAGCTAGTTCCTTACTGTTTTTCCATTAGCACAAGTATGTAATAGTTACCAGAGATGTCAAATACAAAATATTAAGGCTTATCTAGAAATAGCCTAATTAATTTTCTTTATTGAAGTCCTGGATGCACAGAGTTCAAATTATATACATCAGTGTTTGATATTTAAGCTTAAAACTTGTCACATAGTACTATACAAAACTAACTTTTCCATTTAGGAGAGAAAATGCTCCACTACACAGACCAATCAGTTCTTGAGAAATGTGTCATTTTTATGGCTATAGTGTTTCATTTTTCTCAGTTTAATTTCTCTTTTTCATGTTTGATTTGTTTCTTCAGCAAGAAAGTTCACCTCTTTCACTGTGTGAATTCTTGTGTGCTAATGCTGATTCCCATTGACTGACATGCTTCTTTGTCCTGAAAGATTATTTCCTATATTGCAAGATTATTTCCAGATCATTGTATTCTTGTTAGTACAGGATGCTGGCATCAGCTCTACTGAATCTTCCACAAAGCAATATAGCCTGGTCATTTTATATTTGAAATATCATAAAAAAGACAATTGAGAGACAGTTGTATTCTAAAAAATTGGAAGAAGTAGTGATGATAAAGGCTGTTCCTTTAGAAACAGTAATCAGCAATATGCAAATGTGTTGTTTACTAGCTAATACTGTACTGCACATGAAATCTGAGGATTGGAAAATTCAGTGAGCTGACCAGTTAGATTTATACCTAATATCTGAGTGATTCTGACAGGCTTTAGCTTACCCATTAACGAAGAAATAAATGAACATGATGTACTGGGTGTAAATTACTATAGGCTAATGGACTCGTTTTCAAGGGTAGCTTTTCTGGTATTTTTTTTACATATGTCTATGTGTCATAGCAAATTTAAATGAAAAAGCAGTGCATTGTTAACTTCATCAATACTTCATGGAGAAGAATACTTTTTTTGCAACTGCTACGTGTTAACCCTGGCAGGTGACTCAGCCCCAGCCAGCCACTTGTTCACTCTCTCCCCATGGGAGGGGGCAAGAATCGAAAGAGCAAAAGTGAGATAGCTCGTGAAGTGAGATAAAGACAGTTTAATGGGTAAAGCAAAAGTTACTCATGTAAGCAAAGCAAAACAAGAAATTCATTCACCAATTCCCACAGGCAGGGGGGTGTTCAGCCATCTCCAGGAAAGTAGGGTTTCATCATACATAATGGTTACTTGGAAAGACAAACACCATAGCTCCAAATGTCCCTACTTCTTTCTTCTTCTCCTCAGCTTTACATGCTGAGCATGACATCATATGGCATGGAATATCCCTTTGTTCAGTTGGGGTCAGCTATCCCAGCTGTGCTCTCTCACAACTTCTTGTGCACCCCCAGCCTTCATGCTGATGAGGTGGTATGAGAAGCACAGAAAGTTTTGATTCTGTGTAAACACTGTTCAGCAATAGTTAAAAATTTGCTGTATTACCAACATTTTTCTGGCCACAAATCCAAGAAGTAGCATACTGGCTACTATGAAGAAAATTAACTCTATCCAAGCCAAACCCAGTACAATAACTCTTTGTGCAACCTCCACTGAAGTTTTAAACCAGACTGCATGTAGCCTTTGTTACTGTACTTCTGACTTACCAGAGTATTAACTCCTAGATCTGAAAAGCAAGATGTCATCTGAGACTAGGTAATAACATGTTCTTCAGCTGATGTGATGTCGTGGTTTAAGCCTCTCAGGCAGTTCGCTCACTCACTCCCCCCTCTTTCTTCCCTCCAGCTCCCGGAAGGGATGGGGAGGAGAATCGAAAGAATGCAACTCCCACAAGTTGAGATAAGAACAGTTTAGTAACTAAGGTATAACAAAAAAACACTGCTGCTACTACCAATAATAATAATAACCAGAGAAATGCAAGGAAAGAGAATACAACTGCTCACTACCCGATACCAAGCCCGACCCAGCAGTGAGCCCTCACCCTTCTAGGTCTCTGCTCTCCCTTTTTACATCCTGGGCATGACGTGCTGTGGTATGGAATACCTCTTTGGTCAGTTTGGGTCAGGTGTCCTGTCTCTGCTTCCTCCTGGCTTCCCCTCCTCCCTGGCAGAGCATGAGACTCAGAAAGTCCTTGGTCAGACCAAAAACATTACCAAGCAGTAACTGAAAACACCAGTGTTATCAGCGCAGCTCCCAGGCCGAATGTCAAAAACACAGTGCTGCGCCAGCTACCAAGGAGAAAAAATGACTGCTACTGCTGAACCCATGACACATGAGCAAAACTTTAAGCTAGTAGTCATAAGGGTAGAACATAAGAAGAAAGACTGTTGGAAATAGGTGGCTGAAATTATATTACTTGAAGAAATTAATTACAATGATTAGAGTTCCACCCATCTTCTACATGGAGCTAAATGAAAGTGTCAGGCTTTTTATTTTTACATTACCTGTCACACGAGACTAACCTCTATACGTAGGCAGTTAAATTTTCCATTAGTTCTACATTATATACTGTTGTTTCATTCATTCTTCTTTCAGTTCCTCAGGATACCTGAGCTAAAACTATTCATCTTTGAAAAAAAATCCATTGGTCACCTCTGTCTCATTCTTTTATTACAGAGGGAATAGTACTTTAAAGATTAAATACTTAATATTATGGTTATTATTTTACAAAATAAAAATTTCAGTTTTTATTATTTTTAACATCCCTATAAATATTTTGAAAATTCAAATAATTAGGAAGAAAACTCTGTTCTTGTAAGCAGGAGTCAGGGACAGGATTGCCATTGTATAACCACGAAATACTTTTAAGATAAAAATACAGCTTGAAATTTTTTAGTATATATGCTTTTTTTTCTTTGTTACCATTTTGGTGGCTTACTTGGTGAGGTGTCTGCATGTGCATAAAACACCAGTAGTTAATAATTACAGTGTGTTACAAGACCTGAGTAGGTGTGTAAAGCTTTGAAAGACCTAAATACTAGAGACTTATGAGCTTATTAACTTGGTGTGTGTTATCTAACAACCTACTGTAAGCCAAAAGACTTCAAATTCGTGTTTCCTGAAATTATGACTTCAGTGTTTTGCAGAGGGAAGTGTTACACCATCTCTACCTTTGCGTCAGGCTTGATAGAGCAACTCTTCATAATGCTCAACTTACAAGTTACTTAAATTTTACTTCAAGTTTACTGCCTAACAATTGCCATTAGTTTGTAATCGTAAAATGGTCAAGTGAGCAGTAATTCTCAGAGAGCCTTTATCACATATCCTTATGATACATGAAATGCCTTTAGCAGGACTCATACATTTTTATGGAGAGTAAACGAGAGTTGTGTCCCTATGTCCGACTAATGGGAATCTGCAGTCTCAAATGTCAATATAAATCTCTCTGAGAGCTGTATACAGCAATAGGAAACTCTGTAACAGCTGTTTCCATCTTCTGAGAAGGTTACACATTTTGTTTTGTCTGTGTTGTTGTACTACAGTTATTTATTCTTTGTTTAATATATGTATATTCACACACAATTTAAAAAAAAAATGTTTTAAAAGCTTCATTGAACTTCTCTGATCCATTTTGTCCTCTTTTGTCAGGGCAAAAATCTAAATCCCTTGATGTGGTCATTTTTCATGATGCGTGTCCATGCAGATGTTCATAACGAGATACCTGTAGAATTCTGCTAACAAAACTTTATAGATACCGGCAGATACTAAGAGAACATGTTAGTTATTATTGCCAGTTTCTCTTGAGTCTCAGTGATTAATCTCAAAAAATTCTGTTCAGCAGAATTCAGCTAGATTTACTGAGCAGTACAAATCTATACCTTCAGAAAATGTCACAGATCTTTCTTCCTCATAATTTGCTAATGGAAGAAGAATGGAATGCAAATAAAGGTGTATTTAGTAATGGCAAGTAATTAAATTTGAGCTCTATAATAAATTTATTTGTGAATACATTTGAATTGGTAAAGGTTAAAAAAAAGAAATAAAAGCAAGAAATATGCTATGGCTTTTCTGATAAGGCATCTATGAGAAGAAATAGTGGAAGTGCTTAACAGAACCATCAATTTACAATTGAGACTGCCAGTAACTAAGACTGATAGTATGATTCGGCCATTTCAGAGAATGATCATGTTCCAAAGTTTTGGGATAAATGTTTTTCTGCTTAATTATTTAGTGGAAGTTAAATTCAACCAAAAGTCAGGACAAAATGTTTTGTACACAGAATTTTTTTTTTACTTAATATGGTCACTGGCTAATGTGTCTTCTGAAGCAATAAACCCTAAAAATCGGGATTGGAGAAGAAAGACTGCTCTTTCTGATTTTATCTTCATTCAGTTTTAAAATTCCATATAAATTTAATCAAGTGATAAGCCTCAAATTTGATTTAACCTATCAATTGAAATCTTTTAAATTCCATATTCACTGCTAATGGTATATCCAGATTCATCTGTGTGGATCACGAAGTATCCTTCTTCTAAACTAAGTTTATTCTAGCCCAAAATGAAGTTTGTAACTATTGCTGCAGACAGTGCTGGGGCCAAACAATTGCAAATAAGAATAACTTCTTTCTTTTTTATAGTTTAAATTCATAAGGATGCTTTGAAATATGTTAGAAATGAGCATCCAATAGTCACAAGTAAGAAGACAGGGGCTGAGGAAGATGTAAGGCATGTGACTATTTCATCTTCTCAGAAACGCAGAAATTTTGTGCATCTTGTCATTACAAGAATGAAAGAAAACAGATAAGTACAGTCAAAGACAACTAGACCAGGAAAGCAGTTGTTCATTCTCCCAGTGCCATTCCCTGAAACCTCCATAGATTAAGAATGGGGCTCTAGTGTGTGAAAGGGCATTCAGGTGAGGATATTACCATTTCTTTGTGAATATTTGGCATATTTATTTATGAATTTTGCTGTTGAAAGTCAATACAGTCCTAAACATTTCAGCCCTTTTCCAGATCCAATTTATGTAAAAAAAAAAAATTTATCTCAAGATTATACATATCTTCCTGTCCTGGATATGTAGTATACAACCTTAACATTTTCTGACTATCTGAAAGCAGTTTGTAATTTAAGTCTGTTTGGGATTTTGTGGGAAGAGATATCTTTGGAGGAAATACCCTGATTAAAAATCTTGATCTACTCAATATATGTTGTAAATTGAAACAGTGCTAGAAGCAGAGACTCTTGTAATTAAACGTGGGTTTAATTTACTTGTAGCTAGATTGGAACTGGTGGCATTTTAAATAAAAGCCAACTCTAAATATGATTTTTTTTAAATTAGGTTTTCCATTAAAATATATATTCTCCCATACAGCTAATATGGACCTATTTAGAAAGAAACAACCAAAAGCTGCAACAGTGTATGTTTGTGGGTAGCTGATAAACATATCCTTTTCTCGTTTTCAGTTCTCCAAGTACTTGTGTTCACCTCCATTCCTTTATTGCCTTGAAATGCGAAGCATTAAAGATGCACCAGCAAAATGTGGACTCAGTTATATTTCTCTTGCTGTGCTGCCAGGATTCTGATTTGCAAATTATCAGATATGTCTTCTTTCTCGTCAAAATATCTTTTACTTTATTATGCACTGCACAACCGTCTGTCACACTGACAGTATTAATATGTGCTGTTTCTATTAGGTAGTCTCCATTGTTTAAAGTGAGTGATTTTTCTGCTTGGACTTAAATTTTTGTAGCAGGACTGGAGTGTTCTGGAGTGTGGAGATGTGTGGGTTTGTGTTCCATCATATTTTTCTTCTTGTTGCTCACTGTTTACAATTCACATTACAAACATTTTAGCTTCACTCTGAGCCAATGCTCTACTTTACTTGGGGAACATATATTATAAAAGCTGGAGCTGTGCTACATTTAAATGAAGCAGGCAGGCCTATAGCAAAGCTCAGTGAAGAATTGGATTTCCCCGAGTTGTAATACTCTGTGACTTGAGTTATCCCCACAGAAATGGTACATGCTGCTTCAAGAACTACAGCTTAATCCTGCTTCTATACAAGGCACTGCCTACTTTTCCATTCACTTAGCAGGGCACAGTCAAACCTTACATTGTAAAGGTGACTATGAAAAGTTTCCTGTTTGACAGTCTAATTTTCAGCAGTAAATTTATATATGTGTAGTATATGAAGTTTATAACAAGAAAATCTTTACAATCAGGATTATTTTACATACAGAAATAAATCAAAGGTTTACTGCTAGCCTGTCCTTTCAGTTACTGTGGTTCTTACCTGGTATTTGTTTTTCTTTTATTTCCTACAAACAGAAAGCAGGTTGGTTTTTTGGGTTTGGTTTTATTTTTAAGTGTAATATTAACCCTCCCTTATTTTACCTTTATGAAATAGATAGCTCACAATTGCTGTGTCTTTTGTAGATACCTCATTTTTGAAGCTTAATTATTTTAAAATGCTTTTCAGTCTCTCCATCTCAGTGATCAATTCTCTCCCTAGGTATGTAATAGCTATTCTCAACTTGTTACTTATTCAGATCAGTGTCCTATTCTCTGATGAGATTAAGGACAGATTTTAGACCTAGTAGCAAGTGCAAGAGCCTTAAGCCTCATGAAAATTAGTTTAACTTCATGGTATTTCTCTAAAAAGCCCTGCAGCTTTCATTAGGCAGCTAAGTGATCTATGTGGTTATCAGTGCCAAATATTTTGGCATTTTTAACATCACAGCATATTTAACATCAATAATTTTGTTACAGGCAGTCTATATTTTCCTTCTGTTTATCACAACCGAAACAAAAATAACCAAATAGTAAGACAAAATTCTACAGAATACCATGGGCATAAATCACACGAGAGATATACCAGGTTTTGGTATAAATCTTTTGTCTTCATAAAAATCAGTATAAGTATGACCCTCTATACTTCTGATAGTCTGTCCCGCGATGACTTTTGTTCCTGGACATATCTGCAATATGCTGCCAGTGCTGTACCTGGAAGGAAGTACATTCTGTCTTTTGCAAAATCCTGGCTTTATTGGGTGTCTCTTTGTGAAAGTTTTAAAATGGTTTTCTAGAATTTCTTCTGTCTATATAAAATAAGTATCTTGTACTGATTTTTGTCATATCTTAAATTAATAAAAAAAAAAAAAATGCTGTAGTACCCTCAGTAGCACTATTGCATGTTTCTTGGTAAGGATAAGACTAAGCATTTGAACAATAACCTCTCTATTTTCATTCTTTTTATGATCAGTTTATAGAGAAGTTCACTGAACCAACTGATGTATCTTCTGGTTTTTAATCTTTATTTTCCAGCTTCTAATCTATGGTTGAATGGATAACTCAGTTTTTATTAAAGAAACCAATTTAAACAACTCTTTGGCACTATCATAGATTTCAAGTGAAGCTTTATATTCTACAGTGTTAATCTTGGTTGAGTCAGTTTCATGTTCAGACTTTAAACTGTTACTGAGCCTTTCAAAAGTGAATCTTATCAGCCCTCTATTGGTTTGAATCTGTTTTTCTTATATAGTATCCAAGGAAAACTCTAGAAAAATTATAAGCTACCATTTGGATTTCAGGATTTCATGCATTCATGCTGATTAAGATTCTGAGTAATAGTATTTCAAAACATGGAGCCTTTGAAGCTTAAAATTCATCTTCTTGCAGTACATTTACATCCTTGGGTTAAATCTGTAAATAAAATACAACTGCTCCACAAATAAAACTATCTCCACAAGGCTGCTCTCAATCCCTTTTCTGCCCATCCTGTAGCTGTGCCTGAGATTGCTCTGACCCAGGTGTAGGACCTTGCACTTGGCATGGTTAAACTTCATCAGGTTGACATCAGCCCACCTCACAAGCGTGTCAAGGTCCCTCTGCATGGCATTCCTTCCCTCCAACGTATCAACCGAGCCACACAGCTTGGTGTCATCAGCAAACTTGCTGAGGGCGCACTCAATCCCACTGTCCATGTCACTCACAAAGATGTTGAACAAGACCGCTCCCAGCACCGATTCCTGAGGGACACCACTCGTTACTTATCTCCAGCTGGACATTAAGCCATTGAGCACAACTCTTTGCATGTGGCCCTCCAGCCAGTTCTTCATCCACCGAGTGGTCCACCTATCAAATTGATATCTTTCCAACTTAGACAGAAGGATGTCATGTGGGACAGTATCGAACGCTTTTCACAAGTCCTGGTAGATGACATCAACTGCTCTACCCCTGTCCATCAGTTCCGTAGCTCCATCATAGAAGGCCACCAAATTGGTCAGGCAGGATTTGCCCTTAGTGAAGCCATGCTGGCTGCCACCAAGCACCTTGTTGTTTTTCATTTGCCTCAGCATGCCTTCCAGCAGAATCTGCTCAAAAATTTTACCAGGCACAGAGGTGAGACTGACTGGTCTGTAATTCCCTGGGTCATCCATTTTCCCCTTCTTAAAACTGGGGGTTATATTTCCCTTTTTCCAGTCATTGGGAACTTCACCTGACTGCCATGATTTTTCAAATATGATGGACAGTGGCTAAGCAACTTCATTTGTCAGCTCCTTTAGGACCTGCAGATAGATTTCATCAAGTCACATGGACTTGTGCACATTCAGGTTCTTAAGATGGTCTCGAGCCAGATCCTCTCCTACAGTGGGCCCAATCTCTTCATTCTCACATTCCCTGCATCTGCCTTCCAAGACTTGGGTGGTGTGGTCAGAGTATTTGCCAGTGAAGACTGAGGCAAAGAAGTCATTAAGTACCTCAGCCTTCTTCAAATCCGGGGTATCCAATTCTCCCGATGGCTCCAGGAAGGGGCCCACGTTGTCCCTAGTCTGTCTTTTATTCATTACGTACCTATAAAATCCCTTCCTGTTATCTTTAACATCCCTAGCCAAGTTTAGCTCTAACTGTTCATGTTCTTTACACTGTTCAAAGGCACTGTCTATATTTGGATGATTTTCTTAATCTCTTTGGTTTGCTTTGCTTTGCTTTGGTTTGATTTTGTTTCCTTTGCTTTGCTTTGCTCGTCTTTGATTAAAAGTCAATTTCCCCTACTGACCTCTATGATGCTAAAATATTTACCGATATCTATATTCCACATAAAGATGGCAGTGATTTGTTAGTCCGTCTTGGTTTTTTTCTTTCTGAGAATCATGGATCTTTCCTCTCCTGTTTTATTCAAGCCCTATCTGTAGACTGCAGTATAATACTGACATTTAGAGTGTACATAAAGACCTTCAGATATATCATGAACTGTATAATTGCCTCTTCACCAGATGGCACTGGATGCCAGTGCTTCCTGGAGAACATCCAAGGGAACAACCTTTCACAAAGCTCATGCTGAGGTGTATTCCTGGCCAAACGCCAGGAATGTATGGAACAATACATTTAACTGCACGTGCAGGTCCATTGCCTGCATCTGTTTCTGCAAAATCTAGTTTATATCAGATTGATCTAATGTTACAAGAGTCTTTTCTAAGCTCTGGCAAGCATTATAATGAATTGCATAGAGAAAAAGACTCTGCTTAATCTCTACTCACCAACTCCCTTTATTCAAACAATCATAACATCACAAAATCATAAATCTATAAAATGTTTTGAGTCAGAATGGACCTTAAAAGTCATCTAGTTACAATCCCCTGCCACAGTTAGGGGCACCTTCCATTAGACCAGGTTGTTCAAAGCTCCATCCCACCTGGCCGTGAACACTTCCATGGGTTAGGCATCCAGAGCTTCTCTGGGCAACCTGTTCCAGTGTCTCACCATCCTCATAGTGAAGAAGCAAATGATTCTTGTGGTAAAGATGTTAGGAATGGTACACCCATATTCACCTACCTTTCACAGAGTGACTTCACGTCCCTTTACCAGGTACAACTCAGACTAAAAGCAGCACTAAAACATAGAGTTCTGACTTCAATAGGAAAAAAAATATATTTATATAGTGGTTTCCCATTTATATATGCAGTTCTTCTGCTAAAATATCTGAGTGCCTGACTTTGCAAATCTTTGAAATTAATCTTACACGCAGGAAATTATTCACAAATGAAGTTACAGTTAAAATAAGGAAGGGCACCCTTCTTTTCAAAAGATTTTTTTCAGTGTAATAAAATTACTACAATTAGATTAATTAGCTTATACATTCAGCTGTTGTGTGCTAGTTAATAGGGTGTTCTGTTTGAATTTTCTGTAATGAAAGCAGTCTTTAAAAATACATTCATAAAAATTAAGCAAAATCACCAAAGAGTGGGCTAATATTATGAGTTTTTATTTCCTTGTTATGTTCTTTTAAATCTGTTATGCTAATACATTGTACAGTGTGTGTGTAGAAACGTGTGTCTGTGAGTATACATAATGCTGTTTATGGGCATAAGATAATATTAGCTGCTACCACCTTTCCTTAATTATATGTATCTGAAAAGATTCATAAAGATTTTATATTTTTTCACTATGCAAAAAAAAGTACAGTATCGTAATAATGCAGTACTTTTGATAGAGCTGTATAAACAAAAATGACTTAGTTTTAAGGTGCTTGAAGATAAATGAAAAATGTCATGAGAAATATGTTATCCAAATACCAATAATTTGTAAATGCTGTAATGAGAAATTACAGTAGGTTTGAAATAAATATGAAATACCAGAGTTTTTATGAAGAACTGTTAGCTTATATGAACAGCCACTTTGACGCTGTCTTTCATTTTTGCCCCTGTGCCAGATCATACTAGAAGGATTATGGCTTTCTTCTTCGAGTTACAGAATCGAAAGAATTAAAACCAATTTCATTCAAACAGAAAGCTGATATCTACTGTCACTAATAATCTATTGTATAGATTTTTTCACTAAATAATTATTCAAAGAGATGTGATCTATTTGCATGTTTAGAATTAGTGTTAGGTTCAGGGTTGACTGGGGCACCACAGAGATCTTTGCTGAGAGGAACGTTGCATTGTGGGCCAGAGGTTGTGGGTTTAGGCCCAAATGGAACTGGAAATTAGGGTTAGGGTTGAGCAAAAGATAAAGCCTAGAGGTGCCATTAAAGTAGGGCTGGAATTGGTTATGGAGGTAGCGACTGAGTAAAAATATCTCATTCCTATTTTTTACCAATCAGACTTATTTTCTAGAAGGGCAAGAAGGAGGACCCAGGGAATTAGAGGTCAGTCAGCCTCATGTGAATCTCTGGGAAGATTGTTTAGCAACTAGTCCTTAAAAGTACTTCTGTGTGCATGAAGGACATATGAATCATTCAGAAGTAGTCAGTGTGCATTCACCAAGGGGGAGTGGTGCTTGGCCAACTTCATAAACTTCTGTGTTGGAATGAGGGACTTGGTAGATGAGAGATATTCAAAAGCCATCTGGACATGGTCCTGGGCAACCTGCTGTAGGTGACCCAGCTTGAGCAGGGAGATCGGGCCAGCTGACTTCCAGGGGTCCTTTCCAACCTCAGCTATTCTGTGATTCTTTGATTTACAGTAAATACTCTTTCTTTTTTTTCTTTTTCTTTTTTCCTTTTTTTTTCTTTTTTTTTTTCTTTTTTTTTTTTTATTGTATATAGGAAGAATTTCAAATATATATGACAGCATAATTATTTTGTTTTTTAAAAAAAACTGTGGATTAGCATGCTTTTGTACCTTCTGCACACAACCTTTAAATATGAACATTGAATATTTCTGTAGAAATCTTACAATTTAAACTAACTGTTAAAAAACACCCAAACTTGCTCTAAAATTGGATTGTGAAAACTTTGACATTTAAAGGCAGTGTAGGTTTGTTGGGTTTTTTTTACTACAAACTCTCATGTGCATGTGAATGTGTCAGAACTGAACTCTGCAGAAAAACACTTTGTTGCATAAATGCAGCAATATTATTTTTCTCAAGCATATATTGGATTTGGAGATTTTGCAGTAAAGGAGAAACACAAAATACACACTATTATTGCTTTTACTGCCATGGGAATGTACCTAGAAGGATATCAATACAAAGGTAATGAATTTCTGTTGCCTTTAACTAACCTGTACTTCTTGAAGAAAGCTTCCAGACATACAAATTCATATAGCATAATATGCTGAAAATGAAGCATTGAATTACGGGTGTAGCATACAAAAAGTAAAAATATTAAGTTTAAAACAGGAAAAAAGGGAGTGTGGTTATCACAAATCAATGATTAGCTGTTAACTTGAAGTACTATGGAGAAGACATAACAGAAGAAAGTAACGTGTTTTTAATGTTACTTATAGCAAAAACGTCACTACAAAGAGGACGACAGGTTATATATTTACATTAATTTTCGTTTCCTGTAGATTCTGGACTTTAGAAAAGAAAGCATGTCTCCTAAAAACAGTAAATAAATGTAAAAGCGCTTACTTTTGAGTGTCTGGTGAGGCTATGGCTCATAAAAGTCTGACAGGGCAAAATATATCACGTTAGAAAATATGTTTTGTAGACATCCTTCAAAGTAACACAGATTTACTTTAACACAATTTTAACTCTTCTAGTGTTTTATTTTTATTTGTCTTTCTCTGCAAAAGGCCCAGATAATGGGCTACCTGGCAAGTGAAGTCTGCTATCTGTCTCCTCCTGTCTGGCTTGTCTGCAGTGTTTTCTTACTGCTAAACCCTATTATATTGGCAGCCAAGGAAGAAAACCAAACCTGTTTTTTCAACTCTATATAAAACCAATATAATTTAAACTAATGTATAAAATGTGTATTACATTGGTGACTTGCTGAGAAATAGTTCTAGCTATTGTCCATTCTATCTGTCCTAGCTATATTTCATGTACCCTTTTCAACTGGTTGAGTCAGATAGGAGGAATGATGTTGACATTTGCACAGGCAGGTGACAGTTATTTTATCTTAAAATGTTACCTTTGGCCAAGTCAAGCTTGTATGTGAAAGAAGCTTTCAAATACTTCCACTACCTCTTCTATACATTTTGTTGTGGGATTAGTAAGTATGAAAAAGAACAGTAAAAAATACCTAAACCAGTAATTTACACTAAAAATAGAAATGTTCTTATATGTTCTGTTCAATCAATCCCAAGCCCACTTTCTTTCTCACATTTTGGTCTTTAAATTATAAAGGACAGAAACACAGTTACAGCGAGCAACTGTTCTGAACAGTGTTCCTCAGGATTTGACACCAGGAATGATACTATTTAACGCTTATCGAGGGACATGGAAGACAGGAGAGAAAATACCCTCCATGCATTGCCTGTTGTAACAACTGAAGTGGGGAGAGGGCTGATAAACTGAAGGGCAGCACTTGCTGCCAAAGGGACCTCGAAAATCATGAAGAATGAGCCTGTGGAACTTCATGGGTTACAACAGAGATGAATGCAAAGTTTTGCTTGTTGCACTGACTCCCTGCATCAGTGCAGGTGATGGACACCGTGGCTGAGGTACAACTCTGCCAAATATGACTTGGGTGCCCTGAGCAACTTGGTTCAGTGTTGGTGTTTTCACAGCAGGTAGCTGGACTAGATGATGTACAGAGGACTCCTCCAGTCTAAGATTTTCTTTAATTCTCTCCTATGATTTAGACATGCTTTAGGCAAGCTTACACCAGATCTTTTCTTAATGCATTCTGAGGATGGCTTAGAAGGAAACTATGGCATGGGGTTAAAAAAATCAGACAGATAAAACGTGAAGATCAGGAGAAAAATTTTACACAGTTCAGAAATCTCCAAAAGATGTCATTGTATCGAAATTTTTTTGGCTGCAGGGGGATGCCCATAATCATACAGAAATTGGCTTACATCAGAAATGACAAAGGAAGTACAAATATCTTCAGGAACAGTGGGAAATACTTGGTATTTTGTAGGTGGCTACATGTTAGTGGGCAAGCTAGACATAGCCAGCCCTTTTTTGTCCTCAGTCACAGGTAGCTGCCATAGATTTAAAGTATGATAGACTTGAGATGTATCAGCATACTGTGCTAGTTTGAAAATTACTGTGATCAGGATAGAAAATCACAGCCTAACACCAAGTTCTCTAGGGCTTGTTCCTTCTGTATAGAGATGAAAGAGATACATTTTATATGATGCCAATTATGGCCCAAATACCTCTTTCTTTCTTTCTTTCTTTCTTTCTTTCTTTCTTTCTTTCTTTCTTTCTTTCTTTCTTTCTTTCTTTCTTTCTTTCTTTCTTTCTTTCTTTCTTTCTTTCTTTCTTTCTTTCTTTCTTTCTTTCTTTCTTTCTTTCTTTCTTTCTTTCTTTCTTTCTTTTCTTTCTTTCTTTCTTTCTTTCTTTCTTTCTTTCTTTCTTTCTTTCTTTCTTTCTTTCTTTCTTTCTTTCTTTCTTTCTTTCTTTCTTTCTTTCTTTCTTTCTTTTTCTTTCTTTCTTTCTTTCTTTCTTTCTTTCTTCTCTTTCTTTCTTTTTCTCTTTCTTTCTTTCTTTCTTTCTTTCTTTCTTTCTTCTTTCTTCCTTCCTTCCTTCCTTCCTTCCTTCCTTCCTTCCTTCCTTCCTTCCTTCCTTCCTTCCTTCCTTCCTTCCTTCCTTCCTTCCTTTCTTCCTTTCTTTCTTTCCTTTCCTTTCCTTTCCTTTCCTTTCCTTTCCTTTCCTTTCCTTTCCTTTCCTTTCCTTTCCTTTCCTTTCCTTTCCTTTCCTTTCCTTTCCTTTCCTTTCCTTTCCTTTCCTTTCCTTTCCTTTCCTTTCCTTTCCTTTCCTTTTTCCTTTCCTTTCCTTTCCTTTCCTTTCCTTTCCTTTCCTTTCCTTTCCTTTCCTTTCCTTTCCTTTCCTTTCCTTTCCTTTCCTTTCCTTTCCTTTCCTTTCCTTTCCTTTCCTTTCCTTTCCTTTCCTTTCCTTTCCTTTCCTTTCCTTTCCTTCCTTCCTTCCTTCCTTTCTTCTTAATTTCTGTTACCTTCCTCTGATATCAATGGATGCATGGGTTTTATTTTTTCTTAAATATCTGAAGAAGTAGTTAAATGTACGTCTCAGGCTAAGAAAAAATTTTAGAGATAGCTATGTTATCAGAATTTCATCTATAAATGAGCATATGGGTTACATCTGCTAGGAAGATGAGATTTAAGGATCCTGCTCATTTATCGAAGATTTATCAGTACATGATAATTCATTGATGCTTATTTCAAACAAATCAGTGAGCATTTGAGCACCATAGAAAATGAGGCATTAAAATTAATCTCAGATTTTATGATCTTAGGATAACAAACTACATAACATTATCAGTATCTTTGAATCTCTGTCACTACCGTGTAATCAGCCCTATTGCATTATAATGAAATTCTGCCAATCCTGAGGTAGCGTAGCCTTGGAATAGTTCTACTAATATCCAGAATTACACAGCTATACTCAGGATTAATTAAAATATCTAAAATTTCCTTATTAATTGTACTTTGCTTCCCACTGCATCTATATATTTGAAGGCAAATAAAACAATTATTTTGATCAAGAGAATGAAACTCCATAACATATTAGCTGAGTTTTAAAATGAAGGCATTGTTTATAATAGAATTAAGGATATCACCTATATTTCTAGCAATGAAAACACTAACAGCAAAAGACCATCCAAAACCTGCATGAAGAGTGAAATGAAACTTATAAGAAAAGGGTAACTTCCTTTTGTTTTGAAGACTTGAATACAAAACCAGTATGCCTGTCATCAACTACTGGTTAAACATACAATTCCAGTGCATGTGCATGTGTATAAATATTACTACTCATTTTGGGCAGAAAGAACAAATAATTTGATTCAGATCATTACTTGATGAGAGAGTGTGATCAGTAGTCATCAGAGAAGGCTTTTGTTTTCAACCCACTTTAATGCTAACTCCAGAATAACTTGGATACACAGCAGTGCTTTATAATAAATGTCACTTTCATTTTGTGAGTTAACTGAAAAATGAAAATACAATTCTTCTCCCTGAAGACAATAACAGATCACTTTTGTGGTTTTCTTAAGCTGTACACATTAAGATCACAGGCAAATAAGTTTCTGAGAATGGAAAATATTGATATTCACTACAAAAATAAGAATGTTGGAAAACTACTTAATACTTCTCATAATCTATTTCAATCACTGACTGCTTCCATCTCTTTATTTTATTAACAGAATAGCATAAAATAATCAATGCTGAAATAAAAAAGGCAGTTATGTATGTTCTCCTAATGCAAGACATTCTCTAGTTTTCTTTAAATTGTGTTATTTTTACTATCTCTGCTTATAATTTCTTACATACATTATGACTATGATTAGAAGTGAGCTCCAGCAGAGTTCTTTAGTATTATATACATGTGTATTTCCACATCTGGTCCACATCAGCATTCACAGTGATTAATATTATGTGAATTCCTGTGACTTTCAGTCAGTAGTATTCCATAAGTCTCTATTTCCAAATTGTTTTATGGATACAGCACTTTAAGGTAAAGCCCTACCTCTCTTGAAGTATAGTAAGCGTAAGTGCTTCAATGATGTTTTTAAATATGAGTGAATTTCAATTACAGATTATTTTAGGATGACAAGATCTCATTCCCTTAGCGATGTACTGTGTTTGAACCCAGACCCCTAGAGACACTAGGAAACTGCTGTGTCATCTCTCCATTTAAAGTATTTTTCATGGTGTAGGCAGCACAGCATTTCCCATTTCCACTTATGTCTTATCTAAAGCCAGTAATCTAAGCTAGTAATCACTGTAAATCTAAAGATAGTAATCTAGTAAAATCTAAGATCTAAATCTAGTAAAACTAGTAACCTAAAGCTAGTAATCTAGCCAGTAATCACTGTCTTATCTAGGCAGTAATATCAGAAATCTGGCATATTACCCCAGAAATAGAATTCTAATTCTTGGCAAAGCCCAGCCATTTTGATATGAAAAATGCTTAGCTCATCCTATATTTATGTTAATGTTGGATTTGGTACTGAAAGTGGCAACACACCATTACAGGTGATGCGTCTTTCTGTGTGCAATGCAGACAGCTGGGGCAATTCACTTCCAGAATAAAACATTAAATGGATTTTAAATTTCCAAGCGTGCCTGTGTTTAGGCATATGAAGACAGCCAGCTGTCTATGCTGGTACTGTAGTCAATGAAACCCACTCAGTACAGTCACTGTATCCTGAAAAGTAGTTCAGCCCTCCCTAGAGACCTGGAGCTCAAGTATCTTTTTCAGGTTCTGTTGCCTAAGCATCGATATCAATGCCATTGCAAGTGGCCTAGAATGCCTAAAACTTTCACAACAGACTAGCAGATCTATGGCAGATCTGCTAGCAGTCTGAGCCTGCAGCCGCTAAAACAGTGGGGTACTGAATCATATCCCTAAGGACAGTTAGCTTTGTCATTCTGAGCTGGCTCAATGGTTGAGCTGGCATTTATCAAATACCAGGTGTTATATTATCAAATATAAGGTGTTTGTCAAATATCGTGGGATCTAAGGAATGGCTTACATTAGTGTTTTAGTTTATGTACACTGCACTTTTGAAATATCTTTTGATTGGCTGATTTACTATGTTTTGCTTTATATAATGGAGCATCCTCAGAGTGCACAAATAATATTTTTTCTGAATTAAACTAAACCACAAGATGTGCTCCAAAACTACAACTAATGCTTTGCAACTGCAAATGGTTAGCCCACAGGACTAGCTCATAGAATCATAGAACAGTTAGGGTTGGAAAGGACCTTAAGATCATCGAGTTCCAACCCCCCTGCCATGAGCAGGGACACCTCCCACTAAACCATGCCATCCAAGGCTATGTCCAACCCCACCTTGAATGCCGCCAGGGATGAAGCATTCACAGCTTCCCTGTGCAACCCATTCCAGGGCCTCACCACCCTTACAGGAAAGAATTTCTTCCTCATATCCAATCTAAACTTCCCCTGTTTAAGTTTAAACCCATTACCCCTTGTCCTTTCACTACAGTCCCTAATGAAGAGTCCCTCCCCAGCATCCCTATAGGCTCCTTTCTGATACTGGAAGGCTGCTATGAGGTCTCCAAGCAGCCTTCTCTTCTCCAGGCTGAACAGCCCCAATTTTCTCAGCCTGTCTTCATATGGGAGGTGCTCCAGTCCCCTGATCATCCTCGTGGCCCTCCTCTGCACTTGTTCTAACATTTCCATGTCCTTTTTATGTTGAGGACACCAGAACTGCACACAATACTCCAAGTGAGGTCATCCACAGCTACACTGAGTCACACAAGAAATTGGCTATTTGGTCCCAGCTCTGTGAAGCCCTTTCTTCACCCCGCAAAGTAGGACTCCACGTGGCTTCTCCCTGATGCTGTCCAGTGTGATCAGAGGAGCAGAAGGAATGACTGAAATGGGAGGATAAGGTAGAGTCTGCAGCTCACCATGAGACATTATGCAGCACAACTTACAACTGACAGTCAGGTATCTTACTTTTCAGGTGTTTCAAAGTCCCTCCACATAACAAACTTCCTTTTCTATAAGGAAGTGCACTTAGAAAATGCAGGTGGTGATTTCTGAATCAAGATCATAGGCTTCCTTTCTAAAGAAGAAAATTTTCACTTTTGCCAAGTATGGTTTTATACATATATTATTCAAAACAATATAAACAGTTGATTTAGAAACATCACACACTTAAATATCCACAAGATTTAAATTTGATTGGACTGAAGAAATAGTTAACTCAAAGCTTTATCTAAACTGCTTTTGTGACAATTAAGGAAAAACAATCTCATTGAGACCTCCTTTCCAAGTTTAAGAGCAGTGGTTGTGTTATTGCTTCTATCTCAGTGAATAATGCAAACTCTTCTCCAATTCACATGTAATAAAATAAGGAAAGAGCTGATTACCCTCAAAAGCTTTTTTCAAGATGTTTTAATAGATGCCCATCTATTTATAAAAGGTGAAAACACATCTGAAGCCTCTATTATAACATGTTCAGGTTACATTTGCAGTACTAGTGCTGTTCTGTTCATGATAATTTGAGGAAAAACAAAGCTTGTGGAGAACGAAAACATCAGTTTGGTCCCAGAGTTGTCCTGTGGAATTTAGGTACCAAGGAAGTGGTCTGTTTTTTCCTAGCTAAATCAATTAGAAACTACATCAATATAAAGCAAGAACATAAATAGCAACTGGTAACATTCTTCTGAAATACTATCTTTGAGACGATGGGAGGCAGGATGATTAAAAAACCCCAATGTCATAGGTTCAGCAGCAGCAGTCGATTTTTTCTCCTTCATAGTAGCTGGTGCAGTGCTGTGTTTTCGACTTTCGGTCTGGGAACAGCGTTGATAACACTGATGTTTATAGTTACAGCTTAGAATGTTTTGGTCTGACCAAGAACCTTCTGAGTCTCATGGTCTGCCAGGGAGGGGGGGAAGCGGGGGGGAAGCAGAGATAGGATACCTGATCCAAACTGACCAAAGAGGTTATTCCATGCCACAGCACGTCATGCCCAGGATGTAAAAAAACCTGGGGGCCGGAACCCGGAAGAGTTTTTTGTTTTAGTTCACAGCTCAGTTGTTGGGTGGTGAGCAGTTCTATCCTCTTCCCTTGTATTTCTCTTGTTATTATTATTATTGGTGGTGGCGGCAGTGGTTTGTGTTGTAGCTTGGTTGCTGGGCTATTCTTGTCTCGACCCGTGGGAGTTGCGTTCTTTCGATTCTTCTTCCCATTTCTTCCCCCTCCCCCTTGGAGTTGAGGGGAAGAAAAACTCTTCCCTTGTATTTTTCTCTTGTCATTATTATTATTGGTGGTAGCAGTGGTGGTTTGTGTTGCACCTTAGTTGCTGGACTGTTCTTATCTCAACCTGTAGGAGTTGCATTCTTTCAATTCTCCTTCCCATCCCTCCAGGAGTGGAGGGAAGAAAGAGGGGGAAGTGAGTGAGTGAGCAAAACTGTTCATGACTGAGAAGCTTAAACCACGACATCCAAGCATTTCTGAAATATTAGAGATAACAAGAAAATAAGTATTCTAGGGCTTCATCTGCATTATTAGTAACAACTGTAATCTAAAGACTGAGATAGATAACTCATTAGCTTTTCATTACTCACAGCCATATAACTTTACCCCACCTTTTTTTGGAACTTGTCAATACATGAACAACTATTTAAAATCAGAGAGGCAACTGGTTACAAGCTGATGATTTAAAGCAAATCCTTTGACTTAATCAGTTGTTAGTAGCTAATAATCTTGGAGCCTTTAGTCCATTTAGAAAAGCTTCCGGAACAAATGTAATCATTTGCTTTCTTTGAAACACAAGACTTTTCATTTACTGAATTGTGCCTATGAGGCATTCATTAGATAATACCCTAAATTGTACATTGCATATTTTCAAAAACATACAGTATTTTTCCCAGTGCTATTATAATTAATAGATGATAACTAGTTTAAAGTTAAGCAAAAAGTACAAGTAAAATCATGAAATGCATACAATATGGGTGTCAGGTCCTCAGAATCAAATTATTTGATCTTTAAATCCTCACTGTCAATCCACATCTTACACACATAGATTGAGCATTAGGTACCTTATTTGGTATCTAAGCATATTTGCTTGTTGGCATCTAAATTTAGAGCCTTCCTTTGTATATTAGCATTAAGTTTACACTAGCTGCTGTATTACAAACAAATTTCCAAAGGCAGTGGGACCATCTTAGAAATGACAGTTTTATTTTATCTGATTTGTTAAAATATTTATAGAACAGATTTAAGAGTTATAGACTCTGTTATAATCGATACTCTGACCTATACTGGTCCCCAAAGAAATCTTTTTGCTTTTTCTTCAGCCTAGTAATAAGGCTATCTTTTTAAAACAGATAATTACTAGTGTACATACACCATCTATTACAAAACACCGTTGTTTAACATTGATTTGAAGATGTATCAGAGAAGCAAATTGAATTCTTTATTACTATTGATTTTTGGCATAGTGCTGACCCAGATTGTAACAGGGGAATTAAGGCTGGGGTGTCTGCAAGAACAGAACTACACTCCTCAATGACATAAAATATAAAATTTATTTACTTTGTGGGATGGATATAGCAGCTGTACAGCAGTTCCTGTTCTACAACACACAAGTTCATAAATACATTCACACCAACCAAAGCACCAGCTCCTCTGGTGTGGTTGTGGCCAGCACCATGGACCTGTTAGGGATAAGACGACAGTCACTTTTGGCTGGTCCCAGTCTTGGCTGGCAGTCTGGCCTTTATGTGCAGCACTTCAATTTCAGGCTCAATCCTTCCTGCAGCACTGGGTGTTTGCAGATATGTTCCCCCAAGAGACTATGTTTTCACTACTCATTACTTTTTTAATTGGATGGTTAGCACAATGACCTTGATGGTGAAGTCACCTTAGATGAATCTCTACAATTTTCTCCCGATCTAAGCCAATTAGCCTAGTTAATAGTCACCTTCTGGCCTCCACCCCAGATGTGCTACAAAAATGTAAAGGTATTAACAACTGACCTGTGATTCTGTTTCTTTACAGAACATATGGCTAAACCATTATAGTAGGTAGAGATAGGTCAGATCTTCTTATGACTGTTTTCCAGTTGACCTTCCACATGGCAGTCATCTGTTCTTGGTTTTCTCAGTTCATAGCAAATCATCTCATCGGTTACAGGTGTGCAGGTGTAGTGCAGATATCATTTGTCTCAGGAGGTTTTACTCTGTGACTGTAAGACACAGGATCTTAGTATTTTGCCGATGACACCAAGCTGTGTGGTTCGGTTGATATGTTGGAGGGAAGGAATGCCATCCAGAGGGACCTTGACACGCTTGTGAGGTGGGCTGATGCCAACCTGATGAAGTTTAACCATGCCATGTGCAAAGTCCTCCACCTGGGTTGGAGCAATGCCAGGCACAGCTACAGGTTAGGCGGGGAGGAGATCCAGAGCAGCCCTGCGGAGAAGGACTTGGGGGTGTGGGTTGATGAAAAAATGAACATGAGCCGGCAGTGTGCGCTTGCAGCCCAGAAAGCCAACTGTATCCTGGGCTGCATCAAAAGGAGTGTGACCAGCAGGTCGAGGGAGGTGCTCCTGCCCCTTTACTCTGCTCTCGTGAGACCTCCCTTGGAGTATTGTGTGCAGTTCTGGTGTCCTCAACATAAAAAGGACATGGAACTGTTAGAACAGGTCCAGAGGAGGGCCACGAGGATGATCAGGGGACTGGAGCACCTCCCGTGTGAAGATAGGCTGAGAAAATTGGGGCTGTTCAGCCTGGAGAAGAGAAGGCTGCGTGGAGACCTCATAGCAGCCTTCCAATACCTGAAGGGGGCCTATAGGGATGCTGGGGAGGGACTCTTCATTAGGGACTGTAGTGAAAGGACAAGGGGTAATGGGTTCAAACTTAAACAGGAGAAGTTTAGATTGGATCTGAGGAAGAAATTCTTTACTGTGAGGGTGGTGAGGCCCTGGAATGGGTTGCCCAAGGAAGTTGTGAATGCTTCATTCCTGGCGGCGTTCAAGGTGGGGTTGGACATAGCCTTGGGTGGCATGGTTTAGCGGGAGACGTCCCTGGGCGTGGCAGGGGGGTTGGAACTCGATGATCTTGAGGTCCTTTCCAACCCTTACTATTCTATGATTCTATGACATTGCCAGCTAAAAATGCTGTCTATGGTTCTCATTACTGTTCATCAATGGTGTCTTTAATCCTGTCTACTGCACAGGATTGTTATCAACTCCTGGAAATAACTGCCAGTAGCAGAAAGGACCAAGTAAAACTGCCCTAATCCACATCAGATACAGTCAATTGTATTAGGTCATTGACAGTTTAATCCAACCTGAATGACTTCTCTTGGAACAGGCTAAAGAAAACTTGTGTTAAACATCTGTAGACTTTCATGGCTGTTACCACCTCCAGTAACAGGTGGCAACAGAAAGCTATTGTATGTTGTATGTCTCCTCTTGCCTTTAGCTGCCTACATCCATGATAGCGGGAATAACTTTGATTTTCTGCTTTTGACTGAAAAAGCACCCAAAAATTTATTATTGGCCTAAAATTCAATGGCTGGTGAAGGAATTTGCTACAAAGCATAATTCATTTAACTATACCATTAATAAAAATATTGATATATATAAGGGAAAAAAAGGAACTAATGCATGAATTACAATCCCATCACATGTTAGTTTTACAAATTACTATTTCAAATCATGTCTATCGACATTTAAATTTTCTGGGTAGTACAAAATTTGGTCTTGGACTCAATAACACGCTTTTAAAGTGGTACTAGGAGCTTCCCAACTTGTTCACCATAAATTTAGAGGCTATTCATTCATAGATGTATAGAACCACAGAATCTTTTAGACTGGAAAATAACTTTAAGACCATCATGTCCAACTGTAAACCTAATCCTCCCAAGTTCCAGTAAACTATATCCATAAGTGCCACATCTGCACATCTTTTAAATACCTCCAGGAATGGTGGCTCCACCATTTCCCTGTGCAGGCTGCTCCAGTGCTTGACAGGCCATTCAGTGAAGAAATTTTCACTAACATCCAAACTAAACCTCTCCTGGCACAACTTGAGACCATTTCCTCTTGCCCTGTCACTCATTATTTGGCAGAAGAGGCTGACGTCCACCTTTAGTTGTAGAGAGTGATTTAATATCTGATTGAATGCAATTATTTTACAGCTGTATTTTAACTGTAAAGAGAAGAAAAAGTATAAAAAAACATCTTTTGGGAAAATGTTGCTGTCTTTTTCAGGTAATGAAATTTTTCTTAACTATATAGATGATTCTTGGATTTTTACATATTTCTTTCAGTTGAATCTCTCAATGGAACATTTTATGTCATGTTATCCTTTTGAGTTTTTGTGTAAATACTCAAGCTCACATGTATATGTATATATACAGTATATATGTGCATGTCTATATATATATAGACACAGCCATGTATTTATATATAGGTAGTCACATATGATTTTTGTAATAACATTTTCTAGCCATCAGTATGAACACTTTCTGAATATTGACCAAAGATAATCACTGTTGAACACAGGATAAAAATAGATATACAGAAAATGTAGTGTGCTTTGCCTGCTCATCAGCAGTCAAGTCTCCTCTATTGCTAGTCAAAGCCGTGAGTGAATTAAATAGTCCATCAGTGAACAGCCATAAAAGTATCCATGAGGTAAAAAGAAAAAAATGGAAATATTTTCTATATCCAGGAAATGTGGCTGTTTACTATTAAAGTTAAAACTATATGGCCTCATAGAATAGCTGAACACTATTTCTTTGCCTGTTATTTCTAAACAACTCAGTATGTTTTAGCGCTACCAAATAACTAAATAAGGCTTACCCCTCACTCAGAAGAGGATAGTCTTGGATGATGATGATCTTCCTTTGGGATTCTTCATCTTATTCCATCAGAATAAAATATCTGAGCAAGTCAGAATACATTATTAGCTGATCAGAATAGAGTCTATGAGTAATTAAAGTAAACCAAAATGCATTATGATATATATAATTTTTAAAATGTAGTATACAGTTTCTGCTTTGTGAGGTGGAAGAGAAATGTTGAAGTGTAAATTATGCTACATGTGATGAAGAAAATCACCTGGAAGGAGAAGGAAATTTCTAATGCATATAGTTACCTGTAACTTTGAGGCTTGAACAGGCTCTTCAGAGAGTGATCTTTCCCACTGCTGAATGCAGAATGATGGACCTCAGCAAGTGATATTTGAAAAAATCAGGCTACGTCTATACAATCAGTTTAAACAGAAGTTGACATGCTTAATTAATACATTTCTGGAAGCAGTCTTACAATCTGTGTTTTGCCAGAAATCTAAATAGTGAAAGGTAGACATCTTTCTGAATTTAGAATATGTTAGTTTGCAGGGATATGGCAAGAGCGGGATGGAAAGGAAAACAATTGAATGCTAAATTTATTAGGGCTTACAATCCATGTTGAAACTCATTTTTAATATTTGTTGCAATATAGAACCAGATATACTTGGGTTCTAGTATGATTATAATTTCTTTAGTATCTATCAGACGTCAAAGTATTAATAAGGAATGCTAAACTGACTTTCTTCCTTGGGCATCAATATTTTATGCTCGGATTGTGGTTCCAGCTTTGTGTGGCTTTTTTTCTTATATATGTGTTCACTATTTTTTGAGGTCTAAATAATACATTTTTTTCCTGTCCCAGGCATCCCTTTTAAGAAAAGATACCTGAAAACAGCTTCCATGCCAAAAAACTACTGTCAAATTCTTATTGTTTTGGCAGTGTCACCTATTAATGAAATTTAATATGCTGGAAAATAAAAAAGTATTAGGTATACTGCTAAGTGAAAGCATACCTTCTTTTTCTTTTTTTGAAGCCTTTGATATATATTTAGGTTTTAAAAACATTCTCGTTAGCATTCTCTAGCTGTACATACAATCAAAGTTCTTGCATAGTATAGCACTGCAACAATAATTTCTGAAAATAGAAGGTGCATATGCTTTAATCTTCTGTTTAAAAGAGAAGACTGCAGAGTATTTGTGTTTCATGCCAGGAACTGCCTAGTAGAAAACTTGAGAGACACGTCAAGCACTTTGTTTTCCCAGAGCAAGCACCTGCTGGATTATGAGATTATGAGTAATACCCTGGCAATTTGCCAGCACGTTTATTTATATAGATTTGCACACTGTGTCTTCTAGCAAATCTCTAAGCACACTTGAAATCAGTGGCCTAAAACCAAAAGGACTCAGTCAGCCCTTATCAGATTTCAAAACACCTGCAGCTTTATAATTGACAACTGCTAGGTTTAACGCAGTTACCTATGGAAAATGTTTTCTTCGTTAAGACCAAAGCAGTGTCTCTTCTTTGTGTATGCAAAGCTCCTTAAGACTGATATCTTTGCCAGCTTACATCTCAGATGCATTGAACACAGCCTTCTTAGATAATGGCTCCCTGGTTTTCTGCATTCTGCCTAGAACTTCATTAAATAGCAAATGAACAGCCAGCATTCAATTTCAATATAATGGACATCTTAGGAACCTGAATGTATACAAGTCCATGGGGACCTGATGAAATCCATCCGTGGGTCCTGAAGGAGCTGGCAAATGAAGTTGCTAAGCCACTGTCCATCATCTTTGAAAAATCATGGCAGTCAGGTGCAGTTCCCGACGACGGGAAAAAGGGAAATATAACCCCCATTTTTAAGAAGGAAAATGGGTGAGCTGGGGAATTACATACCAGTCAGTCTCATCTCTGTGCCTGTCAAAATCTTGGAGCGGATTCTCCTGGAAGGCATGCTGAGGCACATGAAAACCAACAAGGTGCTTGGTGACAGCCAGCATGGCTTCACTAAGGGGAAATCCTGCCTGACCAATCTGGTGGCCTTCTATGAAGGGGCTACGGAGCTGAGGGACATGGGTAGAGCAGTTGATGTCATCTACCTGGACTTGTGTAAAGCCTTTGACACTGCCTCACATGACATCCTTCTCTCTAAGTTGGAGAGACACCAATTTGATAGGTGGACCACTTGGTGGATGAAGAACTGGCTGGATGGCCGCACGCAAAGAGTAGTGCTCAATGGCTCAATGTCCAGCTGGAGATCAGTAACGAGTGGTGTCCTCAGGAATCGGTGCTGGGAGCGGTCTTGTTCAACATCTTTGTGGGTGACATGGACAGTGGGATTGAGTGCGCCCTCAGCAGCTTTGCTGATGACACCAAGCTGTGTGGTTCGGTTGATACATTGGAGGGAAGGAATGCCATGCAGAGGGACCTTGACACGCTTGTGAGGTGGGCTGATGCCCAACCTGATGAAGTTTAACCATGCTAAGTGCAAGGTCCTCCACCTGGGTCGGAGCAATGCCAGGCACAGCTACAGGTTGGGCAGGGAAGAGACTGAGAGCAGCCCTGCAGAGAAGGACTTGGGGGTGTGGGTTGATGAAAAAATGAACATGAGGCAGCAGCGTGCGCTTGCAGCCCAGGAAGCCAACCGTATCCTGGGCTGCATCAAAAGGAGCATGACCAGCAGGTCGAGGGAGGTGCTCCTGCCCCTTTACTCTGCTCTTGTTGACCTCACTTGGAGTATTGTGTGCAGTTCTGGTGTCCTCAACATAAAAAGGACATGGAAATGTTGGAACAAGTACAGAGGATGGCCACGAGGATAATCAGGGGACTGGAGCACCTCCCATATGAAGATAGGCTGAGAACGTTTGGGCTGTTCAGCCTGCAGAAGGGAAGGCTGCATGGAGACCTCATAGCAGCCTTCCAATACCTGAAGGGGGCCTATAGGGATGCTGGGGAGGGACTTTTTGTTAGGGACTGTAGTGAGAGGACAAGGGGTAATGGGTTCAAACTTAACCAGGGGAAGTTTAGATTGGATCTGAGGAAGAAATTCTTTACTGTAAGGGTAGTGAGGCCCTGGAATAGGTTGCCCAAGGAAGTTGTGAATGCTTCATCCCTGGCGGCATTCAAGGTGGGGTTGGACATAGCCTCGGATGGCATGGTTTAGTGGGAGGTGTCCCTGCTTTTGACAGGGGTGTTGAAAGTAGATGATCTTAAGGTCCTTTCCAACCCTAACTATTCTATGATTCTATGACAGTGGCTTAGCAACTTCATTTGCAAGCTCCTTCAGGACCCATGGATGGATTTCATCAGGTCCCATGGGCTCGTGTGCATTCAGGTTCTTAAGACCATCTCGAACTAGATCCTCTCTTACTGTGGGCCCAAGGTTTTCATTCTCATTATCCCTGTGTCTGCCTTTCCAAATCCAGGGTAGCCAATTCTCCTCATAGCTTCATGAGGGGGCCCATGTTTTCCCTATTATGTCTTTTATTCGCTATGTACCTACAGAATCCCTTCCTGTTATCCTTAACATCCCTAGCTAAGTTTAATTCTAAGTGGCCGTTAGCTTTCCTAACCTGGACCCTAGCTTCCCAGACAACATTCCTATATTTTTCTCAGGCCACCTGTCCTTGCTTCCACCTTTTATAAGCCTCTTTTTCTCTTTGAATTTTCCTCAGCAGCTCCTTGTTCATCCAAGGAGGTCTCCTGGCCCTCCTGCTGCACTTCCTTCTAGTAAGGATGCCACACTCCTGAGCTTGTAGTAGGTGATCCTTGAATATCAACCAACAGTCTTGGGCCCCCCTTGCCTTCTAGGGCTATATACCATAGAACCTTACTAAGCAGGTTCCTGAAGAGGCCAAAGTTTGCTCTCTTGAAGTCCAGGGCAGTGAGCTCACTGCACGCTCCTCTCACTGTCCTGAGGATCTCAAATTCAACCATCTCATGATCGCTGCAACCAAGGCTGCCCTGGAGCATCACATTTCCAACCAGCCCTTCCCTGCTGGTGTGCACAAGGTCAAGCATGGCACCTCTCCTTGTCAGCTCCTCTAGTACTTGCAGCTGGAAGTTGTCTTCCACACAATAGAGGAACCTCCTGGATTGCTTATGCCGTGCCGTACCATCCCTCCAAGAGACATCAGGGTGGTTGAAATCGCCCATGAGAAAAAGGGCCCGTGAGTGTGAGGCTGTTCCTATCTGTCTATAGAGTGCTTCATCCACCGTGTCCTCTTGATCAGGTGATCTGAAACAGATCCCCACAGTAATGTCTCCCATCACTGTTCTCCCTTTAACCCTGACCCACAAACTCTCTGTCGACTGCTCACCTGTCCTCAGACAGAGTTCCATACTTTCCAGCCTATCCCTAACATAAATAGCAACTCCCCCTCCATGCCTACCGGGCTTGTCTTTTCTAAAGAACCTGTAACCTTCCATTCCAACACTCCAGTCATAGGCGCTATCCCACCATGTTTCTGTGATGCCTATTATATCATACCCCCGTAGATGTGCACACATCTCTAATTCCTCTTGTTTGTTCCCCATGCTACAGGTGTTTGTATAGAGGCATCTGGGCCGAGCTCCAAATGAACCCAGCTCATTGGCTGGAGTGGCTGGAATATCTTCACAGCACTCTGAGCATTTATTATAGGTGCTGGTAACTGACTCGGTTTGTTGGGATGGAATGATGCCCCCCTCCACCAACACATCTAGTTTAAAGCATCCTTGAGCAGTGTGGCAAGCCTCCTACAAAAACTGCTCTTCCCTTTCTTTGTCAGACCAGCTCCACCAGCCCTTAGCACACCCAGCTTACTAAATTGAGTCCCATGGTCTAGGTACCCAAATCTCTGACAATGGCACCACTCTTCTAACCATTTATTAACCTGGCCAACCCTCCTAGCCTTTTTAATGTCCTGCCCTGTATCCTGGAGAATTGATGAAAAGACAGTCTGTGCTCCAGAGCCCCTAAGCACCTCTCCCAGAGCTCTGCAGTAGTTCTTTATGTTCTCCGAGTTACTGCTGTCTATATCAGTAGCACCCACATGAATCACTAGAAGTGAGTAATAGTCAGTGGGACTTACTAGAGCAGGCAGTCTCTCTGCAACATCCCTGATTTGAGCCCTTGGTAGGCAATATGCTTCCCTTGAGCCTGGGTCAGTCCGACAGAAGGGTGCCTCTGTTCCTTTCAGAGTAGAGTCCCCTACTACTACAACCTGCCACTTTTTCCTGGCAGTACCAGTAGTGATCATCTTTAGCAGCGCATCAGCTGGTTGTTCCTGGTGTGAGTGTGTTTCCTCATCAGCCCCCTGCAGGACAGGGAAGTGGTTCTGGGCGGGGATAACAGATTTAGGAGGAAGCCCCTTGCTTTTAGTTGTCCTCTTCCTCATTTTTGTGTTTTTTATTTTTTTGTTTGTTTGTTTTTTGTTTTTTGTTGTTGTTGTTGTTTTTTTTTTTTTTTTTTTTTTTGCGTTTTGTTTGTTTGTTTGTTTTTGTTACTATTTGCCATCTTCCTGGGTTAGCGACCTCCTTCTTTCCTGCAGGAGTTACAGGGCATGTTTGAAGTCCCTGCACAGTTTGGGCCTGGAGCAAGCAGTGTTGCTTCCTCTCAGCTTCCCTGACACCTTTCAGCCTATTGATAGCTTCCTGCAGCTCAGCCACCTGCTGCAGGAAGACCTCCACCAGGCAGCACAGAGTGCAGCCCTGCCCATTGTGCACCCTCAGGAGAGCAGTGCAGGCACTATCTACACTCCAAGCTCTGCCCTGCAGCCTCCCCTCTCATCTCTGTCTGGGTGCCTATGCTGGCCACCACTGGGGCAGCCAGGACAGAGATCCTAGACCAGATCCTAGTCATAAGGCCAGTGCTTGCCTGCCCGCGCAAACTGCCTCTACCCACCCTGCTCGCTCGTGCTCCCAAGGGCAGGTTTTTAACCAGTCAGGGCTGGTGCCACTCCTCCTGGTGTTGTCCCCTGTGAGTCAGCTGCGCACGTCAGGTGAGCTGCCAGCTCCTGGGCAAGTCCTGTCGAGGACTTGAGGCTCCTTCATGGCTCTTGCTGCTCTGAGTTGAAGCTCCTGGATGCTGAAGGTGTTGAAGGAGTCCTCTCTCGAGCTACTCACCTCAGCAGTTCTTCTACAGTCATCTTGAATAAAGCAATGAGTGCATGTTAATAATAGCACAGGAAGTACTATGTTTGCACCTGCAAAACTATCACTCAAACTATGTTTTGTTCTTCACAACTTCTTTTTTTCACTATTTTCTTTTATTGTGTCAAAATTGTTTTCACATCTCCAAGAATTGTTATAGCTTTTTCTAGCCTTTCAAGGAGTTGCTCTGACTTTTTCTGTGGGAATGCTAGTTTTAAGTGTGTTAACTACATTGATGGCAGTCAAATATGTCCCTTGATAAATAAACTGACTTGACAGTGTTCTCTACTACTATTAAATGGAGGTATATGTTCTCTTAAAATGTCTGCTGCAAAGAAATTGGTGTGGATGCCTGTCATCTGGACAGATTGTAACGGTGTCTGATTGTGCTTTTGGGGAGTCTGATCACGCCTTTGGGGAATCTAAGGTAACAGTTTTGATTTAAAATTATTTGTTCCTAGCCATTAGAAGCATTTTTTATATATCAGAGTTTCTCTTGCGATGGTAGCTCACCAGCCTCTTCCCCTGACCATTGTCACGGGAAAACTTTCAGTGTTTCTCTCTTCAGCCAAAGACACAGTAGCAGTGACTAGTCGTGAACAAGTAACATTTTTTCCAGGTGACTCTATTGCTTCACTTTTGTAGGTCAGTCTGGGATCCATAATATATATTTTAGTTTTCTGCTTTTCACCAACCCAGTCTGGGGTCATGGGGGGCTGTTTTTTGCCTAGCAGGGCCTGTAGGTTGAGAGTGCACTGAAGGTATGAGAGAAAGATGGGGAAAAAAGGTTCAACTAAATTGTAAGTCTGGTTGCCTCTCCCAGTGTGCCACATGAAAACTTTGGGACTAGAGACATACTCTATATGCAAAGCCAAGAATGTACTGTAGTCTTGCCAAGGATGTATTAACAGTCCAGTTGCAAAAGTACTAAGACTTACCATGCAAGTTATCCAATTGTCTCAGTTCAATCACAATAATAATAGTTTAATAGTTATTAAACTCTTAACTGACAGACTTTATGCTTGCAATGGTTTAATTCAGGGGAAATGTAAAAGAAATGGAAACTATAAGTCGTCATCCTGAATCCTTTGCCAAGGGAATGCAGTGGAAGGCTTCTTCTTTCTTATACTTGAGGGGCTTATACTAAGGGATATTTTAAAGCCTTTTCTAATATGTTCTACACTTTACTGCTTTTGCATTTCTGTGTTACATCTGCATTTTTTACATAAGGTTTATTTATGTTGGAAGCTTACATTTTGTTACCTTAAAGCCAGTTTCATCCAGCTCCAAATGTATCATGTTTTCAGTGATCAACAGTTACTCAGCGATGATTTGTCTATAGCCTTGATCTGTCATCCCCTGTTTATATTTTTCAAAGCCTCTACTGTTATCCAGTGTTCGTATTCCACAATACCACATAACTTATTCTGTGCCCAATGAACTTTGTCACTAGAGTAGTACTTGTTATCACTATCTGTTAGTCACAGAGCTATATCAGAATTATTATAACAAGAGAAATAGCACCACACAATTGTACAACGATAAGCAAAACTCAAACAAATTAAATAACAGTCTGCTAGAGCTAAAAAGCTGAAACAAAGCTCCAGGCAACTGTAAGACAAGTGCAGACAAATCATGCCTGATAAGCCCCAGCCCAGTGGCCTTGCAGTGTTAGAACAAACCCTGCATTTATTCCTTCAGCAATACCACATCTACTGAGCTAAAGTACTACAGATGTGAGACACAGGACAAACTGTGATGTTGTTTGTAAAACTGAGAATATATTATCAAATTGAATTCATTACAGTTCACTTGGTTTTGAACCATTCAAAGTCAGAATGGCTAGCACCGAGAATCAGCAGGACAGCCACTGTGAAATCACCCCTGGGGTTTCTAACAAGACACTAAGGCGGTAAGGAGGTTGGTCGTCACAGTAAATAGCAGCCTGCTAATGAAAGGCTCATGATTCTGTGTTATAACTGTGTTGTCAGAGTTGGGAAGTACGGAGGTCTTTGATAGTACTTGCAAAACAAGACTAACTGAAGTACAGAATGTTTTATATTAGAAAGGTTATTTCTCTGGATAGAATCATAGAATCATAGAATAGTAAGGGTTGGAAAGGACCTCAAGATCATCGAGTTCCAACCCCCCTGCCATGCCCAGGGACACCTCCCACTAAACCATGCCATCCGAGGCTATGTCCAACCCCACCTTGAACGCCGCCAGGGATGAAGCATTCACAACCTCCCTGGGCAACCCATTCCAGGGCCCCACCACCCTTACAGTAAAGAATTTCTTCCTCATATCCAATCTAAACCTCCCCTGTTTAAGTTTAAACCCATTACCCCTTGTCCTCTCACCACAGTCCCTAATGAAGAGTCCCTCCCCAGCATCCCTATAGCCCCCCTTCAGGTATTGGAAGGCTGCTATGAGGTCTCCACGCAGCCTTCTCTTCTCCACGCTGAACAGCCCCAATTTTCTCAGCCTATCTTCATACGAGAGGTGCTCCAGTCCCCTGATCATCCTCATGGCGCTCCTCTGCACTTGTTCTAACAGTTCCATGTCCTTTTTATGTTGAGGACACCAGAACTGCACACAATACTCCAAGGGAGGTCTCACAAGAGCAGAGTAAAGGGGCAGGAGCACCTCCCTCGACCTGCTGGTCACACTCCTTTTGATGCAGCCCAGAATACGGTTGGCCTTCTGGGCTGCAAGCGCACACTGCCAGCTCATGTTCATTTTTTCATCAACCCACACCCCCAAGTCCTTCTCCGCAGGGCTGCTCTGAATCTCCTCCCCGCCCAACCTGTAGCTGTGCCTGCATTGCTCCGACCCAGGTGGAGGACTTTGCATTTAGCATGGTTAAACTTCATTAGGTTGGCATCAGCCCACCTCACAAGCGTGTCTAGGTCCCTCTGGATGGCATTCCTTCCCTCCAATGTATCTACCGAACCACACAGCTTAGTGTCATCGGCAAACTTGCTGAGGGCGCACTCAATCCCACTGTCCATGTCACCCACAAAGATGTTGAACAAGACCGGTCCCAACACCGATCCCTGGGGGACACCACTCGTTACTGGTCTCCAGCTGGACACTGAGCCACTGAGCACTACTCTTTGCGTGCGGCCATCCAGCCAGTTCTTTAGCCACCGAGTGGTCCACCTATCAAATTGATGTCTCTCCAACTTAGAGAGAAGGATGTCATGTGAGACAGTGTCAAAGGCTTTACACAAGTCCAGGTAGATGACATCAACTGCTCTGCCCCTGTCCATCAGTTCCGTAGCCCCTTCATAGAAGGTCACCAGATTGGTCAGGCAGGATTTCCCCTTAGTGAAGCCATGCTGGCTGTCACCAAGCACCTTGTTGGTTTTCATGTGCCTTAGCATGCCTTCCAGAAGAATCTGCTCCAAGATTTTGCCAGGCACAGAGGTGAGACTGACTGGTCTGTAATTCCCTGGGTCATCCATTTTCCCCTTCTTAAAAATAACTTCTCTCCTCTTCTCCTTTAGCTTCAGCATTTTGTGAGCTCTTCACTTGTTTTATAAGCTAATATACACGAAGGAATTTAGGTCAAGCACTTAGCGTGAAGTAGCATGAAATATTGGCACTGATCTCTCACACTGGATTCTGTAGTGGTTCACAAAATAAAAGGAACAGTATGACAAAAAATAATTACAAATAAAACAAATGGCAAAAAACCCCATCAACCCACCACACAATTGAGTGCCTCAGCTGTAATTCTAATTCAAGGACCAACCTTTCCTGATGCTGACAAAGGTCAGTTACAGAGTGAAGTTGTGAGAGGTCAGTGGAAGTAAGTTAACCTGTAGTCCTATTTGCATGAGCAGAGTTTGCAAACAGTGACCAAGAAGGCAACAGCTTATTCTTCTGGCAAGTTTCCAAGGCAGTGAGAAAGGATGCGAGCTCCCCAAAGCTCTCTGACTTCAGACTTCAAATCAAAAAGTAGGAGTACTAAGGGAGAGAAGTGAATCTGGTGGACCCTGAAAAGCAAGCCCAGAGAATTTTCCCATTTGGTCTCTGGTGTTTATGTATTTACACATCCATCCAGAAATAAGGCTGCATTCAAATTCCAAAAATGCAAATACACCCCCTGCCAGCCACACAGCACACAAGAAGCGCCTTTACAGGCACCCACATAAACAAAACAGCAGTCACAGATAAATGATCAGCATGATTGCCTAACCCTGTTCTTTCTCTCTGGCTGATAGCGTTGATTTTCACTAGCAGAGCTGGTACACAACCTCTACATCTTATCCACAGATCAACCTATATTCATGGATTCCTCAAGTATTAGTGTGGACCTAAATTCCAATATCCATAGTCACACCATAGGCCCCTTACCCAGTTACAAGCTCAGATCCTGGGTGTTTCAAGATGCTGGTCTTCTCATTGGCTAGTCCAGCTTTAAATTCACTGGCTACTTATGTCCACACACACAACAGAGCAATGATCACAGAGAAAATAGTTAGCAAAGGAATTTAATAAGAGGATAGCACAGACCATGGGGGTTGAGTGGAGAGACTGGCCAGAAAAGCATACTGATAAGAAACTTGTTTGCACATGACTACTTCTTTCTATTGCTATTCCCATCACATGCATGATAATGTTGTTTTCTTATTGTTGTGAAGTTCTGGTTGAGCCTCTCCACTGTTCTACTTGTCTACTTCCTTCAATGTCCCATCAATCAGTGACCTGAAAGGTCTCATGTTTGTTACAATCTCAGTTATCTGTTGCTCCGTAAGGTTTGTGTCGTTCTGTTTCATTTATTGCTTTTCTTATGTTTCTCCTTTTTCCTTATGATGAATAGCTGTGAAACAGATATACTTGCAAACCAGATGTCCTTACATTCCAGACATCTTTAAGGAAATGTGTTAGTAATCCAAGGTTGGATTTAGCTTTGAGGTTTTCTCTGTCTCAGAAATCTTCCTCAGCCTAGAGCAACATCTTTGGTAGCTTAAATACAACAAAAAAAATCAACTTCAAAGAGTACATTTCTTTTCAGTGAGAATTTTATTATCCAGTATATACTCCTGTAGATTTCTCCCTCAGGATAGTTTCAGCTTGGAACAGCAAGTGCTTTGCATGTTCTTTAGGAAACAGAAATCCCTGACTACAGTCACTTGTCCATAATATATGACCTTCAAAATAAAATACTTATCACAAACAATATTTGATTCTGGCTATTTATAAGCAGGAAATCATTTTAAGAGTAATGAGAAACTTTAGAGAACAAAAAAGTAAATATGGTTTTTAGCTAACTGGTTTTATAAAAACCAGATAAATCCTACTACAGATACAAAACCCAGTAATGTAAGATGAATAATGAAATTCATCTTGCTTACATCTGCTTAGCAAAAATTAGGCATCTGTGTAAAAAAATTGCATAGGATCTGCTGTTAGTGAATGGAGCAACAGACACCCTCAGATTACAAATTATCCCTTCCTGAAATAAACAGTTGAGTCACTTTCTGGAGATCTCAAGGTAGGATGGATAGATATGTAAACTATGAATTTCTCTCTGGATGCACCAGCCTTCCCCCTCTGAAAATGAAGAGCTCTTAGATGACTGGGGATGGGGAGCACTACAAATAAAAATAGCTTTACTTCATTTATTGTCTTGGCTGGAATAGGCTGAAGACCATTTTTAGCTATTTTATCATGATTTGGTGGCTGTTGTAGGACAAAGAGATCACTAAGGCATTAAAAAGAATTATCTGTAAGTGGACCGATATAAAATCTACTAATTCAAACCTTCCACTTTTATATGTGTGGTTTGCAACACAGTCACATAAGAACAGAACTGATTTAAACCAAGGGAACTGGACCAAAGAAAGAAGAATAAGAAAGTGGTGTCTGCTGTTAATCTGTTTTATTGTATCCAGGATTGTGAATGAATACTGGATAGCACAGACTTATGTCAAGACTGATATGAGTTTTTACATCAGCTGAGGACCTGACTTAACATGTTTATGCACAAGAACTATTAATTCCTGACCTTTTTGGCCAGGGAGACTTCTGTTTGAGCAGGGATTGACCAGCTAATGATAGCTTTTATGTATGTGAAATTTGAGTGCAAATCTGGATTATTTTAGCAAATGGCTGAATGGCAGCTTTTCATAAGTCAAACAAGGACACACAAACACACACACACAAGCATGGCGGTTCCTTCTTTAATTCTGCCCACACTAGTGGTGTGTGAAGAAATGCATCTAGTTTCCAGTTGGGAAAATTAGTAAGATAAAGAAAGGAGTGTGTTAACTCTAGTGCATTTTCATCAAGGCTTAGACATTCTAGTTATTTTACCGTATTCATTCTTGCCTGATCTTCCACAGGTTAACCTTTCTTATAACTCTGTCACACCCCACCAACTGTGATTTAGCAAGTGTGCAATTTATCACTTAATAAGAATGTCCATGTTAACCACAGTGGGAGATTTTACTGGCAGTAAAATCTGCTTTTTCTCTTAGGGAAAATAAAGGCTGTATCCAAGTGGGCTGAGAAAGTTTAAGGTCTCTTATAATGAGAATGACCTAGAAAGAATGGAACTTTTTATAAGCAAATGTTTAGTATGCTTTGTGGTGATCCTGAGACATTCTGTGAGAATAAAGAAAGACCCTTATTAGCCAGATACTTTTTAAATAAAATTGTAGACAATGTCCTCAGTAGTTTTGTGTGTCCTGAGTAGTGAGAAAATAGTCTTATCTAGCCCACATTGCACTTACAGTATTATAGTCAGGAATAAAGCTCTAAATATGGTCTTTACTGTCCTGCCATTGCATTGCTTTTTTTTTTTTTTTTTTCCTTTTTCCTTTTCTCTTTTATCTTCTTTCTTTTTTATTTTTATAAAGGTGGTAATTTCTCTGTTAACTTTTTTTCAAACACAGAAGAAAGCTGAAAAGTTGCAGAGCTTCCAGATCCAATCTTTTCTAAACTGCCTGAATCTGGTTTGAGCCATTACATGCAATATTCCTCCTCTGGGAAGAAGGATGCCTTGAACTAGAGCATCTAGCATAGTATCCTAACAGGGTTTTCTAAGAGGACTAAGAGTAAGCTGCTTCTTTTTCCTTCGTTCCTTACAAAGTGCGGATGTATTAAGTCATTCTTACTTCTATTTAGCCAGTGAATATAAATCTCAGGCAGTAAGATGTAGTAGAGATGGGACCAAAAAACCAGTGATAAATGTCTCATGTCTTTAAACCAATCAGAGATTCATGTAAGCTTACAGTAAATTCTGATTTTTTTAGTGAAAATCTGGGGCTGTTAATTGTGAGCATATGGGTAAGATCCCAACCTTATGGTCTGTAGCTCCTGTTCTAAAAGCAGTTCTCAGAGGGAATGGCACTATGAATTGCTTTTTTTGAATTATTTTTACCTTTGCAAAGCTACATTCCATAGAAACTGGTGATGTATATGGAGAAGCTCCTGACTATGAGAATCAGAGCATTTACAAGATCTGAACCTATTTCCCTTCAACTATGTATGTGAATCTTCTTTTCAACTTAATTTTTCTCTTATAATTTTTTTTATTCAGTTCTAAAATATTTTAATCACTGAATGACTTCTTCCATAAGCTAAGAAAGAAAGCAGAAAGGAAAAAGGTAAGCCTTGTTACTTGAGGTTATAAATCTCTAAGAGGGCCTCTGATGCTACACGTACTGTACATGAATAAATGGAAGAAAGACCTCTGAAATCAAATATAGTTCCAAGTGTGTTGTTACTTTTTTTTTTTTTTTTTCTGTTTGATTCACATTATCTATTCTTTAAAATAGAAGTTACGTTTCCTGACCACACTGGGTAACTATATTTTATTCTTACTTCATTCTAAGCAAAATTTTGCTTCAAAGATAAATAAACTTGCTTCATTTTTGACAGTATCTCCAAGGAGATTCAGAGGAGGGAAAGGAACAGAAAAAAGTGAGGTGATATGCTAGACCTATAGCTTGATGAAAACTTCATTGCCAGTTCTAAAATTGTTAATCACAGTATCACCCTTGGGAAGGGTTTTATAGAAAATAATCGTAGAAAAGCTCTCTCAGGAGACTTCTGTAAGTTCCCTACCGGCTGCTTTCTCGTATTCTCTCAATAGAAATGTACTTCAAAGACTATCAGGTTAAGCAATTTTCATTAGTATTAGTGATAAGGCTGTTGGCTCATATTAATTTGAACTGAGAGTCATTGTGGCTATGGAGATAATCAGTTTAACCGATCAGTGAAAACCACAGTAACAACAAAGTTCTAAGCTGATCCACCGCAGAATCTCAGTCACTAGGATTTCACACAAACATGCACACCAGTATCAATCCCGCTCATCTGTTTTTCAGAATCTAAAAGCAATAACTCACTTTTTTTTTTCTTTAATATATAACACACATTGGTTGGTTCTCCACCCGCATGCAGAATCTTCAAACCAGATGGGTAACCAGACAGCAAATAATTTGCTTTGATGTGATCATAGAATCATAGAATAAAAGGCTAGAAGGGTCCCCAAGGATCACCTGGTCCAACCTTTCTAGGCAAACATAACCTAGAATAGATGTCCCAGCACACTGTCCAGTTGAATCATAAAATTATCCAATGTTGGGGAATCCACCACTTCCCTGCAGAGATCATTCCAATGGCTGATAGTTTTCATTGTGAAAAATTTTCCTCTTGTGTTCCAATTGGAGTCTCCCCAGGAGTAACTTGTACCCATTATCCATCATTTTTCTCATGTGATACCTTCGTTTTTCAGTTTTCCATAAGGAATTACTGCATCTGAGCTTAATGTGATAAAAGACCAAAATCTGTAAAAAATCCCCAAAATCTGTCATAAACCACCAAAATCTGGTGAAACATGTGAGGGACAGTTTCCACCAAGATGAGCTCATTACATCACTTGTAAAGCACCCACAATTTTAGCGTTACTTGAAGTGTTACTTTTAGTGTTACTCCTTATAAATCTCACTGTGAAAGTTGTTTGAAATGCTTGATGCAAAGCTTAGAATAGTAAAGTATCTGGAAGAAAATGATGCATTGGCTTCCACTGGGACTTATGGTCCAAAAGGTTGGCTGTTAGAGAGTGAAGTGTGATAATGACTGGAAATTTATTTGTCACCATAGACTAATACTTTTCCAATGAATTTTTAATTTTTTAAGAATTATGTTGTTATTATATGTATATTTAAAATAAACTGGTGCCTTTCCTCATTTTTTCCTTAAAATTAACATGTTTTGTAGTGTTTATAAAGATTTCAGCATTAATACCACTGAGGAGGGTCATGCCTCAGTAGTGCAAAGGTAAGGATCACGTATTTCACAGGAAATGTCTCTCATAATCCTGAAGGTGGCTGGATTATCTCGTTTTTCTTGCTTTTCCTTTTTTTCCTTTGCAAGCTGGCATATGAGCATCGATTAAATGAATGATAAGGTTTAATTGATCCATGTTTGAACAACTTTTCACTTTTTTAATTTAGAAGGTAAAACCTTCCATCATATTTGAAGTTGAGAATTATGGGTGAGATAATAGAGGTCTGATTCCAATGGAAGTTAAAAAGGAAAAAGTTGCCTCGCAAATGTCAAGGCACCTTGTGGTCCAAGATGATTAAAACTAAACTGTTTGCTATATGAATCCCAAGGTGCTGCTATATCGCAGGTACCATGACATTTAGCCAGTGACTTTTCGTAGCTTGTTAATAATGTATAGCAATTCCAGTGTAAATTTGCAGTGACAGAGCTAGGATGATACAGTAGAGCAGTTAACTAGATTTATTTTGGATAGAGAATGCAGACTTGAAAAAGAAAAAATTCACAGCTGATGTCAAAAGAGATTGCACATTCACAAGACTATTTAGCTAACACAGTTGCTCAGGAGAGGTTCTTTTCATAGTGATCTATTATTCTGCCCAAAGTCCTAATGACCTAATCACAAAACACAAAACATTACCTCACTCATCGAGGTTAATACACATGAAGAAAAATTGATGCCATAAACAAATTTCATACTGTGGACTGGTCCATAAAGTTCATTGATTTTACAAGTCTGAATGAGTCACATAGGTGCGTAAAGGTTACAGCATAAATGCTCTTCTTGTAAGTAAAATTGCTGTTAATCATTGCTCCCAGATAAACCTAATAAATTTCTGTGTTATAGAACCATGGTTTTTTTGAACCTTATATCTCACAGAGGTACAAATTATTCATAAGCTGTAAAAGGTCACAAAGCAGATAAAAGAGAGAGTGGGAGAGAGAAGGAAAAGGGTACAGATAAAAAATATTCAAAAGATGAATTAAAAAACAGACTCAAAGAGCGATGAGTTACAACAGGATATGAAGTAGAGTTGTAGGGAAAAATTTGGCTGACATTTCAGTTCTTGCAGATTTTCTCTGATGCTGAAAGTTTACTCACATAGAAGAAATTTTACTGTGACTGCAGCTATAATTGTCGTAGATAAAAATACATCATTTAATTCTCTTAATTATTAATCAATCTCTTTGGAATTGTTTTTTATCTAATATTTGGGATAGTAGAAATGTATGCATGCCAGTAGCCCTTAGAGTAGATTATTAAGATGAAGTAAAACTGACAACAGTTATCACTGCTGCTTTTTTACAGGAGGTTCACATAGGACATCTTGGATTTTTATTAAAAACTCCATCTAGGAGTTGAAATTTCTTATTTATTTACTCACTTTTAATAGGGAATGTGTCTGCAAAAGTTAAAAATGCTTTGGCAACCACAATAAAATTCTGATTAGGCTTGAACAACTCAATTGCTGCATAAAATGCTTGAACAAGTCTGTGAAGTTCCTTTACCACTTTTCTGATGGATCTTTCCAATACTGATAAAAATATGAAATTTTTAATTTCTGTAGAAGTAGTTGCTTATTTTTTTTATTGGTTTAAATAACTGCAAGGTTTTTTTACGTGCTTATATAACAAGTTGGTAAAACAACTTAGCTTCCTATTGCATAGAGATGTATTGTGGGGATGCTTCAGATTTTTTTTACAGTTTGTGTTTTTATTGATAACCATTAATACAAGAGATTGTAGGCAGTTGAGATATTGCTGAAGTGTGAGGAAGTCAGGAAATAAGGAGGCGTTCAGGTAGGCTTTTCCTCAACTGTGTTCTGATTCATTAGCTGATTCTTCTGCTGCTCTTTTAGTTTTAATCTCAAAAAAAAAAAAAAAAAGATTGTTGTTTTTATATGGAACCATTGGTGTTAAACTTTGATATTCTTAGGCTTGATCTGACTAGCTCTGGACTAATGGAAAAATAACTACTTCATTCTCCCAGTGTAATTTGTATGAATCCATTACAAGAACTGTGTGTTTCTACCTTATTATTCACTTATAAATCATAATGTCCAACTAAAAAGAAAAAAGGCATCCATAACTTTTTTCTTTATTTGACAATTTTCCTTGCTGCATTTGCTATTTTATTAATTTTATTTAATGTAATGAAAACCAAGAGTGAAAACCTGGGATCAGTCTCATATGTGCAACATCTACTGCATTAGATTGTTAAATATTATGTATAAAGTAAGGATACTTCTTATTACCAACAGTTAGCCCAGTTCTAATCCATTGCATAGCTAGCCTTAGGTAGGATGTCTACAACACTGTGAGACACATCTACTTAAATCAGGTAGATGTCATTTTCTCAGACCTTCAGTTGATAAAATATCAATAATGTTACAACTTAATGTAGTTCTGTAAATCTGTCAATATTGCAATAGTAAATGCTTAATTTGTGGTTTAAGACTTCTACATATGTGAAAGTTTCTTAAGGGAAATATAAGCCTCATTTTCAAGAAGGGGAAAATGGATGACACAGGGATTTACAGGCCAGTCAGCCTCACCTCTGTGCCTGGCAAAATCTTGGAGCGGATTCTACTGGAAGGCATGCTGAGGCACATGAGAATCATAGAATCATAGAATAGTTAGGGTTGGAAAGGACCTCAAGATCATCGAGTTCCAACCCCCCTGCCATGCCCAGGGACACCTCCCACTAAACCATGCCATCCAAGGCTATGTCCAACCCCACCTTGAACGCCACCAGGGATGAAGCATTCACAACTTCCTTGGGCAACCCAGTCCAGGGCCCCACCACCCTCACAGTAAAGAAGTTCTTCCTCAGATCCAATCATCTAAACTTCCCCTGTTTAAGTTTAAACCCATTACCCCTTGTCCTCTCACCACAGTCCCTAATGAAGAGTCCCTCCCCAGCATCCCTATAGGCCCCCTTCAGGTATTGGAAGGCCGCTATGAGGTCTCCACGCAGCCTTCTCTTCTCCAGGCTGAACAGCCCCAATTTTCTCAGCCTATCTTCATACGGGAGGTGCTCCAGTCCCCTGATCATCCTCGGGGCCCTCCTCTGCACTTGTTCTAACACTTCCATGTCCTTTTTATGTTGAGGACACCAGAACTGCACGCAATACTCCAAGTGAGGTCTCACAAGAGCAGAGTAAAGGGGCAGGAGCACCTCCCTCGACCTGCTGGTCACACTCCTTTTGATGCAGCCCAGGATACAGTTGGCTTTCTGGGCTGCAAGCGCACACTGCCGGCTCATGTTCATTTTTTCATGAATGCACACCCCCAAGTCCTTCTCCACAGGGCTGCTCTGAATCTCCTCCCCACCCAACCTGTAGCTGTGCCTGGCATTGCTCCGACCCAGGTGGAGGACCTTGCACTTAGCATGGTTAAACTTCATCAGGTTGGCATCAGCCCACCTCACCAGCGTGTCAAGGTCCCTCTGGATGGCATTCCTTCCCTCCAATGTATCAACCGAACCACACAGCTTGGTGTCATTGGCAAACTTCCTGAGGGCGCACTCAATCCCACTGTCCATGTCACCCACAAAGATGTTGAACAAGACCGGTCCCAACACCGATCCCTGGGGGACACCACTCGTTACTGGTCTCCAGCTGGACGTTGAGCCACTGAGCACTACTCTTTGCGTGCGGCCATCCAGCCAGTTCTTTAGCCACCGAGTGGTCCACCTATCAAATTGATGTCTCTCCAACTTAGAGAGAAGGATGTCATGTGAGGCAGTGTCAAAGGCTTTACACAAGTCCAGGTAGATGACGTCATCTGCTCTGCCCCTGTCCATCAGTTCCGTAGCCCCTTCATAGAAGGTCACCAGATTGGTCAGGCAGGATTTCCCCTTAGTGAAGCCATGCTGGCTGTCACCAACAAGGTGCTTGCTGACAGCCTGCATGGCTTCACTAAGGGGAAATCCTGCCTGACCAGTATGGTGGCCTTCTATGATGAGGTTATGGAACTGATGGAGAGGGGTAGAGCAGTTGATGTCATCTACCTGGACTTGTTCAAAGCGTTCGGCACTGTCCCACATGGCATCCTTGTCTCTAAACTGGAGAGACATCAATTTGATAGGTGGACCACTTGTTGGATAAAGAACTGGCTTGGATCGCTGTGCACAAAGAGTTGTGCTCAGTGGCTCAATGTCCAGCTGGATACCAGTAACGAGTGGCATCCCTCAGGGATCGGTGCTGGGAGCAGTCTTGTTCAACATCTTTGTTGGTGACATGGACAGTGGGATTGAGTGTGCCCTCAGCAAGTTTGCCGATAACACCAAGCTGTGTGGTTCGGTTGATACGTTGGAGAGAAGGAATGCCATGCAGAGGGACCTTGACACGCTTGTGAGGTGGGCTGCTGCCAACCTGATGAAGTTTAACCATGCCATGTGCAAGATCCTCCACCTGGGTCGGAGCAATGCCAGGCACAGCTACAGGTTGGGCAGAGAAGAGATTGAGAGCAGCCCTGCGGAGAAGGACTTGGGGGTGTTGGTTGATGAGAAAATGAACATGAGCCAGCAGTGTTGGCTTGCAGCCCAGAAAGCCAACCATATCCTGGGCTGCATCAAGAGGACCATGACCAGCAGGTTGAGGGAGGTGATCCTGCCCCTCTGCTCTGCTCTCGTGAGACCTCCCTTGGAGTATTGTGTGCAGTTCTGGTGTCCTCAACATAAAAAAAGACAGAAACTGTTGGAACAAGTGCAGAGGAAGGCCACCAGGATGATCAGGGGACTGGAGCACCTCCCATATGAAGATAGGCTGAGAAAGTTTGGGCTGTTCAGCCTGGAGAAGAGAAGGCTACATGGAGACTTCATGGCAGCCTTCCTGTATCTGAAGGGGGCCTATAGGGATGCTGGGGAGGGACTTTTCATTAGGGACTGTAGTGATAAGACAAGGGGTAACGCATTCAAACTTAACCAGGGGAAGTTTAAATTGGATCAGAGGAAGAAATTCTTTCCTGTAAGGGCGGTGAGGCAATAGAATGTGTTGTCCAGGGAATTTGTGAATGCTCCATCACTGGCTGTGTTCAGGGAGGTTTTGGACATAGCCTTGGGTGGCATGGTTTACTGGGAGGTATCCCTGCCCATGGCAGGGGGTTTGGAACTAGGTGATCTTAAGGTCCTTTCCAACTCTAACTATTCTTTTATTCTATGATTCTATGACCTGATTCATGTCTTCTAAATAGGTCAGCCAAGAAGTTATGGACAACATGAGCGGTGTTTTTGCATCTATGCAACTTTCTTAGATTTAAAGGTCAGTCCTTCATTATATTAATGGGAAGCCCTTAGACAGCAAGTCCTCATCCTGAATAAGTCTTCTTTCTTTTTAGCCTAAACTGTGTAGGCGAGCTTCAAGCTTGCAAATTGCTTTTGTACTTAGCCCATTACAGGCCCATTCTCTAGCCCCTTTGTGGCCTTTTTCTTGAATTTGTGTATTGCCTGTTTCATTCAGTTTAAATATCCTGGCTGCTTTTTGCAAAAAAAACCTTCAGTGTATATCTTTTCCCTCTACTGTAGCCGAATCAAGGTGCCACAAAGCCATGTGGGGCAGGAACAAAGAGCAGCTTGTATCAATCCATAGTGAATCATAATGAAAACCATAGTGGAAATCATCTTGCTAAAGGTAGAATGCTGTATCTGACAAAATAAATACCCAAGTGTATTGGGTTTTTGTGGCCAGGTTTTGGTAGTGGGGGGGCTACAGAGGGGGCTTCTGTGGGGAGATGCCAGTACCCTCCGCTATGTCCAACAGAGCCAATGCCATCTGGCTTCAAGACACCCGCTGCTGGCCAAGGCTGAGCCCATCAGCAGCAGTTATAGTGCCTCTGGGTTTAAGAAGGGGAAAAAAAAACCTGCTGCAGAACAGCAGTGGAAGAGAGACATGCCTGTGAGTCACAGCAGCGAGAAAAACACCTATGCAGACACCACACCATGTAGCCCTACTGTTCAGGACCAAGGCAGAAGAGATTTCTTACCGCTTTCCAAATAACTGAATCTTCCCAGGTATCCGCTTATGATATCAAGTACTAGTTGAAAGTATAAACCTTTGAATTTTCTTGCCAACTAGCTCTATGAGCAAAACAATCTTCATTGCTATCAAGGCATAACATAGCAGTCTTTGTTATCTCAGTACTTTTGGGGATGGTGAGAGTGCAATGATTCTGCTATGGAAGTATGTAGTGATAACTAATGAACTTCTCAATCTGAACATCTCACTTGAAACCATATTTGAAAATAGCTGTGATAAAAGCATAGCTTCTTTAGAAGAATAAGGCTGAAAGTATCTCTGCTTTATCACTCCCAACACCCTTCAAAGATGTAGGGGTACAGGCAAGGAAGAGGAAACCTAAGGTAGACTAGGACTACTTACTGGAAAGACTGAATACTGACACTGAGGATGAGGAAATTGGTCTTCTACAAGAACAGACAGTCTTTATACCAGAGCTGCTGCTTTTTAACCTTTCAGGTGAACAGGGCATAAATATAGTCATGGCCTCAATGCAGCATCATTAGGGCACTAGCTATTCCTACCTCCAGCTGAGCAGCACCATGGCAAGTTTATCACTCAAAGGGCAGGGCCTCACCCCTCAATTTTTTCTGTTTCTTGATAGCTTTTGCCTTTTGTCACTAAAGTATGATTTTAAACCCCATGATTTACTTTTTAAACTTTATTTCCCTTTTCCATTTCTTGAGTGATTCTTTTGTGTAATAAGACCACTGGTGTTTGGATCTTTGTTCAGCCTGTATTTCCCTATTCTAAGTGTTCCCAGTCTCTTGTTCTTTTAGCATTCTTGCTCTCTCTCAAATGTCCCATCTGAACTGTCTCAAGACTTATGTTCAGTAAAATAATTATAGACGCAAACTCATCTCTTACATATTACCTGTCTTTTCTGTATTTATATCAGCCAATAGCCCAAAGGGCAAGCATAAAGGGGAAGCACCTTTAAAATGATCAATGGATTGCTCCTGATTTTGGAATTTCAGCTTGGAATTGCCTAAAACGTTATAGTTACACTTAAGGTTCATTTTAACTCACATGTTTCCTATATGGCTTGGGGTTAATTTAGACGTAGAATAGGTCTTACTAGATGGCTGGTGAAATTGGCCACTGATTCTAAACCTGAGTGTATATTTAAGAGGCAGTTTAGACACTTAGAGGAGTGAAATCAAAGATCTTTGCTGAAATCCCTATAAACTGGTCAAGGGTAAGGCCCATGGCAGGGGAATCGGAACTAGATGATCTTAAGGCCCTTTGCAGCCCTAACCATTCTATGATTCTAGTGTAATTAAATTGTGAATTCATTATTCTTACAGCAGATGAGCAGTATTTTGTGCTGCTTTTTGGTACTAAACTATTGATTTCATGTTGATACCTTTCTAAGTTTAAAAGCCCAGCCTTCACAGCGTATTAGCTTTCTTTATCAGATAAGGTCTGAGAGTTACTTGCTGCTAAACCTAGGTATGCATTTACTTACAAAGACATGATTTTTTTTTATTAAGTAGTAATCAAGGTACAAAATTTGCAATGGTGATACCTTGGTATGAAAATCAAAAAAACAAAGCCCCTCTTTTTCGTTTGCAGAATGATCATATCCTAGGGACCACATACAAATATTTTCTGAAGTATTTGAGTTAGATTTAATACCATTTATAGCACAATAACTATTTTGCATATCTGCTTACACTTTCTAATGTCAGTTTTATACTCTTTTTTTTTTTTTGTGTGTGTGTGTGTGTGTGTCCTCTCTAATACTTTAAAAGAAATGACAGAAGGAAGGTATGAATGAGGAGGAGCACAACAGAAATATAAATTAAAAAAAAAGAGGAATGAACAAAACTTAGGAAATTATTAAAGTGCATTTTAAATCCTAGAAGTGTTAACTCCATTAACGCTTTTAAGAAAGCATACAATTTATTACAATTTTGGGAAATTCACAAAAGCTGCTGACATTGAGGTGTTGTTTTATGACTTATAAGCACTAGTAATATGCTTGCTGCTGGTGTTTCATAATTGCTCAGAATCATTTAGTTAATAGAGTGCCTGCCTCTGCAGTCATGAAGCATTGTTTTCATCTAATGCTATCTGAACACAAGCAAAGTGAACACTGTGGTGCTGTAATCTTTGCAATAAATAAATCAATATGTGGAATACTTGCAGTATTATTAAATATTCTCTAAGTTGAATGATTGTTTGACTTGGGAAAAAGTGTACTTTGTGCAAATTAATTAATGTGGTATTTGATTTATTGGATATCCAAGAGCTTTCATGACTTTATATTTTCTGCTTGAACATAGAGTAATATTTTTTATAACTTTTCTTTTTTGGTAGTGCCACCATCACTCCATATGGTATTATACACAATAAATATTTGAAAAGTTTTCAGTACAAAATAAAATTTTTTTCACCAAACATTTATGCGTATACATATATCTATTTCTCTACTTCAGTGTTTGAAGGGTTAGGCCCATGACTGTATAGTGCCTCTGAAGTATCAATGTAAACTGAGTAGAAAATCATCAAAAGCTTATCGAGGCTGTATCCTGTGATATGAAACTGATTCAATTCCATTGATTCTCTCCACTGGAGTTATAGCATAGAATCATAGAATCATAGAATAGCTAGGGTTGGAAAGGACCTTAAGATCATCTAGTTCCAAACCCCCTGCCATGGGCAGGGACACCTCCCACTAAACTATGCCACCCAAGGCTCTGTCCAAATATCAACCTGCTCCAACTACTTATGACCACAATAACTGGGTAAACTGCTTTTGAATTCACTCGTTTCTACCTGTCAGCAAGTATACACGTTATATATATAAAAATATGCCACTTGAAGCTGCCAGCAGAAAAGCTCTGAAAAAAACCTTTAGACTTTTCTTCAGTATTTGCATTTTGCAGACTGAAAAATCAAGACTGCTCATCTTAGATAAATATAGGTATAGTTATTCTGTCCAAAATTTTTACATAATAAATGTGTCTTTCTTGTAGTTGATGCTATAGTCAGTTTTTTCCAAGTGAAATTACTATGAACACACCAAAATATGAACTTGAATTGATCTTAAATTGTCCCAATTTTTCCTGTGTCTAGTTGCCTTTTTTCTGGTAGAATATTCTTTCCATTATTCTATAGGTGTTCATCCTTCCTGGTCTCCATTCACATACGTGGGAGAAGTTGTTCACTTCAATTATTTCTTTTCTTTTATTTTTTTTTAATATGTTGTGCAGCCAGTGGAAAGACAAATGTATCTGCCGAGAAGTATTCAAGCTTACAGTGAGCAGAATAATCCTCTGCACCCCTTATTCCACCAAGTGTAAGAGAATCCTAGGGTTGTTACAGTTAGGCATGTGAAGTTAGGTGGAACAAATTTGGTTTTAAACACTAGTCTTTGACATTTGCCTATAGGATGACAGGCCAGACTGTATCTTCTCAGTAGGTAGATTTTGCTTAGTGTTTTGTGGCCAAAGTACTATTTTGTGACCTTACAGTTCATTCATGAAGTTTTACTCTCACACATTATAATTAGGTATTTGAAAAATAATAGTGTGAGCTTCAATTTGTACATTTTCCAAGCAGTATATTGCTGTGATCTGTAACTGATGTAGACTTTGGGAAATCTGCTGTCATTGTCTTGATAGATTCCAAATTCCCATTGCCCAGAGTGTTTTCCATATAAAATGAAATTAATATATTCTAATAGTCAAGGCAGAAATAAACTAAAATGTAATTACTGATACACAGTGTCATAATCTTTCAGAAGTGTTACACATACCTGTTCTGTGGTCTGTCCTCCTTCTCTGTTGCTTCAGGATTTGGAAAGCTCAGGTAAACGCTGCAGATACTTCATTCTAATGATGTTTTTTGCATTCACACAATGTAGCAGCTTGAGGAGTAGGTGACAATGACTATTCTAATTTAACATAATTCGTTAATGCACTTATCTTCTTTAAAATGAGGCATAAAGTTTGAAGCTCTTCATTAGAGACAAGGCAACATAGAAGACGTGCGTCACCCACTTGCCAACAGAAGTTTTTGAATACGCTGTCTCTTGTGAAATATATCTATGTAAGACACATCTCAAAAGAGCAAATATTGTAAATACCATCATGGGGCCCTGTTTTGCAAACCGTATTTGAGTATATCTGTAAAGTTGTGCATATGTATGCAAGGACGTATCAATTATGAGATTAGTAAAATTTCTGAGCTTTATTAGAGGTCTTGTGAGTCTATTTGGGTTAGTTGTATGAAACCATAGTATTTTGGCATAAATGATCACATAGGATTTGCAACCAGAAATATACAGAAGAGTTTTTCCAAGATGACTAACATCTGATAACTAGAATGATAAGTAACCCTGAAGGTTAGTTTTCTTGCAGTAGCTACATTTAAGGGCGCGATATTTCTCAACAAGCAGTTTTCCAAACGCAGGCTGAAGTTACTTAGCTAACTAAATTGTTTCAGTAGACAGTCTCCCAATAATACCTTAAGAAAGGTTTGTACTCACCTTGATGGAGCCAGCAAACTGCAACTGAGACTGTTACATTTGATTATGATCCAGATGCGAAATCTCGGATTGGGTTATTGGGTTTTGCCATCATAAATCCTCTAACAAATCACCAAGGGTTAAAATGTGAAATGTGGAAGATTTCCAGTAAAGTACTTAAACCAGAAAGGAATACATGAGATTGTGTCTTTGTTAATACACAGACATTATGCACTTTCTATTTTTTCCAAACAAACTATATTTTATATAATGGTTATGCATAGTATAACCCTTTTGAATGTTGTTTGCTTCAGGTGTCTTGCTGGATTTTCTGGACAGTTTTGTGAAGTAGAAGTTAATGAGTGTAATTCATCACCTTGTCTACACGGCTCAACCTGTGAAGATCGTATCAGTGGATACACTTGTAAATGTCAAAAAGGTAACTGGCATTTGACAGACTAATCTTAAACGATGATAGCTTATTAAACTTTGTATCAGTGCTTCTACCAAGAAAATTGGTAAATTATACCAAACTTATTATTTGTATATAACCTATAAGGTGCGCAAATATTAACTCTCTATGACAAGCTTTTTGAAAGGAATCTGAAGAGAATTAACTAGTCTAATAAGCACGTTAGAAACACTTAAAACTAAACCCAGTTTATTAAGTAAGTCTGAAAAATTATCTGGAGATAGGTTTATTATGTATGATTTCTCTCAGGGTAGACGTTATCACCATGTTCCAGTATTTAAACGTTGACTACAAAGAAGATGAAGACACCCTTTATACAAGAAGTCACATGGAAAAGAGGAGTGGTAATGGGCAAAAGTTACTCGTAGGGAGATTCCGGTTGGACACAAGAGGAAAATTTTTCACAATGAGAACAATCAGCCTTTGGAACAATCTCCCCACAGAAGTGGACTCCCCAGTGTTGTAATCATGTAAGATTTGGCTAGAGAGCACGCTGGGGCATCTGGTCTAAGTCATGCTGTGCCAAGAAAGGTTGCACTTGATGATCTTTGAGGTCCCTTCCAACCTTATGTTCTATGATTCGATGATTCTGTAATTTACTAATGTAACTTACAGACCAAGCAGGCAGTCAAATATACAACGTACAGCAGCTGCAAAATTTAACTAGCTATTTAATAAAGTGAAAAAGAGTGAAAAGAGATTCTGAACATTTAACTAACATCTATTATTGTTGCTGTCACGCATACGGATGTTTGTATATGCTGCATAGGATGAAAATAAATTTTCTGAACAATTATAAATCACAGAATCATAGAATAATTAGGGTTGGAGAGGACCTTAAGATCATCTAGTTCCAACCCCCCTGCCTCACACTAAACCATGCCACCCAAGGCTCTGTCTAGCCTGGCCTTGAACACAGCCACGGATGGAGTATTCACAACTTCCCTGGGCAACCCATTCCAGGGCCTCACCACCCTTACAGTAAAGAATTTCTTCTTCCTTATACACAATCTAAACTTCCTCTGTTTAAGTTTGAAACCGTTACCACTTGTAATATCACTAAGTACCTAATGAAAAGTCCCTCCCCAGCATCCCTATAGCCCCCTTTCAGATATTGGAATGCTGCTATGAAGTCTCCACATAGCCTTCTCTTCTCCAGGCTGAACAGACACAACTTTCTCAGCCTGTCTTAATACCGGAGGTGCTCCAGTCCCTTGATCATCCTCGTGGCCCTCATCTGGACTTGTTCCAACAGTTCCGTGTCCTTTTTATGTTGAGGACACCAGAACTGCACACAATACTCCAAGTGAGGTCTCACAAGAGCAGAGTAGAGGGACAGGGTCATCTCATTCGACCTGCTGGTCACGCTCCTTTTGATGCAGCCCAAGATACGGTTGGTGTCATGATTTAAGCCTCTCAGCCACGCAGTTTTCTCACTCACTCACTCCCCCCTTTTCCTTCCCCCAGTCCCGGGGGGATGGGGAGGAGAATCAAAAGAAAGCAACTCCCACAGATTGAGATAAGAACAGTTTAGTAACTAAGGTATAAAACAAAACCACTACTGCTACCACCAATAATAATAATAACAAGGCAAATACAAGGAAAGTATACAATCGCTCACCACCCTATACCCAGCCTGACCACGCAGTGCCACCCCACCCTTCTGGGTCTCTGTCCTCTGTTTTTACATCCTGGGCATGAAGTGCTGTGGCATGGAATACCTCTTTGGTCAGTTTGGGTCAGGTGTCCTGTCTCTACTTCCTCCTGGCTTCCCCTCCTCCTTAGCAGAGCATGAGACTCAGAAAGTCCTTGGTCAAACCAAAACATTGCCAAGCAGTAACTGAAAATATCGGTGTTATCAGAGCAGTTTCCAGGCCCAAAATCAAAACCACAGTGCTGCGCTAGCTACCAAGAAGGAGAAAAATGATTGCTACTGCCAAACCCATGTCTTTTGACTTTCTGGGCTGCGAGCGCACACTGCTGCCTCATGTTCATTTTCTCATCAACCAACACCCCCAAGTCCTTCTCCACAAGGCTGCTCTCAATCTCTTCTCTGCCCAACCTGCAGCTGTGCCTGGGATTGCTCTGATCCAGGTGTAGGACCTTGCACTTGGCATGGTTAAACTTCATCAGGTTGGCAGCAGCCCACCTCACAAGTGTGTCAAGGTCCCTCTGGATGGCATTCCTTCCCTCCAATGTATCAACCGAACCACACAGCTTGGTGTCATTGGCAAACTTCCTGAGGGCGCACTCAATCCCACTGTCCATGTCACCCACAAAGATGTTGAACAAGACCGGTCCCAACACCGATCGCGGAGGGACACCACTCGTTGCTGGTCTCCAGCTGGACATTGAGCCATTGAGCACAACTCTTTGCGTGTGGCCCTCCAGCCAGTTCTTTATCCAACAAGTGGTCCACCTATCAAATTGATGTCTCTCCAACTTAGAGAGAAGGGTGTCATGTGAGACAGTGTCAAACGCTTTGAACAAGTCCAGGTAGATGACATCAACTGCTCTACCCCTCTCCATCAGATTGGGCAGGCAAGATTTCCCCTTAGTGAAGCCATGCTGGCTGTCACCATCCACCTCTTTGTTTTCCATGTGCCTTAACATGCCTTCCAGGAGAATCTGCTCCAAGATTTTGCCAGGCACAGAGGTGAGACTGACTCATCTGTAATTCCCTGGGTTATCAATTTTCCCCTTCTTGAAAATGGGGGTTATATTTCCCTTTTTGCAGTCATTGGGAACTTCACCTGACTACCATGATTTTTCAAATATGATGGACCGTGGCTTAGCAACTTCATTTGCCGGCTCCTGGCAAATGGATTTCATCAGGTCCCATAGACTTGTGTACATTCAGGTTCTTAAGATGGTCTCGAACCAGATCCTCTCCTACAGTGGGCCTAGGGTCTTCATTCTCACAGTCTCTGCATCTGCCTTCCAAGACTTGGGTGGTGTGGTCAGAGCATTTACCAGTGAAGACTGAGGCAAAGAAATCATTAAGAACCTCAGCCTTCTCTAAATCCAGGGTAGCCAGTTCTCCCGATAGCTTCTGAAGAGCGCCCACGTTGTCCCTAGCCTGCCTTTTATTTGCAATGTACCTATAGAATCCCTTCCTGTTATCCTTAACATCCCTAGCCAAGTTTAATTCTAAGTGGGCCTTAGCTTTCCTAACCAGGTCCCTAGCTTCCCGGACAACATCCCTGTATTCTTCCCAGGCTGCCTGTCCTTGCTTCCACTCTGTATAAGCTTCTTTTTTCCTTCAAATTTTGCTCAGCAGGTCCTTATCCATCCAAGGAGGTCTCCTGGCCCTCCTGCTGCACTTCCTTCTAGTTGGGATGCAACACTCCTGAGCTTGCAGCAGGTGATCCTTGAATATCAACCAACAGTCTTTGGCCCGCCTTGCCTTCTAAAGTTATATACCATGGAACCTTACTAAGCAGGTTCCTGAAGAGGCCAAAGTCTGCTCTCTTGAAGTCCAGGGCATTGAGCTTGCTGCTTGCTCTTCTCACTCTCCCGAGGATCTCAATTTCAACCATGTCATGGTCGCTGCAACCAAAGCTGCCTTGGAGCATCACATTTCCAACCAGCCCTTCCCTGCTGGTGTGCACAAGGTCAAGCATGGCACCTCTCCTTGCCAGCTCCTCTACTACTTGCAGAACAAAGCTGTCTTCCACGCAATAGAGGAACCTCCTGGATTGCTTGTGCCGAGCCATATCATCCCTCCAAGAGACATCAGGGTGGTTGAAATCGCCCATGAGAACAAGCGTCTGCGAGTAGGAGGCTGCTCCTATCTGTCTATAGAGTGCTTCATCCACCGTGTCCTCTTGGTCAGGTTATCTGAAACAGATCCCCACAGTAATGTCTCCCATCACTGTTCTCCCTTTAACCCTGACCCACAAACTGTCTGTCAACTGGTCGGCTGTCCTCAGACAGAGTTCCATACTCTCCAGCCTATCTTAACATAAATAGCAACTCCCCCTCCCCGTCTGCCGGGCCTGTCTTTTCTAAAGAGCCTGTAACCTTCCATTCCAACACTCCAGTCATAGGCACCATCCCACCATGTTTCTGTGATGCCTATTATATCATACCCCCGTAGACGTGCACACATCTCTAATTCCTCTTGTTTGTTCGCCATGCAATGTGCATTTGTATGGAGGCATCTGGGCCGAGCTCCAAATGAACCCGGCTCATTGGCTGGAGTGGCTGGAATACTTTCACATTGCTCTCAGCATTTATTATAGGTGCTGGCAACTGACTGGTGTGTTGGGATGGAATGATGCCCCCCTTCCCCAGCACATCTAGTTTAAAGCATCCTTGACCAGTGTGGCAAGCCTCCTACCAAATCCACTCTTCCCTTTCTTTGTCAGAGCAGCTCCACCAGCCCCCAGTAGACCTGGCCTACTAAATTGGGTCCCATGTTCAAGACACCCAAACCCCTGACAACAGCACCACCCTTCTAACTATTTATTAACCTGCCCAATCCTCCTAGCCTTTTCAATGTCCTGCCCTGTATCCTGGAGAATTGATGAAAAGACAATCTGAGCTCCAGAGCCCCTAACCACCTCTCCCAGTGCTTTGTTGTCTTTTAACGTCCCTAGCCAACTTTAATTCTAACTGGGCCTTAGCTTTCCTAACCTGGTCCCTATCTTCCCAGACAACACCCCTGTATTCTTCCCAGGCTGCCTGTCCTTACTTCCACCTTTTATAAAGCTCTTTTTTGCTTCTAAGTTTCCTTAGCCACTCCTTATCCATCCAAGGAGGTCTCGTGGCCCTCCTGCTGTACTTCCTTCTAGTAGGGATGCAACACTCCTGAGCTTGTAGTAGGTGGTACTTGATTATCATCCAACAAATAAACGGAATGAAAAGAAGCACTTCTTGAAAAATGTGTGAGCTGCTCTCTTATGTTGACATAGATCAACTTAAACAGGACTTGTGACTCTAGGACGTATAAGGGGTTTAATATTTATACAAAGGCAAAGGTCACAATCAGCCTGCATTGTCTTGCAATTACAAATTTAATTTGTTTAGTACTACTTACTGTCTCCTGTGGTGTCTACTAAAAAAGAGCCTTTTGTCAACATAATTAGGGTATAAATAGTCCAATATGCACCATGACATACCCTGTTTCCTGAAACTTTAATTTTCAGTTTAAGTGTATTGTTTTCTATTGTACTGACCTGCACTGCTGAATATTTTCTTTGATGGTGCTGATCCAAGATTTCTTAGTGATTCCAAGATACTGAAGCAAAAGTGTCTGTGTATATGCATAATGAGAGTCAATATAGAAAGTCTGTTAATTTGTTTAATCAGTACTAAGAAATGATACGGTAGTATGTAATGCTTAATTTTAGGATTAACTTGCTCACAGATTAGTCTTTTTGTAGCATTTTCATAGCAAATCTAAGAGACAGTAATTCAGAAAGATACTATACTCCTGATGTATGACCTACTAAGTGAAAAACTTCTGGACTTTGTGATGCAGAGGGTCAGAATTCATGATCATAATGATCCCTTCTGACATTGAAAGTCTGAGTCATGACCTATTTTCATTGCTGTGTATTTTCTGTAACTCTCAACACAGTTAGTTACACAATCAAAGATCTTTGTGGGTAGAACTGTGTCCTCTCATGCTATGTGATACTACATATGGCCTTGTATCACTTCGCCAGTACAAATGATTTAAAAGTTTGAAATACATATCTTTTTTGTCATTACAGTCCTTCACACAGAACATACCCATTGTGGAGTTCAAGATTTTTCTCCTTATTTTTAAAACTAGTAATATTTTAACTATATTTGAATATAGATATTCAGAAGTTGCTTGCCAGTCAAGGACTATAACTGCTGTCTCTATGCAACAGTACATGGAAGTGCTTGGTATAAGTAGAAGAAGCTTCTCTGGGGCCTTGGAACTCTCTCCTGCTTCTAACATGTTTTAAACGACTTCCAGCCCAAGTGTAAGCTGTCTTCCTTTGCATTTTTTTCCATAATATCATTCATTAGCAGGGATGAAAGATCGCTACGTTATTTCTTTACCACGAAAAGACACAATGAAGGAACCACATACATTAGGTATATACATCACAGTTATATAACTTGCTTTTTTTTCAATTAATGTGGTATTTTCAAATCTTGAGTCTCTGAAACAGCTGAAGAGATAAGAAGGCTGCAACTCAGAAAGTAAGTGAATTTGGAGATGCAGGAGGATCTTTAGGAGGAACAGCTTTTTGGAATGTTACACAACTGAAAAAAGGGCTTGAAAGATGAATTAAAAATATCTTGGAGAGACAGAAAGAAGAAATACTTGGAACAAATTTGCTGTTGTTGCAGGTTACTGCTGTTCACATATGATAGGTCTTGGATTTCTCTACTAATCTTTTTCTATAGAAATATGGAGATGAGATTTAAGTATTTTTGGATTTGTAAAGGCAACTATGGGAAAGAACTTCAGGCAGAAAGTGTGAGACATTAAGCAACAGATCAACAGTTGGAATTTAATAAAATGGAAAAGGGGTAGTAGCAAGACAGAAGTAGGAGCAGAGCAGATGACTGCAGCTTTCTAAAAACCTCCGGAGAATAAAATGAAGCATGTGGTGACAGCATGTGAGACCAGAAAAAGGAATTGATTTAGCTCTGACAAACCCATTCGGTAATGGATCATGAATTTTGTCAGCTATTGTCCCAGTAGCAGTCCCCATGCCCTTAGAATAATAGATGCATGTTCAGGGTCTGTGACTGCAGCTGCAGGCTGTTCAGGTGCAGAAGCAGCACCGAGAGATGTAAACTGTATTCTAATAGCATCTCAGACAGCTCAAAAGAAACAACAGCAGCTGTTGGAACTAATAGTGGCCTCACAGCTGAAGTCTTTAACTGTGGCAGGCTGCATTTCTGCCAGGACAGCTAAAGCAGGACTGGAATGTAACTGGTGGTTTCACTTGATGCATGTTGCGAGGCAAATGCAGGACAGGGGTAACAACTAGATTTGCATCAACTGAAGACTGCTTGTGTTTTTGGTTTTTTGTTTTTTTGTTTTTTTGTTTTTTTATTGTTAGGTTGGTTTTTTATGGGTTTGGCTTCTTGGGGGGTTTTCCATTTTGTTTTGGTTTTGGTTGTTTTTTTTTTGTGGGTTTTTTTGTTTTTTGTTTTTTGTTTGTTTTTTTTTTTTTGAGGGGGAAGTCAAGTTGCATTCATTTGTTTAGAAATGGGAAAATTTAGTTGGAGAAACAAGAAGTATGCCATGGGTAGTGGGAGTATCATGGCAGAAAGTCTGCTGTTCTTCAATAACTAGCTGTATTTTACAGAATTCTGTGTTCATATTTACTAAGCAACTGGGCTCCTTCCAGTTTAGTTTAGCCTCTAAGGGACAAGTTCAATATAGGCTCAAATTATATGATCTAAAAAATGGCTTCCAGATCAGCTTTTGGCCTCTAATTTATGATGTAAAAGTGCTTTTTATAAGAATTTCTTGTTGACAAAAATTCCAGTAATCTGACAATTGAAATATAAGAAGGTGGTATTCTGATGGTGTTGAAACAGCAACCTGTATTTCATCAGAAATTGTCCTTATTGGTCTGTTACAGTAATCTGTTTCAGAGTTTCTCTTTTAACTTTTTTCTCCTTATTTTATATTGTGTAACGTAACTATTTTCATCTATCTAAACATCCAGTTTTCATTCCTCAATGTAGCAATAATGCACAAATTTAATCAATACGGCAAAAAGGGTCAAAAATTAGTACAGGCAATTCCATACTCTTTCAGTTTAGATTTCGAAAAAACAATATGGCTTTGGTTGCACTATGCAAATCTGGAAGGAAGAAAGAGGTTTCAGGGAAGGTTTAAACTTTCTAATTCTTGACCACAAGAGAGGTAAGAATACAGATAATTCTGTAGGTAAAGAGCGACCTATCAAGTCACTTAATTCAGTAAAGAAAGAATATATTCAGCTTTTACTCTTGTTTGCTTACTTATGTCTCTACAGAAACAGAAGTTGGCAAACATGAATTTCCCTAATAGATAGAATCATAGGATCATAGAACAGTTTGGGTTGGAAGGATCCTTAAAGATCATTTAGTTCCAACGTCCTTCCCATGGGCAAGGACACTTTCCACTAGACCAGGTTGCTCAGACCTGGTCTTGAACACTTCCAGGGATGGAGCAGCCACAACTTCCCTGGGCAACCTGTGCTAGTGTCTCACCATCCTCATAGGGAATAATTTTTTCCTAATATCTAATCTAAATCAACTTTCTTTCAATTTAAAGCCATCCTATACTATATATTTATATATGTATATATATGTAATAATTGATTACAGTTACTCACAGGTTTTTTTGATTAACATTCCATAAATAGATTTGGATTTTATAAGTCTTAGTTTTGGTGGTTTTTTGTTGTTTTGATTGGCTTTTGTTTCTTTTCTGACAGGATGGGAAGGCCTCCATTGTGAGCTGGATGTTGATGAGTGCATATCCAACCCCTGCATACATGGCATCTGTGTTCAGAAGGACCCCAGCTTTGGTTACTCCTGTTTTTGCAAGCCAGGATTTGTGGTGAGATGCTGGCATTCTTTCTTCTCGTTCCCTTAACCTGACTATTCATTCTTGCACAGAAAACACTGTATGCAATCCTTTTCCTTTTTAACCTTGCTCAGATAAAACCTGACTTTTCTGAAAAACACAGTATGTTAGTAACAGTTCTTTCTTTTGGTTTGGTTTGGTTTGGTTTTTTGTTTTATTAATAGTAACTCTAATATTCCAGAGAAATAGCTATCTGATATTGACAAAAAGTGGAAAAATGTGCGCATGTAATGGCTTTGTCGGTCAGCAGGGCATGATAGTATTTTTAAACACTAATTTTATCATACGTACAAATAAACGGTTGAATTTCACATATCAATTAATATTTTTACATACTAAGATAACTCATACTTGAGACTGTTGCATACAGACAGATACTTTGAAAACAAGTTCCCTGAAACTAAACCAAATAGTTCTTTTTTACACTTGGCACTCTAGGCTTTGATGCTATGTTTTATTCTCTCTGTTCAGCATACCAAGAAGAATCCTTTCAGGGTGGCTAAATGCCAATACTGTATTCATGTAAGGTTGAAATTTCCATGCTGCCACCACCTTTTTATGCCAGTTCTTTCTGTAGCTGAAGACATGCAGTTGGTACATACAATTTTAGCTTGTACTTTACCTCATCACACTTCAGTTTTGATATCATCTTTTTTTTGATATCATTTGTTAGTTTGGGGCTAGTTACAAGGAGAAAAAAGGAGTATATGATTTTAGTTTTTTTTTCTTATTTCAGTAATTCTTATCTCTACAACTCTAAGCTTGAAACTGCTATTTGAAAGCCTTTTCTTTATAAATGTTGACTATTTGGTGTATCTACAGCCGTAAAATAGAAGGAGCAAGTTATTGCAAGTAAGATTCAGATTCACTTTCATATATCCCTGCAACCAAGTCAAGATAAAGTAACTTTTCAGACATCAGCTGGTCTCAGGGCTTCTTTCTACAGCAGAAGATTCTCATTTGCAGTCAATAAGGGAAAAACTAAAAAAGCAATAAAATGATAAAAAAAAATTTTCTAAAATGCTGAAAAAAGCCTTCTGTCTTTAGTTCTTCTCAGGCACCATTAACCTATGTCCCACACACATTCCCTCAAGGAGATACCTAGTACATACTAGCACATGTCAAGGAGCAGAAGTGTCAAGTGGGCTGCTTCACAAGGGAAGGCAGGCCAGAAGCCAAGGATAGCAGCAAGGTAGGCAGAGGCAATGACCTTACAGGCAAGGGATTGAATCCCACAGTACCTGAACAAGGACAGAAAAGCAAGACAAGTGATCACGTGAACCATCCAAAAGGTTCTTCCAACTACTGCCAGGCAAGTCTATGATCACAAAGCAGTCTAAGGTTAAGCAGAAGATGAATTGTACTGTTTTTTTGTATTAATTTCTCACAAAAAAAAACCTTCTGAACACCAAATAAAACCATCAGAGAGGAACCATTAGAGAGATTAAACATCCTAAGATATGTATTTGGTAGGCCCCTGATGAGTTCTGGTTCCCAACTATTGGGTAAGTGTGAGGAAGAAACAGTGGACCTCCCACAGAAGTAAATATTCAAGGAACTCCAGCTACAGTGTGGGTAAAGTAAATCTTCTGTAGTCTGTATATGTGATACTATCTGAAGTGTAGATTATAAAGTATGGATCATGAATTTTCTCATAAATTTTGAGAGGGAAAGAGTAGCCAGTGGCATATGGAATAAATGTTTACTTTTAAAATGAAACAGCTATACTTACTTTTAAATGCAAATCTGCGCAACCTAAACAGTTATACGATTTTATGATTCTATGATCTACCTGCATGGAAGCTGTTAAAGCATTTACAAACAGACTTTCAAGGCTGTCAAATATGTCTGTGACTATTTAATGTACCCTTCACACACAGCAGAGGTTATCCACATCTGCTTTGTTTCTATGAGTCATAAAGTCTTAATGAAATGCTCTTCACCATTACATGTAAAAGCAATAAAAATGCATTAAGAAGTCATAGGGAAAGTCAGAATAAAACATAAGTTTTATACGATTAAAAAAAAATATTAGACAGAAATATTACTCAAACTGATTATATGTACTATGTGTGGAATTAAAATAGATCAAGGAAGAAACGTTTTTTTATCATTCTCTGGAAATATGACATATGAATGGGCCTGCTGTTTCTTCATGCTTTTTGGAATACTGATAGAGTGAGTGATTTTATAAGATGCCATGAATTTACCAGGTAGCCCATCTGCTTGCCAAAGCCAATTAAGAACTTGATTGAAACAGGCATGGATATATCTAAATCATTCAAAACCCCTCAAACCTCTTCCATTTTAAACACTGAATGATTTAAACTACTTGTAAGAAGAGTAATTTCATTTTCTCTGTCTGTATTGTTTCCCAACATTATAAATGAATTTAATAGAGTTGATAGAGATCTAAGAAAATGTAAGTTGTTCAGGTTTTGTGTGAATATCAAGCCAGGTAGCCAAAAGAGACTAAGCATTTTATTTGAGGGAAGAGTGCAAGGAGTACATGCTTATTGAGCACTACAGAATTTACTTAAATTTTCTTACATGTGCCCCAGCTGTAAGAGAAGCTTCAGTCGAAACTGTATCATGATGATATGTTGTCAGAGATGCATGTCTTTCAGGGATGACACCATGCATAATTTAAATAGCTATCCAGATATGTAAGAACCCTCTAGGTTAGCCAAGTTAGCTGTATCTCTTCATGTAACCCTTTAATTCATTACAACAGAAGTGAAAATAAAATGAACCTAGCTCTGGCTTCAGAATATATTTATTTCACACTTCAAGAATGCATTTAATTCACATAATTATTGCTAAAAAAATGCAGTATTTTTTGTTTTTTTACAGGCCACTGAATAAAACATTTTTAATTTATGAGTAGGAAGGATATTTCAGGCTTCCCATGAATTGTTAGTCTTGATAAAAAAAGTAAAAAGTGAGTACCAGATCAAATCTGAGACTGCCACTGCATGTTTTTAGTTTTCCAAGAGGTATCTGTGAACTTAATGTATTAACAAGGTTCTGTCTGAAGATTTGCTGACAACAGTCAACAAATACTGAGCTTCAGTGTACAAAAAGAAAGAGCATTAATTTGACAATCAGAACAAACCACAGGCTTTTGGACAGCCAAATCTACTGTACAAACTTTTCTGTACAACTACATGTTAACTGCAGATGATTATTTTAACCACTTTTTATTACTGGTGACAATACTATCTTTAATACTATGCAGTTATAAATCTGTAGAAAAACTATATATATTGGTAATTTGTAACAGAGTCAAAATGTCATTTAGTTAAAATTTAAAGTATACGACTATACTATAAAATTAGTAAAGCAATATTTTCCACATGATTAGATTTGCTTTCAAAAGTATGGAAAGCTTAATATAAGCAAACAACATTTTAAAATAAAAGGAAGCAATAATTTGAACTAATGTAACTATGAAATGCAAATTGCCTTTAAAAATGGCTTTTTGAAAATTCTCTTTCAGGGACGAAGCTGTGAGCTTAATTACAATGATTGCCTTATACAGTCCTGCTCCACTGGGTTTCTTTGTGTTGATGGAATAAACAATATCACCTGTTTACCTATCCCTCAAAGCAAGAAAACTGTCGCTGAAGTGGCTGAAGTGTTTCCTGATGAGATTTTAGACAATGACCTTCCATCAGCCCTGGCTGTGTCTATGGACCTTTGGTCTGAACATTCTTCTCCTGATATTCATACAGGAGAAGTGTCCCAAGGTAAGTAGAAAAAGCTTCTGAGTAATTACATATGTCAGTCTTCTTTCCTTGTTAGTGCTTTATTAATGGTAAGAAAACTCAAAATGTATTTTATTCTTAAGAATGTTGTTTTCTACTTCCTGTACTACCTTCTATTCCATTAATTTAGTCCATCATGCTTTCTTAATTACATTCATATATAACTGGAAAATTACTCTTTTCTCTAAAAAGTGTTTTTCCAAGCATCTTACACATCCAGTAGGGAAAACTGCACTTTCTCTGATTTTGGTTTTCAGTTTGCTTTGCTAGAGTGTACAATTTCATATGTCTCATATTGCGTTCAGCAATCTCTGACCCTAGTGCCAATCTTTCCCTCCCCCTTGGCTAGTCAGCAGCAGAAAGATAATTTGCCTTACTCCATGGAGACTTGATTTTCCTTTCTTATTTCACATATTTTCTCAGTGCTTCCTTTGCTGTACATCTAGACAGATTTTTCACTAAAAATATCAGCAACAAGCCTCTCAACATCTCGGCCACTCTGAACTGTTTATAGTGATGTTTTTGGGAAGCCCAAAAAATCCTATCCTGTTATTTCTGAAATATTTGAAGAAAAGTCAACACTAACACAAACGCAACATTTTATTTTGAAGGTTGTGGCCTGTTCATTTTATTAAAGTTAGTACTATACAAATAGCATGTGTATAAGGTGTCCTCTTTACAGTTAGTTTCAGAATTGTTTGCTTATATACTCTTTCCAAGCAATTACTTGTATAAAAAATAAGCCAGGAGTCCTGTTTTGGTTTTTTTTTGTTTGTTTGTTTGTTTGTTTGTTTGTTTTAATTTAGGTAGATGAGTTTTACTTAATGCCTGATTTCTGTACATACTAGTCTTCTGGAGATATGCATATGTGCCAAGTAGGAATGAGGCACTGTTGGACTTGCTGCTCACAAATCAAGAAAACCTGCTGTGTAATATCTTGGTTAGTGTCAGCCTTGGCTGCAGTGAGCATAATATTGTAGAGTCTGGGATCTAGCTGAGCATGCTGAAGGTCAGTAATAAAACAAAGTTCTTAGATTTTAGAAGAACCAACTTCAGCTTGCACAGCACGAAGCTGGGAGGGATTCCATGGGAAGCTTCTATGGAGGAGAAAGTAGCTAGAGAGTGCGAGGAGTTTTTCCAAGAACACTCCTGGAAGCACAAAAAAACAGTTAATGCCCTTTAAAGGTGAGGGAAGAAGGTGGAACAAGTATCAGAATCATAGAATATTTTGGGTTGGAAGGAACCTTCACAGGTCAGATACCCCCTTGGCCTAGCTGTGAGCTTGAGTCTGCTCAAACCCAATATATAAGCATACCAGAGATGGGAAAGTGGGCAAATACCCATTGAGAACTACCAGGGTATTGACAGGGGGTGCAGAGACACAGAAAAGCAAAAGCTCTTCCTGAACTGAAATTGGCCAGATATGTCAAAAACTACAAGAAAGGATTCTTCGGCTACATAATAAGCAGAAACAGAAGGAAAATATTGGCCCACTGTTAAGCAGGAGAGGTGAATGTTATCAACAACACTGAAAAGGTAGAAGTTCTCAACACTTTGTTCACCTCTGTCTTTACCAGCACTGTTGAGCCCTAGGCCTTGGGAACAAAAATCCAGGTTGATGAAAACACAGACCCACTGTCAGTGAAAGAAGAGTTGGCATATGAACAGTTACAGAAGCTTGACCCCTACAAATTAATGGGTCCTGACAATTTGCATCTGAGGGTACAAGAGAGATGTCTTTCTGTAATCTTTGAGAAGTCATGGAGATTGGGGGATGTCCCAGAAGACTTGAAGAAGGCAAATGTCACCTTCATCTACAAGAAGGGCTCAAAGGAGGATCCAGGAAATTATTGATCCATCGGTCTTACTTCAGTCTCTGGGAAGGTTATGGAATGAATCTTCATGCAGGCTATCACAAATCAAATGAAGCATGTGATTGTGAAAAATAGCATGGATTCACCAGAGGCAAATCATGCTTGACAAACCTGATCACCTTCTATGATAAAGTGTCCTCAGCTGATGAGGGGCAAGTGGTGGACATTGTCTACCTGGATTTTTCCAGGGCTTTCAATAGGGTTTGTCACAGACTCCTCCTAGAGAAACTGACACATTATGCTCTTAAGTGGTCTGTATGATGGGTGGGGAACTGGCTGAGGTGAATAGCTCCTTTTCAAACTGGCAAGTTGCCAGTTTGAACCTGGGGGATACCCCAGGGGTCAACACTGGGCTCAAAACTGTTCAGTATCTTCGTAAATGATCTGGAAGATGGTATCAAGTATATCCTGACCAAGTTTGCCAATGATACCAAACTGAGTGGAGAAGTGGGCACTTCAGGAGAACTACCCTGCAGGAAGACCTGGATAGGCTGGAAGAGTGGGCTAACAAGAACTTGATGAAGTTCAGCAAGGACAAGTGTAAGGTCTTGCATGTGGGTAAACACAATGCAAGAATACAGCACAGGCTGTGATCTGACTCCTGGTGAGCAGCTCTGTGGAAAGAGGACCAGGAGCCCTGGTGGACAGCAAGCTCAGTATGAGTGAAAAGTGTGCAGCTGTGGCAAGAAAGCCAACAGAAATCAGGTTACATCCATAAAGGCATCACCAGAAGAGGTAAAGAAGCCATTAGTCCACTCTACTCAGCACCTGTCAGGCCACACCTGAAGTACTGTGTTCAGCTAGGCCATCTTGTCTAGACTGTGTTTTTGCCAAGAAAAGTTGGGCTAGGTAATCCTCAAGGTCCCTTCCAACTTGCTATTCTATGATTCTGAGCTTTTGTTGCACTCTTAATAGGCAATATTCCTTCTTGATGCAATGACACACTGAAAAGCAGTTAGTAAATGCAGTTACATCTGTATATCTTCCAGAATATCAAGTCAGCTAGTTTGCTGATGTTCTCAGTGGGTAATATTTGTAATTCATTCCTTTTTATATTGATTCATGATAGCAGTTTGAGTTAGAAAATCTAGTACTTCTGAGCAGTACCACTTGTTCTGATTCTGGCCCTCATACAGAATATGAATAATGGGAGACTTGCATTTACTTCACTCATGAGGTCACTAAAACTACTTTTACACTTTTATTAATAATATGATTTCCAGAGTGGTATTTGTTTGTTATATAGTTCTTTGGTAAGAGTGAGTGAGGTTTTGGTGGCCATGTAATTTGCTGCAGAGTCAGTCTAGGGCTGAAGTTAGTTATTTTTTTCTTTCTCTTACATGTTTTTGCTTTGTTGGTTGGGTTTTTTTTTTCCTACATTTTTATCCTTAAAGGCCAAAAAAAGGCAGATATTTTCAACAGCGAGACACTTCTGACCACTGATTCAGCTAAACTGAGCTATGGACTAGGAGGACTAATTGCCACTGGAAAGTCTTCAGCTATATTCAGGATAGCAGCATCAACAGATGTTCTCTCTTCACACTTTTTCTTAGTTCATTTGTTCAGGTCTCAGTAAAATTAAAGTCTAGCATCATGCCTGTACCATACATGGCTACTGATGCTCTATAGATTTAAGGTCAGTACCTCTTCCCAAGCATAATTATGATACAATGTCATTTATCACTAGTTCGTTAATGTCACTTTTCCTACACAAGTATCATCATTACAGGAACACTAGGCTGTTGTTTATCTGCCACAGATATGAGTTCAGAAATTAGTAACATACCAAGGGCTGAAATAGAATTAAATAGCAAGTCATTACTCTCATATGGGTTACAGTTTGCAACTGATTTTACAAGTGCAGCTTCAGTTCTCTCCAGGTTGTCTCAAGAAGGTCCTGAAAATTGTCAGGTGTTTTTTCAGTATCAGAAGAGTGCAGATTACAAAGTCCTCCAATTATTTCTCATTCCTCTACTAATATATACATATAAAACCTGATATCTTTCCTTAGTTAGTCACAAAACTCAAATGCAAAACATCTCTTCCTAGTGAATATCTGACTATTACTGCTTCATTCATCAACCAGATAACTCACAAACATCAAATCACAATCTGCTGATTCTTTAAGTGAGTTAAGCTAAATATGTGCAGCATTTTCAATCACTGGAATAAAACTGATGAATTCTGAGACCAAATTCTGCAAAGCAAACAGTTTCCACTTTATGAGACATTTTGGATTAACCCAGTGATATTAACCAGCTGGTACACACTAATGGGAGCTCCTGCTATTACTTCTGGGTATTTATGTTCTTCATCTAGCAAAATAACATCACTGGAGTTCACATGACTGTCATCTTTGCACCCCACTGCAGGAAATACACACATCTCTGACACAATTCTCTGTTCTGCCTTTTCCTTCACAAGAATCAGATACTAATTTTCCACGGATTTATTCATATTGTCAGGCTATTTTTCCTTTAAAGACTATCTCTTTATAATCTTAATTCTCATCATGTATGTCCTTTAAAGAGAGAAATGTCGACAAAATGATTAACTACTATTGAGCACATGACAACAGAAGAAATTCAACAATTACTGGAGACAAAACTGCATGGTCCAGTTACAGAGATCTGTCATTCATTAAGTCAGAGTACTTTCTTAAACATTAACTGAGTAGTTTATCTCAAGAATTACTTTCAACCCACGTAATAAATAGTAGTTCTGAGTTCAAAAATGCATCTACTAGTAAATGCAGATGAGACTTAAAATACTTAAAAAGACCAATCTGGTCAAGTATTCTTGATGTATATTATCTTCCTACAAAAACTTTGGGTGTAAACTTACTGACAGATAGCCTGAAAGGTCATAATTATGTAAATCTTGTAGTGGTGAGTTATCTTACTTGGTTTTATCTGCACAAGCCTTGTCTGTGCAAACAGAAATCTGTAAAATGTTAGTGAGAAAGCATTTATCTTTACATGCCTGTTGTCCTACTTCAAGTTCTGCCTTACAATAACATTAGCAATATTGTACTGAAACACACAAAATGAGCAGACACTATTGCTGTGTATGATAAGGAATTCCTCGTTAATCTAAATACTGTCTTACCTAGACTTCACAGTATATCTGCAGTGGATTCAGTTTCTGGCCTTTATGAACTGATGTTACCTCTTGAGTTTCTTATTTCTATTCAGACAAGTTTTTGAGGTAATGGGGAGTTTTTATACAAAGATAAAAGTGTCTGTCAAGGTTATCAGGTGCTTCAAAGAGCTTTATTATAATCAGACAGCAGCCTGTTCAATGAACACAGCACCTGCTGCTGTACCTGACACAGATGGTTATTCTTCATGTTCTGCCACATAGGCTACTAGATCAATATAGAAACAGGTTGGAGGCTGCTATAATGCTGGCAGGCAATCAGCAATTGAACAGTTTCACTTCACCACTGTAAAGTTTTCAGGATTTCAGGTGTAGCTTTCATCATACTTACATATAAATTCAGACAGTATCCCTATGTTTGCGGTATATAATTATTAACATTTTAATTGTAGAAAAGGTATAGAAAAATCTATTTTTATCTCTTGAGAGATGTATTTTTATATATAATATAATTAACCTGCACTTCTTATTCCAAAATGAGACAGATGATGGCTAATATTTTTTTTAAACAGTACTTTAGTAAGAGCATCAAACTCTTTCAGAAATAGAGAATTAAAAGAACACACAAAACTGTGAATTCTAGAATTAAACATTAGAGAATATCAATTGTTTTTGTCTGTGTTACTATTGTGTTTTTTTATAAAAATGCTTTCTACAAAATGAATACCCATCAAGCCAAGGAGAGAGAGAATTGCTTTTCATTTTTTTACTTGGGGGGTTGTGTAGGAAAAATGGTTTTATTCCATTGACTTAATTCACATAGAGAAATTAAAAAGGATTCTAGACTATGAAAGATAAGTATAAAGGTGCCAAAAATCAAGTAAAACATTATGATTTTTTGGTATATATGGCTTTTTTTCCTGTGAACACTTGTCCATGTAGATTTCATTCTCAGTATGCATGCATAAGTAGGCATATCAAATTCTTAGTGTCAGAAGTGCCTCCTGATACTGCACCTGCACTCATGAGGTCAAGTTATCTGAGGCTGACAGAGCTGAGTTTGCTCAGCATGAGGAATGGAAGGCTCTAGGGACACATTATAGCAGCCTTCAGTGCCTAAGGCTACAAGAAAATCTGGAGAGTTTACAAGGGCATGTAGGGGTAGGACAAGGGGGCATGGCTTTAAACTAAAAGAAGGTATATTTCAATGAGATATTAGAGATTCTTCAGTGTGAGGGTTGTGAGGTGCTCAAGATGATCTGCTTCATCATCTCCCCGAGCAATGAGGTCAGACTGACAGGCCTGTAGTTCCCTGGACCCTTCTTCCGCCCCTTCTTCTACATAGATGTCACATTTAACTTCCAGTCAACTGCGACCTCAAAGTTATCTAGGGCTGCTGATAAATGATTGAAAACGGCTTGGTGAGCACTTCTACCAGTTCCTTCAGTACCCTTGGGTGGATCATCCAGCCTCATAGACTTCTGTATGTCTAAGTGATGTAGCACGTCACTAACCATTTCCCATGTACTCATTTTCATTCTAATAGAGAAACTTAGAAAGCAAAAAAGTTATGTGTACTTTTTACCTCCTTCTAGCTGTGGTGCTTACGTATATAGAATTCCCACAGATTTTCCTATATATCATACTTGTCATGAAGTCTGAGTATGAAGCAATCAGAGTAAAAAGCACACCTTAAAGTTACAGGCTATCAAAATCCTTTTGTTTGCAGGGCAGCAGGTGGCACTTAAATAAAAGCAGAAGCAGGCCAGGTTTGCATTAACACTTTATGTGTTCTTTATCAGATCACTGGAGAGAATGACTGCTTGTGAAAGAGGTCTGGAAAGCTGCCAGGTTCAAGTTTCTTGCAGTTACAGATATAGGGCAAATACTGGATCAGGGTTCAATGCATTCACTTTGCATGAAATTCCATGCTAACCTACATAGCTGGCATCTTAATGATGTTAAAAGTATTTCCTTCTTTGCTATAGCAGATGTAACAAGACACATTTTAATCAGCATATGATTACAGCTATTGAGAACAGGGAAACTAAAATGGACTGAATAATAATGTCTTGCCAAACTGAGAGAAGAGAGAGTTCAAAGGAATCACAAGAGTGATGGCAGATCTAGTGAACGTAACGGTGTCCTGGGTTCAGCAGTAGCAGTCATTTTCGATCCTTCTTAGTAGCTGGTGCAGTGCTGTGTTTTTCACTTTTGGCCTGGGAACAGCTCTGATAACACCGATGTTTTTAGTTGCTGCTCAGTAATGTTTACTCTGACCAAGGACTTCCTGAGTCTCATGATCCGCCAGGGAAAAGGGGAAGCCGGAAGGAAGCAGAGACAGAACACCTGACCCAAACTAACCAAAGAGGTATTCCATACCACAGCACGTCATGCCCACTATATAAACTAGGGACAGCTACCCGGACGGGTTAGATCACTGCTCGGGTCAGGCTGAGTATTGGTCAGTGGGGTGGTGAGCGGTTGTATTCTCTTCCCTTATTATTTCCCTTATCATTATAATTATTGTGATAACAGAAGTGGTTTGTGTTATATCTTAGTTACTGGGCTGTTCTTATCTCAACTCATGGGAATTACATTTTTTCGGTTCTTCTCCCCATCCCTCCAGGAGCGAGAGGGGACAAAGGGGGGGAAGTGAGCGAGGGCTGCATGGCTGAGTTGCTGACTGGGCTTAAACCATGACAAACGGACACAATTCATAGGATCATAGAATCATAGAATAGTTAGGGTTGGAAAGGACCTCAAGATCATCGAGTTCCAACCCCCCTGCCATGGGCAGGGACACCTCCCACTAAACCATGCCATCCAAGGCTATGTCCAACCCCACCTTGAACGCCGCCAGGGATGAAGCATTCACAACTTCCTTGGGCAACCCAGTCCAGGGCCTCAATATAATAAAACAGAATTAGAAGGCAAAGGTGTAGAGTAATTTCAACATTTTTCAGAAACCTTGACACACACTATTTTGCATGATTGAATAGAACCTGATTAAGGAGAAAGGTGGAGGAGCATTGCGCTATTATGAAAAACAGAGTGTAAAAAAAAAAATGAAAGCTCTGAATTTTCCTTTCTTCTAGGAAAATTTAACTAATTTAGGAGTCTTTGACTAATAATAACTGGATGTGAGTCATAAATAAAAATTTGGAATTCCACAGAGTGGTTAGATTTGGAAGGGACCTTAAAGATCATCCAGTTCCAACCCTCTGCCATGGGCAGGGACAACTTCCACTATACCAGGTTGCTCAGAACTCCAACACTCCACCCAACCTGGCTTTGAACACTCTTGTAAGGATGAGGTAGCTACTACTTCTCTGTTCCAGTGTCTCACAACCTTCATAGAAAGGAATTTCTTCCTAATATCCAATGTAAATCTACCTTCTTTCAGTTTAAAGCCATTTCCCATTGTCTTGTCACTACATGGCCTTGTAAAAAGCCCCTCTCCAGATTTCTTGTAGACCCAGTCTACTATGCTGTTGACGCAGAAGTCCTGGACACAGCACGCAGACCAATATGATCAGGCTGTGCCAAATTTATTGCGCAAATAGCTCAGTATATATAGGCACTCTACTTGTCTATCATTAACACACACAAGTCTAATTGGATACATGTATTGTTCACACGGCTAAATACCGAATAGGATTCACTCAGTAACAGCTTAATGATTGGTTAACTATGACAGCATATGCTTCAAGGTTACAGTTAACATTCCTTCTCTGCATATCTCTCTCAGTTGTTTTCCATGCTAACTTTTCCCAAGGCTTCTGCACGTACACGAACTTTAGTAACCCTCAGGCGAGGCCTCAATGCCTGCGGGTCACTACCTTACAACTGTCAAGCAATTGTCTGGATTGCACTACAGGGTGCAGCAGCATGTTGAAGATGCTAGTGGCAGTAACGGACCAGCCAAAGAAAATTTTCCACCAGTGGTGTTCTCCCACCCTCTTAATTCGTTCCATTACCTGCTTTATAATGCTATCATTGTATTAGAATCTTTCTTGTTTTTGTCTTAGCATTTTCTAGCAGCTGCTGCAAATTTGCATACTCTGACATCTCTTTTACAAGTGACAAATCCATACAATACAAGGCGTAGTTTCTTATTAACAACTGGCTAGTAAGTACAGGTGGTTTTATACACAAAATCACAGCCTCTAACAAGAGTTACTTTACCTGCACATATATTCAAGCTCCTGTAGCTAAAGCATTGGGTTTTTCCGCTCATCTGTCCAGCTCATGGCAAGGCTTGAGAAACTTTGCAGGCAGCCTCCATGGACCTGTAGGTAGAACACAAATATATCCCTTCCCCTATGTTATCAGCTCTTGAGAAGTAAGTCAGGTTAAAAATGATTCCTTAAAGCAAAGGCATTCCGATGAAACAGGAATGCGAAGCAGGTGCAGACGCAAACTGCACGGTGCCAACAGTCAAGGAGTCCGCTGCGCCATTACCCATTTTTTTCTCTCTCTCTTCTTTTTTTTTTTTTTTTTTTTTTTTTTCTTCTCTTTTCTATCTCTGCCACCCTGGTGCTGTTTGGATGGAGGTTGGTAAAGCTTGGATTCTCCCCTAGGTTACCTTAAACACACTAAACAGGACTGCTCAGCAGCAGCTACAAACCCCTGACTGCCCAGCAGCAGCTACAGCTGCCAGCCTGCTGAGCAGCAGCCATAAACTCCTGCCGGCAGCAGCACCTCTGCATTAACCCTTTCTTGCCCAAAATGTTAATCTGCTACCCATTAAAAACTTTTGCATTAACCCAATAACAAAAAATACACAGAACACTGTCCGCCCTCAACAGACACACACATACACACACATTCATGGGATCCCATAAACACACTCCACACAACTACAATATGTGAAACACAAAATGCAGACAATCATTACTCCCACTACATGGTCACACGTACAAAATGTAGTTGCAATGACCCTGTGAAGACAATCAGGAAACCAGCTCCGAGCAGCATCATGGCAGTGCAAGGTGGCAGGCTCAACCCCAGCAGGCGTCCCCGCAGAGGCTCTGCCTCCCTCACATTGCATGAGGCTTGGGCTTTTATACTGACCAAAATGCACACTCATTCCAATGCAGGTGGCCAGCCTACATCGGGAGAAGTGGCCAACAGTATCTGTAAAGGTCTGCAAGGGTCTGTAGAAACACGGGCATACTTACATTTGCTAACTTTTAGTATGCGGCGGATTAAGGAACAACGTAATACTGATCAATGTGATCAACGCTGAACAATTTATTGTGCGCAATTGTGCCTTTTATAGGAAAAGTTTCAGAACACTAGAACATTCGATAACACTTGATTGGTTAACTTCACTTAGCCGAGTGCTAGCAACAGTTTAATGATTGGTTAACTATTACAGCATATGTTTCAAGGTTACAGTTATCAGTTCCCTCCTGCACATCTCTCTCAGTAGCTTTCCGTGCTAACTTTCTCAAGGCTTCTGCACGTACATGAACTTAGTAACCCCCAGGCGAGGCCTCAGTGCCTGTGGGTCACTACCCCACAATTGTCAAGCAGTTGTCTGGATTGCTCACATGCCCGTTCACAGCCAAATAGCTCTCCACAAATCCCTCTTTTTGTTTTTGAGCAATCCAGACCCGATTCACAGCACGAAATAGAATACTGGCATTAGTACATGAATATCACAGAGAGACTATAAGCACACAATACATCTGCATCCCCCACCCATCTTACTTTTCCCTTTATAACTACCCATTTATCATGGGGATCTGGGGGATCTAAATCAGGCTTCTTTTCCGGATCAACAGGTCTCGGGTCAAAAGGACTATCCAGGTCAGCATCATAATTTTCAGGCATCAGAACTTCAGGAGCAGCAACAACAGTCTGATGAAAATGCTCAGGCTCCTCATTAATGTGTTCTGAAGTTTCAGCATTATCAAGTGCCATTAAAACATTTCCTCCCGCAGGTTTCAGGTGATCTGAGAGTAGGCTTTTTCTCAGGATTAACAGGGTCTGGGGCAAAAGGATCGCCTTCATCCCCGTCCTCAGTCTCCTCCGCCATGGCAGCAACTGGCGGAGGTTCGGAGGGATGGGGGGTGGGGGTGGTGGTGGGGTGGTTTGGGCTCCACTATCTCATTCTTTGACTTAGCCGTGTCGGAGAGCTGTAAATTTCTAAGTCCGCCATGAAGTGTCTGTACTTTCTCATCTAACAATCCTGTCCATTTGTCCCACCCTTGACGATCTGGAGGATCAGGCTCTGGGGGGAGGGAGGCCAGGGGCAGCGAAAGTGATAAAGGAAGATACAAATTTGTATCCGCTGGCCCATCCATCCGTTCTGTTTTTTCCCATTTGTTCCATGGGGCTGGAAAAAGCTCTTCTGCTTGCATATTTTTTAAAGAGTCAGTGATTAATCTCCACACAGTGGGGTATTTGGTTGCCTCCTTGGACCCATTACTTATCTCTTCCCACAGCACTGCCCCAATTTTCTCCCAAGTTGCGATTTGAAAGGCAGCATCCGCTGAGGGGATCAACTCTTCTCCCTTTGCCCAGTGTAGCAAAGCTCTCAAGGCAGGCTCGTTATAATTCGCTCCTCTCACAGAAAGGATGTGTTGGAGGACTTTCACCACTGCTGACTCTTCCCTGGTCAGTGTGGACCCCATCTCCTCCCTGGCCACTCACCTGATCAGGGCGAGATTCCCAAACTTTTTGCGCTAGCGACTTCCGAGTGCCGGGGCAGCACCTGATATCGACCGGCTTCTGCCCCCTCCTTCCTGTCGTTCTCGTCGGTTTTATCCAACGCCAATCTGAGGGTCCCTGTTCGGGCGCCACTTGTTGACGCAGAAGTCTCGGACACAGCACACAGACCAATATGATCAGGCTGTGCCAAATTTATTGCGCAGATAGCTCAGTATATATAGGCACTCTACTTGTCTATCATTAACACACACAAGTCTAATTGGATACATGTATTGTTCACACGGCTAAATACCGAATAGGATTCACTCAGTAACAGCTTAATGATTGGTTAACTATGACAGCATATGCTTCAAGGTTACAGTTAACATTCCTTCTCTGCGTATCTCTCTCAGTAGTTTTCCATGCTAACTTTTCCCAAGGCTTCTGCACGTACACGAACTTTAGTAACCCTCAGGCGAGGCCTCGATGCCTGCGGGTCACTACCTTACAATTGTCAAGCAATTGTCTGGATTGCTCACATGCCCGTTTACAGCCAAATAGCTCTCCACACTATGCTGTCGTGGTTTAAGCTTCTATAAACCCATACAGTCGCTCTCTCACTCACTCCCCACTCTTTCTTCCCTCCGCTCCTGGAGGGATGAGAAGGAGAATCAAAAGAATGCAACTCCCACAGGTTGAGATAAGAACAGTTTAGTAACTAAGGTATAACACAAACCACTACTGCTACCACCAATAATAATAATGACAAGAGAGAATACAAGGGAAAAGAATACAATTTCTCACCATCCAATATCAAGCCCGACCACGCAGTACACCCCCACCAGTGCCCCTCACCGTGCACCCTCACCACCCTTCCGGGTCTCTGCTCCCCATTCTACATCCTGGACATGACATGCTGTGGTATGGAATAATCTCCTTGGTTAGTTTGGGTCAGGTGTCCTGTCGCTCCTTCCTCCCGGCTTCCCCTCCTTCCTGGCAGAGCATGAGACTCACAAAGTCCTTGGCCAGCCTAAACATCACCAAGCAGTAACTGAAAACACTGGTGTTATCAGTGCTGTTCCCAGGCCCAAAATCAAAAACACAGCGCTGCACCAGCTACCAAGAAGGAGAAAAAATGACTGCTGCTGCTGAACCCATGACATATGCTAATAATTTCATGTTCCTGGCAAAGTAGAAATCCTTCACATTTTCATTAATTTTATATGAGCTCTTGGTCTAGTGAAACTAATATCAATTAAGCCTGCCTATTAAATTAGGTCACTTAAATTTCATTTCATAAATATTTTACCTTGATTTTTTCACTTTGTATTTTCTGTGTTATCAGCTGACATAATAACCATAAGAATATAAACTTCCAAAAATGTAACAGAACTATATTCAGATAATATTTTTGCTAACAATTTTAAAAACTACCGTGAGAAACTAGTTCATATCATTGTGTAATATCTGGCAGTAAAGTATACTGACTAGCTCCTTCCCACAGAAATTAGAAACAGACTTTTCAAGGAGATTACATACAGGATATATCTACAGTAAAAGCCTTTTTACTGATGACAGTGATTCACAGCAATAAGAAATAATTTGTACAAATAACAAAATCAAGTCTTTAGTGATAACATTTGTATTTCCCAAATATGCAATTAGGTTTAGCTTTTAAAAATAATGTTGGTAATTTAGATGAGATATTTTTGTCCAAGTAAAAATGATGATAATTATAAGTGCCAGATTCTTACCTATGATAGGTTAAGTTTCCCTTTTGAATTGACAACTGTATTCTGCCTTCTAACCATCAAGAGTGTTCCAGTACTATTTAAACATTCTCTAAACTTTGTATTGTCCATCTGCACAGAGGTTCATTTTGCCTGATATTCTCAGGACTATGTTAATTTGCAGCAGAAAGAATCATGATGTTGGGAAAAAACCTCTTGGCATACATACCAGTGATAGCAGATTTTGAGTGTCAGGTATATAGAAGCCATCCTGAGAACAGTATGACAGTCAGCTTCTGTCATTTGGAGTTTCAAAGCTGGTGGGATTTATGGGTAGCATCTACTCCTGGAACTGACAGAAGACAAATAACGTCTTCCATCTTAGAATGACAGTACTCTAAGGAACTTTCTACAGGCATAGTTAACTTCCATATGATTAAAAATAAAAGTGGGAAGGGGAAGTAAGTGGTATAGAACAAGTATTTCTGGCTTAGGGAAGCCATTGTTTTCCCAGTAATTCAAAAGACTTCTCTGCTTTTGTTAAATAATATCAGCATTATATGTTAAGGTTGTGAATATGTTGGTTCATTTTGTAGATTTTTGGACTGACTAATCCATATATCATTCATGCTAACATTCATCAGCATAGCCAAGAGTAGCATTTCAGTATCTTAAAATGTCACTTTTGCTGTGGGTTCTGAAGAGCCTAAAAAGATCAGATTTATTTTTCTTTGGAGTAAAACAAATGAAAGTTATGAGGAATTCCATGCAGCTGGCATTTTACATTTACACTTTAGAGCAGTTAGTGCAATTACTCAATTTACTTATGCTTTGCTTTTAAACTCATATGTTGAATATAATCAAAATAAATTATAATAATCACCATTCATGGTTTAAAATAACAAAGGTTTCTCATTATTTATTTGAAAAATCTATTATTTGATACAGTATGAGGTGCATCTCAAATGCACAGATAGCTCTTCAAAGGTATTTTTGCATGCCCTGGAGGTAAGTAATCCTTGGGGATGATTTAGCAGTTTTCAGGAAGTGTAAATGCTGCCACTTCAACTGTTCTTTCAGTTTAGTGGTGGAAATAAAGAGGTTCCTGTGTGATTCCCTCGAGTGAGTAACTGCTCACCAGCAGTGATAAGTTCAGATAGTAGCCACTGGAATCTGGACCAAAGAGAGAAGTACAATAAGAAGGATGCACTGGATTATAGTACAAGGTCTCTAGTCCTGTATCTGATAAATATTGTTCAGACTAAGGCATCTGCATGTAAATTCTATTATGCAATGAATGCAAAATATGACAGCTATCACCCATGTAAGACTGGAGGGAAAAAAGAAAAACATTAAGGGTGGATGATGTATTATTTTCCTTGCAAATAACCATAAAATTTCTGAGAAACTCTGAGAAAACTTGACCTGTATTTAGCTTTCAATGACATGAATTCTCAGACTTCATCCAAGAAAAGATAATAAGTACTTAAGATAAAAAAATTCTTTCTTGATTTGATGCATCTAAGAAACTCTTTTCCTTTGATTGTGATCTCTGCTTGCACAGAAATTACAGTAAGATAGAGGAACTGTTGGCTAAATATCTATAAGCCTCAACTCTATTCTCAATTCGGTCATATCTGTAAAGATGTAACGGGGCAGCATGGTTTTGAAAGTAAAAGAAGAAAACAAATATTCTGAAATGCTGTGATATCTGTTTGCAAGTGAAGGAAGTTATAGGCTGGGGAGGGTGAAAAGGAGAGAAATATGTGTGATAGAAGGTAGGGGCATTGTGGGGTCAGGGCACAATAAGCAGAAGTGGGTGCACAGTGAGTTAAACAATAAGTGATAAGAATCAAGGAGAAAACTTGATCAAGAATGTGAGAACATTCAGGGTGACATATTTAGGGGCAAGACCTGAAATGTTGCAGCAATTAATTGGTCCCAAAGAAAACTGGAGCGCCTGTACTCTTTCCAGATTCCTTTCAGTCTCTGCCAATGTGTTAATCCTAAAAATACCCATATTTACCCTGATGGAAACAAGTGGCAATAACTTCTCATGAGTAAAGAAGTAGTGCTCCTACTGTGCGTCATGCATGCTCACTATTTTACCCTTTCAATACCCCCAATTTTAACAGGCTTTTATAATTGTGAGCAAGAGTGGATTATGCACCTCAGACCTCTGACCAGTGGGGTTGTCTTGTTTCAGGTAGCTAGTAAATCTTTGTGTGCAGTTACAGGAAACATAAAATGACTTCATAAACCAATCCCACTTTTTCCTTTGATAGCACATGGGTCACTTTTTCATAAAGACTGAACTGATTACTCAATACTCTTGAGATAACTGTGCCTGATTATGCCACAGTAAGCTGCCCTGTGGCTTCACTTGGCCTGGCCAGCAATTTGTCATACATAGTAATCTTTTTTTTTTTTTCTTATTCTTGAAAAGAAAGATACAGCACAGTTTCCCTATTAGTAAACACACAGTGTGGAGCTAGAGCAAATTTTCTCAAATGCTCATCTTCGTTCTGCTTCAGAAGCTAAAGGTACCTTAAATACCTTTATATACCTTGCCAGTATCTGTTAACAGTTGATTATGAACACCTGTTACTATAAGAGGACAAATAAGATAGCTGAAGAGGTCTTGTAGTTATGCCTTTTTTGCATACCTGAATAGATCAAGAATATACCAGAGGAAAAATGCTTTACCCTTCTTATTGGCTGGAAATAGCTGCTCCCCAGCTAAAGGTTTTACCATATATCTATTGAGCACTTTTTTGCTATTGGGGGGAGAGGGGAGGAAGTGTTTTAGTGTCTCTTGGCATAATTTACTGTAGAAGCTTTTTTTTTTTTCTTCCAAGCTGGGCAGGTGCAATGCTGTTAATCTTTACTTTGATTATGATTTGCATTGTAGCAAACTGTTTCATATACCAAATACCAAACAAACTGCATTGTAAAGTACCAAGAAACATTTAATCGTATGTGTCATGGGTTCAGCAGCAGCAGTCATAAGGTATCCACCCCTTATTCCATACCATTCACATCATGCTCAGAGCCCACATTTTCAATATACCATCACATGTATATATGTATACGTACACACACACACACACAGAGGGAGAGAGATCATCCCTTAGTGCATGGACCAATCCCTAGAAAGCTGCTGAGTCCATCCAGACCATTATATTGGGCTCCATCTTTTGTAACAGTCTTTCAGAGCAGGAGAGGCTGTGTGCAGTGTTCACACTCGTGAATAACCTGGGCAATAGTGTCCATTGCTAAGTCCACCCCTCGGTCATGAGTCCATCTGTATGCTGCATCTCTGCCCTGATCACCTGAAGTGTCATGGGCCCACCAGGCTCAAAATAATTCACCCTTCCCTCCAGCAGTTTCTGCAGCTTGTCGCTGGGGACTCCATGCAGCTGCCTTCCACCTGCGATGCTTCCAAAGCACTGGAGGGGCCCAGAGGACTAGATACTCGCCCATAGTGTCCCACACACCCTGCCACTCATGACTGTCCAGCCTCAGGGAAAATCTCTTGGTCGCCCTGGATCGTAGTCTACCCCCAGACAAGGCCCAAACCTGACTCTGCTTAACTCTCAGGACCAGACAAAATGGTCGTGGGTAAAACACACTCTGTATGCATGCCGACATGTTGATCCCCATCACAATCAGCAGGCAGGTCTCAAGGGTACCCAAAGGCCACTCAAACACTTCAGAACTCTCAAATGACACTGCTGTACTTGTCACTGGGGCTGGTGTAGCTGCTGTTCTTGCCGGCTCTCTCACCACCAGCTGCTCTTTGCCTGAGTCCAGATCTTCCTCCTCTGCCTTGCTGGGAAGTGCTACATGGTCTCCTGCATCCTCCCGGGGCTTGGGCTCGTGAGGCTCTGCGGGCAGCTGCCGAGGAATGCTCTCGGCCGCCGCAGGGCTGCACTCGGCTGCAGGGCTCAGCTTCTCTGCCGTCATCTGCTCCCGCTGCTCAGCAGCTGCGGGGCTCGGCTCCTGGTCCCGGGGGCAGTCTCCTGGGCCGTTTCTGCCACCGGCAGTTCCTGGGGCCGCCCCCCCTCAGCTCCCCACAGCCTCACAAAGACGGATGTGAGAATGAGGGCCAGGACGGTGAAGAGCAGTCGGGCGGCAAGGTACAAGTCCACGTCCACATCCGTCCCTCCCTGCTTCCGGAGCCCACCCATATTAAACCACGGCACAAGCACGAGCATGCTTAAACCACGGCACAAGCCATTCCAATAAAGTACAATGAAACAAGAACCTTAACCCGAAACACATATCCAAAAAATGCTAAGATAACAAATACCAGCTGTAAGTGAGGTACAACAGGCTGAAGCCATGAACTCAAGAGAATCAAGGGCAACAACTTTGAGAGCCAATAAATCAGCACTGTGATGAGTGGCTATTAATCCTGTCATTATCTCAATCCTTTGGGCCCCACATTGGGCGCCAAAAAGATCTGTCGTGGTTTAAGCCTCTATAACTCACGCAGTCGCTCTCTCACTCACTCCCCCCTCTTTCTTCCCCCAGTCCCGGGGGGATGGGGAGGAGAATCAAAAGAATGCAACTCCCACAGGTTGAGATAAGAACAGTTTAGTAACTAAGGTATAACACAAATCACTACTACTACCACCAACAATAATAATGACAAGGCAAATACAAAGAATACAGTCGCTCACCATCAATCCCCAGCCTGACTAAGCATTGCACCCTCACCCTTCCGGGTCTCTGCTCTCCCTTTTTACATCCTGGGCATGACATGCTGTGGTATGGAATAACCTCTTTGGTCAGTTTGGGTCAGGTGTCCTGTCTTTGCTTCCTCCCGGCTTCCCCTCCTCCCTGGCAAAGCATGAGTCTCAGAAAGTCCTTGGTCAGACCAAAACGTTATCAAGCAGTAACTGAAAACACTGGTGTTATCAGCATTGATCCCAGGCCCAAAGTCAAAAACACAGCACTGCACCAGCTACTACGAAAGAAAATGACTGCTGCTGCTGAGCCCATGACAGTATGGCAGTTCGGTTATTGTGTGTATCACAAGCAGGTTTTGTACTAGCAACTCTAAAAAAGTAATTTGAGAGTAATTGTGTTTAGAAGTATTCAGAATTTATTCAGTATCACAGTAAATGAATCAGGAAATTTTGGAGGGGATAAATCATGCTGAACATACTTAATTTAGATACACTTGTTAAAAGTCTGCCCTGTTTTCCGTGATAGAAGTAGAAATGAAAGAATCAGAATGTTTTTCCTTATACAGAAGAGCAGTTCTCTTCCAGCTTAGTATTTCAACCATGGGTGGTAGCATGCTCTTAAATGCTGAAGTATCTCAACGTACTTTGTGGACCAGGTATTCGCAGTTTCTCCTGATTTCTTAGTCTTTAGGATAAATGGTGTTTTTGTTGATGTTTTTATCCTAATTTGGGGAATACACCAAGTATTGGAAAATATCCTAGTATATAACATTTCCCCTTAATTGTTGAAGACTACTGGATGTTCCTAAAAGAACAGCAGTATTCAAGTCACAGTTTTATTTAGTCTTCTTAATGTTCTCTTGGAACTATTAAGCAAAAGGGAGTGGTAAACATGTGCATTTGAGAATGCATTTAATTTATACCAAGAATACTTATTTCAATGAAATAACTGGGATTTCTTAAAAGAAAACTTCTAACAGCGACTATCTAAATTATCTTTGGTGGATGTGGTTTAAAGATCGCATCTGAAAAATTGCAGGACATGGAAAAATAGAACAAATTTTCTGATTTCCTTTTGTCTTCTTTTTGTGTACAGATATCATCATTTATATCCGTGCTTTTCTCGAATCTCTTTAGAAATCGTTTCCTTGGTAACATTAGTTTTTTATGCATGCAGCTGCTTAAACCTTACATAAGGAAGGGGATACTGGAAAAAGGTCTAAAGATCATTATACTTCAAACTAGGATTACGAAGTATAGAGTAGCTCTACCTCCAATACTCTGCATACACTACATCTTTTTCTGGAAAGGATGGAATTTTGCTTAAGACTTTTTTATGAAAGACTTTGGCTATATTTACCTTTGTAAATGTTGGAAAAAATAATATTCTTTTGTTCGTGAGAAGAATTTAATTGCTTTTGTGCTTTAATATAACAGCACTCTAAGGAAAGTGGAATTTGAAACAAATGACGGCTAAAATTACTGGTGGTAGGAAAAGAAATCTAGATTTTTTTTCTGAGTATATGGCAAATCTTTAATTCTACTCATGCGTAGAGACAACTAGGTAACTGTCATTTCTGAAAATACAGTGTTAGGACTTCAGACTTTCCCTTCCTTTGCCTTCCCTGAGAAAGAAGTGCTCTTTTGCTACGAAACTTTTCATCTCTGATTCTTTTAAAGTTCTCTTTCTTTGTGAATGAGAACAAATTTTCAGTAATCCTTGGAGCAGGAAATCTATTTCCAGTTCTACTGAGCTTTGTAGTGAAGGTGAAGTGCAGACTAGATTTCTTCGTAAGCAGTCTGAGGATTAGTGTTGTGTGGGGAGAAGGAAGAATTCTCACTAGCATGTCTTCAATGAAAACACTGGCCAGAGAGTCAGGGTCCCCACTAAACCCAGCTGTGACAAGGAAAGTCATGAATTGTCTCATGAAGGGAAGTGCTTGCATGTGGAATCCTTGATAATACTTATCCTATGAGATTTCCGCCATGGACTTTGATCAAAAAATGTATTGTGAATTTGCAGGTGAGACTGGCTAAGGATGTAGGGAAATATTTTTTGCCATGAATATGTTAATTTTCTTGTCGGCTACTCCAAAGGTTTCAAACTGTCTAGGAAGTGTGTAAAGAAAATAGACACCTAACAGAGATCTCTGGGCTCTCTGGGGAAAAAGGAGATCACAGATAATTTAGGTATTCTTAGAAATTGTAAGCTGCCAAGAGTGGACTGTGGCTAAATAGAAGTCGTATTAGTTTACCAGTTTGACTGTCTTTTGACTTGAGTTACTTAGGAGAGATGTATGCTGTCTTGATTGCAAAACATGCTGTGCTAGGTGCATTTTGATCTTACAAATACAAAGAAACACTAAAAATTGTAAGTTCAAAAGGAAGTTGTTCTTGAAGGCAAATTACTGCAGTGCAGAAATGAAGATCTGAGTGAATTAACATACCTAGTTCATTTAATACAGACTTATCAAAGTTATAAGGGTGAACTAATCTATTGGTGTGTTAAAAAAGCTAAGAACAGTTTAAAATTTCTATACTCCCATATTTAAATGAATATACAAGCCTAATAATTGAATGACTTAGTAATCACTCATTTTCTAACTACTTTTACATGAAGATACATTTCCTAATAGAAATAAAAATCAAATATTTATAATGAACAAAAAAAAGATTATAATAAACATTTCTGAATTAATTTTGGTCACTGATAGATTGAAACTATTCCATCATTACTAATAAGAGAACCTGTAAAGGCACAGAAAGGATTGAAAAATATATACATACTGTGATCTGCTGTTTCCCAACTATAAATAACATCGCAATCAAGTCTGTTTTAAAAATTATGTTTATTTGCAACTAGCTAACTTCACTAAAATATTTATTGACCTAGAGTTGGAGGTAAATAGTACATATGTTTGCACAAGTGTGGCTTTCGTTTAATAGATGATTAAACATTTCTCTTAAGGTACAAGTACAGAAACCAGGACTTATTTGAATTGATGTGATTATTTACAATATACTTTTGAACTTGTGTCACAGTTTAAGCTCAGTCAGCCGTGCAGCCTCTCTTTCACTCCTCCCCTTTCCTCCCCCCCCCCCCCCCCCCCGCCACTCCCAGAGGGATAGGGAGAAGAATAGAAAGAATGTAACTCACATGGGTTGAGACAAGAACAGTCCAGTAATTAAGGTATAAAACAAACCACTGCTTCTACCACCAATAATAATAATGATAAGAGAAATAATAAGGGAAGAGAATACAGCTGCTCACCACCCCACTGATTGATACCCAGCCCGACCTGAGCAGTGATCTAACCCTTCCAGGTAACTGCCCCCAGTTTATATAGTGGGCATGATGTGCTGTGGTACGGAATGCTTCTTTGGCTAGTTTGGGTCAGGTGTCCTATCTCTGCTTCCTCCCAGCTTCACCTTCTCCCTGGCAGAGCACGAGACTCAGGAAGTCCTTGGTCAGAGTAAACATTACTTAGCAGCAACTAAAAACATCGGTGTTATCAGAGCTGTTTTTAGGACAAAAGTCAAAAATACAGCACTGCACCAGCTACTAAGAAGGAGAAAAATGACTGCTACTGCTGAACCCAGGACAACTTGCCAGTTCCCATCTGGTAAAGAAATAATATTCAGAGAGTGAGTTATCTTTCCAGGTAGTCTTTGTTTTAGTAAGCATAAAAATGTTAGTTTTATTTTTAGGTCCCTTGTTTTGTTTTTTGAAGCCTGTTTGCTCTGGACCATATCCATGACACCAGACATAAACAGTGATCTAATAGTGCTGAGAAGAGGTATGACTTCCAATTCATTAGCAGAACTTTCATCTGAAAAGAAAGGGATGTCTTGTATTCCTTCATGTTAGGAGACTGATTAAAAGTATATATACTTATATGCATATATATATGCATGCACACGTGTTTTATGTATCTGTGCATTTCATAGGAAAGCAAAATTTCCATATAGTCTTACAAGCAATTGCTGGTGCGTGTAATGCTCCCTGTCATGAAATTGATTTTACTGTGATGTGAGTTGCAGATTCTACTCCACAGCAAGCTCTATGTTTTATTGTACCAATTTTAAAATCTTTGTGGGCTCTGAGTTTATCTACTTAAAATGTAGGGGACTTGTTATGTGTATCATGTGTGTATCAGTCTTACATACATACTTTTTTATCAAGACCTTAGAGTGTGTAACTGAAAACTTTTACCAAAAGTTTTTTGTTTGTTTGTTTGGTTTGGTTTGGTTTGGTTTTTTTTAATTAGAGAAAAGCAAAACAAACCAAAACAAAACCAACCCTCCCCACTCCCCAAAATAACCTCAACAGTTGAAGCTTCAATGGAATATAGTTAGATTAGGATATTTTCTGTGAGTTTTATTGAAGCACCTTTTCTGCAATTTAAAATAATTGCAAAATTATTGCTATAGTAACTGCTGAATGTATCATGCCCCGTTTGCAGGGTAAGCAAGTGTATGTCATACAAATGATACAGATGTTCTTGGGCTTAATGTGAAGAAGCTATTAAAACACCTATCTCACTGAACTTCAGCATTTTAAATTATTTTTCTGTGTATTGTTGATCTATTAAAGCTTAATCCACTACATTTGTGATGGATGGCTAATCACTGCTCTTTACTAATTTCAAATGAAAACATTTCAATGCCAACACTTACAGTAAAATAACTTAGTAATATTAATAAAACAGTAACTCAATGAGACTGTGAAGTATCCACTCATAATCAAGAGAATCATTATAAAATCTCTGACTACTTTATTTCCAAATCTTTGCTTTTATATAATGCCCTACTTTAAGGATGGCTTCAGTTTTCTAACAGTACAGGCTGCTGCCATATGCAGCTTTCACTTACTAAACACTTAAAATACCTTTATTAAGCAAGCATGAAACAGACTTGATTAGCTTATTCCTGGTAGCCATTTGATTCAGATACATTAAAAAAAAATGGTAAGAGTGGCAAGAAAAGCAATAACAGTTCTTCAAGTACTAAAGTAATTGCCTAATGCATAGTGTAATCTCTTGAAATGTAATTTGCTGGGCGTAATACAGCATTGGCCTATAAGATGTAAGCAAATGGCTTATACAGGTACATTGCATCCATGAAAGTGAAGCAAACAAATGACTCATCCTTCTAAGCAGTGGGAGGTAATTTCGTTTATTTTGTGGCTCAATATGCTTTTCTTTCCCAAGAGGTGACTGAAAATGAGGTGAGATGAGCTTTCGTAATTAAAAGTCCCATCAGGCTCAAGGGAACAAGGAAATCTGTAATTCAAGGAAAAAATATCCTAATGCACCCTACTACTGTTCAATTCTTCATTCTTTTACATTCAAATATACAACTGTATAGTTCAAAGCTAAAAATAAATAAAATAATTAAATAACTAACTGAACTTTGAAATAATGTTTTCCATTTAGGAAAAAGTATTAACTTTATCTTACAATCATTGTAGCACAACTGTTATGCAAATGCTGGGTTTAGGATCATATTTTTTCACTATATTACTCTTCTGCTCTGACTGTAAAGGGCGTTATTTTCTGCTAGTATAACAAGGGGCAGGCAGCATAGAGTTCTGCTCCTCAACACAGAAAGTCAGTGCATGGGTACAGCCATTCACAATGTGTTAGTTTTGGAGTAAAGCCTTTAAAGGGCTTTGAAAATGGCAGATTGTTAAGCAATTCATAAGAACTCAAACATTTCTTCCTCCTTCAGACCCTGGTCAGAATTTCCTAGACTGAAATTAAAATTTTGAAGTGGGATGGGGAAAAATCAAGTTTTATTGAGTCACTTTTCAGAGTAAATGGGGCTGAGAAAATTGGGGCTGTTCAGCCTGCAGAAGAGAAGGCTGCGTGGAGACCTCATAGCAGCCTCCCAATACCTGAAGGGGGCCCATAGAGATGCTGGGGAGGGACTCTTCATTAGGGACTGTAGTGAGAGGACAAGGGGTAATGGGTTTAAACTTAAACAGGGGAAGTTTAGATTGGATATGAGGAAGAAATTCTTTACTGTAAGGGTGGTGAGGCCCTGGAATGGGCAGCCCAGGGAAGTTGTGAATGCTTCATCCCTGGTGGCGTTCAAGGAGGGGTTGGACATAGCCTTCGATGGCATGGTTTAGTGGGAGTTGTCCCTGCCCATGGCAGGGGAGCTGGAACTAAATGATCTTAAGGTCCCTTCCAACCCTAACTCTTCTATGATTCTATGATTCTATGACTAGAGTGGAGCTTTTCCTGTCCCTTTTGCTTTCTGTTTCTTGATTTTATTTTCCATGAAAGTAGCTTAACTGAACTTTAGGTTGGCAGGTAAAGCACACACCTAAATTTAAAAATAAAACCAAAGGTAAAAAAACAAGAAATAAGATTGATATAAGTACCACTGTAACTTTCTGAGGAAGGGCATGAAGGGCATTCTCTCAATGTATGAAACAGAGGAGAAGAGACATTTCCACTGGAAATGTGATAATATACTGATTATGAAGATGAATTATAAAAATAGGTTACATAGCCCAAATGTATATAACCCAAATATATTTAATTCTGAACTGTTTTCTCTTTGAGTTTATTAAAGGAAGAATATCCTGATGAGAAGCATTGGTAACCTTTTTGTCCATAGTCAAAATACCAGCCCTCACTGCTGAATTTCTTTCTCTTACTTCATGTTCTAATTTTACAGAAAAAAAGCCAACAGTAGCAGTGTATAGATTGTCTTAATTGCTGAAGCCCCTGGTAATGACCAAGGTACAAAGGCATGGTTTAAAATGCTGTCTTAGAAATGTATGAGAAAGTTCCATTTAATAAAAGACAAGGACTCTTGCCTTAGTTCCTGAATTTTTAGTGAATTCAAAAATGTTTGGAAATAAGTGTGTACAATATCTAACTTGGAAAGGGCAAAGCTAGCTAAAGCTTCTGCAAAGCTAGTACCAGTTCCTTAAGAGATAAAGGTATAATCAGGATAGCTTTCTGTTTTGTATACTTTCAGTTTTCTAATATAGAGAAAGAAATACATTTTAAGACACAGTAAGCATAAAGTACTTTTATTGAATAGTCTAAGCAAGGCAGTTAAATATGAAATTAAAATATAACACATATACACCTTCCAAGTGTTTGCAGAGCAAACGAGTTAATGAGAGACTGCTTTTTACTGCCAAAATCAGTAACTTATTTGTCATGTTGCATACAACTTTCTTCTCCATGTGATCAAAGCTTCTAAATTAGCTAAAGTCTGCCTGGTGTTTATGGTATTGATTTAATTTCCTGTCACGTTATATTTATCAGATATCAAGTATCACAGACAGTCGAAATATAAATTTGCACCTAAAAGGAATACAAGCGTTTAGCATTTCCTATTCAGTACAACATGGTGAAACATACCAGGGAAGGAAGGAGAATAGAACCTAATAACCAGCGTCTCACCTGGCCCTGTTTTTTTAACTCATTCACGTTTGCATTTAAAATATGTTGATAATTTGTAGAGGCTGCCCTGGAGGAAGGGGTAGAAACCAGTAGTCTGTACTTCTGTCTGCTCTAATAGCAGGACTAGAAAGTTGGGTGCTTTCCCTTCTAAGCATTTAGTGCTTTCCTACAAATCTAACGCAGCAATGATAGAGATTGTATATTGTGGCAGAGTACTTAGAAAGAGTCTGCAAAAAGCACCATAGGAAACTGGTATTGCTAGGTATTGTTCAAGGAGAATTAAAGATGATAAATTCTGAAACTCTGGCAGGCTAAACATAAAAACAGGCCAAAAAGGCTTTGAAGAGCAACTAGCAAAATGTGTCAAACTAATGACATGGTTTTTTTGTGTATTTCAAGGGCAGGATGTCAGCAAGCGAGTCCATAAGGCTGATGGAAAAAAGTAGAAAAGGACCAGTGGAGCTGCCAGGGACATTATAGAAAAACTGAAATCAGTCCTTCTATCTTTATGCTCTTTGTCTTCACTTACAAGAAACCAAGGAAGTATTTAGGCTGAATCCCTTGTTTGAGTGTGAGTCTTCAAAAGACCCTTTTGGAAAAGAAACTGCACCAATGATAGCTCTATAAACTGAGAAAATGAACATTAGAAATTTTCTGTCTTCAGTGCCAGGTCAGTTTTAAAGCAACGACAGACAAGGTTTTAGGAAAGCTCTAGGAAACTACCAGCCGTAAGACTAATGTCATGCTGTATCAGGTAATGTAATAGAAGTAACATTTAAGGACAGAACTGGTGAATACACAGGTAAATATGACCTAGTTAAGAACAGTCAACATGTTGGGATTTGTTGTAAAGAGAAATTGTACCCTAAAACCTATTGAAAGGCTTGGAAGAGTTAGCTGTCATGTGGGTAAGGGACTGGTGAAAGTTTTCTAAATTTTCAAAAGGCTGCTGCTGAGTCCCATGAAACAAATTTTTGAGGTAAATGAAAAGCTAAAGGGTAGGAAACAGTAAAACAGTAAAAATTTATTGCAGCTGGAGAGCCGAAGTAAAATTCTACAACCTGGTAAGTTCTTTAATGCCCTGAAAATAATGATTGCAGTGATAAACAGCTTACTGAAGCAAACAAGTTAGTTGAAGAACAACAGAAGAAAGAGTCCCATGACACTGTGGGACTGCATATGAAATGGCATAATGAAATTTGGCATATGTCTGAAATGGTGAACAGGCATAGAAGGAAGATGAGAAAATCCTGACTCAGTTTACAGTGACAGACTTAAGGAGCAGTATTTGGGGTTTATGCTAATATTTTAATGGAAGTGTCAGTTCAGGGCTGAGTAATTACAAAACCCACAAATAAAGTATTAGGAATTATTAAGAAAATAAATGGGGGATTCTATAGCATCAAAGATGCAGCATAGATGTTCATATTTTGATTACCATCTGTAGTTTTGGTCTTCCTAAATCTTTTCAAAGAGATATAATAAAATTGGAAAAGATTAGAGAAGAATATTGATTTTTAGTGGGAAAGCCATCAAAGTTATGTCTGAGCTGAAGAGTAATATATTAGCAAAGACGCTCGTGTGTTTGATCTGTTCTTGCCTTTTTACAATTATTCATTTTAAATACTTCTGGAGAATGGAGACTTATGAAACCAAACAATACGGCTGTTGTCACATCTCCTATGACAAAAATTGAAGTTCCATCCTCATTTTGACAGAATTCTTGATTGGCTGTTATAGACCAATGTTACATAAAAACAAAACAAAACAAAACAAAACAAAAAACAAACAAACAAACAAACAACAAAAACCAAACCAGCAGCAAACCAATTTTGGCTCATCTATCTTAGTGCAATTCAGGAGATGATTGATTTTACCTTGAAATGCCAACAAACGCTGATGCTTTTACAGTAACATGGTTTTAGATATATATATAGTTTGAATTCTACTTTAAACACTTTCAAACTGTTAATCTTCATTTCTAACACTTATTCACTTCCTTTGAGATCATCTCAACAATACTATAAACAATTGGTTATACTATCCTTCTCCGTCCCATTTTCTTGTGTTCTGCAAAAAAGCCATAAAATCTTTTGAATTCCATTCCTAGGAAGAACTTCTGAAATGAGAATTTTCACAGGCAAGGGCATATGGCTTCTTTGTCTCACATGTTTATTTCTGCTTTCTTGTAGATCCTGGAGTAGAAGTTCCCAGGATAGAGGTGTAATGTTTTGCTAGAACTTGGAATGAATGTTCCAGGAGATTTGCTCTTAACTGACACAACAATAAAGAAGCTGAAAAGTGTGTCATAATACCTGAGACTTACTTTAACTTCATTTTCGAAGTATTTGGTCTTGCTAGAGAAATAGAGCTTAACATTTCTGCTTGACAGCTGTGGAAATACAATTAATGTCAGGGAAAAAAAAAAAAAAAACAAAACAACTCAAATTGTCTTTCTCTGCAGAAAATCCTATGGAATAGGTTTGTCTAGTAGAAGAGGAATACACAGAGTTAACTAAGGCAGGGCTAATGAAACAATTGTACCACTTGGGAATTTTCAATGTAAGTTTGGTCAGTTAAAGACCCAAATTAAATTTGTCAATTAACCTTTTTTTCAAAAAGTAAGGAACAAAACATAATTATCAGTGTCAGGTAGGAAAGTTGCAGTTGCTGCACTGGTTTAATGATTTGTTCTGAAATTGTACTTGACAGTTGAGGTGAGTAAATTTTGTTACATAAATCATTATGAGCATTTCGAGCTCCCTCAGGCTGGTTAGAGAACCACAGATGAAAAGGTCTTATTCTGTGAAACACGAATTTGCTCTTCAAAGAGTGGAGATTTCTACCAAAATTAATTTACAAACTGAGGAGCAAAAATACCTTTTAAAAGGTGGGAGTTTTATAATGTTCTTCATTTAAGTATTAAGTAAAAGGTGAGGCTTCTTCTGCCATGTGTTTTGCTATAATCATCGCCTAATGTGTGGCTCCTTAGGCTACAATATTCAAACAGAGATCTGAAATGTATGCTTACATTCTTAGATAGGAATGTAACCAATACAAATGTCCATACCTAAACAAAAGAGAGTCCTGTGTCCCCACACTTCCAGGATTTTCTGTGTATTTTGTAATGAAAATCAACTGACTTCCAGTCTGCGCTTTGTATTTATTTCATAATTTGTTTCTGCTTGTCACAACACTATTATGCCATGCCTTTACTCTTCTTTTGTAAGCTTTTAAAGTGTTTTACTCTTTGAAATTTTTAGTGTTTGCTTACTTGATGACAGAGTCCATTAACTGCATATTTTGGGTTGCAACAGTTTCATATCTTTGATAGGATGGATGAAAAGTATCCTTATAATACAATCATTGACAGGCAGAAGACATATATTTCATAGAATCATAGAACAGTGAGGGTTGGAAAGGACCTTAAGATTGTCTAGTTCCAATCCCCCTGCCATGGGCAGGGACATCACACACTAAACCATGTCACCCAAAACTCCGTCCAACCTGGCCTTGAACACAGCCACGGATGGAGCATTCACAACTTCCTTGGGCAACCTGTTCCAGTGACTCACCCCCCTCACAGTAAATAACTTCTTCCTCATATCCAGTCTAAACTTCCCCTGTTTAAGTTTGAACCCATTACCCCTTCTCCTATCACAAAAGTCCCTCATGAAGAGTCCCTCCCCAGTATCCTTATAAGCCCCCTTCAGATACTAGAAGGCTGCTATGAAGTCTCCACAGAGCCTTCTCTTCTCCAGGATGAACAGACACAACTTTCTCACCCTGTCTTCATATGGGAGGTGCTCCAGTCCCCCCATCATCTTCGTGGCCCTCCTCTGAACTTGTTCCAACAGTTCTATGTCTTTTTTATGCTGTGGACACCAGAACTGCGCACAATACTCCAAGTGACATCTCACAAGAGCAGAGTAGAGGGGCAGGATCACCTCCTTCAACCTGCTGGTCACGCTCCTTTTGATGCACCCCAGCATACGGTTGGCTTTCTGGGCTGCAAGCGCACACTGCCGCCTCATGTTCATTTTTCCATCAACCCACACCCCCAAGTCCTTCTCCACAGGGCTGCTCTCAATCTCTTCTCTGCCCAACCTGTAGCTGTGCCTGGGATTGCTCCGACCCAGGTGTAAGACATGGCATGGTTAAACTTCATCAGGTTGGCATCAGCCCACCTCACAAGCATGTCAAGGTCCCTCTGGATGGCATTCCTTCCCTCCAATGTATCAACCGAACCACACAGCTTGGTGTCATCAGCAAACTTGCAGGGAGCGCACTCAATCCCACTGTCCATGTCGCCGACAAAGATGTTGAAGAAGGTGGCTCCCAACACCAATCTCTGAGGGACACCACTTGTTACTGGTCTCCACCTGGACATTGAGCCATTGAGCACTACTCTTTGTGTGCGGCCATCCAGCTAGTTCTTTATCCACCGAGTGGTCCACATATCAAACTGATGTCTCTCCAATTTAGGGGCAAGGATGTCGTGTGGTACAGTGTCAAACGCTTTTCACAAGTCCAGGTAGATGACATCAACTGCTCTACCCCTGTCCATCAGTTCCATAGCCCCATCATAGAAGGCCACCAGATTGGTCAGGCAAGATTTCCCCTTAGTGAAGCCATGCTAGCTGCCAGCAAGCACCTTGTTGTTTTTCATGTGCCTTAGCATGCCTTCCAGGAGAATCTGCTCCAAGATTTTGCCAGGCACAGAGGTGAGACTGACTGGTCTGTAGTTCAAATGTGTAGTTGAAATGTGTAGTTCAATATGTGTAGAAGAATATGAGTAGAAAGTCTAAAAAGCATCAGGGAGTCTGAAAAGAAGATATACTGGTAGAATCAGGCTCTGGCGTTACTGAGACAGGAACAGGAAGGGCCAACAGAACGAAAACAAGACCCAGGGGGGCCTGAATCCTCCCCCTGCCAGACTGAAGGCAGTATATCAAGGGAAAGGAGTGAACAGACCCAAGTCCAAGCTTGAGCTGGCAGACAAAAACTCCCATGGCCCACCTCACCCTCTCAGGTGCCTGTGTACAACAGGTATGAGGCTCTGGATGTGAAAGGCTAGTCCGTGGATGAGGAGGATGAAGGTACATCTACACCAGCGGTGGTGACAGGGTCAGAAAAGCTGGCTACGGGCTGTTCAGAAGTGGTAGGCAAGGAAGGAAGGGTGGAGGAGGTGGATATCCTTTTGAAATGATCATGTGTGAAGAGTTTTCTCTGAAAATAGCCACAAGTAGGTTGAAAGCTTATGGGTAAGGATCAGAGACTGAGGCAACAAAGGAATCTTTTGGTCAGTGTTTACTACAGGCTACCCAATCAGTGGGAGACTTCTTACTCCAGCTACAGAAGTCATCATGCTAACAAGTTCTTGTCCTGCTGCGGGACTTCAACCACCCTTCATTTCAGCTGGAAAAGTAGCACAGTAGCTGTAGGCAATCCAAGATATCCTGGAGTGCATTGAGAATAACTTATAAAACCAGGTAATAGCCCTACTATGGGGGATGCAGTGCTGCATCTGAGGGTCACCCAATTCAAATGAGCTAATGTGTGGTGTCAAGATTGGAAGCTGCAGTGATCATGCATTTGTGGAGTTCACAGGTCTGAGGAAGGTGGGACAGGCAAAGAATATAGTTAGGACCCTGAACTTTCGGAAAGCCAACTTCCAGCTCTTTAAGGAGTTAGTCAATACGACCCTTGGAAAACCGTCCTCCTGGCTGGAAGATCTTTAAGGAGGCTTAAAGCACAAGAGTCGCAATCCCCAGGTGTAGGAAATCAGGTAAGGAAGGCAAGAGAGCAGCATGACTGGTCAAGACTTACTGGTCAAAAGCTAAAGGGCAAGAAGGAAGTTCACAGGCAGGGACAGGTATCCTGGGAAGATTATAGGGATGCTTCCCTTCCTATCGATGCAATATCACATTCTCTGAATGCTGTCATTTGTTGGTTACTTAAAGCAGAAAATAGTGCAAGCAGTAGTGTTCTTTCTCCCCTTTCAGAATTGCAGAATGAATTAGAAAAAGAATACTCAAGCAAATCTAGTGCTTGCTATTCTTTTAATCTGCATGAAGTGATAATCACCACTCTAATAGATCTTAGTATCTTTATGATGTAAGAGGACATCACTAGTGTGTGATAATTTATGGCATGTGATGTGAAAAGTATTTTCACAAGTGAACTTGCTAGTATGCTTGTGTAAGACAGCTCTGTAGATTCCAGTTTCTGAAATTGAGCCATTCTGCATTTTAGTAATTGGTTTTATTTATTTCCAATAGTATTAGCAAAGAAATGCAAGTTAAAATGTATTTAAGAGAATTTCTCAGAGTTTTCAAATCTACTTCATATAAGGCATGTAGCAACTCTGTTAATCCAAGTGGTAGATTTTAGTTCACTATTCTTTCTCTCAGAGTACATCCTACTGTATTTAAAAAACAAAAACAAACAAACAAACAAAAAAAACCAACGTATTTTAAAGCTTAAAGTATGGGAGAATAGCCAAGTTATTGCTTAAGCACAGAAAGTGGTGAGGTGAACAGGGCAGTTCAAGGGATTTGCATCTTTGATTCTTTCTGGAAAGTTAAACATGGTTCCATGCAGGTGGTGGACATAATGTCACGTACTCCCTGACTATTCCATGTTTCCTTGTTGCACTCAGCTAGCTTACACTTCCTGCAATAGAGAAGAATATACATTGAGAAATGTGTGCCATAATGATGTGGAGCATCTGGAATACTGCAATTGCAGTAGCTCATCAAAAATTTCCTAGTTGTGAAGATAAACTTTCTTGTGCCCCTGCCCTGTTGCAAAGAAGATCATTATTCAGACTGCAAGTATAGAATATTTATTCAGGATTTAACTTGTCAGTTAATGAGGCACCCATTTCAGAGCATAAGTTGGCTAAGCATCTGTGGGATTTGATGCACAAGACTGGCATAAACTGTATTAAAATAGTCTGCTAAGCTCTGCCGATTTTGTAAGTGAAGCGAGAGTATTGTGTGTAGCCAGAGTGGAAAACATAGTTTTAATACCTGTAGTTACAGCTCAAAAGACGCAATAGTTATGTGTAATAAATAGCAGAACTAGTCAGTCTTCATCATATTTGAATCCTGGGATAAAGTTCTTGCACATTCAGGGATGTTTCAGAAGTAAGATTTCTGGAGATGATAATTCTTTGCAAAGGGAATAAAGTTGTGAGAAGTAAACTCACGACAATATTAAAAGTAATTTGAAATTAAGACTTGAAGTTGAAGGAATTTTGCTAAAAATGGTGTGAAATTATAGAGGGAGCTGCGGCTGTGTAAGTGAGGCTGGCTGTGTTTCCCAGGGAGGTAGCTAGAGTAATTGAGAGGGAGTTGGAATACAAGGATGTGGGGGAGCCAAAACCAGCAGAAACTTAGGCAAAAGCTTGCTGCCAAAGGACTTAATATGCTGGTGCATCTGATGTAGGAAAGGAGAATTAAATTACTGTTAGAGCCTGTAACTGACAAATATGGGGGACTGCCTGGCTGGGGAGCAGCTCTGTTGAGAAGAATCTGGGAGGATGCCAGCTGAGCGTGGGCCACCAATGTGCACAGGTGTGGGGATGGTATGTTTCCCTTGTTCTTATGCTGTCACTCTCATGGCCATGCTGCTGCAAATCCTTATGGTGTCCTTATGAGGGATTCTCATGGGAATGGATCACAGAATCATAGAATAGTTAGAGTGGGAAAGGACCTTAAGATCATCTAGTTCCAAACCCCCTGCCCTCTGTCCATCACTGCGCAGATTCCAAGTACTTCTGCAGTGTTTGCCCCACCCTTAGAACTGTGGCTTGTCAGTGCAGTGGTGGTTTTATGACAGCATAGCTTCAGCTTGCAGAGTACGTAGGCGCTATTTCAAGAAAATGACTGGAATAACTGTTCAATATTGCTTTCAAAGAAAGTCCAGTGACGGCAACTTCTTAATTGCATGCATGAGGAAAAATGGTTGATTGGTTTTGTTGTTTGTTTTGGGGGTTTGGGTTGGTTTTGGTTTGTTTTTTTTTTTTTTATCTGTACCATATTTCAAAGGCATTTAATAAACTTTATGCTTCAAGGTAGCATTTGCAAACGCATTTTTCAAAAAACAAGTGAGTATACTTTTTTGTGGGCTCAGGGCAGCCAATTAAACACAAAGCACTGCTGAGTCATTTAGATTAAACACTGCACCTAATGTTTGTTTTTTATCTTCTGAAATACCATAACAAATCCTAGGAGAGCAGAATGACACAGGTTGACTTAAAAATTATGGAAATTAGAAGGAACTAGTGCATTTGGTGCTAGTTTGCCTTGGTCAGCTGAGACAGATTTAAGATAAGGCCTCTGTTTTTTCTGTTGAAAAATGGTGAATGCCACATTAACCTTTCTAACGTCACCCATAGCTTTCTAGCCCTTTCTTATACTATTCTTCCATCCCTCCTGCTCTATTTAGTAAGAAAGCAGTTGTCCTTCTCTGTTCTTTTTTCCATTTCTACACTGCCAATTTATGACAAAAAGACCAGACCACTCTGTATTCATAGAATGGGGACATCACCACTACATGAGCCTAATAAGGTCTTTTCTGTTTCCTTGTCTCTATGTTCTTAGTGTCTAACATCACTTCACCTTCATCTACATTGACTTCCAGTCATAATTTTCTCTCTAAGTTAATATTGCAAAACCCTTCTACATTAATTCCAGTTCACTTGGTGTAACAAGCACCAACTCAGAAACTAAAGCTGTCATGACCTTCTAGAACTGAAGGTGGAAATGTAGCTCTGTGGTTCGAGGGAGTTATTTCAGCTTTTAACTGGAAGGTTGAAAAGTCACAGTGGACATCCAATCTTAAGAACTGAATAAAGTGGAAGTGCATGTTTATTTTTTTGTCAGCATGACTTTTACTGCACTGTATAAATTCACTCTAGGAGTAAATTTATCACTCATTTTGTGCTGGGTATCTCTCTGTTTATGATCAAATTTCTTCTTAACCATTGTTCCTAGTATAAATCTAAGTAAACTGCATATGTGCACATGTGTACAGAAATGAATTTTTTTTGTTCTTCTCTCCAGAAGGACAGTATATAATTCATGGAGGTGGCAGCTACAGTGCCACTGGCACTCCCCTTTTTAAAAGAAAAACAGAATTCCTGCCAAGTACATTGAGAAATTTCCTGACCCTTTTCTTCAGGAAGGAATCTGGCAGATAGTGTCCACCTTCAGCAGCAGTATATCAAAAGTACCTGTATATTCTAATTATCTTACCAATTATCTCTTGAAAAAGTTTTGTGAACATATTTTGATGCCTGACCTCACATGAGCTTTGTGGAATGAACCTTGTGTAAACACAAACCTTTGACTATTCAAAGACTAGCTCCAGTAAAGCATTTAATATCAGTAAAGAAATACCATTCCCTGTATAAATACCTTAGAATAACAACCTATTCAAGATGCAAGAAGCACAAGGGAGAAAATTTCCTAAATGTGATAAGAGAGAGCCAGGAATCGACGATTAGAGAGAAATTGAAAGAAAAGAACAAAAATCTGATATATCATTAGAAGAAGGAAAGGAAAGGCAAAATTTGATCAGTAGGAATGTTAGTAAAAGAGATGAGCAGCCAATCACAGTAAAAAGTAGAGACAGAGCTATAAGCAAGGTACATAGCTTTCATGTTTTTGTGATGCTTGGCATATAGACAGTTTTATACCCTCTTGTGGCAATAAAATGTGTTTCCTTCTTTGTTTTAGGAGAGGAAGACACTGTCAGAATGTGGTGCTTATTAATAAATGTGTTGGTCATTACCTTTTAGACTTCCTAATACACACTGTAGCTTTAAATAATCCCACAAACACCCTTCTAAAAAATCTTTATAGTAGCTTCTGTTATTTGGAAATTCTGAAAATATAGTGACTGGAAACTTGTACCCACCAAAGGCTTTCTGTTTGAATAATGTGATTGTGATAGCTGCTTACATGAGAAATAGCATCATGTTCAGAATATTGATTTTGTGATTGCTAATTCCTACATTATACTGGTCTCTGAATGGCTGCAGTTTCTCCATTCTATCACAGGTGCAAAATCATTTCAGGGAGCCACGAAAAGCAACCTAATGGCTGTGTGAAATCACCAATTTCTGATTGTATCAGCCAGATTCTTGAGGTGGGAGATAGGTAATGGAACAAAACTGCATCTACACAAGCTACATGTAAAGATGCCACAGAAACTAGTGCTTCCAAATTTGAATCCGCAGTAAGGGCAAAGAAAGAACGCTACAAAGTAGCAAGAATAAAAACATTATAAATACTGTTTAAAACCAGAGTACTTATTTTAAGGGAGATGCTTGGCAAACTGGAATTTCTTCAAATAAGTGGTCCTGGTAAAAGCCCCATCAGTAGAGCCAAATATAGCTAGCTGCTTCTATCCTCACAAGGGCCTTAAAGTTCTCTTTTGTTTTATTATATCATTTGAGACTATATTAAGTAGGGAGTAAGCAAATAGTTCTTAAGTATCTAATCTCTGTGAATTGCATTGAAGAGTTTCAAAATCAGTGTCTTTTCTGTCAGTTAATACAAATTCTATTTTGAGTTTGTGTTACAAAGAACTATTTTTCTCTACAGATTAAACCACTGATGCTTTAATCTATTAAAAATACCAGAGTTAACAGTAAAAATGCTGAATGTAAAAATGAGTCAAAATGGTATTTCAGTGTTCAGTTTCACACCACACTTCATAATTTAGACAATATGAGACAGGAGATGAACTTTGCACTGATTCTCATCAATGGCAACTGATTCTTCAGCTACTTGACTTGGGGCATTCATAAAGCATTTGCCTACAAAGAAATTTGGGGTTCTTCACCAGGAGCCCAAAAAGTAAATGTTAAGGAGTATCATGTCAAATAGTTGATTAAATCCTTTTGTGAATGTTGTCTTTGAGAGAACCTAGAAGGTTAATAAGCAAGAAAATCAGTTCTAAAGAATACTTCTGTACAACCCTGAGAAGCTTGTCAAGCTATACAAAATGTGTATCTTGATGCATACCAAAACCTAACCACAAAGTCTTGAATCCCCTTCAGTCAACAGCAGCTACACGTACTTGGAACAGGACCAGAGGACCAGAGGAAATCCTCTCTAGGCTAAGACTAACTGTATGAGCTCCAGAGATCTGTATCAGTATATACTTGCCAAGAAACTCCAGCAAAATAACTGCAGCCTGATGGAATAGAAAATTATGCTGGTTTAGATGTTGCTGTACTATTCTGGTAAATGAGATAAATACTCAATTATCTGTAAAACAGAATAGCTGCCTCTCTGTCCCTTACTGAAGAATTAACTGCTGGCCTCATCAAAATGACAAGAAAATTAACAGCAGTTTTAGGTTTGATGTTTCATGGTACTGAGATTGTATTACCTTGCATCCATTGGTCTTGGTTTCGTATGCTGTCACCTGAGTCACTAGCACTGAATCTGAAGGGATTTAATAGTCTATGGCTATGGACATGGTACTGTGATCTCTGTGTTCTAACTTATATCTCTAACTTGTCTTTGAGTAATTTGAAGTCTCATTACCAGATACATTGAAATCAAGGCAGTAGTATCCTAACTGTGGCAGGATTTAAACTAAGTTAATGCAGAAATAAATGGTTGTCTCTTTCAACATAGCATTCATTTGTAAATATTAACATCTTTGGTTTCATGTGTTGTCTTTCTGATATTCATAAACACAAAATTTCTTTCTTGTAAGATGATTAGAAAACTTGCGTTGGAAAACTTTAAATACACAGTGTATTTTCAGAAGGGAGAAAACAGGCTGAAATAAGACGTATTAAGTAGTTGTGAAGACAAAATCTTAATATAAACTCTGGCACAAATTAAAAGGATAGAAAAAAAAATCTTATCCTTCAATGAAACTCATAGTAATGTTAATAAGTCAAAAACATAAACATAGTAATGTTACTGCCTAAATACAGAAGGAAAAACTTTCATTAATGAGAATAAATCGTACTGGAAGGTTGGGCTGGCACAAGAAAGGTCTCTGCACGTATCGGAAGCCTTTCTTTACCTCTTTTCTCACCTGAATCTTAGGGAAATTTCAGCATCATCGGAGATGAACGTACAGAAATATCCAAGGACACTTTTAAACTGGGTGCATTTTCTTAAACCTTCTATTCCATTTTCTCTGTAAATAGTGCCTGTTCATAATCATTACTCAATTGTTCTCTTCATTTTGCATGCAAATTTACTTAACTGTGGAGAAATCCTTATAAATAAGGTTTGGGCATTCCCCAGCAATTGCCCTTCACCATCATGGTGCCTACCTGCAGATGCTGTGTTTTGCTAGTGTGAAAGCTGGTATTGGAGGGGTCAATCTTTCAGTGATCAAAGGCCTGGCAGACGGGGAGGGGGAATTGCTATTTATGTTAGGGATAGGCTAGAGAGTATGGAACTCTGTCTGGGGACAGGTGAGCAGTCGACAGAGAGTTTGTGGGTCAGGGTTAAAGGGAGAACAGTGATGGGTGACATTATTGTGGGGATCTGTTACAGACCACCTGACCAAGGGGACTTGCTGGATGAAGCGCTCCATAGGCAGATAGGCGCAGCCTCACGCTTGCAGGCCCTTGTTCTCATGGGAGACTTCAACCACCCTGATATCTGTTGGAGGGATGGTACGGCCCGGCACAAGCAATCCAGAAGGTTCCTTGATTGTGTGGAAGACAACTTCCTTCTGCAAGTAATAGAGGAGCCGACAAGGAGAGGTGCCATGCTTGACCTCGTCCTCACCAACAGGGAAGGGCTGGTTGGGAATGTAATGCTCCAGGGCAGCCTTGATTGCAGCGATCATGAGATGGTTGAGTTTGAGATCCTCAGGACAGTGAGAAGAGCATGCAGCAAGCTCACTGCCCTGGACTTCAAGAGAGCAGACTTTGGCCTCTTCAGGAACCTGCTCAGTAAGGTTCCATGGGATACAGCCCTAGAGGGCAGGGGGGCCCAAGACTGTTGGTTGATATTCAAGGATCACCTGCTGCAAGCTCAGGAGCGGTGCATCCCAACTAGAAGGAAGTTCAGCAGGAGGGCCAGGAGACCTCCTTGGATGGATAAGGAGCTGCTGAGCAAAATTCGAAAGAAAAAAGAGGCTTATAAAAGGTGGAAGCAAGGTCAGGCGGCCTGGGGAGAATACAGAGATGTTGTCCGGGAAGCTAGGGACCAGGTTAGGAAAGCTAAGGCCCACTTAGAATTAAACTTGGCTAGGGATGTTAAGGATAACAGGAAGGGATTTTATAGGTACATTGCCAATAAGAGGCAGGTTAGGGACACCGTGGGTCCTCTGCAGAAGCTATCGGGAGAACTGGCTACCCTGGATTTGGAGAAGGTTGAGGTTCTTAATGACTTCTTTGCCTCAGTCTTTACGGGCAAATGCTCTGTCCACACCACCCAAGCCTTGGAAGGCAGACGCGGGGATGGTGAGGGTGGGGACCCTGGGCCCACTGTGGGGGAGGATCTTGTTCGGGACCACCTTAGGAACCTGAATGTATACAAGTCCATGGGACTGGATGAAATCCATCCGCGGGTCCTGAAGGAGCTGGCAAAGGAAGTTGCTAAGCCATTGTCCATCATCTTTGAAAAATCATGGCAGTCAGGTGAAGTTCCCGACAACTGGAAAAAGGGAAATATAACCCCCATTTTTAAGAAGGGAAAAATGGATGACCCAGGGAATTACAGACCAGTCAGTCTCACCTCTGTGCCTGGCAAAATCTTGGAGCGGATTCTCCTGGAAGGCATGCTAAGGCACATGAAAACCAACAAGGTGCTTGGTGACAGCCAGCATGGCTTCACTAAGGGGAAATCGTGCCTAACCAATCTGGTGACCTTCTATGAAGGGGCTACGGAACTGATGGACAGGGGCAGAGCAGTTGATGTCATCTACCTGGACTTGTGTAAAGCCTTTGACACTGTCTCACATGACATCCTTCTCTCTAAGTTGGAGAGACATCAATTTGATAGGTGGACCACTCGGTGGATAAAGAACTGGCTGGATGGCCACACGCAAAGAGTAGTGCTCAGTGGCTCAGTGTCCAGCTGGAGACCGGTAACGAGTGGTGTCCCTCAGGGATCGGTGTTGGGACCGGTCTTGTTCAACATCTTTGTGGGTGACAGGGACAGTGGGATTGAGTGCGCCCTCAGCAAGTTTGCTGATGACACCAAGCTGTGTGGTTCGGTTGATACATTGGAGGGAAGGAATGCCATGCAGAGGGACCTTGACATGCTTGTGAGGTGGGCTGATGCCAACCTAATGAAGTTTAACCATGCTAAATGCAAAGTCCTCCACCTGGGTCGGAGCAATCCCAGGCACAGCTACAGGTTGGGCGGGGAGGAGATTGAGAGCAGCCCTGTGGAGAAGGACTTGGGGGTGTGGGTTGATGAAAAAATGAACATGAGGCGGCAGTGTGCGCTTGCAGCCCAGAAGGCCAACCGTATTCTGGGCTGCATCAAAAGGAGTGTGACCAGCAGGTCGAGGGAGGTGATCCTGCCCCTTTACTCTGCTCTTGTGAGACCTCCCTTGGAGTATTGCGTGCAGTTCTGGTGTCCTCAACATAAAAAGGACATGGAACTGTTAGAACAAGTGCAGAGGGGGGCCCCGAGGATGATCAGGGGACTGGAGCACCTCTCGTATGAAGATAGGCTGAGAAAGTTGGGGCTGTTCAGCGTGGAGAAGAGAAGGCTGCGTGGAGACCTCATAGCAGCCTTCCAATACCTGAAGGGGGCCTATAGGGATGCTGGGGAGGGACTCTTCATTAGGGACTGTGGTGAGAGGACAAGGGGTAATGGGTTTAAACTTAAACAGGGGAGGTTTAGATTGGATATGAGGAAGAAATTCTTTACTGTGAGGGTGGTGGGGCCCTGGAATGGGTTGCCCAGGGAAGTTGTGAATGCTTCATCCCTGGCAGCGTTCAAGGTGGGGTGGGACATAGCCTTGGATGGCATGGTTTAGTGGGAGGTGTCCCTGCCCATGGCGGGGGGGTTGGAACTCGAAGATCTTGAGGTCCTTTCCAGCCCTTACTATTCTGTGATTCTGTGATTCTGTAACCAGAAGAGCTCATTGACATCAGGAAAAGCTGTAGAGACAATTCCTGATCCTGAAAACTTGACAAGTGTTATATGAAAACCAGAGTTTCATTGTTGCTTTCTCTTGACTTGACAGAAGTTTGGTCCTCATTGTAGTCTTTATTGATGCTATTGCCATTGAGTTATAAGCAGTGGTATAAAGGGGGGGTTTCAAATCTTGAACAATAAAAATTTTATTAAAAACTTTAATTAAAAAGGCCCAATTTAGTCTTACATATTAGCCTTTCTACAGTCATGCTAGAGATAAAATGTTTTGATGGGTTTTCAGTACCACTCAGCAATGCATGATCTGATTTCCAGCTAAACAAATTGAAGTTCCCAGTTATAGCTGATTCTAGCCAGAGGAGGTTAGGCAGGTCTCACTGCCAATCTGCAAAGGTAGCTAGAACCCACAGCACAAACTGCTTGAGCTCAGATCAGGTGGCCTGCTCATCCATCCACAAATTGCATATCCATCCTTCAATAACAAAATTGATTACATGCTCTCTGCTTATTATTTCAGTGTAATCTCCATTCCTGAACCTCCAGTTGTGTTGTTTGTTAAAATGTGTATGTGTAATAGCAAAGAACATTCCACAAATAGGAGTAGAAATTCTTATTTCTTTCAGGGATTCTTAGACATTTACTTTAAAATATGTCCACTATGGTACATATTGCAAAAGCTATTTCAATTTATAAGAGAAAAAGTGAAAATTTAAATGCTAAACTCTAATTACTTCAGAAAAGTTGAAAGTTGAAAAACACAAAAGCTGTCAAATTTTATGAATCCTTTATGGTTCCATAAGAAAAACATCAAATAATTACAAATGAAATCTAAGAATAAAGTACATTCAAGAGAAATCAGGCAGATCTATAAAAAGTATAACTTTGAAAGTCTTTATCATTAGTAATTTATCAGTCATTTTACAGCATGCTAATTAATTTTATATACTCTGAGTACATTTGTATTTCCTTTTGAAATTCAGCCCATTATTGCTAAATCATTGCTGCTATTGAAATCTCTCCAGGATCTTAGCACTCTTAAAAATTATACTAAGTATAATATATGTATAAGTGTGCTAAAAGTATACTGTCCTCCAACTCTCATTGAAATTGTGGTCAACTCATAAGTAGTTGAAGGATTTTTTTTTTCCTATTGTTCAATTGATTTGCTTGCTATAGTTTTGTCTTTTTGTTTATAATTTGGAGATGTCAAGAAAGCATATTAAAATAGAGTACTCTTAGACAAAACATCCTACTCTCCCTATAGTCTGCAAGAGGAGCCCTTTCCTTCAGACTCCTGGGGAAGCTACTGTGTCCTCAGGTATTCACTAGTGGTTTCAAGCTTGACTGGGAATACCAGTATGATAGCCAGAGCAGAATTTTAATTCTGCCTTTCTCCTTAATGATAAATGAGCCGATATAATCTAAAAAAAAAATTAAAAAAAAAAAAAAATCCTTGGAAAAAGTATTTGCTTGTTTTGGGCCTTTTTGTTTGGTTTTTTGGTTTTTGGTTTTTTTTTTTTTTTTTTTTTTTAATACACCGGTGTCACCCATATTTTTTGGATTTATGCCATGTCAAGAAGTAGTTATTTATGGTAGTATATGCATCAAAATGGAGGCTGAGCTTCTTGACAAAAGTGGTTGACTTCATTGTATTTGTCTTAATTGTGATCCAATAATGGTCATTCTAAGTCCCAAAGAGACAGTGACAAAAAAACTTGCTCCATTTTGGAGAAGAGAAAAAAAGGAAGAGTTGGATTACTACAGGCCAGACAGATGATTTTTAAGATGATTTTGGTCCCTTCAAACCCAAGCCATTCTATGATCAAGTCTGAACTCCCAGACATTTTAGAAAGGCATAAGTATTTTACTTCCTTTGAAGAACCATTCTTATGTCCTAATGTGTTGAAAAGCCTTTTAGAAAGATGTTGTCATTTACCCATGATGCTTCTAGTGAGAGTTTACTTGTACATGATTTAGACAACATAGCTCTCAAAAGCATGAGAATGTTTACAATACCTAAGTAGTCTTCAGGACTGCTTTCCTCGTGTTTTCCTCTTTGCAGTTCTTTGTTGAGGAGAATCTGTGTTGAAGGGAACTGGTGGGGTTTTTTTCTTTCTATTTGTTGCTTTTGTAGTAGATCATTAATGAATTGACATAGATCTGAAATGTATATGGAGTAATTTTTTATTAGGTCAGGAAAAAATTGTAAACTCCACTGGAAAAATAACTGAAATGGAATAATTGTTTGATATTCACATTTATGGGGAGATATATTCATGCTGAAGGTTTGTCTTCTGGTTATTTTGTTCAACCTGGAAGTTTAAAAATACCCAGTAACTTTATCCCTGTACTAGTATGATTTAAGATATACAGATGTAAGTTCCTTAGTTTGGATAAAATATGCAGATTTGTACTGAGATACAGTGACCTCACTTGATTATATGATTTTAATTTTATAAGCAAAAATAATAAGTTAGTAAGTTAAAATAGTCTTTGGACTTCTTAGGGAACTGCAAAGAGCTTTAGAATAGTACTGTCAAAAAATAGTATTGCCAGACACCCATGGTAAACAGGAAAAAATAAAAAAAAAATCACATATTAACATTAAATTATCTCTTAAAATTTTCTAAGTTTTCATTCTCATTAGGAGTTCATTGAAAATGTCAGAAGCTTGTGCTAAGACGGAGATAACAAAACCAATATACGATTGATTTTCCAATGAACCTAGGGACAGCAGAAAGATTTCTTAAGGGATGCATAGCAGTTTCTGCCAGAGAATTCCAAAATAGAGAACAAATGCTACTGAATTTCCATTTGCCCTAGAAAGTTTGTCTTTGACACTCTTTACCATCATGTTATTAATATTTTCAACTAACTTTCTTCTTGTTCCAGACATATAATGCTACTTTTCTTACACACAATGTTATTTTTCTTGCTTGTTTTCTTATTTTCCTTTTTCCTGAAACTGGCCTCATTTTCTTTATATATTATTGGGAAAAAAATGCCTACAGTCTTATGCAGCAATCTTTAGTTTTCTCACACCTCATTTTTCTCCTAACTTTGCTGTAGTTTAGCTTTTTGGTTTACTTCTTTCTTTCTTTATGTTCAGCAAGATCTACAGGTACATTAAATCATAAAATGGCATTTAGAATTCCCTGCATCTGTTGTTCAGTTTTCTTTTTCTAGGCTAGGCTTTTTTTATCATCACACTTCTATTATCATTAAAATACACTGACAATTAAAAAACATCACATGTTGTAACCCTCCTGCATGAATAATTTCCTGTACCTTGTAGCTCTTTCTCAGAAGGTTGTCCTTTTGCTGTCTAGTTTGCTACTTATGAGTGACAATATCTTTCACTCATCTTTGACCACTACTTGGGGCAAAGGACAAACAACAGAGGGAAAAATATAAATCCCTTCATTTCCCTCAATAAGTAGTTCAGTCCTGAAATGACTATATTAAAAAAAAAGGTCATTTCACTTGCCTTTATGTTTACTTTTTTATACGCTTCTACATATTTTTCTGGCATATTTTTACCAGATTTTCCTTTGATGTATTATAAACAACATTAATCTGAAATTGAATTAGAATATGTTTTATTTTGCATACAGTCATCAGAATCCAGTTTCATTTGTGTCCTTTTTCAAACTGATTTCTCTTCAAATTACACCCTCAGATCCTACCATACTAAAGATAATAGAATTGTAAAGATGTAATTTAAAGTCTATTTTGGGAATAGTCAGCTTCCATAGAAGTAGCCCAAGGAAACACTTGACCTTCAGAAACTTTATTACTAGTGATTTTATTCTTTTCCTTGATTAGGTATCAAATTGACTTTCAGATCCTGACCTCTTTCTTTCTACTGAGGAAATAATTTTCTTACAAACATTTGAACAATCATGCACCGCCAGGCACAGAATTTACAAGATTATTTTGCCATCTGGTTTTGGAGTACACCTATTCAGACAGGAGTAAAATAATCATGTATGCTATGCAATAATAAGGACAAAAATTAGTGTGGCCAGTGTTTTTCAATGTTCTGCAAAGACGAGGTGGTAAAAACATTTGGAAACATAAAATGAAGTAGATGTGAGTGGACTTTGTGTATTGCTTCTCTATCTGCTCATGCTGGTATTCTATCAAGTGTGAAATACCTTAGAACTTAATTCCACTTACAGGTCTCAGCTGACCACAGACTGCTGCCAGAGAACTTGTATATATGTTATAAAATTTCCATGAAGTTCTGAAGAACTGTCAGGATTTTGTCTCCATGTTTTATGTACAGCCGAGCATGTTTTGAGGATGAGCAAAGGACTGGAATAGATATAACCAACATCCTATTACGCCAGCTACCCTCCTCCAATGAGTCAGGCCAGAATTATTCCAAGGGCCTGGCTGCTGAGGTGGCAGGTATTACAAAGCTCTTTTGATTTTAATGTTGCCATGGGCTGAGGAGAGAGAAATAACCAAAGGGGAAGTTGCGGGTTTCACACTAACTGCTTCCTGGAGTAACCTAGACCAAATTCCCATTTCATGATTAAAAGGAGGTGGAGGTTGTTTTTTTTTTTTGTTTTTTTTTTTTTTTGTGCAGAAGTAAAACGTGGTGAGATTGCAAGACATTGCAAGACTATAAATGTTGTATTGTTGTTCCTGAGATAGAGTTGCTGGCCCTTGTCATGTCAACTGCCACCACCAGCTGACCATTTGCTACCTATGCAGAGAACTTCAGTTCTACCTTTGTAAGGTGAAGGATTGTACAGGCTTAGTTGATGCCCTGTTATTCAGTGTTTGGGGAGGGGGATGTTTATAGCTAAATATATTTTTACGTATAGAGCCAGTAAACGAAAGTTCTAGTCCCAATCTTCCTATGAAATGGTTAAATAATACTGTTAGCATTGAGTAGATGTCAAGAAAAGAGCCTGTAAAGTTCCCATCTAGGTTCTGATCATCCAGTGAAAAACATAGGTTTTTCCATTCTCACAAACTAGAAGAGTCCCAAGTACAAGTTTTTTATGACAATTTTGAATCTTAATAGTCTTTTTACCCTGGAAAAAGAAGATACGTAGTTCTGCTCCTTGTTAAGCAATTTCTTGTTTCTACTGGGAATTTACTGATACCTAAGGTATTTCTAGTGTGACTTTGACCTTTGTAGTTTTATTTTTCTTGTAATAACTACTGAACATTGTTTGTGTGTGCTGCTAATCTTCATCTGTAGTTGTCTTTAAACACAAAAAGTGGAGAGTGTTCTGTTTGGTTGGGTGGGTGTTTGGTTGTTTTTTGTTTTTTATAAATTGCCTCAACCCTAAAATGTTGAAGAACTAGGGGAGAGATAGTAACAAGTTTAACTTTTCCCGTGGTATAGTTCACACTATTTTTGTTACTGTAGTTGAATAACATTCATATCTCAGTTCACTTTGCATTGGAAGTGAAGAACTTGAGGTAAAATACACATTCTGCTAAATGAACGCAGAGAGGCATACAAGAGTAATGACTTTTGCTGTGACCTCTAATGTTACTTGCTTTTAAGGAAGGTCTGGGAATTTTTGATGCGCAGTCTAGAAAATATTTCACTAAAGTAAAAGTCAGCTACAGGACTTGGCTCCTGCATGACCTTGCGTAAAATGCTACTCCATCCTCTGTGGCCATGCGGCTTTAGTGGATGGTCCCCTGAAATGCACTGCAGAGCCGCAACTGCTACTTTCTTTGCCTCAGTAGTCTCACTTTCAATGAGTGTTTAATGCAGATACTGCAAGTAACTGAATCTTTGAAATAAAGAAGAAAACAATTAAAATTGCATTCAAATAATATTTAGAATTCATTCTTATTTACTTAAAATTGAAAGCCTCTGTTGCAGCTAGACATTTCTTGTTAAATAAAAAATTCATATGTGTGCTATGTTGCCTGGTATAGTAGGGTTTACTAGGCCAAGAAAAGACTTGGCTGAAATTTCTTGATCTGTTTCTAAAACATATATATAAAATAGTTCTTAATAATAATACAAAAAGCCAAAACCAGTCAAAAATACAAAAAAGGGTCAGGGAATTATTTGATTTTACTAGATTGAATTTACCACTTGGCTAATTTCACTTAAGTTCAGAAAATCTGCTGTATAATAGTTTTTTCAAACAGTTTTACACATTCTCATCAGCTGTTAGTATCATTTTCTCATTTGTGTGCATATAATGAGTACTATTAGACCATTATTTACACTGGTGTGTCCAGGCAGTTCAATAAATTCCTGTTGTGATAAAACACAAAGAGGCCACATAGATGGCAAGTGATTATGTTATGTCAAGAAGTGTTCCCTCTAGAGCAGGTACCATATTACAGGGCTGTAGCTTTTTCTGTTTGTGACACAGGCATCTGTCCTGTGACATCAATTCTAGATTAACTGCAATGCAACATCCTTCATTATGCTGCATCTAATGTAGCAGAGTCCCAGCTTCAATATTCCCGGCGGTGTAATGCCTGCACAGAGTTTAATTCTTGATAGCTTTCCCTGAATGTGAACAAGAGACAAATGCCTGGTGAGCAGCTGCATATCATTTAGTCATCTCCCTGTGGAAAGCAGTCATTTGAGCTAGATTAAAAATTAGAGAAGTCACAGACTTGGGCACTTACAGAATTTCCCCTTTGCCCATACTGGAGAAGAATAATGAGTTTCAGTGCAAATTGTAAGGGCTAAAAATATTGTTTTGTGCAATGAAAATTGTACTGTTATATATCACTTCACCCTTCCTCTGACACATTCAATCAGCTTGTCGGCTTTCACTGGTAGATAATTTGATGAAAGCTTTGCACTGAGTAAGGCTTTTTGCTCACTTGTATACAGCAAAAAATACTGCTTGTGTCAGGACCAATTAATAATGCTGAGAGTGTTTTCATACATGTGAACAGTTAGTATAAATCTTTTTTTCCATGAAACACCAGGATCCATAAGAATAATGTTAGAAACAGGTACTAATGGCATATTTTGTGACTGGTCTAAAGATGTTACAGTAGCCAGTTGATAAGTTTGATGGGAGCTGACGAATTTCATACACATTAGGATGCCTGTAGACTCTGGGCAGTGTATTTTTAAAGCTTAATTTCTCGTGCTTATATTTAACTGTCTTTAAAAGCTGCAAAACTACATATGAGTATTAGTCCATGCTAACATTTCTCTCTCCTTCTAGTCTTCAGGAAAAAGCAGGGGGCTGGCACTTGAGACATTTGGTATTCAGAAGCTTTATCTATGTTATCTTTTTTTTCCTCTTGAGACTATAAATGGCTAGGATTTTCATAATATTTACAATCCAAAGTACATATTTTTAAAAGGCGTGGGAAAAATATCTGATAAGGAGAATATGAAATGCATAGTAATATTTCTTCATAATAATAGCATCTTGATTGCAGAAGAGTTGCTTATGAGGCTATTATTGGCCACCCACAGGATTTTCCTATCTTCTGCTCACTGGAAAATGATATGCCAAGAGCTGGGGAAGGCAAATACAGCTACAGAGTCCGCTGTAACGACAGGATCTGAGCAGCTGACAATCAAAGTAATTGAAAAAGTTAATGTCAGACGATTATTTTAACAAAAGTGCTTGTTGTTTTAGCTGCTTCCATTCTCTCCATCCCTCTTTCATTTTAGATACCAGTATTTGCTTATAAGTTGTAGAAAGCTGCTTTGTTGCTGTGCTAAATAATTTAATACTATTAACCACCTTTTGTCATTCAAGAATTTACAAATCTGCTTTACCCCTCAATAGTTTAGCCTACATATAATATCTGTCAGGGAAAAATCCCTCTTCTGAGCACATTTGCTTTATTTTTAATTTTGTGCTATCAGTAATGCATCAGACCTACCACAGGAACAGTTAATTATTTCTTGGTTACTTTATAGTTCAGAGCTGCAACTTTTTTTCTCTCTTCAGCTGCAGTCTATATGGGGAGAAAATTAAAAAGACAGATACAATAAATTTTTTGTGTTGGTCAGTTGTGTTTTCTAGCTGTCTAGTATGGGCACAGGTTGCAATCATTACTAATTCAGATTTCTCGTGATCCCTGAACTGTAATCAGAAGATTCATTAATATGAAATAGTAAAATTCCACTTTATTCTTAGTTCTTTTCACTAACTCCTGATTAATATGCATTACTGCTAGGCTTGCCTTTAAGTAGTATTTATGGATTAGCTGCATATTTTTAATGTTTGCACTCATTCAGTTCTGGCCTAAAAACTTGCTACTAACACGTGTTTCTACTTTTACTGATTTTTTCACGCCTACTTAATATTTAAATTGGGGAAATGGCACTCATGCTATTTATTTTCCTTTTTACATGTACAGCCTTTATAAAAACTATAGAAGAAAAAGTTTGGGTTTAGATTTTTTTTTTTTAATAAAAAAGAATTATGTTTCAGTAATTAATGAGTGTTTTCCTAGAGATTTTAACAACCCACAGAGAAACTAACTTTCCATAAAGATGTATTTAACAGCCAGAAAATGCAGTCTGTTCCACAGGTATTGCACAGGTAAATTCATGTTGTCTGAAAATATGCTAATTTTTTTTATTTGTTTCATTTGAAAAAATATCTGATTTGAGTCTCGAGGGTTGTATTGGTGGCTGGGGTAGGGGAATGATCGAATTCACTCTTAGATGTGTCATGTTTCTGAGGGAAAAGAGGAGTAAATGAACCAATCCACATACAAATGATGATATCTGAGTACTGTCAAGTGAAACCCTAAAGTGTAGGAGGCAATAATTCAGCTCCCCTACTAAGGTTCTCAGAAAAGACCATATCAATGACTTTTCAGTGAAAGCATCAATTGTTTCCATCTTATTTCTGGTTTCAGTTCCTGCTTCTGATGTGTTGACGTCATAAAAGTTGTTTCAGCATATCTCTATTTCCCCATCTCTACAATGGGTGATTAATATAAAGATGTTGTCAGCGAAGAGCTTTGAGATGCAGTATTACAAATATACAATACAAGAACTTGTTATTGCATTTCTCTTTATCAAAGGAAAGCATTTTGGAAGGAAACCACTATCTATGAAAATCCTTTTTGAATTATTGCACTGCAGTTGATCAGCCTGTGACTCCTCTTGTAAGTACAGTTACAAATAAAATATAAAGGAACCCAGTATTTCTAGTAGAGGTGGCTCTGGTGCAGTCCCAGTTCCATTACTGAAGTCACAGTGCTGGATTCAGAACAACATAGAATCACAGAATCAATCATAGAATAGCTTGGATTGGAAGGGACCTTTAAAGGTAATATAGTCTGACTCCATCATAATGATCTGTGGAATCTTCAAATAGATCAGGTTGTTCAGAGCCCCATCTACCCTAATCTTGAATGTTTTCAGGGGTGGAGCATCTACCAACTCTCTGGGCAACCTGTGAGGGCTTCACCACCCTCATTGTATAAAAAAAGAAAACCCTTCTGTCTAGTCTAAATCTACTCTTCTTTAGTTTAAAACCATCACCCCTTGTCCTATTACAACAGGCCCTACTGGAAAGTCTGTCCGCATCTTTTTTTGTAAGCCCCCTTTTAAGTATTCAAAGGCAAAAATTGAGTTTCCTTATAGCCTTCTCTTCTCCAGTCTGAGAGATATCTTCCTGTCTCCAACTTGCAGGAGGGCCAGAAGCCCTCAGAACATTATATTCTTGCTCTGTGGGAACTTAATTGTGCTACAGCACAAGAGGGCTGGAGTAAACCAGCTTTTCTGTTTAACTCCTTTAGATTTTTTACATTTAAAGTTGTTTTCCCCCATCTTTGAAAAAAAAAAAGATTAAATTGCAAGATAGAAAACAGAGAACCCCTTAGTTACAGAAGAGAAAGGAACAGTCTGCCTCTTGTACTTTTGATTTAACAAGGGGACCACAGGTCTGTGTTGAGCACACACACACATACACTGTTAACCAAGACCCACCCCTGCTGCTGTCACCAGCAGGCGCCATTGACTTCAGTGAAAGGCAGCTCTGTCAGGATTGGGCTCTGGCCAGCAGCTTGGCACAAACACAAAACTGTTGTGCTTAGGTCTTCTGCATCCATATAAAAATGTTTCTCCCCCCATCTTTATCATGTACTATAACTTACTTCTGTAATCACTGGGTTACAAGGGAGTGTTTATAGCCAGATTTAAGTACAGGCTGCCAATCTAATCACTGCGTGGTTTGCCAAAACCAGGACCTACTGTCATGATGCATCTTTCCAGCAGTTCCAGGTACTGTTTTCCTGTTGGTTGTCAATTCATGGTATGTGCTGAGACTTACAGTACTTAGGTTCTCTTCCAAATGTCCTTTTGAGCAGTGTTTCAAACTTGGGCCCTATTTGCATTATACCCCTAGTCAAGGCAAGGCCATGATAAGGCTTTTTCACCTTACAAACATTTGAGAGATTTCATGTAAATACTTTATAATGTATCTGAGACAAATTTGAGACACAATTAATGAAATTCATTCTGAATTAAATTATTCCTGGTCTGTTATAGAAAAATTAGAAGATTGTCAGGCTCCAGGAGAGGCAATATGTGCTAGGTGTTTTACATCTAGATACTCCCAGCCATCTTTTCTTTGTGAATGACACATATTCTGCATATTAATCCCAGAAGAGTCAAGGCTGCACTGCGGTAAAGAAATCATTTATTCTGTACCAAATCTAGTTTCCAAAACCAAAGTTAGAAATTGTGCATTTGTAGTTGAAACAATCAGTACAACATATTCCAAAATTCTGATTTTTCAGGTAAAATCATCTGCTTGTTATACTAGTTGCACTTACATGCATGTGTCTGCTCTAGATAAACCCTGTGATCTGATGTACTAGGTCATGTAATATAGTCTGTATAAGGAATTAATATGGACGGAATTAGAAAATGACACTTCTTCAAAGACTCTTTCTTTACAAATGAGTGTTGAATTAATAAATGTATGTATTTTCAGACTAGTGAAATTAAGCCTGCATGTTGCTTACTATATGTATAGCATGTACTTGTATGGTTTGGATTTGCTGTATGTTTCTTATACAAGGATTATTTTTCAGTATAGTCATGCTTTGGCTATTGGTCTAACACCTTTACATTTTATATTGCAATTTTATGACCTGTTTTTCTTCATCCTAGTCTGTGTTTATCCTCCATCCTTCACTCTTTTTGTTTATGTCCATTTATTACACTTAATTACATCAGTTCATTTTCTTAATCTGATTCTTATATTAATTTTGAACCATTATGCAAAGATTTTAGTTTCTTTGCTGATGCATCTTTCATGTCCTGATTGTTATCTGTAAAAAGCTCATCTTACATTGCAAAGCATTTGAATTTATTTGTTTATTAAATAAACTCAACCTTTGTAAATGTAAATAGATTTCAGTAACATCAGTGCCCTGAAATTAATTTTAGGTTGTGAGATACACTTGGCTATGTCTTATCTTAGGGAGAGTTGTTTCCTGTAAGATCTTCCATTTAAAACTAGAGACTCTAAGAAAACAAAAATAAATATAAAACTTTTCCCAAGAACCTTTAGAAATAATCTGTGTGTTTGCCTTTACAAAAACATGTAATATATACCCATAGTGATTTTTTAAGTTTAGTGACCACAGTTAAAAAGGAAATGGTGTGTTTACTGTAGATTTTTTATATCCTTAACATAAATCCTACTCTGATTTCTCAGATATTGGGCTTTTTCAGGTTTTGGTTTTGTTTGTTTGTTTGTTTCCTGTGCTTTCTTTATACCATTAGTGGGTTACAATGATTGATTGGTTCTATTGGTCAGACAGAATAGATTCTCCCAGTGGTCATTCTCTGTCACATTACAAAAGGAGGAGAAATGAATGATCTGACCCTGTGCTATGAAAAAGATGTAACATGTGGAAAGCTGAGGTGGGGATCAGTTCACTTCATCTTGACTGTCAAGAATGACCTGATCCTTCAAGCATATGTAACTCCCCCCCTTGTGTGGGTAAAAGATATGGTTTTGGGGGTGCAAAGATTTTTATTTTGGTGTTAGTCTTCATTGGGACTTCTATAACCATACAGCATTCCTTCTGAATGACATACTACTGTTTTCAGGGTTATTTCAGTTGAAAGCTAGATCAAGAATATAGACTGAAACTATGTTTAACTTGTCCTCAGGGTTTGCTGAATTTAATACATAAAATATAATGCCTCTCATGTGACTGCAGCCATCATTTCTTCGCTCAAAGGTGCAATCATAGGATTTATTGGTGTCTGGAATATCTTCCGCCTCATTATCTCCTCTAGCTGCAGTGTGCAGCTATAGCCATACAAAAAATTCCTGAACCAGTAGGGTTAGGTAAGAACAAAAACATTTAGTAGGGAAAAATAAGAATACAAGATTCCGTGGGAAAATTTTGCAAATTCAAACTCAGACAAAGCAGAGTCATTTTGCAAGAACTGCAGATGACATGGAACTGTTGGAGCAAGTCTAGAGAAGGTCAATGAGGATGATCAGGGGACTGAAGCACCTCCCATATGAAGACAGGCTGAGAAAGTTTGGGCTGTTCAGCCTGGAGAAGACAAGGCTGTGTGGAGACCTCGTAGCAGCCTTCCAGTCTCTACAGGGGACCTACAAGGATTCTGGAGAGGGACTGTTCATCAGGGACTGTAGCAATTGGACAGGGGCTAACGGGTTAAAACAGGGGAAGTTCAGGTTAGATATAAGAAAGAAGTTCTTTACTGTGAGGGTGGTGAGGCACTGGAACAGGTTGCCCAAGGAAGTTGTGAATGCTCCATCCCTGGCAGTGTTCAAGGCAAGGCTGGACAGAGGCTTGGGAAACATGGTCTAACGTGAGGTGTCCCTGCCCATGGCAGGGGGATTGGAACTAGATCATCTTCAGGTCCTTTTCAACCCTAATCTTTCTATGATTCTGTGATCCTATGACCTGTAAGGCCCTGAACTTGAAGAGGGTCTCACCAGGGAAATGGTGAGAAGTCCATGGGGTGGATGAAAGAGCTTCTGTGGATTCCTAGGGATTTAGGATTTTTATAGATTGAACAGAGCTGTGATTTACACTTTCCATTTAAACTAAGGAAAGATGGGGATGCAAGAATTCCAGTATATAGCTGAGGGAATGCATTTATGTAAGTAGAGATGGTGAATGTTTAAATTAAAGACAAAAATTACCAAGAGAAAAGAGACTAGAAGTAAATAATATATCACAACAGAGTGATATATAAATTTTAACCCTTAGTTCTGCAGGAACTTTTTCTGTTGTGGTTTATGTGTCTGGGGTTTTGTTTGCTTGGTTGTATTTTAATTTTTTTTTTAAAGAAATTTCTTGTATATTTGGTTTCTTGAGTACTGTCTATAAAATGTAAGGCTGGTGGAGGGCAGGGAAGTGGAGAGAGATACCCACTGTATTGCTGCTTAATATTTCTGCCACAGCAACAACAGAAAAAGTCCAAGAAAGAAGGATGGCAAAAGTGTGAGGGACAGTGCAAGCCTATGGGATAAGGACTGCCTTGTAATTATCAGTTGTTCAGGGGTTTTGTGTTTTTTGTTTGTTTGTTTGTTTCCTGCCGTGCATTCTTTGAGTATCCCTTTTTCACAGATGGACAAATAGTGGTGTCTCTGCCTCTCTAGGGGAGTCCTGTTCCAGCTTACTTAATGTTGAGAACAGAATGCAGAATTCCTCAACTATTATCAGCTTTAGAAGTTTAATTTTTCTTCTGCGCCTACATTCAGACTAGGCTGTATTTTCATCTCTGATGTTGTTTTGCGCACAGTCTTCCATGAAATTACATTTATTTACTCCAGAGTATTGATCACATAATTACTGAGGTTGACAGTTGTTCACCAAGGCAGAAAAGTTTGTGCCATGAAACCAAAAAAGGAGAAAACTCCAGGAATTCCTGCTGTTCCTCATGATCCAGACAGAAATGGGGAGAGTTAGCTGAATGTTAGTTTTGTATACCGTTGGTGCCTAATTGTGAGTAGTAAAATTCTTAAAGCTCCATATTCTTTTGCCTGAAAAGACAAAGAGTTTCTCTTAAATTTAATGTAGCCTAGTTTTTACTTCTATGCAAGTACTATTTAATTCTATATTTTTTATGCAAACGGGAGTCACCTAATATGTTACTACTCTGGTATTAACTACTCAAGTAGGTGGATTTGATATATTTATTACTTAATGCTATCAGAGATCTAGTAAGACCAGGTATTGAGACTATGACACCTCAGGACACTGGTGAGATTCTTTGATGTAAATAGAAAATTCTGAACACATTTGGAGTTAAACTGTATGGCAATATGATGGACATGGAAGTGAATGCTGTCTCTGACAAACACTGAGGGAGGAACATAGCTTTAAATGTCAATTATTAAAAATGATTAATTTTAATGTTACATCGTCCCTGAGATGAGCTAAGCACAAAAACTGAAAAAAGAATTTAAAATAAAATTCAGTTTTGCTGAGTTATGTCTGTATCTCAAGAAACTTTCTGATTGGAAAGCTCCAGAAGTGGGGGATCAGAAATGGGAACTTTGCTACTATGGGTATCGGCTTGAATTTGGTGTCCCAGAAATTAATTATCTTCTCTATATCTGCTATAACTTAGACCTGAATGTTCTTACAAGTCTCCTGCAAGACTTACAGTTTTAGTTGACAAGTCATAAGCAGAAACAATGATTCAGTGGTCTGTGTAGCTGCAAAGCATCAGTGATATTTTTCAAAATTAGCATGAACTTGCTGTTACAGTCATCATCATATATTGTGCAGAGCTAATCCTTTTGCACAAGAATTGTAGAGTTCCTATGCTGAGATTTGGTCTGGTTTCCATTTCAGATATTTTAGTTCTGATTTAGTCAGAGAATTTAGAGGAAAGGTGACAGCATTTGGATGCAATTTTCATAGATCTCTCTTCATGGAGATGCTTGTGGTTTTGGCTATTCTAAAGAATCTGTTTATGGGGTAACTTTATGTGTATAATCAGACATCACATTTGCACCATCAACATTTAATTAAGAGTCATTCCAAATAGAACATAGTCAAAGATATGACTACAGCTTATGCAGATGCAGAGAACCAAGCTTTAAAATAGCTTGCTATGGTGAAGATATCAGAATAGCCAGAATAGTTTCACCAGCACAGAGCTCAGCACTGTGAAACCTGCTATGAAACGAGAAATTAGCCCGTACCAGCCACTGCTCATTTTCCTGCATCTCTGAGTTCATCTAAAGAGAACACAAGTACTCAGTATACAAAACATTGAACACCAGAAATTTACCTGTGTTGGCATGAGTTAGAAGCACTAGAGATTCACTGTTATAAAATCTAAGCTGCAGAAGTATATCCTTGCTGATAGTTCTGTGCCTTTTTGATGGTTTAACTCAAAAACTTTAAAAAAGATACTGTGAAAGCCTTTATAACTGTAAGGAGATGGAACACTACCTGATTAGGTATGTCTTTATTAAATCTGTAAGCAACTTTATAATGTATATCAAAGGCTCTGGGTGGAAAACTCTTCACTAGTAATGGGACAGGTGTTGACTGAATTAAAAAATTGATTCTGTAAGTAATGGGCAATACTTCAGCTGAGCTTGTTTGGAGGAAGTATGAGGTTTATTGATTGGTGGGAGGTTTACTGCCATTAGCAAAATATCAATAAAGTTCACATCCAGATTTTACTTACCTTCTTTTTTTTTTTTTCTTTTTCTTTTATGTGTTTTTTTTCTAATATTTAATTTAAATGTGATATTTTCAAATTACAGCATGCAGTAGCTTTGTATATTTTGTTTTGTTCTCTGCCAAGTCATCCAATGTCATTTTCATTAACACTTGGTGCAGTCTATGATGTGACAGAATTATTATGGAATGCTTGTCACCTTCTTAAGCTCAAGTATTATATTGGATTTAATATATGTATAAAAAACTTCTCAATGGTGATTCACACCATTAAATGCCTCTCAAATTGACATAAAAGGTTTGCCTGCTCATCTTCTATTGAAGCAGAAAGTGTTCACTGGTATAATAGTTTTTCTATGATTTACAATGACAGGTTTATAGGTATCAAGCATCAGAAGGCTTTTTCTAGTTCCACATTACAGATGCAATCAGCAAGACCACTAAAAGCAGTTAAATTGCTGAAGGTCTCATATATGAAGCAGTATTACAGTTCAGTGATATTATGCTAAATGAGGAGCTAAAGGCAGAGTGAACAGAGGCAGAGAGATAATAAAAATCTAAGTGTATTATTTGGAATTAGTACATGCAAACCAATTCTGTACCTCCCTGAGCAGTCCCATCAATAGCTGTGTTCTTGTAAACAGCCGTAAGAAATTCCTATGAAATCTATGTGGGCCTATTAATAGAAAACACTTTATTCTGATTCTTTGAGGTTAGAGTATTAAGTAGAAAAGAAAGGTGTTACTTTCAGCGTATCTACCAGTACCTTATTCATGCACTAATGAAATGCGGGGCATCTAGTTATGTGTCAGAAAAACTGGAAACACTTAGAACCTTTGCTTCCCTATTTATGGCTTGCTTTAGTTTCATACTATTCTCCACAGACAGCTAAATCAAATGGAAGTTGCCTTAGATTTACTCTTCCACTGTAGTCAGATGGAAAAAAAGATAATAAAACACTGTCTTGTTTATTCTTCAGTGTTACACTCTCTTGTTTATTCTTCAGTGTTACACTCTCTTGTTTATTCTGCAGTCTTTTCCACTTTTATGTCTGTTTTTAATCCCTTTGAAGCATATTTAGTCTTGTAAGATATTTAATTTTCTCTTAGTGCCTAAGAGAAAAAAAAGGTATTATTTAAACTCTTGTTCTTTATCATTAAGTAGCCTGTCCACATTATGGGAGCATTAACCTGCTGAGGAAATTATTTTAAAGAAAGTCTGTATATCTGTAGGTCATAAATGAATTTTCTTTTCATTATAATAGTGCCATATTCTCACTCCTTTTTAAAAACCTTTCTTGACATCAGAAGCCTTTCTTGACATCTTGACTGAAGCCTGAGACAGTACTTTCAAGGTGGAAATTGAATGGGAAGGCTGTGAGAGGAAAGACACATTTATATAAGCAAAAGTATTCTATAACCAAAGGAAAAATAAAGTTAGGCTTTACCGAAAGTTACCAGAGCAGCATGATGCCTTTATCATTCTTACTGGCTCTGAATAATTAGCTCTTTTTGTGATAAAACAGGAGGGAGCTTTTATGATATACACTGGCTCTATGTACACAAGGCTACACTTGATTGCAGAAATGAACCTCAACCAGAAAAAAGGACAGTTTGCACCACAATTCCCTTTCTCTTTTACCTTGTATGTTGAATTTCCATTGCACTGATAGCTCAGTCCAGAGGGAGTTAAGTTCTCTCTAAAGGGAATCCCTCTATGTATTCAGTGAAGTTCATACCTCTAAGTGCTGTTACATCATACGTGAAAAATCTGATAGCAGAGACGAGGTTAACCTGTAATGAAATGATCTACTTCTATTTCAGAGCAGAGGATATTTTACCAGCCGTTTGAGTTTTACCTGGAACATAGGAGTCAATGAATCATAGAATCATAGAATAGTTAGGGTTGGAAAGGACCTCAAGATCATCTAGTTCCAGCCCCCCTGCCATGGGCAGGGACAACTCCCACTAAACCATGCCATCCAAGGCCATGTCCAACCCCACCTTGAACGCCGCCAGGGATGAAGCATTCACAACTTCCCTGGGCAACCCATTGCAGGGCCTCACCACCCTTACAGTAAAGAATTTCTTCCTCATATCCAATCTAAACTTCCCCTGTTTAAGTTTAAACCCATTACCCCTTGTCCTCTCACCACAGTCCCTAATGAAGAGTCCCTCCCCAGCATCCCTATAGGCCCCCTTCAGGTATTGGAAGGCTGCTATGAAGCATCTGTGTAGAAAGCAGTTATTCCAAGTTAATATATATTTTGCTGATTGCAAGTTTTTTTCCTTTCTCTAAAACTCTGAAATAGTACACCCTACAGGAAAGGCTATATCTGTGTTGATGATAGAGTGCCAGATCAGGAAAAAAGCTCAGACCACTGTCTCCTGGATTCAGCTGTTTAAGGACAAGCTGCTGTTCTTGGAGAACAGCTATAGACATGCCTAAGCAGCCTATGTTTACACTGTCTGCAACTTCCATTAACTTTTTCAGCAGGCAGTCTTGGGGCTTTTCACACTGGAGAGGTCTGGAATTATAAAAACGTATGCCACTAAGCCAGGCACAAAGTACTCCAAGCATTCATAGTGCAGGTGGGTTTTGATTTGAGTGTAAGAGTGATGTGGGTCTTATAATTCCCTGCAGATCTCCAGGTCTGCACCTTTGGTCATCACAGCACAGAAACCCAAGAGGGTTGGACTTTGGCATGTTCTACGTACTGATGCCTGAAATGTGCTGCAAAAGCAAATATAACCCTTTACCTAACCCTAAGAGATGCTGTTCTGAAAAAAGTCTCCCCAGAAGCAATGGTTCAAAGTTAGTTGCTTCTTGAATAAGCAAATGTAGATGCTCCAAGAAACCTTCAGAGTCATATTGGAGACTGGACAGAGGATCTGCTCAACAGATTCACCTGATAGTTGCTACTTTGCCAGTGTAGGTTGAGATTAAGAAATAAAGTGAATATAACACCATCAGCAATCTAAACAGAGAAATTCAAACTGTTAATCACAAAAAAGCACCCAGACAGAACTCGCACAGTGGGAAAACCAACCTGCCAATAAGTGTTGGCTACCTCTTTCTGTTATAGGCGTATCTCTATTGATCACTGTAGGTATTTGTTTTTCTCCAAAAAGCCTGATCCTGGTTGCCAAGCAACTATAGCAGTTTTTGTTACATGTGTTCAATATGAACTACTATGGCATTTTTTTCTTGCTTTAAAATTAATTGTCAGAAAATTCATTATTTTAAATTTGGTTGATATTATGGTTCTCCTCAACAGCACAGACTATCTGTACTGAAAAAGGTGTGCGAATTATTACCAAAAAATTCCAGAAGCAACCTTTGCCAGAAGAAGTCTTAAGAGCAGCAGAAGACAAATGACAAGAGGCATGTATGACATAGTTAAATTTTGTTGGGTATTAAATATATGAAATTTTTAAGGCGCTCTCTTTCTGTCAGGAACGAGAAATAGATAAAGATAGAAAAAAAATATAAAATTAGTTTGATATGTACCCTTTCTTCTTTGTAGGATGCAAAATATTTAGAGTTAACACTAAACAGTTATAAAAGGCTATTTTTTTAGTGTAAAAGTAATCTGTTCACTTACACAAACTAAAAGAAACTGATTAATCAGGATATTTTTTGATTTAAATTGGGTTTCTACTAGGAGTCATATCTGAGATCATAACAGAGCTAGAGTTTGGGACTCACCATGATGAAGTCTCTGAGCTGTTCTTGTGGGAGATTTGGCCCAGTTGAAAAATATTTTGCAACACTAAGCCCAGTCAAAATACACAATAGGTGGTTTCTTGAGTTTTCTGCTAACTTGGAATTAACCCTAATGTAAACCTTTTTCTTTATTAATCTATGGGTGTCTCTGAACTGGAATTCCTTCCAGTAGAGACTAGAATACTAAAAAAAATATAATAGATATGGCTTTGATTAATTTTGAATTCAAATTGCTGTATAGTAGAAATCCTAAGAAACATGGCTTCAGAATAGGAACTGTTCTTATTGTAATATTTCTAGCAGTTAAAGTATAATATTTTTTTTCTTTCCTGAAATGAATGTGCTTTAAAACCTCCTGATTAATCAGCACATTTGGAAGCAGAAGACTTAGAACCACACGAAACATCATGGTAACCAAATAAAATGGTAACTAACTAAAGATATAACTTTTTTGTTACCTTGGTTTTACTAGCAATTTAGAAAACATATGTATTTAATAGACTGCAGGCTCTAGATACATTCCATTTGGTTCTGATAAATGAAAAGTAAACAGTCTCTCAAGGCTTTAAAAAACCTGTTTTGTTCATTTCCTAAAATTTTAAGGACCTATTCAGTAAAGGAAAGGGTGCAAGAAACGTTCCTGTAATAGGTTATTTTTCAGAGAATATGAGCTGTCTTTCCTTTTGTTCTTGTTCAGTAATGTTACAGGCTTCTGTTTGGAATCACTGATGGATTAAGTTTTACCAGATATTGTTATTTTCTACAACAACAGAAATTAGGACCAGAAACAACTCAGTGATCAGTAAAATCCTGATGTGATATACCTTTTTCTATCCTTTCAGTTGAGCAGAAAAAAACAGGACTTTTCCTAATGAAAATGCAAGTACTCAATTTACTGCTTCAGATGGCTTCTAAATAAACAGCAGAAAAGAAATGCATGTTGGGGATCAGTGCAATAACATCAGTAGAGACGTACTGACTGAATATGAGAGACAAAATGGGTGTGAAATTTTTTAATTCAGTGTCCATAAATGCAGAAGTTACTTCTTTGTTTTATCTAAAAAACCCCATAATGTTTACTTTAAGTTCATTGAATTTGGAGTCATCTGACATTCCTTGAATTTGAAACTTCCTTCTCTTAGAGATTAGGCGATTTGGGGGAACTGTGAGGGAAGACAAAGGTAAATATTTCATTCAATTAATTGAACTTCTCTTACTTCCCCACATGAGTGAATAGATACTTCTCAGAATCTTGCAGGTATATATAGAGTTTTTTTTGCCAACTAGCAATTTTAGTGCCAATATTGCTCTATCCTGCTGTGGAGAATAAGGCACGGACCCAGTTTCTGATTAGGAAACAAAATCATTTATTTCCTGAAGGCCCAGGGTTGATATAGGCTATACGAAGTACCCACATGTATGAGTGGCTAATACAATTGGTTAGCTATCACCGTCCATGTGGGTATTTTTGCTTCTTCATTGGTTGATATCTTGCTCACTGGTTGCCTTGATTGGATGCCTCCTTCTCACTGTTGTCCCCTCATTGGATACTGGTTCCTCGCTTCTTTCTTCCTTCTTATCTTGCTGAACTTTCCCTGCAATACTCCCCTACAGCCTCAAAACTTTCCCAGCAACATTCCTCTGCTATCTCAAAGCTCCCTCAGCAGCTAGTCTGGCTCATAAATCCTTCACATCAAGGTCCTTTACACCCACATCCTGCTTCTTTTCTTTTTATCTCCTGCTTTCTGGGACATACAATGTAATTTTTAACCACATCAGAAAAGTCAGCTTGACTGACTTAATTTGCAATAGATATTCTTTGTCTTACACTTGACCATTAATAGTCCGGAGTTTGTTCTTAGCAAAGTATGAAAGATAGACTTCATCATACTTAACTGTGGAGATTTATGATGATAATGATATAGGAACTAGATAACTAGTGCTGCCCGGTAAATACGATGTCTACCCTCAACAAGGAGATGCCCTGGCTTTGTGCCAACCCCAGAGGCTCAGCTTCACCATGTTACTGGTTTAACCCTTGCACTGGGCCCTTGACTGCTGCCTCCCCTGCTCCAACTTCTGCTCTGGGGATGGTGCCCAGTGGGGAGGGGGTGACACCTCCTGCCTGTCACTGCCTGGCAAAACACAGCCCTTTGTGTGCCTGGGGCTGGCAGGGCTGGGGAGCTGCAGCTGGCACCTTGAGAGAAGGAAACAGGCTGTGACAGCTAAATGTATAAAAAGAACCCAAAACAGAGCACAGGCCTGAGGAGAAAGAAACATAACACTTTCTGTGAGCATCCTCAGATGCTGACATCTCACTGTGACCCCCCTTATAAACTCTCACCCCTGTCACTATTGGGAAGACCAAAAAGTCAAGCTTAGGACCCAGCAGGAAACAGGAAAGATGACAGCAAATAACAGTGAAGAAAAGGGATAGATACTAGGAAGACTTCATTGCATAACTATTTTAACTAAATTAATGAGGCGTTTCTGTATTAATTGGGTAGTATGTGATATGAGACCTTTAAAACACAGATTTCATGGCACCATATACATGATGTTTTCTTTTTTGCCCATGGCAGGATTTGGAATCTGATGCTCAACTGCCTTTATGCAGAGAAATAGATGGTTTTAGGGTGAAATTCATCTCAAGGAATGAATCTAATATTATTCAGGTAAATCATGTTATAGAAGTACCCCTCTCTCCATCCACTATAAAGCAAATCCTAATCATACTGTGTCTGCTTGCTTTCAGATAAATGCATTTTTGTCATCTAAGGCTACAAAATCTATACTTTCCTCCTTACTTATGTTTTTCATGAGTTTTGCCATTCTGGGGGACAAAATGCCCTCTGAACTAGCTTTGTAGTTGCTAGGATATTTACTAATACACAGAAGATACAAGTATTGAGTACTAGACAGAGCCAAAAATGAACCTGCTTCTCCCACTAGCTGAATATTGTAATAATTGCTTTGTAGCATAAAAAGTGAACAGTGGAACTACCATCACCTCTGTGGTACTGCTGTAAGGGAAAATAATGATCTCCTTTTAGTTCTTTGAAAGCGCAATTGTGCATGTTGATGTGCAGCAAAAAATTCTGGCCTTCAGCTTCCAGGTGAATGGATGTGTGTAATCAGACACCGGGCACCTGAGGAGGGGTCAAAATCCCAAGTGCTACCTTCCCTAATTTCTATTATCTAGCATTAGATAGGTTCCTGCTTTGTATACAGGTTGTGGATTGTCGTTTGAAAATTATCAATTTTCCAAGTACTGTGTAGCTCTTGATCCCATTTTAGGCAGCTCGAAAGCCACAGTATAGGGATTTGGGCATGATCACTCTGGTGGAGATGGTGCTCAACCAATAATTGCCTGAATTATGTAAAAAAAAAAAAAAAAACAAAAAACAAACAAACAAAAAAAAGCATAATGTTCATTATTCAGGAAACTGATTTTTTAGATACTTATTTTTCAATCGCCTTTGATTATTTAAAGCCCAACATATATATACCTTTTTTCAGACCAGATAAGAGGTCTAATCCACTAAAACCATTATCCTTTTTTATTCTTGCTTTTCTAGGCATGTCTCAACTGATATAAGCCACCATATTTGCACGGTCTTTCCCAGACTTCATTTGCAATCTCCTCTTCTTTATTCTTACAAATGTTTTCCCAACCCCCATCCAAAAATGACACATTCCCTTAACAGCAAAGAATTTCTTAGTGTTAAATGATGATCTAAATGCTATTCTTCTCTGTATTCGTGACACAGTTGGAATCATACAGTCAAAATCCTGTTGCAATGCTCAGATCCTCTCAGACTTCTAGCCAGGTTACAGCCTTTTCAACTAGGCTACAGCTTGGACATCTCCCTCCTTTTGTCTGTCCCAGTAGATTTTCAATTCATTTCTGAAGAATGGTATTATTAAGACATGAATATGATCTGTAACTTTCCCAAGGAAAATGAGAGCTGTGGGTTAAACCTCTTCAGGCAGGGGGGTTTTCTGATATATATGACTCTTCCTTGATTGTAATATGTGTGTATGTATAAATTGTTGTCTTGTCTACTGCTCATATAAGAGAAGAAAATGCTGCTCATTCCTTCAGAGGGCTTAGCACTATGCTCCTTCTGGGTGGAGAAGCCTGCTTTGTACTTTAAATAAGGGGGCTGATTTTAAGTCCTTAGAGATTAAAGCTGCGGACAAAGCTGAATGTGCTATTAGTTTAATGCTTTTTAACTATTTCCTTTACTGTAAGAACTTAATCCTCATTAAATCTTTACAACAACCAAGTTTTAAACGTGAAGCTAATTTTGGTTCTGTCCTTAGCAAGTTGATAGAACTTGTACCTGTGAAGATGGAAAAGCTTCATTACGAAATTATGAATTTATTTTTTCTTGAAAATGTCATTTTTAATACTAACAATTTGTAATACTGGCATTTTATTTTCATGTAACCTTGAATTTGAATATTTGAAAGACATAAGACAAATTTCTGATGTTTTGGATCACTTAAGGTTAAAACATTTAAATATATTCAGTTTAAAAATAAAATGTTTGGGGCAGGCTGTAAAAGGCATTGGCTAGATCTTATATGTCCTTAATTGTGCAATGCACTTTCTCTTTTCTATGTGGTTTGGGTTTTTTTGTTTTTTGTTTGTTTGTTTGTTTGTTTGTTTTTTCATTTTTTATTTTTTTTTTTTTGATTGGGTTTTAAGTTGGGTTTTGTTTTCATTTTGGTTTTTAATATCCCAAATATTTCCTTATAATACAGAAATGAAGAAATTAGTTGGGGATATTAAGCATAGTCATTATTTGTTAGCCTGAAATGTCACTTAGCATAACCGAATTGTATACAAATTTTTTATCCCATGAAGAGAAAAAAATGTATGACCTTTACAAACCAGTTAAAGAAGACACAGTGAATGACATCAACAATAGTTAGAATCAGTGCTTTCAATATTTCTCTAACTCTGGAAAGACCATGTTAAATAATTCAAGAATTGCATACTGCCATGCTACACTCTGCATCTATATGTGCTGAGCTAACACTAGTTTTCAGGACAAGGCCTTTGTATTCCAGGCTTTTTCTGGTTTCCATTAATGGCTATTCTTCAAAAAGGGTGTGCAGTACTCACTCCTGTTATCACAAAATGCTCTGCAACTGTCTTGTTACTTCTGATGTATTAACAATTGAAATAATAAATTTGAAATCCTGCAATGCTTCTTTTTAACCAAGTGATTGTCACATTAATGTTATTTGTGAAAACCCTATCTATCATACATATATCTGTAGCAGTCAGCTTTTGTACTTTTTTGTATCTGAAAATACTTGTTTCAAATTGCTTGCATTTCATGCCTAACAATTCTATTAAATCAAGCTAGTATTTTGGAGAGAATTTTAAGCGAAGTCAGATAAATGAAATGTCATCATACCCAAGATTATAATTTTTTTCAAATTTTATTTGGTGTAACTAAGGGTTTTTTCCATCCTTACCTATATCTGCTGGCAATCCATGTCTAACATTCTAAAGAAATAGAATACAATGTGCTCTAGCTCCCAAATAGTAATCTATTTTTGCAGGTTTTTTTCTCACTGTTTTGATCAAAACAGAATCCACTGTTTGTCAAGAATTCGTCAGTGACTGCTGCTATGTGTCATATAAGCATAAGCCACTATTTGTAGCTTCATTTTCCTGAGTTATGTTTACTTAGAGGAATATGGGACAACATTGTTTTTCTTAAGTGGTATTTTATATAGGGAAGGTGAACACCAGGCTTACCAGTGGTGAGGTTTCAGATTTCTGTGAGAGGCAACAAATACATTTAGATGAAAGTGCTTGGCATACTACCATATTAGGCAGAGAACTGAGTAACAGAGCAGCTAAGAATTACGCGTGGGCCTGGCTGTGAAACAAGAGTGTTTCCAGCTCCCATACAAATTGTAATTTTGTTCCTCAGTCCTTCCTCAGATATTTCTGTCTTTATTGTTGGAGATAACAGAAGCAGGTAAGATGGTGCTTTACATTCACCCTGTTTACAAGACTTTTTTTAAATTTTCTAATTAGAAGATAAATATACAGACTGTTTTCAACCACTAATGGTATTCACAAGATGTAGAAAATACACTGGCTTTAGTCCTATTTAGTATAGTTTCAGCAATATAAACAATTATAGTCAGAAAATTGTGTAAAGGCTTCTAAGGGATAAGTATAAATTTGAAACAGTGATTCTTTGGTAACCAGCTTATTGATATATAATTTTTATTTTAAAAGGAGGCAGGTATATTAAGAAGTTCATGACCTGATGTTATAGACATCTGGTCCATTCAAACTCATAATAGTAAGGGGCTCTTCCTGAAGCAGACTGCAATCCTAGTAGCCCTGCTACTTGGATGCACAGGGATTTATAAAACCAAACATAAACTTCAGCTGTTTTCTTGGGCAAGTCATTTTCCTTACAGATACTAGTAATTCTCCAAATGACCAACAGGAGATGGTGATCTGAGATCTTTCAGCAGTGGAAAAAGATGCCTTTTCAGAGTGTTCTTTCTATTGTTTTAGCAAGTTGCTTTGGGATGGGTGAACTTCCCACTGCTCATACTTCTCCATTGACTGAACGGGAAGAAAACATGATATAAAGCTCCTTTCCAGCTTTTGTAAGGATAAATTAGATAACAGCCACTGGCTAAGTGATCCTTCTCATTGACACTAATTCTGAACTCCTGTTGACCTTCAGAATGTATCTCAAACATAAATAACTGTACACTTTTTTTTTTTTCTCTTTGGCATTTGGTGCTCTAGCAACATTTTTGTCTTTGGATCTATTCTAAATTTGATCAGTGTTTTCAGCTTCTGTTGTCATCTTAATTTCTGAGCTCTGTTGGAAAAACATTTATAAATACATGCCTTTGTAACATACTAAAATATTGCCTGTTTCACATGGGTTTTGCAGAAGCAAAAATTCTTGTTCTTGCTACCTTATCTGTGTAATCTTGATAGCAGACATATACCTATTTGCTTTTTCTCCCCCTTTCAAAAATTAAAGTCTATGAGTAATTTACTTGTTTTGCAGGCCTGATTGCTAGATAGCTAGCATTTGTAAGCCATTTATCTTCCAGGCATGTCCCCTCGGTTAGGTTTTAAGTTAGTGTCATGGTTTAAGCCCATTTAAACCATGACAGTTAGCTTTCTGTTTAACTTGATGTAATGACCAGAAGTAGGAAACTTTTCACAAATTCTTGTCTACAGACCACAGTGTACTTTCTTCAGAGTCCAAACTGCATCTAAATCAAACACATGGCAGCCAAGCACTATTAAAACATATTTACGCATGTATAAACACAGGTATAACAATAAGAAGTTTCTCATTTTTCATTGCACAAATTCCATACATTATTTTGGAAGATGGCCTGTGTCTGAACACTAGTATTTTCTTCATGATTCATGCAAAATTTGTGCTACTGAAAATTTGTGTGAAACCTTCCTTTTGCGCTTTTAAGTTCTACACAGGGAAAATTATTCTGCAGTGCTTACACTAACACTCCAAATGTATAACTTAATTTTTCAGCGAAGAAATTACTTTAAATTCATATTTTGAAATAAATTACTTAAGCAGCACTGTCATTCAGAATCTTTCCCACCTTTTGAGCTGCAAGTTCTCGTATTAAAATGCTATCAAAGCAGAATTTTTCATTTATATGTTGCAAGTGACTACAGCACATACAGAACAGGAGGGAAAGCAGCTGGGACTATTTATTATAATGTACATCTCTCAAGATATAATTTGTGAACCATCTACTTTAAGTTTTGAGTTTTGTTTTTCTCCAGTAGCTTATGTGTCGTAAAGGCTACCTACTAAATTTCCTGATCCTGTTTTTAATCAGAGTTTCATTTGTGTGTCCTTCAACATATTCACTGAGTTTTATGTGGTGTAATGCTGGACTATGATCTTATTAATGATTCAGTCTGTATTTATATTCTGAAACATTCATAGCAGCATTTGCTTGCGTAGTACTTGATAGCATTAGCAGACCCTAGACCACTGTGATGCAGAAAGTGAAACAGAAAACTGTATATTTTATGCATCTATGTTAAGCCTCCTTTATTGGACATCATCAAGGAAGTTAATATTGTGAATAATGTGTGCTATTAAAATTCACTGTGGTTTGTTTTTTCTTTTTTGGTTTGTTTTTTTTTTTTTTTTTTTGTGTGTTGATGTTTTGCATGCAGGCAGCTCTTCATTAATTAAGGGAGAATAAAATGCATACCAGTAGATAAGACAGTCTACAGGCCTCTAATAATTGCCATAAGATGAAGGGAGTAGAAATAAGGTTTGCCATACTCTAATTGATGGTTTAGTATATTTACACTACAAAGTACTTTGTGGGAAAAGAAAGCAGAGAGATGCAGACAGAATGAACATAATACTATGTGTAAGATACTAGTTGAAAGAGGAAAATTCATGAGAAGAAGTGAATCAAGGTGTTATTTCAGGCTATCGTGGCTCTGCTGTTAGGATCAATAACATCAGCCCTATTTCTAAAAGACAGCTTGATAAGGTACTACTGTGAATCCTATCCATGTCTGAAGGCGCAGTTCAGTTGAGAATGTTTTCAGGTTCCATATGTCCAGGACAAAGATTCTGCAGCTGATGTACCTGCCCACTAGCAGGTTTGCCACCGCTAAGAGCTGGCATATGTAACCATGACCAAAACAAAGCATGCTAGAGACATGCATTTATCTGATTTAACTGCAACTCATCGGGCAAATACAGCTTTATGCAAAGTTGCAACTGCAGTAAATACAACACGCTTATAAATACAGAACAGATAAAACTTAGCTGTCATTTTAGTCAGTGTGCCATTAATAGATAAAAATTACTGTAAATCATTAAGAATAAGCATAGCTTATCTTACAATACCATCTTGCCACAGTATTTCATCAGTGACTGGGGAGAGATGGCTTTCAAAATGGCCAGAGTTTTAATCTTAGGACTTCACAAGAATTTTCCCAATAACCTTACACTGAAAAAAGCACAGTCCTGAGAATACTTATCAACAAATCACCTAAATATCACCTCTCCCATGTCAGTGTAGTGCTAAGCAAATCACGCTGATTTCAGCTAAATCAGAATGTTGGATCTGTGAAGATTTGGATCTGAAACGAGAGCAATTTATTCACAGAGAGTTCTATTATCCTGCTACACTAGTGTCGTGGCTTAAGCCCAGCTGGTAACTCAGAACCATGCAGACACTCGCTCACTCCCCTGCTCCCTTCCTCCCTCCGCTCCTGGAGGGATGGGGAGGAGAATCAAAAGAACGTAACTCCCAAGGGTTGAGATAAGAACAGGCCAGTAACTAAGGTATAGCACAAACCCACTACTGCTACCACCAATAATAATGATGATCAGGGAAATAACGAGGGAAGAGAATACAGCCGCTCACTACCCACTGATCGATACCCAGCCCAACACGAGCAATGAACCCCCTCTTCCTGGTCCCTGCCCTCCGTTTTTACATCCTGGGCATGATGTGCTGTGGTATGGAATAGCTCTTTGGCTAGTTTGGGTCAGGTGTCCTGTCTCTAATTCCTCCCGGCTTCCCCTCCTCCCTGGCAGAGCATGAGACTCACAAAGTCTTCAGTCAGAGTAAACATTACTTAGCAACAACTAAAAACATCAGTGTCATCAGTGTTGTTCTCAGGCTGAGAGTCAAAACCACAGCACTGCACCAGCTACTAAGGAGAAAAATGACTGCTACTGCTGAACCCAGGACAACTAAGTACAGTACATGCATCCTCAACAAAATGTATGAAACCTCTACCAGTGAATTTGATCAGATAGAAGTATTGTTTTGCTCTGAATTTCACAAGAATTTTTTGTTTTGTTTTGTTTTCCAGTAAAAAATAATCTTGCTTAAATGGTTGATTTGGTATTGAAGGTTGGTGGAGGAAGGATCATTATTGACCAATTTTTTCCTGCATTATAGAATTAAAAACTTATGCTTTCCATGTGCAATTCTTGCAATGCATTGCAAGATTTTGATTATTGTTCCATACATCTATATTATTTATTCCAAGTAACAGAGAGATAAATGCCTTCTGGAGTAACTTATAATACTATAAAGGACATTTTAAAGCCATATGTACACTTCATGCTGTGACTGTTGATACTGGATATAATCTTTAAAATAGTTGATAAGAAGTTAAAATTAGTTCAGTTCTGCTTGTTTGAAGTCTAGTTGTAAGAGACTGAAAACAGAAAGCTGGTTTATTGCTAGAAGTGAAAAAGCTTTTCTTATGGATACACCTGCTTCTCTCCCAGTGGCTGTTCTAATGCTTTCTAACCGTGGGTGTTATCAACATGCAAGAAATGGCACTGTGCTTTGAGCTGGCTGTATGCCAGTTGCCAGCACTTTGTAGAAAGTGCAGCAGAAAAGAAAGATTTTAGTGAGGCTTGTGAAGTTCTGCTGAGAGCAGGCCAAATTATCCCCATGGAAGGACCTTCTCCTGTGTTCTGCTGTAACAATACTTGATCTTCTCTATGTCCCTTGTGGTACATTTGAAAAGGAAAAAAACAACATAGGTTTTAGCTGAAACTGAACCACACACAGCTGGAGGTTTTCCTGATTTTTTCATATAAATATATATATGGGTTTATATCTTCAGTGAGAGAATCTCTTCTACTCACCTGCTGATTGCAGTAAAACTTAGCACCTCTCTCCAATATCTGTACATTGTGGAGCTAGCGCACATGTTGAAAAATCTCTGGTGTGACTATTGTAATTAATATAGTCACACAGTGTATTTTATGTTAAATTCCACACCTGAGCATGAAACAGAGGTCTGTTTTAGGAAATATTTGTATGTTAATGATAATAATAAAACAATTTCCTGCACTAATTATATTGCAGGTGCCTCCTATAATTTAAATGAGGTACTGCTACAAGACTCTGCTCTCGTTTTCCCTGAGTTCAAGGACAGGCTAAGACTTACCATCTTCTCAGTTCTTTGCAGTTGATATATGCATGAATAGATGTATCGGAATTACTATTTTTAAAGTTATAATAATTAATTTATTTACTTGTTTATATGCACTTTTAAGAAAAAAACAGATTACATCTGCTATTCCACTTAATACATACATAAGCATATAGCATTCACTGCTCTCGCTGCATGTGTGAATTTTCTAGAAAAGGAATTGTATTTATTTATAGACAGAAAAATACTTTTTCAATGTATGAGTGAGCAGAATATCAAAACAGAAATGCTTAAAACATCAAGATTGCCATGTACTTCTTCATCTGTAGGCATTTTAAGTAGTTTTAGTAATAGAACCCAACAGAATTAGTGTCTCTCAGTTGTTACTATACTGCCATTCTAACAAACCTTGCACTTTGTTAAGCCGCATTGCATATATCTTATCCTGACTTTTTCTCAATATCAGCAATTTTTCCATAATGTAGCACACTTGTATTTTCTGGTTGAAAAATTGGTGCATTAATTTAGCTGTAGTGGTAACAGAAGAATCACTTAGTATGACCCTCTTAATGATAAATGCAGAGACAAGAAAAACATAAAGATTTTCAAGTGTGTTGGGTCAGTTGACATGTCTTGAATAGCAGTCTTCTGTAGTCTTGTTTTTTAGAGAAGACATTTCTATCAGTCTGATTTAAGCATCAGTGGAATATACCAAAGGGTGTTTTGGCACAGGGCCCCAGCAAAGGTTTGCTAAACACAGGAAACTATATTATAGTGGGCCCTGATAGATGTCTGAGTGCAAAAGAGGCAGAGGGAATTTGACATCTGAAAGTAAGTAGGTAAAACTGGCAATTAAAGTGTTGTTCACAGGCAAGTAACAGCGATAGAGAAAGGTCACATTGCGTGAGCATGGTGCTCTTCAAACTCAGCATATGGAAGAGGAGTGGAGAAAACCAGAAATGTTAGATTAACTGCTAATAAATATGGAGCTTTTAGGTGTTGAAATACACATATATTACCTATATAAATAGCAAATAACTATTTCCAGAAATACTGTGTAGCTATAAATATTCCGGCATGGTAGAGCACAGCCACACCTTACCTGCAATAGATGATTCTGGAAAGATGTTGAATTAAAAGTGCTGACCTGACTGTCTGTAAACGGCCAACAATTTGGCTGTCAGAATGCAGGCATCAATGAAAATCAGAATGGAAATGAAAAGAAACTGGGAGCTTCATTTTAGGCATTACAATTGCGTATCTATCATCCTAAAATAATTTAAAAGTAATTCAGGACTTCTCGGCTTTCATGAATAAAGGTGCAGGTTTTAGACGAAAAAAATGTATATCTGATTTCCATTTAGTTTGAAATGGACTCATTTCAATTATACTTTTGTGTTGGAGCACAAATGCTGCACTGGCACATACCATATGTCAGTGTGAGACATAGTCCACATTGCTGGGGTCAGTCCAGTGTTCCAGTCCCTCCTTTCCATGGGGAACCCTCCAGAACCTCCTTTTTTGACCTATATGAATCATAGAAAAGAGACAAAAATAGAGCTATTTGCTGGTGCTCAGTCAGTTTTCTTTTGTGCAAAAAATTCTACAATAGTTTAAAAGAAACTCTTTTCCTCTTTCCCAATATATTTTAAAAAGTGTATGGTCTATATATTTTATACAAGGAAATTTGACAAGTAATACCTATATATATCTATATCTCAATATATAGAAAAAATTATTACTGTGAATATCATCTCTTCTTATCCTTGGATATAAACAAGTTTCACGCCCATTTTCCCCACAGTATCCAAATACTGTAAATAATTAACAAAGAAATTATTTACATTTTTAAAAATGGATTTTACTTCCACTTCCCATAAAATAAGTCTGTATTACAGAATGTTGCTACTTGTAGTATTAGAAATCTCTGAATTTCAATCTATCTGTCTCTGTTGTTGTCTTTTTTATGCCTTCCTTCTTTGTAAAGATCTGTGCTGTGTGTGCATATGTATCTTTGGTGAAAAAAATTAAAGAAAACCTTTCATGTACTGTTTTTTTGTTGTTGTTGCTGTTTCCAACTGTATTTTATGACTCTTGAACAGAATGGAGGGGAGAACTGAAAATTAATAGAAAATGCAGCCAATTGTCTCCTTTATGGAGTGAGCAGGGAGGCTAAGCACAGATCTCATTACCAGCAGTATTGTAGATTGATTTTTGAACATGAAGGAGTTAAGAATCAAAACATGCATCAACAGACATGATTGATGCATGTGTGAGGAAAGGAAAGGTACACAGTAATGTCAGCAAAAGGGAAGGAGATTTCTGGGGTGAAGGATTTGATTTTCCAACCCTTTAAAGCAGCTGAATTCTATGTAGGTGTTTGTGTATGTGTGTATGCATATGTTTAGGCTAGAAGTGTAGACATTGTGAATTATAGGAGCTCTAAAACAGCTGTGTTTTTCTTTCAGAAGAGTTTTGCAGTCTACTCAAATCTGTAGCTCTGTGTAAGCATGACAAAGAAACAGTAAAGAGGGTTTATTCATAAATATTGTTTTTCTCTGCTTGAAACCTGCTTGTGGGCTGCACTGGCAACTATTCTGGATGTTAACAACATTTTGTTGTTGTCTAGCATGCCACATTAGAGAACGTTTCAACTTTGAGAGAAAAACACAACTACAATTCTCTGCTAGTCAAGCAGCACAGACTTACAGCATGAAACAGGTTCACCGTAACTGCGGGTATGTTATGTGAAACCAAAGGTGAAGCATATCACAGTGAAAGAACATTGCACCTCAAAATAGAAATAATGGTTGAAGATCATTGTTCTGATCTGTCTTTAAGGTGTTTCAGTTGGGAAGACTAAATAAAACATACCAAAGAACATGAGACTCATTTGAAAATACACTAAAACCTTTAAAATGCTGATTACAAGTATGAAGTATGTTGCTGTATTTAAGGGACTAAAGAATAAAACTTATGGATTATTTTGCTGTGGCTGTCCTCCAGGACTTGCTGGAATGATTGATCTTATTTTAGAATGCAAAAGAGAATGATTGACATGACTCATTAAAACCTCAAAGAAACACAGCTTTTGGAGATAAAAGAAAAGCAAGGAACATGAAAGCTAAGGTACTTTCAGCATATTTTCAGGAAAGAAGAAACACTCCTACATGTGTAGACCACCTGAGACAGGAGGCTGCTGGAAAATCCCAGATCCTGGCCTTGCCAGGCAGCAAGCCTCCAGAGACATCACTTTGGACTAGTGAATTGGTGCTTCCATACCCCACAAAAGGAGATCCAGGAATAGTCCCACTTCCCTTTGCTCACTTCTGCAGACATAAGCTCTAGGTTGAACTGGCCCTGAGGGGTCTCCTGAAATAGCCTTTTTGCATTCAGAAGTGCCCTGGGCAGTTTCTGATTGACCAGAGGTCACAAGATTCCAGTCTCCCGCACCTCAAGAGCCAGCCAGCCCCTTCATGGGGCCATAGCCTCTAGCTGTGCCTGCTGCCTTTCTTTGGGAGGCTCAGCTTCCTTCAATCACACATTTCTGCAAACGCCCTTGTTTTCTCTGACGGCGGGAAACCCGTCTGTCCCTGCAACTCCCCCACCTGACAACACAGTGTTTGCAGCCAGAGCATGCTGAGAGACCCAGCTGCACACAGCAGCAAGAAGCCACAAGGGAGTTAACTGGTGTGGCCGTTGGAAAGGCATGGCACTGGGACACTGCTTATATTTTTGGTGTGCCAGCCAGGCTTATGGAAGGTGGTAATCAGGGACGAATACCCAGTGTGAGGAAGCCATAGTGTTGTCTATGGTAAGAGTTTACAGGCTGTCCCAGGAAAAGCATTGCTCCTTGCATGCTCTTCGCATGAGCCTGGTCCGTGGCAGCAATTGGAAGTCAATAGCTGGGCTGGAAGTGTCTGTAGCCAGCCCAGTGAAGCTGTCCTTGCTCTGATCTTTTCATTTTGCTTTTCTAAAACTATTTTTTCATTTGGCATTCCCCAGTCTTAAACAAACATAACTTTCTTAAGACCATAGTTTTGACCTATTGTAAGAGATCTTTTCTTTCTTTCTAAAAAAATAAGCAAAATTTCCAAACAGCAAATTAATTGTTCATGTTTTCCCACAGGCAATGATGCCTTCTCTTTGAATTTTGTGATGTATTGCTAATTAAAAGAATAGCAAATGATATAAAAGATGTGTCCATAAAAGAGAAAGGATAGCTCGAATAGGAGTGTTTTGTTCCAAGGTGTAACATAACAAAAAAAATAAAGATAAAAGAAGAAAAGTAGTATTGTAATCTTCTCTGTCCTTGAATCCATGCAAACTGCAGGGTATGCATTAGAAATATCAAGGTACAGAACTCCATCATCCACAGGAGCATATGCCCACAAGCATATTAAAAGGTTTTTTGTTGTCTCTACCTGCCTTTACAAAACAACGCTTTCAGTTGCCTAGCTCTCAAGAAGTTTTACATTTGAAGACCTCCATTCTGAAGCTGTTGCAGCTGAAGCTCGTTGGAACTGAGGAAAACTGGTAGGTATTGGCAAGGGTTAATGAAACTTTGCCAGTCAGCCAGGTTGCAGACCTGCCTGAGTATTTGCTTACCGTTACAGCTAGGTCTCAAATCTTTTAACGTTCTGACATTAAAGTGAATTCGTGTAAACAGAAATGAGGAGAGCAGTATGTACACAGGGGAGAGAGCTACAACTGAAAGGATTTTGTAGGCCAAAGGGCTTTCCTGTTTTTTAGGAAAGCGAGTGTTAGACATTCAGAGTGAAAGATAAAATGCAACTTCAGTTTTCTTATTCTTTTTTTTCTGAAGGCTTGGGTGATGATGAGCACTCTGCTCTAGGACAAATAGCAATCTAGGAAGCCAACTCTAAGAGGTTAAATGAAAAAGCTACACGTAAGTGTAGTAAAACGATTATGAGCAAAGCTTATGTTCTATAAAAAGAGACTGTGTACTGTTACTAACAACATGAGAGTCTTTACAAATAAAGCCACAGCAGTGGGTTTTGTTAATAGCTTTTGTGGTAAGGTATGTAGCCATTTGTGATTCAAGCAGCATGTTTTCATGGTTTCACAAAAACCCTGAGTTTGATAAATATTCCTCAGTGCTTTCTGTCATTAGCTCTTTCCATATTTATGGACACAGAGCAATTGCAGCTGATTCTTTCAAAAAGCTTTCTGCTTAGCACCATTAATATATTTCCTCTGAGAAGCCAAATTGGCCTTAAATCCATAGAATAATGGAGTGTGTTGTCTTGCAAGGCAGCATCATTGTCTTCGTAGGAGCATAAAAAGATATGGATGTTAGAAACAATAAAGTGCATTTATTGACTGCAGTGCTCTGTGTACTTCTTGCAGTTATAGATAGAAAGCTAAATGTAGATGCCACCAGCTTTTTCTTGCTTGGTCTTTCTTAAAATTTAGTAGATAATCCAGTCTGCCCTCAGTTACCAGAGTTATAATCTCAATAACCATGAATAAACCATTTTGTTCCCCCACTCACTTGTTTTCCTCCTCTCAATTAAAGATTTTACTCTTGTGGTGAGATCTAGGGGTTCAAATGCCTTGTGTTGGCAAAACACCAAAGAACTGACATAATTTTGACCTATTCTCAATGTGCAGTTAATTTTATGCAGAGCAATGCAAAAAACAAAACAAAACAAAATGCCAAAACAAAAGAAAAGAACCCTCTAAAAACCTGAGAATGTACAGAAGGAATCAGAGTTTCAGGAAAGAGAAGTTCCATGAAACTTATCTGTCTTTCAGCCAAGCTGATCTTCTAAGTGGAGTCAAGAAAAAGAGCTGGTTAGATACCAGTGTCTTAGGAGTGTGGAGAAATCTGAATGGTTCCATAGGAGAAGCAAAACAATGTGTAGGGGCAGCTTGAGGCAAGCGGAATAAGGGAAGGACTTAGAGCTCAGTGGTGAGCTCAGGAAGAAAAACAAGGGTTAGAGATTGGAGGTAGTCTTCTGAAGCTGTGTCTGCCATTTCTTAGAGAAATTGCCCTGTCAATAAAATGGAAGAAGTTCCCTGTGCAATTTTGTGTTTGCTTGCTTGTTTGTTTTGAGTTTTCTGAAATTTACATATACAGGCTTATATTTCAAAGCAGAGTTTTTAATGATTAAATGCATATAAAATTATACGGTCATCTTTTTTGCATCAGTAGTCATTGATTGGTGTTGCTTGAAAATTTTGGTTAATTTTCTTGCATGTTGTATGCATGCATATATCACTGATTTTTTGCTGTTTCTCTTTTCATCTCTTTCTGAGAACTTGTTAGAAGAGTTTTGTTTGGGATTTGACCACAGTGGCTCTGACTTTGTAAATAGTTTTATGAAAAGTCATGAAGGGATAAAATTCAGCATAGTCTTACAGTGATATATAGAAGTGCAATTTATGTAGGAATTTGCAATTTATCCCAGTATTATTGTTCAGAATTTAACCATATGTTGTAATGTATTTGCTACTGGAGTTGGTGCCAGAACAGATTAAAGTTTTGCATACTTTTGGAAAATAGATCTGTGACCTTCAAAGATACTCAAAGTCCCTGTATAGATGATTCAGTGAAATTTGAGCCAAACGAAATGGAATTCTTCATTTATGTGTTGCTCATTGTATCTAGATTCATATTGTTGCACTGACTTTTTCAACAAGATGGATGAGTTGTTAATGTTTTTTTTAAATTTTCATCAGTCTCATAAAGTTGATTAAACAAATAATTGTATGCCGAGTGATTCTTCAAGTGAGAATAAAGCATATTTCTACTTGTGCAAAAATCAAAACGCTATAGTTGTGCTAAAATTAGACAACTAAGCCCTTCATTTTACATTTTTGCAAGAGGACACACATTTTTAATTCCTTATGAGCAGATAAATGTACTGATCTGAGTCTCAGTTTAAATATTAGCAAGTAAAAATACCTAAGAAGTGCTTGACTGCATCTGTGTGTGAATGAGTACCTGTGCTGTCCTGGCTTCAGCTGGGATAATAGCTGGTACAATGTTGCGTCTTGAATTTAGTATGAAAAACACACTGATAACACAGAGATGTTTTAGTTGTTGCTAAGTAGTATTTATACTAACTCAAGGACTTTTCAGACTGTCATGCCCTGCCAGCGAGGAGACTGGAGGGGCACAAGAAATAGTGTTAATAATACAGAGGTGTTTAAATTACTACTGGGCATTGCTTACACAGAGTCAAGGCCAGTTGACTGGGAGGGGCTGGTTGTTGCTGAGGGTCTGGCTGGGTATTGATTAGCAGGTACTGAACAAATGCATCGTGCATCACTTTTTTGTATATTTTAATTTTTTTATCATTATTATTATTGTTTTCTTCCTTTTCTCTCTCATAGAACTGTCTTTAACTCAACCTGTGTTTTCTCACTTTTGCTCTACTAATTCTCTTCCCCATCTCTCTGGAGAGAGGGTCAGTGAGTGAGCGTCTGCATAGTGCTTAGTCACTGGCCAAGATTAAACTACATGTGTATGTTGAATGCTCTTTCGTAAAACCACGCTTTGTGGAAGAGAAAGAAAAGGATGGAAAGGGAGAGAAAAGGAAGGAAGAAACAAAGGAAGGGCAGGGAAGGGAAAATAATCAGGAGAGGGAGGGAGACGTAGAGAGAGAAAGAGAAATAAAATGAAGAAAAGAGAAAGAAAAAAGAAAAAATGCATAGAAAAAGTAAATAAAAAAAGTAAATAAAAAGGAAGGAGAAAAGGAATGAAGGAGAAGAGATTATAAAGAAGAGGGAAAAAAAAAAGGAGAGAGGAGAGGAAAAGAAGGGGGGAAAGCCCCTTTTAATTGTACCCATCTATCATCATATGTGCTTGCAGCCATGCATGTATTCACATACATTTTTCAATACCTAAGAGCTGCATCTTCCTTTGCCAGGTACAGCACAGGGTGCTGAAGGTTAAGAGGCTTCTAGATAAATCAAACAGACAAGCTAGATGTAGTCAGAAGGGAAATTTTTAGCTTTCATTCTAACATGGGATGTATTGGTTTAGAAATAGTTGACATATTTGATTGAGATGTCAATTTCATCACTAGGTTTTGGAATATATTCCTCCCTTTCCATACTGTGTGGTTTCTGCAAAGACTTCAAACTTATTCATTCTTGCATCAAAGACTGTGAATGCCTGTTGTGTTAAAGGAGGGAAAATCAGCGGCAGCTATCAGTCCGGCCGTGTTCGTTATTTTGAACTTCACTGCACTGGATTCATTGATAGTGCACCACACTGCCCAATACAGTCAGCAGCAGCTATCAGTCCGGCCGTGTTTGCTATTTCGAGCTTCACTGCACCGGATTCACTGATAGTGCACCACACTGCCGGTCGAGTCATGCTCATGAACCCTCACGGCCACACCAAGAGATGGGGTCGCATTCAGTGAGAAAATTACGATCGGTTACCAAAACAGTGCAGTTTATTGTGATTGGCTACTGAAACAGTGCAGTTTATTGATGCAACAGGTACAGGTTCTTATGGATTGCCAGTGATAAATACTGTCTGCAAAAGCACATGCAAATAATAGTGACATGGATATAAGCGCTCGATAAAGTTAACACAGCCTGACTCTAAAATATGCAGGCGACAGTAAAAGTAACTCTATCGAGATTCTAAGTTTTCCCAGGGAAGCACTGGATACAGTGCAAGTCTTACCCACAGGCGTCACTATGGGTGGGGAAGAGAGGTCCAGCCCGTCGACCGGTCCCAGGAGTTTGTTGATGTTATCTTCCATGATGGTATCTTCCCCGATATCCTCTTTTCTCTTGGGTCATTTTATATTATTTTCACCTTCAAGGTGGAGCTTTAGTGACTCTAGTGATACATACCTTTATTATTATTGGTGCAAATCTCTCTCATTTCGCTTTAAAGGTATATGACACCAAAAATTCAGAGTGCATGTTCAGAGGGGAGTGGTTCCATTTTGGAGGGAGGTCGCATTGGAGATGAGAGTGTATTTTAGCATGTAAATGCATTATAATGACATTATAATGAAGCAAAGTTCACACGGAGGACAGCATTCTGTCAAAATATGACAGGCTGCTGGCTCAGGGTAGCAAGTATACAGCTTATCAGTTTCTTGCACCACCTAGTTCCCATCTTTAGGACAGAGAGTAGCCGCAAGATCTCTACCCTGCTCCATCCTTCATCCGTGTTGCCACAGGAACCGCTGTGGAGTGTACGTTCCTGGCATACCAGACGTGGCTGCATCTCGCCCTGAGAGGCCCTGAAAGTCCGTTTTTCCCTTATGTATGGACAATGCTGCATTTCAAATATAAATTTAATTCCTAATTATCCCACATTTCCTTGTTATTCCATAATGCCTAACTTTTAAAAGACTGTTCTTGCCTTATGGGGAGCCAATGCTTCTAGATATGTAGCAGGTGCTATTGTCTTCATTGCCTTTTCTTTCAGGCATTGATCTTAGTTGCCTGCTTAATATAGTTTGACCTAAAGCTATATGTGTAGTTTTATAAAATCTCAGTGTTAAGTCTCTGGCAGAAGAAAACTAGTATAAATTTTCAGATTCGTGTCTGCTTCCTTGACAGATGTAAAAGAGCATCCTATATGTGTGCTACCGTTAGCAGAATAAGAAAGTGGGTGAAGAAGAAAAATGTGTTTGTATCTTTATATCAAAATTCTATTTACAGATTTTAATTATGCTCACTACCGTGGTGATTCTTACCTGGAATTTAAAGGCTTGCATTTGAACATGCAAAACATCATCCACTTGGAATTTAAAACATACAATCCGGATGGACTCCTCCTGTATATTGAACAGAGCCCAGAAACAAGAGGACATTTTTTAATTCAGCTTTTCATCAAACATGGCACTTTACAGGTAAGGCATCTCCCGTTGAAGGAGAATTAAAGCTAGAATCTGTAAAAATGTTATTTTTTTTTCTGTTTCCTACTGTAGAATATGGTAGAGCTACAGAGAGTCTTGATGTTATTTAGTATTTTAAGGAAAATAGCTGTCAAACTTGCTATCTATTGCAAGAAATTAATGGCTAATATTATTATGTCTCGCAAGATGTGGTGCTTGAGGAAAATTGAATAGTGATTATAATTGGAATGTGTCATATAAAAAGTACACATTAAAAGACAAAAAATCAAGAAGGTGGACTTTGTCTTTACAACCAGTATGAATTAAGGTATTCTATTTAGTATTTGAAGCTTAAGCTGACGGAATCTTCTCATGTGCAAGTTCATTAAAATTGTTGTAAGGGAGGCTGTGGAATTGAGTTAATTGTCATAAGAAAATTTACTGTAAAAGTGAACAGAGTGTGCGTTTGTTGCCATGTGACTCTGACTAGAAACCTTTTATTTCAGCCATCATGTTAATACACAATTTCGCAGGATCACAAAAAGCCCCCAGAACATTTGCTTGGCTTTAATGGACAAACTGAATAGGAATACATTTGTTTATAAGCTTTAAGGAATAAAGTGTATGTCCCAGTGTATCTTTATCGTTAGTAAATTATTTCTTCTTTTCTGAGGAAGAGATAAAGCTTGAGCTTTATGAAGAGATGGGCAAATACTAAAGACACTCTAAAAGGCTATTAAAAGAGAAGCTACTTTTCTTATAATGAATCTTCTATTGTCCTGTTAAAAATTTCTGAAAGTTTTGCTGCAATTATATTCTTCTGTAAAAGCTCTGAAATGACTGTTAAGAACAGCATATTTTAGTTATATTTGCCTTCATGTTTAAAGAGCATGATTGTAGTAAAAAGATATATAAATTGCAGATAAACAGTAGGAGAAAAAACCTTTTACTTTATTTTGTTATTGTTTGATTTTCTGTGTTTTATTATGTTTTGACTATCTCTTTTGACTAATCCCATATACTCACAATAAATGGGATTAGTCAGGAGCAGGATGTTATCCAAGCTTTAGAAAATGTTGTTGGCTTTAGGTCCATCTTACTTGTATTCATGGTAAAGTAATGATGCAGAAAAATATTTTTCTAACCTATCATAAGTACCATAAAATATGAGAGTATTTTAATTGACAAAAATCTATTCAGAGATCCTAATGTGCTATGTTAAAACTAATTGAATTCACTTAATCATTCACAAAGCTGGTCAATTAAATGTAGATTTAAAGCCCGATGAACAAATGGTTCTAAGCTCACAATCAAGCTACAATTGCAAGTAGACAAACCATGAAATCAAGTGCTTGTTCACATTAGTATAGGAAATTAAATGGTGTTCCAAAATGCTCATGTCTTCATGCTACATTACGTATTTGAAAGTGTAAGTAGGCCATAAAATGGTAAGCAAAATTCACCCATGGCCAATGTTAATTTCATCTGGGTTGCAGGTGGTCAACTTCTTTGCAAATCAGGCCTGTAATATGTGATTGTACAAATACACATAGATTAGAGCATTTTCATGCAGGCTAGGAAGGATATATGTGTGCTTGTGTATGTTTGGTGCAATAGACTTCCTGATCCAGATCTTTAATGAAACATTAGCTTCACTGAATGCACATTTCATCCTTTGGGGTTTTATGAAACCATTTGTTATTTTTAAATTCAAGTTTTGACTCTGTATCTGTTTAACTGCTAGAAATTATATAATAAAAGCTTTTTTCCCACCCTGTAGTACCAGTTTTTATGTGACGAAGCAGCAGAAGTCAAAAACATCACTACTACTGCTAGAGTGGATGATGGACACTGGTATGAAGTGCAGATTAGGTGAGTTTTCTATCTTACTGTTGTCTGTGTTTCTAATTGCTTCAAAGATCTTCTAAGTTGCATAGTTAGTAAGTTCCAGTGATAATGTATCTCATTAACCAGGAGTGATACTTGAACATGCACAGTAAAATCATGTTATGACAGCATAGACTACAACACATATTTGGAAAGAATGTTTAAACCTGTAATACAGTTGGACAATGCTCATCACATCACTGATATGCTTAATGGAAACAAATTTATTCTCACTGCAATCATGTACCGTAGCAAATATAAGCATTCTATCAGGGAAGCTACTGTATAGTAGGTCCAGGATAGGTGAAATAGGTGAATTTCTGTTAATGAGAGTGTAACGAACAGAAAAATCTTGGAAAATATATAAGCAGAAGCAGCACTATGAATTTGCTGCCACTGACTTTCAACTCATAAGGGGATATATTACTCCTGCAAAGGTAACAACACTTGCAACTGAAGGAACATAAAAAGAAAAGAAGGGAATGAGGTACGTAGTGGATTTTTGTATTGTGCCTTACTCAGACGTGGCAGTGAGCAGCCAGTGAGAAGGAACACAGTTTGTTGCTGCATTTCAGCTGTCATCATGGCTATTTTGGTTTGTTTGTTTTTTTTTTTTTTTCTAGCATGGTAAACTAGGCTCAAGCTCCAAACCACACAGTAAGTGCAAACTAACACAAGGAACAAAAGTCAATAATTCACAGCAGTTGTGCTTATTACCCAAAAAGTAAACAACATAAAACCTAACCTTGCTAATGGAAGCTAAAAAACAAGTGTAAGCTCCTCTCTGACCAAGAAGGAATAGAAGACATCTCTGTAACACTATGAAAGTGTCTAGAATCCCGAATAGCATGTGCAGTTCTGTTTATTTCTCTGGTTTTGACTCCCTCTGAATATCAAAATGGAGAAAGTGTGATTGAAAGTTTATTTAGAGAAGAGATGCAGGGATGATAAAGGCGTTAAGCAGCTTCTAAATAATGACTAAACAGCTAGGGACTCTGTGAGTCCATTAAAGATGACTGTGGGAGAACATGAAATTCTCTGAAATCACAAGTGACACAGAGGAAGTGTATAAGGACTGGACACATGAAATCTTTAGTCTGTTATCGTGTTTAATCTATTACAATTGTGTTGTCATTACTTTGTTGTTAATTTTAAGAAAGATTTAAGATCCTGATAATAACAAATTAATGAATACCTGAACCCTAAGTACTGTAGGAGCCTTTGAGAAAAACAACCCTTCCTTGTGCCAAAGCATGAAAACTTCCATGTCATTGACATTACTCAGGTAGCACTAGCTAACATGATGTGAGTGCACCTATTATGCATTTTTGCCCAACTCTACTGAGCAGAAAATAACTTCAATCCATGAATCACCTTATGGCAATAGCTGGAAAGAAAAACAATCCAATTTCTATTTCTGGTGTTCCATTTAAGCCTAAAAAGGAAGGAAGAAAAAGTTACCTTCTTTCATTTGCAGAGAATGGAAATTATTTCAGGACAGCTCAGGTAAGATAAGCCACACTGATTTTTGCTGTTAAAAGAGAAGGAATGCATACTGTTTCTGGGATTCTGGCTAACTAGTAAGCAATTATTAATTAATCACTCTACTCGCTTTAGTAGAGTGAAAATGATTTTGGACATTGTTTTAGGATGACACTATGCAGACACCACCAAGTTGGGCAGGAGTGTTGATCTCCTTGAGAACAGGAAGGCTCTACAGAGGTATCTGAACAGGCTGAATTGATGGGCTGAAACCAATTGCATGAGGTTCAACAAGGCTTACTGCCGGGTCCTGCATTTGGGCCACAACCTCATGCAATGCTATAGAGTTGGGGAAGAGTGTCTGGAAAGCTGCCTGGTGGAAGAGGACCTGGGAGGTTGGTCAACAGCTGGCTGAGTATGAGATGTCAGTGTGCCCAGCTGGAAAAGAAGGCCAGCGGCATCCAGACCTGTGTCAGAAATAGCATAGCCATCAGGGCCAGAGCAGTGATCACCCCCCTGTACTGGGCGCTGGTGAGGTCACACCTTGAATCGTGTGTTCAGTTTTGGGCCCCTCACTACAAGAAAGACATCGAGGTGCTGAAGCTGTTCCAAAGAAGGGCAACAAAGCTGGCGAAGGGTCTAGAGCATAAGTCTTATGGGGGCTGTTTGACGGAACTGGGATTATTCAGCCTGGACAGAAGGAGGCTCAGGAGAGACCTTATCACTCTCTACAACTGCCTGAAAGGAGCTTGTAGTGAGGCAGATATCAGTCTCTTCTCCCAAGTAACAAGCAATAGGACAAGAGGAGACAGTCTCAAGTTGTGACAGGAGAGGTTTAGAGTGGATGTTAAGGAAAATTCCTTCACTGGAAAGGCTGTCAAGCATTGGAACAGGCTTCCAGGGAAGTAATTGCTACCATTCCTGGAGGCATTTGAAAGACATATATATGTGGTGCTTAGAGTTGGTTTAGCGGTGGATTTAGTAGTGGCTTGGTTTAGTAGTGGGTTTGGAAGTGCTAGGCTAATGGTTGGACTCAATGATCTTAACGGTCTTTTCCACCCTAAATGATTCTATGATTTAAAGTTTTAATGGCACAGATGTCAGAAAGATTTTGTTAAAGTTGCTTCTTATTTTAATTTAGTGCATCTTCATATGTGCTTGAGTTATTAAGAAAATGTATATATTGTATGGAAAAGTATAACTACTGCTTTACATACTTTTTTCTTTATTAACAAATATATATTGACGATTATATTTTATAAAGTCGCTCTTGAACTATGTAGATTTCTTGGGTTATGAACATTTAATTTAATCAACTGTAGTGTAATATGCATACTGAAACCTAAAAATTGCCTTAGCTTGCTCATCAGCTGTCTACATCTTTACAAACTTAGTTTTATTTTCTCAAAACTGGTTTCCAGTAAGATAAGTTTTGAACAACTTTATCTGGGATGTTGGTGAAGTCAGAATGGGTATGTAGGAGCTACTAGATACTTCAACATAGTATATATGCATAGTGTGGGATTTTCTTTGCTTTGCAGATGTTAAGTATTATGAACAGACAAGATGGGTGATGAAAAGAAAACATTATATTGTACTAGCTTGTTGAAAGAAAATGCTCATTCTCTTTGCTTAAAGTATTCCTAATTCTTTGGTGCCCTTTTGATCTTTCCCTGCAATGGAAAGATTTTTGCCTTTCAGATTTACTAACAGCAGTGCATTTCAGCAACTGAAGATAAACCATCTGCAAAAAATATACTGCCTCTACAATATTGTATTAAATGAAAGAAACAGACTTAAAAGTATGAGTGCTGTGAAATACAAGTTCGAATACAGTGAAAATTAGGTAGTGATAATATCTTCCTTTTCTGCTTACAGAGGAATATTTTTCTGCTTCCTTTATCCCACAGAAATCATTCCTGGTGTGAACAAAAGAAATGTCGCACCTTTTAATGTTTTCAAATAAACGTGCATATTACTGTCAGACACTGCACTGTATCTAGTTCTTATAGTTCACCAGAATACTCATGCTGAAAGTAAATTGGCAGCATTGCTGAAGTACAGCAATGTGATGATGGAATATTGTGGCTACAACAATTGCAACAATTTAATAAAATTGAATATACTAAGAGGTCTGGATTTGCATCAAAATCTGAGATAGCTCAATAATTTTGGATAGGATATAACTTTTTGCCTCAGATTAGTTTTCTAGCATTGGCTGCTAAAAACAACACATTGCCAAGGTTTGTCTCAGAGTAATAACTAAGAATTCTGGTCTATGTGCAGGCTTGTACAGTTGTTTGCGAAGTCTAGCTGTTAATGAAAATCATTGCAGCTGTTTCAGATTTCTGACTGTATCATTTTGGTTTTCTTAAGAATCTTTCCAGGGAAGTGAAACAGCAAAAGTGTAAAACAGGTATGGGCAATATCACACAGGGATTAGATTTCTGCAGGTTATTAGGAAGGAAAGAAAAGGAAATCGGGAAGTTTACGTGTTTGGGATGCTCTACCACAATCTTCTCATTCCAGTCCTTATAAAACTAACTTCTTTAGTTGCTTTAAGATTTATCTTCTTTGATCTTTGTCATCAAAACAAGTTGATAAAATAAAATGTATTGCAGAAACAGGCCAATCTGTAGCAGAGGTATAAGAAATTTATCCTTTTTTTGGTTCACTACACTGCATTTCAACAATTATGTCAGTATTGATAATAAGAGTCTCCTTGCTTAAAGAGCATTTTTTATTTTATTTTTAATCTCAGATCACAATTATTGGTTGCTTTAGCAAATCTATCATATAAATTGACTGTGCAGTAGATGTCACAAATGCAACCAGTTTCTTTAAAAATGAGTCTATCCCCTTTGACCTTTTTTAATTGACTGTGAGCATTAGGATTAGAAAACTGGTATAGATTCTCCATCAGTCTGAAGAACAGCTGTGAAATGTGGCAGTTTTCATTTTTAAGGAGTGCATTATTCTTCTCCTTTAACTCCTAATATTTGTGATTTGAGGTTTGCACTAGTTAACTATAGGATGTTTGACGATTGAGTGTCTTGGGTTTGTAGATATTTTCCGATTCCTGTAGTCAGAAAAAGATCCTTCTAATCATGTCATAATGCAACATATGCTCACACTGGAGCTTGTATATTGTTTGGTTTTGATCGCTTTTAATGAAGTCCTGAGAAAATCCATATGGTAGAAAATATGCTGTATTTATTACCCTTCAGAATATGCTACAAAGCTCATATTTTCCTTACGGTTTACAGGCAAGTAAGATAAGCAGATCATAGATAAAAAGATTAAAAAAAAAAATGCAGATGCTTTTCTGTTTTGTGCTTTGGGGCTTTTATTTTTTTATTTCATTTTATTTTAAATTCCTGTTTTTATTTAATTGCAAAGGTGCTAAACATTGGCCTTCATTTTTAATGCAAAAGCATATAGATGAAGAAGTCATCCGTCTGTTGGTTCATGTACCATGTAAATTCCATGTAGTCTACTTAATAGAAATATGCTTAATTGGCCATCTTCCCAAAAAACAGTGTAAACCACAAGATATTAATAGCAATAGATGCTGCTTAATTAGAGAAGTGTATTCAGTATTTTAAAATGCAGTAAGAAGTATATTCTTGATAGAAGATAGCTTCATACTCTTTTCATTTTCTAGGCCTCTCCCAAGGAAGCTCATTGCAGAGAGGTTAAGTCAATGAAAACAAACTGATTTGAGAATATAGTGTAGATGAACATTTTTTAAATAATGATCCTACTATCAAAACATGGATTTATAAGGTAGAAAATACTATAACAGTTCTGTGATGCCCTTAAACTTCTTAGAGGGACAAGTGGCGTTCAGCCACCCGAGATTGAGCAATAACAGGTCTGTGATTCTGTGAAAATAGGAATAAGTTGATCATGAAGCATCAAGAAAATTGAAAGGATTCTTTTTTTGGTTTAGTCTGGAGGTTTTGGACAGAGATTAAGAAATTTATGTTAAAATATTTATGGTGACTATCACACAGATGAAGAGGCAGAAATGGAGAATATCTCCTAAAAAAAAGAGTATTCTGGCATATATCTGAAACGAAAAAGAGACTGACTTTGCAATGGGAAAGAGTGGCTGCTGGCACAAGTAGCTCAAAAAGTGGAAAACTAATTTCTAGGTCCTGAAGATGTCTGTTACACAGTGACACTATTACTGACCATTAGCAGTGCGTGACAGTGCCACGGAAATGGCAATGCTGGATTGAAGCAAGAGAATCAGAGGTGATTCTGATTTATGAATATGAGGTTAAAACCAAATATGAATCAAAAACACTAAATAGAGGAAAAGTTTTGAAATCTTTCTATTCAGAATATATCTTCATATCTTTTCCAATTCACTCTACTAACCTGTGCAGTACATTTAGAAAGAATTAATTTGATTTGAATCCTTTCACAGGTAAGTAGAAGGGAGTTGGGCTAATAACATTCCCTCCTGTGACTAATTTTATTCATTACTTTATCTCGTAAATACTTGATTTAAATGTAGCTTAATCTATCTTTCTATTTGGAGGTCAAGTGTTCAAAATAAATGGTGGTGCTTCTTAAGAATTAACGTTCAATCAATAATGGTTTTAAGATTATACTTTTTTTGTCCAAGATCTTAATCATTCCTTTCTAATGAATTAGAGCACTATGGAAATAATGATTTTGTGAATGCTAGAGAGGAATAGCAATGTAAATACAAACACAGCATCTCAATAAAATCATCTGAACAGTTAGTTGTAAACTCAGATAAGCAAACTGGTCTATACACAAGTTGAACACTGAGAATGCATTGATAATATGTGCTGTTTAAGAAATATTAAGGCAAATGGTAGTCAATCAATAAAATTATACTTATCCATTTTTCTTTTTAAGTATTGGTTTCTGTAGCTGAAGATTATTTTTGTGTACAAATACCAGAAATTAGTTTAACTATACAGTTTATCAATGCAGTTATCTTCTGTTAGTCTTAGATATTTTTAAATTTCAGTTACCTCTATCTTTTTTTTTTCCTGAAAAGATATTTTAAGCTTCAGTGCTAGAACTATTTTGCCAAAACTATTATCTCTTCTTTAAAGTGTCATTATCATCAAAACCAAACCTATATTTTTATTTCTAGATTCACAAATAATTTTACTTTTCCACACTTACAATTGCCTTCCTTTCTATGTCTTCAGTAAAAAAAAACCAAAGCAGCAGCATGCCCTCTCTTACTGACTGCTGCATATCACTAAATTCCATATCTTTCAGAGATTCTATCCCAATAATTTGCGTATGTGCTGGAGGCTTTTCCTCAAGACATGTCCTAAGCTGGTTCTCTCTTTAAACATATTTAAATCCTGTTCTTTCCCGAGTGATCTATACAGTGACTCCATTCTTCATGTTATTAATTTCTCTGACTATTCATAATTATATACTCTGAATAACCCAAATTGCTAATTTTTTAAACAAAATAATAACAACATTTACTGACATCTTTTATACGTTTGAAATATTTTTTTACATATAAAAAGTAATTGAACATGACAGTATCCTTTTTCTGAATGGATTTTATTATATGGAAAACAAACAATATATATATAATGCACACAATCTAGTATTTTCTTTTATATGCTTAAATGTGCTGAGCCATTTGACTTCCTGAACAAAGTGAATTTAACTTCTGTGTTTTCAAATGGGATGTAAATATAGTTTATGCAATATAATAAGTTTACGCATAGTAATTAAGAGTAAATACATCAGCTATCACAAAAGAAGCTTATGGAAAGAACAGTGCAGGATTTGAAAAATATTTCACGGAACTTCCCCCCTCCTCCATGACTGAACATGTTACATCATTTCAACACTACAGAATAGGGCACTGTAGGCTAGAATTTTTAGCTAAGATAAGAATTTTAAAATTTCTTGGGTTTAAAGTTTCAGAAGGAGCCATTTACTTGACCACCAAGGGACCATTAGGTTGACCTTCTCTATGTTATAAATCATAGAATCATAGAATAGTTAGGGTTGGAAAAGGCCTTAAGATCATCTAGTTCCAATCCCCCTGCCATGGGCAGGGGCACCTCACACTAGACCATGTCACCCAAGGCTCTGTCCAACCTGGCCTTGAGCACTGCCAGGGATGGAGCATATACCAGTTGTTTGGGCAACCTGTTCCAGTGCCTCACACACAGTAAAAAGTAAGGAACTCTCACAGTAAAAGATTTCTTCCTTTTATCAAACCTAGTATTTTGTTCAGAAAGCCACACTTCAGTTAAATTAAGCCCTTCTTTTTCTTAAATATTTCCCTAAGACACATTCTACTCTGGTCACCTCTTACTAAACCGACAGCACTGGTGAGGAATTTATTCATCCATATCATTATGGCTGGCAAACCTCAGCTAATACTTCCATTAAAAGTTTAAAATAAAATCTGGGTAAAGATTACTTCTGACTCTGCTAGCCCTATGTTTCAGGTGTGTGACCTGAACTACATGAACAAGCAGTGGCAGACACGTGAGAGGTGTAATTCACTCTCACCTCAAAGACTTTTTTTACCTGCTAGATATCTTTTCACCACAAACCTCAAAGTCTGCTATTTGAGAGATGTCCCAGGGAATGGAGAAACAAAGATAACTAGACTGTCTGTACTGGGAGAAAACTGCTGTTAGACACTGCATATTGTATAACATGAAGGCATTTTTTTATGAAAATCAGTGCATTGAGTCAGATATGAGGAACCATGAGTATTTGAAAGATGATGCAAGCCACCGTTTTCTCACTAAACAAAGAGGTATGTGAAGAGAGTAGGCCAAACAATATAGCTGTCTTAGAATCATAGAATCATAGAATAGTTACGGTTGGAAAGGAACTGAAGATCATCTAGTTCCAGCCCCCCTGCCATGGGCAGGGACCCCTCACACTAAATCATGTCACCCAAGGCTTTGTCCAACCTGGCCTTGAACACTGCCAGTGATGGACTTTCACAACCTCCCTGGGCAGCCCATTCCAGTGCTTCACCACCCTCACAGTAAAGAACTTCTTCCTTATATCCAATCTAAACTTCCCCTGTTTAAGTTTGAACCCGTTACCCCTTGCCCTATCACTACAGTCCCTAATGAAGAGTCCCTCCTCAGCATCCTTATAGGCCCCCTTCAGATACAGGAAGGCTGCTATGAGGTCTCCTTGCAGCCTTCTCTTCTTGTTTGTTCAGACAGTGCTGTGTGAATGCTGTACACTGTAACACATTCTTAGTAAGAAGGAAGCTGTCTTTACTTTATCTCGCATTATTCCCTTTCAGTCGGAGTCATCTGGAGGCAAGGAGATTGCTCCTTTTCTGAAAGCAGATAAGCTTTGTCTCCCTGAAGGACGGGATAGAGCTTGCAGATTGTCTGCAGCAATAGTACGATAATGCAGACTGGGAAAATCCTAAAAAAAAAAAAAAAATAACAAGCAAAAAAAACCCAACCAAGTAACCAACCAAACAAAAGCAGTCTGACTGCTGTCGTAAGTGAGCAGTAAGATGAGCCTTGTCAGACCATGGAGGGAACGACATTTTGTTGGGGACCAAAAGTGTATAGTAAAGAATTTATTCAAGTTGAGAGAATAAATTTGCCTTCTGTTTAATCTACCACAATTATTTCTACTTTTTCAATATTTAAAATGCTACCTTTAAGAAATCTAGAGAAATTCTGTCTTAAAAGACTTTATTAAAGAGGGAGCTCCTTTTATATCTTTTTTGAGAAGTCCCCTTAGCTGAAGGAAGACAATTCAAAGTCCCTTCAAAGGGAAGCTTTTGTCCTCAGGGGGACTTGGTTGTTTTTATCATGTTCAACCTGGTTTGTTCTCCCTCTATTCTTTTTGTGGTTTTTTTCGTTTGCTTGTTTGGTTGTTTTTTTTTTAATCTGGCTGCAACTCATGTGGCTAGAGCTCATGTAGATAACCGATCAGTTAAAATATATATGCTTTTTAGTGTTTTCAGGTAAATTACTTCTTTACTGCAAATTGCTGCATGAAGAACATGTGAATGCCCATGGAATTAAGGCTGGAACTCTGTCCTTTACCAAAATTGCCAGTCAAAACACACCCATAGATGTCTCAGAAATGCCCGTGAGATGATCTGGCCCCCACCATATCTACTGTGCATATTCACAGTCCTTCAACCACTTTCAGGATTTCTCTAAAATCTTAGCTTAATGCTTGTCTTCTTTAAATGAGCAATTTAACTTTCAGAAAAAAAAATCATGCTGTTATATTACTGATGTTCCGTGAGCATACTGCTTTTGAACACTGTACTAAAGATCTCAGTTCTGCATTGCCAGACATATCAGGATACCCTTTGCTATTCAGAAGTCTCTCAAGTGCTTTATTCATTCAACAAGAACTAGTATTTCACAGAAAAAGAAGGAATAGTGGAAATGGACAAAACCTAGAAATTATGACAGAACTTGATGTTAATATTTTAATATCTTGCATTTAGTTTCCAGAGATTGAGAATAATGAAAGTAGACTTTCTTCTTGTGTATCTGCCACAGTATACAAAAACCCCTGCACTGGTCAAATCTTGTAATAAAATGAAAGACTAAGTGCATTTGTTTGCAGATAAATAATATCATTTTTATTTTGCATCAATGCTGTGTAAAGAAATCTTAATTGGAATGAAAAATTGTCATGAAATCAAAACTCAGTATATTGTTTATGTTTTCTATATTCCACAAAAAATGATTATTTTTCATAAACTTCATGTGAGTCAACTGAGTCTAAGCAACTGACATTTTTGAGCAATGTGATTGAATGCAGTGGATTTAATTATATAAATTGATCATATTAACAGCTAACAGCGACTTAATACCACCAATTAGTTTGAAACAAACTGTTGTTTTATAGCCTCTTTAAGATAAAAGCTACTTGTTTAGTCATGCTACATCTTGGGCACAAATAGCATTCTATACCTTGTCAGAACTCTGCCATCAAATGAAACACAAGTTAGAATTTAGAATGATCAAAGAGACAAATCTGTGGTATATAGAATTCTATTCTTGCTCAGGTTACTTAACTAGATAAATACTAAAAATTGCTACTTCTTTTACTTTTTATCTCAAAAGTTAGAACACACATTTTCTACATTAACTTCTGAAACAACTTATTTCAGGGACAGAAACTTAAAACAATAGAGTAAGACACTAATAACATACATAAAACTTTGTTCTGTAATATTTTCTGAGGAATAGCAAAGGATGCTTACGATAGTTAAAAGTTCAATATTCTGTGACCCGATATCACAAGCACAGAAATGATATTAAGGAAGACGCAGACGGGGGGGGGGGGGTTTAGGGCGCTGGAATAATGTTGGCCTACAGAGTTGTTGCAAATATGGATTTCCATTGTGTAACTATGTTATCCATTGCAGACTTTCAGTTTCACTTGAAATAAAATGTCAGTGTTGCAAGTCTAGATCTGACACTAAACTTGCCACTGTCTGTATGTTTTAATACAGTATCCTCATTTAGGCCAAGCTTTTCAATAAATTACACTGTATTTACATCTACATCAACTTGAAATAAATGCATATTTTCTAGGTATAATTTCTGTAAATAGTATTTGAGTTTGTTATAATGTGAGCAGCAGGAAACTTGAAGCTCTCCAAACTGCAAAGACAGAAATGGCCAGAGGCATAGATCATTGTTTTTTCTCTAGCTAATCTGTAGCAATAAATAAAACTGAAATCTGAAGACTATTCTCTGTACCTGAGGCCAACCAACAGTTTCCAGATCATGTCTATAAAAGTACTTATTGTAGAGTAGGTTGACAGCATTTAAACTAAGAATGATTCTTGAACTGCACTAGCCAGAAAACTTGTTCAGTTTCAGAATTCGAAATGGCAGCTAGCCTGAATTACAACTGTAACAGGAATTGTGATATATTCATAAAAATATGGATTATGATGTGTCACGGTGGGGACTCATTGTGGACCTTTTTAGTTTAGTAATGTAAGTTTAACCTCTGTGAAAAGAATGAGTGTACCGTGTTTATTCATTCCTTAGAATGTGAAACAAAGATTATTCCCTCCTTCCACCTCCACTATTCTTGAAGAAATTTACATCATACCTTGTAATTAGCTTAATTTTTCTTACTTATTTAGCTAAATCACTCTCTAAGACCAGATTAAGGAATCAGCTCCAGGACCAGGAAATATGAATCTGCTGTCAGAGGGAATGAGAAAAGATAACGATGTTGACTCTGGGTGGCATGGTTTAGTGGGAGGTGTCCCTGCCCATGGCAGGGGGGTTGGAACTAGGTGATCTTAAGGTCCTTTCCAACCCTAACTATTCTATGATTCTATGAAAGCGCATTGCCCAGTGCCTCTGCAAGGCACAGTCAACACCAGCATATATGAGCTGTCTAAAATGATGTATGTTATTGCGGAGAGAAAATTTAATGACTGTGAGTGTAACCGGTATATTTTCTGTCTAAATAAATCTACTGAGGGTAATATGAGATTCTGCTTATTCTCTAAAGCCAGTTACTACAGGGTTCAGGGTTTTTGCAAAAGGAAAATGTCGCAGGATTGTATAATCATAGGCAAGAAGGGACCCAGAAGGTCTCTAGTCCAACCTCCTGTGCAAAGCAGGGCCAGATAAGGGGTCAGACCAAGTTGGTCGGGGCTTTATTTAGCCAGGTTTTGAAAACCTCCAAGGGTGAAACCTGCACATTCTGAGCAGAGAGGTCCAGATGTTCCATTCTTTAAGGTGTCTCAAACACCTTTGCAAAGCCTTAAGGGTTTCAAAACCAGTGCTGGTCAAAAAGAGAATTAAGAAAATGCAACTTTTAATTGTCTGTGACAGTAGGTCTATTCTTCCCCCCCCCCCCCCCCCCCCCCCCCAATTTTACAAAAAAATAAACATTCAACTGCAAGGAGCAATTTCAGTATGGAACCAGAAAATTCAAACTACTAGATACTCAGTGAAAACAGAGGGGAAGCATGAGATTGCTTTGAATTTTTAAGGTAAGAAATATGTAAAATAATAAACACAGTGAAAATGAAATGTTTCTTAATTTCAGTTAATCAGTTGTCTTCAATAAAATCAGGGAAATTTTGGATTGTTTTTTAGAATATGTGATAATAAAACCTCTTTAATTTTTCTAGTTCACAACTCATGTTTTGTGTAGCTGTTTGCAAACCTACTGGTTTTTTTTGTTTTGTTTAATAGACTGAATGTTAACATTACATCCTAAATAGTTCAGGGGAAATTAGTGAATTGTTGTTGTTCAGCATGGTCACCGTCAAAGTGGAATTGCTAGAGTTGGATGTAAGTTTCAATCTTGTTTCTAGAACAAGAGATTTCTCTTTCTGATCAGGAACACCATATCAGAAAAGCTTTATTCCCAGGAATGCACAGCTTGACTGACAATACTTTATCTGGACAACCCGTTTCCCTCCTCCTTTTCCCCCAGTTGTTTTATTATTTTTTTACCATCTTATTACAATCCCAAACATGGAATTTAATCATCACTAACAAATGTCAGCAAGTAAGGACATTATGTAAAAGAATTTGGGTTTCATGCAGACATTGTCATGTTTAGGTACCGTTATCCCAATAGTTATCAAATTATTATCTGAACTTTCCATCCTTCCAATCTGCGAGGCATTGGGCAATGGATTTAATACTGTTTAGACATAACTCATCTTCAGGTTACAATTAATAGGACAGTCTTTAATCATTACAACTATGTGAGTGCAAATAAAGAAAGTGTGAACTATTACTGCTGGGTTGAACTGAGGAATAATTACTGATAGCTTACCCAGCAAAAGTGCTTGAGAATTGCTGTATGCATTTCCACATTTATAATTATGCAAAAAGCTCTGTCTTCTTACTTGACCTTTAAAGCACCCAATGTGCTGATTGCTGAAAAAGAATTTTAAAAGCCTGATGGAAATTTCATGGATTGCATATATGACTCATTGATTGTATTATCAGCAAATGCTAAACAATAATGGTTTATGGTTGTTATTCTAATTTGTCCAGACCCTGGGAGATTCAATTAAGCATAATCAAAGGTGCATGGCTGACATTCTAACAAGCTTAGGGCAAAGGCAGCTGATGCTATTGAATTGCATTAGCTTGTTTTCTGACATAAAGAACTAGGAATTAATTTCAAAATATATTTATATATGCACACAATAATACCCCTGCATATCCATCATATTAGCTATTAAGGACAAGCTAACAAATATGTATAAAGCTAATGTGAAAAGAACTACTTCTAGAAATAGGATGCTTGTGTAATGGAAGTACATATGTGGTCTTGGAATCTGTTACAGAGTTATCAAAATGTATAGAGGAAATAGAAATTTTAAAATAATAAATGAACTTGTTTGGGCAGCTTTCATTTAATTAGCATATCTGTTAATTAGTTTGAAAAATAAAAAATTTCTATCAGTTCCCCTCCTGACCTTCTTCCACTCCATTCTTAAAAATAACATTGCATTAAACCAGGTCTACTGTAAAATATTTCAGAAAGATTGCTTTCCTAATATTATGCATTTATTGATAAATATTATATCCTTTTAATAGAAGACATTTTAGATATTTAAAAATCAATATTTTTTTTTCCTTAGAAATCTCACTGCAGCTTTCTGCTGTAAAATGAATATATCCAAGATGTCACATTGGGTTCAAGCCTTAGTAAAAACTGTTTGATCATTGCAAACAGAACTACTGAGAATGCATGTATGACATACAAACAAATCTCTTTTCTAAGCAAATAATGAAAACGGTGTGCTGCAGAACCTCATGTGTGTGCTTAGGCATACAACCATACAAAATGTTCTATAAAACATTCCTTTCCTTGCCTGCAGTTCTGACTACAAATTTCTCATTTTTCTCATTCATGTTAGTAATTAGTAAGCTTAAAAAAAAAAAAAAAAAAAAAAAAAAAAAAGCCTGCATAAAAAATTAAGTGAAAACAAAAGAAAAAAAATCTCCTGAACTGGTCCTCTAAGAAGTTTATTTCAAGTCCACAGAATTAAAACTCAATTTTTTTTCTCTTTTTAAGTGTTGATTTTAGCAACAAAACTTATGTTCTTTATCCAAAGTTATTTACCCTAGGTTAAACAGGCCATTTTGCTTAGAAAAACATTTATAGTTGTTTCTGTTAAAAGGCTAGTACCATGTTTGCATATTTTTCTGGAAGTATCCACTAATAGAATTATATGGAAAATAAACATAAAGGTCTGCAAATGTGACAAATATTAAGCCTCCATACTCAAAATTTAAAAAATGATAGAACATCTTATTAAATAGTATGTGAAAAATCCATTATATTTCATTATCTGACAGAAGGTAGTGAAGAAAATTTCTATGCTCTTTTTATAACTAAGATGTGTCAGAACCTAATTTTGCATTATAAAAGATAAACTGAATTCATACTTTACTTAGAGCATCCTAGATGAATTGCAGATTGTTGCTTTTATAGTTTTGTTTTTTTCTTTTTTTTTTTTTTTTTTTTTTTTTGTCTTTATATATATGTGTGTGTGTTCTATTTTCACATAGTTGTGCGTTGTGGGTTTATTTGTGGCACCTATACTAAAGAGGCACTAGAATATTTTTAAACATACATCTGGTTGAACTCAGATTTGTTTTGTGCTAAGAAAGAAGGATAGGCTGAGAGAAATTCCTATAAGAGGCTCTTGCTCAGTTCTGCTGTTTCTTTTCTGTGCTTTTTTTCATGAAGACAAAGTGCTTGCTGTCAGGTGGTTATCAGTATGTAAATGAGCTTTGCATCATTTAAAAAAAATAAGAAATCCAAATTGTTTACTTTGCACTTTCTGTTTACTGTTGACAATTTATGATGCAACAATGTTAAGAGGGTGTGTGCATGGTGGTAGGGGGGGAAGGGAACATATGTATTAATTTAAGGGCTTAATGCTACTGCCTTCAGTTTCAGGAATTATGCTTTTAAAGATAGATAAGTATTACAGATTATAGTACGTCTGCACTTTCTAAAATGCAGTTTATTTTAAATTGCTTTTCTGGGTTATCTTTTTTTGTGTTGAAAAAGAGGGATATGTCAAATATTTGATGTCAAGAGATGTCTTTTTTTCAAATGACAAAGCCTTCTTGTTATTATTAAAAATTGTCTAACTTTTTTATTCAGCCATTATTATGTACTTCGGCTCTTTTAGCAGTTACATTGCTTGGATTTACAATACGGTTTCATTTTAATTGATGGTCAAACCCCAAAGATGTACCAACATACAGCTTGTTAAACAGCTTCTTTTACATTTATAGTCTTTAATATAAAATGAGCTATTTACTTGATTTTCTTTCCTCGTTGGTTTAGTAACAGCCCAATTAATTTGTCAGATAGACAGTAATGTAAACTATTTATGGTGGTAAAATGTGCCTATTTCTAAATTTATTCAGGCAAGGTATGGTACCATGTGAAGCAAAAATGTCAGTCCTGAGAATATCTGCAAAGACAAGTACGCCTAGAAATTTCTGGTCCAGTTCATACTGGCTTGAAACGGGATCCATATTTGTTGGTGGTTTGCCTCATCATTATGCAATAAAACAGGTAACATTTTTATTATTTATCTTCATTTAAAATGTTTTAATTTTGGGAGTGGTGTCATTGAATAGGATATAACTGAAGCAATTTAAACTATGCAAAAAATTAAAATTAGTTCGGCTGTGTCTTTTTGAGGATCGCATCAACGGATGAGTATGGTCCCTTGCAGAGTTTTGCTGGTGCATGGGACTTTGGTAAGTGAACAGAAACAGAATTCTGACCTGAAATTATTATATGCAATCCTGTTTGCCTTGAGTAGGCAGAGTTAAGGAGCAAGTATCAAATTTAGAATCTGTACCTGTTCCCTCAGGTCCTAGTTATATAAAAACCTAAAAAATATAACTGCGCTAGGTTCTGTAACGAAAGAGGCTCTTTGCTTGCATCCTGTACTAACACAGACAAATGTGTGTAAAAACAGACCAGGCAAGTTAACCCACAGAACTACACTAATCAAGGAGAGGTATATTAAAAGAGCTTGAATGTCTGGGGCCCTGCTTGCAGCTAGGGTAATGGCGTATGCAGGGTGAGAAGTAATGTTGTGCAATAGGCCTAGCTTAACACTAGGGAAGAAGAGTACACACAGGGTCATACAAAGGGTTAGAGAGAAGTGGTTCATTACTGAACTGTTGTTATGGAGGAATTTGGGGTAGTCACGATATCAGATGCACATCACTTAAGCGAGTTCTAATCTAAACTTTTTTTCAAAGCAGGATGAGTATATATAACAATTTCTATCCTAGTCTATAACACTCAAACTCTTCACGCTTACATATATCAAAATCCCAGCCCCTATAATTCATTTGAGACTGGGACTGTACACCCAGGGGACACTCAGTCCAGCCCCTGGCAGCATGACTCCTGTACAAAGCAGTTCCCAGGTGGCTCAGGCTTCTGCATATTGTCAGGTGCCTGAGTATGGAGCCCCCCTCTGTACCCAAGGGGCTAATGTCATAACTATGTATGAATTTTTAAAATAAGTGTGTTGCCATAAAGTGCCAGTGGCTTTGTTAGTTACATAGCTCCAAGTCAGGCTCTGATTTTCCCTGTATGTAAAGCCAACCAGCGTGGCTACCTGGATCATTTCACCTTCTAGTCTCATGTCCCAAATGTGTTACCAGAATGTAAAGCTGTTCATCATTACATCACAAAAAAATTATCTGTGTTTCTTTGTTTTCCATGCGTAGTGCAATAAACTAAACTGGTAGTGCTGGGTTGGTGTAGTCCAGGGCTCATTTTTCTGAGCAGTGATCTCTGGATACCTATCACCCCACAACTGTAGCAGACTTAACCTGTGGGGGTTTTTGTTTTCCTAGTGCAAAGCAGAGTCATATAGTCAGAGCTGGGCATATGTAGTCCAGGTTTTATTTTTAAGCTATACTTTTGGGTAGGATTCACTCTGTGACAATTGTTTAAACCTTTTAATTTCTGTTCTGTTCTTTGGAAAGTAAAGGTCATCTTATCATCAGGCAAATACAGTCATTTGAAGCACAAAGTGGTTTTGATGCTTATAATGAATAGTATAGTAACCAATGAAGTGACAATACTGTTGAAGCCCAACTTAGAAGTCTTTGTGAGTAGGTGTTTTTAGGGTTGAAAAACACTCAGCCAAGAGTATACTTCTAAATATCACACAATGGCATTAAAAAACATACCAAAGAGTATTTGTAGTTATATAACTCTTCCCTTAATTTAAATGCTCATATGCAAACTGTCCATTCGTCTGGAATATTTTATCCTATTAGTTGCACGTAAAAATTTATTTACTATAGAAATGTGTCTTCAAGAAATGTTCTATACTAATAAGATGGAAGGTAATTATATTTTCAGTGTTTAAATGACTTATATTCTAGAAGCTAAGAGAAATAATTTTGGGGCTTGCCCCGAAGAATTTTTAGTGATATATTAGAGAAGTTCAGATCCATGGAGAGTATTTAGGAGCAAGTAAAGAAACAATTTGTTTGAAGGTTATACTTAATAATGTGTATGTGAGAAGGAAATTTGAGATGGTAAATAGCTCTTCACTAGCTGAAGGCAAAATAAAATCCAGAAACTAGGTTTACCTTAGGTAAGTTGAAATAGGAGTAAACCACAATGTTTTAAGGGTAATTTACTGCTAAAATATTTTGCCTATATATGCGTTGATTGCCATATCAAGATGGGTTTTCTTTCTTTACAGATGTTGTAGTTACATAGATTATTCTAAATGTATGACTAATAGGTTAAATATTATGGTACATGCTTGTTATTTAGATGAGGTAATAGATGTGGGACATGTGAAAGTGCTCAAGCTGGTGGTACTTAACCTCTCTTACTACTTGGAAAGCATATGTTCATATAACTTCCCCAAAGGATAAAAACACATCCACAGTTGCTTCTCCAGTTGTCTGTGAAGCTTTCCATTTGAGATTACCTCAGCCTTTTATTTCACTTCATTTGTTTGCTCCTTTGTGATTTTTGTGTTCATTTTGAACTTGGTGTTTCATTTTGATTAATTTTTCCTTTTTTTGTAGCTTTGGGCAAGTTTAATTTTCCTTGGATTCACTATTAAGGTCTGTTGGTTATAAGCCGCATACATTCTAAAAAGGATATATTTTTCTTTTAGTCTAAGTTCCCCCCTTATGTGGACTTTTCAATCCCAGCAGCAGGAAACCACTCCAGAAAGTTTCCTTATCATCAGCTTTGACCCAGGCGGTCAGGCTTCTATTGTAAAAGCTTCATCATTCCAGAAACAGAAAATGACTGTTTCTGACCTTCATCCTGCAGTTTGCTTCAAGGGAGATTCCTGCTCCAGCTGAGACTCAGCATCTTCTGACAAATGCTCTTATCACTCTTGAAGTCAAGTCTGATGACCCTTCTGATATCCATAGTATCTGTCTAATAATACATTTTCTTGTTTTAGATGAGCTCCTTCCCTCACTGGAGTACTTCACTCTTTTGCGGGCTCTTTACCTTCCAATATTGTCAAAGTTGTAGAGAGCAGTGACTTCAGAACCTAGGCTGCTTCAGTTTCTAACAGGAACTTCTACCTCTCAGTGACAGAAACTGTTCAGGCGTGAGTTCCGTATTGCTGAAATTGGATCATGCTGCACTATTAATCTCCAGGATAGGTTCCTCTTCCTTTATGACTGAAGTTTGATATGACCTGTGAAGCCTTCAGTGTAAAATATTGTGTCCCCTGAGGATTTCCTGTACTGCAATTTCCTAATCAGCTCTTAAGTGTCCGTGCATTTTTTCCACGTATTTATTTCTTGTCTGTATGTTTATTATTTGGCATTACTTAGAGTCAGAGTGCCTTCAACATGTAAGGCAACGTGCAACAACTATTTGCTGCCTTTCAGTCTTAAGAAGTGGAAGCTTTCTTCTCCAAAAATGAGAAGGGAATTACCTCCCTATCTTGACGGTTTTTCCTTTTATTCTTTAATGCCATTTTGTATGGGGGGGTTCTGTTAGCGGTAACCTTTTACTCTTTCTTTAAGGAAGAAAATTGTTTCAGTCTTCCTTAAAGATTGATTAGGGAACCATAAGGTCTTTCAGTAATAGCTAAGAGAAGGTACTGTTTCTCTGTAGGTACTCATTGAGGTGTTTTAATTCTGTTATGAACCTGATTGGCGTTCTACTTATTTTACACTTTTTGAATAGAAGTATCAATAAACAAAGTCACAATAGTCATATTTTGGAAGGCTTGATAAACACAAACTGTATGTTTCCACTACCCAGCATATTAACAGACTTAATTTCCTTCCTAATCACTCTCTACCGATTTCCCTGGTTGCTTCCACAGCTTGAAGTCACTTCAGGAGAACAGATTGCATCCTGAAGATCTGGGTAATCATGAGCTGGTCAGGCCAGTGGGACAACTCCTGAGAGAACTGTAGAAGCAAATGAAAAAGAAATAGGTCCTTGGGAATCACCAGCATAGATATACCAAGGGGAAACTCCCTGATGAGTATGATTACCTTCCATGTTGAGGTGACTGGCTCTGCGGACTAAAGGGAGGGCAGGTTTTTCTCCAGACTCAATTTCATTCCCAGCTCCTCTATCTTCTCCCCACAAGCAACACAGGGGGAAGGGGAATGGGAGTTGTGGTCAGTTCATAATAGCTCATCTCTGCAACTCCTTCTTCATACACATTTACAGTTTTCTGATGTTATGTACCCACAGGCCAAAGATAGAAATAGTATTTACCTGGCTATGGATTCTGAAGGATCTGAAGACGTGGGTGGAAAATGAGCTGACAGACACATGCGCTGAAACACCTTGGATGAATTCATCCAAGTTCAAGCAGTGCAAACTGTTTCATGCACAGCAAGAAATTGTTTTTATGACTCTCTGCACTTTGCAAAGTTTGGTGGATTCATCTGACAGTGTAGGAAGGCAGAGCAGACCAGACAGGAGGGAAGCAGACGTCTCATCCTGCTGTCTCTGCAGAGCAAAAAATCTCCCATTCAGTTCTCTGCCAGCTTTGTTTATTACTTATTTTTAAATCATATCCTGTTTCTTCATTAAAGAATTTGATATACATAATTGAGACTTGTCACATATGAAAACCAGGTAAATGGCAAAATCAGTTAATCTTTCAATTAATGTCATCTTTTTAGAGCATTGGGGTTTTATAGCTGTTTATGATAGCTGTTTTAAAAGACCTAAAAATCCTCAGCACAGGAATAGAAACCAAATTACACACAGAAAGAAGACATTTTAAATAAGAAATAATTAAAAAAGAGAATGCATTATTTCTGAAAACTCTAGACATGTTTCAGCATAATTAATTTCATCCCAGCTTCAGAGTCATTAATTGTTTACAGTAGCTTGTTCCTCTGCGGAGAAAGTTTGTACACTCAAAGGGAAATTAAGGATTGTTTTCAAATACCTACAGCAACAGTTGATTGCAGTAATAGTGTTATTTCTGCTGCTACAATTGCTCCAATTGCTCATATTTCTAGACTTAATAGTATTTTAGTATTGAGAATATGAAATGTCATCGTATCTTCGTATTCGTTTTCAACATAAGCAGATCTTTATAATTAAACTTTTGCAAGGATTCAGAAAGGAAAATTTCAGAAGGAAAGGAAGCTTCTGTACAACATGAACAACCTTCTAAATAAAGATAAAAGATTAAGTGGAAAGTGTGGAAGTATATACGTAGACATTGGTGTTCCCATGTTACCAGTGGGGAAAAGTCAACAGATAATTGTGAAACAAACGATAGTTGAGTGATATGCTCAGGTTAATAGTGTGCCAGCATTGTAACTAAGATGAGATGGAAATCATTATATATCTAAAGGCTCTCAGTTAGACTTGGTGAGTTTTTTTGTGGGGGCAGACATTTTAAAAATGTACGTCTAAAATATGTAGTGCATATGTAAGAAAACATATGTTTTTCTCACGAAAAAGAGATAGTGTGATACCAAAATCATATGGTGAAACGCAACTGCCCATTTAGTCTCGAAAAAATGTCAGGTATTACCACATGTTGATAAAAATGCCTTAAACATTTTAATAAATTATTGCTAAAATGCATAAAATTACATGCTTTCTGTCTCAATTACTCATCCACTGAATTTAATGTCAGTGAGTGAAGAAATAGACGATGTAAAATACAGGATCAGGCCCTTCATTTGGAATGATACTAAGGCAATTTGCAGTATGCTACAGCTGCTGTGCTTCCATAGACCAAAGCAACAGTAATCTCTCTGTAACTGTCTAGTTAGACATAGTTTATGATCTGTTTCCTCTGCCAAAGCATTGTAAAGCAGTGGGGGAATTTAGTACAATCTGTGCACAGTATTCAAGTTTGATTATCTGGCATTCACCTTATCCAATAAAGCTGCAGAATGGGGCTCTGGCAGTAACTTTCACATAATAATTTATAATACTGTACTTGATGCTTTAACATCCTGCTACAGTAGTTATCAGATGTAAGCAAACTGCAAGGGTCCTGATCCAGTTAATGCCCCCTGGGCTACTGTGTCCAGCTTGAGAAGGTTCCTGGAGAAGCCAGAAAAGGAAAGGACATCCAATCTCTCATAGGGTTATAAGGCATACTAGCTTGTTACATGGCTGCAACTGTTTGCTGCAGTTGTATAAGCAAGAGTGAGTAGTTTGAAACCTCAGAGAGACTAGTTCCTAAACCTCCACAAATGTCCTGTTGGTCCACAACACACCTGAAATTTTCATAATTAACTATTAAAAATAATAAGATATGTAAACCATCTTATTTTGGCAGAATTTTGACATATTGACTACTAGTCAAATTGCCATATCTCTTCAGAGTCCTCAGAGTTTTAAAAAGAATGCTGCAATGTTGTTAGATTTTTTTTATATCAATGTATACAATGAGACCTGTAGACTGGTTATAGTTTTTTTCATTAGATCATAAATCTGCCTGACAGTTGTTCAAAGGATAATCCATATTTGATATTATTTAAAGCATCATCTGCTCCACGACTTTAAGCTGTAGCTTGGAATAGACTAAGTAGGAGTTAGTTGCCAAGCACTAGTCTTCACTCAAGGTATAGGAGAATCATAGAATCATAGAATAGTTAGGGTTGGAAAGGAACTTAAGATCATCTAGTTCCAAACCCCCTGCCATGGGCAGGGACACCTCACACTAAACCATGCCACCCAAGGTTCTGTCCAACCTGGCCTTGAAAACCGCTAGCGGTGGAGCATTCACAACTTCCCTGGGCAACCCATTCCAGTGCCTCACTACCCTTACAGTAAAGAATTTCTTCCTCATATCCAATCTAAACTTCCCCTGTTTAAGTTTGAACCCGTTACCCCTTGTCCTATCACTACAGTCCCTAACAAAGAGTCCCTCCCCAGCATCCTTATAATAATTAGCTATGCTGTTTGGTGACTCTCTTGTTTAGGGCCATTAATGTGTTCAAGGAAGTCTAATTATTGGGGAAATAACTTCCTTGTGCAAAATTTTATATGGATTCTTTATGTCACATTGCTCATGTTTTTGCTGCTTACATTCCATATTGCAACATTTATGAAACTGCCTTTGAATACCGATTTGCTGGAGCTTAGTTTGCTTCAGTTATTTTAGCCTTTCATTAGTCGTTTTAAAAACCTAGTATTGTATTTTTCACTTTCTTGTGTTTTAGTATGAAACATGATTCAAGTGAAAAGTTGCATACTGTCTTTGAACAGTGTCAGGCTTCCTACCTTTCATGTTTTAAAAAGTCTTGGTAATTACTGGAACAACCGCCTGAGGAACATATTGCAGTCCCCATCACTAGAGGCTTTCAATATGCAGCTGAAAATTGAGTGCTAATCACATCTAAGCTCCCTTTCCCATGAAAGGTTGGATGGAATGAACTTTCGTGGTCCCTTCCAACCTGGGCTGCTCTGCGATTCTATGGTTCTATGATTCTATGGTTCTGTGAGTATTTTTCTTTGTCTAAAATAAATTATACTCCAGAACCTTTTAGAGTATGCATAGTTGTAGATTTAATTTACCAGGTATTCTCCTTTATACCCTCCACCCTTATTTCAGTTTGAAAGATACCGACTACTAGTCTTATTCTGCTATTTTGTCATTCATGCTCTTTTTTTTTAAAGTCACCCTTGATTTCTTTTTCTGCTAGAGAATACATAGTTATCTGAACTCTACGGAACTGTTCTGCTGCAGCCTGCAAACATATTACCCATTAGTTTTGCCATTTATTTTTATCCTTACTAACCTTGTCCTGTTCAAACTAAACTATTTGGTGGATTTTTAAAGCATGTTTTATTCCCAGAAGAACACTGAAGTTGAGTACATTATAGTCAGTGTTTGTAAATGGAGTTTTTTGATGATTATATATTGAAACAGATCCTATGCGTAGCTTAATGCAAAATCAAGAGTTATTTCTCCTGTGGTTTCTTTAATGGTTCCAAGAAACCATTATTTACAGCATCTAAAAATACAGTCCCTACATCATGTCTTTTCATGATTTCTTACCAGGCTGCTTGGGAGTAATTAAACTCTCCTATTACTGTGTTTTCTGCCTTATCTTTTATAACCTGTTTTAGTATTTAACAAGTACCAACATCATCTTGGTTATGTGATATATGAGATAGTATAACATGGTATTTTTCTTTCTGCTCGAAATTTCAGTGAAAAAGGATTTGTACTAGTTTGCATAGATTTATTCAACTACTTCATTTATACTGGCTTTTTTTCTGGTGCAGCCTATGCCTCTCATGGTTCTTTTACTTGCATCATAGTATCTCAGTGTTTATTTTTCTACCATCGAGGTACAATTCAAATTTTTGAAATTCAGATGTTTCCAGAGGGAATTACTTGTCTGCTGAAATGAATAATGGTTTGGTGGTTTGACAGAAAGGGAGTTGTATATAAAAGGACACAAATTGTTCATATTATTTTTTTTAAACATACTTAACTACCACAATTGAGTCATGTATATTTTAAATGTAAACCTTTTATTTTTTTAAAAAAAGATATTTCCTTGATATTTCTGGATGTACATCATGCTTCCCAGTTGGGATTCTTTGCTGGTAACGTGTCAGTAGCTCTTACCATCTGTGGGTGTGGTCTTGCTAGGTCTTGAAGTCTAAAGGAGACAGAGAAGTGATACCCTCAAGGAAAATCTAACATGTTCCTGTAATACTGTATTACTTGCCTGCATTCTTCCTTTCAAGTCAAGTGTGTTGTAAAGTCTGCAGAAGATGATCATGGGCATTGCAATATTTGAGTAGCAACTTAGAGGTACGTGTGTGTGGAGAGCATTGTAGTGTATAGTGCCACATTCTGTTTCTATTTTTTTTTTTCTAATTAATTATCATGCTTATAGACATATTGTTGATTTGTTAGTGTTTCTTACTCCTGAGTATGTTCATGTGAGTGTTTTGGAGAGTTTGTTGTTGACCTATCTTCTTGAAAAAAGTTTGAATTCTTGCAGATCAGTAGTAGTACTTTGTGATCCTTAAAGCTAAAAAAAAAAAAATGCCTACTCACACAGACTGCAGAAGTCTTGGATTCTGATAGTTACAGTAAAATCTAAACCTAGACTATATTAATCAAAATGTAAAATCCTTCTAGTATGTGTAATAAATTTAAAGTTTGTATAAAAATACAGAATGGAAGATGTAAAAGTAAGCGTAAAGATCCCTTAATTCATTTTGGTTACTAGTCCTATTTCCTGAATACTTCTCAGTAACTCTATATTAGAATCACAGAATCACAGAAAAGTTAGGGTTGGAAAGGACCTTAATAAGATCATCTTGTTCCAACCCCCTTGATGTGGGCAGGGGCACCTCACACTAAACCATGCCATCCAAGGCTCTGTCCATCCTGGCCTTGAACACCGCCAGCAATGGAGCGTTCACAACTTCCCTGGGTAGCCCATTCCAGGGCCTCACCACCCTTACAGTAAAGAATTTCTTCCTTATATCCAATCTGAACTTCCCCTGTTTAAGTTTGAACCCATTACCCCTTGTCCTATCACTACAGTCCCTAATGAAGAGTCCCTCTCCAGCATCTTTATAGGCCCCCTTGAGATATTGGAAAAGTTCCTATTAATTTGGGCAATTTTGCTGGCTGCAGATTGCATTATATATTTTATTAGGAAGATATTGAGAAAAGTATTTCTGACATTTATAATATCAGACTTCTTATTGATTGTAAACATGAATATTAGAAGCAGCAATCTTTTTTCTGCCTTTTCTCCAGCTATATTCTGAAATATTTTTGCTTCTTTTTTTTAATTTCATTAGGGCTGGTTTCAAGAACTTATAATTTCATATGTGTGTATATTATACTTATGTATTATAATTTTGTATTATTTTATTCATTACTATATTATATAAAAATTATATTAGTAGTGCAAACACCAATATTAACTCTTGATACTAATATTAATATATGTTAATTTTGTATTAATAGTATATTATTATTAACATTACCATAAAATCTAACAAAACTGTAACAAAATAATCACAAACCAGAAAGCAAAAAGTATCCTTCACTGTTTTAAATACACTCACCAGAAAGTATTGCTGGTGAGAAATTAAGATCTTTTCTCAGTGATCATCTGGTGCATCAAATTAAAGGAGACATGTAAGGTTGTTTATAAATTTTCACATGGCTGTGCTTTATAGAAGTGCAAAATCTCACTAATATAACAACTCTACATGAAAAAAATGCATTTACTTTCTGCACTTGTCAGCAATCCACAGTATAAACTGGTTACTACAAGCAAGATTAAAAATGTAATTCAGCTTCATTCAATAATGCTACAATTCCAAGTTCATTATACTTATTACAGAGCTATAGATCACCCAAACCAGTGATACTATAATTACAATATTCTGTAGAAAATAAGCCAATGAACTTTAAGATGTTCACAGTCTCAGCTGTCTGTGAAGCAGGCCATCACTAGGAGCAGCCACATTGAATCAGGTCATTAAAAACAATGGGTTTGCACTCCAGAACCCTGGGCAGAATCAGGATGCTAAGCCAAATAGATTATTGCTGTTTCTTATTTGTGTGAGAGTCTTGATATGCATGGCTTTAACCAAGTTCTCCAGAAGCTCTTTTATGCATTTAGAAACAACCATAACTCCATGCATGGGGAAATCAGACTGCTGAACCTTCTGAGCCTCAAATTAAAGGCATGTGTGGAGAAAAGGAAAAGAAAAACAATAGCAAAGTCTCCTGCTAATCCTGAATGATGACTGTCACTGTCTCACTTGAAATCCCCTCAGATTTGACTTTGTAGAACTATTTTTCTCAAAAGTATTTGAATTGTTTCATGCTTACAGTGCCTGAACTCAGATTTCTAAATCCTTGAAGCTAACCAGAAAACGCCCTCAGTAAATTAAAAGGCTGATACAAACGTGTCACTGAAACTGCCTCTGCCTTGTTCTCTTGAGAAGTTTTTGAAAAACATGTAGCGGGAGAAGATATAAACAAACTGTATTTGGAGAATTTAATGAGAGCTTTGAGTTCAGATTTCTGCTTAGAACGGAAGAAACATTTTCTTTTTTTTAACTAGTTTTTCCTGTAGACAGAAATAAGGGGTTTGGAAATAAAAGATAGATTAAAAGGAAAATAGTATGATATCATTCAATCTCTAAAGGCAACTGGTGGACGCACTCAGATGAATTTATATACCACTGTAGAAATACATATTTATTTGAAAGAAAGTACATGCATATATTCCTGTATGACGCCAGAATTTTTCTGTTGCAGTACCTCTAGAGGGGCTGCTCAAGCTCTTTGTCTCTTCTTACTCAACATGTAAAATAGAAATTGGCTTTGCCTTTTAGAATTTAGGAACTCAACATTGACTCCCTTTCATCTTTTTGCCAGCTGCTGGTTTGTACCCCATTTCCTGAGACATATTGCATTTTTTTGTACTGACATCACTGATTCAAATCTTATCTGGCAAGACAGGTCCATCGTGGGCATTCACTTGTTCATTCACTAGGAAACAGTAAGTCCAGTGCAGAATGGGGGAGAGGAGTTTGTTACAAATGACATAGAGAAGGCCAATATACTTGATGCCTTCATTGCTTTGGTCATTACCCATAAAACCAGCCTCCAGCAATCACAGGCCCCTAAGACCAGAGGGAAATTCTGAAGCAAGGAATTCTTACATTAGTGGAGAAGAACAAAGTTAGGGAGCACAGTTCATGCATTAAGTCCATGAGGCCTGACTGATTGCATCAGCAGTCCTGAAGAAGCTGTCTGATGTCATTGTGAGGTCACTATCTTTTAATGTCTTGGCAATTAGGAGAGGTTCCTGAAGAAGAGAGCAAATATCACTGTCTTTGAAAAGGGCAAGAAAGATCTGTGAAACTATAATTTCATCTTAGTCTCTGGGAACAAGATGAAGAAAAACCTGGAAGCAATGCCCAAACACATGGAGGACTAGAAGGTCTCTGGGAGTCATGAACATGGATTTACAAAGGAAAATCATACTTGACCAGCCTCATAGCCTTCTGCAATCAGGTGACTAGCTTGAAAGACAAGGGAGAGCAGTGGATGTTGTCTGTCTCGACTTCAGTGAAGACTTTGATGCAGTCTGCCATGCCATCATCATGGACAAACTGACAAAGTACAGGTATTGGTAAGTCCCCAGTGAGGTGGATTAAAAACCAGTTGAATTACCAGGCCTGGAGTATTGTGATCAGTGACCCAAAGTCTGGTTGGAGCCAGTAGCTAGTAGTATATGCCAGGATTCAATAGTGGGTCCAATACTGCTCAACATCTTCATTACTGATGGATGATGGAAGAGAGTGCACCCTCAGTAAGCTTGCAGTTGATACAAAACTGTGAGGATTGGCTAATTCTGCAGGGGGTTGTACTGCCGTCCAGTGGAATCTCATGAAATTCAACAAGGAGAGTTGCAAAGTGCACCTGAGGGCAAAGAACTGCATAGACGAATAAATGATGGGCTATGCGGCGGGAGAACATGGACAACGCAGCAACGACCAATGTGATCGAACGTTGACAATTTATTAAACGCAAGCATCAGCTTTTATAGAAAAGTTACAAAGTACTGGAACAGTCGTTATCTGATTGGTTAACTTGTGAAACGTCCATAGCGACAGGCTCTTGCCTTGCAAGCAAGGCCTGCTCCGTGGTAACCTGATCTGGCGCCGACATCCTGCTCAGTGCCTTTGTGGCAACCTGAATCGGGTGCTCAGTGCCTTTGTGGCAACCTGAATGCAGGTGCTCAGTGCCTGATTGCGGTGCTCAGTGCCTTTGTGGTAAGCCTGCTCAGTGCCTCCCCAAGGCAACATCCTCTTCATGTCGGCACGTAGGCATCCTTTGTTAACCCTTTCAGTAGCCTGTGAAGCCCTCAGCTCACTACTCGAGTGAGGCTAAGTCAGAGGCTGGATTGCTCACAACAAGAAACTGCAACAGGGCTAAGTGGTTGGAGAACAGCTTGGCAAAGGAGGACCTTGGAGTTCTGGTGGACAACAAGCTGACCATGAGCCAGTGATGCAGGAAGACCAACAGTATCCTGCAGCTGAACTAAGAACAGCATTTCCAGGAGGTCAAGCGAGGAGATTCATCCTCTTTACTCAGTACCGGTGAAGCTACATCTGAATTAATGTGATCTCAGTACAAGAAAGATACGGATTTACTGAGGATCTCCAGCACAGGGCCACAAAGGTGATTAAGAGACTGGAGCATCTCTCATATGAGGAAAAGCTGAAACATCTAGGACTGCTCTTTTGGTTTTGTCATCCCTTCCTCTCAAGTTCTCTCTCATCTTTTATTTCTAAATTCTCACAGGGCTGCTTATCAGTCCTTCACAAGCCTACTGGTAACTCTGTCCCTCCTTTTTCTTTTGTACCTCTCCTTGGCAATTCACTGTATTGAGTCTTTTGCTCTGGAGCCGCAAGTTAGAACTCCCTTTCAGGGCATCTTCTGTGTAGTCATAATATGGCACTGTGGCCAGCAAAGAGATGGATACACGTCTTCTCACAGGCGTGCATGCCTTGAGAGGTGGTGTTCTTGGGCTTTGAAAGTTCCCATGTTAAGCTTGCCCTCTTCTGTAATCCAGTGTGTTGTTTGATCCTGGAAACTTCTATTCAGCATTCAAAGAGTAACAGCAGACACAGCATAGTGAAAGTTTTCTTCTATATTAACCCATGCAAGATTATTTTCAATCTGCGAGGCCTTGCTGGAGCCTGACCAGGCAATTTGGCAACTGTTACCCTCTTACTGTCATCCATAAAATGAATGAACTACAACTGCTAAACCTTCAGGAATACTGAGTACCTATGTGTATTCCTCTGTCCTTTTCCTTTTACTTTCATGGCTGCATCAGAAGAGTGTTAAGGCAAGTGCCTCACAGGAAAATGGGATGTTAGGAGACTGACTGCTAGAAGAAAAGCTTATTCTCCTATATCCCTTAGGATTCACTATTGAACTGCTTGGGCTCTGTTCACCACTAAGAATTCACTAATAAAACACCTGAAACTGATGAATCTGTTCTGAATAGTACCTTAGGGGACTTTTACATCACTGCCTCCAATTATTCCATAGAGCTGAAAACTCTTCTTCACCTATTTGTACCTCCCCCTGTTGGTACACATAGTACTTTTGGGATTGCCCTCTCCATGGGCTGCAGGGGAGTATCTGCTCTGAAAACATGGGGCAGATATTGACCTTAATGTTCACACTTCTGTTTCCCTCTCCTTTTTTCTCTATGCCTCCTCTGCCTTAGTGGCATTTTCACAGAGGCATCATCATCTTGGCTGCTAGGCTCAGTTGTGCTCTGTGCGTGGGTCTGTTGGAGCCAGCTGGAACTGGCTGCCCCTGGCACTGGGCAATCCCAGCCTCCCCTCACACAGGTCATCTCTGCAGCCTCCTCACTGCCAAAACCCTGACACATACACTCCATAGAAAAAGCCATTGATTTTATCAGAACAAAGATGTTCTAGCAATATGCAAAGGCATGATTTGATGATGTGCAAAGACACGATTCTGTTTCTGTAGATATTGTTACCTTATTTTGAAGAACATTTTGGAGGGTTGATACTGTTTTGAACTTGCATGCAAGTTGCCTTCATGAATTTCCAGGTGATCATTTCTATCTGAATATATTGGCAAGACTATAAGATAGCTTTTTGTCTTTTAACTGTGAGGGCACTTATTTTTCCATAGCTGGCAGGCTGACCTGGCTGTTAAGATCTTCAGTTTGTGGTTGAAGTTGCCACTTAATTAGTCAACAGTTCCTGCATATTCCAACAGGATCCTGGCAACAGCTACAGCACTTTTTGTTGGCAAGACATATCCTTGACACCTTATCTTGATGTGTGGGCTGATGTGGGAATTGTCCTGGGAGAAAATTTTCAGTGTGTCTTTGATGCTTTCTTTGTTTGACAGGCCTGCTTCTATTAGTAACATTAACCATTTGTCTCTTCTTCCTATTCACTGTGCAAAATTCAGAGCAGTTACAGACATTTAGGGTGACTTCTGCTAAGCATATTCAAACCTTTTTATCCAATAGTTTTCATAGTTTTTCATGTTTCCAATTGTTTGACTCACCTGGAAATGTGGTTGTATGTATGCACATAACACCTTTTCAGGTACCTTATCAGGTACTTCACCTTTATTCGCCTATTGTTCATGCTCCATTCTGGAAGACGATTTTTAAAATCTAGTTGTTGTCTTGAAAGTGGCTGCACACAGCATTATGGGAAAGAGAGCACATTCAAGCAGTCTGCTACACAGGATCTGTAATGTTTGATGGAGCTATGCCTTCATACTGAATCTTGGAAGTTGATGCCATTCATAATGTATAAACTTTTGAGAATTGTAAGTATAGGTTTGCTCCACAGGTTATACAAACAACTAAAAGAAATAATTTCCTTTGTCTGTAAGCAATGGAGCTCAACAGATGGCATCATCTGTGAAGATGACATTTCAGTAATTTCTCTGTGTGACTCTGCTACCCTTTTTGGAAAATTTCAGCAAGTATGGTTGATGATAAGCAAGAAGTAAGGCTTGAGCAGTTAGCAGATAACTTTCATGAGCCCTTAGAGAATGTGTTTGGTATCAATCCCTTCCAACAAAGCTTAAAGCTTAAAGAAACTATGGTGAAGTGACTTAATGCAGCAGTGCCCTTCAGTGCTTGCATCCCAAACATCTGTCATCTAAGCACTTTGAGTTCCTTCCAGACACTGACTGAACATTACCTCGTTTCCAAGCAACCTCCCAAAGCTTTGGAGGATAAGTTGTATCATTCATTGCATTAGGGTACTCTGGGATCTTCTGTAAGAAGCTTGATGGCAGAATATCTGCTTGGACTGAAAATGTGTATGGGCACATTTTCCTCAAAAAAAAAAAAAAAAAAAAAAAAAAAAAAACCAAAACATAGAAAAAGGTTTCAAACAAAAAATTCAGATGCAGCCCACCACGGCTGGTCACTCTGGCTCACCCCAACCTTTCAGTCTCTTTTGCAAGGCAGAATTATGTCTAAGTCTTGAATACTGGCCGCTGCATTCTCCCTATAAACAGTGAAGTACAGAGAAGAGTGAGGGTGTACTCCTTAGAAAAGGGGATGTGTTGACCATGCAAACCAGCAGATGCCAGTTAGTGGCCTGTAATCTTCCTTTGTAGTTCTTGTGGTGATACAGCCTGAAGGTGTGAACCTAGAAGGGAAATGTGCGACAAGCAATTCCATGTAGTTTATGTAGGACCCTTTCAGCTGCAGAAACCAGACTGAAGCCTGTTCTTTGTGTGTTTGGGAACTGTCGGTTCATCTCTTTCAAACTCATTCTTTCTGCAATTAATGAAAATGCTCAAATATTACCTTGTATTTCTTTGTGCATTCACTGAAAGACACAGCTAAAATCAAGAACTGATCTCCTTCAGCTATTTACTCATTTGTTAATTTGTTTTTGATATCAGTAAACATCTAAGCATAAGCTGTAGCAGTACGACATGAGAAAAATGCATCTTGCAAACTTCTTATCACGTTTTAATAGACAAAACAATTATTTGTCTGTCCCTATTTTATGTATGCATGATTTTTCTCCATTTTTTTTTTAACAGCAGAGTGGTTTATGCCACAAACATGAAGTTTTGGGTGTAAACCTCTACCCTATTAAGATGGAAATCCAAGAGTTTCTCTTCAGGAAAAAAAGGAGGCCATTTGCTGCTAAATCCCACAAAATCCCATTGAAAATTTCTTTTACTGATTAATCTTGTGTGTTTTGGATGGCAAGTGGAGCAAATTGTTGCCATTTCTGATAAAGACAAACTTAGTAATCAAAAGCATGCATGTAGTGAGAAAGTATATTGAGGTAGTTTATTTATTATTCCATAACCATATACTGCCACCTGAATTGATATTAATAAAAAAATCTGTTCTCACAGCTGTGTTTTACAGTATTATGGGGCATAAATTTTGGTTTTTTTTCTCACCTTTGTCATCATCACTAATGTTTGTATCACTTTGCATCTGTCCAGCATCTTTAGTGGCAGTTTGTATTTCCATGCACTGACTCACAGTAAGCCTTACTACTCTTGTCATATGTCTGAGAAGTTCTGGAATCATGTTGATTGCCTGTAGTTGGTCAGTCAGTCTTGGATGGAACTAATTTTCTTCATACAAACCTGTACGGAGCTGTGTTTTAAACTGATGACCAAACCAGTTGCTAACACCGGGATGTTTTGTCAGTTGCTGAATAGGGCTTAGACAGCATCAGGGCCTTCTCTGTTTCTTGCTTTTACACTAAGTGAGTTGGCTGGTGGTGGGCAAGAGGCTGGGAGGGAACACAGCTGGGAGAGTTTATCCCAACTGACGAAAAGGATATCCCATACTATATAGCATCATGCTCAGGATGAAAACCAGGGGGAAGTTTTTCCAAAGTAGTCATTGCTCAGGCTGGGCAATGGTCTGCTGGAGATGAGTGATTACTTTTGCATCTTTTTTTTTATCTCTTTTTTTTTTTTTTTTCTTCATTTATTAAACTCTTTAGGTAGCAGAAGTATCTGGTTCATAAATCGCAGGAAACTGTACTGAAAGGTACCCCAGCAAGAAAATGGTCACATAGGGTTATATGCTTTCCCTAACCTTTCATTGAAGGGAATGTTGAAATAATGGAATGTTGAAATAATTTCTCATTGAATATTAGCCCAGGGCTGCATAAATCCTCTCACAGTTGATAGCCTGATAGATTTAACCAAAGAAAAACAAAAGTATTCAAAATAAGAAATACCCCAGGTTTTAGTAGAATAAAATCTGAAACATTTAATCTCTTTATTATAAAAGCTTAGTATGGTGTCAGACAAAAACAGGAGAAAAATGGCTAGACACAATCTTCTCCCAGCCACCATGATCTTGCAGGTGAGCCTTTAGTCTCCCACTGCCTTTCTAAAGTTGAGTGAATTTGCATCTTCTTTCAGCGTCTTCTCTCCGTTACCTCTGAGCCCAGGTTCTCTGCCATGTTCTAACAGCAGTTTCTGCTCAGCTGCAGTCTACTACTTCCCTGCTAAGCCTGTGGCCTGCCATCTGGGTTTTCTATGGAACTTTGGGGTTTTTTAACCGGGGCCCACTCTGTGTCTCCTTATGGAAACAAATCATATTTTTCCGTTTCTTCAGGGATAACAGTTATTCTTAAGGGAGCATAATATCAGCTTAAAATAGAAGCAAATATAATATGCGGCCTATTGTAGCAGCACACTGATACAAGACAGTCAAGAACCCTAGGAGTGCTTCTCCACTGTTGGTAAGACAAAGGTTTTTGGTGACAGCTACAGTATCTGTAACTTGGTCCTTCTTACTTGTAGTCACTCACTTTTCTTTTCCCAATGTGTTCAAATTCTGTGGAAGGTCCAACTCTGTTTGAGTTTTGGCAAGATTTATTTCATCTTTATTTTCATCTTTCTATTCTAGCACATAAAATTCTTGGCTGTTTCTATGGGTGTGTATGTTTGTGTTCCTCATTAGTCCCAGTACCCTCATCCAGCTGGTGATCGTCTGACATTTCTGCCACTTTAATCATGAAATTTCACACCTCCCATCTTTGATGTGTTCAGTTCTTTAACTGGTTCCTTTAATTTTGTACTTTTTCCTTCCAAAAGAGAAAATCTTCGTAGTTTTGTTTGTCTAGACTCTGTTGAAATTATAGTGATTCCTATTTGCTCCTTCCAGAGTTAATCTGGGTGACTAGTGTTTCTGTAGTGTCCTTGACGTTTATCAAACTAAACTAAAATATAAGGTATCATAATCTTTTTCAGGCTGAGTGTGCATTTGATGAATAAAAAAAGTTAAAAAAAAAAAAGAAAAAAAAGTTTTGCTGAGGAATAGAGATCCTATCAAAATCAAAACCATTTGTTTTCCTGATATATGTGCTAAGTTGGACTTATAATTGTGTGATTTCCTCTAGAACCTGCTTCTCTAATGTTAACAGTCTTTCTCTGCATTCATTCTCACTACCAAGATTTTCTATTCTTATTGATCTTCTACGTACAAGTTTCCAATATTTCAGTAATAATAAATTGACTTTGCATAGCTTGGCAGCTTTGACATTTCATTGTGTTATTTCATTTCTTTTACCAACTGCTAGCAATGTAGCAGAGGCAATTTTTATAGAAAACTATGGTAAGTGGAGTCCATTTCTGATCCCTGTCAAATAAGCCCTTCAGTGCTGTTTGCTTAAGTGTCACTTCAAACTAAATATCTGAATGTACCTATTGGGCATGCAGAGAACAGCTGAGCCTGAAAAGTAGTCAAATAACACATTTGCCAAGCCAGTAGGAAGTGCACTCTGCTAAAAGGTAGAAACGAACTAACCTGTTGTAATATAAAGAAAGAGTCAGTATTAAGAGAAGATCATGGTGATCACATTGTGAATTTGTGATTTTTGGTGTGCATCATAAAACAAGAAAGGAACAAAGGAATTTGCAGCTTTTATACATGAAAACACTGGAAATGCAACTCTTGTTTGCCATCCATTTGGAAATGAAAAAATAGAGGAACTTTGGGGAACATTAGCATAAAATCAATAATTTCCTACTTTGTTAGTATTGCTACTATGCTTTTTGAAGGCAAAAAAGAGTAAAGATAAGTAACTGTGTCAGTGCCTGTCACTCTTGTGTGGTTTAGACTTCCTTCTTATTTACTTATCTAGCTTTTACCTGCTTTACTCTGCCGGTGGCTACTAAATTCTCAGAGTTATATATACAACTACTGAAAGCTTCTTTCTTGGTGTATAATAGCAAAGAGAAAAAGCATTCTTTGATTGTGTCACTGTCTCATTATACAGATTCTATTCCAGGTCACAGAATGCTATGTTACAGACTATTGTTCAGAGCACAGGCAAAATAGTAGGGAAAAATAGAAGAAAAGAAAATTAAAACCAAATATATTTATAGAATATATTTCCCAAATGATGCAAATTAATTATAAGATGAAATGTTAATGTAAACCTGAAAAGGTAGAAACATCTTGGCTTTTCACATAAGCCTATATTATTTGCCATTTGTGAGCTCATTTGTACTCAATACCTGAAAAACAAAGCTATTGATTTTGCCTTGTAATCAGGTTGTGAAAACTGTTCACCCATGCTGCAAACTTGCTGTCTATCTTTGGCTAGCTTTCTGGCATACAGGAAAATACTTCTGAATCCTTTAATGGAGTTGAAGGAGAGGGATTTGAGTGAAACAGATTTATTTATGTATTTATCAGATGCAATTTGGAGAAGACTGCTTGCAGACCTCATAGCAGCCTCCCAATATCTGAAGGGGGCCTACAAGGATGCCGGAGAGGGACTCTTCAGGGACTGTAGCAATAGGACAGGAGGTAATGGGTTTAAACTTAAACAGGGACAGTTCAGGTTAAATTTAAGGAAGAAGATCTTTACTGTGAGGGTGGTGAGGCACTGGAATGGGTTGCCCAAAGAATTGGTAAATGCTTCATCCCTGGCAGTGTTCAAGGCCAGGTTGAACAGAGCCTTGGGTCACATAGCCTAGTATGAGGTGTCCCTGCCCATGTCAGAGGGGTTGGAAAGGACCTTAAGATCATCTAATTCCATCCTATGAACTAGTTAAAAGAGATTCCTGGTTAATTTCAACCATGCTGTGATTCAGTGAGATACCACAGCCCAAATATGTTATTTTTCCCTTCCCTACCATTTTTTATTGGTTGCTACTTGAGATATAGAGTACAGGTTCAGTGCTTGGTGAAGATGATTCTTTACTCTCATATAATATTTCTGTTTCAAGGAGAAAGTTGGGGATGGAGGGGAAATATTTTTTTTTTTTTTTCTGCATGATCAGATGTGGCAGTAGAAGCTTCAATGGCTGCAGAACAGTGGAAGAGAGGGTTCAGAGCCTTCTGAGTACCAGATCTCTATACTGTTATCAATGACACTTGCAGTCTCTGTGAAGACAGAATAAAAAACTAAATGCTGTTGGTTTGGTAAGATGTATATTGCATGAACAGCTTGTTACTATATAATTATAAAGGCCTTTAATAGCCTTAAAAAAATTGTGACAGCTGGAAGATTGTTAACCAGGAGTGTGCTACAGAAAGAATACAAATGCTCTGGATTATCAAGAAAAGGAAAGGGTTGACCCTGTGGTGTTTGCCCTGAATAACAGCCTGAGGTATGTTGAGAGTAAAAATAAGAGAGGTAAGATTTCATTTTCAGAAGGGTAGAGCAGCATTGAGGTTTAAAGCAATTCTAGGGAGAGAGGGGAGGGAGCTCAGTTCCAGGACCTGAGTGATGGGAACAAGTAAGGAATCTGTATAGAATCTGCCATGCATATTTAATTATTTAAGTACTTGCTTCATGTATTTTTTAAGTGAAGAACTTGTTTCATACTTCCAGTTTTCTCATCTGAATTGTTTAGTGCAAAATACAGGTTCATGTGAGTCTGACCCTTTTGTCTACTCTGGCCTTCCTGGGGCTATCAATTCAAAATAAAATTTGTAAATGCTGTAGGCAAGGCCTGTAAGAGCATGAAACTCAGGGAAATTATGAGAATCTCAGTATTAGGTGTCTTCTGGAAAATATATGAATAGTATACAAGTCAAGGTGGAGGCAGATAGAATTCAGAGCTAGAACAAAAGGAAGTATTCCACATAAGCCTACATCTGCCTTAGGCAATGATTAGGCAGTACAGAGAAAGTTCCCAGCTCTGGGAAACACATACTGTCATGAGTCTCAGGGTTGTCTCTCAAACTGGAAATTCAAGCTAAACCAAATAATTAGGTAACTGAATCCAACTGCTTACTTCACTCCTTTGCTAAAGGTTTTTATTTCCTCAGGAGAGATGACGAAATAGGTCATGGGTCTACTTCTCAGTCATGTCAAGTTAAACTGCCATTAATCTCAATCTATGTTAGTATCATGAATTATAAATATGTTTTCCTATTCTGTTACATTTGTCACATGGACAGTAGCATCTATCTGAAAGACAGTGCAGACAATAGTGGGTAGTAACCTGACAGCTGTCTCATCAAAAATTGATAAAGGTTTTAAATTTTTACTCATTGGTAGAGTTTATTGTGTTTGGAACACAAAAAAATTGTCTTGTCTTACTATGATGAGAGAATTAAATCATTTTGGAACTACATGGACATTTTACCTTCTTTACACATCATGGTTCACATTTTTATGTGATTGTCTACTGTAGATGCACCTCTGATAACAGAAATACTTATGACTAACATCTTGGTGACCTTGGAATGCGTGCACGTTCCTAAACAACTTGTTAGGTGTCAGGCAGCTCTCCTTGTTACCATGTTCCTAACACTGCAAATTATGGAACACAGGTTCTCACCTGGTCCTGATAGCTTATATGCTGCACTGTTAGATTTAGGATTCTCTAAGTATTTTGGGAAAGCAAGGCATTTTTTGAAAGGCATAGTGTGCCAGCTGGTATATTGCTTATATATTGTGTGAAGAATACTGTGTTACCTTGAAATCCTTTGATTTAGAAGAGAGTTAGCTAGAAAAAAAAAAAAAAAAGTATTTGAAATCTACAAAATCAGACAATCCTATTGCAGATGTTTATAAAAAGATGTACAGGCATGATATAAAAAAGTACATAATCACAAGACTTCATGAAGAAATTATTTTCTTGTCTCTCCCTTCTTTACCTGAGAATTTTCAACTTTCTTAGAACTGGCAAAATGAATCCCTTCTGAATACCATATACTTCAGTTTATATTCACTAAAATAAAACAAAACAAAACAAAACAAGCCTATTTTGTTGGAACACTTTAGCTTTTATAGCCGTTTTTTCTTTCTGAAGACCTCAAGATATTCCAGATAAACACAGTCATTCTCTCTGAAACATATGTATTTCTTCCTTATTCCAGAGATAGCCTGGCCATCATCTGAGCATTAATTCTTTTGACATGCAGATGTTTGTTTTAGATAAAGCATTATCGCTTCTAGTTCAGACAGATGTACAACTGCTTGCTTCAACCCTTTTTTGTAACTCAACATTAATGATTCGATAACAAGTGTTTCACACTGAATCCTGTTTTTATGTATCACAGAATACCTTGAGTTGAAACTGACCCTAAGGATCATCAAGTGCATCAGTACATAAATGTATATACTTGATACAAATGCATCACTATTTAAACATATATACTTGATATAAACATCTCTCAGGTTACATGCTTGTAGGCCTGAGCTATTGGTTATTGACTGGACAAGAACCAGAACCACAGAAGTCAACTGGCTTGGACTGGAAACTGGTTCACGCTGATGGGCTCCAAATATTTTTTTCTCTGATGTGCTGTAATACTGTATTATATTTGAATAACAGAGTGTTTAGTATGTCTAACTTCAGCATCACTCTGAAAAGCTGATATGCAGGGGGTTGAGTTGTTTTCCACAGTCAGTTGATAGAGTCTGTACTAGCTAAGTAATGCAAGCCTGTTTTCCAAATTTCACTCTACCTGTTCTAGTTGTCTCAGGTCAGCATATTTTCCACCTTGTTCATGGGCAAGGTATTGCACCACATTAATAAGAGAGAATTAGACAAATTACATTAGTTGAGCTTATGAAGAATAGCAAACACAGTAAGTAAATCATCCATTATGTTTGTAAGTGTTAACACTGAAATTGTTGACAAAAAGGCCAGATATTGATAGCCATAAAACTAAGGGAAGTCCTTCCTTTCTTAATGATTCTTCATAGCACTTCTGAAATGCAACATTGCACTTCCTTAACTGGAAGGCAAGAGCAAGTTTAAAAGATAAGGATTTTGGCCAAGGACAAACTTTCATAAAAATGGTAAGGGAATTTCTCAGTACCCTTGAATCTTTCAGACTTACTGATTTTAATTAATCCTTTGTGGCTTAATGAACCATTTTCAGCCAGAATAAAGTGGCAGAATCATAGGAAATTGACAGTGAAACACCCCCAAATATTACACTGCCAGTCACTTTAGAAAAAGAAATTATGAAAGAAGAATGTGAATATCTGTTATAAGGTGAGCTGGCTCAATCAAAGTCTGGGATGAGGCAGATGACCAACCTGGTTCCCACTGTAGAGTGCAGCAGCTCAGGAGGTGTTTTACAGATCTAATATGAGAGAATAGTCTCAGTTCCTTGCCCTAAAGCACAGAAGACCAGCAGAACTGACTTGCTGATTTTACGTATGGGAGGGCTACCAGGGTTGCAAGTTTTGCAACCCCTGATTTAAGTTGTTAAAACAAATGAGGAATGAAGAGCACAAATGTAAATCTCTTCCACCCTAGGCAGTTTGGGGAAGTTTTTTTTTCTCTCCTCTACTGCCTGTTTTATGATGCTTTACCACTCTTGTTTCATGAAAGTCTTGTGATAGGGTTCAATATTCATGGTAGATGTAAGTGCAGATTCAGAATAATAATAGTTTGTTTAAAAAAATCATTAGAGCAGCTACATGAAAAAAAAATCTTAATTTACTTCTTAACCTCTTTTTATTTGTGTTTAGTTGTGTTTCTTTAGTTGTGTATTAAAATGATTCTTTTGCTGTTTAGTTCAAAATGACAGTTTCAGTGTAAAAACATGTATTATATTAGCATATTGATTAAATAAACTTTGATATTTTGCATAAGTTTGGTGTTTCATATAATGACCACTACTGCTCAGTACGTAGGAAAGATTTCAGTTCTTTTGTGTTTCATCCACTTTATTTTACATATGGTGGCATGTAAGCAATTTTACAAGTACACCTTTCCATCTTCTCTTCCCATTTCTGTACTAGTAGAGAAGCTGAAACAATATTCTTTCTCCCACGTTAAGTGTTTTCTTTTTTTTGCTTCTGCTTTCGCAACCAACTCCACTCCCCATTTTTAACAAACACTTTAAAATTTGGTTTCTGAAGAAGCTGGGAAATTCTATATATAGCATGTTGCCTCAAATGCAGGCAAGTTTTAGTGCTCATTAAATGGAATACAAAGGCAGAATAAGGTCCTGTTTGGTTAAACATGTTCTGTTTGCCTTGGTGCTAATTTGGTACTCTGTACAATTTTGTTTTGTGCTGTATTTAATTTTAACTGAGAAACATAGGTTGTAAAATGACATTTCTTAAAGACTAAATTCTTCTTAAGGTAGGAAGGAGCACCACCCTACCCCCCACCCCCCTCCCCCCTCACACACACTACCCCCTATGGAATTTTGGGTTTGATTTGGGTTTTTTAAAGTTTAATTTTGGTTTTCTGATCTTTTTTTTTTGGTAGTTATGATCCTGAAGTTCAGCTGCAGTAGGTTTCAACCAGATCAAACCCAATATATGTAGTTAAATTTGTTGCTTTTTGGACAATCTGAAGAGAATACAGAGCTTAGAGTAGAACTTGCTCAATTTCAAAGTTCATTATGACCATTCCATACGATTCTAATCCCTATCAAGAACCAGAACCATAATAGAGAAACTGTTGTCTCATGGTTGATATTTGTCTGGGAGTTCTGCATTAATTTCCAAACTTTTCAAAATGTTGTAAGTAAATATAAATAAAAATGTTCGTAGAGCATTCAAAAATGTGTACCCAGGCCATTTTATGTTTAAAATACTGTAATTTGAAAAATTTCACATCTTTGATTCCTGTGAAATATGTCTGATTAATTTTGGAGTCTGATCTGTAGAACTCTCTGCAAAAGATTCACAGGAATCATGAAGACATGAAAGATTACTGAAAAGTGTATCCTGGTACACTGTAATATCTGTAGTAAGAATTTTTCAGATATATAATTTGTCTTGAGACAAATGAGGAAAGATTGTGCCCTGCTTTGTTTTCTTTTGAGTTAATTGTGATTTTTCTTATAAATGCTCTGATCATAAGCCAAAGCCTCATTATATTATTCATGAATCTGGAGATAAATAACACCGTGGAAGCTCATTTCACAAGGAACTCAATTCTAGGTTAATTCTACCTAACAGGAGCTCTAATTTGGTCTAGTCAGTAAGGGATGTTAATAAATGGTTTGGCATATACGTGTGAACTTTTTCTACTAGGTAAGTATCTGTACTCATTTTTGTCAGGTATAAAGGGCATTTAAAGAGCGTGGTAAGTATATGTCAAACATATCTGCATAGTTTCTGAATAGTGAATTGTATTAAATTAAATTTCTGGTGTTGCTATGACTCTGAGATTTTCAGGCAATTTAAGTATTACAATTTGTCAACATATTAACGTATTTTTGCAAATGGAAGGAAACCCAGCTACATGTAAAGTCTACATTTTAATACTCTGCTAATCACAAATTAATATCCTCAAAAATAGCAAAATAAAAGCTACTTGCTTTTGATTATTAATAAATAGTCCTTATTTATAAATATAAGAAGATATTATTTATAGATAGCACCGCAGTTCAAAGGCAAGTAATTGTTTGACCAGAGTTTTTATGGTGTAGCAATAATTGTAAACCAAAGTGATTTAATATGACTTTAGAGGAATGCATTGCATTCAAAATATTCACATATCAGTGTAAGAGAAATTGTTAGGAACCCAATCAGTATGTTTGGTTTGGGGGAAGGAAACCATGTTGTTAAAATATTCACTGATAATAGTGCTTAGGGAAATACACAGGTAATTTTTTTATTCCCAAACCAAGCAGTTAATTTGCTATTCAGTGTGCAAAATGGATCATAGGTTGCCACAGTGAATTACTTTTCAATCTGATCACAATGACAACAAGCAAAAGAATTGTGTGTTTTTTCTTCTTTGTAGATACCTGGACCTGTCTACAATTTCACTGGCTGTATACAAGTTATAGAAATTAATGATGTGGGACCTTTCAACTTCTCTAGTGCTGTGGGAAGAAATAATATTGACCATTGCAGGTAAACCACCTTCTGGGCCTTTTCAAATCAGAAGAAACTGTGTTGATTTTGCTTTTTTCCCTAAATAAGATGACTATTTTAGGTAATTTCAACAGTTTCCCTGTAAATACTGTAAATTTAACCATTTCAGAAAAAAAAAAATATATGGAGAGATATTGTTCTTTCTTTTATGCTTCTGAAGCATACTCTTTATGGAAGATGCTTTTTGCAGAGTATTTCAGTTAAGCTCGACAGCATATTTAGAGTGTTTTCACCCTCTGAATGCTGAAACATTATCTTGCTGTACTAAGCAAGATAATCTGCAAGAAAGTGCAAGAGTGGGGACTGGGGTGATGTTCTGGCTATGTTTCTACTTATGGTTTTGTGATTTCCATTAATCTTTTACCAAGCACTGATGACTTGGTGCAGCACTTATATATATGAGTTGTGAAAAATGGTGGAAAGTATTGCTTCTGAATGCATAAAAAACCCACTGGGTTTTATTTTTGTATATTCACATTGCTGGTGGTCATTACTTGATTGAAAGAAAAGGCTAAACAGAGGCAATGGTGTAGATTAGGATTCTGTTCTCTTTTATAAAAGATTTAAATATGGGAAAGTGGAAAATGAGAGTAGAGGCTAGTTGCATTTGTAGATCATGAAGTCTTTCAAAACAGAATATGATTTTAATCATTGGACATATATGTCCAATATCCCTGGAGAATTTCATATAATGTTTTTTACATATAGCTTTAAATTTTTCCTCTAAAATTTACAGAATATTTTAATTAATGTTCATGCGCTTGTTTAAACAGTATGTTAGAAAGCTAGTGCTGACTAGATCATTAATTAAAAATCCATGAGATAAGAAGTCTGCTTCCACTTCTAAAACTAGCCCCTTCATGAATTTGCACACATCACACTCAAAAGTACAAAAGGAGGGTAAATATCAAACCCATTATATAATAAACCACCTGACTCAAGTCCTAGACATCTAAGCCTTTGCGTGTAAAACTTACACTGAACATAAAGTTCAGCTTGTTACACTTGCACAGACCTGCCACCACGATTTTTATTTAGAACAGCAGCTCAGTGTCATGTCCTTGTCCAAACTTGACTAAGAAATAAATCTTTACACCATTCGAGTTCCCCAAGGCATTTTGTTTGGAAGATGTTCTCTGAGTGAATTTAGCAAACTGTTGTGGGTGTAAATCCTGCACAAAATGCAGAACTGTGGCCTCTGTTGTGACAAATCCCAGCTAAGAAAGAAGCAATTGCTCCACTCCTGAATTTCTGCACAGAGATTTTCCCTGGCATGAACTGTGGTCTCCTCAAAAACAGGAGAATATACACTTGTCTGTGGAACTATGCCTCTTTGCAGAACAGAAATTCATGGAGATGAAGGCAAGTGAGGAAGCTGCTTCATGCATTTAATTAAGGTATTAACTAAAGGGGAAAAGTATCTTCATTTCAAGAACTATTTATATATTAGAAATCAAATAAACATTGGAAACAAAAAAAAAAAAAAAAAACCAGAACCATAAACCATCTCAGATGACTTCTCTGGTTAGGATAGGAAATTGTTCTAGATTTTGCACAGGTATTAGAGCTTTTGTGTCCCAAATCCTAAGCAAGATCATAGAATGGTTTGGGTTGGAAGGGACCTTAAAGATCATCTAGTTCCAACCCCCCTGCCATGGGCAGGGACACCTTCCACTAGATCAGGTCGCTCAAAGCCCTGTCCAGCCTGGCCTTGAACACTGCCAGGGATGGGGCAGCCACAACTTGTCTGAGAAACCTGTTCCAGTGTCTCACTATCCTCATGGCGAGGGGTTCCTAGTATCTAATCTAAATCTACCCTCCTTCAGTTTAAAGCCATGTCCCCTTGTACTATCACTAAAACACTTTTTTTTTTTAACTACTAGATAAAAGAGAGATGACTTAAAAACCAGGACTCTTGTTATCTTCTGTGCTTTCTCTCATTTGCCAAAACCAATACTTTCTCTGAGATAGGTGTCTACATCCTTGGGCTTTTTGACTTTCTTTTTCCATTTTTTCCTATTGCATAGTTTATATAACCATTCAGTTAAGAACCAGTAGCCTTCAAGAAACAAGACCAATGAGGTCTGCTTTTTCCAGTCTGTGTACATAACGTATAGAGGGATATAGACAGGAAGAAGATGGCTTATAAGCAGATCTGGTTTTGTTTCTTTTTCAATTTCTTTAATATAGAATGCTATATTACCTGTTCTAATCTATAGAATTATATGCCGAAATGATTGAATTTTATATTGCTTCTGATACTTCCCTTCATACTTAGTCAATTAGCATAGAAATATGACTTTTATGGTATGATACAGACATTAAATTTTGCTTTATTTCAATCAGAACACAGTGATTAAAGTCTAGGGTTGTTTTTTGCAAATACTTACTGTGCATATGTAACAGATTAGGTAATTGAATTACCATGTTAAGTTTGTGCAGATGAACTGTCGAAATAGTCTTGTTCTTAAAGGGATGCTGGAAGGATGCTGGGCCTTCTCAATCCTCCTTTCTGGACAATATGCTCATTTTACTCCCCTGCTTATCTCAGAATGCTACAGATGAGCCTAACAGTGTCCAGCCCCATGCAGTCAACACAGAGCTGGCTCCATCCTGGTCCAAATCAGAACTATTTCTATCCGTGAAAAGCTGGGAAACAGAAGTGAAATTAGACTGAATCTCCCTCAGTGGCATGGTTGTCCCATGCAAGTGAACCGCAGGGAAGCGTGGCAAGCTTTCTCATTACTCATTCCCTTCTTGGTTACACAAGAATGTCATATCTGCCCACACATGGCAGCTTACATTATCCTTTGCTTTTCACTTTAGGTATAACCCACGTACATCCTGACCATCATCAGTCCTTAAATAGAAATTCTGATTCTCAGAAAATATATAGGAATCCCATCAGCCATTCTTTTTATTCAAGACAGGCTTGTTGGGAAAAGACATTTGTGTGAGGAAAAGACATTTGTGTTGAGAAGGAAGGAGAAATTGATTGAAGAAAGTTCCTTAAATATAGCAATAATAAGTTATATATGTTGCAAATATGAGTAGCTGGTGAATACTAGAAAGCCTCGTGCACTTATACTGTATTTTCAGACTTCATATGGTTCTGTTGGTGCAATATTGCTACAGTTGGAGCTCCCTGTCAGTAGAACAGTACTCTACAATCTGACATTCAAAGCAATCCAATTTCTTTCTATAAGAACCTCTCTGTATTTATCATTCAGTGGCACTATGCATTTCTGTTCTTGCTGTTGTAATTTTTCTTTACTTGACTTTCTACTTATCGTCACCAGTTTGTAGACTTCTAATCCTTTTGAATGCCCCTGCTTTTGCATATTTAGCCATACTCTAGTGGCATTCCCTTACCCTGCTGGGGGATTTACTTCTTGGTTTCTCAGCAGTATGGATTGCTTCATTATTTTGGTGTAGGAAGTTAGACAAAGGGAGACATGCAGAAACTTCTTAAAAAGTATGGGCTTGTGAGTAAATTTTAAGGTTGTGAATTCTTGATACGTTTGAAATTTACTCATATGTGTTCTGCCATTTTTTTAACTGGATTTATTTGAATTTTAAAATACCTAATGATGAGCTAATATGTGAAAAGAATATAGACAGCTGTCAAAACCAAATTTTAGAAACAATCAATTAACCTTTTGAAAGCTGTTGTCATCACTACTTCAGGACAAGTCAGTAACTTTCATAGGTATATATACTTCATGTTGCTTATCTCAGATATTACTGCAATTTAAGTTACTGCTTAAAAATCTTTGAGAATTACAAAATGTAAAAAAATGAAGTCATAACATTAATTTCACTGTCATACGTATCTGACTATCTGCTTAAAATACCCTAAATATGTAGGACAACAGTGTTTTTTTTTTCCTCAGGATCTTGTACTGAATATGTCATACACAGCAAAGAAGGGAGAATTATTTGGCAGAACTAAATGGGAGATGGGAACATGGAAATTGCCTTTCATGGTGTTTTGGAAGCAGATGCTAAACTTCTGCTTAAATTCAAGAGGATAAATGATGAACGTAGCACCAGGCAATTGATAAGATCAAAGACCTTAAAACTTGCAATAAGCCCGATCCTTTTGAAAGATGTAGGATGTCTGCATGCTCAGAAGCACTCTTTCAAGTATAAGGCTTTAACTCAGTTAATCTGTAAAGTTATAGCCCAAATCCTTCTGCGAATCCCATGCATCACTGTTTAAGCCTGGAGTTCATAGGTATGCAATAACACATAATACCACGGGGAGGAGAGAACAGCTAGGAGGGATGTATTGCACTGAGGGCTCATCAGAGCTTCCTGCCATAAGATGTAATCAAGGTGGAATAGAAAATGGCAGAATAATGGTATGGGCAGGAGAATGAATTTAAACTTGACTCTGTGAGTGCAGATTTGCAGCCATAAAAGTCCTCTAAGCTATGAAGCTATTGCTTTCATGAAAGGTTATAAGAGAACCATATCAATTAGTAAAGGTCAGCCTCCAATAGGTAGTTTTCTGCAATTATATTAGGCTATGTATTTATGTAAATCTTGTCAAAGTTTATTTTCAAGTTTATTTTAAGATTCTGTTCCTGTCTCAGAGCTATGGACATATAGGCAATTTTGAAACAGGTTATATAATGGCCAACAGTAGTAGAAGAGACAATAGGAAATAATGGACCTCTGATGAGATCTGTTAAAAAACGAAATCTTTTCTAATTATTTTCCTTCTTCTGAAGCAAGCAAGATACTTGTGTTGTGTCAATGCAACATAAAGCTCCTGTGTTTCAGAAAATGTTATTGGGATAGATTTGCAGGATGAATGATTATCACTTTCAGGTAGAGTCCAGGTCGATGACAGATACAAACGAAGCTTTGAATCCCAGTATTAAAAGCTGGTATCTGCTGCAGCTCACTTTTGGTTTAGTCTCTGGGAGTTAGGACTGCTATATATTCCTGTAAAAGTATGTAGTAAATTCAAAGGTTCCAAACACACACATACATAAAATATATGCATATACATATGCATATGCATATACTTATATCAATCCAAGCTATGATTTATTCCTTTTTGAAAACATTCCTAACTAGGAAACAGAAAAATACTGTTTGCTGTTTTCCAAAGAGGAGTTTTACTGATGAATGCAAATGTACAAGGCTGATTTGCACTCACAGATAGGAGATAATAAGCTCAGTTCTTCATTGCAGCCTGTCGGACAGAGTTTTGGTTAATCTCTTAAAGATTTTATTTTGCTGTTAATTTATCTTAAGATGTTTTTTCCAGGCTGAAACTGAGCTTCCTCTCAGCAAAGGCTGATTACCATTTGCATTTAGGGAAAAGGCTCTTGAATGTGCATTACCCAAGTTCCATTCAATCAAGAGGACTGATGGGTTTCCTGATGCATGGCAATTTTCTCAGGAGCTGTGCAATACAATTTCAGTAAGGCCTCAGTTCCACTTTCTCCTCACTTATACACCTCCCAACAAGCTCTAAACCCCTTTCCTTATGCGTGAGTACTCCGCTTTCCATTCTGTAGTTTTCTGTGGTCTTTTTACAAACATCCTAACAGGCCATGAACATCTTTGTGAAGTTCAGTCTCCTGCGCAATTTCTCAACATGGCTCTTCCTTTATGGAACTTCCTGCTTTTTCAGAGTATTATAAAACATCACAACTCAGAACATCTGACACCAGGCATCTGAAGTGTTTGGTTTGGGTCTTTGAAATAAACTGCGTACTTTGAAAAGGGAAAAGATGGGTCTGCTGAAAAATTATTTTTCAGCTGGTCGTGAAAGGCAGTTACCATTCCACACCTAGAAAAGGAAAAGTGCCTATGATGGTGCATACTCTCTGTTAGAGTTCATTGTAAGAATCCATACAAGACTCAAGAAAGGTCAAAAGGTTCCTTCATATGAATCCATCTGAGCTGAAAAACTTATATTGAATCAAATGTACAAGCTGGCTGAAACCTGAAAGGGAAATCACCTCGTTCCAAATTTAAACTCTTCTGTCTACTTACATCTTAGTTTATAAATAAATGCAAGATCCTATGAGAAGCACTGAGCTTCTGTTATATGTGAAAGAGAAAATATTAAGACTTTATCTTCTTACATATCAGCATAAGTAGTCATGTTCGTATTTTTTCATTAGCAATTTGGAGTTATGTGCTTAATTCTGAAAAAGAAAAAAATATATACATGTATAGTGCTCTTCCACACTGCAAAAGAAAATGATTAAACCAACAGCAGTGACACCACTCAATTTTAATTATTTAACAGGTTTTCTGTGTATTCCATGTTTAACATAAAAATTGGACTAAATCTTTCTGAAGTACAGAACTGAAGATAAGAAATATCATCCATTTCTATTCACTACATATGTTGCATGATATTATGTTAACAACAATTCTGTGCAATTTTAGCAGAATGATACCAAGCATTTTTTTCTTTCTACATTCGTCTTTTTACTTATTTCTCTCTCATCTATTGCTTTTGCTGTCTAATAACCCTTTCTGTGTTTCTAATTGCCCCTTCCTCCTTTCCCAGTGCCTGAGTTGCTTGTATATTCTTTCATTCTCTTTGCTTGATTTGCTCTTTTTGATTTCCTTTATCTTTTACATTTCTTTGCATGTTTTCTTTCCATTTGTGAGTTTTGTTATCTTGTGCAACTTTCTTTCTGCTCCATATGTGTACATGAATTCTTTGTATTTTTTTCTGTTACATTTTCTTCCATTCTTCCTTCCTTCCTTCTTTCCTTCCTTTCTTCCTTGGCTTTCCTGTTCAGATAACGACATTTCAGTGACAGAGACTTCAATGTTGAAAAGAAAAACAAAAAGAACTGATCTAAGCTTTCATACTCTTATAAATCCTCAAAATCACTGTAAATTGTTTGTGATGGATATCAGCCAAATCTATGTGTCAAATATATGCAGGTGAGATAATGGCTATTTGTAAATACTACATTTCTCTCCCTGTTCCTGGAAAAGGTTGCCTTTCATCAGCATACTGCAAAACTAATACCAATCTTCCTTGGGGCAACTCTCTATTTCTACAAGATTAATAACAGGTTTTGCTGATCTTTATCTTGACCTTACTTACCCTACTGGAACTTTAGGTGTGTGTACATTATACCAACAGGGGATTGTTTCTCAGTTCTTTCAACAGATTCAGTGGCAGTCACTGTCTGTGTGTCCATAATGAGCAATTGTAATGAGATCTTGTTTTCTTCTGGAATTGCCTGGTCTCTGCATGGAAGCTTATAAGACAAGTCTTAAAGGGATACCATGCATATTTTTTCTTCTGTTGTTATCAAGGAGCCATTTGCAAGTATATATATCAGTGTATGCATGCCGGTGCATACGTCTGAGGTAGTGTGTTACTGAAAATAAATATCTCAGTTAAATATTTTGGAAAGCACTCTGATACTGTAGCAGAGAAAGGAATTTTTCTTATGAATAGGATTCACACGATTTCTAATGAAATTGTCTTCCTACTACTGTTTATGTGTACTTCATTATTTTATAACGTATATGTTTCACATGATAAAGAAAAGGCTTCAGTGCTGGAGAAATGTTAATTTGTGCTCATTTTCCAACCTTATATATATTTTAGTGCAGTTATATAATATTGAACATCTCCAGTTACTGGTGATTCCTGCTGTATATGATTAGTAAATTTATTAATGAAATTCGTAAAGCTTCTCTTACCCAAAATACTTAACTCTTGGCTATGAATTGATCCCTTTATATATCAGAAAAATTCAAAGCTTTAATCAGAACCCTCACAAAACTGAATTTGTTAAATAAATACTTTAGGAAGGAGAAATATATGTTAAAGACTTCTGTTACAACTACAACAACAAAACATCTGCTTTTACCTCTTTACATTGGTAGATTCAAAGACCAGAAACATCTATAATTAGTGTAAAAAGTCACTGTACCCATCCACAGCACATTCTTAAAATGTGGAAATGAGAGAGATGGCCCACCAGGTGCCTTTTCAGTAGGTCATCACAAGTTCTCATGTAGGAAGGATATAAGAGAGTTAAGGGTGTGACATTGCTCAGTGGACCAGCATGGTGGCTCAGAAATTATGGGGGGCATTACAGTCTAGCTGACAACACAGTGAATTCTCTGTATTTGGAGCTTCTTCAGTGTTAAGAGTGGTCAGAATTAGAGGGCTGCCAAGGTAACTTTAAAGTCCTTTTGCAGTCTTTCAGCCTTTCTTACCTGTGGATTATATGGTAATCAGATGGGTGGAGAGATACAAGATTTCTGCTGTGTATTTTTAGCTCTAGCAAATATGAAGGACTCTGCGACCGTGGGGGAAGCAAGCGGACGAACCAATATGGTTGATAAAGCAAGCTTCTATTTTATTAGCAAAAATCATCGCTTTATATATGTTTTACTCTGATTGTAATACACGTCGTATACATTGATTGGATACACGTTGCAACGTGCTATAACATGATTGGTTACCATACAACACAATCTTGCCAAGTCCTTCCCAGTGGTGGTCTGCTTATCAGTCTTCTCTTCATTCTTCTACCTGATACCATCTTCCTAGGTACTTTCCCCAAGGCTCAGGGAGAAACTGTCCTTGTCCATTATTGGTTCTCTAGATCATTATTACCATGGTTACATCTTCTGATAATGGTTTCTTGATGTACCACAGCAACAAGCTAGAACAGATGTTATCACACTCACACAGGCGATTGTTCGCAGAGCTCCACCAGTGACCCGTTACCTTGTGCTGTTAACCATTCTCCAACAATTCCCCCTTTTTCTTTTTGTGCTAATAGCACATTATTCATGGCCTTCATGGCCATAGTTTTCACACAAGATATAATACACCCAATAATCAATAATCCTATTATAAGCACAATTAAAATAATAAATCCTTGCTTGACTAACTCTCTTAACCATCCTGATAGACCCCAGCCGTTTAACAATGTGTCTAGTGGGCTCTGCCATTCTTGCAATTTTTTCATATTATCATTCAACTGTCTGATCTTGTCATGAATGGACTGGGATTTATCAGTAAGGTTAAAACAACACATTCCATCAAATTCTTCACAGCCATGACCATGAGCAAGCAATAAAAAATCAATAGCGGCGCGATTTTGCAAGGTAGCTTTTCTTATACTATCAGCTTCTGTAGCAAGATCATACAAAATTTTAGAAGTTATATTGATTTGTTTTCCTGCCCAACAAGTTAGGGCTTTAATCACTAAAGCATTGTGTATTGAGCTAAGAGATGGCAAAAATATAGCAGATGCAACTGTTGCTGCAGTGTCCCATAAGGTTACTGTATCAGAGCAATTATCATCCAAAACTTGCAATGCTCTTTTTGATTGATGTTGCTCTTGATTCAACTGAGAAAGTTGCAACAGTTGATGTTTCTTTGGTGTTATCAATGTTAATTTTCCTATATAACATGGTCCACCAAATGGCTTACAAGGGATACCGGGCCAAGCTCTATCCCCACATATTAAAAAATAGCCTGGGGGTAGTGCTTTAGCTCTGGGTTCTGGATATTTAATTTCTTGCATTGGACAATAAGATTGGTTATTATATTTTACATTTAAAGGCGATACACTAGTTTCAACTGGTCCTTTTCCATTGGATGTAGGACTAAACTTAACACATCCTTCTGCTGGTTCTGAACTCAACAAACTTAATTCTTGTGGAGGTAAGATTACCTTTGTTGAGTTTCTGATTAATAAAGCATTCAAAGTAGACATAAAACTCCAAGAGGTAAGGTTAGCGGCTTGTCTAATAACCGTAGCGTTCAAAGGGATTGACAACTTTACCCATTTATCTGTAAAATCAGAGAGATTAACAACAGGGCTTCCTATCAGACAAGTTTTAAATGGATTACCAACTTGATGCAAAGATAAACAAAAGTCATTTACCCCTGCTTCATGAGCCCATTTTGTCCATACATTTCCCATATAATGACTATCAGTCAGTTCCTTGGGGAGATGTTGGCTCATGATTGTCTGTAGATTGGACATCATCAGGAGCAGGAGCAGGTTTTGTCCATTTCGACGGTATCCACTGAGGACCTGTAGGTGTAAGCACACACATATATCCTCGTCCTAAATATTTAACTTCTGCTGGGCCTTTCCAAATACCTGTTGTTGGATCTTTGTACTGTACAAAAAAGGGTACTTCTCGTGATTGTTGAACCTTTTCTGGTGCAATTATTAGGCCTTTTTCTGACAGTGTAACTGCGAGATGTTGTTCTTGTTGATTTGTAAAGGCAGATTTTTGTGCCAACAAAATATCATCCATATAGTGATATATAATTGTGTGAGGCCATTGTTGGCGAATTGGTAATAAGGCATTGTCCACAAAGAGTTGACACAGTGTTGGACTATTTTTCATGCCTTGTGGTAAAACTGTCCATTCAAAGCATTGTGCAGGAGCATCTCGATTAATTGCAGGTAGGGTAAAAGCAAAACGTTGAGTATCTTTAGGGTGTAACTTAATAGTGAAAAAACAATCTTTCAAGTCAATTATCAGTAAATGCCAGTCTTGTGGTAACATTGCCGGGTTGGGAAGTCCAGGTTGAAGCGCTCCCATTGTTTGCATTTGAGCATTTACAGCTCTTAAATCATGTAGTAAGCGAAAGTTTCCTGATTTTTTCTTGATGACAAAAATTGGAGTATTCCATGGACTTGTAGATGGTTGTACATGTCCTTGTTGTAACTGTTCCATGACTAACAAATGAGCTTGTTCTAGACTTTCCTTTTTCAACGGCCACTGGTCGATCCACACGGGATCTTGAACAGTCCATGTGAGTTGGATCGGGAAAGTCCATTCTGCAGTGACCATAATTAAAAAGGTTTATCTGTTAAAATCAAGCTCAAACAGTTCAAAACGTCTCGACCAATAAGCATATTTACATTTGCAGGTAGTGACATTACTGTGACATGGGTGAACACGGTTCGTTGATCTAACACAATCTGAACTCTGTTTAGACTGCGTTGGACTGAGGCCGTGCCACCAACGCCTTCCACACCTCTCATCATAGCTCGCAATGGCCAGTGAGATGGCCACTGTGTGCTAGAGAGAATGGTGATGTCTGCTCCAGTGTCTAACAGAGCCAGCAGTTGCAATTGTTCACCTTCATGTATAATTGTCACAGAAACAATTGGTCGTTGATTCATTGACATAGTTAACAAAGCTATGTCTCCTATGGATCCAAATCCAGAATTACCCCAAAAAGGAGTAGTTTCTGCAGTCATAGATGCTGTTAGTTGTGACAAAGGTATTAATTGAGCAATTTTGCTTCCCTTTTTCACAACCATTGGTGGAAAATGCGTTTGAACTATTATTTGTATTTCCCCGGTATAGTCACTATCAATCAGTCCTGGTAATACAAATAGTCCTTTTATGCTAGCCGAAGAACGTCCTAATAATAGAGTTCCTTGAGGTTGGTTGTTAATAATAAGTGGACCCTTGACACCGGTAGGAATTTTTCGAGGATGATTATCGGTTAAAACAATTTCTACTGCGGTTGCCAAGTCCAAACTGAGGCACCCTCTGGTCGCTGGGTGCAGGTCTCTGGCTGGTTGCAGGGTATTTCCCCTGTCATTGTCAGCATGGGAATTTGTTTTAACATCATCTAATTTTTCTTGTGCTACAGCAGCTATACGTTGTTCTTTCTTATATTTCTTTAAACAGTTAATAATTTCCCTCCAAGTTTTCATTAACTTTTTCGCAGATTTATCATCATCTATTACCATGTCCCACAGGCAATCACCGTACGCTCTCCATTCAGTGATTTCAAACAATAGGTCTGACTGTTTAAAAAATTCCTTTGATATTCCTAGGTCGATTAGACCCAGTAATTCCTTTGAACTAATATCCTTAGGACATACCCCCCGCTTTTCTAAAAAGCGTTATAACAATAATGCTACCTCTTTCTCCATTGCGCGCGACTTATTGATTGCAGCCTTCTCACTTGGGTAGCAACAGTATCGGCGTGGCGAGCCTCCTTTATTTTGTTTCGGCCTTATCCTTATTATCTTTTGGCCTTATCCTTATTATCTTCTTCTCTTGGGCTCAGGCACGGACGGCACATATCCAGCATGTGCAGTCTTTTGCCCCCCGACCGCTGCTGTCGGTGCCTTTCCGATCCCACGGTCCGGTGGAAACAGGGATTGGGGGTCCCTGTTCGGGCGCCACTTGCGACCGTGGGGGAAGCAAGCGGACGAACCAATATGGTTGATAAAGCAAGCTTCTCTTTTATTAGCAAAAATCATCGCTTTATATATGTTTTACTCTGATTGTAATACACGTCGTATACATTGATTGGATACACGTTGCAACGTGCTATAACATGATTGGTTACCATACAACACAATCTTGCCAAGTCCTTCCCAGTGGTGGTCTGCTTATCAGTCTTCTCTTCATTCTTCTACCTGATACCATCTTCCTAGGTACTTTCCCCAAGGCTCAGGGAGAAACTGTCCTTGTCCATTATTGGTTCTCTAGATCATTATTACCATGGTTACATCTTCTGATAATGGTTTCTTGATGTACCACAGCAACAAGCTAGAACAGATGTTATCACACTCACACAGGCGATTGTTCGCAGAGCTCCACCAGTGACCCGTTACCTTGTGCTGTTAACCATTCTCCAACAGGACTCCTTTTTTGCTTTACATCAAAGATATTAGTTCCATGAACACTATAGACTGCCACAACGTTTTGGTTTGCTCTAAGTTATCAATGGTGTTCATTATCTTCTGCCAAATTGCTTTCAGTATTTATACTTTCCTAGAAACTGTCATCCAAACAAGGACTATGCTTGATCATGATTGTTTTTTAAAATGTAAAACCATAAAAAAGTAAGTATCAAGAAAATACATTCTTAAGATTTATGTGAAAGACTCATTTTCATGAATGAATGTAACTTCTTTTATTTCAGGATTCAGCATAGCTTCCTCTAAAAACCAAGTAGTATCGAATCACAGAATCATAGAATAGTTAGGGTTGGAAAGGACCTTAAGATCATCTAGTTCCAATCCCCCTGCCATGGGCAGGGGCACCTTCCGCTAAACCATGTCATCCAAGGGTCTGTCCATCCTGGCCTTGAGCACTGCCAGCAATGGAGCATTCACAACCTCCCTGGGCAACCCATTCCAGTGCCTCACCACCCTTACAGTAAAGAACTTCTTTATATCCAATCTAAATTTCCCCTGTTTACATTTGAACCTGTTACCGCTTGTCCTCTCACTACAGTCCCTCATGAAGACTCCCTCCCCAGCATCCTTATAGCCCCCCTTCAGAAGGAAGGCTGCTATGAGGTCTTCACGCAGCCTTCTCTTCTCCAGGCTGAACAGCCCCAACTTTCTCAGCCTGTCTTCATACGGGAGGTGCTCCAGTCCCCTGATCATCCTCATGGCCTTCCTTTTCACTTGTTCCAACAGTTCCATGTCCTTTTTATGTTGAGGACACCAGAACTGTACACGATACTCCAAGTGACATCTCACGAGAGCAGAGTAGAGGGGCAGTATCAGCTCCTTCAAGCTGCTGGTCGCGCTTGTTTTGATGCAGCCCAGGATGCAGTTGGCTTTCTGGGCTGTGAGTGCACGCTGCCGGCTCAGGTTAAGTTTCTCATGAACCATATCACAAACATGAAAATAGAAGGGCTTTTTTAGAATTAAAAAAAAAAAAAAAAAGAAAAAAGAAAAAGGATCGGGTTGAGGGCATCCCAACTTTCCTACAAAACTGGAGCAGATTCACAAAATGAAAATTAAATTTAAAGCCCTTCTTCAATGTTCTTAAAACTTCACTGCATGTATTTTTTACAACATTAATAGCAACATATGTCATAGACATTGTAATACTCTTTGGAATCTTTATCTTAATTCTTAAGAAAAATTATCTTAGTGACGCAAGACATCAAGCGCTATGGTTCAGTAGCTTCCTCAAATAATGACTTGGGCTTCTAGCCAGACAGGTATATGAATATTACATCACTCTTCTTCTGCTCTCTTAGAATAGAAAAAAGTAATCTCAGTTTTGTTTTCTCACCTAAAGCCTGCAGATGGGTGCATGGATGGTTTGGCAGAATTCTGCTTCAGGAATGTTTCCCTAAATACCTAGTCTTAAATTTGTTATGAGCAGCGGTTCAGAAAAAGCAAACTATAAAACAGGAAGAATTGTCTAAAATCAATTGAATAATGAAAGAAATTATATTGCACGCTTTCCTTATCGGGCTGCAGTGACACTTAGGTTTAGTGCTAGCATTTCCTGTCATTCCAATTACAGAAACCTTGAAATAGAGCAAAAAAATTTTTTGTTATATACTCACCAATAATTAAACCTTCTTTGGAACAGGTTTCCATGACTTCCATGCTATGTGCAGCGAGTGCCTTACAATGGAGATGCAGTTGCTTATATTATTATAACCAGACTGTATTGTGAAAAGAAATGTATTAGAATAAGAATGAGTAATACTGAAAGGAATAATTTGCCTAATGGAAGCTTGAGTCTGTCTAATACTTTGACTTATGTCATATTTGAGATTCACTTTTGAATTTGATACAGAAGTAATAAGAAATTATAAGAATTGTCTTCAACTGCTAACAGCCAGAATGTCAAGAGGGAAGCTTGGAAGTTCAGTTTATTCTGTCTAGCAACTCTCTGTTGGCATTCATCCTTCATCCTTCATTGTGTCAGTGAATACCACAGGACTTCACAACTTACAAAATATGTGTGGGTTTGTAAAAATCTCGTTTAACAAAGCTAAAACTGGAACAATCGACAAGATAAGATATAAATAATAGCCAATTCTTAAAAAAAAGTCTCAAACCTTTTTTACAATCAGTAGGATAGTTTGAGCTTCTTTTTGGCAGAGCAGTGTTAATAAAAACTATTTCAGGTCTAAAATTATAAAAGAATCCAACTTTAAAACTGGGTGGGTTTGTGGTTTTTTTTTTAAGTAAGTCTCTTATATTATTGATATCCCAAAGATGTCCATTGTAGAGATATATATTGTGAACCTATAAATCAAAATCTGCTTTATTATTACACATTAACTTCACAAGAGGTATTGGCAATAAAATAAAATTCCTCTAAAATTGCTCTAACTTTCAGGTTTAAATATTACAAGAAAAGGAAAGCCTGAAAAAAGGAAATATGTAGTAATATTTTTGAAATTAATTTTGTGCAAAATTTCATATTAGAAGTTCAGCTTTCAACAGGCTAAACCACAAAGAAAGAACAATGTCCTGAAGAGTTTCTGGAGCAAAAGGATAAATATTTTTTCTACGTGTCTGAACAAGCAAGTAAGAAGACAATTTCATTTCTGTGTACGCTATTGATTACGATAGTGGTTGTACTGTATTTCATTGTGTACTGGTGTGCACTGGAGTAGTACCTAAAAAGTATAAAAGATGAAAAGTATAATTTAAAAATCCTCAAAGAAATTGGGTATATTTTTTACAAAAGTTTTACAGAAAGAGACCTTGTTATTCAGTCACTATGTTTTTTTCCTAAAATATGACTGAGGCTGTTATAGTGTATATGAAGATAGAACATATGTTTAATGAGGAGAAACTCGACAGAGAAAAGGTTTCTTCACCTTAGCAGAAACAAGCATGGTAGATCCAATGGCTGAAAGCTGTAACCACAACATCTGAATTGATAATAAGCAAAAAAAGCAGTAACAGTAGTGATGATTATAATTGGTAGAAACAACCAATTGAAGTGGTGGCTTTTTCATGTGTTCCTGTGTTAAAATTAGACTTCATGTCTTTCTGAAAGGGTTCTCTAAACAGCTATAACTTACTGGGCTAAGTACATTTGCAACTGGAAGCAATACGATGATATGAGATAAACAAGAGACAAAATTGATGCATGTATACTGTATGTTGCTGACTGATAACTTGCAATACATTCTTATTATCAGGAAATCTCTACATCTTAGGTGATATCATTCTTAGGTCCTAAAATAGTGAAATTAAATAAACTGACAAAATGAATAATTATTCATTAAAATACATAATTATTTCTTACTGCAATACATTCTTGCCTAAATGAGTCTGTGAATCAAATAGTAACTGTATTGGCTGATCAATACATAAAAATGTTATTATCAGCAGTCAATAAATGGGCTTCTCTGGTGCGACCGTGGGGGAAGCAAGCGGACGAACCAATATGGTTGATAAAGCAAGCTTCTCTTTTATTAGCAAAAATCATCGCTTTATATATGTTTTACTCTGATTGCAATACACGTCGTATACATTGATTGGATATATGCTGCAGCGTGTTATAACATGATTGGTTACCATACAACACAATCTTGCCAAGTCCTTCCCAGTGGTGGTCTGCTTATCAGTCTTCTCTTCATTCTTCTACCTGATACCATCTTCCTAGGTACTTTCCCCAAGGCTCAGGGAGAAACTGTCCTTGTCCATTATTGGTTCTCTAGATCATTATTACCATGGTTACATCTTCTGATAATGGTTTCTTGATGTACCACAGCAACAAGCTAGAACAGATGTTATCACACTCACACAGGCGATTGTTCGCAGAGCTCCACCAGTGACCCGTTACCTTGTGCTGTTAACCATTCTCCAACAATTCCCCCTTTTTCTTTTTGTGCTAATAGCACATTATTCATGGCCTTCATGGCCATAGTCTTCACACAAGATATAATACACCCAATAATCAATAATCCTATTATAAGCACAATTAAAATAATAAATCCTTGCTTGACTAACTCTCTTAACCATCCTGATAGACCCCAGCCGTTTAACAATGTGTCTAGTGGGCTCTGCCATTCTTGTAATTTTTTCATATTATCATTCAACTGTCTGATCTTGTCATGAATGGACTGGGATTTATCAGTAAGGTTAAAACAACACATTCCATCAAATTCTTCACAGCCATGACCATGAGCAAGCAATAAAAAATCAATAGCGGCGCGATTTTGCAAGGTAGCTTTTCTTATACTATCAGCTTCTGTAGCAAGATCATACAAAATTTTAGAAGTTATATTGATTTGTTTTCCTGCCCAACAAGTTAGGGCTTTAATCACTAAAGCATTGTGTATTGAGCTAAGAGATGGCAAAAATATAGCAGATGCAACTGTTGCTGCAGTGTCCCATAAGGTTACTGTATCAGAGCAATTATCATCCAAAACTTGCAATGCTCTTTTTGATTGATGTTGCTTTTGATTCAACTGAGAAAGTTGCAACAGTTGATGTTTCTTGGGTGTTATCAATGTTAATTTCCCTATATAACATGGTCCACCAAATGGCTTACAAGGGATACCGGGCCAAGCTCTATCCCCACATATTAAAAAATAGCCTGGGGGTAGTGCTTTAGCTCTGGTTTCTGGATATTTGACCTCTTGCATTGAACAATATGACTGGTTATTGTATTTCACATCTAAGGGTGATACAATAGTTTCAACTGGTCCTTTTCCATTGGATGTAGGACTAAACTTAACACATCCTTCTGCTGGTTCTGAACTCAACAAACTTAATTCTTGTGGAGGTAAGATTACCTTTGTTGAGTTTCTGATTAATAAAGCATTCAAAGTAGACATAAAATTCCAAGAGGTAAGGTTAGCGGCTTGTCTAATAACCGTAACATTTAAAGGGATTGACAACTTTACCCATTTATCAGTGAAATCAGAAAGATTAACAATAGGGCTTCCTATCAAACAGGTTTTAAATGGATTACCAACTTGATGCAAAGATAAACAAAAGTCGTTTACCCCTGCTTCATGAGCCCATTTTGTCCATACATTTCCCATATAATGACTATCAGTCAGTTCCTTGGGGAGATGTTGGCTCATGATTGTCTGTAGATTGGACATCATCAGGAGCAGGAGCAGGTTTCGTCCATTTCGATGGTATCCACTGAGGACCTGTAGGTGTAAGCACACACATATATCCTCGCCCTAAATATTTAACTTCTGCTGGGCCTTTCCAAATACCCATGGCTGGATCTTTATATTGTACAAAAAAGGGTACTTCTTGTGATTGTTGAACCTTTTCTGGTGCAATTATTAGGCCTTTGTTTGACAATGTAGTTGTCAGATGTTGTTCTTGTTGATTTGTAAAGGCAGATTTTTGTGCCAACAAAATATCATCCATATAGTGATATATAATTGTGTGAGGCCATTGTTGGCAAATCGGTAACAAAGCATTGTCCACAAAGAGTTGACACAGTGTTGGACTATTTTTCATGCCTTGTGGTAAAACTGTCCATTCAAAGCGTTGTGCAGGAGCATCTCGATTGATTGCAGGTAGGGTAAAGGCAAAACGTTGAGTATCTTTAGGGTGTAACTTAATAGTGAAAAAACAATCTTTCAAGTCAATTATCAGTAAATGCCAGTCTTGTGGTAACATTGCCGGGTTGGGAAGTCCAGGTTGAAGCGCTCCCATTGTTTGCATTTGAGCATTTACAGCTCTTAAATCATGTAGTAAGAGAAAGTTTCCTGATTTTTTCTTGATGACAAAAATTGGAGTATTCCATGGACTTGTAGATGGTTGTACATGTCCTTGTTGTAACTGTTCCATGACTAAAAAATGAGCTTGTTCTAGACTTTCCTTTTTCAACGGCCACTGCTCGATCCACACGGGGTCTTGAACAGTCCATGTGAGTTGGATCGGGAAAGTCCATTCTGCAGTGACCGTAATTAAAAAGGTTTATCTGTTAAAATCAAGCCCAAACAGTTCAAAACGTCTCGACCAATAAGCATATTTACATTTGCAGGTAGTGACATTACTGTGACATGGGTGAACACGGTTTGTTGATCTAACACAATCTGAACTCTGTTTAGACTGCGTTGGACTGAGGCCGTGCCACCAACGCCTTCCACACCTCTCATCATAGCTCGCAATGGCCAGTGAGATGGCCACTGTGTGCTAGAGAGAATGGTGATGTCTGCTCCAGTGTCTAACAGAGCCAGCAGTTGCAATTGTTCACCTTCATGTATAATTGTCACAGAAACAATTGGTCGTTGATTCATTGACATAGTTAACAAAGCTATGTCTCCTATGGATCCAAATCCAGAATTACCCCAAAAAGGAGTAGTTTCTGCAGTCATAGATGCTGTTAGTTGTGACAAGGGTATTAATTGAGCAATTTTGCTTCCCTTTTTCACAACCATTGGTGGAAAATGCGTTTGAACTATTATTTGTATTTCTCCAGTATAGTCACTATCAATCAGTCCTGGTAATGCAAACAGTCCTTTTATACTAGCCGAAGAACGTCCTAATAATAGAGTTCCGTGAGGTTGGTTGTTAATAATAAGTGGACCCTTGACACCGGTAGGAATTTTTCGAGGATGATTATCGGTTAAAATAATTTCTACTGCGGTTGCCAAGTCCAAACTGAGGCACCCTCTGGTCGCTGGGTGCAGGTCTCTGGCTGGTTGCAGGGTATTTCCCCTGTCATTGTCAGCATGGGAATTTGTTTTAACATCATCTAATTTTTCTTGTGCTACAGCAGCTATACGTTGTTCTTCCTTATATTTCTTTAAACAGTTAATTACTTCCCTCCAAGTTTTCATTAACTTTTTCGCAGATTTATCATCGTCTATTACCATGTCCCACAAACAATCACCATACGCTCTCCATTCATTAACCTCAAACAATAAATCTGACTGTTTAAAAAATTCCTTTGATATTCCTGGGTCGACTAGACCCAGTAATTCCTTTGAACTAATATCCTTAGGATTTACTCCCTGCTTTTCTAAAAAGCATAATAACGATAATGCTACCTCTTTCTCCATTGCGCGCGACTTATTGATTGCAGCCTTCTCACTTGGGTAGCAACAGTATCGGCGTGGCGAGCCTCCTTTATTTTGTTTCGGCCTTATCCTTATTATCTTTTGGCCTTATCCTTATTATCTTCTTCTCTTGGGCTCAGGCACGGACGGCACATATCCAGCATGTGCAGTCTTTTGCCCCCCGACCGCTGCTGTCGGTGCCTTTCCGATCCCACGGTCCGGTGGAAACAGGGATTGGGGGTCCCTGTTCGGGCGCCACTTGCGACCGTGGGGGAAGCAAGCGGACGAACCAATATGGTTGATAAAGCAAGCTTCTCTTTTATTAGCAAAAATCATCGCTTTATATATGTTTTACTCTGATTGCAATACACGTCGTATACATTGATTGGATATATGCTGCAGCGTGTTATAACATGATTGGTTACCATACAACACAATCTTGCCAAGTCCTTCCCAGTGGTGGTCTGCTTATCAGTCTTCTCTTCATTCTTCTACCTGATACCATCTTCCTAGGTACTTTCCCCAAGGCTCAGGGAGAAACTGTCCTTGTCCATTATTGGTTCTCTAGATCATTATTACCATGGTTACATCTTCTGATAATGGTTTCTTGATGTACCACAGCAACAAGCTAGAACAGATGTTATCACACTCACACAGGCGATTGTTCGCAGAGCTCCACCAGTGACCCGTTACCTTGTGCTGTTAACCATTCTCCAACACTCTGGGAAGCTGTAAAGCAAAATTTCATTTTTGACAGGGAATGGGAATTTTCTTTTTTCTTTTGTTTAAGGCTGTAATATTAAGTAATGCAATACTAGAAGCATATATTATCCTTCAAAGGACCTTGGTTATAAAGTTAAGAAAACAGTCTTATCCTTACAATTACTTGATTTCAGCTGAAAATCAAATATATTTACCAGTAAAAGAAACTAATTCCTCCCAAAAATTCATGTGGATACTTTGAAATTACATAATTTCTCAAAACCTGAATTGACTATAAATTGTTTATGTGTTTTTTCTGTACCTGTAACCTACAGGAGTGTTTAATCATATCCTGTCTGAATCTTGCTCTGCAGCACTGTAGATATACAGTGCATCAGTGCCCCCTGCAGACTTGAAATACTAGTATAATATTTTAAAAAATATGCTATTGATCTCTGTTGAAATAACTATTCAGAAAAATAACAGCTTTGCATCCTGTTGTAACCTTTCTCTTTTCGTCCTTCCTTCTTTAAAAGTGAAATCACAGCTTTTGGGTTAAGAGAAAATGCTTCAGAAATGTAACTTAAAAATTAAGGCACATTTTGATATATCTGTGATAATAAAAAAAATCCTTTCTGTTTTTCATCAAAAAAACCCAGCATATGAAAAACAGAAACCAGAAGCATGAGCAATTCAGAATATATGTTTAAATTTTAAAATGAATAGTTACAAAAAATTAAAAGAAAAAAATGGTTACAAAAAGAATTTGATCTTCCAAGAGACAAATTCTGTAATGTGTAGGATGCTCAGAGTGTACAGAAATCACTGCTTTATGTGCAAAACTGCTGTAGGTATTCATGTATATTTTTGACAATTTGCTCAAAATCCCACATAAAATATAAAGATAAGTTTGGGGTTTGTGTCCACCCCTTCAACTCCTGCTCACATCTTCTCAAGTGATTAGTAAGTTTCTAGAACCACATTAGTTATGGGTTTATGGATTTCTTTTGAGGCTCTGAAGTTTAAAGGAAGCAGTCCTTGGTCGTAGCATGTTGTGGTTTAAGCCTGTATAAACTCACGCAGTCGCTCTCCCACTCACTCCGCACTCTTTCTTCCCCCAGTCCCGGGGGAATGGGGAGGAGAATCAAGAGAATGCAACTCCCACAGGTTGAGATAAGAACAGTTTAGTAACTAAGGTATAACACAAATCACTGCTGCTACCACCAATAATAATAATGACAAGAGAAATACAAGGAAAGAATACAACTGCTCACCACCAATATCAAGCCCAACCACTCAGTGCACCCCCACCAGCAGCGAACCCCCACCCTTCCTGGTCTCTGCTCTCCTTTTTTACATCCTGGGCATGACGTGCTGTGGTATGGAATAACCTCTTTGGTCAGTTTGGGTCAGATGCCCTGGCTCTGCTTCCTCCTGGCTTCCCCTTCTCCCTGGCAGAGCATGAGACTCACAAAGTCCTTGGTCAGGCCAAAACATTACCAAACAGTGACTGAAAACACTGGTGTTATCAGCACTGTTCCCAGGCCCAAAATCAAAAACACAGCACTGCACCAGCTACCAAAAAGGAGAAAAATGACTGCTGCTGCTGAACCCAGGACATAGCAATAGTAAAAATCTTAAGTAGTTCATGCATGTATTGGGAAAAGGAAGGGTGTCAGTTTATAAAATCCTAAGCTGTTAAAATTGCAAGCAGTATCAAAAGTAGGACATGAACACAAATGACTTGAACTTCAAAAAAACACCTGTCTCTATGAGGTAAGCTTACTGACATATACATGATCCAGATCAGCTTTCTGAAGCCAGATTTTTCCATTTTTCCTTTCCCTACCCACTCTAAAATTAAGGGAGAGATAGAAGATACTGCACTGCTAGTTACTTATACAAGGTCCTAGATGGCATAAAGTGTGAGTTAGCATTTCTTAACTGTCAAAAGAATTCCTTATAAAAATAGCAAGATATAATATTAAGGTTTTGCATCTGTAAGGAGCCGGGCTGAAGGCCAAATGACATTGCCCATCCATTAATTTCTAAGAACTAACTGCTAATATATTTCATTGATGTTATAAAATTAAGTATTGTTATGAAAATGAAGGGAAGTGATCAGATCTCTTCAGTTTCTGGGCACTATAAACACAAGTATAATATTAATAACTGGCTTCCAGCATTTACCAGCTATAAAATCTATTTCATAAACCAGATAATATATTCTTGAATAAGAGCTTATTTGTTCAGTTCCATCCCTAGTCAATGGAGAAAGTGGTATTTTTCTTAGAATGGGTTGAACTGAAGGTGCCTCTCCCTGCCTATAGACTGTCTACAGAGAGAAGGAAGGTGATAGGTCAGGCAAGTTTCCAAGCTCTTAGGCAGATAATACTTGACAAAGTGAATTCTGCCCTAGAGCTTTATTGGCGGATTAAATGTCTTCAAATATTTAGGAAGGGAAAGGCTATTTTGGGTGGCATTTTGAAGCCTTGGAGAATTTGGAATTGAAAAGGGAATGAACATGAGGTCACAAGTATTGAACATTTTAATTACTTTATTATTGATTGTTCTGATTGTTGCTGTCATTGTCACTATTACAGTATTTATTCACTCTCAAGTAAAGTGACAGTGCTCAATACAAATACATTGTGGTCAGAAAATTATGAGAGAAAAATATTCCATACTCCAGCATTTAACAACCTTCCTTTAGGAAAATCCCATTAGTAAGAATGTAACTTTATTTAGTATGCTCTTACAGTCATTCCATATTAATATGAGAAAGGAAAAAAAGACTTCTACCAGTATTGCCTCCTACACTAGGACACTCTAAAATATGATACTGCTGTAAATTGGAAGCATTAGCAGGCAGCAGATAACATACGTACAAATATCCCAAGCTGAACTTGTGAATTCTCAAATGGAAGTTTCCTCCTTGATAGCTTCAATCAGTATGAGGTGGCTGTAAATTTTGATAATGTCTAGGCCAAACAATAATCACACATGCTGAAGCTTCCAATTAATAAAGATACATGAGACAAAAGCACCCTTTAGGAGGCTGATCTCATATTGTGCTTCTGCACAAACAGACTATTTTGGCTGGGAAAAGTAGGTGCTGGGGGTTCTAGAGAGGAAAGTGAGTGCTGAAAAGTAAGAATTCCTGAAATTATTTGGTCTTGGACGAAAGAATGGGGCTAAGAATGAAGGAGGTCAACATCCTGCCTGGAGAGTCCTGGAAGTGGAGGAAGACAATGTAGATGAGGAAGGTACATGGATATGAATAGCAGGGACCATGGCTGGTAACAGTTAAGACCAGCAGCTCAATGTGAATCAACATTGCTTTCCACTTGAGATTCCCAGACCAGCATCAAACTTCCTGCTGGGAAGGGAAGTGGAAAACTAGAGAATATAACAGGGCATGGGATAGAATGAGGGCATTAATGAAAGTGTGAGACAAACAGGGTAAAAACTTTAATCTCATCAGTTCTTAAGTAAACCCCAGTACCCAGATCCACTACAAGCTGTAGTTTGCTCTCTCATCTGTGAAACATGCTTTATTGACTATAAAATATTTTTTCCCTCATAGAATGAAAGTACATAAAGGCCTATTATTTTAGTTCCTTGTCTGTTAACTTGTGAAATACTATTTAGGAAGCTTTTGGTAGTATATTTTTTCACTCTGTCTGTTAATATCACAGGGAGCATTTGACTTGTCATACTTACAGCATTCTTCTTTATGCACTCAATGAGAATGTAGTAATATTTTAATTAAATGCCAGATTACTGATGAATAAATGATGTTCGTGTGTATGCATGCCAGCCATTCTCCAACATTAAGATATAATTAGAAATGAAGCCTGAAAGAAAGACTAGATAATACATAACAGCAATCTACATTTTTAACTCTTCCTGTACTAATAATTTCTTATTTCTGTGTCCTCCTGCCTGCAGGCCAGCTCTCATGGTAATTTCATAGTGAGTGGTACAGAATGCCTTTTTGTATTCCTATCTCTCTCCAGTCATACAGTCTTTAAATAGCAAAATGTTTTCTATCCATCAATATTAATTAATATTTATAAAACAATGTAGGCCTCCCCTACTTCTATTATGTCAGCAAGAACTATTTTCAGCACATGGGGAAATGAATGCAAAAAAAGATTAAGGACTCTGCCTGTAAAAATTATTTAGATGCCTAAACTATTCTTGTATGATACACCTCAGAACAAAGTATGTACTGCATTTTATCTGTAGTGTAATCAGGGGGCATTGAAGTTCCAGCCTGCCAAAGCGTGTGTTTGTATGTATTTATGGAAGCACCTTGATTCTCTAGAGTCCCCCTCACTCCTATTAGAGTCTGAGAATGCCTCTAATCTTTATTCCTAAGTATATCCCACAGGGAGCAAGATCTGTTAAGCATGCCCAGAAGAAACTGAGAAGAGAGTGTACAAGACATAGCCAATGATGGTAGATGCTTGCTTTCCCTCTTTGTTCTTCATATCGGTAGTAAGAGCGCTGTTCTGGTTTATGAGATACTTGACCAGTTATGTCCTCAGCTTGATGAAATTATCAGCTTGCCAGTCTGCTATCAGAAGGACTGTAAGAACTCACTAAACCAGTTCCTCAGTCTGTTCTGTCCTGCATGGAACAAGCATTCATTGAGATGAGTGGAGAAAGGAAAAGTGTTTGCATATGGTTCCTACCCCTTGGGTTATTCATCTGAATACAGGTTTTTCCATTGTACCAATTGCTCTTGAACCATTTAGTTTTCTTTCTTTGAAGTAGGGCTCCAGCCTTCTGGAGAATCTTCACTGTGGGCAAAGACCAAAGATTTAGCCACTACAGTCCTGAGAATTAAATATGGGAGTCTTGCCTGAGATGAATTATTACTTAGGAAATCAATTACATATTCAGGAGCACGAAGTGATTCTCCTTTATCCCTCATAGACACATTGAGCAACAAAATTCCACAGGTAGATCTTCCATTTTGGAGTCTAAATTCTAGTCCTTGAAGCTAGATAGAAGCTTTGGTAAACAGTAGTGACTCCCTTCTTGAATCGTGATTTTGTAGATAGCTCTCACAGCATCTCTCTTACTTAGCCAGTTAGGACTGGGACAGGATGGTTGTATTCTGATCTTACAGAGGCTTTTCAGATGTACAAGTACAGTGCTGTGTTCAAAAAATAACATTTCTGATCTGCTGAGAGAATCTTCAAGGACAGAATGAAAGTGTTTTTGCCATTCATACCCACTAGTTTAAAGAAACAAAAGTTGTTTCATAAATCAATAAAAAGATGCAATACTTGGGCATTTCAAGTGCTGTTTTTCTAAACAGTAGCTAAGAGGAAACTGGGAAGAGGTTTTCTAACTGTGACTATTGACTAAATGTGAAAAAGAAAGCTGAAGTTCAGGCAGATTTGAGATTTGCTTAATCTTCAGAAAGTTTAAGATTGGCAAATTGGTCTACTCAGTGCTCAGTAGTTTTGATTGCTCACCTCTTTTTAAGTTTACTATTTGGATGATAGAAAGTTAAGAGTCAAAGGAAGGATGGGAAAAGCTATGAAACAGTAAAACCGAGCCAGAGATCATTGAGAACAGTTGAAACATTCAATGCTCGCTTACTTCTGAAAGCAATCCAAATAAAAAGAGGACTGGATTTGGTACAGAAATTCAGTTCTAGCAAAATCATTATTTGTCATGTCCTAAACTTAGGGACGGAGAGATTTTTTTTCAAAGATGATCTAAGGTAAACTCACTTCAATGTCTTATTTGGGAAGGCTTTTTATATTAAACTTTCAATATGAAGTGTTGCTGCTGCAAATTCTGTGTCATTAGCTTATTTATCTGTTGCAAAGTCTATGGAATCTACATGCTTTAAAGCAAACAGAACAGGAAGATGTCTCTTAGTACATGTATTTCCTTTTCCTCTTTCCCTTTTCACCTCTTTCCATACCTGACATTTTTTCCCATGTCTGGCACTGCTATGCATCCTGGAGTTCATAATTTTTTCTTTGGATTTGTAAACCAAACTTTCATAAACTTCATTATATCTGTTAATTGTATTCTCACATCCTCAGCTGCGCTGTGTATTGAATAAATTATTTTCATTGCTAAGAGTTTGCGCCATTAAACGAGATGCTGTGCGTGCAAAAGCAGTTGCAAATGATGTTAGACCAACTGTGAATTTTTAAATGGAAAGCTGCAACTACAGTATCACTGAGTTCTGCTACCAAATATTGTGCCTACTGGCAGGGAGAAGCTGGTCTTGTGGCCTGGAACGTGCATTGTGAATTGAATTTTTCAGAGACATGCCCGATCATAAGTTATCTCTATTAGGCAGACACCTGATTCTTCCAAATCAAACAAACACTGAGGTATGGGAGGGAGGAAGGGAGGGAGAAGAAATACAATTCAGATGCAAACTGCTGAAATATGTCACTCTCTAGTAATCTCTTCAATTACTTTCTAAATTACTGTGTTGAGTGATTTAAGTGGTTTCTCCAGGAAGGGAAGCAGGCAGATATACTGTTCTAAGGATTCACTGCAATCAGTGACGTACTATTTAAAGTATTGTCCTTGACATGGTTGTGAATATTTCAATAAACAACCTGTAAAAGGCTTTGTTCATTCTTGCCAAATTACATGCAAAGTACTAGGTTTTTATTCTTGTTTACACCAACATTTCCATGAAGTGAAGTTGTTTTCAGTTTCAGAAGGTTTTGGAATTATATTCTACCATGCATACTAATGCCCTTGGAAAATCTTTCCTTTGGCTCCGAAATCTAAAACATTTGCTTGAAATAATATTCTGTCATAACCTAAGAAAAATTACATGTGCACTCTTTTCCACCAAACAAAATTGCAAATAACAGCAGTTGCTTCCCAGCACAAATTACTTTATTGACAAGCTAAAAATACAAACTTCCTTATCGCACTCATATCAGATAAGGCTAAATCCATTACTTCAGTAATAAAATGTTAAGTGTGTAAGTACCAGAAGATATAGGCAGTGGAGATGTTATCATATCACTGGGACTCCAGTGCCATTGCATGTCTCATCAACCTGCTTCATAGAAAAATGTCAGAGTGCTTCTGTATACATGTCTGCCACCAGTCTGATAATGAATTACTTTCGAGTCAAGTCTGTTGTCATTGCAGGCCTCAGTTTGAAGTCCTTCATACAGATAAATCTCCCCTAAAAAAAAAAAAAAATACCCCTCAGTTATTTCTAAAACTTAGCAAGATCCCCCAAGCTTTCTCTTCTCCATGCTGAACAGACCTAGCTTTCTGCCCTGATCACTGGTACAGAGGTTAAACCAGTGACAGGCAGCTCAGCCCCTGCACTCCTGGTCAGAGCACAGCTGGGGCATCCCAGGTTTGTTAACTTTTTAGTCCATAGAATCATAGAAACAATTAGGTTGGAAAAGACCTTTAAGATCATCAAGTCCAACCTTTATCCCAAGGTCTTCCAGGTCCATGTCATTAGGGACCTCATCTATACAATTTTTGAACACTTCCAGGGACAGTGATTCCACCACTTCCACCAGTGACTGGGCAGCCTGTTCTAATGCCTGATTACCCTCTTGGTGAAGAATTTTTCCTAATATCCAATCTTAACCTCCCCTGGAGCAGCTTAAAGGCCGTTACCTCTTGTCCTGTAGCTTCTTCCTTGGGAAAAGAGATCAGCCACCTCCTATCTCCATCCTCCTTTCAGGCAATTGCAGAGAGTGATCAGGTCCCCCCTGAGCTCTCTCTTCTCCAGACTAAACAACCCCAGTTCCCTTAGCCATTCCTCATAAGACATTCTCCAGAGCCTTCACCAGCTTCGTTGCCCTTCTCAGGACCCACTCCAGCACCTCGATGTCTCTCTTGTAGTGAGGGACCCAGAAGTGAACACAGTACTTGAGGTGCAGCCTCACCAGTGCCAAGTACAGGAGGGTGATCACTGCCCTGGCCCTGCTGGCCGCACCATTTCTGATACAGGCTGTTGGCCTTCTGGGCTGGCAGGGCTCACTGCTGGCTCATGTTCAGCCTGATAGAATCATAGAATCAACTAGGTTAAAAGTGCTTCTAACTCCACACACTAACAGTTTCAGGCTCTTTTAGAAAACAGGACAGCACAAGGGAGTGAGGGGCACAGTTGGTATTAGTATATGTACTTTAATGACGTAACATCAAGCATGATTCGTATATTCCTGCCATTCAATCGATCATACATCTGCTTGAATGGCAAAGTGTAATATAAAATAACCAAGACTTCAGGTTGCACTAACACCTATATTTAGACAAGCATTTCAAATTTGCATGCACTCAGCTACGAAACACAAGGTTACAGGCCTTTAAATTTCAACTATTTGAGCTAATTTTAAGATTAAAAACAATGTGTTGATGCTTGCAGCAACTTAGAAGTTCTTTCTGTGCATTACTGACATTCAAGGCAATGACAGTCTGGGGAAAAACAAGCAAACAAACAGAAAATTTCAGCCTTGTTGGGTAGTATCAGTGAAGCAAGTTTTGCCTGATTTATTTTTGTTACACTTTGACAAAACTTCTAACTCCTCAATTACTGTATTTCTTTAAACATTTCCTGGCTCTTGATTTAAATAAATGTTTTAGTTAAACTGTGTTGACTGGAGGTCATTGAATTATTTGCAGCAGCAGCTTGAATGGCTTGTGGGTGCAGCTGCAGACCTTTGGCCCACTAACCAGCCCAGGCAAATTCTTCTCCGCTTTTCCAGTCAGCCAGTGAGCCACAGGGCATCTGCACATAAGCAGTCAGGCACCATCTAAAAGCAAAACATCCAGAACAACGCAGCAAAGGCTGACAAACCCAAAGAAATACTAGCAAATGAACCAAGGAGAAATCAACCTACCAAGGAGCTTTCCTTTCTTGCTTCTCTGTGGATTACAATGTCAACCAAAAAATGAAGGCAGGCTGCATTACTTGCACTCATAAAATGTCATTTGAAGCACACTCCTGTCATTCTATTTTAGAGAAAAACAATAGCTTCTCATCAGAAAGGGCATGTGAAACTTCATGGCTGTAGATCAGTGCTTCCAAGTAGACACAAGAATGCACAACCTGCCAGTGAGGCAAATATCCTCTCATTCAGTATTTTACCGCTGACATTCACTGTAACCAGGTTCAGAGGAGTAAATTTTGCAATGGTCATCTATAGGATTATCTGTCATTAAAGAAATGATCTCTGTAATAACTTGTGGTGAGAGTGCAGTTTATGCCCTGACTCTTCCCCAAATGTATTTTGGGTTTTAGGGGTTTTGTGTTTTTGTTGTTGTTGTTTTCTGTTTGTTTGTTTGTTTTCCCAGAAGGAACAGAAAAACCAACCCCAAATCCTAGTAATAGCTCCCAAGAAATTTCTTCTGATTCTTTATGTAATTAGTTCAGAGTTTCTCAGACATTTGGGCTATGTTTGGGGAGAAAACAGAGATTCTATTTGATTTTTTTTTTTTTTTAAACACTGGTTGTAATCTCAGCAGCAGGTGACTGAATATTTTTAATTTGCTGCGCTAGCCTGGTGGAAGATAACACACACATTAGTGTACTCTTAGTGCTACTCTGAATGGAATAGCCTATATGAAGATCATGTTAATTATTTCCCTTAGGAGAAAAAAAGGGTGGTTATAAACCCAGTAATTTCTTTGTTGTAATTTTAATCATGTAAATGGAAATGTTATTTTATTCATGTAAATGGAAATAAACAGGAAGTCACTTATTTTCTTAAAATTCCAAGCCTCTTATCAGCATGTCTTCTGCCTTCAAAACCTTTTAGGGATTTGGTTTTAGCCTTCTTTTTGTCTGCCATCTTTTTGGGTGTGTTTCTCCCAATTAAGTGGATGGCTTTTAACCACATTGAAACCACTGTATCCTCATTTCTAAGCACCACAGCTTGAGCATTCTGGCTATCTCATTTTGGATACAATATGTGTTTCTGCTTCAGTATCCCCTTCTAATTCTTCCCTTACCATTATTGCTCTGCATGTCTCCTCTTTGCTGCCACATAAGCCCTGTGTCGCTTTTGTTCTTTCCCAGGCTCCACTGTTTCTCGATTACTGTGCCTTTCTCTGGCACCCCTTAGATACTTACTTTGTTTCAAATTATTTCTGTCCTTCCTCTTCCTAGATTCTTTTCCTTGCTACCTGCCTCTCAGCATGCATCATCTTCTCTGTAAAGGTGATCTATTAATAATTCATACAACTGATTTTTTCAATTGTGGTATTTACAGATGGTGTACTTCCTTGGGATATGTTTTATTGTTTTCTTTCAGAATATTATGAAGTTTTTTAGTACTTTTAAAAATATTGTGTTATGGTTTAACCTCAGCCAGCAATTAAGCAAGCTCATCAATTAACCATGCAGATACACCTGCTTATTTTCCCTGATGGGATGGGGGAGGGAATTGGAGGGGTAAAACTGAGAAAACTCATGGGTTGAGACAGTTTAATATGTCAAGCAAAAGCTGTGCGTGCGAGTAAAGCAAAACAAGGAATTCATTCCCATCAGCAAGCAGGTGTTCAGCCATCTCCAGAAAAACAGGCCTCCACCACGTGTAATAGTTACTTGGGAATACAAAGAGCATAATTCCAAACATCCGTGTGTCGTCCGTCCCTCCCCCCCCCCCCCCCCCCCCCGCCTTCCTTCTCTCAGCTTGTATTGTTGAGCATGATGTCATATTCTATGGGATGTCCCCTTGGTCAGTTGGGATTAGCTGTCCTGGCTGTGTCCTCTCCAAGCTTCTCGTGCGCCCCCAGCCTACTCGCTGGTGGGGTGGGGTGGGATGAGGAGCAGAAAATGCCTTGACTCTGTGTAAGCACTGCTCAGTGAGAACTAAAACATCTCTGTGTTATCAACTTTGTTTCCAGCACAAATCTAAAATGTAGCCCCTACTAGCTACTATGAGGAAAATTAACCCTATCCTGGCCCAAAGCAGCACATGCTGGTTGCAAAAAAGTAAACTACTAAAACCAGTTTTCGGGTTGTCATGGCTAAGTGGGATATATAAAAAAATTGGAAGATAGATTTAAGGAGACAAATGCTTGTAGCTGTGAATGCAAAGTCACACTGAAGGTGCCCCATCACACCGCTTCTGTAGTCGCACTCTATTTTCACGATGCATCATCCCTTTCAAATGCTTCTTGTTAAGACATACTCCAATCTCTACAATAAGGTAAGAGACATTGTAGCTGATATAAGAGCAGGTGACAAGAAGAGAGGGGAGGGTGCAGCAGGGGCCAATGTATTATTTTTTTTTTATTATTTTATTTTTTGTAAAGCAGGTATATACCACCATTTTCACCAAAATAAGAATTTGACTGTTGATATATAACACATTGCTGAAAATGCTGGCTTTCACAAGCTGTAACACCTATAAACCACTGCATGAGGCATTTAATTTCTAATTTCTGTTTTGGCCAAAGTGTTACTAGTGACATGTCAGTTCAGCCTAGTCTCCCATTCTCTAATATGATTTTTTTCTTTTTTTTTTTTTTTTTTCTTTTTTGCACAACATGAAGACATAGGAGAAATATTCAGAAAGTTTAAAAATACCAATGAAGTAAAATAGTAAGGTATTTTATTATATTACTGTTGCCAAATTTCAGAATTAAAAGTTACTTTCTGGAAAAAAGTAAAACCTCTTGAACTTTATAAAAGGAAAGAATAAAGTCTATATCTTAGCATTGTGCAAACCTATTAAATGGTCATGACTTCCAGTGACTTTTGATTCCCTTTGCTTTACCCTCATCATAGTAATTTCTGTGATGCACGTAAGTTGTTCTGGTTACTAAATCTTAAATTTGTATGGTTTTAGTGAGTTGTAAGTTTGGCGTTCTGGATGAAACAAAAAGTAGTAACTATAGAGTTGGCAATTAGGACTAACGTGCTATTGCTAATTCATTTCTAGCAACTTTGCAGTAGGAAATAATTAAAAAGGAGGTTACTGATTGACATATCAGTCTAGTAGTTAATGTGAGGGCTCAAAAATTAAGAGAGAGAGAATGTCATTCCAAACAAGAAAAGTTATTGCAGAAAATGAAGGTAAAATCATCTCCCTTTCTCTCACCATCACCCCAGTTCTATGAGTTAAAATATACTCTGTTGCTATTGCTGTACTACAGCATTTCTCTTCTGAATGTGCGTGCTTAATATATTTGTATGAAAGTCATGTCTTGTAGAACTGCCTTATGAGATTTGGTAACTTCAAGCAATAAAATGCTTAATAATACAAGCCTGTATTTGTTTATCACTCCATTGTTTTTATCCACCTAAAAGGAATTGTGAGAGTATGTACAAACTGTGCTATATGCATGCACATTATTTCTTACGCTCTCAGGGAAAAATACTTTCATTAGCTCTCTGATAGATTTCAGGATGGGGACTTGATTTGGGAATTACTAATGTACTCACATTTTCTTAAATATAATCTGAATTTTTAAACAACCCCTCCACACGCTGTTTTTAAATGAAGCTGAAGTGAAGTGGAAAATTCTTGGGATTTTTTTTGTTTTGATATATTGTCTCTTTCTTGTCAGGATTCCTGTACCCACATATCTGTCAACAGCATTCCCTGTGGTTTCTTCTGATGTGCCTGAGCTGCCTGAACCTGTTGCACCCTCTCAGATTTCCCCCACATTGCCATCTGTATGCCAGGATGGACTGTGCCGTAATGGAGGGACTTGTCATCCTCTCTCTCTGCCTACTGGGGCCACCTCATTTCAGTGCGACTGCCCACTACACTTCACTGGTCGGTTCTGCGAAAAAGGTAGTTGTGGGTCATTCTTTCTGTATTAGTTGTGCTAATTCTTATGCTTTGGAGATGGAAAAGGGGAAGTGCGGCGGGAGAACATGGACAACGCAGCAACGACCAATGTGATCGAACGTTGACAATTTATTAAACGCAAGCATCAGCTTTTATAGAAAAGTTACAAAGTACTGGAACAGTCGTTATCTGATTGGTTAACTTGTGAAACGACCATAGCGACAGGCTCCTGCCTTGCAAGCAAGGCCTGCTCCGTGGTAATCTGATCTGGCGCCGACATCCTGCTCAGTGCCTTTGTGGCAACCTGAATCGGGTGCTCAGTGCCTTTGTGGAAACCTGAATGCAGGTGCTCAGTGCCTGATTGCGGTGCTCAGTGCCTTTGTGGTAAGCCTGCTCAGTGCCTCCCCAAGGCAACGTCCTTCTCATGTTGGCACGTAGGCATCCTGTGTTGACCCTTTCAGTAGCCTGTGAAGCCCTCAGCTCACTACTCGAGTGAGGCTAAGTCAGAGGCTGGATTGCTCACAACAAGAAACTCTGCAACAATTCCCTCTTTTTGTTTTTGAGCAATCCAAACGTGTTGCATAGCTTCAGATAATGACCTTTTAACACAACTAAATATAATTCTACACATAATCAACATGACAATCACAATAACAAAAATTTTAGATTCATACAACACATTCCTTCAAAGTCAGTACAACCATGACCCTGTGCTAGCAGCAAAAATCAATGGCTGCACAACTTTGCAGCAAAGCATGTCAGAAAAGCTAAAACATCAAAGAGCAGAATTCCCAACAAACAAGTTTTAAAGGGATCTGTGGCTGGCTGCATGACAAGGCAAAATGCATCTTTGCCAGTTTCATTTTGCCCAAATGATCCACTGATTTACTTGCAGATTTATTCCATGCACAAAACTTGTTATAACATTAACAAAATTTAACAAGATTAACCCAACAAACTTAGTCAGACTCGTCATGATCCATTACAGCATCCACAGTGGGTGGCATCTTCCACGGAGGAGTCCAACGGGTAGGTACCCAACGAATCCTGTTATCTGTAAGTAAACACATATATCCTCTGCCTGCTAATTTAACCTCTGCAGGACCTTTCCATTGTCCTGTATTTAAATCTTTGTACTGAACTAGGATTTTCTCAGTTTTATTATCTGTTACTCCTGACTGCACGGCTAGTCCATGAATGACCATAGGCGGTTCATTCCTATCCCCTGTTAATCGCAAAAAATTCAATACATACAATGCTTTGGCCAGTCTCTCTGCAGGTGGGAGTACCTCTCCCCCTTTTTGTTTTAAAAGAAGAGATTTTAGGGTTTGGTGTGCCCGTTCCACTATAGCTTGTCCAGTAGGGGAATGAGCAATGCCTGTAATATGTTTAATTCCCCATGTTGTGCAAAGCTGTAGAAATCGTCGTGATGTATAAGCAGGACCATTATCTGTTTTAATACTTTGTGGAACTCCAAGCACTGCAAAAGACACATAAAGATGGCATTGTACATGTTTAACTGTTTCACCTGTCTGAGCAGTTGCCCACAGTGCCATAGAAAAGGTATCAATACAAACATGAACATATTTAAGTCCACCGAATTCTGGAAAATGGGTAACATCCATTTGCCACAGTTGCAGTGGTTGCAAGCCTCTAGGATTAACTCCAATTCCTAGACCAAATCCAATTTTTTGACAGGATGGACAAGATTTTACAATGCCTTGTGCATCACTTAGAGAAATGGCAAACTGCCGTGCAAGCATTTTTGCAGATTGATGCAAAAAGGAATGTGATTCGCGGGCTTGTGCAAAACTATTAATGGGTGGTCCAGCCCAAGCAGGAGAAACTAATATATCAGCCCTATTATTAACTATGGCTAATCCATAATTTGATTGGTGGCTGCGAAGATGGGTAATAAAATAGGGAAATTCACGATTCTGCAATAAACGCAACAACATTAGTAATTGATATAACCAGTTGTTTTTGACTTCTTTTAGAAGTGATCCTTCAATTCTGTGTACAACTCCAACAACGTACAATGAATCAGAGACAATGTTAAGTGGTGTATCATTCCAGTTTTCAAAGGCCCAAATAACCACGTCTGCAAGGAGTCATCAATAGTACCATTAATCAAATGTCTCTCCCACTGCTGGTTGTTTTGCCAAACACAAGCAGCTAATTTAGAACGCTTGCCAGTGTCTGTAAAAACAGTAGTACCTGACACAGGCGTTTCTGAATGCTTTGGAAATGTTTCAAACTTCTGATTACTCAACATTGGCAACAGTTTATATGAAGGATAGACATTGCTTATTTCACCTTCAAAGTCTGCTAAAGCACTTTGTAGGGACAGAGAAGTGTGTAACAACCACTCCAAATATTCTTGAACAACAGGGATAACAATTTTTTGAGGATTTTTCCCAGATATTTCCAATGCTCGACTACGTCCTGTCATAATTAACAGAGACAAAATTTCCGGTTTTGTGGTGATGGTTTTCTTTGGTGTGACAGGAGTAAATATCCATTCTAATATTCTAAGGCTACAGGCAACGCTACTATCCCATTGCATAGTAAGTGCAAAAGGATATGTGCGCTGATTGTCAATATTAATAACCATTAGAATTATGGGAAGTGATAACACAATTCGCTGAGCATGATTATGACAAATTTTCTCACTGATAATGTCAAGCGCCTTTTGTTGTTCAGGGCCTAAAGACCGGGACTCATCAGCATTTGTAGAGGTTCCTAACAATTGTATCAAAGGTTTCAAATCATCATTAGTAATGCCAGAAATATTTCTGACCCATTGAATATCCCCGACCAGTTTTTGCACATCATTAAGTGTTCTAACTGTGGAGGTAATTTTTATCTTCTGAGGTTGAATTGCACTGTGGGTAATAACCCAACCCAGATATTTCCATGGTGTAGAATCCTGAATTTTTTCAGGGGCAATTCTCAGACCTCTTGATTCTAAGTCAGATTTTAAGATAGTCAAAATCTTATGCTTTTCTAGTGTTTCTCCACAAATTAATATATCATCCATATAATGATAAATAATCAACTGTGGAAACTTTTGCCGAAAAGGTTTCAAGGCCCAAGCAACAAACTGTTGACATATCGTTGGTGAGTTTTTCATGCCTTGTGGCAACACAACCCAATGATATCGTTTTGCTGGCTCAGACTTATTGATTGAGGGAACAGAAAAGGCAAACTTTTCCATATCCTCTGGATGCAATGCAATTGTAAAGAAACAGTCCTTTAAATCAATAATTAGAATTTCCCAGTTTTCAGGCAACATGACAGGTGAGGGCAGATCAGGTTGCAAAGTTCCCATATTTTCCATAACATTATTAATAGCTCTTAAATCGTGTAGAATTACAATTTTTATACCAGTTTTGTTTTCTAGGAGCTCGGCATTGAGCTTGGAAGTGTCCCCCCTTTCCACAATTATAACAACGTTTACTTTTTTCTTTCACTGGTTGTTTTAAAAAGGGAGACACAGCTTTCTTTAATGCAGCAGCAACAAAGGCTGCACCCTCCTCCTGTGTTTCTCGTTGGGCAGCACGATTGGCCAATTCAATCATATCTGCTACCTCTGACCCATACTCATCTCTGTCCATATCATCCATTTCTTCCTTTTTATCTTGGTACGTGTGCTCGTGCTCGTCGGTGCGGGCGCGCAGCGGCAGGCACAGGAGGAGCAGCAGGAGCAGCGCGGGGGCCGCGCACAGCTGCAGCCCGGGCGCCAGCACCTCGGGCCTCGGCGTCCGCGCACACACAGCAGGCTCCCCCCCGGAGCCAGCCCGCGCAGCCAACACCTTGAGGAGCCGCGCCGCCCTGCGCCTGTGCGCCTGGCCGCCTCCTCCGCCCGCTCCTCCGGTGCCCCCCCTCCTCCGGGGGAGGGTGGAAGCGCCCCGATCGCCGGGCTGGCGGCGCGCGGCGAGCGGCGGCGGGGGGCAGGTGCCGGGGGCAGCCGCCGCCGCGGGGCCGCGCTTTGCCCGCGCCGGCCTTAACCGGGCCGGGGCCGCCGCCGGCTCTGGCCGGTCCTGTCGGTCCCTGCGTCGGGACTTACCCCGCGCCCCGCCGCCTGTTTCCATAGACAAAGTACAACCTGGACCAGATCCCTCTCTTGGCCCAAAAGCACCCAGCCTCTCAGTCACCTCCTGTAACAATACCCTCGCCCGATCCTTCTCCTTGGGCTCTCTGGGGGTTTTTCCCCCCGTGGTGGTTGCAACAGAAGTTTTAAGGGAGGACTCAGACGATGAAAACGAAAAACAAACAGGTTCCCTTGGCTGGCAGCAATCTGCGTCCTGTGGGCTAGCCAGTTCTTTTTCAGCGTTACTACTGATAGCTCCGATAACATCTTTACTCCTCTTTTCATTCTTTCCTTTGTCTTGCGGTGGGTTGTGAAAGGCACTCTTTGCAGTTTTAGTTAATTTTCGAGGCCCCGGGGCAGCAAGACGGTGCTCAAAGGGATTCGCGGCAGCAACGGCAGGCAGCGCTAAAGGCTCATTTTCCCACTGGGGTATAGGAGGTGAAAGAGCACTTGCGGCAGACGCTACTGCAGCTCGCTCTGATTTCATTGTCCGTAAAGTCTCACGAATAAGCTTCCATAATGTGGAACATTTCTGTGCTTCCTCTCCAGCCTCGCCGCCATCGCTAACAGTGTCCCATAGCTGCACCCCTTTGGCCTCCCAAGTATAGAGTTCAAGAGCAGTGCCTACACCATCTAGTAACCCTTCATCTTTACTCCATTGTAACAACACCCTCAGGGTGTCCTCTTCATATTTAATCCCTCTCTTAGAAAGGATATGTTTGAGGAGCTTAACTACTGCCTCTTCTTCCTTTGAGAGTGTAGACCCCATCTCCTCTCCGACCGCTCACCTGATCAGGGTGAGATTCCGTCACAGCGCGCTTCCAGCCTCTTTCAGCTCAGCAAGACTCCACTTCTTGCAGGGGCAGCAAGGAATTCACTTCTTACTGCTTCTTCTTCTTGCCGGGGCAGCAAGGATCTCCGGCCGGCTTTCCCGCTCCCCTCCTATTCCAGCCGTCTTCAAAGCTCCGGAAAGCGACGACAAGAGGGTCCCTGTTCGGGCGCCACTTGCGGCGGGAGAACATGGACAACGCAGCAACGACCAATGTGATCGAACGTTGACAATTTATTAAACGCAAGCATCAGCTTTTATAGAAAAGTTACAAAGTACTGGAACAGTCGTTATCTGATTGGTTAACTTGTGAAACGACCATAGCGACAGGCTCCTGCCTTGCAAGCAAGGCCTGCTCCGTGGTAATCTGATCTGGCGCCGACATCCTGCTCAGTGCCTTTGTGGCAACCTGAATCGGGTGCTCAGTGCCTTTGTGGAAACCTGAATGCAGGTGCTCAGTGCCTGATTGCGGTGCTCAGTGCCTTTGTGGTAAGCCTGCTCAGTGCCTCCCCAAGGCAACGTCCTTCTCATGTTGGCACGTAGGCATCCTGTGTTGACCCTTTCAGTAGCCTGTGAAGCCCTCAGCTCACTACTCGAGTGAGGCTAAGTCAGAGGCTGGATTGCTCACAACAAGAAACTCTGCAACAGGGAAGAGATGGCACTCAACGTTTCCCTGCTTTTCATCCCAGTTACTGTTGGAAACTCGGAAGTAAATTCATTGAGGTATTTAGAATAATACTTACTTGCAGCGTAAATTTGGTGGTATCAGCCAGGCACTAGTAAAGATAGCAAGCTTGAGTAAATAAAAAAAAAGTATTTGTGCAAATTGTTGTGCACTGTGTGAATACATGTTATGTAAAGTAGTATTTCTGAGACAGAAAAAAGTTAACTTATGAAAATAAGAAGATATCCTCAAAAGTTTATATAGTTTCCATTTCTACAGATCAAGGTCTTTTTTTGCCACTGTAACTGCTCTTTTGTTTAAAAAGGCTTTTTTTACCCTGCTGCTCATTTGCACTTCCATTGTACTACTGCTGTTCATGAAGCATGTACTAGTCAAATGAACATAATTTAATTAGAATTTGAATACAAAATAATTCTTCAAACAATTTGGGTTTCTTTGTGAAAGAATCAAGACCTCATAGCAGCCTTCCAATACCTGAAGGGGGCCTATAGGGATGCTGGGGAGGGACTCTTCATTAGGGACTGTGGTGAGAGGACAAGGGGTAATGGGTTTAAACTTAAACAGGGGAAGTTTAGATCGGATATGAGGAAGAAATTCTTTACTGTAAGGGTGGTGAGGCCCTGCAATGGGTTGCCCAGGGAGGTTGTGAATGCTTCATCCCTGGTGGCGTTCAAGGTGGGGTTGGACATAGCCTTGGATGGCATGGTTTAGTGGGAGGTGTCCCTGCCCATGGCAGGGGGGTTGGAACTTGATGATCTTGAGGTCCTTTTCAACCCTAACTATTCTATGATTCTATGATTCTATGATTTTACAGCTGGCTTCAAAAACTTTTCACTTTTCAGGTGCAGGGGGTTATAAATGGCAGTGGATAATTCTCATACTATTAAAGGGCATTATTGGTGTACAGGAAGAAAACCAAAATAAGTGTCTGGATTATGGTTATATAACGGTAATATCCTCCTAATGAACTTCCCCTGTTATGAAATACAAGCTACTAGAATTAAAAATGTTGACAGTATATCTGAGCCAACATCACCTTGTATTATTGTCTGAAAGTAGGTCATTACACTCACTGTATGTGAAAGCAATCAATGATTGTAATAAAAGAAAAAAAGAAATTGTCATGTATTGCTTAGATACCAGAGACTTTTATCTTTCAGTCTTTCCCAATTTTATAATAAATTGCATCATATAATTTCAAATTGTCAGTGTAATTAAGTAATTAAGTTGAATTCTGTAAATATATTCTATGCATTTGGTATCTGGACATACTCTTTGCACTTGCCTTCAGTACATGGCAGTTGTGCAAACTGAACAGTAAAATAGTGGAACCAAAAAGCACATTTCCTTCAAAGGGAATAGATTAAGTTACCATTCCATGTGTGTTGCAATGAAGATTTTTCAATATTTCAATTAAGTGTTTCATTCATTACCCCATATTTTATGGGCCAGAATTCCCTTCTGTGTTCCAAAGAATGCAGTTGGCATCCTTTGCATCAGCATTATCTGCAGTATTTTGGATGGGAGCAACTTTTGCCTTTTCTCAAGGGGTCTGCCAGGAGTAAGAAATGGTAAATTTAAGCAAAAGTTTGGTAGACATCCTGGGGTAACAGGCTGCAACAGCGTATATACACAACCTCTCTCTTCGGTAATACTGTTTCTGGACTCCGCTGGTGTCAGATTGCTGCCTTCTCCTGACCTAATCTTATCTTCCTGTTGATCTGACAGTCTCCAGAAGTCTTTGACAGTTTGGTGTTTTTAATGAAAACTGACATAATCTATCTTTGAATTACATTATCTGGGCTGAGTACTTACCTCCCTGTTCCACAGACTTTAACGGAAGTACCTTCCAGTCCATTGACAGAAACAGCTACATTTGCGTTGCTTATTCAAAAATACATCATCCTAAATCATTTCTCCTTTGAAATTTAACCAATACAGGCCTGCTGAGTTCATACAGTGTAATGAGTTGATTGTCTTTCAATGATATTTCCAAGGGAATTTTGCATGTTTATATTAACTGTGTAAACGAAGGGCTCACCTTCTCTCTTTGTTATTTTGTTTCAAAAATGTGTGAAAATATGACTGTATAATGACTGCCTGTAGAGCAGATTAAAAGCAGGGGATAATTACTATAAATTGTAGTTGAAACCAAACCTCTGAAGATAAAGAATGAAGCATTCTATGTTAGACACACTGGTAACTATTCCATTCAATAAAATCAGAATGCAACCTTTAAAAAATCCCTGAAGCAATTAGATCCTTTTGAGAATATAACCTCAGTTGCATAATCATTTCTTCCTTTCACTGGTTGTGTCTAATTTCCATGAGATATCTTTTTTTTTTTTTTTTTTTTTTTTTTAAATACTTGGAAGAGACGCTGTTTGCTTTGCAGAGCCCTGCAGGCATGCCTGATGATAAGATTTTAACACCTATCCATTTTTCTGCATCAGATGTCTTTTAATAGTTCTTGAACATTCCTCTTCTTTTTCCATTTCTTTAAGAAGACCAATTAAGGAGTTCCTTTATTCATAGAGCTCTGCTTTTACACCCTACAATCCCACCATCAATACAGGGAACAGCTTCCTTTTTCATGTTTAACAATCCTGGGTCAGCCAGGGCTGTGTTATGTGACAGGCTCATCGGCAGCTCACTGAGGCAGCTACAGTGCAGGGCATATGCTGTCATACTGCATGTTTAGGTAGATCAGGATCAGATTTGATGTATGTCCTGGGTTCAGCAGTAGCAGTCATTTTTCTCCTTCTTAGTGGCTGGTGTGGCGCTGTGTTTTTGACTTTTGGTCTGGGAACAGCGCTGATAACACTGATGTTTTTAGTTGTTGCAATAATGTTTACTCTGACCAAGGACTTTCTGAGTCTCATGCTCTGCCAGGGAGGAGGGGAAGCCAGGAGGAAGTACAGACAGGACACCTGATCCAAACTAGCCAAAGATGTATTCCATACCACAGCATGTCATGCACAGGATGTAAAAACTGGGGGCAGTTACTCGGAAGAGTTAGTTCATGGCTCGGTTATCCGGTAGTGAGCAGTTTTATTCTCTTCCCTTGTTATTTCCCTTATCATTATTATTATTGGTGGCAGCAGCAGTGGTTTGTGTTATACCTTAGTTACTGGACTGTTCTTATCTCAACCTGTGGGAGTTACATTCTTTCGATTCTCCTCCCCATCCCCCCGGGGAGCAGGGCGGGCAGGAAGTGGAGGGGAGACTCCAGAGGCCATGTAGCTTTTCCTGAGTTACAGCGGGGCTTAAACCATGACAATGTATCCTGTATTTAACAGTTGAAGAGTAACTGAAGCATAACATCATTTTACTTAATTCCAAAGTTTCAATGAGGTTGATAATTTCATGTAATGAGGCCAGAAATTGCCTAACTGAACTAGCATTCTAAACCTTTGATAGTCAGAGACCAGTTCTTCAAGGAGTCTGGAAAGAACTCATAATTGTAGAAGATAACAGCATCTGTAATCATTTTATAATTATTTACTCTAAACATTGAAATGATAAACTAAATTATCATCTATGCAATCCAGAATTTTTTTTGCTGTCAAGCAAATTGTCTCTTAACTCCTTAGAGATAGCTGTGATCTGTTTTAATCATGCTGTAATGTATACCTCTACATTCCAGTAATGTACACTTATTAAATATCTTAGTGGTCTACCTTGCACCTACCATTAGCTACAGGTCAGCAAGAAAATATATCACGCACTCAGCTGGCATAGTAACAGCCAATATGGCATACCACAGGGTCCTATACACAAACCCTGTTTAGATATTCTGGCTTCATTAGAATGTGCTGCATATTTCTAGGTTAAGATATGCCACTTAGTAACAACTGTATATTTCTTACAGTGTGTAAGACCAACTTCTAGAGTGAAAGTAATTGAATCCTATTATCTCAATTATGTGGTTTAATTTGATAGTGTCTTATTATATGCATTATTGCATTTTTCTTATTTGATTGCTCTTTAGCTAATAAACTTCAGTAGGTTGTTCTGCCCACACAAGAACTGTGTTCCAAGTCAAAATAGTCATTATGGACATATTAGGGCCAAGCCAGTTCATTTAACTGCATAATATATTTGCAATCAAATACCTGTGAATCTGAGATGTCTCTAAGTGACAGTTTTGAAAAGTGGAGATCTATCTCCATTTCCTAATGAAATAGAAATTCATGGGTATTAATCAGTGTATTTGCCAAAGTCAAACTGAAGCTATTAATGTTGGATATATGCCTAACTATCCTACAAATTACCAAAGTTATCTGAAAATAAAAGTTGCTACAACTTTTTCTTTAAAAACTCTAGCCTCTAACCTTAAATGCAGCATAGAAAATTTGATGTCAGTGTAAATTTAAACTTCATTACTGAGTAGTGAGTGCTAGGTCATACACTAGAAAGGGAAGATTGTGTGGATAGGGAACACAGTGAAGGGTAGTGTACTCTAAGCTAGCTTTTTTCTTTTTCCTTTCTGGGTAAATATGTCTTTTGACTTTAATATTAAATGTGTCGTTCTTTCATCCATGAAACAATTATTAGCTAAGAGGCTGTATCGGCTTCATTGTGAAATCCCCACACACGAGCGGAAAAAACGTAATGCTTTAGTAAGAAGGCAGATGGTTGTCTATTGCTGTAAAGTTCATAGCAATAGGTTTGGAATATCACTGTCTTGTATGCACAAAGAAAGTACGTCCCTGACTGTTAATTATAAGATTAACATTTCTAAAGTCACCAAAATCTTTTGCGTTCTGTAGAAGTTTTATAAATTGTTCAATAAAAAGAATATTTAAATGTCATGTTAAAAAATGGGAAATCTTTTTAATTTTTATATGTTGCCTCTGTATATTCTGTATGCGACCGTGGGGGAAGCAAGCAGACGAACCAATATGGTTGATAAAGCAAGCTTCTCCTTTATTAGCAAAAATCATCACTTTATATATGTTTTACTCTGATTGCAATACACGTCGTATACATTGATTGGATACATGTTGCAACGTGCTATAACATGATTGGTTACCATACAACACAATCTTGCCAAGTCCTTCCCAGTGGTGGTCTGCTTATCAGTCTTCTCTTCATTCTTCTACCTGATACCATCTTCCTAGGTACTTTCCCCAAGGCTCAGGGAGAAACTGTCCTTGTCCATTATTGGTTCTCTAGATCATTATTACCACGGTTACATCTCCTGGTAATGGTTTCTTGATGTACCACAGCAACAAGCTGGAACAGATGTTATCACACTCACACAGGCGATTGTTCGCAGAGCTCCACCAGTGACCCGTTACCTTGTGCTGTTAACCATTCTCCAACAATTCCCCCTTTTTCTTTTTGTGCTAATAATATATTGTTCATGGCCTTTGTGGCCATAGATTTAACACAAGATATAATACACCCAATAATCAATAATCCTATTATAAGCACAATTAAAATAATAAATCCTTGCTTGACTAACTCTCTTAACCATCCTGATAGACCCCATCCATTTATTAATGTGTCTAGTGGGCTCTGCCATTCTTGCAATTTTTTCATATTGTCATTCAACTGTCTGATCTTGTCATGAATGGACTGGGATTTATCAGTAAGGTTAAAACAACACATTCCATCAAATTCTTCACAGCCATGACCATGAGCAAGCAATAAAAATTCAATAGCGGCGTGATTTTGCAAGGTAGCTTTTCTTATACTATCAGCTTCTGTAGCAAGATCATACAAAATTTTAGAAGTTATACTGATTTGTTTTCCCGCCCAACAAGTTAAAGCTTTGATTGTTAAAGCATTATGCACAGAGCTAAGAGATGGCAAAAATATAGCAGATGCAACTGTTGCTGATGTATCCCATAAGGTTACTTCGTCAGAGCAATTATCATCCAAAACTTGCATCGCTCTTTTTAATCGATGTTGCTCTTGATTCAACTGAGAAAGTTGCAACAGTTGATGTTTCTTTGGTGTTATCAATGTTAATTTTCCTATATAACATGGTCCACCGAAAGGCTTGCATGAAATACCTAGCCAGGCCCTATCTCCACATATCAAAAAATATCCTGGAGGTAGTGCCTTGGCCCTGGTTTCTGGATATTTGACCTCTTGCATTGAACAATATGATTGGTTATTGTATTTCACATCTAAGGTTGATACAACAGTTTCAACTGGTCCTTTTCCATTGGATGTAGGACTAAACTTAACACATCCTTCTGCTGGTTCTGAACTCAACAAACTTAATTCTTGTGGAGGTAAGATTACCTTTGTTGAGTTTCTGATTAATAAAGCATTCAAAGTAGACATAAAATTCTAAGAGGTAAGGTTAGCGGCTTGTCTAATAACCGTAACATTTAAAGGGATTGACAACTTTACCCATTTATCTGTAAAATCAGAGAGATTAACAACAGGGATTCCTATCAGACAAGTTTTAAATGGATTACCAACTTGATGCAAAGATAAACAAAAGTCGTCTACCCCCGCTTCGTGAGCCCACTTTGTCCATACATTTCCCATATAATGACTATCAGTCAGTTCCTTGGGGAGATGTTGGCTCATGATTGTCTGTAGATTGGACATCATCAGGAGCAGGAGCAGGTTTTGTCCATTTCGACGGTATCCACTGAGGACCTGTAGGTGTAAGCACACACATATATCCTCGTCCTAAATATTTAACTTCTGCTGGGCCTCTCCAAATACCTGTTGTTGGATCTTTGTACTGTACAAAAAAGGGTATTTCTTGTGATTGTTGAATTTTTTCTGGTGCAATTATTAGGCCTTTGTTTGACAATGTAGTTGTCAGATGTTGTTCTTGCTGACTTGTGAAGGCAGATTTTTGTGCCAACAAAATATCATCCATATAGTGATATATAATTGTGTGAGGCCATTGTTGGCGAATTGGTAATAAGGCATTGTCCACAAAAAGTTGACACAGTGTTGGACTATTTTTCATGCCTTGTGGTAAAACTGTCCATTCAAAGCGTTGTGCAGGAGCATCTCGATTGATTGCAGGTAGGGTAAAGGCAAAACGTTGAGTATCTTTAGGGTGTAACTTAATAGTGAAAAAACAATCTTTCAAGTCAATTATCAGTAAATGCCAGTCTTGTGGTAACATTGCCGGGTTGGGAAGTCCAGGTTGAAGCGCTCCCATTGTTTGCATTTGAGCATTTACAGCTCTTAAATCATGTAGTAAGCGAAAGTTTCCTGATTTTTTCTTGATGACAAAAATTGGAGTATTCCATGGACTTGTAGATGGTTGTACATGTCCTTGTTGTAACTGTTCCATGACTAACAAATGAGCTTGTTCTAGACTTTCCTTTTTCAACGGCCACTGCTCGATCCACACGGGATCTTGAACAGTCCATGTGAGTTGGATCGGGAAAGTCCATTCTGCAGTGACCATAATTAAAAAGGTTTATCTGTTAAAATCAAGCTCAAACAGTTCAAAACGTCTCGACCAATCAACATATTCACACCCGAAGGTAATGACATTACTGTGACATGGGTGAACACAGTTCGTTGATCTAACACAATCTGAACTCTGTTTAGACTGCGTTGGACTGAGGCCGTGCCACCAACGCCTTCCACACCTCTCATCATAGCTCGCAATGGCCAGTGAGATGGCCACTGTGTGCTAGAGAGAATGGTGATGTCTGCTCCAGTGTCTAACAGAGCCAGCAGTTGCAATTGTTCACCTTCATGTATAATTGTCACAGAAACAATTGGTCGTTGATTCATTGACATAGTTAACAAAGCTATGTCTCCTGTAGATCCAAATCCAGAATCACCCCGAAAAGGAGTAGTTTCTGCAGTCATAGGTGTTGTTAGTTGTGACAAGGGTATTAATTGAGCAATTTTGCTTCCCTTTTTCACAATCATTGGTGGAAAATGCATTTGAACTATTATTTGTATTTCCCCGGTATAGTCACTATCAATCAGTCCTGGTAATGCAAACAGTCCTTTTATGCTAGCCGAAGAATGTCCTAATAATAGAGTTCCGTGAGGTTGGTTGTTAATAATAAGTGGACCCTTGACACCGGTAGGAATTTTTCGAGGATGATTATCGGTTAAAATAATTTCTACTGCGGTTGCCAAGTCCAAACTGAGGCACCCTCTGGTCGCTGGGTGCAGGTTGCTGGCTGGTTGCAGGGTATTTCCCCTGTCATTGTCAACTTGAGATTTTGGTTTAACATCATCTAGTTTTTCCTGTGCTACAGCAGCTATGCTTTTTTCTTCCTTATATTTCTTTAAACAGTTAATAACTTCCCTCCAAGTTTTCATTAACTTTTTCGCAGATTTATCATCATCTATTACCATGTCCCACAGGCAATCACCGTACGCTCTCCATTCAGTGATTTCAAACAATAGGTCTGACTGTTTAAAAAATCCCTTCGATATTCCTAGGTCGACTAGACCCAATAATTCTTTTAAACTAACATCCTTAGGACATACCCCCCGCTTTTCTAAAAAGCGTTATAACAATAATGCTACCTCTTTCTCCATTGCGCGCGACTTATTGATTGCAGCCTTCTCACTTGGGTAGCAACAGTATCGGCGTGGCGAGCCTCCTTTATTTTGTTTCGGCCTTATCCTTATTATCTTTTGGCCTTATCCTTATTATCTTCTTCTCTTGGGCTCAGGCACGGACGGCACATATCCAGCATGTGCAGTCTTTTGCCCCCCGACCGCTGCTGTCGGTGCCTTTCCGATCCCACGGTCCGGTGGAAACAGGGATTGGGGGTCCCTGTTCGGGCGCCACTTGCGACCGTGGGGGAAGCAAGCAGACGAACCAATATGGTTGATAAAGCAAGCTTCTCCTTTATTAGCAAAAATCATCACTTTATATATGTTTTACTCTGATTGCAATACACGTCGTATACATTGATTGGATACATGTTGCAACGTGCTATAACATGATTGGTTACCATACAACACAATCTTGCCAAGTCCTTCCCAGTGGTGGTCTGCTTATCAGTCTTCTCTTCATTCTTCTACCTGATACCATCTTCCTAGGTACTTTCCCCAAGGCTCAGGGAGAAACTGTCCTTGTCCATTATTGGTTCTCTAGATCATTATTACCACGGTTACATCTCCTGGTAATGGTTTCTTGATGTACCACAGCAACAAGCTGGAACAGATGTTATCACACTCACACAGGCGATTGTTCGCAGAGCTCCACCAGTGACCCGTTACCTTGTGCTGTTAACCATTCTCCAACATCTGTACATTACTTAAAGGTCAACTCCTTTCACAAAGCTGCAAAAACAGGAGTAATATAGGAGGTTGTTACATGCATTTGTCTTGCAACTCTCCCACCTGGGGACTTTGCTACATTTGTTCCCTGGGATACACTTGCAGAATTCCTGATTTGTCGAGCGGTACTTTATAATACAACCTTAACATTAGAGGTTTCTTTTACTAACAGCTTTTATAGAGATTTTTCCTAACTTAACATTTCTAACTTGCATCATCGACTAGTATGTCAAAGTATTTGGTTTTGAAAAAATAAATGTAATTGGTCCAATTTCTGTGATTTCAGCCATATTTAGAACAATCTCAGGTCTCAGCAATTCATAAATCTATTTATCTACTAAATAATGTTTATATTTTGTATGTATGATTTAAAACAAGTCTGTGACAACTTCCATCAAAAAGAAGGATGAGGAAGCAGGAATCATATGAAGATGTGTGAGTGAGGAAGGACAGTTGTGTTTTCATCTCCCCATTCAAGTCTCTGAGATACCCAGAAAGAAAAATGTGAGACTGTCACCCCATATGCTCTGTTTTTTTCAGAATTCAGGTGTTCTTTCACTCATTTTGTCCTCTCTCAAAATGATTCATAACTTGGTAGGTCTCTGTGAGTAGAAAAGCAACATGTTTAGAGCTACGTATAAACTTCAGTAATTAATGTCATAAACCACAGTTAATGTCTGAACATATGAGATATTTATTAATTTCCCACAAAATGCATTTATATGTGTATGTAAAACTTTCACATGAACTGTCTAGGTTTGGGCTAAATTTATAAAAATTTGAAGTTTTCCCCTCAGGTTGAGAGGAAGACTTTAAAAATTAAAACACAGTAAGGTACTTAAGAACCAAGATTTATCCAGAATTTAAATAACTGTATGTTGGCTTTGATACACAGGTTGCACTTGCAACAATTTTAAAACTATGTGTAGGAAATAGCTAGCCATTCTCATACAGTTTACATGGAACATTAAAATTCAACAGAAGTAATATTTTGATGAGCAATGCAAAAAAAAAAAAAAAAAAAAAAAAAGAAAAGAAAAAAAGAATTATCTAAATTAATTCTAATGTTCTCTGCATCTGTGGGTCTGACCTTGCACTTTGATATGAGACCAGCCAAACCTTGTGAAATGTAATGGCTTGCGGCTTCATATTGCCATGCATCTGTGAGTAATCACATTAGGTGCACAGTCACCTGGACTTAGCATATGGTTGTTGCAGTATTTTTTAAAGATATTTTTCTTATCATTTGAGTGTTATTAAAAATGAGCATTCTGCTATAAAGGCTTTCATGCATAAGCACATCTCAAGAAGTCAGCCTTTGCTGGGAAAAGCAAATTATAAAAGCAGTAGAAACCTCTTTGTCTTCCCGTGTAGATCAGACCTGTGAAATTTTGACATTTCTATCATTAGGTATATGAATCACTATTTCTTTACTGTGAATGAAAGTTTTCTTGTCATAGTAATCTTTAGGAGAGCTGAAACCACCCTTACACCACCTCACCACCCTTATGCAACCTTTGTAAGGGTGGTGAGGCACTGGAATGAGTTGTCCAGGGAAGTTGTAAATGCTCCATCCTCAACGGTGTCTAAGGCCAGGTTGTGCAGAGCCTTGGGTGACATGGTTTAGCGGGAGGTGTCCCTGACCATGGCAGGGGGGTTGGAACTTGATGATCTTAAGGTCCTTTCCAACCCTAACTATTCTATGATTCTATGAAACAATTTTTTAAAATATTTTAGACAAGAACAGATAACAGAAAATGAAACAATGGCAAGTTTAGAATTTGTGGGGAACAAGTTTTCTTCTATTCATTTTCTGTTTGAAAATGTCAGTATAAAATTGATTTTTTTCTAAACATTGTTACCTATTCAGCTGCTAATCTCCCAGTGCCTTCGAGTCACTTTACATTCAAAGATAACCATTGCTGAATAGGTGACAAATATTTGCTTCTTTTCTTCCTTTACTTCTCCATTTTTGGCATTTTCTGGAAACACCTTTCAGTGATGCTTGAATTGCTGTCATTTGTTCTGTTGGTGCTAACTTGCTGATAATCAAGTCACCTGTGGAAATGTTATTTGTCTCCCCAGGCTGTATGGCAATGCTTATTTTCTGTGCTAGACTCATTTGCATTCTTCCACAGGAAATGCCATGTGATAAAGCAGGTGAGGTATTAAATAATGTCTTTGAGCTTTATTATGCAGCCTGTAAAAAAGAGACAAGAAGACTGGTTTGCTGTTATAGCACAGAATAAAGTTAGTTAGTCCTTTTACCAGTGAAATCACCTGTTAGCGACTTAGGATAACAGTATATTGTGCTACTATGACATTTTGATTTCAAGAATGCTGTGATTAAAAACACGGGGTTTTATTTTTTTCATTCGTGGATACAAATGTGTGCAGCTGCTGATCTGCTCAGAGACCACTCTCAGGAGCTTCAGCTAGCTGTGAGTGTGAAGTGAACATCAGGATTCTCTAGGGAACTCCCTAAAGCATCCTGCTCAGAACGATGCTAACTGGCAGATTCTTTCATGTCACATTCCAAAGTGTTCCAAAGTGAATGGTCATTCTGGGAGGACACTGACCACTTATATGATGTGGTTACAGAGGAAACGCCTTTGCTCTTTCCTGGCCTCAGCATAAAACTGGCTTAACTATGAAACCCCACATATTTTCTAATTAAGATTGCCTAGCACATTCCTTTTTATGCATCATCATGGAACACTAGTGCTTGTGTTTACATAAAATCTGAAACTATTATTGTTCAAAGGGGAGGAAAATTTAAGATACAAATGTTAGGAAATCACTGTTTTGAGGCTCCTTAAGAAAGCAAACCTTCCTTCGAGGGAAAGAAGTCAGCTTATACGATTAAAAAAAAAAAAAAAAAAAACAAACACAAAAAAAACCAGATTTTCTTCTACAATTGTGTTTTCTTTACATTTTTGTGATAACAGTTTGTGGTGATAAAATATGCAAGTAATTATATAGGAAAAACATTTTATCTATTTAGGTATTTAACTACTCAGGAAATTCAGGATTCAAAAGATGAATTTCCTATACTTATTTATTTACATTCTTCATGCCTGTAGATCAGTTCTGTGCAGAATATTTAGGAGGTTCAAGAACTACGGAGCATGTAGAGTCCCCCTATGTTTTAGTGAAAATACTGAATATATCATCAAACAGTTCAATGAGTTGAGGCATTTACTGTCAGATTCCTATTTCTTTTAGATTCATATTTAAGACAGAAAATTGCATAAATAAAAATAATTTTCCTATGAGAATGGTATAGTCCTGTATCAAGAATTTTTCTTAATGAATTCTTCCACCCTATAAAAGACAAAAAGGCTCCCACTGTATTATATATAAATAATACAAATCTCTTGCATATTGAACACAAGGGAAAATACACAAATATGGGAAATAAAACCAAGAGAATAAAGGCATCTTGTTAACCTCTACCACTCATAGTGGAAAAATGTAGATTCATCTGAGTTCCAAAAATGTTTTACAACATTTTTATAGCATTATTCTTAACATTATCTTTTTAAAATGATCATGGCTGTAGTGACTGGGGGTTTTTATTCATCAGAACAACCTGCTTCAGTGACTGGTGAGCTTCAGCAAAAAAAAAAGGAGAATAAATCAACCAGAAATTTATATGAGTAAAATATGTACGATGTGGCAAAATGCAGCATTTAAGGTTTCTCTTGGAGTTAATAGAAGAAGCCCAGTCTCTTCTCAGACATTTACCTCTTCACATACATTTTCTTGAATAACAGAGATTATGTTACTGGGATATTTTTTTTAAGCTCAGTGCAAAACAAAAAAGATTTATCACTGCAACTTTGTACAAGGTTTAAATTGTGGAATTGGTATTTTAGTAGCAAAAAAAAAAAAAGTAAGGTGGGAATATTCCTATTAAATATGTGTGTACTTCATTAAATATCTTGTTAAGAGCATAGTAGAATCAGTATGCAATCCACTTCGTTCCAAGAGATTCTTATATAGGAATTTTTCAGGAACTCCGGTTATTTTAATTCTGCTCTTGATATAAAAGCATTTTAAATCACTCATAAAAAATGAATGCATAGAATGCATAGGTGCAGAAAAAGTGGGATTTACATGCACTAAAAAAAGTTGAGTGCGAAGGGACATTTCATTCATTGCCTTTTGAAATCCAGCACACTGCATAAATCTCTTCACAGAATCACAGAATCACAGAATAGTAAGGGCTGGAAAGGACCTCAAGATCATCGAGTTCCAACCCCCCTGCCATGGGCAGGGACACCTCCCACTAAACCATGCCATCCAAGGCTATGTCCAACCCCACCTTGAACGCCGCCAGGGATGAAGCATTCACAACTTCCCTGGGCAACCCATTCCAGGGCCCCACCACCCTCACAGTATAGAACTTCTTCCTCAGATCAAATCTAAACCTCCCCTGTTTAAGTTTAAACCCATTACCCCTTGTCCTCTCACCACAGTCCCTAATGAAGAGTCCCTCCCCAGCATTCCTATAGGCCCCCTTCAGGTATTGGAAGGCTGCTATGAGGTCTCCACGCAGCCTTCTCTTCTCCACGCTGAAAAGCCCCAATTTTCTCAGCCTATCTTCATACGAGAGGTGCTCCAGTCCCCTGATCATCTTCGTGGCCCTCCTCTGGACTTGTTCTAACACTTCCATGTCCTTTTTATGTTGAGGACACCAGAACTGCACACAATACTCCAAGTGAGGTCTCACGAGAGCAGAGTAGAGGGGCAGGATCACCTCCCTCGACCTGCTGGTCACACTCCTTTTGATGCAGCCCAGGATACGGTTGGCCTTCTGGGCTGCAAGCGCACACTGCCGGCTCATGTTCATTTTTTCATCAACCCACACCCCCAAGTCCTTCTCCGCAGGGCTGCTCTCAATCTCCTCCCCGCCCAACCTGTAGTTGTGCCTGGCATTGCTCCGACCCAGGTGGAGGACTTTGCACTTGGCATGGTTGAACTTCATCAGGTTGGCATCAGCCCACCTCACAAGCGTGTCAAGGTCCCTCTGGATGGCATTCCTTCCCTCCAATGTATCAACCGAACCACACAGCTTGGTGTCATCGGCAAACTTGCTGAGGGCGCACTCAATCCCACTGTCCATGTCACCCACAAAGATGTTGAACAAGACCGGTCCCAACACCGATCCCTGGGGGACACCACTCGTTACTGGTCTCCAGCTGGACACTGAGCCACTGAGCACTACTCTTTGCGTGCGGCCATCCAGCCAGTTCTTTATCCACCGAGTGGTCCACCTATCAAATTGATGTCTCTCCAACTTAGAGAGAAGGATGTCATGGGAGACAGTGTCAAAGGCTTTACACAAGTCCAGGTAGATGACATCAACTGCTCTGCCCCTGTCCATCAGTTCCGTAGCCCCTTCATAAAAGGTCACCAGATTGGTTAGGCAGGATTTCCCCTTAGTGAAGCCATGCTGGCTGTCCCCAAGCACCTTGTTGGTTTTCATGTGCCTTAGCATGGCTTCCAGGATAATCCGCTCCAAGATTTTGCCAGGCACAGAGGTGAGACTGACTGGTCTGTAATTCCCCGGCTCATCCATTCTTCCTTTAAAGATGAAGCCAGACAGACTCAAGACAGAAAATTGTATGGCAAAATTCAGCTCCAGATGATCAGAATCAGTCTCCCTTTTTCTGACATTTCTAGAGACCAGACTGGGTGCAGTTGAGAATAAAAGGAAAAATGTCAGCCCATATTTAAAGCCTGAATATTTTTGTGAGTAATCAAGACGGTGATGCTTGAAGATCTTAAATTTATCCGGTTTATCCAGAGAGGCTGAGGAGAAAAAAGATCTTGATGAAACAGTAAATTTGGCCAAAACAGAATATTGTGATCCAAAATATTGGCTTAAAATATGTTTGGTACAAAGGTCACCCTTGCTTGTTTTGTTTTGTTTGTAAAACAACAAAGAGTTAGTTTCATGGGGATTTAGGTACATTAACAAGATGATAAGGCCTTTGGTCCCGGTTAAATATGCTAAACAGCTGGTGACATTTAAGGATAGGAGGAGGGAATAGAATAAAGAAGCTACTACTCTGCTATTTAGCAGCAGGCAGGACAGAGTTCTGAGCTGGTGTGATAGGGCAGCTCAACACTGAAAATATTCTTGAAATACTAAGCTAGAAAAGCAAAATGAAATGAGGAGTTATAAAGGAAAGTATTCATTGCATTGTATTTAATCCAGCTAAAAGCATCTTATAAGAATAAAAACAAATCTTGGACACAGAGAATGTTAATACAAACTCAGAACTATCTAACAAGAGGAACTAGCATTTTATACTTGACATTTCCACAAACTCTTTCAGCTTGTGGTATTATCATCTTGTACCAGTGCAGAGGTGTTATTTTAGTAGCAAAAAAAGAAAAAACCCGTAAAATGGGAATATTCCTATTAAATATGTGTCACCTTTTTTGTTTGTTTATTCTCCCTTAGTTTTGTAGCTGTTACAGTCTCTTGTGACTTGCCTACCCTCCACTGCAGTGCAGTGTGAACAGAAAAAGCTGACTTTGTATCTCCTTTTTTATGAGCCATGGTATAATGATAGGGACATTTTTAACATCTTGTTTTAGGCAATTTCTTTGTTACCCCTACATGCATGACAGCGTCAAAAAGGCATACCTGGTCTGAGGTTTTTTAATCCCTGCTCAGATGGAAGGTGATGCTTTCTGCATGCTGCCTGCCCACTGTTACAAACTTGCATTATTCTTTTTGTAGTCCAGTTATGTGGAAAACATATGTAGTCCATGATATGTGGAAAATTTTTGTTTTCCAGTCCAAACCAGTTTAATCTAAAGTTAACTTTACAGATACAGTAGAGCATATGTTAGCACATTGTATATCAGCTGCAATACCATTCTGTGAGGCAGCCTGAGCCATTTGATAGTTGTTCAGCTTGCTCACCTAGAACAGCGTTTGTTTGAAGTAACCTGCTCATTTCATATGAGTAAGCAGGAGATGCATTCTGTGGTAAAGGCATTCACAGTAGTTGTGGCTAAAGGTGGTTGTGGTGGCCCCCGTGGTGGGAAGATAGGTCAGTAGAACTTTATCACATTTCATAAAGTGAGTGAGAAAAGAAGCTGAAGTGGTGTTCTTTGCTAGTGATGTTTTTACTAAATGCTTAATTACAGCATTTAGTAAAATGCTAAATGCTGTAATTAAATTATAAATAGAAGTATTTCTTCATATTTTTTGCATAAAATACTCCTGAAGTTTTCCCATTGCTTTTAGGTGCTATCTGCAAACGCTTAGTATGCTTTGTGGATATGTATAAATGATGATTACAGTAACTTTGAAAATGAGATAATACTTACTGAACAAAATCTGAATCTAATTATCTCTTGATAGAAATCTGGGTATAAGTCTATGTTGTGGTTTAACCACATCTGGCAACCCAGAACCATGCAGCCTCTTACTCATTCCCTCCCTTCTTCTTCCCCCTCCTCCCAGAGGGATGGAGAGGAGAATCGAAAGAATGTAACTCCCACAGGTTGAGATAAGAACAGTCCAGTAACTAAGGTATAACACAAACCACTGCTGCTACCACCAATAATAATAATGATAAGGGAAATAACAAGAGAAGACAATACAACCACTCACCATCCGCTGACTGATACTCAGCCTGACCTGAGCAGTGATCTAGACCTTTCGGGTAACTGCTCCCAGTTTATATACTGGACATGACATGCTGTGGTATGGAATACCACTTTGGCTAGTTTGGGTCAGGTGTCCTGCCTCTGCTTCCTCCTGGCTTCACCTCTTCCCTGGCAGAGCATGAGACTTAGAAAATGCTTGGTCAGAGTAATCATTACAGAGCAACAACTAAAAACATCAGTGTTATCGGTGCTGTTCCCAGGCTGAAAGTCGAAAACACACCACTGCACCAGCTATTAAGGAGAAAAATGACTGCTACTGCTGAACCAGGACAGTCTAAAACCAGTCATGTTTAGTCTAACCAAGTCCAACTTAGTCTTTTTTCTTAAAAGAGCATGAATGTTTTCCTGTTGTCATCACTGAATAAAGACTGAGCTATGGCATTTCTTCCTTTTCATAGTTTCTATTCTTATTTTCTGTGCTGCAATTAATTTCTTTATTCTGGCTGAAAATGGAAAACATTCTAGTAGAATGAAGCTATGGCAGCATAAGTATTAAATAACAACTTAGAAGAATAATGATGAAAGCAAAAACTGAGAAAAGGTTAACCTTCAAGTATCTTCATAATGTTTATAAGCATTGTTTCTTTTGCCCTTATTGTTTTTGGACAACAGCATATGCAGAATAAAACCAATAATTTTTTCCCATCACTACTTCGGTATGTAGTGGTGTAAGGCCCTTATTTACTTCCTTTCCTAATCCTGGAATGTCTGATCACCCAGATCAGTTGTTTTCAAAAGCTAATATAATATAATAAAGAGCACGAGGCTCAATTGAATTGGCAACCATTGTGATCTTAAAAATTGATAGAATGCCTTGAAGGTGAAATAGAAAAAATTCATTAAAATCTGAGGTTGAATTATTATAAACATATTGGTCAACTACAGAGGCAATATTAGGAAATGTTTGGAGAATTCAAATAAATAGCTGAATAAATTTACTGCTATCAGCCAGAGATTATTTCAGAAAGTATATCCAAATATGGGTGTACCAATCTGGCATTAGTAATTACTACGTTTTACTCATCCTATCTTTGACCACAAAACCAAGGGCTTGCATTTTGTGGTTTTCTGCTTGTTCCAAAAGTCCTTCTCTTGAAATCTGCAGTAGCTTGTTGCTTATTTTCATTGTTTTTGTGACCAGTGGACCATCACATATATGATACAGCAGAGAACAGAATCCCCCACACAGCTTAGCTTGCTGCTCTGCACGTCACATCAGATCTACAAGAATAATAAAGGAAAGGGGGAAGGGATTTAAGGAGGAAGAATAATACATATATTCTGAGATGGCTTGAATCAATCTAGTGAGACCACAGAAACGGTTTTCTTTGGCTGTACACAGTGGATTATAAAAAGGTAGCAAATAAAAAGACCTTCACAAAGGTGGAGCATAAAGAGAGATTAGTTTCCAGAGAGTTTGACTTGAAAGAGATAGGTTCTGGATAAAGATGATGTCAAGTAGCTTTGCAGAATTGGTTTCCTGTGGCCAGCTATTCAGTTGTTTCATGGAAGGAGTAGAGGTACTTGCACAGACAATGTTCAATGTAAGGAAAGAAATAACAAAGAAAACATACTGAACAAGAAGTAAAATAGACTGTCACAAATCAATGAATGTGACTGTTTCTCAGTCAACACAGAGTGTATTTGAGGAAAGAAATAATCAGATAATGAAGTGAAGAGTACCCCAGCCTCCACCCCCAAGAAAACCTACAGTAATCTATTAGAGCAAAAGCCTGTTCCTGGGAGTAGTTTAGAGAGAGTACTTCAGGGCACCAGCAGCAGCTCCATGCATGCTCTGCAAGAAACTGATTTTCCAGTTACTGATGTATTTTTTTCTACTGTAGTCTCGACAAGTTCAGTGTTTGATAGAGAAACTGTTAACATTAAATAGCATAAGAGACTAAAAATCAAGCTCTCCTATATTCTTGAATTAGCCTCAGACTCACTCTATGGCCTTAGACTTCCGTTCCCTCACTGCAATTCTTCCTGCACATTCTTCTGTGGCTTTTTGTAGGATAGTAACAGTGTGATTCTGCTTGCCAAGTAGCAATTCATTCTTCATTCTTTATCTAGCTGTTTTTTAAGATTCCCAAAAGTGCCTCAAGGAGGTCCTTATTTACATCCTTTTCTAATCATGAGGTGTGTGATAATTCCAATCAGCTGCCTTTGAAAGCTAATACAGTAGCATAAAGAGCATGAGGATTAACAAATTAGTAGGTAGCATAATGTGTCAGGTTTCATGCATTAAAGGAAATGTATCTGACAGCAATCATTTCCCACAAAAGTGAATTCCAAAACCTTTTTTAATGCCAAGGGTCAGCAGATCACCCAGAGGTGCTGTGTTTTCACAGGCTGCAACAGCTTACCTTAACTCAGTATGTGACAGAACAGACAAACTAACTCTCATAAGAATGCTTGAGAATAAAAACATTAAGTAGTGGATGCAGGTATTTCTGATCAACAGTTTTAGATGCACTGCCCAGTATGTAAGACCAACCAGAGATACACCATGTGTTTTCAAGGATCGTATTCACTATATGTTTTCACAGAACACAAACCTTTAATGTTTCAGGCATATGTACATTATCAGTAATTTCTTTTTTCTTTTTCTTTTCCCAGAATATTTTTTTTATCTCAACAGAAAGCTTTCATGGATTTTAAAACTCAAAACATTAATGTGCAAAAGAAACTTATTTGCACTGGACAATCTTAAAATATGTTTTTTTCTATATCAGTACTATCAATGCACACCAAGTATCCATAATAAATTACTGACAACATATTCTACTTGTTATTAATAAAAAATATGCCTGTCAGTCTAGTAATTGCATAAAGTCAGTTTCCTTCAGTTTTAATGGAATCAGTTGTGCACATAATTTAAAACACCCTTTATCCTGGTGCACCTGTCCTTTGCGATTGGCTGATACAAAAGAAAGCTTCCTCTTAAAAGCTGGATACTCAGCAGATATTCAACATGCTAAGCAACCATGCTCTGACAAGATTACTCTTGAGAAAACTCTAAGCTCAGGGTTTATCTGATTTGGTACAGATTTCAGAATCTTATGATCAGAAAAAAATCCAGGCCCCATAGTATAGTGTTACTTGCTCTGCTAGCACATAAGTCTGTTTCATGATATGATAACTTTTATCATAGCATACTGCAGATTATGTAGCCATTATTGGGCTTTTGAATTATATTTTGACCAGATGCTGCATAATTGCTCCACTCTATACATATCTTTATGATCAGTGACAGATGGTCATGGCCTGACTTCATCTGAGAAATCATTGGTCTTGAAGCAGTGTGCGAAGAAATCATAAATAATGGGATTTTATTAGCATGGGAATTCACACATTTGGGAAAATTACTACCATCTGTGTGCATTACTGCAGCATCATGCCTTGTAGACCAGATCTCATTCATAGCCTGCCAACTTTGGATAGAAATTGAATTAGTAAGTATTTTTCTGTACCAGATCATGCAGACAGGATTTTGTATGTCCATCCAATTGCTGTACTTTGATTACCAGAAAGGTCTTATTGCCAACATTTTCATAATGGTCATAAATCAGAGGGTTCCTTTTATGGCAGAAAATATATAAATATGGTAATTTTATTAGGTGTATATTCTCCATCTGCAAGAAGAGGGTTTGTCTGGAAACTGACTACCCAACACCAGATCATATTTGCCACATATTTGCAAACGACTTTCTCCCACCCTTAATTTAAAGTAAAATTATTCAAGGTTTATATTGAAAAAGACAAGTGTTTAAACCCATTAAAGACCCAGTCACATTTAGGACCTTGCTTTAACATTTTTAGCCTGTAGAGCTGTCTTGAATCAGTGGCAACATGATCCCTCATAGACATAATGTTAAAAGTCACTTGCAATTTGGCAAGCAAATGGACTTCCTGTCTGTGGTGGCATTTCTTTGTTTTCTGTTTTTACAAGCAATTTCCATCTGAATTGTTGAAAGTAATATCGGAAATATATTTTAATACAAGGTCTGACTGTATCAGTGCTATTTCCTAATTTTTATCCTTTGTATGCTTTAAGAGATAGTAACAGCTCTCACATCTGCAGTGCTCAGTGTGTTCCAGTCTTCTGTCTTCAAAATTTGAAATCACCCATATATATGCCAATACTTTCTGGAGAGGTCTCAAAAAGGAATGAAAAGTAAATCTGTCTGAATGCAGTCTATTAAGATGATTTTCATCTGAATAAAAACTTGCTGTTGAGTAGTCTATCACTTAAAAGTCACTTAGCCAGCACTCACTGGTATCACTACAGAATGTGTGCAATTTGGATATCGATACAACAGCTGCAGGAATAGGCTTATATTTTCATGAAAGCTGCTGTCATTACATCTTTAAGAGGTCAAGATAATACTTTTTGTTATTTTTGGTCTTAACACAGAGTATGAGAATTCTCATGGTGCCTTTTGAGGGGAAAAGTGCAAATAAATCTTCAACACAAAATAGATACAGAGTATTTCTGTCATTAGTGGAATATATAAGTAGGCAGCACGTTTTGAAGTACCTAATGTGAAGTGATTAAGTTCTTATTTTTTGTTGCATACTTCAGAAACTATGACAAAGTTATCTAATATATAGTTGAAGTTACGCAGGTATTTTAGCAGTAATTTACAGAACTTGCTATTTACTTATGTATGTCAGTCCTAGATGAAGTACTGTGTAATGCAGTAATTTTTGCTACATTTTATAGAAGGAGAATGTTCAGTATTATGTATATAAATTAAACACTCGATGAAGAATTTCCTATATTGAATACGCAAATTGAATTCAATGAAGACTTGTAACTGAATTAGCACTGGGAAGTCCTTGGTATTCTGTGACTCACTTGGAGACATCTTCAGAGAAATTTAGTAGCGTGGAATTAGCAAAGCCACAAAAACTTCTGCCCATGAGAACAGAAGTCTTTAAAGTTTGATGAGAAAAGCACTAACACTTGTCATCAAACTAGGGTAAAGTGGAATAGAAAACTTGCTGTGCTTTGATACTATTGATTATAGCCTCCTAAAATAATGCATTATCAGCCAACTATGTGTTGCTTATAAAGGCATTAGAGTTCTGGGACAGGTCACTCGTTGTTAAAATTGGCAGTTTACTCCCTAAAGGCAGACAGGGTGAAGAGCCTAGGTGTGAGTGGCCCCTCAGTAACATCTTTCTTGTACTTCTTTCCAGATAATTTTGTTGCAGACTATAAAGTATCCTATTGATTGAGCTCTGAAAGTTGTAAATGTGATTTATGAGCTATATTTGATTAAAAGTGTGGCTGCTCTGAGGAACAAAGAAATTTCTGCTCCCTTGGTCTAACACTGTGTAAATCACTTAAATCCATTATCTGAGAGAGTATGCCATTATAAAAGACTAGTGAAAATGGAAAGCTACATTGAAAAACCAGGTAGGAGAGCTTTACTTTAACCAGAGTGCTAGCCAAAAAAAGATGAATGACCATCAGAGAACTAAAATACTGCAAGTATTATTCACTGTTATATAAACTAACACAGTTTTTTCCAGCAATTTTGTAACTACAGTAGTTTGAAGATAGTAAAGTAAAACTTGACAGCAGGTTAAGTAGCTGAGCTGTCACTCCTGGCATTGTCTTTTTAAGTGTACTTTTATCAGATATACAGCGCTATGTATCCACTCAACAGGAAGGAAGCCTTATCTTCTATAAAAACCTGCAGGATGTGAGAAGAATAGCTTTTAATCAGACAACATATTTTCTCAGCTTTCCAGAAGCAAATATTTGGCTTTCAAGTTGTTTACATATGAAATAAGATGTGATTACAGACTTTGAACTTCCATCGCTTTTAAGTTTGAGCCAGGTAAACACAGATTGAAGATATGTGATATGCGTTGGGTCCTTATTTCTCTTTCACGGACACCCCCTTGTCATGGGGAAAGAGCTTCCATGACCTTGTGAGGTTGAGAGCTATGCCGGTGGTGGCATATGCCTCTGATAGGGTCTCCCAATCCAGACAGGTCTCAACTGAAGGGTCAGTCAAAGTGTGCCCATGGGCAGGATGGACTCATTAGCCTTCGAGCAACCATCCTAGGGGAAGGACAACTCTAATTTAAAACCCAGGCAGACGGAGCTCATTTAGCCCTGTAAGGCCATCCATCTAAGAGAAGGATACTCTAACCAAACCTATGGCTTGAGGACTTTGTTGTCACCACCCAAGCTCGCTAGGCCCTGGCAGATAAGCCTTAGGTGTAAAGTGTGGGGTCAGTTTTGCGCACTCTGTGCCTCACCTAAAAAATCCACTGTGCAGGCCCAAAGGATTTACTCACATTTGCAGAGCCCTGTAGGAACAGGCGAGGGATGAAACATCAGTTGAAAAGGTGCACTGGAAGCCGCAGATCCAATCCTGCATGCACACGGCTCAGGACATTGGTTGCTCGAGATTGACCCAGGAGATGAGAGTCTTGTTCTGCAACATCCTGAATGACCAAGCAGCCTTTTTCAAGGAGAGCACTGCTTGCTCCATAGGGAGAGAGGCCTAGAAAAGGTGGCCTAGCCAAAGCTCATCTCCCCCTCTACCTGGTTGGCTAGCCGCAGCCAACGGGAATCTTCTGCTGTGGTCAACCAAAGATAAAGAGACAAAGGCATACACCTGCCTTCAAAGGTGTGTCCAGACTGACACTTGCATGTTGGAACATCAGAATCATGTTTGATTCAGCAGGCAGTGGGCATTCTGAACGTCGCTCTGCTCTAATTGCCTGCAAACTGTCATGACTTAACATTGACATTGCTGTTGTCAGTGAAGTTCGCCTTCATGAGGAAGGAAGCCTTAAAGAACATGGTGCCGGCTATACACTTTATTGGTCAGGCAAATCCAAAACCAGAAGTCATCTCTCCGGAGTTGGCTTCATGATTAAAAACTCCATCATCTCTAAATTAGAAAATTTGCCGACAGGTCATTCCGATCGCATTATCTCCTTTCATCTCCCACTACACAATAGCAATATATTATTTTCTTAGGCATATATGCCCCAACTTTGCAAGCTGACCCTGCAGAAAAAGACAAATTTTACACCGATCTGCACTGCCTCACTCAAAATGTTCCTGCAGATGAAAAGATCATAATCCTTGGTGACTTCAATGCCTGAGTAGGTAAGAACTTTGAAGCTTGGAAAGGAGTACTAGGGAAGTATGGTATGTTGTAAGCTGCAATGACAATGGTCGCCTCTTGCTAGAGCTTTGTGTAGAGCATCAGCTTACCATCACCAGCACTATTTTCCAGCAGAAAGGTAGCCTGAAGACAATCTGGATGCATCCTCAATCTAAACACTAGCACCTCATTGAGTATGTCTTAGTGCGACAGAGAAATGTTTGTGACGTCCATCGCACCTGAGTGGTGCCTAGTGCAGAATGTCAAACAGACCATTGCCTTGTGTTTTGCGAACTTAACCTCCACCTCAAGCCCAAATCTAAGAGAGGTGGCATTCCGAGGAAGAGGGTCAAATTTAACAATCTCCAAATAGCTGCAGAGAGAGACAGTTTCCAGGCAAACCTTCAAGCTAGGCTTGAAGACCATCCCATAGACTCTTCTCCTAAAGCGCTTTGGCAACCTATTAAAAATAGCATCCTGCGATCCTCCGAAGTATCCTTAGGGTTCTCCTCAAAGAAAAATGAAGACTGGTTTGATGAAAACAATCAGGTAGTCCAGGAATTGTTTCCAGGGAAGAGATCTGCCCACCAAGCTCACCTCGCTCAGCCATCATGTCATGTAAGAAAAGCAGCCTTTCGTCTTGCATGCAGTAAAATCCAACAGAAACTTTGTGACATCCAGAACAAGGGGTGGCTTAACCTAGCAGAAAAGACTCAACTACGCACAGATTTGGGTGACCACAGAGGATTCTATGAGACTCTGAAAGCAGTGTATGGAACCGCATGCCAGATTCAGAGTCCTCTATTCAGTGAAGATGGCCAAACACTTCTAACAGATAAAATCTCCATCCTGAATCGATGGTCTGAACACTTTCAAACTCTCTTCAGTGCCAACCATGTAATCCAAGGCTCAGGAATCCAGCACATCTCACAACAACTGGTGAAAAACAAATTGTATATAGTCCCTACCATGGGAGAGACTCTTAAGGCCATTCAGTAGATGAAAACTTTCAAGGTAGCTGGGGTTGATGGGATCCCACCCAAAATCTGGAAGCATGGAGGTCAAGCACTCCATGCTAAATTTCATGAGCTAGTTGTGCGCTGTTGGGAATAAGGCAAACTACCACCAGATCTCCATGATGCAATCAGTATCACCTTGTACAAGAAAAAAGGATCAAAGTCAGACTGCTCAAACTACTGAAGTATAGCTCTGCTCCCCATTGCTGGAAAAATCCTTGCAGGAATACTGTTGAACAGATTAGTACCCGCTGTTGCAGAAGACCTTCTACCTGAAAGTCAATGTGGTTTCAGAGCAAATAGAAGTACCACAGACATGGTATGTGTGCTCAGACAATTGCAAGAGAAGTGTAGAGAATAGAACAAGGGACTCTATGTAACTTTCGTTGATCTTATCAAAGCTTTTGACACTGTGAGTAGAAAAGGCCTGTGGCAGATCTTGGAACGTTTAGGATGTCCCTCCAAGTATCTCAAGATGATTATTCTGTTACAGGAGGATGAGTGAGGCCAAGTCAGATATGGCGATGCACTCTCTGATCCCTTCCTAGTAACCAATGATGTGAAACAAGGTTGTGTTCTCGCCCCAACTTTATTCACAATCTTCTTCAGCATGATGCTCCAAAGGGCTATGGCACACTTCGGCAAAAAAAAATGGCATCTATATCCGATATCATACTGATGGGAGCCTATTCAACCTAAGGCGTCTGAAGGCCCACACCAAGACCCTAAATCACCTTGTTCATGAGCTGCTTTTTGCTGATGATGCTGCCCTCGTTGCCCACACAGAAGCAGCTCTGCAGCGTTTAACATCTTGCTTTGCAGAGGTGGCCGAGCTTTTCAGGCTGGAAGTCAGATTGAAGAAAACAGTAGTTCCTTACCAACTTGTGCCACAAGAAGACTACCATCATCCTCAGATCACCATTGGCAAGTCAGAGCTTAAGTTAGTCCAGCAACTCAGCTGTCTGGGAAGCATCTTTTCCTGGGACGCCATGATTGATAAAGAGATAGATAACAGAATAGCAAAGGCATACAGAGCCTTCAGAGAACTCCATAAAAGAATATGATGTAATAAACACCTGAAGAAAAGTACAAAGATTAGTGTCTATAGAGCCATTTTACTGTCTACTCTTCTATACGGGTCTGAATCATAGGTCATCTATTGCCATCACCTGCAACTCCTCAAATGCTTTCATCAGCGCTGCCTCCGTACAATCCTACACATCCACTGGACTGACTACGTGCCTAATGTTGCTGTCCTTGAACAAGCAGAGGTCACCAGTATTGAGGCCATGCTGCTGAAAACATAGCTGCACTGGGCAGGGCACATCTCCAGGATGGAGGATCACCTCCTCCCTGAGACTGTGTTCTGTGATGAACTCAACACCGGCTGCCACAAGAGAAGTGCCCCAAAGAGGAGATATAAGGACTCCCTGAAACACTATCTTAGCCTTGGCCAAATTGACTACCATCAGTGGTCCACCCTGGCCTCCAATTGGGAGATGTGGAGACACATCATACATAATGCTGTTGCCTCTTTTGACGTCACACACAGAATCTCTCTCGAGGAGAAAAGACAACTCAGAATGAACCATGCCCTGCCTATACCACCTAAGGAGACCTTTCACTGTGCTTTTTGCAACCAGACTTGTCTATCCTGCATTGGTCTTTTTAGCCATCAGCTCACTTGTAGTAAGCATGGGTAAAGCCCTTCTCACATATGACTTGTCATCATGATAAGATGAATCATTTTGTGAGTACTCACATGACTTATCTCTTGTGGCTGATATCCAGTGAGGCAATACTGCGTAAGTTTAAAAGAAAAATGTCTCCATGTTGTGGTTTAAGCCCACCTGTAACACAGAAAAAACATGCAGTCTCTCTCTCACTCCCCCCTCCTTGTGACCCCCCTGTTCCCAGAGGAATGGGGAGCAGAATTGAAAGAATGCAACTCCCACGGGTTGGGATAAGAACAGTCCAGTAACTAAGGTATAACACAGACCACTACTGCTACCACCAATGAACCCAGGACAGTCTATTATCAGCCTATAAAACTGGCTACCAATTGATCATACTAACCTTGCCATGGACTGCAACTTTTTGGCTATATTAATCATACTCCTAACGAGACTCATTTAGCAAGAAGAATACTTCAAGTCCTTTTATTTCAGGGTGTGAAGGATTTGGGAGATTAATATTTAACCAGAGTTGAAAAACATATTTAAGACTGATTTTATGCACCAACCCTTGTATGCACCAACTTTTCATTTATTTATTTATTTTTAGCATAACAGTGATATTGTATCTTTCTTGGACACAAGATGTAAATAGCTGTATCAGTGTACCAAGTAGCAACAGAAACAATGCGATGAGCTTTTAAAGCATGTGACAAATTATTTATGAATCTTTAAGTATACACTCCTATACATTCTTCCCACAAACATGATTTCATTAGATCACTGGTAGCTTTATGTAATTCTGACTTCAAACAGTGCAAAAAATAAGCACTTCCTTCTTTTGGGTTAAATGTGTAATTTATCCAAAAGAAGTAGCCAAAAGAAGTACTTATCAGGCTAAGTACCATAAAAATACTTAGCCTGAACTGCTGAATGGGCAGTATGCAGTCAAACAGTAGTACAAAGTTGCAGACAATACTTTATTACTTACCTTGCTTAAATCTATATACTTTCTAATATGACAGAAATATGCACTAAAATGATTGTGTCCCTCCTGGGCATGTTTTTTTATTTTCTTCAGACAGTTGCAGAACATCTGCATTGGTGCCACACTGTTCATGAACTTTGCTGAAAGCATATTTTGCAATGAGCTAAATTGTGTTAAAATTTAATATGGTAAGTGCCATATAAGCAATTACTGTATAATTTTCAGTAAGTCCTTTTCTAGTAGCCTTTCATTGGGAACACTATAAACAATCAGTGTTTAAATCAGGATATAAGAGTGTCTGAGACTGAACTGACATTGTGCAGACAAATGGACTCAGGTACTAAAGCATTTTTAGTGCAGATATGTGTTTAATGCTAACAAATGACAGGCATCCCTGCCTATGGCTATGTAGATTAGACAGCCTGGGAAAGAAGCCAAGTGGATGAGGGTAAAGGTTCCTCACACAATGTCCCTGCCCCTCAGCAGCAGCAGTGGTGGTGGTTGCAGATGTGGTAGGGTGATACAGCACAGGGAGAGGTTGGGCAGGTCACCGCAGCGCTCCCAGCCATGAGACTGGGCCAGGGGCCAGAACGCCGAAGTGTTCCAGTCACCACATGCGAAGCCTCTACCTGCCCTGTCCCTCAGCTTCCACAGCTCTTATCAGTCATAGGGGCAGAGGCGCAACACCCGGTTCTGATTGTCTTAAGTTCTCATGGCGCCTGGCGAATGGCTGCCAGTATGCAGGCTTCCCTGTCTGCTGGTCTCGAAGGTTCTCTGCATGCAGGCAAGTGCTGCCATTGGCACTTGGGGACAGGGCAGTCACTTGGTGATCAACAAGGTTTAACCAGCTCTGTGCTGTGGCAAATGGAGAGTTAAACTCAAAGCCCAAAGCCATGAACTGAATTAAATTATTGCCCAGACAGTAGTGTGTTGTGTTTGAGCCTGCTGGGGCATTGCTGAATGTGCAGGTTTCCTAGCTGCCTTTAAGTGCATGAAAGACTACTCTTCCCGAGTATAAATACTTGAATAGGAACACTGCTTTTCCTTGATAATGTAAAGGTAATTCTTATTAACAAGGATTATTACCCAATTGGCTATTGTTTTATGGCACTGAAATGGTAAACTGCTATGTAAGTTAGTTGTTGTGTTTCATTGGATTTTGTTTAGCTGCAATCTGCATACAATTCATACTGACACTATTTGGATTATTTAAACACTAATAATAATAAACCAGGGAATTTGATAATAAGCCCTCACTTTGTTGAGGCTGCAGCATCACCCGAAGGCAACAACAGCAGCATGTTTTCCATTATTACTTTAACACACTGAATTCTGAACAGAAGCAGATAGGGAATAAAGAATAAAATTTCCTCAGATGCTTTTTAAAGACATGACATGCACAGAAGCATTAAAAGGGAAAAAATGCTGTGAACATGCCTGAAGGTCATCTAAGGATAGCTCTTGAATTTCTGATTGTTTGCTTAAACATCAAAGTTTTCAATTTATGACAAGGAAAAAAAAGACAATTTACAAGTGCCTTATAACCACTTTATATAATCAAATTATTGTCACCTAACTAAAATCACTTTTCCCAGTTGCTCTGCCTTTCTTTTTGTTGGCATTCAGGCTGTCAGGTACAGCAGGCTTAGTTTATCCCACAGTGATGCAGCTGCTGCTGCATTTTCACTTTGAGAAATTATTACTAATCGTGAGTGCCAATCTTCACATGGTAGTAGACCCCAAACACAACAAAAGGCTTTCAAGCCCAGTAGACCACTGTTCTCTTCCCAGTGTTTGTGCCATTTTTGCCTCTGTGGGTATAGGAGACTCTCACTCCTTCTCTTGTATTTTCATAGACAGTAGAGGATTTGCTAGGATTTTTTTCATTTTCGTGCTTAAAGCATGCTGCCATTATATATGGTTAGCAGTAGTTGCAGTGTAGTCATCTTTTGTTGTTCAGATGATAATAAAGGTGAAATAGCTTGTGAGTAGCTGTTTATTAAGGTCACCCACACTTCATGTACTTCAGAACACTGCATTTTTAAGATAAAGGTAACTTAGTGCACCTAAGTCTTGTTTCAGCTCATTGTGCAGCCTGCCTTACTGGAGACTCAGTGCATGATTTCCTCAAGACAAGATGCATGATTCAGAAGTATCATAGAGGCCTAAGCATAACAGATGCAATTCTAGCAGACCTAGATACTGGCAAAGTGAAAAATACAGTTATCATTTTCTCCGCAATAACAGCTGTTACTAACAATATCTCTGATCCCAGATATCCTAAACTGCTTAAGCAGCTGTGCCTGTCACTGGATTTGATAACAGTATAGTTAGCTGCTGCCTCAGCCATGTATCATCTATTACAGGGCTTTTTCAGCATTTTGTCATCAAATGTCTGCCTTTCCAAAGGATTTAAATAAAAAAACATTCAGTGGATGTATACCGTAGTTTATATTTGCATTTGGATTTATCAAACCTCATGATCCCACATTTTAAACTAACAATTTGTATCTCATTACTTACGGCAAGACCGCCACAAATGAAGTGAGTAATAGACATTGATAATTGAATCTCCTGCCATATTTCATAAAGTTTTTGTGAAATTACATCTTATACATATGACAGAGTTAGTTGTGTGTCATGTCATAAGTGAACTTATCCCCTCACCAGCATTTCCAAATGACTTTGTGGTTAAGGAGAGCACAGACTATAATACCGCATGTTTGAAGAGAATTTTCAAGCTATCCAGACAGGTACATTTTAAAAAATGTCTTGGAGGGTTGGGAATGTATGGTTGAAGAATAAAATACAGGTCTGTCATTAATTAAGGTATCTCCTGTGGAATATGTGGATGTGTCAGGATATATCATCACATGGCTGAAAGACTTGCTGCTTCTGACAAAATTTCAGCTTGTTTTATGAGTCAGGCCCCCAGACAAACATTAAGTATCAGCAGTTATTTAGCTTGGATGCTTTTGGGAATGTGATACGTCATCCTTTTTAATATCTTTTCACCAAATGCATACCTGCTGCCTTGTTTTGATGACATGAAACTTAGTATGCTTTGCTTTATTCACTGTGTAGATATATTTTTTGCTCAGAATTTCTATTAAAAAACAGTATATGATCAGCAGTAGGATATGTACACATAGCCATAGTGTAGCTATAGGAAACTGTCTCTTATATCCCAGTAAATGATGAACTTTGAAATATGTTGTAGCTGCATTTTGTGATGTGTTTTTTGTTCTCCCTACTTAGTTGTGAAAACTATGAGCAGAAGGAACTGCCCCAACTGCTGTTAGTAAATTCCAGAGAATCTGTCTTGAAAAGAGAAAAATACTATGTCATGCACAGTACCTCTCAGAACTCACTAGCTGTCATAAAGCACTTCAGTGTTTGCCATCACTTGCATATATTTCATACATGAATTGCTATATTGTTTTCATTATTGATATATATTGCCTATAATATCCTAATGAACCACTTATGAATTAATAAAAGTAACTATGTATGAAGTATCCACTAAATAAGTCTTTTAAATGAGTGACAGAATGACAGTATCAGTTGCTGGTTTGCTTTTTGTGTATTATTTTATACTATTTACACTTGTTTTCAGTTTTCTGTATCATCAGCTCTGGTCGATTATGTATTTTTTATTTATCTGGGTGGATAAAGTATATTTTATCTATTACAATGAAGAATGCTTCAGAAAAGTAGAATTCGTCAGCACAGTTTCTGCTGCCTGCATAATTGGGTGTTAGGTTCCATTTCAGAGGATCTATGCAAAATTTTAAGACAGTAATGATGCATCAATATATACTTTTCTTCAGGAACATATACAAGCCTTGTTCTATTGGTGGGAATAAAGGTCATCTATATGTAACCAGTTGATTTTGCTGACACAATGCAGCGTAATACAACTGTCATGTGTTTACCCAAATATCTTGGTCAGAAAAGCAGAAAAATTGCAGATAAAATCTATAAGGAATGTTGAAGCAGTCTCAAATGTGCCTTCAGTAGAATTTAGCAGTGTCTGTAAGCTAAACAGCTAATTCCAGTCCTAACATATACTTCTTTGGCACCATCATACATTTATGTCACAGAAATATGGACTTCACTGTTAATTATAAAATTACAGCACATAGTGGATTTCTTTAAAAAAATGAAAGAAAAGAAAATATGAAGATATTTAAGAAATTGAACATTCATTAAAAGTTATTCTTTGAAATGGCAGGTTGGCTTTTAGGATTGAAGAGCCTCATGCAGCAAAGCTCTAAGAGCCCTGTTTCTTTTCTCCAAATAAGCAGAGTTCTTGTAACAGATGGACCAGCAGTAATAACATCCTTACTGAATTACTGACAGTAATATTTTAGAGCATTTATCTCTATAACATGACAAAAATATCTCCAAGATAACTGGTGGGATTAAAATTATTCACAGTACAGCTTGTTATGGTGTGGTATTGACATTGAATCAGAAATGGGATAGCACCACCAAGTACTTTCATCTACGTTGTTGAAAGCTTACAGTCTCACAGTGATCTCTTCACCTCTGTATAAAGGCCCCAGAGCCACATTTTACCTGGTTAATTGGTGTGAAGAAGCAGCCTGAGATTGAGCAGCTCTTGGTGCTGTGAGTGCGTGGTAACCGGAGCTCTACCTTCCTGCAGCAAGAATGTGTGACGTTTTCCAGGTTACTTCCCAGCTGCCTCACATACAGCATGGAAATATCCACTGTCTGTGCACACATTAACAGTTCTCACTCAAGCAGTGGATGGTGGACTAGGTTATCTTTAAAGGCCTCTTCCAACCCCAGCCATTCTATGATTTTAAGTGTGGATGCTGGGCACTCTTTCTGAGGCTTAAAGGTCAATTGAGTTTAGCCAGACTTAGTCTGTGAATGTTAATTTTCTTGGTTTCCTTTCAATCTGTATAGTTGAATTCTAGCATGCTAATAACATCTTTTGGACATGAATCAGACTTTGCATGGTCAAAATTTCAGTTTGCTTCATTTAAAGAAGTGCTAAACAGCTGAAACTGTGAAGAAATGCCTCACTGATATCATAATATACTTTCTAGCCTTACTCTGCTTGTAGTAAACCTAAAGAAGTAAAATATTCTGTTATAAACTTTATTATACCAAACTTCAGTGATCACTTTACATCAACAGTCAATGTCATACCTATAGAGGCTGAACCTCCACATCAGCTGTTTCATAACTATGACAAAAATATTTCTCATACAGGCGATGTTGCTAAAAATTGTGTATGGAACACAAAACCCTGAACAAAAAGTGTTGAAATATTTTACTTTATATAGCAGTAGTACCATTTTGATTATCTAAAAATAACCACCACAAACCTTTTGTCATACTTGAGAGTTTTTATTTTTGTATGAAAAATTTTGAACAGGATCATGCCAAAATACCATGCAGAGGAGCAAGGTATGACTCTAAAACTGAGTTTTGCAATGATAGCATTGTATTATACTAAAATAAAATGTAACTAATACAGAATGCATGAGTTAAGAATAGGAAACACAGATGATAAAAGCTTCTGCTGAGTGTGTGTTGGAGGTTCATTATTACTATTTTGGTCTAATTAAGCTAACAAGCATGTTCTGGTCCTTTAGAAGGCTGTGTTTTCCACATGTGTCCTGACATAATACGCATTTCATTATCAGTCTAAAAGCTAACAAGTTTTTAAATTGTGAAGTGTTCTGTTTTCTAAAAAAACCGAAAGCTTATTTGGCTTTTGGAAGCACAAAATTAAATAAGTAAAACAAAGGCTTATTTTTAGAGATTTTTCAGATACTCCACAAAGTGAGTCTACTGTCTAATTTTTCACCTGACTTAGGATATTATTGTAATCCATGGTGATAAATATTGATTCTGTTATGTTTTCATTTGTTAGATGATTTAATCTAACATGTTTTACTGTGCACCGAAATATGCTGAAAGGATTCACAATTCACATTATTAGATCTTATCTGATGACACAGTAATGAGCAGCTGAAGAAAAGTAAAATTTTAAGGTACTGTATCTAATTCACAAATGAACATGAGTACAGTGTCAACATTTTCACCATTTCCAAAATTGTAGCTCATTTAGGGAAAGATTTTCCTGCTTTCATTTTCAAATTACCAAGTTCTTCTTGCTCTCCGTTGTATGCCCTCTGATGTTCATTTTCAGATAAATTAGTTAAACTTCAATTCTTTCATTAGATGTCAGCATTTCTCAGAAGAAAAAAAATAATTTAAACATGTTAAATTTATTTTTACAGAAACACAGACAAGGGTAGATGTGTCTGCATGAACATGAGGGTTTTGAACAGGAATTTCTCCCATGACTCCAGAATGCACACTGTGTAGAGAAATAATAGAGGGCTCAGAGCTTCTTGAGCTCTCCCTGTAAATCTATGCTTACAGAAACCAATTTCTTAATAGAAGATACTCTTTTGTTTATTTATTTTTTACATTAGGAGTGGTAGCTTGTTATATTTTTCTTATGCTTATATACTCTTTAGTCATTAAGATTTCTTCTATTTGTTATTTGCTTTAGTAGAATCAGTTGCTTTCTGTTATTATTCTCAGCAAATGTACTGAAACCTATAATAAGTTTTCTTCGTTTTTCTATTCTAAGGATAAATATGAAGTTCTTTGGAAAAAAAACCAAATCAGTTCTGGAACTAATTTCTTGGGGTGTAATGTAGAACTGCTAGCAAAATGTTCAAATAATTGTTTCATGGAATTCATATTTTCCCACCTCTTTTAGGTGTTTTGTCTTTTTTAAAGTACTGTATGTTCTGAGGGGAAAGAACCCTCAGTCTAGTTGAAATCGCTGGGGAGTCTTCTTGTTTTCTTCACATAGGGACATCTTTTGTAGGACATTGTGGATACTAAAGGTTACATGGGTTCAAAAAGAAACATATATAAATTCATGAGATAGAAATTCATTAAAAGATATGAAATTAAAAGTCAGTCTTTGGCTCATGAAGTCCACAAGTTGCAAATTGTCGGAGTCCAGAAGAGTATTTCAGAAGCACCAGTACTTACTTGCCACATTTATATCCTCTTCTGTGGTGTCTTCTCTTAGCCCCTATCATAAAGAGAATCCTGGTCTAGGCTGTGGTTGGACTGCCTGTTCTTATGATACTAGGATTTTACTTGTGTAATAGCTTTGCTCACATGCAAGCTTCATCTGTGCTTCAGCTTGGCTGTTTCTCACAGAAAACAAAGAATGTGATGGTTATAAGAGATGCAAGGCCTATTTGGAGGGATCAGCATCTGAGAACGGACTCACCACCTTGACATTTTTGACCCTATATCCCCATATCTGAAGGTACACTCAGATCCCTCCTTCATGTTTTCCCCTTTGGATATCTCCTGCCTGATGTTTCTCTAAGTAGATCTTGAATCTGTGACATGTACCAGCTGCTGTTCTCGTGCCTTCCCAGCTCCATTAGAAAAAGAGAAAGGTTGCCACTCTAATTGTAGAGAAACAACAATTAATTTATTTTGTTGATCCATCAAGACTTCGGTTTTTATCTCCTTGATACATAAACATAAGCAAAGAAGAATCAACATGTTTTGTCTCCAGATATCTCCTAATGCAAACGTGTGAATCTAATTAAAGACCAGGCATTACATTTTGCAGCAATAGTATCTGTTCAGTTGCCACACATTCTGTTCCGTGGCAGAGTTGTATGCCATAGTAGTAAATAGCTTCATTGATTGCCAAAGAATAAGAAAGGAAGTCCCAGAGTTGTTCATGTAACTGAAAATTTCCTGTAGATTAAGAAGCAAATATATCAGCTTGTAGGACTTAAGTTGTTGGGGAAGACATTAGTCTGTGTCCATGTTATTATTTGCTCTTTCTAGTTCCTCTTCTACATTTTTAAACAAGTCTAACAAAGCCAACATGGTAACAGAGCAAGACCTCTACTGTGAGCTCTTAGTAATACCAACATGATTTCCAAATTCATTTTATGTTTGAATATAATTTTGAAAATGTTTTACCGTTGAAATAATGGCTTTATGTCATACAATTAGTTCTTTAAAACCAATATGAAGCCTCTTACAAAACAGTTTCTGTACAGGAAATGGTTCAGGAACAAAGGAACACACTCTATAATGAGTTTTTAAACATCTATTGTTTATTTACATGCTGTGCATAAAAGAAAAAAAAAAGAAGTTTTCATTCTGTTGGCCTAAGATACAAAAAGATATTAACTATTTTTTAGGATAGTTTATATTAATAACAGCTGCAAACACTTTGTGGTAGCAGTCACTATCACACTTAGCTTTACAGACTTTATTTTGGCTTTGTACTACTGTATCTGACATCAATAAGCAATGTTAAAAAAAAAAAAAAAACAAACAAACAAACCAAATGCAAATTTCAATATTTATACACATACATTAAAATAAATGTGAATTTAAATCAGCTTGAACAAGACTACTCAGTGTCTGACTCTGCTAGACATTAGATAATAAAGGTAAAGAACACTTTTCAAAATGACAGATGTTGGTTATTTGATGTCATCCAAGTTGTGAACTGGAAGTAGTATACTAATGACATGGGGATTTATCTCTGTTTGTTTCTTTAATTTGTGAGAGGTTATTTAACTCGAGAAAGTGTGTAGGAGTCTTTTTCTTTTGTTTTTTTTTTCTTCAAATGAGAGGTTTTGTTTTTTTTGTTGTTTTAAAAATCTGAAAGTAACAGCTGACAGTCCAAAACTAATTAAAGTGATTTAGTAGATAAATTAGATTAAATGTCTTGGATCATTTACCACCAGTTCATCCATTGTGATACTTTTTAGTAGGTTTGTTACCAAATGAATGTAGTAAAAACCCAGAAAAGCAATTACATTTTCCAATCTGAAATCCATCAGCACTGAGACTGTTAGAAAATATCTGATGTGTGACTCAGGGTGAAATATGGTTCAAAGAGGAGCAATCAGACAGCACTAAAATGCAGAATGTACCTTTGTTAATAATTAGATATATAAAGCTAAAAGGGCAGGTGTTCCTTATCCTGGGACATGTTCTTGTGAACACGTTCTGGTTTTATCTCCCTTTCAGTGTGTTTTGAGATTCTGCTTCTTTCAAAAGAATCATCAACACTGCTACTGCTCTAAATTGTATCTGAGCTGTGCTGAATGATAGCTCATTTCAACCTTGGTTTTTCCTTCCATATTCATTTTTCATCTATGATTTGAAAAATAAGTAATTTCATAGATGACTATTTATACCCAAGCAGATATTAGTAAGGTAGATGGGCAACGTATTTAAAAGTAGTAGTAAATGTAATTTCAGTATTGTTTTGTTCACTGCTTTGCTGTTTTCTTTATCACGTACTAAGGAATCATAATATCCAGTGGTGTTAGTGCCAGAGCTGTGACACTGCTGTAAAGTTGTTTTAAAATTGCTGTTGCTCATCAGACTGGGAAAAATGCACAGAAAATTAATACTAAAGTGTCGCGGGGGATAAGGAACAACATACCACTGACCAATATGATCACGCTGAACAATTTATTGTGCGCAAGCATGTCTTATATAGAAAAGTTTCAGAACACTAGAACATTCGATAACACTTAATTGGTTAACTTCACCCGGCCGAGTGCTAGCAACAGTTTAACGATTGGTTGCGGTTTAAAGCTCCACAGCAGCAGGCTCCGGCTTGCAAGCAGGGTTTTCTCTGTGGTAACCTGATCCGGCTCCGCGGCGTCCGGCTCAGTACCTCTGTTAACCCTTTCGTCGACCTGCAACGCCTCACAAAGCCTGTTACCCACTGCTAGAGTGAAGCTAAGTCAAAGGCTGGATTGCTCACATGTCCATTAGCTGAAAGAAATGCTTCCACACTAAAGTAGTGCAAGTAGTTTTCAAAATGAAACTGAACTCAGCCCTGCTGATAACGTCAAATAAAATTTTCCGTCATAAAGTATCATGTCATGCTAAAAAGGAATTGTAATTGTGTTTTGATATATAAAAACAGAACTTGGGAGAGGCTCCACACTCCATACTTCAGGCTCATGGTCTCTGGAGGGGAAGAATTAAAAGCGCCACTTGATCTGTGTTTCTGAACCAAGACCTGGATACAATAAATTCATGGTGAACCATGAATTCAGGGGAGGATTGGAACTAGATGATCTTTAAAGTCCCTTACAACTCTAATCATTCTATAATTCTATGATGTTCTCTACCTATTCTTCTTGGGTTGCACCAGTGATGCAGTTAAAATGGATTTATTTTGGTTTTGCAGTGATTCTTAAAGTTATTATTTATCTCCTCTATTTCTCTTTTCTGTTGCCTGAAATGCATTTGGCCAATCCTGTAATTCTGAAAGGACTTTTCAGACATTACTGCAAGAAGAGAACGGTTGGTATACAAAAAAACCTCTCAAAAGAGTTATACCACCTTTTTTCTAATCTATCAATTCCAGTTCTGAATCTTGTTCTTCAGACATTTCAGATCTGTTTTAGAAATTCTTGCAGTTGCCAATCAGTGAGGCTCTTACTGTAATTTGACAGTTCTATCTTTAGTCTTAGGACTCTCATGGATGTACACTTCCCCGCTGTAATTTCCATTATCCAAGGCTAAGCAAGGATCTTTGCTTGCTTTTCAGAACAATTATTTGTTTCTAAATATGACAGCAAACTGTGTTACAATGCATACTAGATGGCATAGAAGTATTTTTCTAGAACAGTGCTGTGGTTTAACCCCAGTAGGCAGCTCAGCCCCACACAGCTGCTTGCTCTCTTAGTGGGATGGTGAAAGAAATCGGAAAGTTAAAAGTAAGAAACACTGTTTTCATCACAAGTCCAAAACATAGCATCATACAGTGAAATGTGTGAAAAAATTACCTGGGTCCCAGCCAAAACCAGTGAAGTCATGCCACTGAAATTTGCTATGGAACATCACAAGTTTAAAACTGGAAGAATCACATTATGTGTCAAACAGGCTTCCCAGGAAAGTGGTAGAATTAGTGTCCCTGGCAGTGTTAAAAAACCATGTAGATGAGGCCCTCAGTGATATGGTTTAGTGGTGGTCTTGGCAGTCCTGGGGTAACGGCTGGATATGATGATCTTAAAGGTCTTTTCCAACCTAGTTGATTCTATGATTACAAACAGTAACAACAACAAAGTATTGAACTTCATGAAGTAGCTCTTGAAATCCTAATTAACAAGGCAGAAAGACCAGCGCATTAACCAGTTAATGATAGTCTAGATTATTGGATCATTTTAGCTTTATAAAAGCAAATTTATTTTCTTTACTTTGATAGTTTCCTCCAATATGTTAAGTGATAGGATTAAGATAGTACAAAATGGTAGATAATCTTTCATTTTATACCTGTCCACCATATATCAGTGATAAATGGAAGAAAGGAGAAAATAGCATTACTCAAAAGTTGGGTTATTTCACTACCAGTACATCACAATTGTAGGTTTATTTTGCTTCATGCCAGTAATGTTATGTTACAAAGTTAGTCTGAGAAGTATTTGAGCTTTGAACCAGTTCTGCAAATTAACTGCTCTTACAGCATATACATCAGTTGTTTTGAGTAAAACAAATGCTGTCTACCTCTGCTGGAGACAATGTTTTGTGAACAACTCTAAAGCAAAAACCAGAAATACACCAGCTGAAAATCTGCAGGAACTTTCAGCTTTCTATTGATGAGGACAGTGGACTTTCTAACTCCAGTAGTTTGGGACCTCTGAAATCCCATAATCCTGGTTATCATCTTGTCCCATTCATTCCTGTCTGCCTTAGTATGGTTTTGATTTTAGCAGCTGCTCACTGAATGACTGTTAAAGCTAAATCTAAAATCAATATCAAACATGAGGTGAAGTATTAGTCTTTAAATCTTGGAGTTGGTGAGAATATATGTTCTGAAATCATGACGGATGGAGGGAAGAGAAGATAGAAATGTTTACTTTTAAAAAGAAGGTATTAATCCATTTTTTCTTATTCTGATACTGAATAAAATTGAAATTTTGATAGTTTCACAAAATGTAATCAAAAGTTAGTATTTGTTTTTCAGGTGTGTTCACCTGTCCAGACTGAGTAATTTCTTGTAGCTTAGCTCACTGTATTAAATTTTACTGATTTCCCAAATTCATGTTGAACAGCAAAGTAATTTTCCAATGGAATATATAGGTGGATTTATTTCAGCTTTACAGAAATAAATATCTAGCTCATAATGGGTTTGTTTACTAAGTTGTCTATGACTTTATTAATAAGGGGAAAACCAGCCTAACCATCACAGCAGCATCAGCAACTTCATTTTGACATGACATTTCAGAATTTGCTAGGAGAAAAGAACAACTGATACACAAACATTAAACCTCTAAAGGAGATGCAATAAATTGCATACTATTATTACTTGTGGCTTTCAAAGGAATATGTGTGAACTGGTAGACATGCAAATGTCAAACAAAATATAAAGTTACTTGTTCTGAGACTTCATGTTCTTATGTGCCACAGTTTTTGTTTATACAAAGTGCTGATCCAAATCAAGAAGGTAGAGAAAAGAACACTTATCATGTCCAGGCTCTGTAGTTTTTAACAGCTCCAACCAGAAAAATTGTTCCACTTACCTGTAAATAAAACTTAATTCTCTGAGTACTTGAATTGATGTGAATCCTTGATACAGTATCCTAATACAGATCTGTCTGAACTGCAGTTCCATAGGATCATATGAAGTGAAGAGTAAGTTTGTACAGCATGATTTGTACTTCTAACATAGCCACTTGGCTGTGATCTAAGTGGTTCACTCAGGTGAACCCTATTCAGACTCGAGAGATGGATTCCATCTGCCTGTTATACCCATGACTGAAAAATGTTTCTCTTCTGGGCTGATATTCTCCCTGATATCTTCCTCACTTTTCTTTCTCTTGATCACACCTACAAAATGCTTCTGAGCTCAAAACTCCTTGTAGTGTTTATAATGACATTTTTCTTATGTTGTTTGCTACCTTGTTTTATAAAAATACTAACTGTATAAAAATAAAATTGCTTCCTTCCTATCTTTTTCATCACTGACTCGAAGGGCAGACTCTCCTGATTTTACTTTACATTAAAGTTTAAGTGGAACAGTTTAGATTCACTGTCTGTGCTACAAGAACTCAGTATCAGCTTCCAGGTGCTGCTTTTTTTAATTACAACTCAGCTGTTAAACAGGTTTTATAATGCAAAACTGCTAGAATGATCATTTTTCACCCCTAAGAATATGGTGAAAGTCATCCCACCACATGAGAAAATCATTGACATCAATGAAAGAAACAGACAATTTGAAAAACTATGAAGGCATGAAGCACACTATTTAAAAGTAGGTAATTAATTTGAAAATACAATACCATGATATTAATTCTCTAGCTCAACAATTGCTAACACTGAATTATTAAAAATTCCTAAAATTAAATTTACTTCTTTCTAAGATATATTAATATCACTAATGAGATGTATCCTGCATGTGATAAATAATACTTTTTATTTAATTGGGGTTTTCCATTATATTTGCTTAAAATTTTGTCCCTGGATACAAAACAATGATAAAATTAAGGAATAACAGGTTTTTTTAACATTTCAGCATGACAATGCAGGAGGCCTGGATGTGGTTTCTAAGAGCTTTTTGTCTTTTGTCTACATCCTCTAGCACTTAAAAGTACTTAAAATTTGCGCAGTGCAGTGAGTCCTCTAGCAGTGAAAAACTAAGTGCTACTTGCCTGACTGTAGCAGCACCAAATCTTGAGGTGAAAAGAAGAGCTGTTTCCTTAGATATGTAAAAGTGAGTGAGGAATCAATCTAATTTGGAAAACTTTTAATAGAAACTTTTCTATTACATGTCATTTGCATTTCACTATTCATTGATGCCCTAAACCAGCTTCAGATATTTTGCTTTGCTTCATGCAGTGACATCTCCAACGAGATCTACCTCATTATGTAAGCAGAATACATGCTCATAGTGTCAGAATAGATTGGAGTTTGGTGACTCACAAATTGTGAGTCTCTTTTTCTTCCACAGTTATGTCCTGCTTTTGTCTGTCAGACAGACAAGCTTTCGGTAGCTCAAGTGCAGTTACCTTCTGAACTGAAGAGAAAAAAAGGCATACTGACATGTTAATATTTTCATAGAATCATAGAATAGGGACATTTTAGGGACTCATTGTCCTGGTTCACCGAGAAACTCTTTAATATTGGCATATTTTATACTTTTATTGTCATGTAACATTCATGTATCTTCTAGTTCGTGTTCTTTGCATCAGAGAGCATCAAACAATTTTTTAATAGTTCCCTTGTTTTTTTCATGATCAAGCTAGGTATACTAAAGATCTGTTGCTGCTTACATACCTTGCTTTACAAATTCTCTTTTGCATTTGAGGTACAAGGATTACTTTAATACATGACAAATGTTGCTGTATTTGTTTTCTTGCCTGGAAGAGAAGATTATTTTTCTGCTGGGATGCTACATCGAAATATGTATATATGCAAGAAAGTGTGTCTAAAATTTTGGCAAATGCTGGAAAATAATTTATCACTTGCTTTTCAGCATTTGTGTCACTTCACTTGGTGTATTTTGCCAATCATATTCTGGTGATGTAGCTTGGCCACCTGGATTTGAATTATTATCAAGCAGAAGTTTTGCTTACCTTGAAACTAATGTGTTTGAAGTCTGCAGTAAAGACAGGGAGAAAATGAAATTTTTATCTACAAGTATTTTTCTGTAGGGTAAAATTATTATCTGCTGTTTCATTGACCACCTTGCTATTAATTTATTTATTTAAGTATGTTTACAAACTTATGCTGTAAATCAAATCAACACCATGCTTGAGTAGACCTACTTACAGCAATACAAAAGACTTTACACTAATGCTAAAATTTATTTCTGTACAGTTAAACAAAAGGGAAATAATGGTAGGTGATGTGTAATGCTTCACTATCAATAGGCATGTGATATTTTGTAGTAACTGGAAAACTACTAGAAATGGTTCTGAAATAAGAGCCTTTAGTCTGTACTGAGCACTTGACAAGTTCCTAAATAAATCACAACCTAAAGCTGAATTATTTTTTCCTCTTTTTTCAGACAGAACACCCCAAAACATGAAAGGCATCTTTGCCACATAGAACATAAACCACAAAATTAGAATAAAGTAACTTTTTGTATAGATGAAAGTCAGTTCCTTTCTGCAAAGAAGCTAAAAGGGATTGAAAGCATCTATTCCAGAAGGGTGGTCCCCTAGGTTTATTAAAACTCTCATAGACTTTTTTTATTACCTCTGGGACTGGATTTTGTCAGGCCTCTTTGGTCGGGCAGAATGGAGGGTGAGAAGAGATGCAGTTGGGAATGCCTGTGTTTACAGCCATGCTGAAAGATTCTTCCATCTCCAAACAGAACTTGCTCAGGTGCTCCTTGGAGAAGCGGTCTTCCCCCTCTTTCTTCTCTCTCAGGACGGACTTACACAGACCCAAAATGCAGCAGCTATGGCAACGCAATAAATTTCTTGTCTACTCTTCAGTCACTTCTGCTTTGAGAAAATAACAGAATCATATAGCGATTTGGTTTGGAAGGTACCTTCAAAGGTCATCTAGCCCCACCTTCCTGCAAAGATTAGGGACATCTTTAACTAGATCAGATTTTTAAAATGTCCCTCGATTCTACAGTCTAAAAATCCATGCTTCAGTTTGCAGACAGCATGCAATCTACAGGTAAATTGAACAGTTACCCTTTTAGTTTGACCTACACCCAAGGTAGGGGTTTTCCACGTCACTGTAACATCAAATCAGTGGAAAAAAACAAGAACGTGAGCTGAAAGGTCTAATACTGAGCATCCAACTCCTTTGCCACTTCTACTACTGGTTATGCTTTGGAAGGTGAGAGCAATGGTACTACACTTAAAGCCAAGACAGTCAACGCAAAGACAATAAAATTATCCATTCATATAAGGTAAAGGACATGGAACTGTTAGAACAAGTGCAGAGGAGGGACACGAGGACGATCAGGGGACTGGAGCACCTCCCATATCAAGATAGGCTGAGAAAATTTGGGCTGTTCAGCGTGGAGAAGAGAAGGCTGCATGGAGACCTCATAGCAGCCTTCCAATACCTGAAGGGGGCCTATAGGGATGCTGGGGAGGGACTCTTCATTAGGGACTGTGGTGAGAGGACAAGGGGTAATGGGTTCAAACTTAAACAGGGGAAGTTTAGATTGGATCTGAGGAAGAAATTCTTTACTGTAAGGGTGGTGAGGGACTGGAATGGGTTGCCCAGGGAAGTTGTGAATGTTTCATCCCTGGAGGCGTTCAAGGCTGGGCTGGACATAGTCTTGAATGGCATGGTTTAGTGTGAGGTGTCCCTGCCCATGGCAGGGGGTTGGAACTAGATGATCTTAAGGTCCTTTCCAACCCTAACTATTCTATGATTCTATGATTCTAATGTCCGGCAGTATTAAATTTACAACTTGGCAGAATAAGGCTGCTAAAAATAAAGAATTATAAAAAAATGAAGAGATTGTTCATTTCTGGGTTTTCAGTTGGCCTCCTCATTAGATAATCTGATAATATTGCTTACTTGTTTATAATAGTCTTTTGCAATTTCATGTGACTAAACTGGCTGTGTGCCTGCAAAACTGAGCCAAATTAAACTATTTTGAAATTATTGCTGTTGGGAGTAAGTGGACATGCATATTTGCAAATGTTCCTGCTTCCTCCAAGCGTTGCTGTCTTCTAACTGCCAAAATAACAATGAAAGTTACTGCAATTCAGATATATTATTGTTGTTGTTGTTGTTATTAAATATTAATACAGTAAATAGCCTAAAAATCAATTGGAAAATACTTTTCTAAGACCATTCAATGTTAGATATGGTCTACTGCAAATGTTTTAAATGATCATTATATGTGAGTGGTATTTCTAATTTGGTACTTCCTAATATAAAAGTAGCAAATGTTTGGAAATGAGGGAAGGGAATGGAGATAGTTTTTCATTTTATAGTTTCGCTTTCTTCAGAAAATTTTGGCAAAAAATAAATAAATTACGTTATCAAGACTGTGGGGAGCCAGGAAATTAGTGATTTATGAATCCTCAGAGGAAAGAGTAAATGCACTGAAATGCCTGTTTTTCTGATTCTTGTTCTGATGCTAACTGAAGATTAATCCAACTTAATTTGTTAATAATTTTAGCCTGTAAATATTCTTCTGTTATAAATGTTTGTTATTTATTTTTATTTTGACCAAACTCTAGATTTAGCTATGTGATTCCCAAAGGAAGCTATGGCAAGGTGTTAATATAAATGGACAATGGAGAAGAAATCACTTTTGTCCTCCTATTTTGTGGCTTTCATGCTTCCTCTTAAAATTGCACATTTTGAGAGGGTAAAAATTAACAATGTTTATGCTCATGTTGTTTCTAACCTTTCTCATTGTCACTTGTAGACATTGTCACTGGCTAATCTCAGGCTGTTATCATACATAGCAACAGTATTGAAGCATACCCCACCCCAAAACCGAGCCACAGGGAAAACTGTAAGATGCCGATTTAAACAAATCAAAACATTGCAATCGATCCAGTGATTCATTTTAAGTAGGAAATAGAATCTAGTAAATTAATTCATACCAGGCTTATAAAGTAGAAAAGCTTACACTCTTTGGTCCAAGAAGTTAGAAGGACTTCTTGCTGAACTTGCTGTTTGTGGTTTTAGTATCCTTCTGCCAAAATACATCATTTATTTTTATAATTCTGTTGTAGCTTTGTGGCTTTTATTGTCCAACCACTTAATTAGTTTTGTAAATGGGAGTCTACTTTATGAAATTGCCTTTGAAATCCAATCTTCCACCGAATACCACATATTTACTTTTGCTGCATCATTACTTGTATAATTTTGTTATCTTTTTCTTAGTATGATGTTGTTCTTAAGTCCTGGGGTTTCTGGTTTTTTTTTTTCTCTCTTTTGTGTGCCAGTAGCCATCCAACCATCTGTGGGATAATATTCTTCCCATTTATCTGCAGACACACTAGTGTTTCCTTTTTTTTTTTTTATTCAGAATGTATATTCATACACTAACCCTCCCCCCAAAAAAAAAATAAATTAAACAAACAAACAAAACCAACCCCAAAAGTATTTTGCAATAAGGAAATGTAACCAGCTTTCTGGAGAAACACTGACTGTGTTGAGCACAAATTATTGTGTGTCTAAATAAAGAGAGGCATAAAAACCTCTATAACATATTCCTATATAGTTTTGAGATCTTTCAAAGTCTTATGAAACATACTGAATTTCATTTCAAAACAGAAACCTAAAAAGGTCACATCAACGTTTTCTACATTAAAAGCATTAGTAGAAGAATGTTAATTGATCATTGGTTGATTAATTACTTGACACATTACAAAACTAATTTCTCCATTGTATGAACATTTGTTAAAAAGTAGGAGATAAATAGCTCAAATGAATGACAGCAGTATATTACCAAAACTTTTGCAGTCAGTTCTTGGAGGAACTTACTGTTACTGGAGAGGTACTGATAGCCACAAAATGAGAAATTTCAGGAACTGTCTTTGCAACCTAAACCTACAAAACCAAACTCAGATTAGATTTACACAATTCTGAAAATTATGCATCTATATGCCTAAATAAAAATAGGAAAATCTAATCAAAATCTCCTAAAATTCTCCTAGAAAAGTAATAAAAACTTCTTATGTACACAATGTAGCAATACATAAACTGTTATCTATCTGTGAACATTAAATTTAGTGTTCTTAAAAATACAGCTTGTATTTCACACATAATATTATCATCTATTATCTGGTGCCAACCATATGACAAATTGGTCTGCAGTGTTATCCAGATGAAAGATTCTACTTCAACTGACTAAATATGACACACACGGTGAAAAAGTCTGAATATTTGTTCAAATTACACTTTATAGCCAATTACTGGACAATATTTCTCTGATCCCTTGGGATAGGAATGTTAGTTTATGTGTTCAAGTACCACTGAGGAGAATAAAATTAAACTTAGCAGGCAGAAATAAAATTGAAGGGACTGAATATACATTGATATCTCATAAAGCAAAAAAGATGGCCTTAGAATTTTGATAGAAGAATTACAAATGCACAAATAAAATATGTACGCGTTATCTGACACTCGCTGTAAACCAACTGAAAATGAAGCTATTGAGCTTCGTTCATTAGTGTAACTAAACAGTTACTATTACAATGAGTAATACATGACCTCTAGTAGACCAACATGCTATGAAAAGCCTGAGTTTCCAAATGTATTCTGACAGCTGCCTTTTTCACCCTGAAAACCAGTACTTTACTTTGTTCACTCCTTTTACCAGCTCATTAGATTTGAATCAAGACTGTGAAAACTCATGTTTGAGTAGACTTTCTGTGATACTTTACAGAACAAATGTATTAATGAGTGAACTTCAAAAGACTTTTACAAGTCCTTGCTTAATTGAAATTTGCCATAATATGTGTCACAGTGACCTTAAAAGCAAACCGCTTTTCAACATCAAATATAATATTGCATCATGACAACTCCAGTGTAAATTAAGGTTTGATATTCAAAGTTACCTTAACTTTTTTCCTGCAATTGGAAGAGATTGAAAAATATAAATGAAGATATAAAGGACCTTCATTTGCCTCCTGTCTATAAAAAGATATTTTTTTTTCTTTTTTTTTTTAAATAGATAAAACTCTGATGTTTTTGCAGGAAGATCATATTTCCTCTCAAACATATTAGGCTTGAAAGAAATATTAGATAATAGCTTCCCAATTTCCTCCATGTCAAATTCAGGAAAAGATTTTAACACTTATGCATCATTTTGAATGCAGGTGGTGAAATACATCTGATTAGGCACTGTATCAATTAGGAACATTCTTTCTGCTTTAAAAGCCAACACGCTTAGGAGCAAAGTAAAGTAAATTCTTTTTAGATTAAACTAATCAAGCATAAAAAGATAAATGACCGAGTTGTTTTCAAAACTAGTGAAAGCAGGTAGTAAGTTGCTAATTTTGTTTCTGGGTTTTGACTAACCCGGGATTGTTTGCAATTTCTTCAACACCAAAATTCTTATTATTCACGCCTTCTGTTGACACACTGTCTTCACAAAATCTTGAACTGAATATGAATGACCATTAGTGGCCATTAACTGAGTAAGTTTCATCTTATTCTATGTGACAGATAATTTTCTCCTTTTCAGGGATACACAGAAGTTGGCAGGATATACTGAATTCTCATACCAGTAAACTGATGCAGTTATAACTTTACTGGTACACAGCAACTGAGGGTCTAGGCAAAAAATAAAAAAGTGATTCTTCCCTCCTAAAATGTGAGGTCAGAAGAGGAATAATTAGGGCTACTGAACAGGAATGTGAAAATAATTTCTTCATCTTGTGACTTCCTGCTTACCAAAGCATATGAACATCAAGCTGCTTTACTGTGATTTCATTTTGTTTGACATGCAGCTAATTCTTGAACTTCTCAGTATGTAAGGATACTAAAAGTATCAACAGATGAATAGTTTTTCCTGAAATGAAACTAATAATGTATTTGCATTGGGTTGATCTATTTATTACAGTGCAGCTGCCAAAGAGGGTAACTTGATCTCTAGGCAGTATGTCATGACAATTGCTATATGTTTCAGATGACTATGGAACCATTAATTTCCTTTATGTTAAATGGTGTGCATAACTCTTTATGTTCTGTCATGCAAACTTAGCAGTAATACAGAAAGAAGAACAAGTCACATAAAAATTATTAGCTGGATCAGGCCTGCAGGTCATCTAGATTAATATCCTGTCTCTGAGCAACACCAGTCAAAAATACTTGGAAGGGATATAAAAAAGAGGGCAAATGTGATTTTTCCCAAAGTACAATTACTTCAGCTCCCTTTAGACAGTGAGATTTGAATTTCCTGAGCTGTGAATCCATTATACTTGCTAGTCTGGTGGATCGATTTTCTTGTATTTTATTGCTGTTTAATGCTTTGGGTTTTTTGGTTTTGTTTTTGTTTTTTTTTTTTTTTTTCATTTTGTTGGGTTTTTTTTAATACTTGTGGCAAAAAATTACCCCATATATGCATTCTGTGAAAAGTTAGTAATCGTTTGCTTTTGGCTTTCAAGACTGTGACCTGATATTATCTAAGCATGCCCTTAGGTTTTGTATTACAAGACATGGATTGGTGTCATGAGTTGAGCAGTAGCAGTCATTTTTCTCCTTCGTAGTAGCTGGTGCAGCGCTGTGTTTTTGATTTTGGGTCTGGGAACAGTGCTGATAACACCAGTGTTTTCAGTTACTGCTTGGTAATGTTTTGGTTTGACCAAGGACTTGCTGAGTCTCATGCTCTGCCAGGAAGGAGAAGTCGGGAGGAAGCAGAGACAGGGCACCTGACCCAAACTGACCAAATAGGTTATTCCATACCACAGCACGTCATGCCCAGGATGTAAAAACGGGGGCAGAGACCCGGAAGGAGGGGGGTGCACTGCTTGGTCAGGCTGGGGATTGGTGGTGAGCGATTGTATTCTTTCCTTCTATTTGCCTTGTCATTTTTATTATTGGTGGTAGCAGTAGTGGTTAGTGTTATACCTTAGTTACTAAACAGTTCTTACCTCAACCCGTGGGAGTTGCATTCTTTTGATTCTCCTCTCCATCCCCCCGGGACTGAGGGAAGAAAGAGTGGGTAATGAGTGAGAGAGCGACTGCGCGAGTTATACAGCCTTAAACCACATTTGTTTTTCACATTTTCATCTGCATTTTGAATAGGCCTGGTCTGTTTCTCACTCTGGAAACCATACCATCCCTTTGATCATCCCTCTTTCTCTTCTATATTTCATTGTACCTCTGCAGATGAATGTTACCAGGCTGCGCGGAAAAACTCAGAAAAGACTTTTAATGGTATCATCTGCTTTATTTTCCTATAATTTTTTAAAACTCTTTTCATCTAATACTTCTCCACTTGTATAGCACTTTCTTTCAATGAAAATGAAATTCTGTCCTGCTCTTGAGAGTTGCTTATGGGACCAATTGTCTCCCAGTGCCTCCTCTGAGTCTTCACAATTACATACACCGTCTTTCTGCCATTTGAAGCCCCCAGCAATCTACAAAGGAAGAGATTAAGCCAGTGATCTGAATTCAGATCTCCCAGTTGACAGCGGAGAGCCTTATCAACAAGGCAATAAGCTGGTCTGATAAAGAACAACTGTGCATTTTATTCCATAGGGATTTTTTGCCTCATGATGTAGGAGTTCAGTTACAGCAAGCAGACGGTTTCTGTGTATTGAAAAAAATGAATGAAAGCAACAAGGGTGAAATCTATTTTGTTTCATATTTTATAGTCTGGAAACAGCTGAACTCAATAATCAATTATTTCATAGATTTCTAAAGTTACAGTCATTAAGGAAATGCTGAATGTATTTCTGTACCATTCTGGGTGTGTGTGATGCCTTATGAAATACCCAGGTCAGATTTTGTTTGTACCAGACATAATCGCTAGGAACTATCTGAATCATATTTATTTCACTTTGATTTTCTTAACACTGTGAACATGAGATAAAAGAATGTATTACTCTCATGTAGTTAAATTGGGGTCCCTGAGATATTCTGTGAGCATAAGATGGATAGAGCAAGTCACGTTTTCATCAGTCCATTGATAGTGCTGCTAAACTGACATTTTGCCTGCTGGGAGGAAACACCTTCATTCTTGGTAATAAGGAAAAGGTTTGATCCACTGGTTGCAAAACTTTTATCATCTATATTCTACAGTTTTCTTTGAATGATGGAAAAGAAGAACAGAACCTGTCCATAAGTTTCAGATCTCTGTCATAGGATGTTTGCACTGTAATTGAGAAATCCAAATAGCAAATTCAGAATTTAAGCCCCTGACTTAAACTTCTGACATCCTAGTCATAGAATCATAGAATAGTTAGGGTTGGAAAGGACCTCAAGATCATCGAGTTCCAACCCCCCTGCCATGGGCAGGGACACCTCCCACTAAACCATGCCATCCAAGGCTATGTCCAACCCCACCTTGAACGCCGCCAGGGATGAAGCATTCACAACTTCCCTGGGCAACCCATTCCAGTCCCTCACCACCCTCACAGTAAAGAATTTCTTCGTCAGATCCAATCTAAACTTGCCATATTTAAGTTTGAACCCATTACCCCTTGTCCTCTCACCACAGTCCCTAATGAAGAGTCCCTCCCCAGCATCCTTATAGCCCCCCTTTAGATACTGGAAGGCTGCCATGAGGTCTCCACGCAGCCTTCTCTTCTCCAGGCTGAACAGACACAACTTTCTCAGCCTGTCTTCACACGGGAGGTGCTCCTGTCCCTGATTGTCTTCATGACCCTCCTCTGCATTTGTTCCAACAGTTCCATGTCCTTTTGATGTTGAGGACACCAGAACTGCACGCAATACTCCAAGTGAGGTCTCACGAGAGCAGAGTAGAGGGGCAGGAGCACCCCCCTCGACCTCCTGGTCACGCTCCTTTTGATGCAGCCCAGGATATAGCTGGCTTTCTGGGCTCCGAGTGCACACTGCCGGCTCATGTTCATTTTTTCATCGATCAACACTCCCAAATCCTTCTCTGCAGGGCTTCTCTGAATCTCTTCTCTGCCCAACCTGTAGCTTTGCCTGGGATTGCTCTGACCCAGGTGGAGGACCTTGCACTTGGCATGGTTAAACTTCATCAGGCTGGCATCAGCCCACCTCACAAGCATGTCAAGGTCTCTCTTGATGGCATTCCTTCCCTCCAATGTATCAACCGAACCACACAGCTTGGGGTCATTGACAAATTTGCTGAGGGCACACTCAATCCCACCTTCCATGTCACCGACAAAGATGTTGAACAAGACCGTCAGTTCACATCTCTAACATTTCAACTCCAATCTACTTTATTAACTTGGTTTTGCCTAAGGAAGATCCTCCAGCAGGCCGTTTAGTTCTGATACACAAAAGTCAAGATTGAGAATTTTCATCTAACTTCAGATACTGCTGGTGTACGTGTCTACAGCTAAGCTAGAAACCCTCAAGCCCCTTTACAGCAACTGAAGAGAACTAGACAGGTTTAGGCCATGATTCCTCTAGTCTTGAATGTTTACTGTAAGCTGAGGAGACTCGCATCCTAGGTTTATCGATTTTTCTTCGTTATTCAGGAGGACAAAGGACTTTCAAAGCAGTTATCTACCCTGTAGATTTTCGATGGCTTTGTCAGATGTTTCATCAGATCTCTTCTACCACAAGTTGAATGCGTTACTTTCCAGAGTTTTCTGGTGTTTTGTTGCTGTGGTTTTTTTTCCTACTTGTTGTTATTATTAGAAGTGTTATTTATTTCTCATTTGAATTTATTTAGTGATAGTTGGTGCAGTTGATGTTTGAGATTAAAAATTTTATTTTTGATAGAATTCAACAGAATTTAAGAGAACTCAGTAGTAAGCCAAGTTTGTCACAAAATGCAAATAGTGAAAGTGGAAAATTAGAGATAGGATTGGAAACAGATTATTTCCAATTTACTAGTAGTATGAAACCGTATTCTTCCCCTTACTGCTGTTTATTTTCTAATTAAGAAAAAGTTAAATAGGATCATAATAGAAATTTGTTTTTACATATGGTATTATGAAAATTTTAGTCAATAATATACCAGATAATCTATTTATTTCAGCAGAAGATCTGAGCCTTCAGTTAAACAGTTAAAGTGCAATTCTTAACAATATGCACTGTTCAGGGAATCCAAGACCCAACTTTTTAGTCTCAGTTACGAATTTTTGTAGGTATTATATCTTGAATTGCTTGTAGTTTCCCTTTTACCCTTAAAATGTTAGAACTTTTTTTATTTCTTCCAGTGTAATTGAGTTCTGTAAATCTGTTACATTAATTATGTCTTGTACTTAATCTTTTTTATGCATTCATTTTGTTTATCATTGTATGATGTTGTTTCCTGATAAAGCCTGTATGCAGAGAATGTCCTAAGTTTATCAAACCATTTTGTTTGTTGAAACAGGGACATGTTCTGAGTCTAAAAGTACTGCATCGATTTGTTTTGTTGTATCATTCTACTTTTCTTGCTATTCTCTGTTGGTATGGTGTTACATTTGTCACTGTTTAGTTGCAGTAACAGTGAATATCTCACAAAGTTACATTCTGTAAATGGTAAAACTTAGGTCAAAGAATTGTAATGCAATTTCTTTGCAGAAATTCTCCATACTACAGAATCACTGTGCTGGTTACTCCATTACGTTCCCTCTCCTTCTTGTGGGAGACATAGTTGGCAAGTCCCTATTGCCCTTCAGTTTTTCCCTAGTGCAGCGATCTCCAAACTATTTTGGTTGTGCACCCCATCAGTAAAAAATTTTTGAAATCACTACACAAATCTATAAATGTATTTATTTATAAATTACATGTATGTGCTACTGCAGTTCTAATATTTTTCTTCTCGCACCCCAGCAAACTGTCTTGTGTACTCTCCGGGGTGCATGCACTCCACTTTGGAGACCACTGCCCTAGTAGAAGAGTCCACTGGAGTCATGGACAGAGCTGACAGTTGGTAGATAGTGGCCCCAGGAGAGAATAAATAAATGAAGTACAGAATCACTTATTACCAACAACCAACTTAAAATATGGAGATCTGTAAATGTTCCTAGAAAACTACCTTATAAAATAAGTCTCATACACACATTGTAGCTGGCATTGGTAGTATGTAATTAGCTTATTGAATTTCAGCATATGCCCTCCTTTGCTCTGATCCACAGAACCTAGTACTGTGCAGCCATGCTCAGTGCTTCATGGGACCTCAATTTTTGCTAATTCGGAGTCCAGTAGAATGAAAAAATTGGAAAAAGAGATTCCAGACAAGCAGCTTGGTGTGTACTATTCTACCTATTTCATCACAAACCTGGATTTTAGGCTCTTAATACGCAGACTCAATTAACTACATCAAGGAGCAGCAACTGATTTTTCAGAACCATGGCTTTATCTTAGTATAGGTGCTACTTGTAGATACATGTATTTTCTACATTTTTTTTCCTAAAAGTTACTTCTTGTTCCAAGTTTTTTCACAGTTCATGTTTCTTTCTTTCAAGGATACTATTTTGTTGATTTTTAGAAAGAGTTTACAGTAACCATCTTCATGTACTATTTATACGTGTTAAACGTAATTCATCTTTTCACTGTCAATTATTACCAATTATATGTATAAATTGAAAACATTAATAAATTTAAGACAGTGATGTCTTATGGTACATAGAATGTCACCTTCCCTAGAATCCCATGTCAAGGAATTACATATCACTGTTTAACATAGGCTTATCTTGGAAGGCAGACGCGGGGACGGTGAGGGTGGGGACCCTGGGCCCACTGTGGGGGAAGATCTTGTTCGGGACCACCTTAGGAACCTGAATGTATACAAGTACATGGGACCGGATGAAATCCATCCACAGGTCCTAAAGGACCTGGCAAATGAAGTTGCTAAGCCATTGTCCATCATCTTTGAAAAATCATGGCAGTCAGGTGAAGTTCCCGATGACTGGAAAAAGGGAAATATAACCCCCATTTTTAAGAAGGGGAAAATGGATGAGCCAGGGAATTACAGACCAGTCAGTCTCACCTCTGTGCCTGGCAAAATCTTGGAGTGGATTCTCCTGGAAGGCATGCTAAGGCACATGAAAACCAACAAGGTGCTTGGTGACAGCCAGCATGGCTTCACTAAGGGGAAATCCTGCCTGACCAATCTGGTGACCTTCTGTGAAGGGGCTACAGAACTGATGGACAGGGGCAGAGCAGTTGATGTCATCTACCTGGACTTGTGTAAAGCCTTTGACACTGTCTCACATGACATCCTTGTCTCTAAGTTGGAGAGACATCAATTTGATAGGTGGACCACTCGGTGGGTAAAGAACTGGCTGGACGGCCGCACGCAAAGAGTAGTGCTCAGTGGCTCAGTGTCCAGCTGGAGACCAGTAATGAGTGGTGTCCCCCAGGGATCGGTGTTGGGACCGGTCTTGTTCAACATCTTTGTGAGTGACATGGAGAGTGGGATTGAGTGCGCCCTCAGCAAGTTTGCCGATGACACCAAGCTGTGTGGTTCGGTTGATACATTGGAGGGAAGGAATGCCATCCAGAGGGACCTTGACACGCTTGTGAGGTGGGCTGATGCCAACCTAATGAAGTTTAACCATGCTAAATGCAAAGTCCTCCACCTGGGTCGGAGCAATGCCAGGCACAGCTGCAGGTTGGGCGGGGAGGAGATTCAGAGCAGCCCTGCGGAGAAGGACTTGGGGGTGTGGGTTGATGAAAAAATGAACATGAGCCGGCAGTGTGCACTTGCAGCCCAGAAGGCCAACCGTATTCTGGGCTGCATCAAAAGGAGCGTGACCAGCAGGTCGAGGGGGGTGCTCCTGAGACCTCCCTTGGAGTATTGTGTGCAGTTCTGGTGTCCTCAACATAAAAAGGACATGGAACTGTTAGAACAAGTGCAGAGGAGGGCCACGAGGATGATCAGGGGACTGGAGCACCTCTCGTATGAAGATAGGCTGAGAGAGTTGGGGCTGTTCAGCGTGGAGAAGAGAAGGCTGTGTGGAGACCTCATAGCAGCCTTCCAATACCTGAAGGGGGCCTATAGAGATGCTGGGGAGGGACTCTTCATTTGGGACTGTGGTGAGAGGACAAGGGGTAATGGGTTTAAACTTAAACAGGGGAGGTTTAGATTGGATCTGAGGAAGAAATTCTTTACTGTGAGGGTGGTGGGGCCCTGGAATGGGTTGCCCAGGGAGGTTGTAAATGCTTCATCCCTGGCGGCGTTCAAGGTGGGGTTGGACATAGCCTTGGATGGCATGGTTTAGTGTGAGGTGTCCCTGCCCATGGCAGGGGGTTGGAACTCGATGATCTTGAGGTCCTTTCCAACCCTTACTATTCTATGATTCTATGATTCTATGTATAAGTTATCAGGAACTTGACAAGATCTTCATTTTGAATTATGGTGTTTCTTTTGTCTATGGATTTCTTACAATTTTCATAGCAACATTCCATTACCAGTAAACTCTTAACGCATATCTCAAGGAATTCTGTCAAAGGTTATTGCTAAGTTTTTTCCAAAAATACTGTGTCATTTGATTGATCTTGATAATCTTTAGGAAGAATAATGCTGTGTGTGAGGCTGCAATTTGCTGTAAATAGCTCTTTGCATTGCACCAACCTATTCCCTGTTATCAAACTGTTCACTGCTGTTACTGAATTAATTTCAAATTCTGGGTCTAAAGTTAGCTGTATGTATAAATTCTAAGGATAAAAGATGAGATGTGAAAAGTGATTCAAAACTGGGGTTTAGATTTTGTTACTTTTGCCAAATGCAGCAATATTGAAAAAGAATTGCATGTTGCTTGACAAATATTGAGGGTATTTAAAAGGCGCTTCCACTATATGCGAGATGGAAGACAAAAATTCTTAGACTTGATGGATATTACTACAGGTATGGGGACGCTGGAGTTCCTACATGCTTCACTGACTTGCCTTGTCTCACTGGGCTACTTGCTTATCTAACGCTTGCGACTGAATTGCAGTTTCCTCTCCAGGCCTTCTTTTGGAACTGTGTTCTGATTAGTGCATTATTTTATTCAGAATTAATTTTTTATTATTTGTCAATATTTAAGGAGCAAGAGATTATGCATACTTAAAAACAAATTGCTGCTATGATCAAAGTTACAAAACATCAAACTAGTATGATTAACAGTAAAGATTGTCTCTGGAAAAGAATGCTTTAGAGAGTTTTCATGGGTAAACTTCCCTGAAGAGAGGATGTCAGATCATGCTTCCTGAGGCTGGGAAGTTCTTCCCTGCAGGATCTGTGGCTACCCAAACCTCTTCCTTCTCTGCAGTATGTGACATAGAAAGCACAGCTGAACTGTTGGGTTGTGGTGGGGTTTTTTTTAATGAATGCCCTTCAACATGCATTTGTTTAACTATGGGTTGCATTTTGTTCTTGCTTCTTGAATCCAATGGAAGTTGCAAAGAATAAAATGAACAGATTTCATAAAGAAGCAACAAATAAAGGGAATAAAAATTTTGAAAAAAAAAAAAAATCCACATAGTAGTCGTGCTTATTTGTAATCATCAGGCACAAATCCATTGTATAGATTTAATTCATTCAATTAAAAATTGTTTACAAAGATATTACCTGAACTCAAACTGCTTTTCTCATTCCTCATTCTTTATTTATATCCCTAGTGACGAATTTGGACAGTCTTCAAGGAGTATTGCTTAACTAGGATGCTTAAGGCATCAGGAAGATATTCCACCTAACCTTAATTGGTTCTACTCTTTTTTTGTTCTTGCTTGAGTGGTTATTATTATCACAGCTAAAGGAGGAAAAGAAACCAAAACCAAAATAATACAAAACATAATGACAAAGATAATGAATGCAATAAATGTTGCAAATGCTAAGCTTTTGTAGTTAAAAATGTTCTCTTATGAGTATTCATTTGCAAGACAAGAATAGTGTAATGAAATAATGTATATACCACCCAATGTCATCCTCATGGTAATTTCAATCCCAGAATATTTGAGTATTGTCAAAATGAAGAAAACTAGTGTTTCTTGTCTATAACTATAAACCGAAGATACTTCACAGTGACGTCATGGGACAAAAGTTCTGCACAGGCACATCTGTAAAGATGAAAAATTGTGGCAATCTCAAATTTTATTGCATCTTTTGAGAGTAGTCCCTCTTAAAATGTTCTCTATGCTTCTGGCAATATGCAAATGCTAGAACATTTTCATTTTCTGCATATTTAGTTTGAATGCTTGAAATTAAATGTATATGCATGTTTTTCAAATAATGTTGGTTACACTATTCGCAGGTATGCAGAAGAATTAATATTTTTAAATGTGCTTTGCTGATTATATTTTATTTTATGACTTTATTTTGTAATAATTTAATAAAATTAGCTTTTGGTTATTCATTACAGACACAGCACTGTTTTTTCCATCCTTCACTGGAAATTCTTATTTGGAACTACCTTCTCTGACATCTGTATCTGAGAACAGGACTGCATCTGGGCAGGAAACAAGCAATCTGACGACTCTGTACTTGGCAGTGAAAACAACTGCTCTTAATGGCACAATTCTTTACAGTGAGTACCAATGATACTTGAAGTTAAGTATAAGTTTTAGCTCCTTCAGGTCCTTATTAACTTTCGTGTACATCAGCTGGCATTTCCTATTCAGCTGCAAAATGAGTCATTAAACTGCAGTAGAAGCCTTTTGGTATTCTAATGCATGATGCATTATAAAATTTGAACCATCGTTCATTGTGTTCTCTGGAAAGTTCTTTAATTTATGACTCATTGAGCAAAATAAACTTACAAGTGAAAAAGATGCTTCCTGACAAGAAGGAACATAGTAAGCATATGACTCCAGTGATAAGTGTTACAGCTCTAAAATACAAATGTTGAAGAAGTTTTGAACAATTTATTACAGAAAAGCATCTTCTCCATAGCAAGGTTGAGACTCACTTTTTGTTATAATTGTGATCTTGTTTCAATATACATTTTGATTTGCAGAAGTATCTTAATTTCTGAAAATTTGCCATATTTTTGATTTCACAATTCAGAGGATCCTTTGCTGGTCCCTGGAAAGTATACTTGCAGAGTTAGACGTGTGCTTGGTAATACCACATAAGAATGTTCCTTCTTGCCTGCATATTTCATTCCTCAGTATATAGCATGAACTTCTGAGACAGTATGCTTTTCATTAGTCAGCAAGAGAAATAGGCTTCTCTGCCAGCGGAATATCTTATTACATATTTTTTATTGTCATTTGTATCCAAATGGAAAACTTGGAAAATTAAGTGATTTCTTCGCAAATCCAGGAAGAGCTCGAGAAATATGTTTGTGTAATCTATGCAGTAGATTTACTCCACAAAGTCAAAATCATTAGGATTCTCTGTTCACAGCAGTTTCCTAAGGCTTTTCTACACACAGAAATCTTGATTTAATATAAATTATTTTATTTTTTGTTATTGATATATTAATAGGGGCATAATATGTGTGAATTCATCTGCACTATGTCAGTATTTATAAGTCAGATTTCAAGTAGTATAAGCTCCATGGTATTATTTAATTATGCTTTCTTTAGGTGTAAAACACTGCAGCCCAAATTGAATATTCACGTTTACTGCTTTTCAAAATGATATCTCAAATTCTATTATGTTATAGCTGGGCTGTTGCTGTAGCTAAGCTAAGTTGCATGGCTGTTAAATTCGCTAAAAATCATGGATAGGTGGCAGTTCCTTATCTTGAAGTGTTTTATACTTGTCAGTTGTTTCAATTTGAAGAGAAGTTATTTATCCTTCAAAAAGATTTCAAGGAAGGTCACTGGAAATACTTTGAATATATTTGCCTCATCACTGCAAAATAGTTGGTTTCCAGCAGGAGTTAAAGCAAAGCTCACTATCTACCCATAACCCCTGAGTAAGCATGTCTGTTAAGAAGAAAAAAAAAGAAAAAAAATCCAAAATGGAAGCTCCTTTGCTACTCTGAGGAGGAAGTGGGGGTTCCTGAAAACTTGGATAAGCATACTCTACTCCTACAAGCAGAGACAAATTTGTTTCTATTTCTACTTGTTGGAAAAAGCAAATTCATGAAGCCGGGGAGGGATGGTCGCTGGCTTTGAACCAGAAATTACAATGCTGGATGCTGTTTGTTTAGTTTACAACTTAACCATATTACACAGAGAGAATTTGCCTATCTTTGCAAACATTGAATGTTCAAAATTTGTAACTGAAAATCAGCTTCGAACTCTTTCACTATCTATGTTTTCCAGTAATTGCAAACAAATATGTGGATGCCTTCTCTTTGCACTGTCGGAGAACACCACGGTGGGCATAAATGACCGTTGCATTACACTCCTTAACTTCATTCTCTGTATCCCAATGAATCTCCTTCTACCATTGTTTATATATATATTTTAAAAAAAAAACAAACCTTACAAGCCAAAACTGATTTAACAAAAACACAGTTCCTTTATGCCTAATTCAGTTATATACATTCAAATATTGTATAATTTAATGGGCATTTTGATGTTACTTTGTATTTAATTAGTGAAAAAATAAACCCCACCAAATTAGATGGAAGGCCTGCTGTCTATGGATAGAGTGCGAAGAGCTCTTCTCTGAATTATAGCCATGAGAAGTTTGAAGACTTATGCGCAAGCACTAGGGACCAAGGCAGTCAAGGGGATCTTGTGGTTGGTGTCTACTACAGGCTGCCTAATCAGTGGGAAACTTCGTACTCCAGCTACAGAAAGCATTGCACTTGCAGGCTCTTGTCATGCTAGGGGACTTTAAACACCTTGATTTCAGCTGAAAATGTAGCACAGCGAGCTGTAGGCAATCCAAGAGACTCCTGGAGTGCATTGAGGATAACTTCTTAAACCAGATAATAGCACTACCAGAGGGGATGAAATACTGGACCTGATGGTCACCAACACAAGTGTGCTAATCAGTGATGTCAAGATTGCAGGCAGCCTGGGCTGCAGTGATCACACACTGGTGAAGTTCACGGTCCTGAGGAATATGGGTCAAGCAAAGAGTAAAGTTAGGACCATCAATTTTAGGAAAGCAGAATTCCAGCTGCTCGAAGAATTAGTAGGACCCCCTAGGAAACTGCCCTCAGGGGTAAGGAAGCAGAACAGAGCTGGCAGATCTTGAAGGACACTTTTAATAGTGCGCAGGGGCTCTTGATCCCCAGATTTAAGAAATCTGCAAGAAACTCATGGCTGAGTCAGGACCTGCTGGTCAAACTAAAGGGCAAGAAGGACGTGGACCTGTTTGAGTGGGTCCAGAGGAGGGCCACGAAAATTATCAGAAGGATGGAGCACCTCTCCTATGAAGAAAAGCTGAGAAAGTTGGGCTTGTTCAGCCTGGGGAAGAGAAGGCTCTGGGAAGATTTATAGCATGCTTTCAGTACCTAAAGTGGGCTTTCAGAAAAGATGGGGACAGACTTTTTAGTAGGCCCTGTAGAGACAGAACAAGGGGTAATGGTTTTAAACTAAGAAGGCAGACAAAACATAAGGAAGGAATTTCTTATGATGAGCATGTTGAAATACTGGAAGGGGTCATCCAGGGGGGTGGTATATACCCCATCCCTGGAAACACTCAAGGTCAGATTGAACAGGGCTTCGAGCAACCAGACTTAGTTGAAGATGTCTCTGCTCATTGCATGGGGATTGGACTAGATGACCTCTAATGGTCCCTTCCAACACAAATTATTCTGTGATTCTACTTTATTTCTTTTCTAGATAATGTACTCATCCTGAATCTAGCCTCATACCTGTTCAGCTATCAGTTCATCCTTTCTGTGGGAAATTGTTAATGCAAGATTTTGAGGTGTTTACAGAGATTTTGTTACAGCAGAATTTGAGCACTTCACATTCTTCATCTGCACTTCTAGAAAGATGGAATGATATTAGTGCTTTCCAGTTACCCATATCTGAGACCTCCACTGACTGTGTCATCTCCCTTCTTATCTCTTCATGAACCCAGACAGAGGGAAGAAGGGAGGGTCAGGATGAAATGGTATGAGTTCAGTTCTAATCCTGACACTGAGCTGGGACAGTTCCAGGAACTTAGGGTAATTTTTCATGATTTCTAGCAGATGCTTTACTCACATTTCCTTCATTGGCTCTGAGAAAGCCATCATACTTGCATCTCTAGTGTTTTATGAATGAGTACAATATGCATATACGGATTATCCTGAATTTTGTAGTTTATTATTTTTGTATGCAACAAACTCTTCTGTCAGATAAACAAACATAGTATCATTCGTGAGTTCATATGCTCTCTCTGTTCTTCCCTAACCTTTTTTTTTTTGTTCCTTGCTCTGTCTTCCATTTTCCTTTCTAACAACTTCTAAAGAGAAGCTGCTGTTGCCAGCTGTTCTCCTTTTAATAGTAGTATAGCTCCTGCTTCTGCTGCTGCTGTGCTACTCTGAAACAGCTGAGAAATGAACTGACAGCAGAAAGTCATCTTGAGTCTAGTAAACTCACTAGAAACAACTACTGAATTACAGAAAAGGTTTAATGTTCCCTACATTTTCATATTCTGCTAATATACAGATGTTAACAATAGCTTGTGATTAAGGCTTCAACAAGTTTAACACATTCAAAGAGCAAAAATTTTCTGTCTTTGTCAAAAACATTTTTAAAAATAAGAAAATCACAGTGAACTGCATGTCTCACATGTATTTTACTAGAAAATAATTACAACCTTTTTTTTTTTTTAATTATTCCACTTTCAGATCTATCTTTTTACAAGAACACCTGATTTTACCAGGTGGTCCTGAGGTTACCTCCTTTTCTCTAGCAAATAATTAGTAAACATTTAATTTCAGTGAGAAATCTCAGACAAGATGTTTTTGCTGTACAAATGACTAGAATCAGAAAGAGTGCATAAGAATATTTAATTCAGAATCTTAAGGCAAAATGTAAAAGCATTAAAACTTGTATCTATCTTTATGCAGTATACCACCCAGTGAGAATAAAAAACGTGATCTGTGCCTTGTTCATATGTTCATATACATGCATCTTAAAAAAAAATGAACACTTAGAAGTACCGATGCATTGTTTTCATAGCTTTTAGCAGTTGATGCAAATACCCATATAGAAATACAAATAAGAAAAATAAAATATGTATATACATAAAGCAAGCCTACTTATAGGTTATCTAATAGGCAGAATAGAAGAATCAGTTACTGTACTGGGCATGTCACTTTACTGATTTGCACTATATTGCTGAAAAGCATTTTCCTATTTAACACCTTAATTAAAGAAGATTTTGTCAATTGTTTGTTAAGAACAAGAAATACTAAGGACTAAGTTTTTTTGTAGATGCTGGCAAAAATAGGTTGTTAAAAACATGGGGAAAGAGATAGGATAGAAATTTATATCCTATTTATAGAAAATTGCTACATGTATCAGAGGCAGAGTAACCCAAGAAGAAATGGTTATCATATCATTTTTAATAGATTATAAGCCGTCACCTGTTTTAATACAATGACAAATCAACTTTCCTTCTTACTAATCATGTTTTCCCTAATTATTTTCAGTATCTGTTTAATAAGCATAAAAATGGTAACAGTCAATGAACTAAAATTGCCTGGAATTTTTGTCTGGACATTGTCTTTAATATATTGGTAGACTGTGAATAGACCTTTCTTTAAATGTCAGGAGAAAAAGTCTGAAAATATACACAGTTGCTATGTTTTTGCCAATAAAGATTAGGTATCATTTGAGAAATATTTCTTTGTTGAATACACTTAGCATTCTTTCCATCTTTTATTTCATTCCTTCATGACTTTACTTGTTTGCATGCTTTAATTTAATCAACATATCAAAGCAAATTGTGACATTTAGCCACAAAGCAAAATAAATTCAAGTAGTCATAAAAAACCTGATACAGTTATAAAGCTTCACTTTATCATTGTCACTTTTAACAAGGTTAGCATAATGCTGTTCACAATCCCTTCAAGGGCAGATTGTTTAACTTCTAGTATATATGGTAGTCTATAACTTCTGACAATTGGATTTCAGGTGCCCCAGCCCATGTTTATAGCATTCCTTAAGGACACCATCTCCTTTTTCACAAGCAATGCTTTCAGAAGCAATGTTCCCCAGTGCTACTTCCTCTCCTAAAACTGAGAATGGTCATTTCAGGCAATTCAGTCATAGTCTATTTGTCTGTTATTTCAGCTAACATTCTCCAGCAGAGCATTTCACAGTATCCTTCCTCTGTGTCAAAATGTTTTTGCATAATAAAGCTTCATGCCGTAGCTCAATAGGAGTTTATATCTGCCTTTTCTAGATAGACAACCATTTGATCCCAGTGGCCACTTGCTTGCTGTCATACAAATATAGCCTTCCATCTTGCCATTTCCTGTGAAAGGATGATTGCTGAGACCTGATTTCTTTTACCTGGTCCCCTGACATAATCTCTAGTGAGGTCAAGATAAGTTACCCTAATACCCATCAAGATTTTTTTACTCAGATGGTTCCCGATCTGTGTCTGTTCCTGGCATATGTCTCTTGTGCTTAAGACTAGAGCTCTTCCCATGGAGGCAATTTCCCACCATATATGCTAGGTAGCATATGCTCCTTTACATTGCCAGAACAAATTTTTTCGCAGGGACACTGCCTTTTCGTGTTCACTGTAGAATGATTTGAAGGACTGTCCTTTCCAAGGGTCTCATACCACCTAGCAGATAATGTGAAGAATGATATTAGTCTCCAGCAAGTGTGATTTATAAGCACTCCCTAGGCTGAAGTTCAGCCAGTAATGCTGAGGTTTCAAAGGGTAATGCTGCCTTTGGGGGAGCTGTCCCAAATTTTTTACTTTACTACTACTACTACTAATAATAATAATGAGGATCTACGTCCAGATTTTTACCAATGGGCCATGTGAATGGACAGATTCACTGGGAGAAGGGAAACGATCTATTAATCTGTTAACTTTGTTTCTTCATAACATGTTGTCAGTATTTACATTCACAACCCTCACCACTTCATTCTCTCTGAATTCAATGTTGCTTACAGATTTGCTTATTGATAGAAATTAGAAATGCATGGAACAGCATGTGCAGGAAGGGGAGAAGAAGAAAAGGAAATGAATGATGCAGTATGTGCACATATCAGTTATGCTGGGGTTAAAAGGCAGTGGCTTTTTTAACAGTGAAAGAGAATTAACAGATTATTGTAGAAGGAAAACATAAAAGCCAAAAACGTAAAATCCAGTCAAATTAAAGTTTTGTTGGAGCTAATTAGGTATTCAGAATACAAAATATGGCCAAACATAAAAGACTTTCAGGGGGTCATTAGGATTTGTAACAGACTGAAGAAATGCTTTGTTGACTAGAAAGCTGCTCTAGAGGACAAAGTTTACTTTGTGAAATGTTTTTCCTATGAATTATGCAAAAGGAAATGATCAAGAAGTTGCTAGCACCTGTTGCCCCTCTTTATCTGCTATGACCTTTTTCTTTCTGTTTTCTCCTCAAAATGAAAATTGATCATTTTCTCTTAACAAATCAGTAGGTTTTCCAGCAGGTAGCTGTTCCAAGTACACCCACATTCTTTCTACCTTTTTGAATAAAAATGTTAAGGGATATTTTAAGCTACGTTCTCCAGCAGCTTCAGGTCTGGAAATCTCTCCTACCCAGCCACTGGAACCCAGCCCAAAGACCTGGTCTCCATCCCAGGCTGATTGGCATGGCTGCTGCTTGCCCATTTGCTGTTTAAACCATGCAAAGTTCATTATGTATGCCAGAGGCACACAGGCATGTGCACACATGCAGACACACAGAGAACATGACACAGCTGGCTACACAGGCTGCCACAAGCAAAGCACTGACTTCAACAGCATTTTTCTACAAGACTCACAAAACATTGCTGTAGAAAGTCAAATTCTCTTTTCTCTGACTGGTAGAGATAGAAGTTCACTAGTGAAGGTACACACATGGCACTTGCTATATTTAAAAGGACGTGCATTCATAGGTTACTCCTTCCCAGTTTGCATAGCTCCACCAACACAATACTCCTCTGGATCCTGGACCCCCACGTTGGGACCCTTCCTGTTGACGCAGAAGTCCTGGACACAGCACACAGATCAATATGATCAGGCTGTGCCAAGTTTATTGCGCAGATAGCTCAGTATATATAGGCATTCTACTTGTCTATCATTAACACACACAACTCTAATTGGATACATGCATTGTTCATGTGACTAAATACAGAATAGGATTTGCTCAGACCCTCTGTCCAAGCGCATAGTGCTCTCCACCAACATTCTACTTGGTGTCCTGCTTAATATATGATTGGTTAGTATCTCTCATCTAAGTGTTAATAACAGCTTAATGATTGGTTAACTATTACAGCATATGTTTCAAGGTTACAGTTATCAGTTCCCTCCTGCACATCTCTCTCAGTAGCTTTCCGTGCTAACTTTCTCAAGGCTTCTGCACGTACATGAACTTTAGTAACCCCCAGGCAAGGCCTCAGTGCCTGTGGGTTACTACCTTACAATTGTCAAGCAGTTGTCTGGATTGCTCACATGCCCGTTCGCAGCCAAATAGCTCTCCACACCTTCCCAATTGCAAAGTCCCAGTTTACACTCTTTGAAGTGATGTCTGAAGTTTCGTGATAGTCCATCCATTGCTGTGACTGGTAAGACTGGTTTCTGTTACTGTTCATTGTTTCTGTTACTGTTTTCTGTGGCTGTTTGTCACATCTGTGTTTTGCTTTTTGCCTTTCTTTATCATCACATTTTGGCAGGGTCCTGAATCAGATAATCTTACTGAAACAAGCATTCCCACACACTGCATGTCCATACCACTTACCATAAACCACCAGGTTTGGTCCTTGCTACTATCTCCATTTGTTGGTCGAGTTTGTGCCTCTGTGTGTTTTGGTTTCACCCTTTTTCCTTACCATCCTGTTTGATAAAGTTGTTGACCAAATAAACTTTAGGAAGCAAGTGTTCTCTCCTACCATATACCTTCGTAAAGAATTTATTTCTATATTGTATATGTTGTGTTTTTTCTCAACTGAACTACAGATAAGCTGGAGATTTGGATACAGCTAGGATTCTGGAAGTTAAGAACATAGTAACCTTTTGCTCAAATACTGCTGAAAAAATATAAGCAGTAAATTCAATTTCATGACATAGCCATTATGTCTTTTTTACTTCAGTTAAACATAGTAAAATATAGCGCAAAGAACAGATTAATATTTTAACAGTTTGCCTTAATGGGGAATAAAAATCCTAAACAGGAGCTGTGTCTTAGCTTCTATGAGAAGTAAGTACAGTTAAATTCAAAGGGCAAATTCATAAAACATTGCCCATTCAAAATAATTTGCCATTACAGGTGTTATCAATGTGCCACCCATCATTTAAATAGAAATATTTTGCTGTGATCTTTGCAATATACTATTCAGTGGAAGTGAACAAAGACTGGAAGATTCTTTTTTAATGTTTTTATCCCTAATTTGAGCTGTACAAGTAACAGTAGTCTGAATTTTTGTGAATAGCAATTTATTAAGTCTGACATGTGTCATTAATTGGGAAAGGTGACTTGTTTATGAACTTTACAGAGATTATAAGAATAGGGAGATGTTCTTTTATAATCTTTGCTATAATACGGTTGAAAAGCTGAATGAAATAGTAAATCATGATACAGTATTTTTGTGATTTGCTTGGTGTTTTTGTCTCACCTTTGGCACTGTAATAATACTGAATATAGAGAAAAGTTCACCTTTAATTAATGTAAAGATCTCTTTAAGGTTTAAGCAATTACACTGGTTTAAAATTAAGTTCTGTCTTTTGGTTATTTTTTTCTATTTTGTCTTGTTATCAGCTGTTGATACAGAGTTTGCTTTTATTCTTACAGTCACTGAAGCAGAGTCCTTTATATTGGTAGAAGACTCCTCAATTATGACACATAATTGTCATAATCATAATAAACAAGACACAGGCGTTATGACTGGTGATGGTATTCCAGTAGTGTGGAATAGTTTTGGAAGGTCCTACACTTTCAGAAGTGTGACTGTCTGCATTTTTGTTTTCAAAGCTAGTGAAAGGAATTTTGGAGAACAGTTTCTTCACTTGTACCTTGTGGAAGGAAGACCAACAGTTCGATTCAGCTGTGGAAATTCTCAGAACATTCTGACTGTATCTGTCAATCAATCCATTAGCAAAGGTACACTCATCCCTATCACCATAAGGTAAGAACTTACCACTGTGTTGCACTGAAGAGTTTTAGTCATACATATATATATAGAGAGAGAGCAATAAAGTCTGCCTTCACCTTTTTTTTTTTTGACAACAAAAAGACAAGTCATATTGGAAAGCAAAATTATATGCATATTTGGAAAACTTTTTCGTAAGGTAGTGTTCTTGATTGAAAATATATTTTATTTCACACAGATTAGTTTGGTCCTTTGTAGAACTTAGGAATCATTCAAACTTCAGACACTTTTACAGATACAGATAAAGTCAGCTTGAGAACTGAAACAATTTAGACATAACACTAGAGGTAGCTCATAATTTAAGCTACCAAATTGGTATCAAAATGGTAGTTCATAATTTCTGCTTATTAATTTATGCATTGAATAAATTAGACTTGTCATCAGAATTCTGGTGATAAATATAAGACTAATTTATTTTTTAAGGTGAAAAATTAAAAAATGAGCAAGCTGACAACGTCTCACAATGTAGGCTGGACTTGATGGTCTTAAAGGTCTTTTCCAACCTAAACAATTCTATGATTTTATAAGCTGCCATAGCTACATATGCAACTGTCCTGTCAGCAGTGTACAGTGGTGGTTGACCAATAGTGTTATTTTTAACCCAGTACACAAAATAGTTGACAGAATGGTTTATTCATAATTTTGGAAAAGATATTGGTATCATGCCTTGCTAAAGAATTAACTCCTGTTTTTAATTATGGAATTTCATATCTGCTAGTTTGGAAAAAGGTATGAATAAGATATTATAGATGTTGTATTGTATTAGTAAAGTATTTAATGCTGATCTTCAAAATGGTTTAGCAATAATTCTGACACCCATATAAATTTTAAATTTATTATAATTAAGATATTATTTTATTTATTAAATAGTTAAAATATCAGAGGTAATTGGTGCACCTGGACTGTAAGCATTTGTGATGTGAGGGAACATGCTGCACAAGTTATTAAATTAAAGGTAGCTTTAGGTAAGACCAATTTTACTGTTAGAGGAGACTGCAAAAGTTCCTCTGAAACATGCACACCATAGAATCATAGAATAGTTAGGGTTGGAAAGGACCTTAAGATCATCTAGTTCCAACCCCCCTGCCATGGGCAGGGACACCTCCCACTGAACCATGCCACCCAAGGCTATGTCCAACCCCACCTTGAACACCGCCAGAGATGAAGCATTTACAACTTCCCTGGGCAACCCACTCCAGAGACTCACCACCCTTACAGTAAAGAACTTCTTCCTCATATCCAATCTAAACTTCCCCTGCCTAAGTTTGAGCCCGTTGCCCCTTGTCCTCTCACTACAGTCCCTAATGAAGAGTCTCTCCCCAGGCCCCCTTCAGGTACTGGAAGGCTGCTATGAGGTCTCCATGCAGCCTTCTCTTCTCCAGGCTGAACAGCCCCAACTTTCTCATCCTATCTTCATAGGGGAGGTGCTTCAGCTCCCTGATCACCGTTGTGGCCCTCCTTTGGACTTGTTCCAACAGTTGCATGTCCTTTTGATGTTGAAGACACAAGAACTGCACACATCAGAGCTCTCAAAATTGCCTTTAACTACAAAAAAGGAAAACAAAAGTATATAAAAAGTTTTTTGTATTTGCCTTCTAAGCCCCCAGTATATTGAGTAGACTGATATGGGGAGAAAGAACTGTTTAGTCTTTTTTTGGCTAGATATTCTGCTCACCCCATAAGCTTTATCATAATCTTTTATAAACAAAGTTATTAGAATGTAAATATAAAACCTCTTTTCAACATGTGCAAGAATGAAAGGATCTACCATTTAAGAAATTGTTTAATTTCCATCTTATATTTCTTCTTATATTTAGCATTAATCCCTAATATTAATGAAACAAAGTCGCATAGCATACAATCAAATCTAATTACATGTTAGCTGAAAGTATATTTATCTATTTTAGGGGTTTTGTACAAATTGTAAATTTATTTAAAATTTATAAAGAAAATTCTATCTCTTGCTATCCCCAAAAGACAACAGATAAATATTTTTTTTTTTCTCTTTGAAGATACTTGTTCGAAGTATAAAGCTCAACATTAACAAATAATTCTGAGGGTTTTTTTAATCTCAAAGACTACTCTTGTGTGAAACATTGGTCAGCTACCTGCACTGTACTAGCTGTGGTAGCACTGTGTCTCTTCTTTGTCAGATTGAGATATTAAAATGCTGTACAGATTTCAAAATCTAATAATAAGCAACAAATGCAGCTAAATGGCATTGAAAACACTGATTCTAGTTATAATGTTCATGTTCACAAAAAAAAAAAAAAAAAATCCCTCGTTTTCCAGCTTAAAATTAACGCCTGGGTATTTATGGCTTCATTCTCCATAGTGTTACAGAAAAAAGTAATGTCAGTTCAATTTACACTTTACCTTTGTTTGCTGGAATTTATACTGCTATCTTTAAAAGTGGCATATTAAATAACTTGCAAGGTGTGATTGTAGACTGTGACTGGTGGGGATTTACATTCATCTGAGTTTACGGGCTTGGCCTTCAAAATGACTAGTGATTATTCTTGTGAGTCCTTCTAAAATGTAGAGGGAGAAGTATATCCTTCACCAAGTAGCAATAAAGTTGCAATACTTCAGCAATCATCCTTAACCTTTGCCAAAGAAAAAAGCAAACTTGACATTTCTGCCCCCCCCCCGATCTTGTATCATAAGCTATAAAATGCAAATCCATAACAGAACTGTTGATTTGTGTTCTCTTAGTGACTGCTGAAGATAGATAACTATATTTGTATGTTTTACCTGCAAAATTAAGAGTTGTTTGGTTTTTTTGTTTTTTTTTTCTTTCCCCTGTAATACAGGAAAAGACACAGACTGGAATAAATAACTTTTCTTGTTTCTATTTGAAAACACTCTAAATGGGAGACAATATTTCTGTTAAACTTGACTTTTAATAAGTATATAAGGTTTCATTTGCAGATATTACAGTTCTGGCTGGAACTATGCTTCCAGTGGATAAACAGTGTAATTAACACAACCAATGATGTCTATAGAACAGATTTTCATAGTCTCAAACTTTTTGTTTCTACATCCACCATGTTCAAGAAACTAACATATAGTTTACAACTACTGCTTTCTCTTAACTATGTGGTTATTTTTCTTAGATATGGCCATTTCTTTCAAATATGATGAAGATTTAACATGTTTTAAATGCTCAGTCATTGCTTTTACAATCCTTGTGAAATGAGAGCTTTATAGGTAAAAGCTATAAAACCCTGATTACTTGCTTTTTTTTGCCTTGCCTGTAGAAATTAGAGACTGGTTTCAATGCAGTTTTATTCACTGTTTCCATTTCTGTTTATATTAGAATTATTCGATTTCTGGTTTTTAAAATGTGCATGTATGTGAGATGTAGTTTAGATTGCCTTTATGGATTTGTTCCTTAAAGTTATTCGAAGCATATTAGTTCAAACACATTTCATTCTATGAACAGATTCTGAAATTTGTTTCCGCATGCAAAACTTGCTATATGCTATTTGTAGTTAAAATGATGTCACTGTCACTGAGGCCAGATGGTGTTTCTTCAATTCAGTGGTTAAAGGAGAGAAATTTTAACAAGCAAGAGACTGAAATGATCAAGTCACCATTATTTTGATTCTTCGAGGTAGTGGGATAGATTTTACCTTTTAAAGTAGGAATATTTATATCATTTTTTAAACATCTTACACTTTTCTTCTCTAAATTTTATTTTTTAAATTATAACTCCTTAAAAAGTTTAGATTGTTCTAGACAGTAATGGGAAATATGAGATTATTTTCTGTTTGGAAGATTCTAGGCAACCATTAATAAAAATCTTGCCTATGTATTATAGTGTCACATTTTTCCATTTTATTTACTTGCAGAATTGTTAGAATTTTGCTGTGGAATTTGATGAACATAGTATCCATCCCCACAGAGCTTTATCAATGTATTCTGTGCATTAATAGTTCCTATATCTTCCAAGTGAACATATCAAATGCAGTTTTTTCCAGTTCCATGTCACACTTTGTTTAGTAGTATGGATGTGAGAATTTACTCATGGTTGAAAAGGGCACATTTAGCCATCCATAAAATACTTTATTTGTTAAATAAATAATTCAGTTAATGTTGTTTGCCCATTTCTAGCCTAGGCCATGCAGTGGTACAGAGTTGCTGAAGCTTATTATTTGGTCTTCATGCTTGAAAAGTAGATGGCACGTTCTAAACTGTGAAAGTTGGCAGCAGGCAGAACATGAGCCACCAGTGTGCCCAGGTGGCCAAAAAGGCCAAAAGCATCCTGGCTTGTATCAGAAAGTGTGGCCAGTAGGACGCATACAACTGGCCCTGGTCCATTGATCCAGCCTGTCCAGTTCCCTTTGAAGAGCCTTCCTACCCTCCAGCAAATCAACACTCCCACAAAGTTTGGTGTCATCTGCAAACTTAGTGAGGGTGCACTTGATCCCCTTGTCAAGATAATTGATAAAGATACTAAACAGAACTGATCTCAGTACTCAGCCCTGGGGAATGCCACTTGTGACCACTTGCTAACTGGATTTAACTCCATTCACCACTGTTCCTTGGGTTCAGCCATTTATCTGTTTTTTTAGCCAGCAATGAGTATACCTTTCCAAGCCATGAGCAGAGAGTTTCTGCAGGGGAATGCTGTAGGAAACTGTGTCAACTGCTTTACTATGGTCTAGGTAAACAACATCCACAGCCTTTCCCTCTCCTACTGATAGTATTTTTATAAATGTTTGCAAACTACAGTCTTATTAGCTCCATACAGTACATACTGACTTAAGAATTCTCTTCTTTCACATTGTTTTTTTTATACAGTGATCCTCAACACAGATAATTCACTAAGCTTTTTTTATGGCAGCTACGTTAAGAGGAGGGCAGAAGAGTCATGTGCTGTCGCCATGAATTTTTTCTTATTATTCTCTTGAGGAATGGAATTTTTAATATTTATTATTTAATTTTTGCAAATTTTAGCTGGGTAAATCTCTTCTGAAATTTAATTACTATCAACTAATTTTGGATGATTTATTCCAAAGGGACTCAACACACATGAATTCATAGCGCATGGAGTCATGTGTCATTCTGCTTTTCTCTCAGATAAAAGAGTGATATCACTATGGAAGTGATTGATATGTGCTGTGATTTCTTATTTAGAATCATAGAATTGTAGAATCATAGAATAGTTAGGGTTGGAAAGGACCTTAAGATCATCTAGTTCCAACCCCCTGCCATGGGCAGGGACACCTCCCACCAAACCATGCCATCCAAGGTTCTGTACAACCCGGCCTTGAATACTGCCAGCAATGGAGCATTCACAACTTCCCTGGGCAGCCCATTCCAGGGCCTCACCACCCTCACAGTAAAGAATTTCTTCCTCATATCCAATCTAAACTTCCCCTGCTCAAGTTTGAACCCATTGCCCCTTGTCCTCTCACTACAGTCCCTAATGAATTGTCCCTCCCCAGCATCCCTATAGGCCACCTTCAGATACTGGAAGGCTGCTATGAGGTCTCCACGCAGCCTTCTCTTCTCCAGGGTGAACAGCCCAAACTTTCTCAGCCTATCTTCAAATGGGAGGTGCTCCAGTTCCGTGATCATCCTTGGGGCCCTCCTTTGGACTTGGTCCAACAGTTGCATGTCCTTTTGATGTTGAGGACACCAGAACTGCACACAATACTCCAAGTGAGGTCTCACGAGAGCAGAGTAGAGGGGATCACCTCCTTCAACTTGTTAGTCATGCTCCTTTTGATGTAGCCCAGGATACAGCTGGCTTTCTGGGCTGCAAGCGCACACTGCCGCCTCATGTTCATTTTCTCATTGACCAACACCCCCAAGTCCTTCTCTGCAGGGCTGCTCTCAATCTCTTTTCTGCCCATCCTGTAGCTGTGCCTGGCATTGCTCTGATCCAGGTGTAGGACCTTGCACTTATCATGGTTAAATATCAGGTTGGCATCAGCCCACCTCACAAGCGTGTCAAGATCCCTCTGGATGGCATTCCTTCCCTCCAGTGTACCAACTGAACCGCACAGCTTGGTGTCATCGACAAACTTGCTGTGGGCGCACTGAATCCCACTCTCCATGTCAATGACAAAGATGATGAACAAGATCGGTCCCAACACCGATCCCTGAGGGACACCTCTCGTTGCTGGTCTCCAGCTGGACATTGAGCCATTGAGCACAACTTTTTGCGTGCGGCCATCCAGCCAGTTCTTTACCCACCGAGTGGTCCACCTATCAAATTGATGTCTCTCCAACTTAGAGAGAAGGATGTCATGTGAGACAGTGTCAAAGGCTTTACACAAGTCCAGGTAGATGACATCAACTGCTCTGCCCCTGTCCATCAGTTCTGCAGCCGCATCATAGAAGGCCACCAGATCGGTCAAGCAGGATTTCCCCTTAGTGAAGCCATGCTGGCTGTCACCAAGCACTTTGTTGGTTTTCATGTGCCTCAGCATGCCTTCCAGGAGAATCCACTCCAAGATTTTGCCAGGCACAGAGGTGAGACTGACTGGTCTGTAATTCCCTGGCTCATCCATTTTCCCCTTCTTGAAAATGTGGGTTATATTTCCCTTTTTCCAGTCATTGGGAACTTCACCTGACTGCCATGATTTTTCAAAGATGATGGACAGTGGCTTAGCAACTTCATTTGCCAGCTCCTTCAGGACCCGCAGATGGATTTCGTCAGGTCCCATGTACTTGTATACATTCAGGTTCCTAAGATGGTCTTGAACCAGATCCTCTTCTACAGTGGGCCCAAGGTCTTCATTCTCACTGTCCCTGCATCTGCCTTCCAAGACTTGGGTGGTGTAGTCAGAGCATTTACCAGTGAAGACTGAGGCAAAGAAGTCATTAAGGGCCTCAGCCTTCTCCAAATCCAGGGTAGCCAGTTCTCCCGATAGCATCTGGAGAAGGCTCACGTTGTCTCTGGCCTGTCTTTTATTTGCAATGTACCTATAGAATCCCTTCCTGTTATCCTTAATATCCCTTGTCAAGTTTAATTCTAAGTGGGCCTTAGCTTTCCTAACCTGGTCCCTAGCTTCCCAGACAACATCCCTGTATTCTTCCCATGCCACCTGTCCTTGCTTCCACCTTTTATAAGCCTCTTTTTTCCTTCAAATTTTCCTCAGCAGCTCCTTATCCATCCAAGGAGGTCTCCTGGCCCTCCTGCTAAACTTCCTTCTAGTAGGGATGTATCGCTCCTGAGCTTGCAGCAGGCAATCCTTGAATATCAACCAACAGCCTTGGGCCCCCCTGCCCTCTAGGGCTATAGCCCTTGGAATCTTACTGAGAAGGTTCCTGAAGAGGCCAAAGTCTGCTGTCTTGAAGCCCAGGGCAGTGAGCTTGATGCACGCTCTTCTCAGTGTCCTGAGGATCTCAAATTCAACCATCTCATGATCACTGCAATCAAGACTGCCCTGGAGCATCACATTTCCAACCAGCCCTTCCCTGATGGTGAGGACGAGGTCAAGCATGGCACCTCTCCTTGTCGGCTCCTCTATTACTTGCAGAAGGAAGTTGTCTTCCACACAATCGAGGAACCTTCTGGATTGCTTGTGCCGGGCCGTACCATCCCTCCAACAGATATCAGGGTGGTTGAAGTCCCCCATGAGAACAAGGGCCTGCAAGCATGAGGCTGCTCCTATCTGTCTATAGAGCGCTTCATTCATGGAGTCCTCTTGGTCAGGCTGTCTGTAACAGAACCCCACAATAATGTCTCCCATCGCTGTTCTCCATTTAACCCTGACCCACAAGCTCTCTGTCAACTGCTCACCTGTCCCCAGACAGAGTTCCATACTCTCCAGCCTATCCCTAACATAAATAGCAACTCCCCCTCCCCACCTACCGGGCCTGTCTTTCCTAAAGAGCCTGTAACCTTCCATTCCAACACATCAGTCATAGGAGCCATCCCACCATGTTTCTGTGATGCCTGTGATATCATACCCTCGTAGACGTGCACACATCTCTAATTCCTCTTGTTTGTTGCCATGCTACGGGCATTTGTACAGAGGCATCTGAGCCGAGCTCCAATTGAAGCTGGCTCATTGGCTGGCGCGGCTGGTATATCTCTACATTGCTCCGAACGTTTACTATAAATGTTGGCCAGTGATTGGGTGTGTTGGGATGGAGTGATGCCCCCCTCCACCAACACATCTAGTTTAAAGCATCCTTGACCGGCCTGGCAAGCCTCCTACCAAATCAACTCTTCCCTTTCTTTGTCAGACCAGCTCCACCAGCCCCCAGTAGACCTGGCCTACTAAATGAGTCCCATGTTCTAGATAGCCAAACCCCTGACTATAGCAACAGCCTTCTAACCATTTATTAGCCTGGCCAATCCTCGTAGCCTTTTTAAGGTCCTCTCCTGTATCCTGGAGAATTGACGAAAAGACAATCTGAGCTCCAGAGCCCCTAACCACCTCTCCCAGAGCTCTGTAGTCCTTCCTTATGTTCTCTGGGCTACTGCTATCTATATCAGTAGCACCCACATGGATCACTAGAAGTGGGTAATAGTCAGTGGTACCGACTAGAGCACGCAGTTTCCCTGCAACGTCCTTGAGCCCCTGGTAGGCAACACACCTCCCTTGAGCCTGGGTCAGGACGACAGATGGGTGCTTCTGTTCCTGTCAGTGTAGAATCCCCTACTACTATGCCCCACTGCTTTTTCCTGGCAGCACCAGTAGTGATCATCTTTAACAGCGCATCAGCCAGTTGTTTCTGGTGCGAGTATGGCTCCTCATCAGCTCCCTGCAGGACAGCAAAGTGGTTCTGGGTGGGGATAACAGATTTAGGAGGAAACACCTTGCTTTTAATTGTCCTCTTCCTCCTTTTCTTGTAGCATACATTTATGTACATGTATGTGAAGAAAGGCTGTTTTGAGTTCCTTTCTTCAAGCCTGTGACAGCTGGCAACTTCAGTAAAGCTGTTCCATTTCCTAGACATTTATGTTGAAAATAAAGGAATATTTTTGTTTCTCATTTGGTGATGTTATTTTGTTTGTCTGCAGGCATAACTGTCTCATAACTATGTAAAATAAATAATTATTATCCATAAAGACTTGAAGAGTTAACTTTTCACTAATGTACAAGACATACATTTTAATGTTTTATGATGATGAGCAAAAAAAGAAATACTTCTGATGATTTCTGTCTTTTTAGGCTTTATAGTTTGCATTCTAACTGTCCCAGTGAGAGTGACTGTATAGCCTGGCGGTAAAGTGGAAGGTTTTTTATATCTTTTCAGTGGTTAAGGTTAATCCCTGGCCAATAATTTTGTTGCATTTTTTCCCAGTCTTCATCTTTATGTAGAGGACCATACTTGAAAATAATGATGATGGTTGATATTCTCAGGTTTGACTAATATTTTTTGTTATGCCTGTTTTACCTAAGACAAGTTGAACATTTCAGTAATACCCCTCAAACCATGAATTGCATTGCTGTCAATTATCAATTTTAAAGAAATACAAGTTGCTCAAGATAGCATATTTTCTTTGCATTTTTCCTACTAGGATTGAAACTATGATAGGAATAGGACTAAGGAGGGGTGCTTACAAACTTTGTCAGATCAATATTCACTTGTTTAAACAGGATCAGCTGTTTAGCAACCACAGTAGTCTCTAAGGTTCGGTATCTCTTTGTTGTGCATATTTAAAATATGTTGGTAATTAGATATGTGAAGAGATTGCTAGGTTTTCATGCTGTAACTTTCAAAAAGCATGACTAAAGTATTGTATGATTCGGGACATTCTAACACCTTCCTGTTTAGCAGCCCCTTTTATCAAAATTAAGATGATTAATAGCTGCTGTAATTTTCAGAAGCAAGAATAACCAGAAAATCTTATTTTCCAAAGAAAGCTCAAGGATTAGTAATCACATTAAAGAAACCATTTCAATGCACTGTTGATAATTGCAATAATTATTTATTAATCTCTCAGTGACTGATGTTGTTAATAGCAATTGTTAGTTTATGTGATTTTACTGAAGCTCTATGTCACAAGTTACTAGGTCTTGTAAAGACATTGATCTGCATATTCACCAGAATTGAGGTATGCATTATAAAATATTATAAATGCACATGTCATTACTTTTTATTCTTAGGCTTGATTTGTGTTATAATTTTAAAAATTGTAATAACTTTTGAAGAATCTCTGCACTTCTGAAAGGAAAATAGCAAGATTAAAGTTCTAATAGTATTTATAACACAATTCCCACTTTCTATATACATCTCCTTTGAAAATTATATGATTTGCCTTTTAGCAATGATACAGCTAAAATATTTGTAAGTGTTCTTTCTATTATATCATGGAAATTCTAAACTGTTTTTATCCTAAATTTCCAGAATTTTGTTAAACTCTTTAGAACACTTCCTTCATGTATTCATGTATTAAAGCAGACACTGTTTTAATGGTGATCCTTTCAAACACACCACAGTACTTTTATTTCCCGTGTCACATAAAGCATTGTATTCCACGTAGTGTTGATGAGATTGCTTACTCACTAAGTTCTCTAGAAAGACAGCTTCTGCTCCATGATCTCATAGTGTTCACTTTTTTTGTCTTCTTGTAGCTATATAAGTCTGTCTGAAACAGATAGCAAAGATTTCAAAATGCTTGGCTGTTCCAGATAGTCCAGAGAAGAAGCAGAATGCAGAGCCTTTCTGATCTGCTTGGAAGGAAGAACAGTTCCTTCACATACATGTTAATTCATGTTAGTTTGGCACAGCATGTGGAACTATAGCACTATAGTATGTTGCCAAATATCTGTGTGTTCTTCACAGGAAGTGAGATGATAGTAAATGTTTACACTGTTGTATTTGTGAGTTCTGAATTGCTAAACAAACAAACAAACAAACAAAAAACATGAAGGCAAAGCAATTTTTAAAATTCTCTTCCTCAAGCTTGTTGTTGCGTAAGTGGAAGATCAATACAGAAATAAAATTGGTTCAGTGTGCTTCTAATGGTTTGCAATTCTGTATGGGTTTGTTTTAGCTGAAAGCAATAGGAAGTGCTATTTGCTCTGTAGATACAGAAAATCAGTAAAATCAAAAAACAGTAGGCAGCTAGATTTTGCATGAATGTCCAGAAAAGGAGTGGTGGAGGTAAAGGGAAGAAAATGCACATCCAGACAAGCCAGTTTGGCTCCCTGATACACCTCATGAGCACCAGTAGTTGTAGAGGAATCAGACGGCAGGTCTCTGTCGCGGGGGATAAGGAACAACGTACCACTGACCAATATGATCACGCTGAACAATTTATTGTGCGCAAGCATGTCTTATATAGAAAAGTTTCAGAACACTAGAACATTCGATAACAGTGGATTGGTTAACTTCACACGGCCGAGTGCTAGCAACGGTTTAACGATTGGTTGCGGTTTAAAGTGTCCGCAGCAGCAGGCTCCGGCTTGCAAGCGGGGTTTTCTCGGTGGTAACCTGATCCGGCTCCGCGGCGTCCGGCTCAGTCCCTCTGTTAACCCTTTCGTCGACCTGCAACGCCTCACAAAGCCTGTCACCCACTGCTAGAGTGAAGCTAAGTCAAAAGCTGGATTGCTCACATGTCCATTAGCTGAAAGAAATGCTTCCACAATACCCTCTTCTTGTTTTTGAGCAATCCAGATTTGACTTAGCATTCTGTTTACAAACCTTTTCAACAGTGCAAATACAATGGTGCATGCAAGCAAAATTGACAATACAATGCCTAACACCTTCAAAGCAATAATTATCCAATTTTGAATCCAAGTCCCTATTCCCCATCCTGAGAAAACATTACGGAGCCAGTTATCCAACGGATTCACATCCTGTTGGATTTTTTGAGAGTGCTCCTTTAGATAGGTCAGCTGTTTGTGAATGCTTTGGCTATGATCAGATAGATTCATACAACACATGCCCTCAAAATCCTGACAGCCATGACCCTGTGCCAACAGCAGAAAGTCGATGGCTGCGCGATTTTGCAGCAGGGAGTGTCGCAAGCTATTCTGATCCATCAATAATTAGATGCCATAGCAAGACAAAACTCTGACACCCCACTCTCACTGGCCCATGTTACCCACAAATTTTTTCTAGGATTGATTTTGTGTAACAGAGATACAGAACTATATACAAACAGCAAAATTAGCAGCTTAACCGCTAACAGATTCTTGATCATCGCTGGCATCTTCCGGTGCAGACGAGTTATTTTCTGCGGGAAAGCAGCATTGCGTTTGAAAATGCCCTTCTTTACCACAGTTATAACATCTCTTTTTAGCTTTGGCAAGGAAAGGAGAAACTGCTTCCCTTACAGCGGCTGCTACAAAGGTCGCACCCTCCTTTTGAGTTTCTCTTTGTGCTGCGCGGTTAGCCAGCTCAATCATATCAGCTACGTCGGACCCGTAGGGCAAGGTAGCTAAGCTCTGTTTTATTTTGCTATTGGCATTTTCAAAAGCTAGCATTTTGAACAATCTTTCTTTTGTAGGAATGTCTAGATCAGGGTGTTTCTCGATTGCCGAATATAATCTGTCTATAAACTGTGAAAATGTTTCTGTGGGACCCTGCTTAATATTAGTAAAACCAAATGGAGTGGAGCCGTCTGGCACAGAAAATAAGGCTTGCAAGGCTAGATCGCGGGATAATCGCAAGACCTCATTGGAGAAGTCCACTTGGAGATTAGCTTGTGCCCAGGGCCCTGATCCTGTTAACATCTGTGACTGGACTCCAAGAAGGGGGTCCCCTTGTTGTCTAGGTTTTGCTTGTTCAATGTCACACAGTCTCTGCCAATTACAGTCAAAGATCAGTTTCTGCGATGGTGTCAGCAAGATACTGGCTACCTGGTTAGTATCATGGGGGACCGGGAGGTCTGATTGTAAGATGTATGTTATGATTTGCCGAGACATTTGAGAGTGTAGCCCATATTGAGTCACGGCTGTCCGAGCTTTTTCTAATAGCTTCCAATCAATTGCTTCCCACTGGTTGGTGCCCTGTGGTGTGACGGACACTGGAAAGGCTTGTGGAACAAAACTCCCTTCCAGGATAGCGTCTCTAATAACTCCCTTCCACCTTTTTGACACTCCACCAGAATCTTGACCAGAGTAATTAAACAGGTGCGGCGGGGGAGCTAGCACCGAAGCCGCAGGAGCAGGAGGGGCACCAGCTCCCTTGTGCACAAACGATCCCAATTCTTCCTTTTGAGTCACCGCCATGAGTTTCTCTATAACCTCCTGCAATAATTCTTTCGTTGAGTCATTTTGTTCTCTCAGTTGCTCTGTTTCTTCCGGGGTAGAAACATTAAGGTCAATGGGGGAGCGGTTTGGCGTGGAGGTAAGGGAATATTCTGATGCGCCAGGCCTGTAATCTGTGGATGCCTTCACCTGGCAGCAAGGTTCAGCATTGGCAGGATCAGTAACAATATCGGGTTTTGGTCCCTCCTCACTGGGCTGGGATTGAAAACCCTTCTTGACTGCCTTTGCAATTTTTGGGTGAGTCCTCCCCCCGGCATAATAATCGAAGGGATTCCGAGTGGGGTTCTTGGAACCCAAAGTCAGGGGCCCCGCGGGTAGTTGGGAGGCAGGGAGGGCTGGAGGCTCAGGCGGAGGCACGGAGGGCACTACCGGGGACAAGGCTTCAGCCGCCGAAGCAGCTGCAGCTCTCTCTGATTTCATATCTCTCAAAGTCCCTCGGATAAGCTTCCACAGCATGCAGTATTTTTGAGCCTCACGCGCTGCCTTCCCCCCATCAGTTATAGTGTCCCAGAGCCGGGTGCCTATCTCCTCCCATGTGGATATTTCAAGCGCCGCTCCAACCCCGCTAAATAGCCCCTTTTCCTTACTCCATTGGAGTAGTCCTTTAAGTATATCTTCTTCATATTTAATCCCTCTCCTTGAGAGGATGCATTGGAGGAGATGAAGGACAGCTATCTCTTCCTTTGTCTGAGCCGCCCCCATTCCTCCCCGACCGCCACTTGCCTTATTGAAGTGGACCTTTTTCGCAGAGACTCTCTTCTTCTGCGGCACGCGTGCTTCACCTACATCGGCAGGGCTGCTGCCGGCTGCATTTCGGTCGGCCTCCCACCCGTCAGGTCTGCGCTGATCTTCACCACCGAAGCAGCTCTCAGGAGGCAGATCTGAGGGTCCCTGTTCGGGCGCCACTTGTCGCGGGGGATAAGGAACAACGTACCACTGACCAATATGATCACGCTGAACAATTTATTGTGCGCAAGCATGTCTTATATAGAAAAGTTTCAGAACACTAGAACATTCGATAACAGTGGATTGGTTAACTTCACACGGCCGAGTGCTAGCAACGGTTTAACGATTGGTTGCGGTTTAAAGTGTCCGCAGCAGCAGGCTCCGGCTTGCAAGCGGGGTTTTCTCGGTGGTAACCTGATCCGGCTCCGCGGCGTCCGGCTCAGTCCCTCTGTTAACCCTTTCGTCGACCTGCAACGCCTCACAAAGCCTGTCACCCACTGCTAGAGTGAAGCTAAGTCAAAAGCTGGATTGCTCACATGTCCATTAGCTGAAAGAAATGCTTCCACAGGTCTCCACAAACAGTGAAACAGGCAGTGAAGCTGTACAGTCTAGACTGCTGCTAGATGAGCTGAATTTTCTCCTCTGTGCTAAGGAGAAGGGAGAAGTTCTCGGTCTACATGAACAGCTCCTAGCTCAGCAGCAAACTTTCTATGTGGCCCGAAAGAGTCTGGTTACTCTTGGCTTGTTACTTAGACTGCACAGCTCTGAAATGGGAGCATTACTTTCCTATCTCAGTAAGATGTTCAAAAGTTTAAATATTCTGAGGCCAAGTATTTAAACATATTTTTAAAATGTGTCATTGAGATCCTGGTGCATGATCTGTGTATCGTACTATACTCAATCCAGCTCTGTAACCTAAAGTCATAACAGAACCTCAGATATACTCACTAGGGATGTCTGTTTCATACAGTTCATTGGAAATCTATTTTCAAGATGATGAGGAAAGGAAGAAACAGCAATAGTTGCTCTGTGGTTTATTACTATTATTTTAATTGCTATAGCCTTATTTCTAACTTCTTGCTTTCTACATGAATTGCAGGCATTCATTTTATATATAGTTTGCATATATGAAGAAAAGGAAAAAATATGGGACCTCAGACAGCTGATTGTTTAAAAACTAACCAGTTGAATTCTAGCTTTGCATACTGGCACAGAGAAAATTTGGTGCTGCAAATTTAATTACTTCATTAAAGAGAGTATTGAGTAAAATTCACACATACATTTGTTAAATAGTCTTCTTGAGTAGTCAGGTTAGAGAGAGAGATACATCTGAGAGACATACATGTGAGCTGCATCTTTCTAAAAGTCTGAAAGCAGCTCAGGAATACAACTGAGGAAGGAAGTTATTTACCTTCAACGGAAGTACATTATGTGACGTATTTATATTCTAGAATGTAATTAATTCAGGTGGGAGAAGCTTTTTTTTATCTCTCCACTTTCTCGACTGTCATTGTCTCTTGCTTGTTCTTTGAAGCACACATTGACCTGGCTTTTTATTAGACCATACAACGTCCATGAAACTTTCTCCTCTGCTTGCTTACCATTTGTCCTGGGTTCAGCAGTAGCGGTCATTTTTCTCCTTAGTAGTAGCTGGTGCAGTGCTGTGTTTTTGACTTTCAGCCTGGGAACAACGCTGATAACACCAATGTTTTCAATTGCTGCTCAGTAATGCTTACTCTGACCAAGGACTTTCTGAGTCTCACGCTTTGCCAGGGAGGAGGGGAAGCCAGGAGGAAGCAGAGGCAGGACACCTGACCCAAACTAGCCAAAGAGATATTCCATACCACAGCACATCATGCCCAGTATATGAACTGGGGGCAGTCACCCAGAAGGACTAGATCACTGCTCAGGTCAGCTTGGGTATTGGTTGGCGGGTGGTGAGAGGTGGTATTGTCTTCTCTTGTTATTTCCCTTATCATTATTATTATTGGTGGTAGCACCAGTGGTTTGTGTTATACCTTAGTTACTGGGCTGTTCTTATCTCAACCCATAGGAGTTATATTCTTTCGATTCTCCTCCCCATCCCTCTAGGAGTTGGGGGGAGGAAGGGGAGGAAGCGAGCCAGCAGCTGTGTGGTACTGAGTTGCCAGCTGGGCTTAAACTACAACACCACTGTGTGCTGCTTGCCTTTTATCCCCGTCTTTAGTTTTGTTGGTCTATTTCCTATGGAGTTACTGATGCTGCTGTTGCATCTATTTGTGATCACCTTCATCTAAAGATGCTTTGTCGTTTTGTGACCATTACTTGATCTTGTCCTTGACATGGCTGGAAGTACAGAATCAAAATAATGCATTTCACTGGAGGCTGATTACAGACAGAAGTCTAAGCTGTAGCTGAAACTAGAGGGCAGATACTTTCACCAGGAACAGGTTAGGTGTGTAGATTTGTGCTAGCATTACATCATGCAGTTCAAAACAAGGCAAGCTATTTTAAAATAGCTAAGACTAGTTCTCGAAGTCATTACTGTCACACTGGTACTGACAAGGTTGTACAATAAGTCAGTTAGGTTTTTAGCTAATATATTTGCATCCACATGTCAATAGCTTAATCTTTTGCAAAAGGGCATGCAGAGCTGACAGAAAGAAGGTGTAACAAGTGCAGGTGCCCAGGGACTGGCAGCAGGGGCTGCCGGGCAACATCTATGACGAGAGGCCAGGGCTATCCTGTGCTGGACACAGCCAGTTCTGGATGGATCAAGCCCACCCACTGCAGGGCACAGCTGAGCCCCACATCTGAGGTGGGGTGTCTCAGGGAAATGTTTTTGAGGAAGGGCAAACACTACACAGGAAGATGTGGAGGGGAGAAAGGGAAGCAGTCCTGTGAGCACAAAGGTCAAGAAGGAGGGGAGGAGGTGCTTCAGGCACCAGAGCCAAGATTCCCGTACAGCCCATGGAGAGACCATGACAGAACAGATATCACATGGCATCCTGTGCACTGCAGCAGGTGGGTATTTCGTAAGGGAACTGCGGCCCATGGAAAGCCCGTGCTGGAGCAAGGGAAAAGTGTGATCGCAATCCGCTATTCACCATCCTTCTCCTGCACTTCTTGGTGTGGGAAGATATAGGATGTGGGAATGGAGTGAAGTTGAGCCTGAAATGAAGGGGGTTAGGCAGAAGGTCTTTTAAATTTTGTCTTTGCTTCTTACCACCCCATTATATTTGATTGGCAATAAGTTTAAGTAATTAATTAAATAAATTATTTTACCACACACCAAGTCTGTTTTGCCCATGTCCGTAATTGGTAAGTGATCACTCTGGATCTCGGCCCAGGAGCTTTTTCATCTTATTCCCCCATCCTCACTGTTATCCTGATGAAGGCGAGTGAGTAAGCTGCTGGCCAAAGGCAACCCACCACAGAAGGAACAGTGAAATGTTTTTTCTACATTCCCTGCATACATAATCATGTGGGTAAAATACTGCAATAAATGTGACCTATGTAGTTTATTTAAATTACAGCTAGTGCTGCCTTGTATTGGATAAGGTTTTAGTCTTCTGTTGCTCAACAGAAGGTAAAGGTGACTATACTGTAGAGTTCTTGTAGTCACATTGTAAGTTTTATCACATAACGAACACAGAAAACTAATTAATGTCTAGCACTACAGGTGATGTTGTCTTTCCAGAGGCATGAAAAACACCAGCTGCAGCACAAGGTATTTCAGGAAATAGTAACTATTTTGACATAGCTTGTAAAAAGGTTCTCTAGGTCTCTGGAAGCTCTGTGCTTTACTATGAAATAACGAGGCTTTATACAAGGCCAGATCTGCACTGAGCTCACGCTCCAAGTGAACTGTATTAAGCAGACATTCAATATGGAGGTTTGGATTACAATAAAATTAAATTCCTCTTCAGGCTGTAGACTGCCTTTTCTGAAGGTTTTGCTCAACTACAGGATCACATGTTTGCTGTACCTTTCCCCATCTAAGGAAACGGTGCATCTATAGCTTTGGGATATATGTCCCTGCGGTTTTTCTTCTACAGCTTCCATGCAGCTTGCTGTGCTGGTCAGCCTTTTGCGTTGACGGTGGATATGACTTGATGGGTTTTAGTGAGAACACCAGGAACTAGGGATCTGTACATCATCACCGAAATTGTTTTATCCCCCCTACAGTTCACATTGTCTTGTCAGAGCTGGCAGTACCTAGCGAATTGGAAGTAATGAGAGATGTGAGTGCAGGAGCTATAATGTAGCATGCTGTGTTACTACTAAATTACACAGCAGCTGTTCAAAACAGCTTCAGAAAATGCATTTTCTCCTGCATTTGAATACATTTTATGTAAATCTTATAGGTGGTTTGGCCCCTGGGTTTTGTTCCCAGCACTGTCGGAAGCAATCTTCTGCGACCTCTTTTGTTCACCCATCTGGAAAATAACAGGATTATACTTGCAGGCCTTCTGGGGAATGGTGTAAATTTTGCTCAATGACAAATGTTGTGAAAAATACAAAATTAAACACCAGTCTGTGGCTCACATAAGACAAGGCACAATCTGACCATTCTTTCCTTGGTGAAATAGATGAAAAACACTCTTCCTGAAGATAGATGTCTATTATTTCCGTGCCCATGGCAGAGGGATGAAACTAGGTGATCTTTAAGGTCCCTTATGATCCAAACCATTCTATGATTCTAGGATTATCAAGATTGTGAGTTCTTCTTTCACCTTTAACAGAAGAGAGGCACATATCACTTTGTTTTAGGAATTTATTTGGGCCAAATTGTTATCCCTATAATCTTTCTGTAGAGTCACCTTTGCCTCAGATTGCTAACTGTATTTCATGCAGATATTGTATCTGGCATTTCTATTGTACCACTTTGTAAATGGTGTTTCTTCAGTTCTCATGTAGAACAGCATAAGGTGGAGATATGTAAGATAAAACAGGCTCACAGCTACATGAGTGAATTTTGCTGGTTGCTTGATGTAGAGGGTAAAAGCAAGCCAGGACCAAGTATGTAGTGTGAGAAATTTGTCATTAATATGTGGTGATATTAGTATATTACAAAGATGCACCTAATTAGTTACTTTTGGCTGAGGAAATGATATAATCTAGCCGTAAGGGTGCATTTAATGGGTTTGATGATTTATTTTGTACAAACATCCTTATTTTCATTCAACCAGTGAAAGGAAAGATGTTAAAGAACAATAAGCTCAGCAGCAGCATATGCCAAATGTGTATATATGTTTTTCAATTTTAGAACTCAGTGTGGTGATGTACTGAGTTTCTCCCAGCTAAAGTCATAGCATTGCTGGTCTTGCTAAACACCCAATTCCTCTCCCAGGGACAAGGAATGCTTTCTAAGCCTATATTATTCCATATATTTCCTCTTAACATCTTTAAGCCTCCACCATTCTTTTTGGCAGCAGCACAGTCTCAGATTGACTAAATCTGCCCCTTATTAACAGCAGATTAAATATGAAATATTTTGCTACTCAGGCAAGTATGGTAGTCATACACCAAAAGAGGCTTCAGCTTGGAAATCCTTCTCTTGTTCTCTATAGAGTCTGTTGATTCTTAATTTGATGAGTTAATGTGTGGAAGACAAACTTTATCCAAAGACAGTGGGCCTAACACTGTCAGAATTAGTTCATTTCATACAATTGCTTTGTGATTTAAATTGGTTTTTCCATATAGTTTTAATTATAGCTCATGTTTTCTGACAGGTTTGTAGCAATTTTGTGAGCTTTTTTTGTTGGTAGCTTTTATCTTCTTGTCCATGTGGCACTAAATCAGTGTTTCATTGCAGAACACTTTTTTTGCTCTCACAACTCTTTCTATGATCTTTCTTTCTCTTTTTTTTTTTTTTTTTTTTTTATAAACTACCCAAAATCTATTTTAAGAAGACAGAGAAAGGATGTAATTTTTCTCAGTTATGAACAGGAAGACTGTTAAGTATGCCAAAGGTGCACTTTGAACACAGAAGACCAAAGGGTCAAAACACTTCTTACAACTACATGAAGTAGGAAATTAAACAGCACAGCATTGCTCAGTTTAAATTCAAGCTGAGCTGTAAGAAGCCAGTATATATCATCTCACCTAACAGAAGTTCTTGAACTAAACATGAACTAATGTTTTGCCACCTGCAAGCTTCACAAGCATACTGCTGCTGCATCTTCAGATGATGAAATAAATTAAATTGCCTAATAACTGGGAAAATTGTAGGTACACATTCTGGACTTTTCATATCTCACTGCATACCTCTAAACAAAAGATAGATAAAAATTCAGAGTTCCTATTCCTCCAAACAGCATATTCAGTCATTTGAGATCTTTCAGATGTCAGCAGCTGAGAGTATCCTTGCTCATTTTAATCCCAGATCATTAAGGATAGTTTTCCATGGGCTCCAAGGAACTTCTCTTATAAAACCAGTATGTTTTAAATCATCATCATGGATGGAGGATAATTAGATTCCAAATTGCCAAGTTGATGAAAGATAAGTATTAAAAGCTTTGTCTAATAAGCTTCTTACTCTCTCCTTTGCAGCTACCTCTCTGAAAAGAATCATGTTGTCTGTTTACGTCAGTATAGAGTTGGTTTCTGATTTAAGCCAAATAAGGGCTGTTTCTTCTCTACCTAGCCAAACTGTTACATTAACATTCAGCAGTAGCAGTAGTAGACACACAGAACTTCTGTTGTGGTTTAAGCCCAGCCAGTTACTCAGAACCATGCAGTTGCTCCCTCAGTCTCCGCTTTCTTCCTCCCCTGCTCCCAGAGGGACGGGGAGGAGAATTGAAAGAATGTGACTCCCATGGGTTGAGATAAGAACAGTTCAGTAACTAAGGTATAACACAAACCACTGGTGCTACCACCAATAATAATAATGATAAGGGAAATAACAAGAGAAGACAATACAACCTCTCACCATACGCTGACTGATACTCAGCATGTCCTGAGCAGCGATCTAGCCCTTCTGGGTAACTGCCTCCAGTTTATATACTGGGAATGATGTGCTGTGGTATGGAATACCTCTTCGGCTAATTTGGGTCAGGTGTTCTGCCGCTACTTACTCCTGGCTTTCCCTCCTCCCTGGCAGAGCATGAGACTCAGAAAGTCCTTCGACAGAGCATTACTTAGCAACAGCTAAAAACATTGGTGTTATCAGCATTGTTCCCAGGCTGAAAGTCAAAACCACAGCACTGCACCAGCTACTAAGAAGGAGAAAAATGACTGGTACTCCTGAAACCAGGACAACTTCCTTTGCTCCTCCAACCCTTCCAATGAGAAAAAGGTGATAAGACAGTGGAAAGAAAAAAAATGTTAATCAATCATGCCACAGATTTTCCATAATAGATTCCCCAAACAACTTATTCTCCTTATCTGTTTGCGGCACATATTATAGTTGAATCATCGTGAGTATGATCACATGCCAGGCATAAGTGTTTGGGTTTATATTTTTTCCTTCCTGACCAGACAGTAGTGTATTTTTGCAGTTATTTTTTTTTTTAATTTGAAAAACAATCCAATAGCTGTTCACTGAAAGCAGTGGTAGATCAGCTGAGCTGCTCACTGTCTTTCTGTCTACTCTTCTCCTGATGTTCACAAATGAGAGGCAGATGTAAATAGAAGTTTTCCAGATTCATCATTAAGCAAAGTACTTAATAGTGACCAAAGACAGAGAAATATTTAACTGCTGCAAGTTAATAATTTCAGGGGGTATGTTCTTTAAAAGCAATTTGGGTTTATATTGATTCTTCTTAACTTCTAGTAACTTCGTATAGGAACAATTACTTAGTAGATATAACCATGACAATCACAGGAATTGCACTCATTACTTGACATACTTGGCATTCCTGCAATATGATCTTGGGCAAGACTTTCATCTATCTTTGCTTCAACGCCTTCCCTGTGATAAAAGATTTGCAGAGATCTTGTTATTATAAAATTTCTTAATAATCACAAAGTGCTGAGATGCATAACTGAAGACTAAAATAATCTAAACAAATAGTTTATGCCTCATAGGTAAAGGTCTTTACCAAAATACACTGCTATTCAATTAAAATATTTAAAAAACCTTTGCTTTAACCCACTGGGGTCCTTTCTATCCTTTCAATATGGCTTTCATCATTGCCTTCCGTAAGACCTTTATGTCCAGATTAGCTAAGTGGGTGGAAAATTTGATCGTCAGCAGTGCATAGTCTAGGTGGCAGTCAGTTATTAGTGGCACCCTTTAGCGCTCAATACTGTGACAAAAGAAATAATAAAGTAACGCATTGTATCCTTCAGAGGAAAAGAAAGAAATTATGGAGCTGAAACACGAGGAATGGCTTGTAACTTCCCCTACCTTTGATGCCTTCTGACAATGCACTGCATGCCAGATTTCATCTTGAAGTTTTTGATTGGTTAATGCTCACGTAGTTATGCCAGGAAAAGAGACAATACCTTACCTAATTCAGTGTTTATTTTATTACCTAAGAAACCAATAACAATTAGAATTAGAAAGCCAAGAATACCAAACAAAGAACTACTTAAACAACAACTGTGCCTACTAACATCACAACACATAGACAACTCACTCAGGAATAACCTGTTACACTTGCATACCATCTGCTGCCCATGCTACAGCTGCAGCAGGGAGGCTGTGCACCATGCTCACCCTCCCCCTGGCAGGGCCCTGAATACGCCTGGTTGCCAGGGCTGGCTCAGAACCCACACCTTGGAGGACGCCTTTCCCACCCAACATGAAAACAGCCAATGGTAATCCCCATCCATCAGGTGTTTCTTTCAGCTGAGGTTCTACTGCTGCTCTCCCATCCCCCAGCAGTGCCTGTTCTTGGCCATGTACCCCACCAGTTCAGGTCCCTACCTCAATACCAACCCATGGGCTGGCCTCCCATCCTGGGCTCAGGCTCGTGTTCTGAACCAGGAGGTGCTGTTTCTGAACGATCCGAGTAAGAAAGGCACTCAGACTCTATAAAGTTTCACTTAAAATGCTATTTATTATGGCTAATGGTAAAGAGGATAGTACAGGCATCTTACATCTCTTCAGACAATGGCAACCTTGGGTTGCACAGCATCAAATGGGTTTCCAATCAGGTTACCCCATTTTAATCATTTGAGCTGTTATAGGATTTTCTTACAAGAAAACAACCCTCCATCATTTCTAGAGCTGCGCTGCTCCTGGCTGAGGTGGTAGGAAAGGCCCTGGATGCCAAACTTTGCCCTGTTACCCCAGAGAGCCCCTGTGACTCCTGACAACCCAGCCTTGAAAGAGTAGCTAGCCCACACTGTGTTCTGACTGGTCAAGTCTGGAATATGGCGCTTGGTCTACCTTCCAGCAATGAATGATCAATGCTCCTGTACCTCCTCCTATAAGGCAGTACTTCCATGCACAGGTTGGACCTACTGATGGTGACTCCTTTAGAGTCTTCAGAGCATCTTTTCTCCCACCAAAGTTTGTGCAGTACCATGGTTGGTTTACATAAGCAGTCTCCTGCAGTGGGAATAAAATCTGCATTAATTCATGCTTCCAGGTGGAAACTTCGTGGTTTCACATTCTTGAACAGGATATTTAAACTTAATCTGAGTTGTGCATTTAATCTAAACTGTTGCAGATCAGAGACAGCATAATATGAAATTAATTTTTCTCAATTAGAAATGTTTATTCTGATAACCTAAATCTTTATTCAGTACTTGATTTTCTTAACCGAAGTATCCATATTGTTAATAGAACTGAACATCTCTCTGAAATAAAAGAGTTAATCTCAATTTTTTCTTGTATGCGTGTATTTGCATTCATAATCATAGAATCATAGAATCATAGAATAGTTAGGGCTGGAAAGGACCTCAAGATCATCGAGTAATATTTAAGTGAAAAAGAGGACATCAAAATGAAGAAATAAAGCACCTCATCTTCAAGTAAAACCAGATTGTACATACATAGCAACACTTATTGTTGTGTTTGTTTATACTTTAATAATTTCCTTAATGAGTTACATTCATAAAATATAATCTTGCTAAAGGGCTGCTGTTCTACATAAGATTTTTTCTACCCATGAAGAAGTACAGCACCTTTCATATCATACAGATTGCTCTTTTCCAAGAGCATCTCATACTTTCTGTTTCTGAAATTTGATGGAAGTAATTTCTCTCATTTGAAAAAAAAAACAACAGAAAATTTAATAAAATGTGGCTTATGAACACGCATTTATTCAATCTAAATATCATATTTACCTAATTTTGCTTTTTTTACAGCTAATATTCATTAATTTTGAGCAATATTTATTTTTCAAATAATACGTTTCAGCTCAAATCAGTAATCAAAGTGATTGAAAAAATAGGTGGCACATTTCTAATGCAGTAGAAAACATCTTTTCCTATTTAAATAGTCTCTCTTGAAGCACCTCTGAATGACTTTATAATCTGTAGTTTGCCTTTTTGTATTCAAATAGAGGATAAGCATTATGATCCTTACTTTCACGTATATTTAAGAGTAGATTTAAAGAAAATTGAAGCTTAAATGTGAATAAACGTATCACCATAAAGCAGACTCTTTTTCTTTTTTCTTTTTATTTAAAAGTAGCTGGTTATAGCTTAACAAAATATTCTTGGCTGTTCATGCTGAATGCTGCAATTCAGACTGCTTCAGCTACAAAGTACATGTGAAAATACTATGAGAATCTTGATTTCTTCGAAATAGCTGGTGTAAAGCTCATAGTTTTTCAATGATAACAAAAAACATAGCATATGTATTATCATAAGCAGACTGTTTTAAAATACCTAATGAACCTGGTCCAGTTAAAGGTGAGTGGACCCCTTTAAATCAGTTCAGACTACAACAGTGAAGTTCCATGCAATTCTAAATTTATGTATATATTCTGAAAGCACAGATCTGCCCTAATCTTCCACTTTGTGCATTCAATGAAATAAGTATCAGTGGCTAAATAAGTTTTTTAAAAATGCAATTAACTGATTACATTGCTTGACAGGCTTCACAAATCAATAAATCTGGTGAGAGGGTATGCCATTTAATGTTTCTGAATTGTATTATTAACTTCAAGTGAGTTGCTCATACTTTGTGAAAGCACATTTATAATATGTCCAGCACTTTCAGTAACACTGCTACCTTTCATTTATCCAAAATCAGAATTGTTCTTACATGTATTGAAGAGAGCCTGAAGGGATTATAATGACAAAGACCTTATTTCTTACAGATGTTGCTAAACAAGAGAAAATTCTGGTGAGACTGAAGACACAGAGATAACACTCATAGATGTTGTTGCAGTTTACTAAGAAAGATGAATTATTTATCCCCAGTTTCATCTGAGTTACTGGGCTGATGTATCACCCTTCTACAGTATACCTGCAGGTCTGCTTGGTCCTTTATGACAGCATAAGAAGTAATGCTTACCACAGATAAAATGTTAGTGATGATTCTTATCATACATAGGAAATTATTCTTTAGCAAAAAAATGTATTAGCACCTTGAATTAAATTAAAATGGTAATTTTCCAAATTAAGCAGTAGAAATTTGGTATCCTATTTTAAGAGGCTCTCCTGGGCTACATATGCCCTGACTCACATTTGACCTTTTCAGTCGACCTTAATGTAATTCAACTGAATTAGGCACTCTTAGACCTTCATAGAAGAGTTGAGTATATATGTGCTTCAGCACTTGTTCCTGCATTATAAAAGATATTAGGTGTGTGTCTATTCCTTTTTTGCAACGAAGATGCTTCTGAGAATGTGAAGAACCAAATTATTTAATGTGATAAGCAGAGGCCAAGAATAGGCTGTCTGAATGAATGAGAAGCAGGCACGTAAGGTTTGCTTAAGTTGCAATTGCAGCAGTGTGAGAGTAGCTCCAAGGTCCAAAGACTTAAGGACATAGAAGATTAGAACACATGAGCCTTAAAGGGTCTGAAATCAAAATACCACAGGTTTTTTCATTTTTTTTTTCTGTTTGGGGATTTTGGTGGGGTTTTTTTTCCCTACTTGAATGCATAAAACTGAAATACCATCAGGATGTCTCTTGGCTATGAGTGCTAGCAAAAATGCCAGCATCAACCTCAAGGTATGCACTAGTTGGCAACAGAAGGTTTTCATACTTTAAAGTCTCCACAGAACTTTCAGTAAAAGTATATAAATTGTTTCTTCTCCTGGCATTCTGGTTAAAGAGACAGTTTCTCCTTAACCACAGTGCTTAACCAATTTTTCTCTTTAGTTTTCCCATGTAGAGGGGAGGTAGCAATTTTAGACCATTAGAATATACAAAGGAAAATTAATTAGTGCTGCTATGTGGAAGTAACATATGTTACTCATTACTGTATTTTTTCTGTTCCTAATCGGTAAGAAAACAGAAGATTCTCAATCGGAAGTCATTGCAGTACTGCATGACTGTACAACTTTGCATTGATACCGCTTTATTCATGCGTCAGTTGGATTCCTGATTTTCATTCATAGGATCAGATCTATGTGAGACACTAAATGGAAGACTATATCTGAAAATAGCTCAACATAATCATTTTTTCCTATACTCTAATGCAATACTATGCTCCTGACAATTCCAGAAGAGTTGCTCTGCTGCTGGGAGGGATAGGCCTCTTCAGGGAAGGCGGCCATAACTGGCAGGACATTACCTACTAGATTTCTTTGTTAGCATATTTGTGAGTATTTTTAAGGCATTGGTTGGTGAGGTGTTAGAACCATTGAACCCTAAACATTTGTTTGAAGTTACCTTTTTTATTATTGAGTGTAATTTTCCCACCTCAAAATACGGCATTTCGGATACACTATTCTTTTTCTTTATTCCTTTTTTTGTTCTGTTTTAACCATTTTAACATGCACAATTTATGAATAAACATACAAACAAACAAAAAACCAACAACCCAACACTGTAGGCAAATTGTTATTATAACCAAACTGTAGCTAAATGTGGGTTGTCAGAAGTTTACATATGCATGTACTTTCTCAAATCTTTGTATCTCACAAGCATTTCATGGGACCGTTGTTTCTATACATACATACACACACTGATTTGCTATTTTCCTTTATTTTCATCAATACTTTCCTATGTATGAGACTCAATTTGCTGGTAAGTAGATACATGATTTAACAAAGAGTTTTAAGATGCAATATCATAGTTTGTAATGCGACTGTGTACTCAGTATCCAAATAGATTTTGAAATATGAGATTTTTACTGAGTACTCTGTTTTATACTTTGCCATATGTTAATTTGCTCACTGGGAGATAATACCGAATGTTTCTTATATAGAGTTACAACCTGCTTCTACTGACACTAGTTTGTTTTTTTTCATAGAAACACAATGCAGTACACTTTCTCAGGGTGTTCAAAATCATTGTAACTGCAATTGATTTTGGACTTAAAGAGAATGACATGGATATGATGGACAGCTAGTCATGTTTCTCTTGAGAATAAAATATCTCTGCATTGGTAGAATCTTGTACTTTTGTATTCTTCTTGTGACGTTATTGTTCAACTGCTTCACATAATCAAATTTAGGCTTTAATTTGTTCATTGTTTAGCAGAAGTCTCACAACTCACCCTTCATCAATACAATATTGCATTGTTGCATTTGATTACAATTATGACTTTTTCTAAATTATCGATATCACTTAATATAATTCCCCTAAAGTGTATGATTTTTGAGATAACAGATCCGTGTTAGGGAGCTTGTTTACCATTTTGTTTGCTGAAATGTGTTCATCTCCATTTAAGAGAAGAATAGGTCAAAACCTATTCTGTAATGAATATTCAGAAAAAGGATTTACTCTCTTTTCACATTAGAATATTCTTTTGGTTAAAATTATATTTGAATTTCCCTCATTTTTCCACTCCTCCTACACTTTGTATTCGGTCTTGCATAGGCTATAATTGGAGGCTTTTAGGTGAAGAAGGAAGGAAACTTTCCTTTCTGTTATTATATATATTTTAATAAAATTGTTTGAATGTAATAACATCTATATTAAAACAAAGTGAATTAGAACATCAAGATTAGAAGGTAAGAACGAGCTGTGCAAAAGACTCCAAGCACTTTCCCTGAGGAACGTCCATCTCTCGAGCTCCAAAGAGTAGGATAGTAGAAGTCTTTTTCTTTGGTTTAATGTAGAATCAAAGAAAAGTTGAAAGTAGCCATAATGGAAATTAAAGCAGCCTTCTTCAGGTGCAGCAAACACCCAATTAGTACATGAACCTCAGGCAAAGCTGTCAGAAACAGGAGAAAGCAACAGTATTCAATTCTTGAAGGTTGATTACTGGATTTAAAATGTTTTTTTATCAGCAATAAAAACTAGTGGCTCCATGAACTTGTCTAACAGAAAAAAGCCCATAAAATATGTAAAGAAGCTAATTATGATCCAACAGAGAGTAGTCAGTACGTAAGCACAAGCACAGTACATATTCTCCAAACTTCTAAGTAAGAACATATTGTGCTGAAACTCAGATTAGCACATAATGTTTCCATAAGAGCTGGTGACTACAGTCACAATTAGTTTTGTAACAATCTATTCTTTCAGTATGGTCATGATCATGGATAATTGACAATAACTGTCATAATAATAATGATAAATATTAAATTTTGTTGTAGCTTCAAAACTTTGCATAAGTGTTAATACTAATTTTTCCAGTATGTTGGTGTTATTCCCCTTTTTGTGTGCGTGAAATGAAGATGTTGCAGTTTTTCTGTTCGTTGTCACAGTGCACTGATGTGTTTACACCACTGCAGTCCCTGTTAAGTCAGTGCAACCGCAGAGATATGATTAAGAGCGGAATTTACATTTTCCTTTAAGGATCCAGACTGAAAACAGATATCTTTAAAGTCATGATTCATGAAGCATATATCTTGAAGAAAAGCATTCCTTTGAAGTAAATGATCCTTAGGTGCATGCTGCCTGTAGTATGCTCAGTGATATATGCAATAGAAAGAGTCCCATTAACAAGTCTACTAAAGGATCATGTACTTGACTGTTGGACTAGCAGAGCTAGAGTAAGTGAGGCATAAAGCAAGCTAAGTAGAACCTAGCGCAAACAGCATCTGTTTGACCTTAGGTAGATATTACCATTTTCATCTGTGCTTACACAGAAACTTGAATTTCTGGGGTTTTTTAAGATTCTATATGATGTGTAAAAAATGTGTATGCCAACATTAAGTAAAGAAATTGTACCTTCTGTGCATGATAGACAATATTAGACAAGATAAAATGTGTTTGTTCTCCTTAGGCTATCCAATTCTACTTGTATCTCCACAGCAAAAGAGAAAAAGGTACATTTTACAACGTAGCAATGGTACTGATATATAGTCTCACATATTCTTCAATGTGATGCACCATTTGAAGGCTATTAACATGCCTTATGTAGCAGGCAACAATCAAAATGAGGGAATGCAGATACAAAATATGCTGATGATAATAAAAGAACAGAAGATCAGAGATCAGTGAAAGGATTAATCAAAATTCCTGCTGATTCATAAACCGGGCTGATGAGAAATACTGCATCACTCTTTTCCCTTACCTTGGGAGAAAGCAGAAAAATGCTTTACATGTCTGCTGTCTCTATACCTATCTATACATTCCATTATTGTGCTTACATTTTCTGTAATAGGATGACATTTTTGATAAAGAACTGGCTGGATGGCCGCACGCAAAGAGTAGTGCTCAGTGGCTCAGTGTCCAGCTGGAGACCAGTAACGAGTGGTGTCCCCCAGGGATCGGTGTTGGGACCGGTCTTGTTCAACATCTTTGTGGGTGACATGGACAGTGGGATTGAGTGCGCCCTCAGCAAGTTTGCCGATGACACCAAGCTGTGTGGTTCGGTTGATACATTGGAGGGAAGGAGTGCCATCCAGAGGGACCTTGACACGCTTGTGAGGTGGGCTGATGCCAACCTAATGAAGTTTAACCATGCTAAATGCAAAGTCCTCCACCTGGGTCGGAGCAATGCCAGGCACAGCTACAGATTGGGCGGGGAGGAGATTCAGAGCAGCCCTGCGGAGAAGGACTTGGGGGTGTGGGTTGATGAAAAAATGAACATGAGCCGGCAGTGTGCACTTGCAGCCCAGAAGGCCAACCGTATTCTGGGCTGCATCAAAAGGAGTGTGACCAGCAGGTCGAGGGAGGTGCTCCTGCCCCTTTACTCTGCTCTTGTGAGACCTCACTTGGAGTATTGTGTGCAGTTCTGGTGTCCTCAACATAAAAAGGACATGGAACTGTTAGAACAAGTGCAGAGGAGGGCCACGAGGATGATCAGGGGACTGAAGCACCTCTCGTATGAAGATAGGCTGAGAAAATTGGGGCTGTTCAGCGTGGAGAAGAGAAGGCTGCGTGGAGACCTCATAGCAGCCTTCCAATACCTGAAGGGGGCCTATAGAGATGCTGGGGAGGGACTCTTCATTAGGGACTGTGGTGAGAGGACAAGGGGTAATGGGTTTAAACTTAAACAGGGGAGGTTTAGATTGGATATGAGGAAGAAATTCTTTACTGTAAGGGTGGTGGGGCCCTGGAATGGGTTGCCCAGGGAGGTTGTGAATGCTTCATCCCTGGCGGCGTTCAAGGTGGGGTTGGACATAGCCTTGGATGGCATGGTTTAGTGGGAGGTGTCCCTGCCCATGGCAGGGGGGTTGGAACTCGATGATCTTGAGGTCCTTTCCAACCCTTACTATTCTATGATTCTATTTATCTTCAGCTTGTCATCTACTCTTAAGGATCTTTCCTGCAGAACTGTATAACTGTTTCCAAGTCCTACGAGCTTCCAAAATCCACTGTGAAGCACATTTTCCTTATAATTATTATGCCATATTAAGCACTGTGTTCATTATGTTAATACTAGATTAATTATTACTAGATTATGAGAAAGGACATGACAACAAGCCTCGCAAAACATGCCTTTAAGAGCTAACTGGATGAAAGCTGATGATTTGCATCAAACTAGTTTCTGGTGAACCTTTATTATACTAATTTATCTCTAAATCAAAATGTAGCAGGAATGGAAGAGTAGAATAAATAAACTTTCTTAAAAAATATCTTTTAATATAACAGAAAAATTTCTGCCCAACAAAACCATGGTAAAACATCAGTGTCAGACTGACATCTTTTCATAATAAAACTGAGGAGTATGGAAGCTCACATATAATAAACAGGTTTGAAATTTAGCAGGTTCATTTTGATAGTATGCAAAATGTATTCTCACAGCATGTTAATGATGGAAAGCCAAGATGTGTTGTCCTCTTATGGATAATTAATTTTTTATAGCTTGATATATGTATGATGGGAGAATGCTCAGCAATTTTAGTATGAGAGCCATGTAAGAATGCTATTATTCTGCCTGAATTAATCAGAACTGAGGAAGAGCTAGCCATATTTTCATAGAGCCATAGAAAAGTTAGGGTTGGAAAGGAGCTTAAGATCATCTAGTTCCAGCCCCCCTGCCATGGGCAGGGACACCTCCTACTGAACCATGCCACCCAAGGCTCTGTCCATCTCAGCCTTGAACACTGCCAGCGATGGAGCATTCACAGCTTCCCTGGGCAACCCATTCCAGTGCCTCACCACCCTTACAGTACAGAATTTCTTCCTTATATCCAATCTGAACTTCCCCTGTTTGAGTTTGAACCCGTTACCTCTCTCTTGTGTTAATGCAAGTTTGTTAACATGTGTTATACTTTCTTAGAATTTGGCTGTTCTCAGAAGACCCAGCAAGTACTGTGATGGCGCTTTTGAAGTCAGAATTTTGACAAATGGCATTCTCCAAATGTACAACAAATTATGCTACCTGGCAGTCTACTAAGAAACAAGAGGCAACTAGTCCAATTTTAATGCCAAACTTTGTATCATCTTTATGGCAAAGTGCATAAAATATCTGTGAGAGAGATTAGACATGGTAACATAACAGCACTTTTATTAATATGGTCAGATTTTTGTTCAGAAAATTATGACCTCCTGGAATATGCAAAATCACATGGGGAAAAGCTATAAGGTTTCACCATTTCTTGTTGGTTTTCCCTCTCAGACATGTAAATTTAGATATTTTAAAAGAAGGAAAAAAAGCTGTGTGGCAGAATAGGGGAACAGCATGCATTTAGTACAAAAAGTATGATATTACTGTGCAAATCAATCTGCGTATTACACAGGAGTTCTGGTGTAAACATCGTATGTACAACTCAGTTCAAACTTTCTCATAGATTTTGACGTGTTGACAGAAGTATTTGTAATTTCCCACAGATAAATCCAAAAGTCTGGAAGAAAATCAAGTGTGTTCTATAGATAAAACAACACTGTCAATAAATCTATGCTCAAATGCAAATAAGAAACACTTAATTTAAAAGGCAATTGATGTTAAAAGTGATGCCTAAGCCTGGTATTCCTATAAAACTGTGTATCTGTTTTCAAGCAACAAATAGGTAGGTCCTTTTTATGTTTCCTTCTTTGCAACTACAATGAAGAAAGAGAAAATGAAGTGCTTTGAAGACTTTCAAAGTCAAACTATAATGTAACTGGGTTGATGCTCTAAAAACTTCAGGGTTTTTAGAGCAGTTTTTTGCAACTCTTTTCACTGAAAACAATAAGTAGTATTTTGCAGCAATGCAATATGGGACACTCAGAGATAAACTGAGCTGAAGAAAAGGCGGTATGTGCAATGGTAGGAGAAAACTCCAATTCAGTTTAAAATATTTTTCATTTTCTGCAGCAGCTAGTAACAGAACATCTAATATCTTTTTGAATCAACAAAAATCATGTGATACTGTAGGACCCACTATACTGTAGAAAAACACCAAGCTGTTTAAGGCACAGAGATAGATAAGCAATGTAGTCTCTCCTAGCCATAGTACCCTTACTATTGGAAACACATATGTCAGAGCAACTGCTTATACTCATAAGGCAAGCTAGACCCCCAGAAATATTCATGTGCATTACTATGCTAATTTGCTATCTTTCAGGGTTCACTCTGTGAAATTCATTCACCTTTGTGTATGTTTAGTTCTTATTTTCCTACATATTATACTAAAACTGATTAAGAAATGAAAGACGAATTTAAGAACAAATAGTAAAACATTCTTTTAGCATTGTTAGTAGGAGCAGCCTTCAGTGTGTGGATATGGGAAGGTGTCAGCAATATGGGGAACATAATGTTCAGTCTAATGCTGGCAAAGACTGTTGACTGTTTTTCTTCACATAATGAGGAACAGCTTTTGAATATTACATAAATACCAGATATTCCAGGACACGACAATTAAGAAAACACTGAAAATAAGCCATCAGCAAAACTGCCAGGTTTTCTGCCCCATCAGAAGAGCCTTTCATAGTTAGCGTTTCTTTTCTTCTTCAAACCCAGACCTCTGATAACTTATCATAGAATCAGAATATCTCAAGTTGAAAGGGACCCATGAGGATCATTGAGTCCAACTCCCTGCTCCTTGCAGGACTACCTAAAACAAAACCATTTGACTAATAGTGTTGTCCAAATGCTCCTTGAACTCTGACACCCATGGTGCCATGATCACTTGCATGGGGACCTTATTTCAATGATCAACCATTCACAATGAAGAACCTTTTCCTAATGTCCAGTCTGAACTTCCCCTGACACAGCTTCATTTCATTTCCTCATGTCCTACCACTGGCCACAAGAGAGAGGAGATCAGCAGCTCCCACTCCACTGCCTGCCTTGAGGAAGCTGTAGATTGCAATGAAGTCACCCCTCAGGCTTCTCTTCTCCAAGCTGAACAAACTGAGACCTCAGCCGCTCCTCATAAGTCTTGCCCTCAAGACTTTTCACCATCTTGGTCACTTCTCTCTGGACACACTCTAATTGTTTGATGTCCTTCTTATATTGAGGCATCCAAAACTGCGCACAATACTCGAGGTGCGGTCACACCAGTGTAGTGTAGAGTTGGACAATCATCTCCCTCAAATGGCTACATATACTCTACTATATGCACCCTAGGACACAGTTTGCACTTTTGGCTGTCAAGGCACACTGTTGACTCATATTCAACTTGCCATCAACCTGAAAACCCAGATCTTTTTGCAGGGTTCTTCTCAGCCTCTCAAGATTGTCCCATCCTACATGGAGAATCCAGAACTTGCTCTTGTTAAATTTCATGCAGCTGGTGATTGCCCAGCTCTCTAGTCTATCCAACTCTCTCTATAAAGCCTCTCTCTGTAAGTAGAGAATACCCTCAAGGGAATCCACAGCTCTTCCTAGTTTATTATCATAGGCAAACTTACTTAATGTACCTTTGATTCCCGAATACAGATAATTTATAAAAACATTAAATTGTCCCTAAAATTGAGCTCAGGGGAATCTCACTGGTGACTGGCTGCCAGCCTGATGTAACCCCATTTATTCTAAGTCTCTGAGCCCCACCTATCAGCCAATTGCTCACCCAACATATTAAGAAATTGTCTAGCTGTGTGCTGGACTGCGAAAAACAGCATCAAAAGCTTTGCTAAAATCCAAAGCCACGATATCTATTGGCTTTACTTGGTCAGTTACATGGGTGACCTTATCATAAGGACTTTCCCCTCATGAACTATTTGCTATGACCATTGCCTCTGAAGTGTTTTTCAATAATTCCCAGAATAACCTTGTCCATATTTTACCGAGTGCTGAAGTGAGACTGACAGGCATGTAATTACCAGGGTCTTCTTTCTTTTCTTTCTTGAAAATTGGGACATTTTCCAGATTCAAGTTGACTGGGACTTCTCCAGACTCCCAAGACTATTATAAAATAATGGCAAGAGGTCCTGCAATAACATCATCCAGTTCTTTCAGTACTCTGGATGAATCCCATCAGGCTCCACAGATTTATGTGTAACTTGTTGGTTCTGCAAGTCTAGAATAAATTCAGAATCAGCTGGATTTTATCATCCCCAAATGCATTCCAAACCTTCACACACCTCTTTTTTTTTTTTCTTTTTTTTTTCCTTTTTTTTTTTTTCCTTACAGTTCTGTCAGCTCAAGGAAACTAGAAAACCTGGTATTTGTGAATACTGCAGGTTACGACAGATGTTTCATTGATTTCAAATAAAATGTCAGACATAAAATGAAACATTCATTTTTATAATTGTCACTTCTTAGTGCTGTAATTGAAAGTGGTAAGAAATACCAACATTTGACCTTGTTGAAATAAAATAAAGTAGACGCATGAAAGCTTCCATGAAAGCAGCATGTTGAATTTAATTTTAGGAAGAGTAAGTATGTTTTTAATAATGATCTATTTTTTTTAAGGAAAAAAAATTAATAAGTGAAAGAATTTTAGAAAGAACTACCAAGAGGTTATTAAAACTGAAAGATGCAGTACAGACTTTCACACTTGTGAATTCAATGTGTTCAGTCAAAAGTAAAATCACTGCTCTTGAAAATTCTGTATTTCTTGACAGCTGGTTAGATGTTCCCTTGACAACTGCTCTGGTTAATCAAGGGTGTAGATGAATCCACTGTTTCAGTGTTTTTCAGGAGTCATTTTATATTGTGTCTTTAATATCAACACTTTCTCAGTAAGGAGGATTTTTATGGGGATTTTTTCCTATGTTGAGCTGTTAAGTTGGGCTAGTGTTTGTCAGCTTGTAGGGAAGAAAATAACAAATAGTTCTAAACATAATTCCTCCAACTGCAGCATTAGAAAACAGACAGTAGTATACAACTACTTTGTAATCATTTTCCAGAAGACCAGAAATCCTGGTCTGCTAGCGGTGAGAGATCTACGCTCAGAAAAATCGTTTACCATAATAATTTAGTGTGGATAAGAACAGAGGCTGTTTCTTGTTAAAATGGCTGTGGGTTTCTTATACCTGATGATCCGACATTTTAATTTTGTTATGCCTCTCCTTAATGGGTTAGAAATATGGCTGCACCTTCAGCACTATATAGAAAACATAATTGCTATAAACTAAATTTCCTTAAGTATGTTTACACAAGCATTAGAACACCATTTCTACATGATTACATTAGATAATTATAATGCATGAATGCAGTTAAAAGTCATCCAGAAGTTCCAGTCTCCAGACCTATTCTCATCCACGTTGTCAAATATGTAATCAGTTTAAGACACTTTACTGTGTTTCCCTTGATATAAACTGGAAGCTGAAGTAATCATGCTATCAATTAGGGCTTAAGTCAGTCTCTCCAATGATTAGGAGAGACATTAGTACGAATTTTGCCTTCATTCTTTCTAATGTGCTCCTTTAGTGCCACCTGGTGACTAGCTTGAAAGAAAAAAGTATGATTACATTTCCAGGTGAAGTAGCTGTGATAATTTAAGCTAAAACATTTGCTCAAGCAGGGTTATACCAGGTAACATTTGATTTAAAAATGTCTCAGTCTTAACTAGGTTAAGATGTTTTCTTTCTATATCACTTCCAGGCTGAAAATTAATCCAACACTTAATATCCACAGGCGTATATCATAGGTATAAGTGTGTTAAGTAAACATTGCATTTCAATAGAAATTCAGTGTTCATACACATAATTAGTCAAGATGTAACTAGTTATAAAGAGTAATCATTCTTTATAACTTCTGTTTTGCATCTGCTGAGGTCAATGAGACTTTTGTAAAGAAACAGCCCCTGTAAAAAATCCTTTGTTAATTCTTGGCTTAATTACTTTATATAAAATTCACAGCAGCTATGAAAAAAATCATGTTATTCTAAGGCAAGCATAGAAAGGTAGGCTGAACCTCCTCTTGTTTCAAACTGTGGAAACGAACATTCAACTACATCAGGCCTGTATATTAGAGGAACAGGTTTGGCTCCACATGACTCTAGACCTATTTAGGTTATTGTGTCTAACATTCCATTAGATCCCCACACCCATTTCCTATAACTACTCCCCACACACTCAATTCTCTACTGGCCTGTAAATCCTTTTTATATCATTATGAGTGTGATGTGCATGAATCACAATTTTGGTGCCTGACAAAATAATCCTGCGGTAGGAATCACATTACATTCTCTCCTGTCACTGTCTCTGGAGGGAAAAATACACTGGCTTTGAATGCAACTGAAATACACCACCGAGATGTGAGGCAGATGGACTGAAATGCCTTCAGCATATAAATGAATGAAAAAGTACAACTGAACTAAAAATACTTCAAAATTTAAAGATGTCAGTGCTTAGCCAATTTCATCTCAGGTGTTCTTAATGTGAGGTCAGCATCTCATAATATAAGGTTAATTAGAAAAATAAAGAAAAATGTCAAGAGAATAAATCATTAGCTCCATTTTCTATTTTCTAATGTGGATAATGGATTTCAGTCTTCTATGAGATGCATGAAATAATACAACTGCATTTATCGAGTTGCAAGATTAAGACAAATTTAATCTTAAATTATAAGAAAAATATTATCAAGTTATAGAGCTACATGAAGTGGTATTTTAGTTCAGGTCATTTCTGTCACAGAATATTTCAAGTACATTTTTTTTTCTGTTATTTTTTTTTTTAAATAGTATAATTATGACTTGCATATGTCTATATTGTAGCACTTTGTGGGTTTAAATGCTATACTAAAGATAGAGACAGCATTTCTGGTTTAATTGCCATTTTCCATTATTTTCATAATTTTCTCAGAAAACTGCCTTTTTGGGCTGTAATTTTCCATGCTCTGCTTCTTTCTAAAAGCTATTCTAAACATATTCAGGCAATCTAACAAATTCAAACAGTCTTAATTTTGTGGTACTGTAAGCATGAAAAATATTCATTTTGTTCACATTTCAAATGACAGTTTTCCTTTCTGCCACAAGACAGAAAGGAATTTCTAGTATTACTTGCTTGGAAATCCTTGCAGAGAAAGGTGCAAATGCTGAAGAAAGTAAGTAGCATTCCAAATGGGCACTCCATATGCAGGGCAACGCATTACTGCTTACAGCCTGTGGGTTTTTTTCCTCACAACTTAGTCACTATAATCTACTGGTTGACGTCAAACAAATCAGTTCTTTTATTTGAGATTTCATTACTATATCTTAAAAATAAAAGAAAGGCTTTATTTCCTTTGTGGTGTTGAGACCTAATGATCATAATCACTGGGTAATAGATGCTGTTTATAGGGACTGGGGATCTTCAGTAATTTTTTTTTCTTTTTTTTTTCTGACACATTTCTTTAAAGGTAGAATGGTTCAGCAGGTATGCCTGTGTAAGGATGACAGTGTTACTATCTTTATGAATTTAGAGCACTTGGACTTGTCTACATAAACATACTGCAGTAAAAACCATGTCAGCCTGAAGTAATATTTAAGGCTTATTTTGATTGCATCTATTTTTAATCTTCCACTTATTTTTTTTTCCCTAGCACAGAATCAAAACGAGAAGTTGTGGGTACAAGACAATGAGAATGTGTGAATGCCAGACATTTGCAGTGAAAGTTTACAATGCTGAATTTGGCTTGGATGGCTAATTCCTTGAAAGTGATCAAACTGGCACAGACCGTATTATTCTTTTCTTTTCCATGAAATAACATTTTTCTTTACTAACTTTTCTGCATCACTTGAACTTTTGTTCTTAGTGGGCTGGACTCTTATAAAATGTGATATAAGGGGTTAAACTATAAATTTATTTAGAAATTGAAGCAGATGCAGATTTCAGAAACCTTATTAAAATGCAGGGACAAGGCAGAGGTTAGGCTTTGCCGGGAGTATGTTAAGTCTATACTAAAGTATCCACTCAGAGTAGATAGCATCAAGGAAAGGTTATGAGTTGTTTTTCCCCCTGGGAGTCCTAACTGAGCTGATTTTCTTTCATGTGAGAAAGTTTATGCTTTATACACCGTGATTTACCTGGACAATTCCCAGCAGCTGAAATATGAGTAGGAATAAAAAATAAAATTCACAGTATATTTTATATATCAAGATCTGGTTGGAAATCATAGTAGCTGAAAGTACTTCCTCCAAAATTTTCCTTATTCCAAGTATCTAAAAAGACAATCACAAAACTATCTTCCATTATAATCATTATTTTTATGGAGGAACTTCTGTTTACTCAGTTCACATTTTATAACGGAATTCTGAAAATTAGGTGATCCTCAGAACAGCAAACATTGCTTCTTGTTCCTTACACTCAAAAGCAGAATGTTATGCCAACTTAAGACTGCATGAGAAGGAACTTGAAATATACTTAAAACAACATGACCTTTTTTTTTATCTGAAATAGGAAAGAAAAATTAACATTTTTCAAATATATTTGAATATCTAGGGGTCTAGATCACATTTCAAAAGGTGATAATAGAATATGTCATTCAAATAGCTCAGTCTTTAAAACAAAATTAAAAACGTTGTTCTTCCTGGCTCAAAAATAGGAAAAGTGTTGCATATTTGCAAAGGTGAAATAATTCAGCACATTTCAACCCCATGCAGCAGAGCACAGTGAAAAGTCAATGAGTTAATATTGACTGAATTTACTCTGGAACAAGAAGCAATATAACCATTGGAAAGGTAGGATTTATTAATATGGGTGCATCACCTGCTGATACAGATATACTGCAAATAAGACTCTCTCACTCAGAAACGACTGCGCTGCAGTGAATGTTATAAATATTCATTAGGGGTCCAATACCATATCCATTTATGTCAATACAATGTTCCTACTAACTTTGGAGGTGCAAACTGAGACTAAATTTCGTACTGAATCTACAGACAGGGGATGACACAATAAGACCGTAGACACAAGAGTAGAAAAGCAAAACTCAGGGCATCGTATGGGATAAATCATACAATGGTAGCTGTGCACAACCAACAAGGTGTGGTGTATGAAAAGGGAGGCATTTAAGAGCATGGTAGGTCTTGATGTGGTTTATTCAGGATTATTCAAGGACTAATTTGTGCTTGGCTGTGCTGAGGTCATTTTTAGGACCAGTAATCTATGCTTCTAGTGTTCAGGACATAATGGGGTTTAAAAAATGTTAACTCTTTCATATGTCTATGGCCTAACATAAAACTTAATCTACCCCAACACAAAATAGTTTATGAGATTCCTTCAATTCTCCTTTACTATTTGTCCAAATAAAAAAAAAAATAAAAAGAAAATTTGGCAGTCTATGTATATGACTTGGGTTTTTTTTCAGAATCTCTTGTAAAATTTTTTGTGTAACATTTGTGAAATGCCACACAAGAATTTAACATTGTTCTTGTTAAAGGCCTTCCTCTGGAAACCAAAATATATGGATTTGATTGAATAGGATTTCATGTAAAAAGTGCATATAGTCAGTAAACCTCAGCATGCCTCCCAAAAGGAGGTCCATCGCATTCTGTTATAAAGGTTGTGAAAAATGAAACTGAGGCAAAATGGAATTGGGAAGCATTCAACAAAACTAGTAAAGCTTAGTTTTAAAGAATCTATTCACTACTATTCTCTTATTCTGCCATTGTTGTGATAATGTTTATGCAAGTTTCCTTTCTAAATACAAACCCAGTATATTTGAAAATCATCTTGTTGAATTGAATTTTTATCGCTGATACTATAAATTGCTTTCTTTTAGGATCTCATCATAGGAAGAACCTGAAGAATTCTCAGTGTTTCATTGAATGTTCGCTAGTATTTACTTTACAGATTCCCTTAACCTTATATTCATCTTTACTCTGGAGCTCAGTACCAGAGTTTACATCAACAACAGGCTTCCCAAGTAGCGATAACTATATCACAGTGTAATCTTGCTGCTCAGAGACACACAGCCTTTCATTTCTTATTCTATTTCTGTTTCCCCTGTAAGGCAGGAAAAGGAAATTTCCATTGAGGGAATTCAGCATCATTCAACATTGATGTTACTCGTCTAACATCCTCTACACTAGGGGGACCATAAGTCAGCCACAGTTAGCGCTTAAAATTTATCAATATCCACTTACATATATAAAGATTTCTTTTTTCTTTGTATACATTTCAAATACCAGAGTCAAAATCAGTAGGAAAACAAATAAAAGAGGCATGTTAGAAGAAACCTGCATATTTTATCTCCTGGGTAGTCCAAGTAGCCATGAAACTGGAATTATTAGTGTCCAAAGGTTGTCATTCTTTACGGAGACAGAAACATCTTTTTCACCTTGCCTTTGCTGTGTGAGGTTTGGATACTCTGCTGTCAATAGCATAAGTAGTAATGATACCTTCCATTTCCTTTCAGTTACATGTTGCCTGTGAGCAGTCCTGAAGGCTGCTGTATGATTGAAATGGCTGTAGATGGAAATCCTCCTGTACAACACAGACTGTCTCTCTTACATCAAGCAACTCAGGTGAGTCTGCAAAATATCAAAAAACAGCTATTTGCTTTGAAAATTTCATCAGCATATGCACTTCAGTTATTCAAAAAGGGGATTAGGCATTCTAACTTTTTCTTATGGAAGAAATATAAATTTCTCATCACATATCATATATCATAGAATCATAGAGTCATAGAACTTAAGTTTGCTTTAGTATCTCTTTTCACATCAAGTATCCACAGTATTTCCTTTAATTTCTTCATTTAACTGATTTTGAAAATTCTATTTTAACTGCCTGAAGTCCATGACTGTTCCCATTTTGGAACTGTAATCAGAAGACTTATAAATGGGTGTTGTGGTTTAAGCCTCTATAACTCACGCAGTCGCCCTCTCACTCGCTCCCCACTCTTTCTTCCCCTAGTCCCAGGGGGATGGGGAGGAGAATCAAAAGAATGCAACTCCCACGGGTTGAGGTAAGAACTGTTTAGTAACTAAGGTATAACACAAACCACTACTGCTACCACCAATAATAATAATGACAAGGCAAATACAAGGAAAGAGAATACAATCGCTCACCACCCGACACCAAGCCTGACCATGCAGTGCACCCCCACCCCTCCGGGGTTCTGCTCTCCATTTTTCCATCCTGGGCATGACGTGCTGTGGTATGGAATAACCTCTTTGGTCAGTTTGGGTCAGGTGCCCTGGCTCTGCTTCCTCTCGGCTTCCCCTCCTCCCTGGCAGAGCATGAGACTCAGAAAGTCCTTGGTCAGACCAAAACATTCTAAGCCGTAACTGAAAACACTGGTGTTATCAGTACTGTTCCCAGGCCCAAAATCAAAAACGCAGTGCTGCACCAGCTACCAAGAAGGAGAAAAATGACTGCTACTGTTGAACCCAGGAAAATGGGCAATATGCCAACTTTCCCAAATCTAGAGTTTTCAGTTATTTTTTGTCTCCTTAACTTCTTTTTGTTATGCATTCTCTCATCACAAGGTTATTTCTGCATGATACATTTTAAATGTTTTCAAACTTGAGAATTTGAACTGTGATTGGCAGTTCATTTTGGAAGTTTGTTCCCTAGAAGTCAGGCCAGTTAGCCGTACAGTTATTATTCACGATGTGCATCTCACTGTATTGCACTGCTAGTTAGTAATGGAATTTCTTCACTCTTTCTTCCTTGAGTCAGTATTGAGGTGTTTGTTCAGTCTGAGATAAAGAATTAACTTGCATTAGACATTGCTATTAGCCCAATCAGTTGTCTTTTCCTAGACTCCAGATGATCAACCTGACATTCTGCTGCAGAAGGTTGCTTTGTCTCTCCCTTTGTGTTTCAGGTTCATTAACTCCAGAAGAAAGTAAATCTAACAGTATTGGCAGCTTCTGCATAGAGAATATGGGGAAAGAACTTACCCATCAGTACCTAATTATATAGATAAGCCAACAATACCTTACTAGTAGAAAAATTTACATGTAGCCACCTTTGATGTCATGTACCAAGATCATACATCAGAATATTTCTTATCTTAATCAGGAAATTTCCTTGGTTGCTAAGAAAGTTCACAACTCTTCTCTGTTTCTTTTTTTTGGCTGGGGCTGGGGGAGGGTGTGTGTCCACATTTCATACCACAAAATGGGGTTTTGAAGTAAATGTTCCCACTTACCACACTTTGGCTCATGTTGCATAGCAATCCTGGAGTGTGCCAGCTGAATTTTTTTAGGGTAAAATAGTACAAAAGATGCCCTCTATAAATACACTTGATGCACTGTAACCACAAATAGGTATTTCATGGCACTAAATTATAGTTCATCCAGAATCACCACTTCCATGGTATGTAGCATGAATGTTCATGACTATTACACTTCACAGGTCTGCTCCTAATCTCTCAGAGCCTTGATTTTCTTTACGAAGTACACAAGCAGAGAAAGAAAGAAAGACATTTCTTACCACTAAGAGGACTAATTAATTTCCTTCCATTACTGGCCAAGCTAATCCTTTTTACCACTCAGGCTCCAAGTGAAGGAGGACATTTTCAAATTAATATTTGAAAAGTTAAACATCACTATTACAGAAGTTAACATGATGCTAATATAATGTTATATTGAACCTTTTAAAAAGACTTGCAGGAATTATTCATGAGCATTTCCTTAAAATATGTTCCAGTTAAATTCAGAACAGGACCTTTAGAGAAAGAATATGTATTATGGTGTACTAGCACGAGTTCAAATATCTAACATACTATGATAAAATACATTAATGTGAGAAACTGAACAGAGCCTACTGAAGTTGTTCTGTGGTGCACTGGATCTGCCCCCAAGGTCACTGCTTTGATAAAATAAGCCAAATAATAAAAATATTGCATTGCAAGAGGAGAGTTAAAACTATGCTTCTTAATTATAGACATTTTACATTACAGTTCAATGTTTTGCTTAATTTTTGTAACAGGTTCACAAGCAGAGAGAAAATGCCTGTCTGCAAAAACTGTTTACAAATCTTGTCTATAACTATGATGGTTTATAGTTTTGTTTGAAAGCTATTAGTCAAGTGATATGAAACAAATTCAACAAATGCTGAGCCGCTATCTTTGAATTCCTTCCACATGAAAACTCTGATTTAATTTTATCCATGCTCTAAAAGAAGTAGCAATTTTTCTTTTCCTTTGAAACAAAAGACCATGTAAGTAAAGGAATATCTGGTGGTGTTCATGTTTATTGTATCTCCAAACTTACAATTGTCAGCAACATAGCTCCAGGATTGATAAAAGCAATATAGGAAACAGCAAAATCATACAGATGTGTGAATTCCAGAAAAGACAATGTGATATTTTCCTAGTTTAATGTAGTTGATGTCTGAATATGATGGTGAAGAGCCTTTTCTCTATAAATTATCTTATCAAGTGCTTTGCACATACTGTGTTATATTTTTATACTACTGGCTTATTACAACTTGGCTTGGATTGGCTAGGTTTCACCTTCTGTCTGGATTAATGGTATTGTACAAATAGATGCATCACAATGTGATACACTTGCGGAAAAAGAAATTATTTTTTCAATTCTTCATGACAGGCATTTAGCAAAAGAACCTAGGAATGGTGAAACCTCATGTCAGAACTCCAGAAAATCAGACATCAGTTTGAGTAGAATTCAGTGCTAAATAAGTCACAGATCCTTTATATGTGACAGTGAAGGGTTTGAATCCTACATCAGGTAACACAGGAAATATCATGCTGAGCACAAATATGATTTAGTCAGTCCCAGTATGAAATACTTGTGGATGTTTTTTTGGCACCTTCATAATGAAGTTCTAGACATTTGTGGCTCTAGAATTTACTACCTAAAACTTTCGCTTTCCCCCTGGGCTTCAGTGTAGTGGTCTGGTTTATGTCACTCATCAAAAAAAAATATCTTTTTCTGTATTCCCCTTTTTCTGGGGTCCTATAGGCTCCAGATCCTGAAGAAAAACTTCGTCTTCAGGGATGCAACTTCTCCTCTATTCCTGCACCAACCCTGAACCATGAGTGTAAAATTCACAGAATAAAATGGAAGCAATGAGAAATCCTTACCATGTTTATTATGATTAAGGCTGGGAATTGCAATTCATGTGCATGTTGTCTTACATATTCGAAGATATGCAAATGCATTAAACCACTCTTTTGTATGTTTTTTTAGTATTATTCTTTTTTTAAAGAGAGCCACAGAACCACATTTGAAAAAATAATCCTTTCAGCGAGTTCGATAGTTTTTGGCAAGCTTCAAGTAACGGCAATTTCTTTTATCTCTAATTATTATTCACTGATTGTTTACAGTAACACCTCAAATAATATTCTTTTCTGATGATTTTTTTCTTGTTTCTGCAGATCACCTTTGGATCAGTCTTCCTTGGAAATGTTCCGGTTCATGAAGAGGTTCATCAATGTGCTGGACAGATACATGGCTATAAAGGATGTATTAGGGATTTTCAAGTCAACAACAAAGAGTTATTCATCATAGATGAGGCTCTTGGAGGGAGGAATGTTGAGAACTGCAATGTTCCAATATGTGATTATCATCCATGTCACAATGGTGGTACCTGCATAAGGTGAGAGTCATCCCTTTAATCATTTTATCATCTGTTTACACTCTGTGACTGGTAGATTCATCCTTCATGAAAAATTGCTATAATATTCTGTGTAATGAAGAAATAGAAAATGTGACATCTTCATGCCTAACCAGAGGGATTTTATAGCTTGCTTACTTACACACAAAAAAAAGATACAAAATGTAATTACATTGCCAACACTGCATACATATTGGGTTGCTGCCAGAACTATTTTGCAATCAGCTAGATCAGTTCCACTACAAGGCTTGGTGACTAAATCAGACTGTTTATAGATGTTTTGGACAGAAGTACAAAAGACCCATTCTTCTGTCTAACAACTCTGTATATTTTTAAGCCCTGTACCCTCACACATCTTCATGGTGTAATCCTGGGTACACAGCATAGACCTTCAGTATCATGCCATGAAAACACTAACAGGTAAGACCACCTTCAGGATGTGTGAAGAATCATTGTCAAAGAACCTTTGAAAGTTAAAGTGCATCATGCTGAAAGAGGAAATGGGGTCCAAAAGGGACATGAGTTTAAAGCACAGAGGATGATAGCTCAGCTGAATGATGGTTCTACTGGAGCACAGCAACTTGATCACTGCCTAAGGCAGTTGGCATTCAGGAACCATGTTTCTGTTTAAAACTGATAATATTTGTGAAGCACCTGCCATGCCTATTTTAAAAATTGTACTTCAACTTCAAGGCAGATGCTGAACAGAACATAGTCTAAAGTCCTTTTAAAGTTCTGGATCGCTGTGTGTTTCTTAGGTTGAGGACACCTGGAATCAAAGTTTTGAGGTGCATCTTTGCCTCTCTTAATTGATGTAAGCCCAGAAAGAACACCAAACAGGTTTTTGATCTCAAAGTCTTTTTTGACTACAGCACAGATGAAAGCAAGGCAACTTTATGAAAACAAGCACAATTTGCCTTCCAGAATGGTGAAAGTGAGTGTGTACTTGGGAGCAATGAGTCTGGTTTTCCTCTTTTATTCCTTGATATCTCTGGCATTCTAACAACTGTCCTGTTATCAACCATTATGGAATACTGTTTCATTTAAAGCTTGGGTCCTGAATAATTCATGACTACTGGATTTGTTTCCTGCTTTTCTGCTTTCCAACTGCTGGCTTCAGCCCTTTTCAGAAATGCTTTTGTTCTGAAATGGGTCACTGCTTTCCCGTCCAGAGGAGACATGGAAGACTGTGCATGTGCAAGCCAGGGATAAGCAGCTCTATGGAAGCATGATTTTCATGATTTTCCGCAGCTGTCAACTGATTTTCAAGGATCACCTCCTCCAAGCCTGAGAATGGTCCATTCCAATGAATAGGAAATCAAGTGTCAGGAAGCCTTCATGGATGAACAGGGTACTCCTGACAAAACTTAAACATTAAAAGGAAGCATGTGAGAGGTAAAAGCATGGCTGGCTGACCTGGGAGGAATATAGAGAAAATATCCAAATACACAAATATGGGGAAAGCCGAAGTCCATCTGGATATTAAGCTGGCAAGAGACATGCAGAGAAAAACCAAATGCTTCTACAAATATGTCAGCAGCAAAAGGAAGACTTGGGAAAATGTGAGCTTGCTGTTGAAAGGGGCAGGAGTTCTGGTGACAAAGCATCCAGAAAAGACTGAGAAAGTCAGTGCTTTTTTTGCCTCAGTCTTTGTTTATAAGTCTGATCTTCAGGAATCCTATTCCTCTCAGGCATGTAGGAAAATGTCTGGAGCAAGGAAGATTTACACTTGGTGGAGAAGGATCAGATTAGGGAACATTCAAACCATCTGGATATGTATGAGTCCTTGGGATATCTGACAGGAGTCATATGAGTGATGAGGAAGCTATCTGATGTCATAGCAAGGTCAATCCTGATAATCTCTGAAAGATCAAGGGAGAGGATCCTGAGGACTAGAAGACTACTTTCAGGAAGGGCAAGAAGGAGGATCTGACAAACTACAGGATGGTTAACCTCACTTTGATCTGTTGCAAGCTGAAGAAGCAAATTGTCCTGAAAACTGTTTTCAAACACACTAAGGACAAGGAAGTTGTTGGGAGCGGTCACAGTGGATTTGTGAAGGGGAAATTGTGCTTAACCAACTCTATAGCCTTCCACAATGAGATGACTGCCTTGACAGATGAGGGGAGAGCACTGGATGTTATTTACTCAACTTTAGTAAGGCTTCAACACTGCCTCCCATGAAATTGTTGGTGATGAACTGATTAAGTACTGGCTAGGTAAGTGCACAGCGAGGTGAATTGGAAACTGGCTGAAGGGCAGGCTCAAAAGGCACAAAGGATCAGCAACAGAAATTCCAGCTGGAGGCAGATTTGACTGGCTAGAAAGCAGCTTTGCAAAAAAAACACTTACTAGTTCTGGTGGACTAGCTGACCATGAGTCAGCAATGTGCCCTAGTAACAAAGTAAGCCGATAGGATGCTGCATTACTGGGTCAAGGGAGGTTCCTCTCTTCTCACCTGGTTTGCTGGCTTTCATACGTCCATGCACACATTCTTCAGTCAGTCCACAAGATGTTCATGTTCAGTAAGTTTCACATTGCTAGGAAGATCTACATGCCATTTCTTGCATCAAATTTCTGTAGCTCTGAGTTCATACTGTTCACTTAACAGAAAAGCATTTTCTTTATCAGAGGCTGATCATTCCTCTTAGGTGTCAAGGCCACCAACAAAAACTGTCACAACAAATTACTTCTCAGGATTTGGATTTCTCCCTTGGATAGGTTACTAGGTAGTGGTCCTCAGAGGAGCAATTCCTGCATCCCAAAGCCCTGAAGCTTCGGTTTGTCTACAGTGTGTGCAACATATATGTGAGAAAATACTGCTCCGTCACTGTATACCATGTAATCAACCAAATGGCTTTTGCTTTGCTAAGAGTGACAGACCTAAAAAATTCACTTCTTAATAAGTCATCTACCTCACTTCACCAGTTTCTTGATAGAGGATGTAAACAAGGTGTCAAGCTGGGATGTAATTTGCCTGTGCTAGCAGCTATTTTTCAGGAGTACTGGCAGGCATTTTACACAGACTCTGCCTGACAGAATGCCAGAGTCAGAAACCCCTTTGGGGAATGCTTCAGTGTGCTGTATACTGATTCCATTTTCCACAGGCTTGAGCAGATAAGAATGACTTACATACTGCCTGATCGGCCTTAGCTGGTCTGGCTCCAGAACCTCTGACTGCTTGCAAAGTTTGTTCATCAATCTGCTGTCTTATGACCTAAGGCCAGTGCTTCAATACGAAAAGCATCTCCTGAACGATGAGAGATTATGTGGTATAGACTCTTCCTGTACTTCTTTCCAGGCAGGGCCTGCAAACACCAGGAATCTATTTAGTAAATGTGTGCACTGCCAACAACCCCTATTCAGTAAGCAGGCCAATTTTGAGTGTGTTAGTCTTGTTGTACTTCAGTGCTTTGGTTACAAACAGCATTTGGTACCTATTTAGCTCAAAGACACAAGTTTATCCCCACACTTTGCTGCTTTATCCTAGCAATTATTTGATTAATTACCTGGTCATCAACCTGTCACATCATCTTGATTCACACAATGGCATGTGTGGAGCAGGAGAATTGAAAAGCCAGAGATGAATATTTTGTGTATAGTTTATGAGGAAAAATTTCCAAACTTCAAACCCAGTGTTCAAGTGGTGCATGTGGACTGTACAACTGTGTTATCTTCAGATAATGAGTTTATATTCAGGAGACTGCAGCCAATGAGAGCTATAAGTAATCTATAATGTTAAAAAATATTACCATCTACACCATTAATTGTCCATTTGTGTATTCATTACTGTAAAACAACTTATTTATATTAAAAAAATCAGGGAAAACAAACAACACTTTAGCAATTCATATGAAAGTATTATTGACTTGTTTAAAATTTTGCCAGTTCCTTCGATTACAATATTTAGTGGCATGAAAAAAGATTTTTCAGTGTGTGTTGTTCTTCAGGTGCTTGGCAACTAATCAAAGCTTTTGCTTCTGAAAAGGCACAAATACCTCAGCTGTGTTTTATAATGAACACTGGAGCTTGTCATCACATACTGCTGGGCTTAGACAGGTGTGTTTCATAAGAAACATTTTTTATGGTCATTCTTAAAAGAAAGTTATTTGGTTTTCCTCATTGAGTACAAAAATACTTTTGTAGTGTTCATTTTATTAATTACAATAATTATGCAGAAGAAATTTATTTGACAGGAAAAATGTTTTCTTTGTATTTTTGGTAGTGAGAGACAGGGATTAGTGTCCCTAGTTCTCAAATACAGAATTTCAGGATGCAGCAGATGCTCCTCTTGGTCTGGCCATTGGCTACATCAGGTCCTCCCCAGGGGCCACACAGGGCAGGGCCTGGCAGCCAAGGTCCACCCCTGTGCCCCTCACATGAGCAGGGCAGCTGAAGGGCTCTGGGGCAGCCAGGATTGGGCCTCAGGTACATCCCTGGGCATAATGATGGGGATGGGCAGAGGTGAGGCTGGGACACTGATGGGGGATCAGGATGAAGCCCAGTGAGGGGAACCAGGATCAGGCACAATCCCGACCTGGCCAGGCAGGGCCTTGGGGATGGGGATGGGCTGCACAATCACCATTTTCCCGTGATACTACTGAATGTATCATTTATTGTGGAACTGTAAATCTTTAGTTGCCTTAATTCTTTTTACACTAAGGCACATTCTGCTTTTGTTAAAAAGGAAAAAAGAAAAAAAAAAAGAATGTTGCATGGGTTCCATTTTTATTTTGACTGAAGTATCTCTGTATATGTGTCATGGTTTAACCCCAGCTGGCAACTAAGCACCAGACAGCCACTTGCTGCCCCTCCTCCCATTGGGATGGGCAGAGAATTGGAAGAGTAAAGGTGAGAAAACTGGTGGGTTCAGTTAAAGACAGTTTAGTAGCTGAAGCAGAAGCCACACACACAAGCAAAGCAGAGTAAGTAATGCATTCACCACTTCTCATTGGTAGGCAGGTGTTCAGACATCTCCAGGAAAGCAGGGCTCCATGATGCATAACAGTTACTTGGTGTCGTGGTTTAAGCTATAAACTCACACAGCCACTTTCTCACTCACTCCCCACTCTTTCTTCCTTCCGCTCCTGGAGGGGTGGGAAGGAGAATCGAAAGAATGCAACTCCCACAGGTTGAGATAAGACCAGTTTAGTAACTAAGGTATAACACAAACCACTGCTGCTACCACCAATAATAATAATGACAAGAGAAAAATACAAGGGAAGAGTTTTTCTTCCCCCCCACTCCAACGGGGGGGGGGGGGGAGGAATGGGAAGAAGAATCGAAAGAACGCAACTCCCACGGGTCGAGACAAGAATAGCCCAGCAACCAAGGTACAACACAAACCATTGCCGCCACCACCGATAATAATAATAACAAGAGAAATACAAGGGAAGAGGATAGAACTGCTCACCACCCAACGACCAAGCTGTGAACTAAAACCACAACTCTTCTGGGTTCCAGCTCCCAGTTTTTTTTACATCCTGGGCATGACGTGCTGTGGCATGGAATAACCTCCTTGGTCAGTTTGGATCAGGTGTCCTGTCTCCACTTCCCCCCAGCTTTCCCCCCCCCCCCCTCCCTGGCAGAGCGTGAGACTCAGAAGGTCCTTGGTCAGACCAAAACATTCTAAGCTGTAACTATAAACATCGGTGTTATCAGCGCTGTTCCCAGACCGAAAGTCGAACACACAGCACTGCACCAGCTACTATGAAGGAGAAAACTGACTGCTGCTGCTGAACCCATGACACTTGGGAAGACAAATGACATCACACCAAAAGTCCCCCCTTTCTTCTTCCTCTACCTATTTGTTGCTACACATGATATCATATTGCATGGGATGTCCCTGCAGTCAGTTCGGTCAGCTGTCTTGGCTGTCCCCCCTTCCTAACTCCTTGTGCACCCCCAGGCTACTCATTGGTGGTCTGAGAGGCAGAAAAGGCCTTGAATCTGTGCCAGAACTGCACAGCAATAACTGAAACATCTCTGTGTTATCAACACTGATTCCAGCCCAAATCCAAAACATAGCCCCACACTAGCTATTGTGAAAAAAATTAACTCTAACCTAGCCAAAACCAGCACAATAACACAAATGCTATTCTGTTTCAAGATTATTTAAATATATGCTGTATCATATGAGTGGTTCGGTACAAACGTAAATTTCTAATTCTTTACGTTGCCATTATTTTATTAGTTTAAAAACCAAGGTACTCTCCTGCATAAATTCTTTATTGCTTTTAGAAGCACTTTTGCAAGTTCACTAGCTTTTACTGCATTTTATATCCATGTTAATGTAAAATTCCACAGACAGGTTAATTTCAGAGGAAAAAATAAGACAACTATTAAAAAAAATTATGGTTTGAATATCATATAGTTCTAGGATTAATTTAGTAAATCCAAAGCTCATTGGATTTTAAAGTGTATGTTTGAAAAGGGCATGGAAAGATTAACCTAGGAAACTCTTAACATTCTTAGCGGCTCCAGTTCATATGAGCCAAACCAAGCATAGTGTAAGCTAAGAAGACACATCTGTGTGTGGGAAATAAACTCATAAAATTACTTCATCAATGATTTGACAATTATGACAGTCACTACACTAGTAGAAGTTGATTAATATATTTGTTTAAAATTGTATAGACTCAACAAAATGTAAACATAGACAAGCTTAGCTTTTAGAGTGGACAGTACCATCTCGAAGATAATTGCTCCCACGATCATGTTTCCAGTGTCTCAAACTGTTCTCAAAGTGATTATTCTTCCTGTTGTTGTTCCCATATATTGGTGCAGCAGATGGGTCCATTAATGTTCATCAATTAACCAAGACTGAAAAATCAAACTCAATTAGCAATAAGTTTCAATAGAGAGACATTCATCTTCAGATTTCAACCTCCATGAATCCTGTAATCACCACAAATACACAAGGAATGTAATTTTTCAATTTTCATCTCCTGATAATGTAAGAAATTATACCTTTGTGGGTATGTAGGTCTCATTTGGATTATACCTTTTAATAGGAAAAGCGATATTTTAAATCATATTTCAGAAACTATATGCTGCATGCTGCAGCATCATGCAATTCTTGTTAAGTCTTAAAAATCTGACTACCAAGTAATCTGATAAGGTTTTGAATACTTTTTTTTTTTCTTAATTATAAAATGAGGTCAAGATTAGCTTTTTTGTAAGTTAAAGGAAATTTTATAATTGAACTTGGTTAAGTGACAGAACTCCAAGTGTTGCAGATACTGAGGAAACCAAGTGGAGTGACTTAAGAAATGTTGTGGTCTCCTGTTAGTATAAATACTCCTTTTAGTATAAATTCTCAATGTTAATTGAAATAAACAGTAAGAAAAGACAGTGTGAACATGAATTTTTTTAAGGAAGAAAAAAAAGAACTCCAAAATTGATTTGGAGACACTAAGATGTTAAAATATTTTTACATCCTTTTTTCCATTTCAAAGGGTAGTCAAGGTGTACCTTTCCCAGATCATGTGCCAGAAACACATTTTAGAATTGCTCATGGGTTTCCTATCACTGCTTTAGATGTAGGTGTTTCTAGGTAAGAAAGGAACAAGCTTGTCAGAAATAGCAGGGGTGATCATGTATCACAGATCTTGTTATAGGTCTGTTTTATAGACTAAGAGACTCAGCCAACATTATCTAGAACATCCATTTGCTGGGATTTTTACAAGTATGAATCCTGGTTAACTTCAATAAGATCCGTATTAAATCCAAAACAAATATTTTAAGTTCCATTGTATTAAACTCTTGCAGAAAGACAAACCAAACAAAGGGATCAAATTTCGTTTTAGTTGTTTTGCAAAGGAATAGGTTTTCCAGAAGGGAGCTGTGTATTCCTACACCTTTTCAGAATTCCTGCTATATGAACTTACATAGGAATTGTATACAATATGATTTTGCGAACATGTTAATCTGCTTCCTTTTAAAGGGTTGCTCTTTAGGCAATACTATACTGTCAATACTAAAGATGCTTACATGTTGTACAACTCCTCAAACTGCTGGTATTATTATTTTGATTAATGTTTACATACACAATTACTTAGGAAGGCTAATTAGGGGGCTTGAATTTTTTGGATTCTGTACTTTTAATGAGATTACAATAGCTGGAGTTTGGTACTTCTAAAGGAGATTCACGCTTCGAAAGCCACTGTTTTTTCCAATGATAGCTTCACATTGAGCTTTGGTGAAAAGAAGAATTAATTTAAATTTATTTCCAGATGATTTTCTTTTTCTGGAAGAGAGATTTCAGGTTTCATCATGTCATCATTTCATCATTTCAGATTTCACCATTTCAGGTTCTACATGATCTTAGGAAAAAATAATGCCATAATGCCTAAGAAAAATCTTTCATGTCACTTTTGAAGATTATGAAAGATAATGCTGTTAAGCTTCTCAGAATGAGCAAAATCCTGTTGGACATTCATTTCTTACATCATATTTTCACAGGAAAATCAAGTACGCAAAAAAGAAAATTTCATCTCCAATTTTCTTAACACTAGGTATTAACAGACAAAGAATCCATTTACCGAGGCTGATCTTTCTGGCAAGAGGAATTACATTTGGCTTAAGCCCACTCTTTTTTCTGAAATAAATCTGCATTTCTCCCACCTTACATTTCCTCAGAGTGAAAACAGAAATTTTAACCCCTGCTTCTTGCCCTTGAAGTTTAGTTAGTAAAGTGCTCACATTCGTGCTAGGATATCTATTTCAAGACTGAATTAATTAAACTAGTTGTGTTTGTAGTATTATCAGAAACATATTCACATTTTAGCATGCTACATTTCTTAAGCATTATATTACTCAGATTACAGTAGTATTGAGAAAAAAAATTGACAAATCAAAGCTGCGTTGCATTAAACTGGCAGTGTTAAGAACTGATATTCTAGATTTTAGACAAAATATCTGTAAACCCCCAAGAAATTATGCTATGATAATGTATGAGGAAATAGCAAAAAACAAAATTCTAAAAATTATTGGACATACAAGTTTTTTTTATTGTTGTTCATTTTAATTAAGCATTTAAAATATGCAACTTCTTTATTAATGATTAAACTGTGGTACACTCCTTAGAATCTGAATAAGAATATACATTATTTTTGAAATAACAAGTTCTGGCAATTGAAAAATAACCCAAGCCAACAAGTTAGAAAATTCAACGTTCAAAAAGTAAACCTTTCTCTATTTTTAATGCTGGCAGTATAGTGGTAGTTCTATTAAAAATGTTTGCAGAAAAATCGATTTTTCATATTCTCAGATCTCCAGATTTAGTATTCAATTAATGTGAAAAGCGATGTGCTAAATACAGAGCATGAAGAAAAATCAAGCATCCAAATATAAATATCACTTCAAATTCCTATTTAGATAATGTGAAAGCTGTGCACAAAAAATTTGTTAAACATGATGTTCACACATAATCTTGATTCAATATTACTTGAGGAAGCTGCCATGGCTGAAATTTTACTGTGGATATTGAAATCCCAATAAATGCCATTTTAATACCAGACATCTTACAATGCTTTGACTCAATTCCCAGAAATACTATCTAATGTTGTTTTTGAGAATTACAGCACAACCAAATCAGCATTTCTGATAGCTTTGATTCCAGAAGGAGTATTATCTGGGGTAGCTTTAAAACACATATCAGCAAAATTAATTGAATCTTTTTCCAAGGCCAGTAAGATGTTTAAGTACATATAGAAATACTCAAAACACTGTTTATACATGTTTGTCTAACTGGAGAAGTAGCACACGGAGTCTTAAGAATTTCACTCTGCTATAAATCCTGAAAAATAGTTTAGCTGGTACTGTTGGTTATAAGTTGTGTCATGCAGTTCGTGTGCGAAAAATGAAAAACATGCCATATTCTTTGTACCAATGGTTTTCAAAAATTCCACAGAGATAATACTTTTAGTGAAATATGCAAGTTTTCCATAAGGACCCATTATATGCTCTAGCTGTTTACTGTAAGTTATCACAATAAAATTAGAAGACTGGTACTGCAGAAGATGAATAATGCACTATCTGTAATATATGTTAGAACATTTATTTCTTTGCGGCTAAGCTAAAATATGCACCTACCTACTTGTGATAGATTTCTACACTTCAAGCAATGAAAATTGCATAAGGGAAGAAAAAATTGTGAAATATCAGTCCTGACTACTGCAGTTGAATGGGTGAGAACATCATTGTTCTGAATCCCTGTTTGGGGAGCTTATCATTGAAAGGAAGAGTGAAGTTCATCTGAGGTCATGTAGCAGAACAGAGAATTTTAGAGAAAATTTCTTAACCTTTGTTATCTTGTCAAATTTGATAAGTCTGAACACGAGTTATCATCTTGATACAGAAGATTACCATGTCACCAAATTTGGTTTTGCTACTTTATTCCTTTCTCAGTAACAGCACTTATTTAAGTTTGCTTTTTGGAAAGATAGGGAATGGGATTTTTTTTTTTTACCAGTAAGCTTTCAGTTTTGGGTTTAATAAAGTCAACCAGCTTTGTGATCAAAATGCCAAACCTAGCTAAAAGATAAGCTTTTAGGGAGGAGAAAGACAGAAGTAGAGGAGATATTCTGTGGATGTTCAGCCAGCTATTAAAAGGCCAAGTTAACCTCACTAGTACCTCACTTACTTCTCTCTGTCCATTGCCATGAGCCAGTACACATGGTGCTTGTACAATCTTCCCCACATCTGACTCCACTCATTTCAGATTAAATATTACCCTTGCATATAGCAAAGAGGGAAATGTGGGGGTTTTTTGTTTGGGGTTTTTTTCGGGGGGGGGAGGGTGTTGGGGTTTGTTTTGGTGGCATGTTTTTTAAGTTTTCTTTTACTAGGGAAGGCCTACTGATGTTTTGCATTACTTCTAAGCAGTGCATGGAAGATAAATTCATAAAAAAATCAGAGATTTAAATATTATTAGGTGTCCTGATAACCAGTGATTTAAGTAGAAGATTAGTGCATCCCTCTTAGAGAAAAAAAAAAAAAAAAACACTATTTTGGAGAAAAATATGTATGAAACAACAACTCTTCATAGAATCACAGAATCATAGAATGGTTGGAGTTGGAAGGAACCTTAAAGATTGTCTAGTTCCAGCCCCCCTGCCACAGGCAGGGCCACCTCCCAGTAGATCAGGTTGCTCAAAGTGCCATCCAGCCTCGCCTTGTTGACCCCAACATTTGTTGATCTTCAAGACTGATTCTCTGAAACCTGTAATATCTTAGGGCATACGAAGATAAAAGGACCCTAGAACCACAGAAATCTGTTTGTCTTTCACCAGGACCTTTCTTAGGTTACCTCAAATCATAGTAGAAGTGAGCAGCACAAGTTCTAATATGGGTCCATTTGTATATTCCATGTTCTGTGGAGCCATCTAACATCTCTGTACACTAGCTGTGGAACAATAAAAATAATTTCACAGCAGCACTTTGAAAGCCCATGTCATTTTTTTCAGTAACAGTTGTCTATTGTCTATCTCGTTTATTTATTATTCAGTATCAATACTATTTAATTACCTATCTAGGGTACTGTATTGCTAAATAAAAATGTCCTACATAGCTTTAAAAGACTTAATCTTTCCTTTAGGGACATTCCACGTTTTTTAATAGTTGTGTTTGTATTATTACTAGCCTTATTAGTCATACCCAGTTAAACTATGCTCTTTGTGTGCTTGTAAGGGTACAGCTAGTATTGATTCTTCTCTGCTTCAAAATTGGTTAGTGCTTAGGAGTTATGAGTTAAAGGATCAGGGGAGTCAAGGCATGATTTGTATTACTCCAGAAGGCATAAGAGTTCAGTATGGGGTGCTGTGTTCCTTGTATTCAGGTCACCTTCTCAATATGCCCATCAATTTAGCCTTATTGTGTGCTTTGGAAAATTCATCTGGCTTGGAGGTCAGTATGTGCATTAGATTTCTTCAGACATTGCCTCAGTAAGGAGTTTTACAGGCAGCTGAGAAAACATTACAATGCTCTGAAGAGAAGCTACTACGTAAAAGACTGACAATGCTGCTTCTTCTTATCATCTTCTAATGTGGTTGTGACATTGAAGTAAGGCATATGAAATACTCTTATGAATTTTTAGACATTTGTCATACTCATTTCTGTGTCTGGATACACATGTATGTCTATGCACTCAAATAATTTAATTATATGGTGGTTTTAGTTGTGCTGTGTGTATTATTCCTTTGTTCATAATCATCTTTTCTTTATTACACTATGGGGAGGAGAGAAACAAACCAAACCAAATCACTCCTAGCACACTCACCAATAATACATCTCACCTTCTTTTTCCCAGGACACACAGTCCATAAGGTGCTTTTACTCCAAATTATGATTCACTTGTAGCTGATAATCATGTCTGATAGAATCCTATTCTCCTTTTATCCAAAATAGGGCATCCTAAAAGAATCTTCCTTATGACTAATACCAAATCTGTCAATTAGAAGGTGTAAGTGCCACACCCCAGCCTTAAGTCTACATGGAAACAGTTACAGTCCTGTTCATTTTCCTGGTTCTTCCTTTTGGTTTCTGATTCTTATAGCCTTACCTTCTCCAGGGTGAAATTTGCCTGCTTAAGTTTCATTTAAACCCTGGAAGCAGAGTTGAAGTGGGACACAGGCTTTGCACTGCCCCTGGAAAACAGTTCCTTGATTTCTCACTGTTTCAGGGATGATGTACCAAGAATGCAGTGTATAAATGTGCATCTATTAAAACAGTAAGTTAAATGTAGCCACTCACATTTTAAAAGCTGATACAGTCTTTGTGTATCCTTGCTACTTCCCCTGCTTTGAAAAACAGTGAGGTAGACAAACCATATTTGTTTTGCTCTTGGTAGACACTTATTTAATTGTTAGGTATTGAAATTCCTTGAGTGGACAAACATAAAATGTTTTTAGCATTGAAATCTAGCTTTAGTATGTATGCCTAAACTGCAATGAAAAGGACAAAGCAATAGGGAGTTTATTTTATTTGCTTTACAAGTGTTGAGACTCAGCATCCAGATTTATAACGTGATCACTATGCCAGCTCAAGATTCAAGGCTGAATTATAAAATCAGTTTCCAGCTTCAGCAAATGCTCTCTGGGTCCTGCTGTTTTGCTTAATAGCAAGGACAAGTGGATTCCATCTGTAGGATAGCATGTTTTGCATATGAGCTGCTGCAAGGCAAGAGCCAATGCTCAGATGAAGCAGAATTCAATATCGGGACACTCTTTGTATTTATTGACAGTTGCTTGCTTGGTTTCAAACAGATCTTTAAAGCTCAAAGATTATGTAGGAGCAGATGTGGGGTTATACTTAGTTTAAAATGGAGAGGCTGTTTGTCCTCTAATTTGATGGTAAAATGCTGTGATTTAATATGACCAAGATGGCATTTGTGGGTATGAACTAATCTTTCTAGGTGAGGAATAGGTTCAAAATGGTAACTGAAATGAACATGGCTTTTTTTTTTCTTTCCTGCCAAGAGCTAATGCAGTTAAAACCTCAGTTTTGATCCATTTTTAGTGGATAAATATTTGTGCAGTAGTAAAACCAGTTGTACATTGTTACATAAGTGTAACAATAAATAATATCAATAAATAAATTCATATGTATGAATATATAATGATTTTGTTTATCAATATGGTTTTGCCCGTATTTTGGGGTGGGATTTTTTTAGTATGAATTGGTTAAAATTTGTAACCATTTTCTTTAGGCTAGCCTTGGTATTATGCACTTTTAGTAACTTCAATACATTTGTTTTTCTCACGTCCTTGATGCAGATCACTTATGTATTCTATCATCACCTTACACTAAGAAGCTAGGTACATGTACAATTATCTTTCCATAGACTAGAACACTGCAACCTTAGCCACAAATCCAAAAGAATTCCCAAAGCATCCTGAGTTCACCCAGTACAGATTACCCCAATCTACAAAAATAAAATTGTAGACAAAATAAAAAATGTTGGGTTTATGTCAAATTTGATCTTTTTGCTTTGTAGACATTTGATTATACACTGTCCAAGAGCAAAATAGTCTTTTTCCAAAACAAAAACAAACAACAAAAAAAGAAAACAAAAACAAAAATAAAAACAAAGATGCAAACAAACAAAACTGAGGTAAAGAAAAATACCTGATTTGTACAATTAAAAAAAAAAAAATAAAAACAGAGATCATAATTTAAGTAAATGGGTGTTTCAAAATCTCATTTTCTTTGCCAGGAAAATTCTGGGATCCTTGGCTAGGAAAAATACTTTTTATCCATATTTTGTTCTGCTGCATTTGAGTGAAACCCTTCTGTGTGTCCGGGCTGGTTTTAACCCTCCACTAGGCTCTGAAGTGGAAGAGCTGTGGGTTACTGCCACCTACAGCTGGAATGCCACCAACTCCCATCTAGAGAAATGGACCTTGCACTAAAGCCTTTCTGGACAAAATGCAGTAGATCTCAGAGGTGAGCTAAAGGAGGACTTCGCAGAGCTGTTAGCAATTGGGTTTTGCCAGAGGTTTTTATGACATTTAAATAAAATTATTGCTACAGAGAAAGTAAATCCCCCAGTAGCATATTCAAGCAATTTTCTTCTCATTACAGTACCTTCCTACTGCAGTATCTTGGCAGGAATGTTGCAGAACTTAAATTTCATAGAGAGAAGAAAAAAAAAAAAAATCAATGCCCAAACTCAAACCCTCAGATTTCTAAATTTGAAACACTCTGAGATTTACCAGAAAGAAAAAAGAAAGAAGATTATACTCTGGTGGGACCTATGTAGTGATTGTGGTTTTGTGTACTGCAATATTTTAAGACAAGTAGAATGGGTTTTTTTCTCCTATAACCTCAGTCCCTCCTCCCCACTGCATTAAGACTTCAGGAAAACAGGAATAATAATGCCCAGCAGTGGTGTGCCATTTTCTGCAACTGCTCCCACCTTTTTCGGTCTGTGCTTTATTGCAGTATCTTTTTCAATACAGATAATTCAGGGTTGCTTAATTCTGATAATTATTCTGTGTGCTTATCCTAGTAAATAATGGCATGAAAAAATCTGTATGCATGGGAAGGAAGGGAAATTGTTGTTGTTTATTTCCATTCAAGTGTATCCTCTTTTTTCACTATTACTGTGATATCTGAGATTTTCCTCCTATGCTCTTCCTGATTTCATTTCACTTTCTATGCTACATTAAAGAAGAGTGCTCTACGTGGGCTGATCAAGCTTCTTTGCTCCCTAAAGCATTTCTTATGTAAGTAGTTCCAGTGAGATTTAGCTAATTATGTATTTTAGTAGAAATGCTGTGTTCATGAAGGTTTCCTTGCACACTGAAATGTGTAAGCACTTAGGCAAGAGCCTGCGTGGCACTGCTACCTTATTGCCATTTGCAGAGAATACTTTTTTCATCTTGCATTTTTAACACAGGAATTACATTTAACGCATGACTTTGTTTTGTTTGGTTTTTCATTCTTGAATGTAGAATGAGTATAAGCAAAAAAAACCACACAGAAAGTCATTGTGCTGTGAAAAAAACACAGAAATACATTATTGTATTAAAGAAATAAAATCAACATAATCCAGCCTGTAACCAGCACTTCTTCAGAACACTTGCCTTTCTTCAAAGAGAAATTATGTACTGACATATGAGTCACAGAGGCAGAAGTACATATTCTTTCAGGCAGCATCTGCAATTATCTTTCTTGACAGCAGATGTTAGGGGCATATTCTTCTCTGCCAAAATATTGTAATCATTAAAAATTATTATTTGTACTATGCAGTGTTCATATGTAAAGGAGCACCATCCTCTGATGCAGGGTTTGGAGCTAACAATGACAGCAGAAAAAGAAAGAAAATGGAACTTGATTCTTGTTTACATCTGAAATTGCACCAATTTAGGGTGCTGAGATCCCCTTGCTTTATGCGGAGTTACTCTGATTTGTACCAGTGAAGTGAAAATCTAATCAAGACCACAGCTGGATACACTCAACAACTTTTTGTTCATCTAGGATAAATCTGGATTGTATTGATCTGCATTACAGAACTGAACAGAAAACAACAGGAGGGAAACCTGAGAAACAGTGTCTCATTTAGAACCTAATAAAAGTTCTTAAGGTGCTTGTTTCATTGCCATACTCGGCTGGATCATCCTTAGAAATCAATGAAGGACCTGCAGTCAGAAGCACGCATAAAAATGTCTTGAATTTCTTAAGTGGTTTATATGGATAGAAGATAAAGACTGGGGGCAGGGAGGATACCACCAAAATTACTGCAGTCCTGTTGATTAAAAAGTTGTCCAACTTTGCCTTTGTTATTCTTTATAGAGAAATGTAGCCAGCAAGAAGGGGAGAGGTGGTGTGGTATAATAAGTGATGGAAAACAGAACAATAAAGCACTGTTTGAGTCATTTCAGACTGCTGAATGAATGGCTCTGTAGGAGAGAAATTGCTGCGGTGTCACTGGCTTGCTGCTACCAGCGTGTGTCACTATGGATGTCAGTGTAAAGTGAAACTTGGTAACAGTGAAATCCACTTGCTTCTCACTTCTTGGACAAAGAAAAGGGCAAAACCTGCTCTACTTCTAGCAGTAGCAGTCATGGATAAGTGTATGTGTTGCTGAGAAGTCTGAGAATTCATCATTTGAAAGAAAAAAGTCTTTTCATCTTGAGATGACATTGCAACACTTTCCATAGAGTGACTCAGTGATCCACACAGGCCTGATGAATAATGCCAGGGATGGACTGTAAGCTCTGAACTAATACCAAGTCAATTGTCACATTTGTCTTTAAATATGTTAGGTGTTAGAATATATTTAATATTGCTGAAATACAATGACCTGCTATGTTTCTTAGAGTCCACTGCTAGCTGAATGCATATTAGCTCATGACTAAGCAGTATATTTTTGTACTCCAGCTTAAAAATGGCTTCTGGATAAGTGCAGTACAAACAGAGAGGGCAATTGCCAATAAATACATTCAGATCTCTCTATCTTGGAATGAATTATGTACAGAAGTATAAACTTGGCCTGTTTTTCTACCACTGATTTAATAATTTAGTAATGATGATTAAATCAATATTGTGTCCCAGAACCACATCCACATGAACAAGAATCCAACATCTCAAGGGTATGTTGCAGACAGGAGGCCTACTTGACTCCATTATTTATAATATTAATATACCAGTAATCCTGACTATTGCATGAACTATTAACATTTTCCCTCCTCTTTATCATCCTACTTTCTGGAAGGAGTTAATTATTACAAAGCTGCCAGCTATTAGAGAGATCTTTAGCACAGAAAGATGATATAATATCTCACAGCATTCCTGAAGTGTTACGACACTTTTCCTAGAACAATTTTCCAATTAATGTGTTAAACTGTAAGAAGTTCGTTTGCTTCCCACTCTGCTTGCTTGCGTAAATAAACAAATATTAAAAAATAAATTGGTTTGGGTTTGCTTAATTTTATTCAAAGAAGGACACAGGGAAGGTTTTTTCATTCCTCTGTGAACATATTACCCTTTACTGCAAGCAGTCACCATAGCTACCGGTAAACAGCACTACAATTGCCTTATTCTTTCTGCTTTGACTATAATTTCTCTTCAAGCGAGAAGGAAAGTGGGTTGATTTTTTTCAGAGAATGAAAGTCTTAAGTAATAATCAATTAATTCTGTCTGAAAAGTGGGAGTCTAATTCAGGGGTCTCCTCTACTCTACAGAGAACATGACTGTGAAGCTTTGCATCTAGTTTTAACTAACAGAATGCTTCACAGATTTTGTCCCATTAAGTGCTTTCATCTGTGTTTGATACAGCTGAAACAGGTCTGCCACTGTGCAATGTGGATATTTATTTGGAAATCCACACTTGCGTTTTTTTCCCTCTACATCTATTTTCTCAGTTTAGACAAACTTTAGGTTGTCTCAGATGGTAGTTCAGATGATTTCCTCCCAAGCACTTCCTAGCTCCAAGAGGAGTTTAAAATTAGCTGGTACTTTCATTTTGATTTTCCCAAAATATATAAGCACAACAGTCTGTGCATGTTCAGAATTACATAGTACAAGAAGGTAGAGGCAGGCTGGACGGACTAGTTCTTTTCCTATTTTAACATTTTTACAGACATTTGTCACAGGGAAAAGCTGCTGAATTTATGTAGTTTAAATCGCGATCAAAATAATTTCTTGATTTATTAATTGTATATAATTATTTATTAATTATGTGACAATAAGTGAACTAAGTATTCAGGATGAGACTCAGCAATGCCACAGATAAATCTCACTGTTACATACTGCAGAATGTTAATAAACATCTACAAACTTTTAAGCAACCTTCTGTAACTAATCTACGCATATAGGGTGTGTACATCCAACCCCTTGCAGGCAGTGTGAATTTTGCAAACACTGAAAAGTCTGGCAGATCCTCCTTTGGAGATGTGGGTGCTGCAGCTTTGTGTCCATCTGTGCTGCTGCAGGCACCCTAGTGAGGCACCAGCACAGCAGACCCCACACTTCCCCACCTGAACCCTAAGGGTGGGTTCTATGGTGCCATTCCCACACTGTGGGTCTTTAGCTGGGTGCAGGTTGCTCCTGTCCCCCACAGGCTCATCATGGGCCTCACCCAGGCAGGCCTTCAGATACCACCAAGTGATGTCCAACCAGAGTCATTGCTGCTGACCCTGTCTCTCTGAGCGTCTTTTACTAATTTCTGTGCTTCTACACTGCATTTTAAGTTGGCTCTTTGAATTCTAAACTCTCTTTGTAATTCCATTGTTACTGCTTAGTCTGGGTGATGGCATCATGGAATTCCTACTTAACAATTTGAATTTGGGACAAACATTCATGTGGGTTTGGGTGTCCCATCACATACACTGTAACACACTGACATTGCTAAGTTATCAGCTGTTGTTTTCAAGGACATTTTGCTGAAGGTGGGCCAGGTAAAAAAGGTATGCACTCCCCCACCCAACATTATTGTATAGTTCAGCACTTTACCATCAAGTAAAAAATCTACTGAGGTCCAGATATTTCATATTTATTTCACATTATGGGAGCATCACCCTTTCTTTCTTTCCTGAGAAAGAATTAAAATGAAACAGGATAGACAATAGACTAAACTAGACTAGACTAGACATAGACTAGACTAGAGTAGAATAGAATAGTTTGTATGGACCTAGAGCAAATGTCTGATTTAACTGCCTGACCAATTCAAGGTTGACCAAGTTAAAGAGTACTACGGGCATTGTCTAGTGTCTTAAACAAGGACAGGCTTGGGACATTGACTACCTTTCTAGGAAGACTGTTCTAATGCTGACCACCCGCTTGGTAAAGAAATGCTTCCTAATGTCCAGTCTATACCTCCCATATGGCAGCTTTGAACCATTCCCACATGTCCTGGATACCAGGGAGAAGAGCTCAGCACCTCCCTCTTCACTTCCCCTCCTCAAGAATCTGTAGGAAGCAATAAATTCTCCCCTCGACCTCCTTTTCTCCAGCAAACAAGCCCAGATTTCTCAGCCACTACTATTTTTCTATTATTTCTATTACATCAGATTTCATGGTCTGCTTATGCTCGCTGTTTTTTTTTTTTTATCTCTGTAATGTTTAAATTCTTTACATTTTAATACTAAAATATGTAAGGACCATTATTTTCCCCACCGTTAATACCCACTCTCCTAACTGAAATACAAATATTTAATCATTTTGCTAACAAAATTGCTTGATTATTGTTCTTGTTAATAATTATATCTTTTTCTGTCTGTTTGACCTCTTGTTACTGGGATTAGTTTATGACTAGAGTATCTTTGCTTTCCTGCTTTTTTTCTTTATATGCAAATATGGTATAAACAATTCAGTTCTGAGTTTGGTTTAGTTTAGAATTTGCCAGATGCAGTACAAATACATTGTTCCAGATACTCAGACAGAATCATAGAATCATAGAATGGTTTGGGTTGAAAGGGACCTTTAAAGATCATGCAGTTCCAACCCCTGTGCCATGGGCAGGGGCACCTTCCACTACACCAGGTTGCTCAAAGCCCTGTCCAACCTGGCCTTGAACAACTCCAGGGATGGGGCATCCACAACTTCTCTGGTAACCTGTGCCAGTGTTTCACCACCCTCACAGTAAAGAACTTTTTCCTAATATCTAATCTAAATCTACACTCTTTCAGCATGAAGCTATTCCCCGTTGTCCTGACACTATATGCTCTTATAAGAACCCCCTCTCCAGATTTCTTGTAGGCCCCCTTAAGGTATTGAAATCACCTGAGAAAATTATTTATGCAGGTATTTCCAATGGCCATATATTACCAAACCTGTGCTGAAACTGAATAATTCTAGTAACTGCATCACACATTAAACTTCCTTCTCTTGAAGCTGGAAGGCTTCCATTGAATTTCATTGTTATTCTCTGCAGTTAGATGTAAATGGACTATTTTGTCTATTATGATACCTAGAGCCAAATTCACTGTTGATAGGACTGTTGGAGTGGCACCTGTTCACATCAGCAATGAATCGGCTCAGACTTCCTAAATGTCTGTGGAAATAATCAGTACCAATGCAGAATGTATGGTTTGGTTTCCTGTAATGCCAAGGAGAGGAAGCTTCTGGTAAATATTCTCTTGCATTCCAGTTGGATCAAGGCCACCTTCTCCTGTGAAATCTTCAAGGGCAGTTGCTGAAGCCCTTGGTTTTACTGATCTGGAACACTACATTGTTAAAATATACAGATTTATTTCTCAGCAGGAATTTAATGCTGTTAACCAAAATGTGAAAGCTGGGGAAAATTTCAGGTGTTCTACAACTTTGTAACTCTGACAGAGACATAAAACAGCTTATCTAATATGTTAGAGCAGCCCTGTGGAGAAGTACTTGGGGGTGTTGGTCGATGAGAAACTTCACAGGAGCCGGCAGTGTGCGCTCGCAGCCCAGAAAACCAACTGCATCCTGGGCTGCATCAAAAGGAGCGTGACCAGCAGGTCAAGGGAGGTGATCCTGCCCCTCTACTCTGCTCTTGTTGGACCTCACTTGGAGTATTGTGTGCAGTTCTGGTGTCCTCAACATAAAAAGAACATGGAACTGTTTTAACAAGTCTAGAGGAGGGCCACGAGGACGATCAGGGGACTGGAGCACCTCCCATATGAAGATAGGCTGAGAAAGTTGGGTCTGTTCAGCCTGGAGAAGAGAAGGCTGCGTGGAGACCTCATAGCAGCCTTCTAATATCTAAAGGGGGCCTGTAGGGATGCTGGGGAGGGACAATTCATTAGGGACTGTGGTGAGAGGACAAGGGGTAACGGGTTCAAACTTAAACAGGGGAAGTTTAGATTGGATATAAGGGAGAAGTTCTTTACTGCAGGGGTGGTGGGGTACTGGAATGGGTTGCCCAGGGAGGTTGTGAAAGGTCCATCCCTGGTGGCGTTCAAGACCAGGTTGGACATAGCCTTGGGTGACATGGTTTAGTGGGAGGTGTCCCTGCCCATGGCAGGGGGGTTGGAACTAGATGATCTTGAGGTCCTTTCCAACCCTTACTATTCTATGATTCTATGATTCTATGATTTTATGTAACATGAACCATAATTTATCCATATGCAAGTTATAACAATACTGAATGTCATATTATGATATCTTGACACTATCAAGATGTCAACTTTTTGTTCTGTAACTGTACCTCCATCTGATTTGCTAAATTTGCCAGAATTAAGTAGCAGCTAATTTATTAAATCGCACAAACACAATTTCTCAGGTGTTTTACTTTTTCACTAGAATATGTATTTAAAGCTTTTGCAGTAATTTTTTTAAATGTCTGATTTTAAAAAACATCAAAAAAATAAACCTTAACATTTTAAATTTTAAAGTTAACACAGAAGTAGCTAGCATTACTATGCATGATGTCAAACCGTAAGTTTCAGAATACAGTTGTTTTTCAACTTTCAGGTGAGCCACTAGGATAAGATTCGCCATACCAAGCTCGGCCCCCAGAAAGTAGGATGTCTGTTGTAAATTGTGTGTGTGCTTCCTCCTCAGTCAGTACAGACTTGCAGGCACTTTTGGCAGAGCACACAACCTTTCTTAGACATATGTCTCAGTACTCAATAAATCCTTCTCTGGAATTTTCTGCCTGTTTGCCTGTCAAGGGTATGAGGATAATTAGCTTGGTCTTGCTGTCTAACTTTCAGACCACTCAGATAAAAGAGAGAATTCTCACCCTTTTTGAAAGCGTAGTAAGTCAATGTCTTAGTAGTTAATATGCACCGTACAAAATATTGGAAACAAGGCATCTTGATAACATTTGGTTCAGTTTTGAAATGATATCTTGCTGATGGCAGTATTATTGAAAAGCGATAACAAAAAAGAATTGCACTTTACAATCAATAGAGGAACTGCAAGAATTGTTTATGGTGCATTAAAATGAGTGTGTATGGTGTTCAGTTTGCTACACAAGTCTGATCACCTGAGTCCATTGTTTAAAAATAACTTTGAAGGACATCTGCAAAAGAGAATTTGGTAGCATCAGATCTGGTATAACAGTGCAGTAAGTTATAACAATAAGGACCAGAGGAACATACTCTGAGATATCAAATAATGTATATACAGCAGCAGAAAGCATGCAGAAGGTGATAATTTAGCACTTGTAACCCAAACTTTATGCAAATACACTTACATGAACATTGACTATTCAGGGTAGCCTGTCATCTTTGTTTTTCAAATAGATAAACCCACAGAGCCCAAAAAGAAAGATGTCACATAAACTCCCTTGTCCAGTATAAATTTCCAGATCTAGATGAACTCATTCAGAGCTCTGACAGATAATGCTGGCAGTGCCTGTTCAAACTGTCTGCTCTACTTCTGTGTCAGATGAAGGAATGAATGCCTGTATCTCATCACCCAGTTTGGCATTTTAGTATAAGCCAGTATCATGTTTTATCCCAGCCAGCAACTAAGCACCACACAGCAGTTCACTCACTCGCCCCTGTGGTGCGATGGGAGAGAGAATCAGAAGGCTCAAACTCATGGGCTGAGACAAAGACAGTTTGATGGGACAGAAAAGGAAGAAAATAACAAGAGTGGTAATAATAATGACAAAAGAATCAAAATATACAAAACAAGTGATGCACAGTGCAATTGCTCAACACCTGCTGAATGACGCCCAGCCACTTCCCAAGCAGCGGTCCCAACCAGCTTTCACCCCTGTTTGCATATTGAGCATGACATCATATTGTACATGATGTCCCCTTGGTCAGTTTAGGTGAACTGTCGTGCCTGCGTCCCCTCCCAACATCCTGTGGCCCTCATTGGCAGGGTGTGAAGAGCTGAAAAGTCCTAGACTTAGTATAAACACTGTTTAGCCTCAACTAAAAACATCAGTGGGTTTTCAACATTATTCTCATACTATACTCAAACCTTAATACTATCCCAGCTATTAGAAAGAAAGTTAGCTCTATCTCAGACAAAACCAGGACACCCTTATGAATGTCGCTGTATTAAAGGAAGCAGGGAACCTGCAAATAGATCAAAAGACCAGAGGCAAGCAATACAAACGCAAACATGCGTAAAGCAGATAACTTGCTATTGACAATACTTTTACATTTTTAACTCTTCCTAGCTTCCCTTCTATCACAGTACTACAAACAATGAACTAAGATGAGTAGCTCACACTTTGCGTCCAAATATACTTTACTGCACACTCGTCTACCTCAGGGATCGCTTTGCCTAGGAAAGGAGGAAGAGGGAAAGGAAAAGTGACCCGAAGACTTTGTTTAAAGATCACAAGAGTGAATTCTTGAATTTCAGTCATTTTAGTATATACTCTAACAGACTCTAATCTGTTGAATTATACAGGGTCAGACATAACAACTTTGTTGCAAACTTGTATTATTTGTCAAATTCATCATGCATAACACAACTGTGTCAAAACATGCTTTTTTGGCCATCAGCTGAAATCCCACATAACCTATAGACTGTAAATTTAAACTACAGAACCTGATGAGTATTGTGGTAGAAAGTAACACTGTAAGAAAGAAATTTCATTCTAAGTGTCTAAGTAACTGACTTAAACATCATCTTGAATATTAAAAACCATCAATTTGAAATTTGCATTGTACTAACTATCCAAAGAGGAATTCGACATGTAATACTTATTATTTTATTGCAGTCAAAAGTATTTTTCGTCAAAATATTCTCACCCTTAATACCATGGTTATCCTTTTTTTATACATCCTTCCTACAATACGGTAACTGTCCTCATCTGCACAGAATCAGCTGGCTTATAGTGTCTAAAGTTAAGACTTTTTAAAGTTAAGAAATCAAATTGAAAAATATACGTAAAGGATCCTTTTTTGTTGCCACCTAACTGCAGCCTTCTGAAGGGAGGAAAACAATGTTGGCTTAGTGAGAACTGAACATCCAGGTAGGAAATAATTTGTTTGGGTGTGTGAGGAGAACTGCAAGAATCCATCTTGTTTTCCAGCCAGTAGGTTACTCCTTCATAAATCTGCCATACATTATTTTTGAAGTATCAGCCAACCTTTAAAAATTGAAAGCAGGTAAGACTCATGCCTAAAGTCTCATCTGAAAGAGATTTGCTGTGTTCTTTAGCATCAGACTAAGACATTGAACCAGAATTGATTTCTAAAACAGGAGTCCCTTGCTGAATCAACAACTATGACTCTTTGCCACCTGGGTTTTCTGCAGAGGTTTCCTGTCCGATCACTGAACCAATATCACACAGCTTAACAGTTCTGACAGTTTCACTGCAAACTACAATAGGCCTACAGAATATATGCGCCTCTCATACTATTCTATGCCCTTTCTTCTGAAAGGCAATTATTTATTTGTTCTGCTGCTTCCCCTTAGCATCAGGTGGACTTTGTGGAGTACCTACACAGTATTACAAACCACAGGAGCTGTAAAGGTAAACGTGTTTATACATGTAGCTTTAAAATCCTGTGTCAAATTTTTCCCATATTTCAGAAGCTTTCTCAGAAGGTAAGTATACAAATCTGCATTGGAGAAAATTTATTTTTCTCATATATTAAATAAATTGAAAGGAAGCTGTTAGGTATGATTTTATAATCATCCTTGAGGCAGAAACCATTTAGAGCAACACTGGAAGCATGCAGATTTCATACAAACTCAAGGAAGCATTAAGAACATTTATGATTGTTGCAGCAGAAGTCCAATTTACATTGAGCTAAAGTGAATGCATGACTTGGAATTACCAAGTGAGCAAATAAGTTGAGCAGGTCAGAACAGGATCAGTGTCGTACCTTTGGGTATGTCAGAAGTAATGCGTACTAATGTATTATTTAAAGGATTTTAATGAAAACTGAATCAGATGAAGTGAACTGTTTCTAATCTGATTTTCACTGTATTACTCTAAGCCTTACACTGTGATAATAAAGCCCATGAAATATAAAGAAAATAAATAAGCAGCGATTATCAGAGTGTAAAAAACTTGGGTCTGCTGAGCTTAAACTCAAGCACTAACTTTCTCTTATTAGTTGATTTCCAGCTTGCCAGAAAACTTATACTTTCAAGAGAAACTAACCACTGATAAAAAAAAGGCCACTTTTCTTCACCAAGGACTGTCAAGAATTATTAATCCTAGTTAGGATTTCTCATGTGGAATATACATTGTTAATTTTTCTCTCACTGTGAAATACTCCCTCAAAACTGGCACTTCTCATGTGTAATTAACAAATAGAATGCAAGGTAAAGTGCCACAGGTCTCGGTTGTGTAAGTGCTGATGTGAAATTTTTTTCACAGGATCCAGGTCTTTTGAGAAGAATAAAAAAGCCTTACTATATAACCCTCTCCAGACCATGTCAGATTCTATTCCTGCTTCTTTCCTACAACACGCTTGTCTGGGGCACTGGAAGACGTAAATTAATAGCATCAAATATGTTTGCAGTAGCCAGCTGATTCAGAAAACTGCCTCAATATTTCCCTAAAAATCCTTCTTTTCTATGGTCTGTTAGTACTTCCACAGCCATTTCCAGCAAGTTGTTATGAAGCACAAATAGTCTCAAGAATGCAATTAGAGAATGCAGGGACTAAAAACCTGGCACTTACATAATAAAACAATTACATTTGCAACCTCAAGATAATCGTGGGCTAATTTCAGTCAAGATAAGGAATACTTAGACTTTACCCGACCAAGTGATTTCACAGACTACCAACTTAGATTTTGCTTGAACTGACCACTGATCTTGACAAGTGAGAGAGAAATACATATTGGTGGCTTTCCTTGCAATATTTCATCTAACAAGTCCAAATTTTTAAACCTTTCTTGTTAAAGTTGGTAAAGAAAAGGTAAGAGTGAATGGTACGTGTATTTTCCACTCATAATGCCTTGTCTACTCTTAAGAACTGTATTCACATTGTTTCTAAATTATGAAGGAAACAAAATCTCTCCATTTCCAGAGGGTTTCAGTCTGTATTTTGCACTAAGTAATCATAATTTGTCTGTAACCTTTGTTTCTTATCTATTATGCTGGCTTTTCATATATCAGCATCTTCTCCCATCACCGTCAGAGAGGCTGATTCAGGCATTCATATGTTACCACTATACTGTTTTAAATGCTGCAGCTTGTAACTCTCAGTTCCAATTATTTTTATGCAAATGGATATGACAACAACCCACGTCTATCTTACCTCTCACTAATTAGATTCTAAGTTCTTTAAGGCATTTTTAGCTCTTTAAACTCTGCACCATACTTGAAAATATATTATTTTTGTAGCATTGCTCTTCTTCCAACACTGCAGCCCAATCCTAATAGTTTCCAAATAATTCCTCCTTGACTTGTTTCTCCTATATGATATGTTTTTTCCTCTGGGCTTTTTTAAGGGAAAATATTCTCCACAAGGAGCTCAGGAAGACATTTACTGCATAGCTGCAACTGCCAAGAAATTACTATTCCTACCATATTGCTGCTTCTACAAGACAGTGTATAGCACTTCTTTCTATAAACTCAGACATGCCAGTTAAAACCTGAATGCTTAACTTCCTTTTTATTTTATTAATTTTCTCTTTGGGTCGCAAACTGAAGTTTGACCTTGTTGTACATATTTATAGAAGCATCCCAGATATGTGTAGTGAATCCTCAATGTCTACGTTAAGAAAAAAATCTTACTTGTATTTCACAACAGTGGCAGCAGTTATTTAACCTTATAACTGTTGTATCCACAGCTTCCAAAAATATTAAATGAGATTTAAGAATAGTGTTTCCAGGCTCTACATTTCCATTTCCATTTAGACGTGCAGCAGTTTAGACTCCAGATTCAGAAAATTATTTTCTGAAATATGTCAACACATCTGTGTGCCTTGGAGAGGCACTGCACCTGTATACTTGGACAAAAACCTGGAAACAACTCAGAAATCCCACGTGATAGTTACCTTGCATTTTGATGATCAAGAAAGGGAACAAAGCACTAAAGGAATGTCAGCATGTACTAATGAAAATGAAAATAGTTTTTAAAAAAAGAATTACCCAAACTTTAATTGACTTCATAAACTACATCTATTCCATTAAGTTTTTTTGAATGTTCAAGAGAAAAGGAAGCTCTGTCATCTTCCCTAGATATTTAACCTGTGACACATTTGCTTCTTATTAGTGTGCCATTGAATAATAAAATACAGTTAATGGAGAGATCAGTATTACACCTTTAAATAACCAAACATTAACTAAACCTAAGTTCATCTTTACTGGTACATAAATTATGTTCAAACAGTAAAAAGGACTATATGCATTAAGAGATTTGTTGTAGCTAAAGCAAAACTAACAGGCATATTAACAGGCTGTGATGAGATGAAAATGTTGTCTATGTCATGGAGTATCCCAAGCTAGACAGTCACAATGACCCACTTGCCATTATATCCATAGTTTCAGTGGACTTACAAATACGCTAAAGTACTTTAGTTATTCAGGATATACAGGAAATAAAGTCTGGGTTACCCAAATAAGTAATTTGTGATCATGAAAACAAACAAAAAAAAAGCCACAAATGAAAAAAACAACCCAAACCTAGCAAAAAAAAAAAAAAAAAAGAGGTGAGGTAAATTACTGCCCTACATGTATGATTCCCTAATCTCTGGCTTTCACATGCATCATAAGGAGTCAAATTGACTGAGTTTCAACCCCTCAGTTGTCAGCACCATCCCTGTTAGAGGTAACACCACTGCAGAGAATCAGTAGGACAGAATGTGTGACCATGGTCCAGTTCCTCCTCTTCACAGATCAGTACCTTAGTACAAATCCACCTGGCTGTCCTAGTTTCAGCTAGGATAGAGCTAATTTTCTTTCTAATGGCTGGGATAGTATTGTGGTTTGCATTTAGCATGAGAATAGTGTTAACTCTCTGATGTTTTTAGTTGAGGCTAAGCAGTGTTTACATTGGGTCCAGGACTTTTCAGCTTCTCACACCCTGCCAGTGGGAAGGCTGGAGGGCTACATGAATCTGGGAGGGGACACAGCCAGGACAGCTGATCACAACTATCCAAATGGGTATTCCATACCATATGATGTCATGCTGAGTACGTGAACTGGGGTGAAAGCTGGTCGGAGGCCGCTGCTTATGAACTGGCTGGGCATTGGTCAGCAGGTGTTAAGCAATTGCATTGTGCATCACAGTGTTTGTATGTTCAAATGAATTTATCATTATTACTATCATTATTGTTATTTTCTTTCTTTTCTGTCCCATTGAACTGCCTTTATCTCAAGCCACAAGTTTTCCCACTTTTACTCTTCCCACAGCGGTGCTAGGAGGGAGCGCTTTTGTGGTGCTTAACTGCCAGCTGGGTTTAAAACTATGATGAAAGGATTCCTTCTTGTAATATAATAAAAATTATATTAAACTCCTGTTAGTTAGTTGTAACTTTTTGTGTCTCTGGTATAGGCAAGCAGTTAGATGTACATAATTAACTTTAATGGGAGCCATGGTAAGCACTATATGACAGCTTCCAAATGTTTTTGAGTATAATGTCTTGGCAGCTGTCCTTTGTATTATACCTAATATTCTGGCAGCTATTTTAGATAAGATTAAAGTGGTACAGCCTTACATGGCTTTTTTATTTTTGCGGAAGAGATCCACTTTTAATCAGACTGTACCAGTCAATACACAAATCTTGGAATGACTTTATTTTGAAATCCTGATAATAGAAAACAAAATATATTGAAAGAGAGGCAGCAGTAGAAATAATTTGAAAATCAGGGCCTTATTTTGGAATGTATTCTTCATCATTTTCTTGTATTTAAGTACAGCATATCGTTTTAACTAAAATATTTGACCTGAAGTATTGAGCGCGTGGCATAGCTTTTTGTGCATCTATTAGCACCAGTGGATTTGTTACTGACTTTCTTTGCATTGTGCCATGTAGCGACTCTACATTTCATTGTCCTTAAGACCATTGTCAGCACCTCAGTTTTGTGATATAATAGTGCAGTGGACAACTTGTTTAGGCATTGCACTACTTAATGGAAAAGGTCTAAGCAAAATAAAACTAGAATTTCTTTCCTTTCACCTTGTTCCCTGCTGAAGTAATGCAGGTTTTCTGCACTAATCTTGGTACGTACCGTCACGGTACGGATTTGTTATCTTGCTTTTTGCTGCCACCTAGTGTATTTTATAGTACATGGCCGAGATAAATTTGAAGTTTTTGTAAAAGGGGCCATATCATTAAAAGTGATTAGATCTGTATTTATCAAACAAAAGCGAAGGTAAAAAAAAACACAACTGTATTTTTCTAACAATAAAGACTTTTCCCCTTTAACATAACTCTCTATATATTCTGTGTTATATATTCTCTTGGGTATTGTTCAGCTCTTTTGACCCTGCATCTTTATTCAGCATCATTTGTCTCATCTACAGAGATTCTTCTAATTCTTTAGAGGCATTCGATTAATCTGTGATCTTTGAAGACTTTTAAGTGTTAAGTATGCATTTATTAATGTTAATTTCCTGTAGAATAAGATATATTGTAGTTTGAACTGTCCAGTAAACATAAAATGCTGGAGAAAATTTAACATTCTGAAATTACAAGCATTCGGTTCAATAGCTGGGTGTTACAGTTTCCAAAAAAACTGTCTTACTTGGCATTTGTTTGCAAGGCACAGCGAGTCTGAAAATTGTATTATAAATGCAAGCCAGCCAACTGATAAGTAAGCATTATCAACATTTAAATGCTCAAAATCTAATGAACTTTCTTCACTGTCTATTTGGACTGTTCTGATGTTATTTCATCTATGTAAGCAACTTCCATTTGTCTGAGTGCTGTAATTTACCTTGAAATTAAAGTGACTGTTTGTCAGGTTGCCAGCATCTGTATTTCTTGGTTTTTCCTTTTAACTATCTGATAAGGAGTGAAATTAGGAGTAAAATAAATTCAGAACTTGTTATAATCTGCTTTGTACTACATAATTAGCTAAACATACTATGATACACATTGTCCAGAGAGGTTGTGGAATCTCCGTCCTCAAAAGCTCAAAGAGCTTTTTGAATTCAAAAAAAGACTCAAAAGCTGTCTGGACATGATCCTGGGCAAGAGGTTGTAGGTGACCCTGCTTAAGCAGAGGGGTTGGACCAGGTGACCTCTAGAGGTGCCTTCCAACCATTCTCTGAACCTGTAATCTTTGAAAAAGAAATTCTGCTTCTGGCACAATATTATTTTTTAAAGAATCTGAATCTGATGACTGGTTTTGTTTGCCAGAAATGTCACTGTATGTGTCTTGTCCTTAGTACCAGTCTAATAATTTTAAACATTCAATAATGGCTGGTACTTCCCTTAAAGGTTTTCATAAAAGTGCCTTTTTGTATATCTTAAAAAATATAGGCTATCATACTCGATATAAGCCTAGATGGCTTAGTCACAAATGCCTGTAGATATTTCAGAAAAGGAGCAAGTGTGGGGCAGAGGAGGATAGGATGAAGGGAATTATTTCTAATTTTGTTTGATATTGCTAAGCAACAGGGTTGTACTGCTTTAGGGTCCCCTCATCGTATAAATGCATTGTACACTTAAGACAATGCCTGCCTACTTCAGGAGCTGAAGAGGCAAGGGTATTCTTTTCTGGTAAATTCTGTGAACACTGACTTTTATAGTATATTTATGTTGACAGAAAAACATACTTCTAGACTGGTAGGTAAAGACTTTAGTTTCTGTATACATAGCTTTTTATGTCTAAGGGTGTCCAAAGAACAATAAAATTATGGATAAGATTATCATGAGCCTTGAATGTCTTCCTTGCTTTTATAATTTCTGAAATAGCATTCAGCAAGATAAACATAGTGGTTTCTTCAACTTTTTCTAAATGTGTGCAAATGAAGCAAAGAAAATGGGGGAGCTACTTTAACTGTTTCTTATAATGCATTATAGATTGGTGGAAAAATACAACAGTAGTGTGCTGTAAAATTATACTTCTTTGCACTGAGATCAGTGAAGAGGATGAAGTAGGCAGAGTGCTGAGGAGCACATCGAGACAATAAGATGAAGAAAAAAAGAACAATTTACAATACAAAGGAGGCATAATTTTAACATCTCATGCATTATTAAATAGCCTATGATTTTTAGGTTACATTGTGTCTGCTATTTTAAGAAATGCATAAAAATGCTGTGCAGTACTATTTCAATAAGGCTTTTATGTAACTGTATAAATTGCAGTATATTACTGCAAATGTACAGAGCCTTATTGCAGCAGAGTACATTAAGATAATGCTAAACCAAGGGCATTATAATATATGTAATAAAATCTATATAATAGTTTTGATTTATCATATTATTTTAAGAGCATTATTTTATCCAGATGACCACAGAGTTTACATTACAGACAGTTGCCGGAATCATAAACACTGCAAACTGTCATGAAGCAATCCTGAAACCTGACTGATAAAGGCTCTCGGTTGTAACTCTCAGTAGTACTTAAGCTTACTCCTGTGGATACCAAAGCTAGAAGGAGCCAGTTACACTCTGATAACAAATTGCAAATGCACAAACATTTGTAACATGCTGGACAGACTTTAATTTGCTAAAATGGGTCATTCCCCAATTGTGCCTACAATGAAATCACTACACTGTTGTTTAACTTTTCAAGCATTTAAGCGTAATTAAATAGTCTTATAAACAGCTGTCTAGTGGTGCAAATCTTTTTCTCAGGCTTTTGGGACGTGGAGAACCCCTAGCATACATAGCAAAAATGCTCACCAGTATGAACTGTATTAAGGAATGCGTGGAGGTTTGTCACTTCTGCTTACAGATAGATTTGAGGAGTGGGGCAGCAGTAGACATGAGCCCCCTTATCTTTCATAGAATCATAGAATAGTTAGGGTTAGAAGGGACCTTAAGGTCATCTAGTTTCCATCCCCCTGCCATGAGCAGGAACTCCTCACACTAGATCACGTCACCGAGACTCTGTCTAGCCTGGCCTTGAACACTGCCAGGGATGGAGTATTTACCACTTCCACCCTACAGAGAAAGAAGCCCAGTAGCTGTAAAATCTAGCAATCTATTGACATCTTTAGGCTTTCTGTTTATAGTCATCTCCATAGTATTTGAGTAACTGCAAGAACATATCCATTACCAAAGGCTTCAAACATTATACTGCCAGATCTGACTCTTTCTCTATGCTAAATACCTGTTATAATAGGACCCAATCCTTACATGTTTCACAAGATACTGCCTGAATGATTGTTAACATATAATGTTAAGACACTTTGATTGACGCATCACTTCAGATGGGGGGGAGGGGGCAGAATGTTAGATACAGAAAAAAAGAGAAAGAAAACAAAGGCATAAAAGCATAAAAGAATATATTTAACAATGTTAAAAGGCTATTACAAGGGTGTTTTTCTGTTATGATGCATACCAGCTGACAGTTTTCTCAAAAGGAATTAAATGTATGTGGTACCAATAGTCTTCATCTACTCATTAGAGAACCTGGAGTAAAGTAAATAGAAGCCACTGCAGTGATTTTATTTGATTTAGAGTCTTTCATATCTATATAAATTTCAGTTTTGAAAGTTTGAAAAGAGACTTATTAAGCTAATTGCCTCCAGTGGCATTTTTACATTCAATTTCCCCCACTATAACTTTTCAAAGACGAACTCCAGTATTCGTTCAGAGGGTGAGCTTTCTTCTTCCACTTACTGCCAGTCTTTATTTGCAGATTATTTTTATAGATGTTTGGCTATTATCTGCATTCATGATTTATGAGTTTTTTTACACAGCTGCATATATTTTTTTTATTTTAAATGACTGACATCTATTCAAAAAGGTGGCGGAAGGGAAACATCTCCTGCGGTGTTACATCCAGTATATCATCATGTATAGTCCAAGGTTTATATGCTTGGGTTTTTGATAATCTTACATGTCTGCTTATGGTGGTAACATTTGCCTACAAGTTATAGTCACTTTGCACCTTCTGATCTGTTTGATATATCAGCAATGGTTTGGAGTTCCAAGACTCAGACTATTGGGGGTTTCTTCTGATTTTAAGCAGAAATACACTATTCTATACAGGCTTATTTAAAAAAATAAATGTTAATAATAACTCAAGTTCCTATTCTTTTAGGAAAAAAAATATATTTCTTCTAAAATAACAGAGATGGTGGAACACAAGTAGACTCATCAAAGCTAGATAGCTTGGGTATGATCTTCAGTAAAGGGAATATAGTTTTGCAGAAAAGTTTTCTGCTAAAGGGCTAAGGCCCCTGCTGAAGGGCTGAGGCAGGCTTGTAGAAAGTATCCTGAAGCTCTTATTACATCAGTGATATGTGAGTAGTCTGGCTAGCATTACAACCATTTTTAGCAAGCTAATCCAAAGGAAGTCACACATCCATTCGCATGTAAGTATCTTCAGTAAGTTTACTGTATGAAACATTAGGAATGCTATGATATTACTGATTTTGCTTCTGCAACCTTGTATTGATAAGTATGACTTCAAATAAAAATACAAAAATAATTAATTTCCTTCATTCAGAAAAAAATAGGTAATTTTGCATTCAGCAATTTTCGTCTTTCCTCTCCAAATGAAAAACTTTCCGTTTTGTAAGACAATAAGATAGTGTTTCTTTCCAGCCAGTACACTAACACACTGAAATTAAGGCCAAGGGGCAAATATTGCTAAATGGAAGTAGAAATATTAATTAATTCTATTGAATCACTGGTGTTAGATGAGTCTATGAGCAGACAACATAAGTTGTAATGGAATTCGTTTTAAATATGCATTAAGGAGTTATCTGGGTCATATTTCCAGTACTTCATTATGATCAATATAACAGGTGAGCAGTCGACAGAGAGTTTGTGGGTCAGGGTTAAAGGGAGAACAGCAATGGGAGACATTATTGTTGGGATCTGTTACAGACTGCCTGACCAAGAGGACTCAGTGAATGAAGCGCCCTATAGACAGATAGGAACAGCTTCACGCTCGAAGGCCCTTGTTCTCATGGGGGACTTCAACCACCCGGATGTCTGTTGGAGGGATCAAGCAATCCAGAAAGTTCCTCGATTGTGTGGAAAACAACTTCCGGCTGCAAGTAATTGAGGAGCTGACAAGGAGAGGAGCCATGCTTGACCTTGTGCTCACCAACAGGGAAGGGCTGGTTGGAAAAGTGATGCTCCAGGGCAGCTTTGATTGCAGCGATCATGAGATTGTTGAACTCAAGATCCTCAGGACAGTGAGAAGAGCGTGCAGCAAGCTCACTGCCCTGGGCTTCAAGACAGCAGACTTTGGCCTCTTCAGGAACCTTCTCAGTAAGATTCCAAGGGCTATAGCCCTAGAGGGCAGGGGGGCCCAAGACTGTTGGTTGATATTCAAGGATCGCCTGCTGCAAGCTCAGGAGCGATACATCCCTGCTAGAAGGAAGTTTAGCAGGAGGGCCAGGAGACCTCCTTGGATGGATAAGGAGCTGCTGAGCAAAATTCGAAGGAAAAAAGAGGCTTATAAAAGGTGGAAGCAAGGACAGGCGGCCTGGGAAGAATACAGGGATGTTGTCTGGGAAGCTAGGGACCAGGTTAGGAAAGCTAAAGCCCACTTAGAATTAAACTTGGCTAGGGATGTTAAGGATAACAGAAGGGATGCTATAGGTACATTGCAAATAAAAGACAGGCTAGGGACAACGTGGGCCCTCTCCAGAAGCTATCGGGAGAACTGGCTACCCTGGATTTGGAGAAGGCTGAGGTTCTTAATGACTTCTTTGCCTCAGTCTTCACTGGCAAACGCTCTGACCACACCACCCAAGTCTTGGAAGGCAGATGCAGGGACAGTGATAATAAAGACCTTGGGCCCACTGTAGGAGAGAATCTGGTTCAAGACCATCTTATGAACCTGAATGTATACAAGTCCATGGGTCCTGACGAAATCCATCCACGGGTCCTGAAGGAGCTGGCAAATGAAGTTGCTAAGCCACTGTCCATCATCTTTGAAAAATCACGGCAGTCAGGTGAAGTTCCTGACGACTGGAAAAAGGGAAATATAACCCCCATTTTCAAGAAGGAGAAAAGGGATGAGCCGGGGAACTACAGACCAGTCAGTCTCACCTCTGTGCCTGGCAAAATCTTGGAGCGGATTCTCCTGGAAGGCATGCTGAGGCACATGAAAAACAACAAGGTGCTTGGTGACAGCCAGCATGGCTTCACTAAGGGGAAATCCTGCCTGACCAATCTGGTGACCTTCTATGATGGGGCTGAGGAACTGATGCATAGGGATAGAACAGTTGATGTTATCTACCTGGACTTGTGCAAAGCGTTTGACACTGTCTCACATGACATCCTTCTCTCTAAGTTGGAGAGACATCAATTTGATAGGTGGACCACTCGGTGGATAAAGAACTGGCTTGATGGCCGCACACAAAGAGTTGCGCTCAATGGCTCAATGTCCAGCTGGAGTCCAGTAACGAGTGGTGTCCCCCAGGGATAGGTGTTGAGACCGATCTTGTTCAACATCTTTGTTGGTGACATGGACGGTGGGATTGAGTGTGCCCTCGGCAATTTTGCAGATGGCAACAAGCTGTGCAGTTCGGTTCGTACGTTGAAGGGAAGGAATGCCATCCAGAGGGACCTTGACACGCTTGTGAGGTGGGTTGATGCCAACCTGACGAAGTTTAACCGTGCCAAGTGCAAGGGCCTCCACCTGGGTCGGAGCAATGCCAGGCACAGCTACATGTCGGGGAGGGAAAAGATTGAGAGCAGCCCTGCAGAGAAGGACTTGGGGGTGTTGATCGATGAGAAAATGAACATGAGGCGGCAGTGTGTGCTTGCAGCCCAGAAAGCCAACCGTATCCTGGGCTGCATCAAAAGCAGCGTGACCAGCAGGTCGAGGGAGGTGATCCTGCCCCTCTACTCTGCTCTTGTGAAACCTCACTTGAGTATTGTGTGCAGTTCTGGTGTCCTCCACATAAAAAGGACATGGAACTGTTGGAACAAGTCCAGAGGAGGGCCTCAAGGATGATCAGAGGACTGGAGCCTCTCCCCTATGAAGATAGGCTGAGAAAGTTGGGGCTGTTCAGCCTGGAGAACAGAAGGCTGCATGGAGACCTCATAGCAGCCTTCCAATACCTGAAGGGGGCCTATAGGGATGCTGGGGGTTGCTGGGACTCTTGATTAGGGACTGTAGTGATAGGACAAGGGGTAACGGGTTCAAACTTAAACAGAGGAAGTTTAGATTGGATCTGAGGAAGAAATTCTTTACTGTTTGAGTGGTGAGGCACTGGAATGGGCTGCCTAGGGAAGTTGTGAATGCTCCATCCCTGGCAGTGTTCAAGGCCGGGTTGGACATAGCCTTGGGTGGCATGGTTTATTGGGAGGTGTTGGAACTAGATGATCTTAAGGTCCTTTCCAAACCTAACTATTCTATGATTCTATGATTATAACAAGTCCAGAAAACTAAAATGATACTGATTTACAGCTCGAGAACTTTAGCACAGAAAAAAGCCTTGTTTTCCGTTAGGTGAAAAATCATTCCTGTTCCAAGTTGAGTCTTGCATCTAACTTGAATTCCTTTATTACTAAAAACTCACATATTTTGATCTTTTTAACTCAAGTTGGTTGCACTAACAGAAGGATGTTATCTGGCTTCTTTGTGGATGCTATGCTGTAGTGGAGCTGTTGCTCTCTTAAGTATGGTCTTCAGTGAAAACATCTAAGAGATTTGACCAAGTTCTGAAAATCTGTGGAAAAGCAAGGATTTTCCCCATACAACAGCTCTTAGCACATTCCAATCCTACCATATCTTCTGCATAAATGCAGCAGGACTATTCAGAAACTGAACAGTAATGAGCCTTGGACCATGAGAGGCATTTATTCAAAATGCAGATGACTGTTTGGCACCCATCTGTATTTTGATGGTTTTGATTCTTTGCTTTCTAGAGATTTACTAGATTTAAACGTCATTTCCAATGGCAACTTCACTCTTCCTGAGAAGTAAGACATATCGCAGTCCCCAGAGCACGAGACACTTGTGCCTTCAGGACATTCGTAAGCTAAATGTATTGCTACTGACACTGGGAGACTAAACAGTGGAAAGTCTACTTTAGATTTTATCAATTTTCTCTGTCTTAGTATCTCTATTAACTGATTTCTAGAAAAATTTACATAATAGATGAAAATGTAATTTTACAAAATTCCAGGTGAATGCCATGTTTTCTTAGCACCATATTCCTTTATATTCCAGAAATGGCTGATGGCTCTTCACAATTAGGATGTGTTTGTAATCTTCTCATCTCTGCACAAGAGCCCTTTGAGATAAATTGCCTTAATCTGCCTTGAATGGAAACATATTTAGAAACAGACTTAATATTATTTTACTTCAGAGCGTCTTAGAATATAATTAGCAGCTTTCTAAATCTGGCATTTTAATAAATTAAAATCAGCAGGGTGTGACATAATAAGCAAGATGTCATTTTCATTGCTTTCTCTATAAAGAAAGCGGTCTTTTCCTAACTTTCTTTAATTCATTATTTTTAACTAGCTATGCATTTTAATGATTGTGGAATCACTTTGAAACATTAACTGAAATACAGGCATAAAAGGTGACCTGTAATTAAAAGGGAGAGTTGTAACTGCAGTATGTCAGGCACATCTTTTAACTAGGCATTAAGCATGCGTCTGGTGCATTGATATTGTTTATTTGTTATCCCTCGTATTCTAGAATTTGGAATATTAAAAAAAGCCTTATTCCCCTTAGGGTAAATAATTAGGGTATTTGGTTCAGTAGATACAGAGGTTTTACTGTCTTTCCCAAAGCTCATGGTAAGTAAACCATCATTACAATATTCTCAGCTGCAAGTTGGTTCTTGATTGCTCAAGGTCCACTATAACATTTTGGTCTCATTACCTTAACCTTTACCTCTAAAGGCTGATCTGTAGCTATCCAAGCCAACTGTGAAAAATTGTATGAGAGTTATAATACTGAGTGACTGAGTGGAAAATAATTGTGTATAGCAATTCAATATAAAGAAAGTCGATACATAGTGAGAACCAAAACACATTAAAAGAGGGGAAGATCTTAACTTTTCAAATGGAAGGGTTGGCTCTGAATCACAAACTACCTCTCAGGAAAGGTTTTGGAAATTTATAGGTTGTATTATTCTCTGTAGCACTTTCTGAATAATCTATGAAATACACCAACTCTGTGTTCAGTAGCAATTAAGAAAGCAGAGTAAATCCTTAGGAAGGGAGGGCGGAAGCATCATGAAAGCACAGATATGAATTAATAGGGCTCCATTACCATGCATTATTTTGTCATTTTATTCTCTCATCTCAAAAAGGAGAGTGGTGATGTGAAAGGGAAAAAGGTGAGAAGGGTGATCAAAGAAATGGAATCTGTTCATTCAACAGATTAGCTTGACATTTCCTAGCGCAGAAAAAAAGATGTTTGAAGAGTGTTATGAAAGATGTCTACAACATCAGGAGAGACATGAGAAAAGCAAATAAACAATAATTGCTCATCTTCTAATAGAACTTGTGTACATCACATAAAAGAAAAAAGAAAAAGAAATTCAAACAGAGCAGGGACCCATGCTTAGTGGAGCTGCACCACACAATGTAGGTTTCAAAGTTGACATGGGTTTAGAAAGGAATCAGAGAGGTTCATGGAGAAAAAGTATCTATTAGGGACTGTGAAACATGTCTGATTCAAGACATTCTTTGCTGCAGGTCATGGTTTATAGCTACCCTCTTTTGTGAGATTACAGCCTTGTCTGTTGTCAGAGATAGAATAATGGTAAAAAAGCACATTGGTCTGATCTGAGTAACTGTTCTCACATTCTTATCCTGTTATATCATTGTACCAGGTATAGCATTCCTGTACATTTCTCCCTAAAAGTGACTGTAATTTGCTAGTTTGCCTGCTTAAAAATCTTGGGTCAATATTGAATTGCTTTTGGATACTGTTCGTCCCAGACTCTAGACAAACCTAATATCCAGTGTAGATCAGCATGTCCAGAACTCTGCCTGACCATCTTTTGGCGACAGTGGAATCAATTTTCTAGCTCTGAATTCTCTGAAGTACTCTTACAAATAGCATGTGAAGAAAGATTGCCTCCTTCTCAAAGCTAGTATCTAGAAGTATTGCAAAATGCCCCACAGAATCAAGTCCCTGGTGTGCTTTGGTCCATCCTCTTGGGCCTCACCCTCCAGTATTTCTTAGTACAAGAATGCTCACAATTAATTCTGAGAAAATCACTGATGTTAATCAAAGGTAAGAGTTGCTAAATGGCTTGAGAATGATACATGTTCCCCATCTAAGTTGATTCACTTGACAGCATGCAGCCCACTGCCCCTGCAGTCCTTTTTTCTCTACCCTGGACCAAATCAAAGTGTCTCTGCATATTTCTATGTGCTGCTCAGCCCCACTTAGCGTCAGCTCCAAGGAATTATTCATAGCTCTGTGGGCACGTGACTGGGGTTTATACTGACTCCAGGGAAGTGGATTTTTTGTATTCGCCATCTCAGAACCCAGGCAAGGAGTCCAGTGTGGTCTGTGGGCCAGCAGGAACAAAGTCAAAAATGAAGATTTAAAGCCTATAAGGATATGCAGGATTTCTGCTCTCTATTTTTTGATTAAATGTGTGGCAGCCTGATTGCCACATAAATCCTAACCTGCTAGTGAACTCACTCTGACAAATATTTGTTATCAAAATGCAGAAGAATTGCACAAAGTTGATGTCCCTTGTAAATTCCATATTTTCCAGTCCTTGGGCTACATGATTTGTCCTTGAATAGCACATGAAATGCAAACTCCTTCAGAGTGACTGTATTGCAGTTCCTGCTACCATAGCTCTCAGGCCAGTTTGGAATTTGTCAGTTATTCAGTGGGATGGATTGACCCTGGCCAACAGATAAGCCCCTGCCAGTTGCTCGCTCACTCTCCTCCAGCAAAATGTGGGGCAATTGGAAGGGCAAAAGCAAGACAACTGGTGATTTGAGATAAAGACAGTTTAATAAGTGAAGAAAAACAAAGAAAATATCCCAATTGTGCAAAACAGATCATTTACCCTCAGCAGACCAGTGCCCAGCCAGTCTTCAAGCAATAGCTACTTTGGAAAGACTACCTTCCATTTTCCATTGCTGAGAACTATCTCATATGGTATGAGATTTCTCTTTGGCCAGTTCAGGTCAGCTGTCCTGACTGTTTCTCCTTCTAACATCCTGCCCACTGCCAGCCTACTCAAAGTGAGAACCAGAGAAAACCTTGATGCTGTGCAAGCACTGTTCAGTGATAGCTAAAATGTTGATCTGTAACACTACTTCCGTCACAAATCCAAAACACAGCACCATACAGGATGCTATGAAGAAAATTATCTCTTTCCCAGACAGACCCAGTACAGCTAGCTGGCATAATGTTGACAGCCTGATTGTCTGATCTGTTGTAACAGTAATGAACTATGAAGTATCCAGTAGATTACGTTTCAGTAATAGGTCAATGTATAAAATCATAAATAGTGTCTACATCAACCTGACTTATGTCTTGTATAAATTTTAGAGGGAGAATGTCCTTACTCTGTCCATTCAGCAGCAATTGGTTTCTTTTGGCCATGAGAGACAAAGAATAGATGAAGTACAAACTTTGACCTAAATTGAATGTATGAGGCACCTCGCTATTCTCTAGTAAATCTAGTTCCCATCAAAAACCTAACGTGTTTCAAACCCTGCATGAAATTCAATTCAGTATAAAAATTAAACTGATGTTTTTTCTAATGTCTGTCACAAGGCAGACCATCTCATCACTGTGAAATGTTTGCAGTATTAGAAATGTCATGGTGGTGAAAATAGGATGATAATTGAAAAGTTAGCTTTAAAAATATAAGCATTTTTAATTGAAAACATTTTCATCAGAAGTTTGTTGATGACATAAAACTGGGAAGAGTGGCTAGTACCCCAGAGTGCTGTGCTGTCATTCAGAAGGATCTAGACAGGCTGGAGGGATGGGCATGAAGGAACATCTTGAAATTCAACAAGGGCAAATGCAGGGTCCTGCACAGGGGAGGAATAACCCCATGCACCAGCACAGGTCGGGGGCTGACCTGCTGGAAAGTAGCTTTGCAGGGAAGGACCTGGGAGTCCTAATGGATGATAAGTTGACCATGAGCCAGCATTATGACCCTGTGGCCAATGGTGCCCTGAGATGGATTAGGAAAACCACCACCAGCACATCAAGGGAGGTAATACTCTCTCTACTCAGCTGTGGTCAGGCCTCATCTGCAGTACTGTGTTCAGTTCTGGGTTCCCCAGTACAAGAAGGACATGGAGCTCCTGGAGCAACTCCAACAAAGGGCTGCTAGAACGATTAAGGGTCTGGAGCATCAGACCCTTTCCTCGTATGTGGAAAGGCTGAGGGAACTGGGCCTGTTCAGCCTGGAGAAGAGACAGTTGTCAGGGGATCAGATCAATGGGTATAAATATCTGAAGGGAGAGTGTCAAGAGGATGGAGCCAGACTTTTGTCAGTGGTGTCAGGTAATAAGACAAGAGGCAACAGACATAAACTAATACACAGGAAGTTCCACCTGAATGTGAGAAAGAAATTCCTTACTAGAGGGTGAGCATTGGAAAAGGTTGCCCAGAGTTGTGGAGTCCCTGGAGATATTCAAGAGCCTTCTGGAAACAATCCTGAGCAACGTGCTCTAGGTTGACCCTGCTTGAGCAGGGAGGTTAGACTAGATGGCCTTTAATGGTCCCTTCCAACATCAACCATTCTGCAATTCTGAGGAATAAAAGATCTTTTACCTTGGTGCTGAATGTGATGGAGTGTAATAACTAGGCTTTCCACTTCACATCTCTTTTCTCTTTGCCACTCACACCATTTCAAAATTGTTAGTTTTTGAAACATCACCAGAGTAGCAAAAGATAAGAACGGCATGTGTCTCTGCTACCCTGTACTGTTTCAGGTGAGGAGGCATAGCTTGGTGTCAATGTGTCTTGACCACAGGACAGGTCTTAGAAGCAAAGAGTTTCCATTTCAAGAATACATGTCACATAAGCTAAAAGGGAGTATGGCTTTGTATGCCTGGAGGAAGAAAGGATTCTGAGTTTCTCCCATGAGTTAATAAGACATGTCAAAAATGACTCTGATAGATCACCAACTTTTTTTTCATGTTTCAGAAAAGAAAGAGTGCATGATACTGCCCCATCAGCCATGACTCCTTTGCAGGGAGATTACTAGTTTTCATTCATAGATCAGAGTACAGCTGCAAATCCTGTGAGCAGCTGTGAACTTTGCTCTAATTTCTTCTGGGAGAGTGTGAAGGAATTTCTTTTTTTGTCATCAGATTGTCTGCAATAAAGCGCATTTTGGGGCTTTCTTACCACATCTCTCATATGCACGTGGAAAAACTCTGCTGTTGCAATATGACAGGTGACAGGAACATGCTGAGGGTTGTGCCCTCCAGAGGTTGCGTTCCCTGGCAGGCAGGGGAGCACAGTGACTACAGAGCAATGTATTCATTGAAATGATGATGAATGGGGGATGAGGCTTTAATAGCTTGGCTTGTAAGAGGACAATACCTTTCCCCCAGGATACTTAACCTTCATAAACCAGGACATAATACTATTTCAGGCAACTGTTTAAGAATGAGAGGGTACATTACCAGCCATCCCCTGGCAGGTGGTGACGTATGAGGAAGGAGTGATTAATATGCAGTTCATGATCCTCTATGATTTAGGCTGGTGGTTCTTAGATGAATTCATAGTTATAGTGCTCCTTGCATATCACTGTACCATGTCAGCAGCACAACTTAGCTGTGTATACAAAAAGATATTTGATAAATAATAAATAGAGTGCTAAAGGGGCTCCATGAAAGCTATGTTGTTTGTTTTTTTTTTTTTTTGTCTTACCTAAAATTTGAGATTTATGGAGTTCTCTGTAACTTAGATTAGTTTGTCTGTTTGGAGCATAACTCCTCTACTTTGGAGCTAAAAGTCACCCTTAGATAAAACGAACAAATGTACCAAAATCATGATACATTACAGACCTTTTAAAGTCATATCAGCAACTTTTTATGTGTGTTCTGCTTATAACTTCTATTTGTACAGCTTCAAATGTTCTTTGTTTGCTAAGTCAATCTGTAATATCTTTTTTCTATTTTTAGCATTTATTACAGAGACTTTCACTGTTCATGAGTTAGTCTTTAATAGAAACTGTAATTATTACCATATATAAATATCATGCTGTATAGGACTGCTTTTAGCAATAAAAAAAAATAGCCTTCCTGAAAGCAACAGAAGCTGCATGGTATTCTCTCTGCATAAGCGATGCTGCCACAGCTATCACTTGTGGAGCTGAATATTTACAGTACTGGAAAAGCTTACCATGGAAACACCCTAGGAATGAATTGTTCCATTCTTCCAGTACTGCAATTTCTAGACTAGCAAAAATCTAATTGCTGGAACACAGAAAACACATAAATGATATCTTAAACATAAACACTGCTTTAGATTATACTAAAAGACACAATTATATTACACAGAAAATATATTTAAGGGTAGCTATCCAAGTTACAGAAATTTCTGCCAGAAAAAAATATTGCATTCAGTAAAATCTTGGAGACTGAAATCAGCATCTGCAACACGAACTGCTCTTACCTGGCTTTCTTTACAAGGACAAAGCAGATTAAATCCCAGTGAAGATATTCCATTTCTGTTGCGTTAGCAAAAACCTCTGCCAGAGGCGCCCTTCTCACAAATACCACTGTGATATGAATTTTGTTGGTGTTTAACAAGTTAAAAGATTATTAATAGTAACACGTTTGAAAACAGTTCAGTTATTCATCTCCTTGACACCTTTAAAAATGTGGTAGTGTATGTACAAATGGAAAGTGAGATTTTAAAAAATTTGCTCATCATATAATCATTGATTTTATATTTTAAATAGTACAGTTGAAAAATTATTAATAAATGTTTATAATCAGCTATTTTTTATATCAGTTAAAGATTTGTTAAAGCTCTTGTCTCATAGATAGTACTCTAAACAATGATATACTTAAATGCAAATGATCTCATATGTATTTCCAGTCTGAATTTGGGTTATTTTTGTCACATGTTTGTAAATTCAAGTGTCTTCTTTAAAGAGCAGCTTATTTCCATTCCCCTGAAGCTTTCAAGATAAAATAGCCTGTAGAGCCAGACTGAGAGAGTAACTTCATGGTATTCTTCCACATAAATGTAACAAAATGGATCGGAATTGTGTTGTCAAGAGCAACTGACTTGCTCCTCTGAAGGAAGTCTGGAAGCAAAAGGCAGTACTGCTAATGATGTTGTGATGCAATGGGTTTCCTCTAACATAAATTCTCATGTAATTTACTTTTTCAAGACAGTCATTTACCTTTTGCTGCAAATAAGTCAGACTACCTGGTTTATCTGACCACTTGAGTGGAAGTTGCTCATGATCAGTGTAGCAAACTGCAGTTCCCTATGAGAAGACTTTGAAATCTTGGAAATTACTAAGTTACATAGTTCTGCAACCTATAAATGGATCTAATATTAAAGTAATGACAGGTTTTTGTGCTAAAAGATTGTTTTAAAATTTGAACAAAAATGAGTAACAGTATACAATGCATGGTTAATGAGAACAGTGCAACAAGCAATACGCTGCACACCCGTGTTCACTGTCACTACTTTGAATATGGTGCTCATGAGTCCTGTTGCAAATAGTAGATACATTGGAGAAAAGACTGTTCAGAGCTCTAGGGACTGCTGGGAGCAACTGGAAACTTTCTGTTATAGGAATTATGAGAGATTTTCAAAGGACAAACTGAAATTAGGCAGCATGTGATTTCAGTGGGAGATAGAGATCTGTTTTCTACTTTACACTGTTTAAAATGTTTATGTATTTCCCCAACCACATTTCATATAGTGTTAATTTTTTATTATTAAAATCATAGCCTTTCAACTATTCAATCTTTTTAATTTCTTTTTTATAAATACATTTTAGCAGATGATACCATCTATTTTCTATTTGTCCCATACAACACAAGGAAAGAGAACACGTAGATTAACTGGAAAGATTGAGGATACTGGGGAAAGGAGTAGTGTCAGTGTTAATTGCAGCCCTTGAGGCGGACCCAGCCGCACTGACTGTTATTTCTGTTCCTAGATGTGGCCAGGGAATGGATTTCTGCCCACATAAATTGTTCTAACCAACCACTGCTTGCTGTACTTTTTCCTGAGGGCTCTTTACCCGTGCACCATTAAGTGTTATGTGTCCAGAAGTACTTGATACTCCACACTTGCATATCCTCTTGTGTGACAGGAATGGTCACAATTGTCACGAGAGGACATGACTTTTTAAGCACCATACTTTTTAATGAATGGGTATCCATTGTGATGGGGGATCACCTGTGTAATCACCATCTGAGTGGAAAATAGAGGTTAAATAAGGTTTACAAAAGACTTCAGGAGATGCTTCTTGATCCTGAAAAGATAGATAGTACTGGGTTGGGTATTTGAGTGTGTACATTCCTAAATAAAACAATCATAGAACCATAGAATCCTAAATTCCTGAAAATAATGACATCTTTCAAAGTCCTAAAAATTAATTTTCTGTTTGAGCTGAACTGTTTTGTACACAATGGTCTATTTCTTGCATGTTGGCAGCATGCAAGCGACATATTGGAACCTTTTTGTCACTCCTGTTCTTCTTTTTGAAGTGGAATTTGAACCTTACCACTCAGATACTTATAATCTGGATCGAAGAATTTGAAAGTATCTTTTAAATGGGAAAACCTATTTAGTCCATGGTAGAACCAGTATAACTCTGAATATAAGCCTGATTCAAAGAAAATGTAAAGCAAAAACATTTTTCTATGAGTGCACTCAACCAATCTGGAAATACTTGCCCTAGGAGTTTTTAAAACTGATGTAGTTCACAAGTGATCGAGACTTGGCTTAAAAAGAGCCTGTCAGTGGTAGTTTGAATAAAGAGAATCAATTCAGAAAGCTGTGGTGGGTTGACCCTGATTGGACACCAGGTGCTCACCAAACCCACTCTATCACTCCCCTCCTCAGCTGGACAAGGGAGTGAAATTATAATGAAAGGCTCGTGGGTTGAGATAAGGACAAGGAGAAATCACTCACCAATTACAGTCATGGGCAAAACAGACTTGACTTCGGGAAATTAATTTATTACCAATCAAAACACAGTAGGGCAATGAGAAACTAAAAAACACTTAGAAACATCTCCCCCCACCCCTCTTTTCTTCCTGGCTCAACTTTACTACTGATTTTCTGAACCTCCTCCACTTCAGCATCTTGGGGAATGTGGCACAAAGTCAGTTCATCACACTTTGTCTCTGCTGCTCCTTCCTCTGCTCCTGTGTAGCATCCCTCCCATGGGAGTTCTCCACGAACTTCTCTAATACTAGTCATTCCCATGGGCTGCAGTCTTTTCAGACAGCTCCAGTGTGGGTCCCCTGTGGGGTCACGAGTCCTGCAGCAAACCTGACCCAGCGTGGGCTCTTCTCTCCATGGGGCCACAAGTCCTGCCAGGAGCCTGCTCCAGCGCAGGCTTTCCACAGGATCACAGCCTCCTTCAGGCACCTTCCTGCTCCGGTGTGGGGTCCTCCATGGGCTGCAGGTGGAGATCTGCTCCATCCATGGGCTGCACCATGGGCTGCAGGTGAATCTCCGCTCTGGCAACTGGAACACCTCCTGCCCTCTTTCTTCACTGACTTTGGTGTCTGCAAAGCTGTTTCTGATACATACTCTCACTCCTTCCTCTGACTACTGTTTTTTCTGCACAGTAACTTTCTCCTCTTCTTAAACACGTTATCCCAGAAGCACCACCATCATCACTGATGGGCTCAGTCTTGGCTGGCAGTGGCATCTTGTAGCCCGCTGGCATTGGCTCTGTCAGACACTGGGGAAGCTTCTAGCAGCTTTTCACAGAAGCCACCCCTGTAGTCACCTCCCCCCCCCCGCCCCGTCTCTCCCCCTACCAAAACCTGGCCACACAAACCCAATACATAAGTGCTTTCAGTAAAAAAAAAAATATAGAGAGTGAATAACCAGAGCTTTCACAAAAAGAATTCCTGATTGGGAAAAAAAAGGATTCAAAACAGTAAAGCTAACAAAAGCACTCAGATCTAGAGAAGGCACTGTAATTGAGGAAACCTGGTTGAAAGTACTAAAGCAGCAGGAAAGCTGAAATGATTTTCAGGCACTGTATAATACAAGGAAAGATTGGCAGATGTATTATATAGTAGAAAAACACCTGCTGTGTGCTAGGAAGAAATGCTTCCTTTATATATTGTTCTGTAATATTTTTAAGATTATTGCTGAGATAAGGCTATCCTTCTGGCTGCAATGAGTTTCTGTGGATTTGGCTATTACACAAATCTTTCAAAGGAAGATCCTAATCCTCTTTACATTATCCTGTTATTTTTCTACAAGGAGATTAAATGAATCTTTGCATGAAGTGTAATTCAACTTTAAGTGATAAATTGTGATGCTCCTTTCAGTTCCTAGTTATTTAAAACAAAATGGCGCTAGTAATAAATAGTAGTAACAACAGTAAAATTAACTGAATTATACCCACTATTTATTAACTGAAGAAGCTTGGGAAGCTCTTTCCTCCAACTTCCATAACTGTCCCATACAATATACTGAGATCACTAAAAGAACTTCTGTAGTTAAATATTGAACCCACTCCAGCACGTAGTTTCTTACATTCTTAGCTTCTCACTGTCATAATTGAAGGGTGTGTAGTGGGCTGCCTTTCAGGGAAGCCCTCTCATATGTGACTGTAACAATGGCATGTACAGTGCTTTTAGTGGGAATGGCAGAATATAATGCTCCCACTTCAGAGAAGGAAAAAGCACAAGCATATAGATAATTATAGCCTGCTTTGGAAAACCACAGCACTGTATCACCAGAGTGCAAATTATGCCTATGGCACATTGTACAGAGGCATTATAATCTTTTCTTTTAAAAACAGAATTAGTTTAAAAGCAAAAAACTGTGATTAAATACAGCTGTGACTGTATTATTAATGTGTTACAATCCAGTCTCCCCTTACTATGCAATATTTAAAACCAGGAAGTTATCAAAACCTGTGCTAGCATCCTAAAGCTGTCAATCTTACACAAAACTTTGATTTCCTTAAATCAGGTCACTGATGTCATACTGATTCAAGGAGAAGAATTTGATAGAATTGCCAATATCATGTTGTACAGTGCAAAGTCTTCTTGATTATTCTCTTTCCAAGCTAATGTCTAGACTGAAGATCAAAGGAATATTTTAACATGGGTAAAGGTAATGAAAAGAAGTGTGTCACTCACCACTTCGGAGTTGTTCAGAGGACAGTTCATCTTCCCTGCACCTTTTTCTTTATATATCGTGTCCGGTGACATCAGGTGGTGGTGCTCTAGGAGTATTGTTCTTGTCTTTTCTTCACTATTTCTTTCTCTTCTCCTATTTTCTCACACTGTATCATTCTTCCTTCATATGATTCTGGATGGTTAGGTTTTTTCTCAGTCTACTTCTGGAGTTCTTCAATATTACAGTTTAAAATCTGGAGGCTTTTTTGGTATATAACCTACACCATGGCTACCTGATTTTCTTTTGGTGGCATATAAATATGTATCCATATTAGCAGATAATGTAGTTCAATTGGAATAGATTTACAGGGCATATCAATTAGGGCTAAGGACCCAGCATCCTCATTAGTCATGTTTCAGGGAGCTTTAACTCACACTGGGCCTCGTCTGGCCCGATGGACTGAATGCCCACTAGCAGCTGGAGTACTTGAGGTGCAAAAAAATCTTCTGGTGCAGGTTCATCTGAAAGAAAATTAGTTCACGCACTCGAGACCACTCCAAAATATGAATGAAGGCATTTCAACTGGTGACAGCAGGGAGGTTTTCTTCAAATCTCTTTTAGATCTCTCTGCATCTGAACTCAAACGCAGGTGTAGATATATAACACATATAAGACAAACATTCCAAATCTGTTTCTAATTTTGCAGACTCAAAATTCTGATATTTTTCTTGTTTCTTTCATGCATTATTCACTTTTTTCAGCTTACATGTGTAATTATCCAATAACTTTTTCTTGAAGCATTCACAGGTACAATGTAGACAACAGATATTACTGTTCTGATTTACTGTCTCCTTTCATTTGCTTCTCGCATTTATAAAGGATAGAAGGATCATGAAATAGTGAAATCCACTCAGGAAGAGAGAAGTCCATGGTCATTCAAGCATTTATGTGTTTCTTGCAGGTGAGATTAATTCAGCAGAACATGAGGAATCTTGTCATTTTCTTTATAAGTACAGTGACAGAATGCTTTGAGAGGGAATAGGAAGTCATTTGGGACTTCATGTGCTGTGATACTTTTTTCTCTATGGCTAGCTGTTATACTTACAAGTTTTGTATTCTTTTGTAGAACTTTCTAAAAACTGTTGTCTTTGCCTCATTAGGAATCACTCTTTATTATTAGGATGCTATGGCATGAATAGAGAATCGTTAAAACATTGCTCATTTTTGTAACAATAAACTCCTCGCAACTTGTTATGAGAGCTGTTATTTTTAATGTTCTCTACAATAGCAAAAGTAAGGCTATAAAAAGAAATGGCTGACATATACAGCTCAATAGAAGAATGCATGAAAATTGTTTTTCTAAAGATGAAAACTAAAGTCTATGCATTTTGTCAGTCAGCAGGGATGACCTGTCTTCTCTTCTATAACAAAACAGAAACACATTTGATGAATTAGTGATCATCATCATCAATTGTAGATTTCTAGGAAGAATTCAGTTTATTGTTTCTTTTTTAATTAGCTGAATCTCATAATGCTGATATTAAAACAGTAGAAATCAGGCTTCTTGATGCTGCACAAACAAAAGCAATCCAGGATCTTTTACATTCCTCTGCTGGTGTCTGAAGCAGATCTATAAATAGAATAGGCTACACACAGAAATTTATTATTGCAGCTGATAGTAATTTTCTTTTGCAAAGGTGTCTGGAGGCATTATTCATGAGATTCATTCTGGCAGACTCTCCAGCTGAGATCCTCTCTCCCCAGAACCGCAGGTGGTCTGTTTAGAAATGCACTGATCAATTGCTATGCACAAAGGCTGTCACAAGACTTACTTATTTCCCTGTTTTAAAAAATACAGGGGTTATCTCAGCCCCAGATTATTTTCTCCAACCTGATTGCATGGACATTATAAGCATTTTCAAGATTTTTAAAAATCACATGTATTTTGCATTTTATCACTGAACATCCTAATAATTATGCTATTATCTGGACAAACACAAAGACTGTGGTTTGATACAGCTCACATCATGTCTTCTGTATTCGTACCCACTGGCGCATGTGACCTTATCAAGTATAAGGCAGACATGTTTTTGTTCAATACTGAGGATATGTAGTAATGACATGAGCTGACCTATATAGCTGTCATATAATTTCAGTCATAAAAGAAGGGGAAAATCAAATAAGACCTTTAATGAAATTGTATTTATAAGAAGTGATAGGTAGAGATGTCTTGCACTGCTGCTTTTCCTATCTTATTTTGGTTTTTCTACCATATCTGCTGTTGTGCTACCTTTGTATACTAAAACCCAGGTAATTCATACAAGCAGAATATGCACATTTCTAAACATTTGTTTTTATCTCCTCTCAAGACTGATTCCAACTTATTCTTTCCCTTGCCTATTCTACTATTCTGTCTATGATTGAGAACACAAAACACATGAAAGCAAAGATATTACCTGTGTATTCTGGTTCAATTTCAATGTAATCACTACTGTAAGTATTCTTATTTCAGTTCTTTACATCCTACTACGTTGTCACAAGATATATGTAATAGCTGAATGTACAAATGATGTTTCCATTTGCAAAGTAAGCTAGTAGCTTTATAATTTTTGTTTTCACTTTCTTTCCTTTTTTCAGCTGTAATAGGAGAGCTGTTTTTCTGTAGCACTTATTTCAACTGTGTTATGAAAGCAGAAGCACGAATAACAAGTGATACATGCTAAAAGCCACATATCTTACCAGGAAAGGAAAGATAAATCAAAATATAAAATTAAACCCAAAAGAATCTCTCAAGTCAAGTCACCCATATGCCATAAAGTATTTTGGCATCTCTAATGCCAAGCACACAAGCAAAAAACCAACCAAACAAACAAACAAAAAAATGTATTTCAACCGTAAGTCAAATGTCACTGGTTTTCTGTGAATATAAAACCCATCCTGGTTTTTTTAAGGCATTTTGGTACTTATTTTTTTGTTTTTCTTTTAAATTTGTCAGTGATGCAGAAAATTGGTTTTGTGAATGCCCTAAACTCTACTCTGGAAAACTCTGCCAATTTGCGACTTGTGAAGAAAATCCATGTGGAAACGGTGCTACATGTTTTCCAAAGTCCAGGCGAGACGTCGTTTGCCTTTGCCCATATGGAAGATCTGGCATCCTCTGCAGTGATGGTAAGAACCATTTTCTTTATGCATAGGTGATAGTTTCTATCATTCACAGAGAATGTACAATAAACAAGCCAAATTATTTGAAAACAAAACACTGAAAGTGACCAGCTTCCCACCTACAAACAAAGCCCAAAATCCAATCATATGTAAAAAAATATCTCAGCTGAGAACCCTCACTGCCTGTTGTTTCATAAAAATGTTGACCAGAGAAAGAAAGACAGAGGATCAAAGAATTTAAGAGTAGACAATATAGGAAAAAACAGACAGTGTCTGATATTTTAGTCATTTATCTCAGAAGAAGCTGAGAGATTTGACTGAGAACTCCTTTGGAGAAATTATTTTCTCCTGTAGTTTGAATTTTCCTCTACTTAGGGAAGCATTACTTTGTACATTTTGTACATTAAAAGAGTGCATAAATAATACTTTCTGGATTGTAAAAATACCAGAGGTACTAAAATTTGATTAATTTCTCAGGTCAAAAAAGTGGAACAAATTAAAATTTACCAAGTGCGTTAGTATGAAACAGCAGACAGGATGAAGGGAAATTAATAAAGCTAAGTAAATAGGTCATCTTGACTAATATTATCAAATGAATGGCTTTTGTTTTTCAATCATTGTTTATAATGATTGTTCTAGGTCAGAAACTCCTGTGTGTGAGCATCCAAGGCTCTCTTTTCCCCTAACAATGTAATAAGAAGGAATGATTCAAAAACCTGAGTATAGAAAATAATCATTGGTTCTGAGCTGATTTACCAGTGCATATGCAGTGCTTTTCAAAATAAGCAGTATTCAGATTGGATCAAGATCTACATTCTCTTTTTCTTCGTATCACATACTTCTGTAACTCTTATTTAAAATTTTAATTTCCAAAATTTTCAGCAGATTAATGTTTGGTTTATCCATGTTTTCACCTAACCCTGATAATTGATAGCCAGTAGTGAATATATAGACAAGTGTATGAAACATGTATGATACTTCCCTGATAATCTTTCTTAACTTGTGGTATCACAAGATACTGGGGCTTCCTGTGCTGGAGTTGGTACCTGGTATAGCCTTTGATAGATTAATTTTCTTCCATGTACTTCTCTAATTGGTCTTTGGGTCTATATAAACTTGATACATAACATCCCTTGGCAAAAACTCTAGAGCTTGAGTAAGTATATTGCTTGTGCAGAAGTACATTCGTTTGCTAAACTGCTCCAATTACTAATGACATTAATGCCTCAAGATTGTGTGAGAACAGATGTTTCATAGTTGTTCCCTGTTTTATGAATGTTTCCCTGTTCACCTTCTCCATGTGCCTCCTGATTTTATATATATCCTTATTATAACCCCCAAAAAATATTCTGCATAGTTCAAGTAGATTCATTCATTTTTGGGACACCAGCCATACTGTATCTTAAGCCATCCAGGCTTCCTTTCTTTGTTGTTTCTCAGCGCCACTGCATCCTCTTTAAACTGAGGATCCAGAGCTGACAGCAATACTGAAGATGTGATAATATATAGCACTATTAGACGTCTTTCTGTTTTACTCTATGTCCTTTCCTTAAACATTTCTTTCAGCTTATTTCCTTTTATGAGCTCACTGGTGTTTTTCATGAAACTGCTTATTAAAACTCCTAACACCTTTTTCTTTGAATACTGATGGCAAGTTCAGAGCCCACTATTCTCTGTATAAGGCTAGGACTGTTTGTGTAATCTACCTCAATTTACATCTGTCAACACTGAGTATCATCTAATGCTTTTTCCCTGTAGTAGTTCAATGAGGCTCTTTGTGTCTCTTTGTAGTTAGCTGTCTCTAAATTGAGAGTGAGTAAAAATTGATGGAGCCTAAATTGAGAGAAAGTACACAAAATCATTAGTTTGATTAGACTACATAGCTGAAGGCTTTGAAAGAATTAAGTTTTTTTGAATGGAGTAAGAAAACTTTCTGGATCATCACTGTAAGCAAACAAAATGGGGAAGAGCACACAGCTTCATAGCACCAAGCATAAATCTAGCGTCAATAAGCCCACAACACAAAAAAATATTGAAACACAAAAATTTATTCTATTGACCTGTGTCTTAAGAGTTTAGAAAAAATAGAAATTAACTGATCACAGACAGCAGACTTGTTAAGCTGGACTTTGCACTGAAACTTAAAATGAGCTGCAAGAAAAGCCTTTTTATCACATATGCTAAGTCTGAACAAACAGGGAAGAAACAGCCACAATGCAGTGAAGTCTGGGTGCAGCCTTAGGGTTTGCCCTAGAAGCATCAAAGCTGTACATTTGGTGAGGTGTTTTGAAGATAGTGATAGATTGCCTCATTACAATGGCAGAGCAATATAAATTACATTAGAAACAGAACACAAGTTTGATTGTTTACTATAACAAAATGAATGGCCAAGATAATAAACTTGCTAGAAAGAAATGGTCTATAAAATTTAAAGTTTAGGTGCACAGATTTTCAAATAATCATCTCCTGTTTAAGATATACAAAAATGTTGTCTCTGCTGTTAAGATTAGTAACCAAGTGCACACTACTTTGGGTCTAAAACACTGAAGGAAAGCTTGTTTCTCCTAAATGTTTATTGAGTACTGCTTGGACTTCACCAACAAGAAGTGTGCAAGAAGTTACAGTGATTATTTGACAAAATTAATATAGCAAATGTACCGAAAAGAACTGCAGATTTCAAGCCAGCATTGCTGCTCCTACCAATATTATTTACAAAAGACAAAGTAAAGCTAAATAAAGATGTGAACAGAGCCACAAAGTAACCCACTGCTACAGAACTTGCACATATCAGAGCAGCCATTGCCATCTGTTAAGAGTTCAAAGACACTTTACATCAATCTCTCCGAATATGTAAGAAAAAGTGATAATAAATCTGTGCCACTATTAAATGTGGGGAAAAATAAAAACAAAAAAAACAAAAACAAAATGCTTGGTGCAACAAGTTAAAAATACATCATTTTATGGGAATCCACAACATTCTAAAAGTGAGAAAACTGCAGGGCTATCATAAATATGACAAATGAGGCAAAACCAATATAAATAAGAAAACCAGACAAGCTTCTGGGGCTAGCAAAGATTTTTCTTCTATTTCTGAAGCAGATGGAGCTTACAGCAGTCTGAACAGGCTCGTAACAATTGTTCTGAGTTTATTTTAGTTACCCTATGCTTGTTTTAGACATCAAAAAAAGCTTCCTAAAGTCATGTCCATTTTTCCAAATATGTGTAATAATGTGCATTGTCTCTCACTACACATCTTTTCCTGCTCTTATCACTAGATGACCGTGTTATTATAACTGCAAGTTGACTATTATATGTCGAAATCTCTCTCAAGAAATTACATAGCTAAGGCATAATGAACGGATCAGTAGCCCCAGGGGATGGTAATATAAGTTAGAAGAGAGGACAGGCTGTGTTGATCGGAGGAAGGACACAGCCAGACAAACTTACTGACCAGCCAACTGTTTTCATGCCCCCTTTGTTCCTGTATCCCTCTATTTTCCCATATTCATTCCTCCTAAATCACCTAATTCCCTCCTTCTTCCCTCCTTTGTTTTCCCCCTTAGACATCCATAAGTCCTTTGCTGTTCCAAAATGCTCTTCACCTGCACCCCATAATATGTCCCCAACTCCATGGCAGCTACACCCCACTGTTTAAAAGGTGCTCCAGTGCTGATTTGTCATGGTGAGTGTCACATCGGGACACTAGGGCTGAGGGTCTCTTGGGTCACCCCTGGGAGGGGCCCAGACAGGGTGTCCCTTTCCTCTGAATCCTTAATTTGGGTTCCCACCTTCGTTTGGACTCTGTACTCTTCTGGGATTGTGGGGGTGGACCTGTGGTGGGCTGATGGTTCCTGGGATAGGGCTGGGAGCAGCTGGGGCAAAGTCATAAAGGAGTTCCACCACTTACCATTGTCTCTGCACTGCTTTGCATGTGCGAGGGCAAGCATTTATCACATAACCAAACGCTTGATTTGAGGAGTTAAATGCCCCCATGATTTTCAACTCAAAAGGGTGCAGTTGTCTAAAACAAGAATTTAGCCACTTATTAAAATAGAAAACAGGAAATATTTAGCAATGAACATCATCAGTATGCAACAATTGGGAGCAGAGGCTGTGTCTACATAGGCAACTAGACTCAATCTCCAAGGTAACTTTGGCTTTTTAAGCTACAAAGAGAGTGATCTACATCATTTAAACTGAGTCCAGTTATGAACTCTGGCTTTTTAGTAGTTTTATGAGAAAGCAGCCAACATTCCAGCCCTACTCTGATAAAATTTTTTCATACTTATTTTAGTAACAAGTTGCTTGTATTGTTTTTCTTGCAGATTGTAAGTCTCCTCCAGCTTTAGGGTCACACTGCTGAATGAAAGTGCTTTCAAATAGCACCATTTCAGACCAAATGACTACAGAATACACATTCTCCAGCAGTGCTATGAATTTTATTTTTTTCTGTAAAATGCTTGCTAAAATACTTCCAATATATTTGATATTTCTGCTTTTGAAGTTGGTCAGGAAGACATATCAAAAACTCATTATTGAAGTGAGGATTAGATTAACACTAAAGTGCCTGCCAACCAGTGAAATTTGTCATTTCATAAGCTCTAAGACTTAAATGAACATAGAATCACAGAATCATAGAACAGTTAGGGTTGGAAAGGACCTTAAGATCATCTAGTTCCAGCCCCCTGCCATGGGCAGGGACATCTCCCACTAAACCATGCCATCCAAGGCTATGTCCAACTCGGCCTTGAACGCCGCCAGGGATGAAGCATTCATAACTTCCCTGGGCAACCCATTTCAGTGCCTCACCACCCTTGAAGTAAAGAATTTCTTCCTCAGATCCAATCTAAACTTCCTCTGTTTAAGTTTGAACCCGTTACCCCTTGTCCTCTCACTACAGTCCCTAATGAAGAATATCAGCATCCCCCAGCATCCCTATAGGCCCCCTTCAGGTATTGGAAGGCTGCTATGAGGTCTCCACGCAGCCTTCTCTTCTCCAGGATGAACAGCCCCAACTTTCTCAGCCTATCTTCATACGGGAGGTGCTTCAGTCCCCTGATCATCCTCGTGGCCCTCCTCTGGACTTGTTCCAAAAGTTCCTTGTCCTTTTTATGTGGAGGACACCAGAACTGCACACAATACTCCAAGTGAGGTCTCACAAGAGCAGAGTAGAGGGGCAGGATCACCTCCCTTGACCTGCTGGTCACGCTCCTTTTGATGTAGCCCAGGATACGGTTGGCTTTCTGGGCTGCAAGCACACACTGCCGCCTCATGTTCATTTTCTCATCGACCAACACCCTCAAGTCCTTCTCTGCAGGGCTGCTCTCAATCTCTTCCCTCCCCGACGCGTAGCTGTGCCTGGCATTGCTCCGACCCAGGTGGAGGCCCTTGCACTTGGCATGGTTAAACTTCATCAGGTTGGCATCAGCCCACCTCACAAGCGTGTCAAGGTCCCTCTGGGTGACATTCCTTCCCTCCAGTGTTATCAGCCAAACCACACAGCTTGGTGTCAGCAGTAAACTTGCTGAAGGCGCATTCCATCCCACTGTCCATGTTGCCGACAAAGATGTTGAACAAGACCGGTCTCGAATTCGACCATCTTATGATCGCTGCAATCAAGACTGCCCTGGAGCATCACATTTCCAACCAGCCCTTCCCTGATGGTGAGGACGAGGTCAAGCATGGCACCTCTCCTTATCGGCTCCTCTATTACTCGCAGAACAAAGTTGTCTTTCACTCAATTGAGGAACTTCCAGGATTGCTTGTGCCGGGCCGTACCATCCCTCCAACAGATATCAGGGTGGTTGAAGTCCCCCATGAGAACAAGGCCTGCAAGCATGAGGCTGTTCCTATCTGTCTATAGAGTGCTTCATTCACGGAGTCCTCTTGGTCAGGCTGTCTGTAACAGATCCCCACAATAATGTCTCCCATTGCTGTTCTCCCTTTAACCCTAACCCACAAACTCCCTGTCAACTGCTCAACTGTCCCCAGACAGAGTTCCATACTCTCCAGCCTATCCCTAACATAAATAGCAACTCCCTCTCCTCACCTGCTGGGCCTGTCTTTCCTAAAGAGCCTGCAACCTTCCATTTCAACACACCACTCATAGGGGCCATCCCACCATGTTTCTGTGATGTCTATGACATCATACCCTCGTAGATGGGCACACATCTCTAATTCCTCTTGTTTGTTCCCCATGCTACGGGCGTTTGTACAGAGGCATCTGAGCCAAGCTCCAATTGAAGCCAGCTCATTGGCTGCAGCAGCTGGAATATCTCTGTGTTTCTCTGAACGTTTACTATAGGCGCTGGCAAGTGACTGGGTGTGTTGGTATGGAATGATGCCCCCCTCCACCAACACATCTAGTTTAAAGCATCCTTGACTAGTCTGGCAAGCCTCCTACCAAATCAACTCTTCCCTTTCTTTGTCAGACCAGCTCCACCAGCCCCCAGTAGACCTGGCCTACTATATTGAGTCCCATGTTCTAGATAGCCAAACCCTTGACTATAGCAACACCCTTCTAACCATTTACTAGCCTGGACAATCCTCGTAGCTTTTTTAAGGTCCTGCCCTGTATCCTGAAGAATTGAGAAAAAGACAATCTGAGCTCCAGAGCCCCTAACCACCTCTCCCAGAGCTCTATAGTCCTTCTTCATGTTCTCCGGGCTACTGCTATCTATATCAGTAACACCCACATGGATTACTAGAAGTGGGTAATAGTCAGAGGGACTGACTAGAGCAAGCAGTTTCCCTGCAACATCCTGATCCGAGCCTCTGGTAGGCAACGCACCTCCCTTGAGACTAGGTCAGGCCGACAGATGGGTGCCTCTGTTCCTTTCAGAGTAGAGTCCTCTACTACTACGACCCCCCGCTTTTTCCTGGCAGCACCAGTAGTAACTTCTTTACCAGTGCATCAGCTGGCTGTTCCTGGTGGGAGTTTGTTTCCTCATGAGCCCCCTGCAGGACAGCAAAGTGGACAACAGAGTTAGGAGGAAGCCCCTTGCTTTTAATTGTCCTCTTCCTCCTTTTTTTGTTGTTTTTTTCTGTTACTGTTTCCCAGCTTCCTGGGTTAGCGGCCTCTTTTCCTGCATGAGCAACAGTAGATGCTTGAGGCTCCTGCACAGTCTGGTCCTGGAGCAAGCAGTGCTGCTTCCTCTCAGCTTCCCTGACACCTTTCAGCCTAGTAACAGCTTCCTGCGGCTCAGCCACCTGCTGCAGGAGGACCTCCACCAGGGAGCACAGAATGCAGCCCTGCCCATTGTGCACCCTCCCCTCACAAGACCAGTGCTCGCCTTGTTCTCCACGCTCCTGGTCGCTCGTGCTCCCTGGGGCAGGTTTTTAAAATGAAAGAATTGTTCTATTTCTGCAATCTCTGTGATCAGCCTTTATTCCTTTTTTCACATTTTTAAGCCTTAAGTACAGACTGAGAGCATTCCCAGTTTAGTACAGGAATCTGGTATGCTCTGTAATACATACAGCCAGTATGTTTGAAATATCTGAGTGCAAGGAAAATTTTAAAGGGGAAATATCAGGATATAATTGCATTGCAGAGTAGTGATGGCCTTCTAAATGTGAGTGAAGCAGTAATGGTTCATTCACCAGGAATGGAAATGAATACTTGGACTTATAAACTCTTGATTTGAAAAATCATGGCAGGCAGGTGAACTTCCCGACGACTGGAAAAAGGGAAATATAACCCACATTTTCAAGAAGGGGAAAATGGATGAGCCGGGGAATTACAGACCAGTCAGCCTCACCTCTGTGCCTGGCAACATCTTGTAGCAGATTCTCCCGAAAGGCATGCTGAGGCACATGAAAGCCAACAAGGTGCTTGGTGACAGCCAGCATGGCTTCACTAAGGGGAAATCCTGCCCGACCTATCTGGTGGCCTTCTATGATGGGGCTACAGAACTGATGAACAGGGGTAGAGGAGAGGAGGGCCGCGAGGATGATCAGGGGACTGGAGCACCTCCCATATGAAGATAGGATGAGAAAGTTGGGGCTGTTCATCCTGGAGAAGAGTAGGCTGCATGGAGACCTCACAGCAGCCTCCCAGTATCTGAAGGGGGCCTATAGGGACGCTGGGGATGGACTCTTCATTAGGGACTGCAGTGAGAGGACAAGGGGTAACAGGTTCAAACTTAAACAGGGGAAGTTTAGATTGGATATGAGGAAGAAATTCTTAACTGTAAGTATGGTGAGGCACTGGAATGGGCTGCCCAGGGAAGTTGTGAAAGGTCCATCGCTGGCAGTGTTCAAGGCCAGGTTGGACAGAGCCTTGGGTGGCATGGTTTAGTGGGAGATGTCCCTGCCCATAGCAGGGGTGTTGGAACTAGATGATCTTAAGGTCCTTTCCAACCCTAACTATTCTATGATTCTATGTTCATTTAGTGGTGTTCAAGGCCAGGTTGGGCAGAGTCTCAGTGACACGGTTTAGTGTGAGGGGTCCCTGCCCATGGTTTGGAACTAGATGATCTTAATGTCCTTTCGAACCCTAACTATTCTATGATTCTATGATACTATGATTTTGTTGTTAACTATATGTTACACAAGAAACTGGGCCCTTCTGGAAAGCTGCTAGTCATAAGATGAAGTATTTTGTTAAGCCAGGAATCAAGAGCAAGCACTTTGTAAGAACAAAGATAAATTTAAAGTAGAAGTATTTCAAAGGAATGTGCATTGCTAAGATGAGTAATTGTGTCAATTCTGGTGGTTTAGACCAAACTTCAGTGGTTTAGTTTCACTAAAATGTAGTCCTCACTGTGACGTGTTTAATAAACACGCACCCAAAAAGGCCATCCACAGCATGCATTCACAGCATCTTTAAGTAACTTCTTGACACTTTTCTGAGCAGCATTTATGGTCATGCTTCACGGTGCAAAGATTTCCAGCAGGATTTCTGTAAGATGTATTTCCCCCATGTATAAAATTAAATTTCAAATGCTGAAGTGGGAATAGTCCCTTGCTCCAAGCTCTGAAGAGTGAAAATCAGCCTACAAGTGAATTGCTTCTGTGCAGTTATGTCTGGCACACAATGTCACCTTCAGACTTGTTTGGGTCTGCAGACTAAATAGCGCAGTTCAGTGACAGCAGACGCCCAAAGGGAATTTCCTCAAATAAAAAAGAAAAATCCTGCATTGTAAGGTTTCTGGTCAGTGGAAAGAGACTTCGGGGAATGCTGATCAGGGTTGCAGCTCTTCCTGTTCAAGAGAATTTATTTTCTGGGTCATTTGTTTTTAGCTGGCCTTTAATTTCCCCTCCCCTCCAAGTGAGGAATGTCATAAAAATTGTACAAAAGACACATAGGCAAACTCACATGCTATTAATGTCACTGCTGTATTACCAGTTTTTCAGATTCATATTTTCATCCTTGAGCAGTGAAATCACTTTTATTATTTCAGATCAGGAGTACGAGTCACTAGAAATAAGCTCAGCTAACGGGCCCATGGCTCCATGACTGCTGATGCCACAAGACAAATAAAAGGAACATAAGCATTTACTGCAGTTGGGGAGGGGAAGGCATACACCTGAATTATCCATTATGTGGATCACTAATTCCTCATACAATAGATTTCCATACATCAAGAGTCTTTTACTACCACCTCAGCTCAGCTGGCACTGCACTGCTCTGCAGTTCCAGCACCCCTGACCTTTTCCTCCTTGCACTTCCCAGAGTTTCCCATAAAGAAATTGGATTGCCTATTAATGAAAACATCATTAACGTAGAACTAGCAAAACATGTGAACTAAATACACAGGAGCACGCAATTCCTCTGTGTTGCAAGTCAAGCAAGTGAGGAAGAAAACCAGCTTGGCTAAACAGCGAACTCCTCATGGAGCTCAAGAGGAAAAAGAAACCACATGATCTCTGGAAGTAAGGTCGGGCTTCTCAGGAAGAGTACAGTGCTGTGGTTCATTTATGCAGGGAGAAGACACAAAAAGCCAAAGCTCAATTAGTTGAAACTGCCTAGTGTTGTGTCAGATAACAAGAAGAGCACTTTTTTTGAGTATGTTAATAGCAAGAGTAGGTCAAAAGAAAACATTGGACTGATACTTGTTGAAGGTGGTCATCTGATTAATAGGGATGAAGAAAAAGCATAGACATTCAATATATTTTTTGCCTCAGTTTTTAATAAGACTGACAGATTTTGGGCTGCCTGGTCCCCTGAGTTGGAGGACAACAAGTGTGGGAGCAGTGATTTTCCATTTGTGGACACTGAAATTGTAAGAGATCAGTTTTTTCAGCTACATGTTCACAAGTCCATGATGCCTGATGGGATTCCTCCCAGAATTCAGAACGAACTAGCAAATGTTTCAGCAGGGACTCTCTTGATCATCTACTAAAGGTCTTGGGAGCCTGGGGAGGTCTCTGCTGACAGGAATGTTATTCAAATCCAAAGAAAAGGGCATGAGTGAAGATTATTAGTAAGGCTTTTGATATTGTTCCTCACAGCATCTGTCTGAGGATGTTGTCCAACTGTGGGATGAGCAGGTTCATGGTGCACTGGGTCAAGAACTGACTGAAGGGCAGAGCTCAAGTGATTGTTGTGAGTGGGCTACATCTGACAGGCAACTAGTCACCAGAAGTGTTCCTCCAGGTTCAGTTCTAGGACCAATCCAGTTCAAATGAGAAGGACTTACTTATGCTGGAGAAGTTCACAGAGAACCTGTGAGAGGGACCCTATGCTACAGCAGAGGAAGAGTGTGAGGAATTCTCCCCCTTAGGAATAAGCAGCGGCATATCCAATATGTGATGGAATGACTGCAGCCCACCACAGCTTAGAATATTCGAAAATACAATGCTTGGTAGTGATTTCCATTCCTTTTTCAACATTGTCTTTGCAAATATGTGAGCTGGTATTTAGGAGGACTAAATTATACTCATTATCCTATGTATATGTCTGCTGATCCTGAAGCCAGACACTGAGCTGATAACTGTACACAGTCACTGATAATATAAAAAGATGTATTATACGATTGTAATTCTGTAGCCTGAAATCTTCATCTCTTTCTACCCCTTTCATCTGTCTTGTTTTTTACAATGTATTGTAAAGCTATGATTCAAGATAAATTAGCTGTGAACACTGAAAGGAACATTAATTTTAACTCATAACAGAAAATCCAAAGATAATGAAATTATTATTCTCTTTTTTCTTTGTCACTTTATTTTCTCCTCTTTGTTAAGATTGTTATCAAACTGTAATTATTTTTTTTTACCTCTCACTTCTGTGCTCACCTCTGATAAGGTATACAAAGATAGGAAAATTTAGCCAACCATATTATTTATAAAATGTGATAATTTGTCATTATTTGCTTGTGAGTTAATGGGACAAATCATACCTTATTGTTTGTTCAGTACTGGGAATGCAGAAGAGGACAATGATGAATGGCATAGGACTTAAAGAGAGACACAGGACAAGATCAAGGACAAAAAGTTGATAAAAGGCTTCAGTTATCTGGCAGAGTGGTGTGTGGTTTGAGCACAGTGTTAATTGGAGTGTGTTTTTGCAGGCTTATAATTAGAGCCATTGGGACACATCTCTCAGAGGTGGCATTTCTTTTAATGGGAGAATGCTTGTTTTCTTTCGTTTACCTGAGTTTTGAGTAAATATTTCAGGGTACATCTGTTTGCAACAATGTAACATAGAATCCAGGAGATGGCAGCAGTTGCCAATAATTCACTTGTAAGTTAAACCTATTCACAAGAGCTGAAAAATAAAAAGATTACACTCAGAGGAAAGCTAAGCTATACCTGTGTGTGTGCAAAATATTACAACGTAATGAATTTTAGTATTAATTATTAGTTTTTAAGTACTAAAAGGGCAATTAAATAGAACTTGCAAATACATATATTAAAGAATTTCCTCTAACACTGAATTTATTTTTTTTAATCCAGCTATTAGTATTAGCCAGCCGAGTTTCAGTGGCACAGACACCTTTGGCTATACCTCATTCCTGGCTTATTCTACAATCCCAAATATCACCTTCTACTATGAATTCAGCATGAAATTTCATTTGGCAAATCACCACTCAGCTTTACAAGATAACCTGATTTTTTTCACTGGACAGAAAGGTCAAGGTAAGCTTTATTTTTATTACCTATCCTTACAGGCTTTGAAAAATTCATTAAACAAGTACTTTAAAAATGCACACAGTTTTTTTTCTTGATTATTTTTAGGATATAATTTCATTCGAAGGAAAACAATCTCTTCAACTATACCCTTTTGTAAACACAGTAAACAATCAGGCTGTATAAGTGGTTCTTTTCACTAAGAAGTATAACTTCTTCCAATAATTAAAGTCAGCAGTTAATCTGATGCTTGAGGCAGCATATTTCTGAACAAAATAAATGGAAAACAGAATATTCAAGTTCTCTTTTCAGGCATAAGCATAAATTTCATTATTGATTATGTCTATTTGGTGTGCAGTTTTGAGAGATGCTGCCTCAAATCTTCTTCCACTGATGCTTATTTTATTGGAAAATCAATCCATCCATCCAATGTGCCACGGTCACCCTGCCATTTCTTCTTCCTGTGTTCTCAAACGACAGCTGCAGGAGTAACCATGAATTGCTGCTGTTGTCACAGGGCTGCACTTCCAGGGCCCACAGGACTCTCAACACTGAAATCCATCCCTGTGGCAGACAGAATTGGACTCTGTTATTTACGTAAAATAACAGACTCTAACCCCTGAAGTCACTCAATGCAGATTAACCCAAGGTAGCTATCAGTAAGTTGTGCTACAGTTTGTGTTGTAAAGTATCCAGCTTGGTGTGATTAAAACAGATAAGAAGCAGGTTATACAAACCTATTTACATTTGTATTAAGATTTTAGCAATACATTGCACTAAAGTTTGTCTCAAAAACACCTGCCTGCAGGGTGTACCCTCTAATGTCAAAGTTATGTGAAATGTAGGTATTGCAACCACATATAGCTGAACTGAGTAAAACACAGTTCTTACTGATGTCATTTTTATCAACCAGAATACTAGCATTCTGGGCTTATTATACAGTTGTCTGGCAGAAACCTGGATTTTTATTATTTTCATGTAAATTTTTGTGAGCACTGCCATGGAGTAGAAACACATTTCTTCAGTATCGTGTCAAATGATGGATAGGTAGCAGAGCACCAGCTGTCAGCAAGGCTGAAAAACAATGAGATGCCTCGTAAATCACAGGTTTATTTATTTTCTCCTTAGTTTAAATAGTTGGGGATACTGAGTAACCCCTGTTTTAATTACCAGAAAGCAGCATTTCTTACCAAATGAACTTTGCTTATGTGACCAAGTGGAGATGCTGTTGTTCTGACAATAAGGTTCTCACCATGAGGAGCATGAGGATTTGCACAGCCTCTGATCTTGCCTTAAGGAAGTATTTCTACTGTTCTCTTTTCATTTTCCCCTTTCTCCACTTCATTTCGTTTCTTATAGCGAGCATTCTTTTGCAATGCCCTACCTGATTCCACTCTTTCACTATATCTGCCTAAACCACAGATGATGATGTTATTGATAACCTCTGGTGAATTACTATCAAATGTTGTCTAATACAGAGATGTATAAGATCTTCCTCTTACACCCACAAAGCTTATAAATTGGAAGTCACTCTTGTTCTAATATCTCACTTAAAACCAAACTTCTCACAGCCATCAGACTAGCAATACTCTTGAGCAGAGGAAGGGTGTGGGGAGGAAGAAGCAGAAGAGAGAAACAACTGTATACTGACCACAGACCCCTATCCCCACGCCCCACTTGGTGTTAGGGGTGGGGAAGAGGGGACTGTAGGGAAGAAGTGAAGTTGGGCCTTAACATATGTTAAGCTTACATAAATAGTTATGTTAAGCTTATGTAACATTAAGCTTCTATAAGTGGTAGTTATTCTGTAAGTGGAAGTAATAATTTAAAGTAAAAGCAAGCCCACCTGAGATTATCCACACCAAACATTTGCTCTCAGTGTAAATTATTTTTAAATGATGTTTACTATAACCCTATGTTGCAGGACACTTACAACTGGCATGTATAGAAGTGTGCTCTGTCAACAGCTACAGGGTTTAAATATTGTACAGTAAAAAATAGTTTGAAACAAATAATTCCAAGTTCGATTTGATGCCCTCTTGAAATTAAAAGGTATTGTGGTTGTTTGTGTGTGTTTCCCCAAAAAAATCCCTAAACCTTTCTTTCAAAGGACTTCTGCCAATGATGGCATATGTAGTCCTAATTTTAAAGCAGTTATTTACTTCGTATTTTCAAACTAACTACTTGTAAACTGAAAGTTTAAGAAGATTTCACAGAATTAAAGCTGTTCTGACCAGAGAAACTTCAGTAACAGAACTAATAACAGATACAAAAGCAGAAAAAGCAGGAAATATTTCCTCCCTGAAGTCCATTTATTAGTGTATACCAAATAACCACCATTGGTTTTCATAGCTAAGGTATTGAAGTCATTTAAGTTACAATCTTGAAAGCATAAAATGTTAAAACGTTTTGGATCTGGATCTGATTCTATTTGCAGTTATATTAGTGTAAGAAAAACTAAGTTAATAAAATTATGCCTTTGTAAGACTAATTCATAAGTAAAAATCAACTGATTTTGAATCCCTAAATAGGTCAGTCAGAAATCAACAAAAAGAATGGGAATTTAAGATGGTCTTATTTCTTTGAAGCGTACTTTGGAATCTGTTATTCTCTCCATTCTTGGTACATACAAGGAGTAAGATGAAAGAATCAAAACCAACAAAACAGGGAAAAGCAGTCTCGTTTACACAGACTACTGATTCACCTTACCTTCACCGTCAGGTCGATTTTGTGGAACACTGACACTGTTGCATTTCTTTTATGCACTTAATTTCCAAGAAAGCTTTTTAACAATCCAGACAGCATTTTAAATAACACTTTGTCTTTAATGTGCCTCCCCTAGTTTTGCAGGCCAAAACATGCAAGTACATTGTGGACACTGCTGAAAATGGAAACTTCGGTAACAATTTAAAAAAATATTTTTACCTTCAATTTTGAAGTTGTTCAGCGATAGTGTGGCAGTTTAACTGAAGGCAATGGGGTTTCATTCAGTCATGAACAAATCACTGTAATAAAAATTAACAGTGTTCGTATTGTATTCAACTGAATGTAACTGGACATTTTCTACAGAGGCTGTGTATTCAAATTCTTTGGAATAAGCCTTTCTTTTTGTATAATTCATGGTGCATAAAAATAGTAACTGTATAGAAAAATCAAACTTCTGTATAGAAAAAGCAGAGTACTGTGTTAATGTACCTGTGCATTGTTAGTGCAGCATGCACATTTAGAGCATGTGAGATAAGTGGAATATGGCAATTTTGGACATGAAACAGCAGTATGCAGAGCTTCAGTGGGAGGAGGAGATAGAAGTATCACTGCTTCTTGTGAGGAAAAGCCCACTTTACCTTTTGCAAATGAAGCAAATTCCCCACGCACTTTGAGCAGGGGCATTAAGACACATGTTTGATATGAGGGCCACCATATGACACTGCAAGAACAAGTAGGAAGAGACCTTCACTAAAACAAATACAAAATGAAATAGTCTTAGGAAAACAAGAAAATATCAAATAAAGCACAGTTTACTGGCATGAAATTGAGCACCAAATTGCTTGAATTCACAGGAGAGTTGTAAAAAGAAACTGATGGCTTTGAATTTCAATTCAGGACATCCTAATACAAAATTGGGAACTTCTTTCCTTTTACCACTGTTTGTATCCCAGTTCTTTAACCATACTAAGAGTATGTGCAAAAGAAACGATAGAGTTTGTGAAACGAAACTGGGTGATTGTGTTTTATTTAACATGATCTAATGGTGGTTCCAATCTTGCCTACATGAGAAGAGGGACTGAATTCTCTTCAAAGATGCTAGTCTTAAAATCCATTTACCTGGGTGACCAGGAATGGGTCCAAGAATTTAACTCTTACTCATAAGCTTTTTGTTAGACTTTCTAATGAGATCTTACAAATGAGATGTTATACTATGGTACCTGAAAAGCACAGACTACACTTCCAGCATGTAGTCCTAAATGTAAAGAATTTAAACTATTTACTGCATATTTGCAAATTAATGAGTTCTAACCTGAAAGTTTAAGAAGACTTCAGAGAATTAAATCCCATGGCTTTTCTGAACAGAGAAATTTCAGTAACAAATACTCTAGGTGGGGGCAGCTGCAATAAACTTTTCAGCACTCTTGAGTCAAGGGCAACTGCCCAAGCTTGATAGAACCTGCTAGAGCTTCAGGTCCATATCCCTGTTGCTTCCTTACCTTGTTGCAGCAGGCGCCCTCAAGTTTTTTGTCTGTTAAAGTGCCTACCATGAAAGCTGAAAGCATAGTGAAGTAGAATTAAGTAACTGGCTATTCTCACACACAATCTGGAATTTCAATTTGCTTTTTTTTAAGATTTCAGAGAAAGTTAAGAATTTATTCATGTTGTTCATTATTCATTTATTCATCATGAATTCACATTTATTCATGTGGGGGGTACAGCAATTACTGCTAAATCCAACAGACACAATAAGCTTTTTGGATGTTACTGATCTACTATAGTATGAAAAAAAGGCCTCCAAAAACCCTGTATATTCAAAATCTCTGCAATTTCTATTTTAAATCTACAAGAATTCTGGAAACAGTATTACAAGTTAAACAGAGAATATTAAATATACATACAAAACATAAAACCTTCCTGGCTAGAATTTTCCTAAACTGATACATTTTCAGTGCATTCGGAGAATATTTTATGCATCAGTATTCAGTAAAGCTTGGAATAAGCAGTAATTCTATATTTGTCTTTTCAGGTCTCAATGGAGATGATTTCTTGGAGTTAGGCCTTCGTAATGGCAGAGTAGTATATAGTTACAATCTAGGTTCTGGCACAGCAACAATCATTAGTAAACCACTTGATTTGACACTCAATATTCATGTCATCCGTCTTGGCAGATATCTCCAAAAAGGCTGGCTAAAGGTAAGGAATCATTTCCTTCAGAAGGATAGCTTTTAGATGAACATGTTCTTTGTATTCACATTTTATATGGGAAGTTTAAAAATTACTTTTGTGTTTCCCTGTTAAGTTTAGAGGACCGTCTTCATTAGGAGTTCCTTATAAAGTAAATTCTTTTGTTGTAACAAATACAAATGTTTCATTGCAAGGTGAATGATCAGAAGAATAAAACTGTCACTTCTCCTGGGAGACTGGTTGGACTCAATGTTTTCAGTCAGTTTTATTTAGGAGGCTACCATGAGTATGCCCCAGAACTCCTGCCAAAGGGATCCAGATTTAAGAACAGCTTTCAAGGTAAACATTATCTACTGTTTTCAATTCCTTTTAAAGCATGCATGAAATTGTTTCAGCTGCCTATGAAATAAAAATCTAAAATCTCATTCTTATGAGGAAACAAACTAGGATGTCTTTGCTCAGCCAAGCAAATTCCTGTGTCTTTGTCATTGTTTCACTGCGATAACTAAGAAATATTATACAGAGAGATACTTTGTTAAATATTTTTAATACTTTCCATTTCCGATAAAAATGGAAGCCTGCCATACTATCATTTTTTTCTTATCTGTCACGGTTGCAAAACATCACTCCAAAAGGGCTTCCTTTCTCTGCAGTCAGGCAGCTTAGATTTTTCTCCCAGCTCGCTCTGATCATTGTTACTGGCAGTGCTGGTTTGGGTAATAGCTTCCATGCTGAAAGATTCATTCTGATAAAACATCATGAAAAAAATCTGATTTTTTTTTCACTGACATCATGTTCTACATCTCTAGACAGAACCTAATTAATTCCTGCTAGCTGTATTTCAGCTATTTATCTAACAAATAATTATTCCTACCACAAAACTGATAATTGAAGCTCTGTAAAACTCTTAATTCAACTCCTACCAGATTAGCAATGAAGTATTTGTTCATAGCACTTCTGTATTTGCATTCCTTACTTCCATAGAAATAATGTGCTCAATATTTGTGAGGTAAACTTCTATTTATTTTGAGCACTGGAAAGCTTTTTAAATGAAAATAAAACTTTTTGCTATAACAGGGCAAAGTTGGAGTTCTCAATTATAAAATTGAGGCACATTATGAAAGGCAAGCATAGCAACAAAGTTCACTTTCATACACTGCTTCACTCCATTTCCACTAAGACCATGTAACTGCTTCTTTTTCAGCCATCACCTTTGCTTTTGTTCTTACACAGAAACTTCCTCAGCATCAATTTCTTTTCCTGTAGTTAACTTTTCACGCAAAAAAGACATACGAATTAACATGTCACCTGTCTACATCTTTTCAGGAAGTACGGGTTGAATAGCTATAATTTCATAGCTTCTTAACAGCTTGCAAATTGGCATATTGTAAGACATAATGTCTATGCAAGTATTTTAATACTGTCAATATTTCTGAAATACCTCTGGCTTTTTTAATAGACACGCTAATTTTAGTGGTGACCAACAGGAATCATGTGCTTCACTTCAACTGCAAATTTTTTGCTAGTTTTACAGGTTCCTCATGTTGCAACTGTATTGTGATGGCCAAATTTCTACAAAGGCAAAATGAAAATTCTTCCAAAAAATAAAAAGTAGTTCAAAGTTCATGCACTGTTTGTTAGCACCCTATTTTTTTGATTTTTCTTACTGTTTAAAAAGAAGTTTCTACCTCAACATTTTGTCAAATGTGGAGAACCTACACAGTTTTCTCTTCGCCCCTACCAGTCAGTGTTAAGTCTATTACATTTGCTAATTCATTCCATGCTTCACTTCCCAGCAGCAGTTTGTGTCTGTTCTCCAGAGCATTTTGACTTTCAAGGAAGCTGCACTTCACTATGACCAATTTCCTATGACATTTTCAGATGTCATCAGCACCTCATTTGTTTTTCTAGCTCAGAAGTAATCTCCCCAGTTTCAGCTCTCAGGATCCTCATGATCAGAAATAAACCTTCATAGCCCTTCTCTAGAGTGGGAACTGCAATACCACTAATATAAAAGCGTTTTACTTCAGCCAATATACAGCTATATGGAGCCCGCAGAAAAACTCTGAAAGTGGCAGCCAAGATTAATTTATCTAGCACATTGTTGATTAAACTACTCAGACTTTTAGAAAGCTGCTGTTGGCTGCTTTTAAAGACAAGATTTATTAAAACCATTTTGCTTCTAATACCAGAGTGCACCTCTCCTTTTGTAAGCAATCACTGTTAGGTCAAGAAACACTGAGGTCGGCCTTGCTGCTGCAGACTAACTGTCCCCAGTGTCACTGTGCAATCATTTAGGATTTTTATCATGTACAGCTACTCTTTCAGACCATTTCCTCTTCTACCTGCATGCCTTTAGCAGTTGTGGTTCAAGGAATTTCTGTGGGGGAGAAGGAAACTGAAAAGAAATGTCCTTAATAAACTGTAATTTAATAAGAAAAAGGTTGGGAGTGTAATGTTCAGGAAATTTGTGCATTGGCACCTACAGATTCTTTTGGTAGGCTGAAGAATGTTTGCTGGTACCTTGAATGATTTAGAAAACTTCCTTCAGCATTTGTAGAAATTTGGCAATTGCAACGCAGTTGCAACATGAAGAACCTGTAAGACTGTCAAAAAACTGTAAAACTGGTTAAAGTGAAGCACCCGATTCCTGTTGGTCATCCCTAACATTAGCACGTAATAGAGCTCTGATGAAGCCAAATTCATATGGAGTTTGAGGTGCTGTCAACTTTGAGCTTCATCTGAATTTGTAGCTCTCTGTGGGCTTATATGAACCTTTTGTAATGTTAACATGGTAGTATAGTTTACTTAAGTGTCTGGCTTTTCCTTGTTGACCTATAACATTGCAATTAAAGGACCTTTGAGAGTTTTCTGAGGTGTGTAGCAGAGCATACTGCCTCTGCTCTAAAAAGTCAGTGTGTGTTCTAGGCAGCTGCAAGTCTTGTGGCCAGAGAGACTCAGCCTGCTCATTATGGACAATTTGAAATGCAGTATAAAAGCAACTGCCTTACTTTCAGGTCAGCACAACTCAACTCTATGAATCACATACACAAAATGAGATAGACAGTTATTTAGAAAAAGACAGAAGTTACAGCTCAATTTCCAGACTTCACATAGCTGAAACAGGCAGAGAGAAATCTGGTGGCAGGTACAAAAAGAAGCAAACTTCTAATGTTTCGTGGTAGGGCATGAAACATTACAGGGCATGAAACATGACACCCATAGTGGCAGGATGCAGTCTTTAGCCAGAAAGAAGTGAAGAACAGGGAAGCAGGAGTAACTGATCCTGTAGTCTTGTTCGTAAACAGGATTAAGTATGGCCATAGAAGCAATCTGTTGTTTGACAGCAAATAGTATTAAATGAAGGAGTAAAAAGGCAAAAGAAGTTCTCCACCATTAAGCTGAGCTGTTGAGGAACCCTTTTCACACTGAAAGAGGCATCTTTTCACATAAATGACTTTGCAAAGAAGTAAATGAAATTCCAGCTACTGAAGTCACTTTTTAAAGTAAACCCAGAACTCAGTGGTGTTCCAAATAGATACAAATATAGCCTTGTGGTCAAAGTTTATGTTCATAATAAAATGGAATACACTGCAAGCCTGCCAGGGCAAAGACTGCTTTTCTTTATGTTCCTGCATCACAGATGTCCCAGAAGGAAAGTGGCTCCTGAAGCAGTTTTTGAACAGTGTTGCCTTTTGCATCACAGTTTGGTATGATTCATACAGGACCTCTAGGTGTTTGGCTCACAGCTCAGAACAGCACTGGGTGGTCATTGTGGGGGCCTTCTTCTCTATCGGACAAGCACCACACTACTCATAAACCTTGAATAAAAACAGGGAAAAAACAAAGCACTTCAGGACAGGTAGAATTCTAGAAATGTGTAAATTTATGACATCTATTTCTGTAAATTCTCTTGCTGCATTTTTAGTACATTCTGAAAATGACTGCTTTGTGTAGTTTTTAGTCAAATTAGTGCCAAGTGCTTACAAGCAGGTAAGGGGCACTAGTGAGAAATTTTTGCAAAAAATTCTTTATTTGATAAGCATATATGATGAAAAAAAACCAACAATCAAAGACTGAGTAATGAAATTGTATTTTTTATTATAATCTCTGAAGTTCCCTTGATCTATTATTGGTAGCTCTTTGGTGGTTTGAGAGATCTGCTAGCCTGGGGTGAAAGCCATAGATAAAATTGAGAGTGAAAAAAAAAAAGTAATTGGCAGAAAGGTCTAAGTGTGGTCTAAGGAGTCACTAGACAAAAGATTTCAAATAAAAAGATAGTATACCCTCTGTGAGTACACTGTCTTGTGTTTCAGCTTACTTCATCAAACTCCGATCTTCAGGATCAAATCAATTCTAACTCACAAATTCAGAAACTACTTTTAAGCTCCTCTTACAGACTTGGCTGTGTCAGAAAACCTCTCCACTATTCAGAATAGTTGGCAGTCTCTCATTAAAAGAGGCCCAGAAAGGGCAGAGCAGAGGGAATGCAGATCGGAAAGAAAGCACATTCATCAGCTGATCCCTCTGCAGAAGGTTTTATAGCGCTTGCTACAACAGGCTCAGATTGCTTCTCTGAGTCCTCCATCTGCATCCCACTGACTAAGAACTAGAAGAAATAAGAAAATTAAATGAAACAAAAACAATTAAACTCGTAAAGCTGGGCCAAAATACTATTGTACCTACTACGTGCTTTCTTTATAAGTGCTCAAGAATTGTTCCTAACCTAGATGTTCTGCTGGTACAGTTAAACTAGTCAGCAACACAAATGACAGTTCATTTTCCATGATGACCTTACCAGTTCTTGGGTACTCCGTGTGCTTTCCATTGTTTACAAAGAGCTGTCTGGGCTGCTTTTTTCTGAGCACTCCAGCAACACTCAGGAGAACAGAACATGCTTTATCTGCTACTGATAAACAGAAGAAACATAAGTTAGGATTTAGTGAGCATAGAGAGACCTGAAACCAGCACTGTTGAAAGCAGAGAAGCAAAAATATGAAGATTGCAAATAATCATCAAACTAGGTTATTTTATATTGCTTAATGAGTTATCTGTACATATAAACAGAACCACAAAATGTGTGTAATATGGAAAAAGCCTACAAAAGCTACTTTTAGTAACGCTGTTCTAACTGTAGTTAAAATAGTTATCTTGCTGTAAATATTATTTTAATTTGTTCGAAACAAATTATGCGACATTCATTCCATCTTTCAGGTTCAAGACTTTTTCTTAGGTGATTTCAGTGAATCATGCACAAACTTTCTAAAAAAACAGTGTGATGATTACTTGAAATCTCCATAATATCCTAATATCCTTTCTTTGATTTTGATATTAAGCAATGAGCCTCTGGCATGCACTGCTGAATACCTACTTTTTCATTATTTCAGGCAGTATGGGAATTTACAGCTAAATTGTATAACTCAGACTTAGAAGGTATTTGTATTTCCAAATACATTACTGTACTGATTTAACTAAAATTATTTTTAGTTTGAAATTGTATATATTTATGTATAGATGTGGATGACATTTCAAAAATGCTTAAGACTTCTTTTAAATGTGGCTTTAAATCGAATGGATGTTCAGGTAAATTTTGAAAAGTTATTTGGGGTTTGATCAAAAATGATATACTATATGCATAATCTTCAGCTTTACTGTACATAAATAAGCATGTAAATCTGGAAACATGATTCAGAAATACTACAGAATTAGGATAGACCCATAAAGCTAACCACCGTGTGCAGTCTCTAGGAAGTGCAAGGACTCTCCAAAGTCTTTGCCCACAGGCTAAGCAGGAGCTGCCTGGAGGTAGAGTGTAAGAAACACCTCTGCTTCACTCCGAAGCTTTGGCTCCCCTTTTCACTTGGGATACCAATGTATTACCAAATCAAAAGAATGTCAGGGCGTAGATCCAGCTGCTGGCACTCAATCATCTCTGCAAATATATTCTTACAGTGGTCCCTGACAAATATTTGATTTGTGGCAACTATCATTTTTCCAAAAAATTCTTTGGTGCATTTAGGGACTTAACATGATCTAGGGACCATTTCCCATCAGTAGCCTGGATGCAGCTCTACTGTTCTAAAAGTTTGGTAATATAATCATGACTACTACCAGGTCACTTGCCCACAGGACCAAGTAACAGGCCCTGGAAGTGTTTGCCTTAATAGTGTACATTAAACTTTAGAAATATTTTCTGAGATTAAGGGTCTAAAGGGGCAGCATATGCCTACTTTAAAATGTGATCATGTGCGACGTGATCTATAGATAGTAGGGGCTGAAGCATTCACTTAAGAAGAGGACAATTTCTGTCTTTCCTTGAAGGGGTCCTTTTCAGCCTAAGGGGATTCGAGTCCACGTTCCCTGCCTCCATTATATTTGTCAGTGTTCTCTAGATTCTAACATATTTTACATTAAACAGACTTCCTGCTGTCTGTTCCCCTTTTCTGTTGTTGTTGGTTTTTCTGTTGTGTTTTCTTCTTTTTGGGGGCAGCGGGCTACCACTTTTATCTGATATAGATGGATTCTTGTAAGAGCAAGCATGTGTGAACACAAAATTGTACCTAGTCACTCCTTACCCACTGTCCTGCTGTTTGGTTTCGACATCCTGTACCTAGTTTAAACTTCATTTATTTTCTCATTTGACTTTTGAGGTTGCATTTTTGATGTTCAAGTTCGCACCAGCATGAATCAGGAGTTTAAATCACCAGGAAATCCAGAAGGTCACCCCAATTCTGGTCGCAGTGTCGGACAATGCAAAAATTCCCCATGCAGTTTAATAAAATGCAGAAATGGTGGGAAGTGCATAGAAAGTGGCTCTACTGTTTAGTAAGTATATATATTTTTTTTAGACTACAGCATGGACTGATCTCTAGACTTAAAACTATGGTAGTTCAGTGGCTTAGTAACAGACGTCTCCAGGAGCTTATCACCTTATTAGGGGAAAAGAAATAAGGAAAATTGCTGAAGGGTTCCGTTAGTTACATGGAGAATTTTAATCTTACTTTAATGAAATCGAAACTGAAATATTAGAATTATGTGTTACCATTTCCTGGGGAACTTTCTGAAGCAGTTCCATGGACTGATTCTGCTCCACTGAAGTCACTGGCATCCAGACTTATGACAAAGTGCATGGAAAGAACTAGATGGGTAAGAAAGATATTTTTGAAAAACTCAGTGAGAAGCCTAGCTAGCAGAGAATAAATAGCAAAGAGAAGAGCTTGACTGCCTTAATCTATGAAAATGGTTGATGGAGCGAAAATAGGTGAGTTTTGTTTCCTGGAAAATCATGTTTTCATCTAACAACCCCTTTCTGGAGTAAACCACTGGCTGCCCAACATCAGAAAGTCCTGAGCCAGTTTAAATCCTTAGGACGTTCCTTACCTAGCACCTGTGCATCCCTCTCTCCTGCTCAGTCACTCCTTAATACACACAGTTCTCCATGCCTCCAGTTCTGATTTCTGTGGATATTTTCCTGACTCTCAGATGCACCTTCCTGGCCACTCTTCATGCCACTCAAGCATTCATTCACAGTTGCCTTCCCAGATCTGCTGGTAAGCCTGCCCATGTAAGACCTTCTTAACCAATTTCAAGCAAAACAAATTATATTAGTAAGAATAAATAAGCTGATCACCTGGCTGATCTGTGGGATAAGTGGTGGAAAGGAAAGCTGGCCCAGAAGATGTGTGTATGGTCTTTCATGCTTCATCACTAAGCATAGATGGATCATAGTGTCCAGACTGTAAGGCATACAAGAATGAAGTACATTTGCAGTTCCAAATTGCTGTTGCGTGTCAACACTTCCATTGCAATAAACCTTGTTTTCAAACACTTTGTAACTCAGCTGTTAAACCTTTGCTTAGGAGCACTTTCGATTTTGGAAGATGTGCCAAGATTCATTATACTTGCTTCCTCTCATATGCTTCCTCATGTGTTCATTTATTGACATGTATTTACATATTTTTTAAAAAAGACGAAAGTGCTGATTTAAAACATCTGAAGACACTGATTGAAAACACTGTAGACAGCAAGACAAGAAGAAGAAAAAAACAAGTTATACACAATGGAACCTCTGTATGATTCTTCTTCAAAACAACAAAGACCTGTCATTCTGTGTGCTACAAAAAAAAAGTTTGCTTACCTGCCAAGCTAAAAACAGTCTATTGACTGTGTGCTGGAGGGAGAGTTATACGGTAACTGGTTTTGCTGCCCTTAGACAAATCTTCATCTGCAAGAAAACCTGTACAAAACTAGAAGCTACTACAAAGCTATTAAGGCTGTACTAAAATTTGAAATATTCACCCTTGAGAGGCAGCGAGCAGTTCCCTCCCCATTCCCCTCACAAGTGTATTTATAGTCTTTTAAATACAGAAATGAAGGAAATGCTTTGAATGATACAATTTGGGATTGCTTTCCATTTGTTGCACTACATTATGTCCCAATTAATGCACTTTGCATGATCCTTCCAGAAATGGTAAACCCTTGATATTCAGAGAGTTTGATCTTTCTGAGGAACAAGAAAGGAGAATGGCACTCTTTTCACATATGAGGATATTAGAGGAGATACAAAACCAAAACTGCAAGGAAAAAAAGGTATCAGAAATGCAGACTGTCATCTACCCCCCTACATCATCCACATAAATCCTTGCTTCAGTAACTTTCCCAGCATGCAAAGTCATCTTCCTGACCGTAAAGTACACAGAGCCACCACCAGCAAGATCTAGAGAACATTCGGAAAGAAGGTGGCAGGCTAGAGTGGCAGCTGTTGACACAGCTATATTGCGAGCTTGATATGATAGCAAAGTTCTTTTTCATCATTATAGTTTCATAATTAGCATTCCAGATTTGTTTAGGGATTGTTCTAAAATAGTAGGGTTCATTTTTTTTTTCTTCTAGGTTTCATTTTGTTTTTCATTTGTCATGACTTACTGCTGAATTATATTCCCCTCCTTGTATTTCAGGACAGCTAGGTCTTCACAGACTATGTATATAAGCATGCATGTACTAGTAATGGCCACCTTTTCCTCTCGCAAAAAAGTGAAACATTGCCAAAGAAAGAGATGTGGATGTAGAATACATATCAGTTTTGTCAATGTAGTAGTAGCTGTCGATACCATCTCACATTTTCCCAGAAGGAACTTCTGTTTTCAAAATTGTCTGCGTTCCTTTGAAAGCAGAGTCCTTGAGGGATCTGGATTTGTTTTCAAATACTTTTCCTCCTGAAATGCAATCTCTCCAGAGTTTTTTTCTGCTCCTTTGAGCTATTTTTATATCTTACTTTCACCAATGTGCCAGAAAGTGTGCAATGCTGTAGATTCAGTTGCTATAGCGATAATGCTTTGATTTAAATGGAAGCAGGGATATACAGCATTACACTTTACATTCTGGCCAGCAACAGAGGACAACTACTATGTTTTTAAAAAATAAAAATGAAATATTTGAATAATAAAATTAAGACTTTTATATTCAAGGGACAATAATATCCTCCATTATTTTACATACAGCACAGAATCATACAGAATAGAAAACATATATAACAAGATTGTCTATGATGTGTTATGGCTATTGCTTGTTGTTGAAGTAAGAGAAAAAGTATGTCATGTGCGAACTTTGAACAGAACATCAGGCGTAGCAGGCAGGATTCAATCTGTTAAATGTAAGCATATGCATGTACTGTTAGTCTAGATGCTCATGGGCAGACCATTCGGCTTTCAGCTGCTGCTTCAGAATAGCTTAGGACTCATTTAAGTCTTCTGTTGTATCTCCAAACTTCATGCAAATTTTCCAGTACTTTATGGCTTTTAAATAACACTAGTCTCTTCAGTTTAGGAAATCAAACCGTACATCTATATGGTAGAGGTATGCCCCATAAATTTAGTTGCTGTTGTTTCATTATTAGGTTTAATTCAATTTGAACCCATTTTCAGTGCATGGATGGAATTAAATTTTAATGCAAGCACATACTTGCATAGCTTGTAAGGGTAAAGGCATTTCTCTAATTGTTGTGGCTTACCTCAACAAAGGTTTTGGAGTGAGTTGTTATCTAAAAATTGTCATTCAAATTGAATGACCCTTATTTAATGGGACACATTTCCACTGTTCTCTCTGTTTCAGTATATTTAATTTCCTTCCAGTCTTAATCTCTTTGGACTCCATGTGAGCTAAACGCATAAGATCCTACACAGTCAATGGCATTCTAATAGCACAGATCCTGAGATACCTTTTTTAGTATTTATAGGATGTCCAGAAAGGCACAAGTCTTCTGCAGTTCTTCTATCTTATCTGCTGGTTTTGTGCAGATCCCTCAGATACACTGTGGCATGTCAGATGGCACTAAATACCTGTGTTGAGGCAATTGAATGCAGCACCTCATCATTACAGCCATGTGTATATTGGTTTGTGGGATTGATAGTGCTCCAGTTCCCCTGACTGTTTCAGCTGGATCACATTATTGATTAGCACATGAGCTCAAGCACCTACTCGAGGATCCCATTGCCTAAACTTGAACATTCAGTGGTCTCTATTAGTTGCCTCTCACATATCTCTGGGAAGGCAACATCTAGCATAACATAAAATAAGGTGTCTAGATCTCAGAATGAATTTCACCTTTTATATCTAAAGAAATTCAAGTAATATCTGGATGATGCTCTTAGCCATATGATTTAATTTTAATGTTAGTCTTGCAAGGAACAAGAAGTTGGACTCAACAATACTTATGGGTCCCTTCTAATTTGAGATACTCTATAATTCTAAATGGGCCTTTAAATCACTAAGAGTAAAAGCAGTAGTAATGTTGAAAACTATTGTGTTCTCCTGGTTTGGAAAAACAAGCAATGACAACCAATAAAAGATAAAGAAAACTAGATCAGCATAGCAGGCCACATGATGGAAAGGATTTGAAAGATTACATCTTCGCTTATCTTGCTAAAGATTAGGAAATCTTGGATCTAAACTTTTCAATCAGAGTCTAACTTTCTTAGGACTCTTCAGTAAAAGAGATTTCTTTCTTTCATAGACCTTTGCCACTGTAGGCCACAGCAAACATGTTCAACTCTCCACAAATAATTTTCAACTCCTTTAAAAGCCTACCTTTTTTGTAAGTCCTAAAAGACAAGAATGAAAACAAATTTATACACAGACACAAGCAAGAGAAAAGGAGAAAAACCCCTTGTGTATGCTGCCCAACAGCAGCAGCTTCAGCTCCAAACACCCTGCTTCCCAGCCCAAGAAGCAGACATTTCTGTTTGCACTCAGGGAGTTAAACTACTTCCCCTTCTCAGTAGCTTTCATGCATCAAAGCATAAAATTTATAGCTGAGACAGGAAGTGTTCTGATACTGACTGATGAATTGAGGTGCTTTTGCTTTTGCAAGGTCCTGTCCTCTTTTCCCTTTCATTCCAAATAGCTGTTTATCACTCTGAAAGGCTTGTTGCCTGTGTTTTGTTACATGTTGTTGTCTTATCTGAAAGTTCAGTGAAACAGCAGTTTCACAGACTCCTCATTAAGTTTTGCCCAGAAACAGTGAGCTGATTAATGGGGAAAGTGTAGTGCAGTGAGTTTGAAGAAGAATTCAAGATTTTGCACATATAAAACAAGACATGGCCTAAGCATCAATCAAGATATACAAGTTCTCATTCTTAGCTCTGAGAGAGAAAACTTCCAGGGAAAAATCTGTAAGCGGTCTTATTCAAGGGAATAATTCTGTTTATCATGAAGTGTCACTAAGTTCCAAAATACAGATCTAAAATATTTCATTTTAACTAGTTTGAAACATTTTGGTAAGGAGGGCATTAGTAACATCAATGCTAAGTGTATTCTTTCTTTAACAATTTCTATAGAATTCATACTTATTTTAAATTTGCAGCTAGTGTGAATACTGAGAAAATAAAATGTTTCCTATTAAGTACATGTTTCTTTTACAATAAAATAAACCTAAAATTACCATGAGAAACTTTGTTACTACATTTTTCTCTTAATCATTTCGGTTCCAATGACTAAATACAGGTATTCAGACTTGAAAGTGTTGATTACATTGCTACTGTCTTGTTTATTCTTTTGGTAATAATGTTACATTCTTTCCTTTCACTTACCACTGCAGCTGCGACTGCCTCACCGGGTGGAAAGGTGCATTTTGCACAGAAACAGTGTCAGTGTGTGAACCTGAGCACATTCCTCCACATCTGTGTAAGCAAGGTGGTACTTGTGTGCCACTGCCTAACGGCTACACATGTCACTGTCCTCTTGGAACAACTGGTACCTACTGTGAACAAGGTATGTCAAATGGATAGTACACTGTACATACAGGTATGCTATAATGCCTTGGTGAAAAAACACAGTATGCTGTAATATATCAATTAAATGTCATGCAAAGACCCAAAGTACAAAATAGATTTTATATTAGAAAGTGGTGCTCCTATTAGAAAAAAAAATTTTTTAAAAAAAAAAGCTATGCAATTTTTAGATATTGTTTTCTAACTGCTTATTTTTTTTACATCTGTTTCTTCAATTTTTTTTCAAATTATTCAGTGAAATTTTCATGGGCAGTGTAGCTGTGATTTGTTAAAGGCCAAGAGGACAGAGAGTCTTGCAAAGCAGCATTACACTGATTAGTTCAATTCCCAAGCTCACTATAATGAAGTGTGTTGGAGGTCATTCTTAAATTCTTTATTCCACATAAGAATGTTCTTGCTTTATTGTATCTGCTGCAAAGAGCTTTTCAGGGTGCTTTAGATGAACTTTTCAACTTTGAATTCTCATTTCAAGTGAGCTTTTTGAAAGTAAGCCATCTGAACTCAAGACACTGATCACCAGGACAGGTGCTGTACATAAAGTAGGTAATTAATCAGGTAAACACTCCTGTGTTCTGGTTTCAGAATAGATTTGGATCTTCTTGTGATGGCCACTATTACCAATATAAATAGCGCATATCTGAGCAACAGAAAATTGTATTTCTTGTATATTGTCAACCTTTTAGTAATTCCTCTACCTGGTAAAGACATTAGAGAGTTCCTCTCTGGTTTATTTAAAAGATGTGGTTTTATGAATAGGGAGTATTGGTCCTGACCAAATTCTTTGCCCTGTGTTTCACCTCACTCTGTCAGAATAATGAATTATCATGAGTTTTTTTGAAGTGCAGCTTGCACTTTTAGTGGATGGCAAATTGCTAAAAAACAGCTGCTTATCAAGACTGAATATCTCATCTCTGGATTGATGGTGGTTATTGGAGCCAAAAGAAAAAGAGACAGAGAGCAATGAACAGCCCAAGGGACCAGGAGAGAACAAATGGTGATTAAATGATGGAGACTAATAAATGCACAACAAAGAAGGGGAAGAAGTGTGAGAAAAAGACAGGTGAGATTTATGAGCTAAAAAAGCAGAGGAGAATAACAAACAATAAGAACAAATAGGACATTACCAAATAATAGCAACCAGTAAATACAGAAGAATGGTATGAATTGCATGACGACAGGTCAGGTCAGGTGAAGTGAGTAAATGGGGCATTAGGGGTAGAACCACAATAATAAGGAAGACTACTGTGACCATACATTTGAGGGTGCTTAAATATGAACTGACAAAAATCAAGCAACTAACTTGCCTAGAAAACATTAAAAATGACTGTTGTTCTTTATGAACTATGTACATGGGTGATGAAAGTATATCTGAAGCTGAAGACACAACTGTTCTTAAAGAGTAACATGAAGTAACCTGCTTAGAGCAGCAACTCAAACCACCAAGGATGCAATGACTATCAGCACAGACATATGGCACATTATGGTTCAGCTTTAGAAGTCAGAACTACATGAACAAGTGTTTGGTAGTTGGAAAATTTAGTACAAACGTAAACCCAGGGAGAGCAATATCAGTTAAAGAACATAGATTTAATGGCTCATATGGCCTAAAATTCACAGAGAGGTCTGCTCTCACACTGCTCATTGCCAAAGTGTGAATTCTGAACAATATTCTCAGAATGCTGCAGTAAGATGTGTGTTAAATCATGTGGTTTAGAGGAAGTTAGAAGGAATCAACCCAACTGATAAAAAGAAGGTAGCAGCTTCAGTTATCCTGCATATCCAACAGGCTGTACATGATCCATGAATATTCAGCAAGTAGTACACTGGTATTTTTAGGTCTGACACTCTGAGATCAAATATTTCATTGACATTTCAACCTGCCAAAGTGAGTGCCAGGACTTGTTTTTCTGAGAGAAGGATCAAATGGTATAGCAGGTAGGCATCAGACTGGTGACTGAAGTGCAGTAGGAAGATGCCTATGAAATTGAGGACCTATTTTGGACAGGCAAGCATCCAGAAGGAGCACTAGGAAGAGAGAAGAGGGTTGAAAATTACATCTGAAAGGGTCCAAGGAACAAAGCTTGCTCAGGCAAGGCAGTGTAATGCATTAATTCTAGAATGAATTAAAGCTCCACTTCATTGATGTTCTGTGTTGTCCAAACCCATTAACACTCATAAGACAGGATGGTTCTTCAAGGATGTTAGGTTTCTAAAGGTAACACTGATGTAAACAAATTAAAAATGATTAATTTATACTGCCAGAATAAAAATCAGTTGTAATGAAATGGGAAGGAAATGGAGTATTTATCTAGGAGTCTTTTTTACTTAGTGTAAACCTTGCCATCTGGACTCAGACCACTTCTAAGACTGCTCATGACACATGAAGCAGCAGATAATTCTGTTCCACTGGTTCGAAAAGGTCAGAACTGTAACAGTAACACAGCAAAACCAGCCCAAATCCTGAAGTGTCTAAAGAGCAATCCAATATTGCCAAGATCTAGCACAGTGTTAATTCTTAGTTTATTCCTGCCTTAACCACTAGGATTAAGAATGCAAGGAAAACAGTTTATCTAGGATTTTTTTTTAAATGGTTACATTTTATAATGTTAATAAAAGCTTTTGTTCATTCGACTTTAAGTTTGCAACTGAAGTACCAGACAACTCTGAATTGTCTTCTGATTAAGTGAACCTTCAACCCACATCAGTATGTAATTTAGTGTAGTTATTTCATTAACACACAATGTTCAAAACCAACAGCGATTCCAGCTCTCAGCACTTTGGGGAGTCTACTGCATGGCTTTGCACACCAAATTCAAGCTTATTTTTTGGCGCAATGAGTACTTCTGTAATTAGATATCTTAAAGGTTTTCTGATGAAGGAGAAATCTCTAAGGTACTGGTTGTTTCAGCTCTCCTGCAAGTATATAGTAAACCTACTGGTTTCAGCATGATTATTACTTGTGAGAAAAAGTAGCAAAGATTGACTGTCAAGGATGATTCATCCTGAGGAAGAAGCGACAATCTAACCACCTTTTGCTGCAGATAATTTGATTTATAGCACATTATTATTATATATTTGAACTCAATATCTGTTACATAACTGATAGGTATTAGGGGATGTGAACATTAAAAATAGATATGTTATCCATAATGATTGTCTGCAATTGTATTCTAATCCCTACTAGATTGTGTCTCAGCAGCTTATTCCTCTGTAAGAACAGTGTCCCTCTGTGAGGCTAGTAAACCTGTCTTTCGCAGTGGCCAATAATGAAGGTTTAGAGAAAAGTTTCACACAGCAACTATATATGACACCTCCTTGAAGTAGTCATCAGCATCCAAACATTTGTGGCTTATATTTTTTTTCCTTTTCTTTTTTATTTAATTTGTTCAGTGGATTCAATCGCATCTCTCTTCTTATCATAAACGGTATCACTTCAGACAGCGGAAAACTTGGGCAAAAATAAATTTGGAGTCAATGAAGATCCTCTGACATTCTGTTAAACACTGAAATATATTTCTACATAAGCTAGAACTCCTCTAGCTACTAAACATATGAAATTAGTGTCCTAGATAATTTACTTGATTCTGTGGAGGAATGAAGAACCAAATAATTTCAGATTGGTTAATTGTATCACAGGCATGATAATATTCTCATTTAAGGGGACAGCAATGTAATATTTGAAAGACTCTATAGATGGCAGTATTGGAGAAGACATGCCAGTGGCTAAAACAAACCCAGTGTTGATTACAATATTTCCATAAATTTAAAATTATTCAGCAGTTTTCTTTAGTGGGATCAGTTTGTGCCACATACTTTCATAAAATCTATTAAAATATTTTTTCTTGACTTTAAGGCATCATAGTGAATGCTATTGCCTTTTTCACAAAGAAATAAGTTAATAGAGTTCTTCAATTATGTATTAGTCTCTGAATTCCATAGCTACAAATACTGCATGTCAGTGTACAGCTCTTAAAGAAATGAAAGCAAATGTAAAGAGCTTTTCATTGTTCTATCTCAATTTAATGAGACACTTGTCAAGAAATAAAGCTATTTCTTTGATGAACAAATGGCAAACATCTTCCTTTGTCCATGTTTATCAGCTCAAGTCAATTTCCTGATATTCTGATATCAAATTCCATTATTCTGAGACAAAAAATACAGCAAATTTTTGAAAATACTGGATAAACTGTCAGAAAAGAAAAAATAATGAAAATTCTGTAGCTAATCCTTCTTCATAGTCATGATGAATGAGTAAAAAATGGAAGAAACTGACTTTTGGAATAATTTTTACTATAAAGGACTTTTTCTTTCTACATAGTCTAGAACTTTACTTGACATATTTGATTGCTATTGTAAGACAAATTAATGCTTGGTATGACTTAGCTCGAGACTTTCACATGGCAAGACACCTTACATACAAACACTTAAGCACACATACATGCATGCATGTATATGTTCGATTTATCTGACAATACAGTTAGACTTGCTGGCTTAATGCATTAACTATTTCATAGTTATTATTTGGAAACTTGTGTTTCTCTGTTTAACCATTTAAAGGACAACTGCAGCCACTTATTAGCTTCATTTGAGCCTTCTGTTTCCATCAAGCTTCCCTCACAGCTTGAAGCTGCCAACTGCAGCAGGTCCTGTGCTGCTTGTTATACCAACCAGGCCCATGTGGATGGCCTGGAGATGCTAAAGCATCTCAGTGGCAAGTTAAGTAACTGAATCCTGTCTTATGTTATATTGAGCATAATAGGTATTTTCACGCTAAATGCGTCTTAATGCCAAAATTAATCCCTATTTCCCTGACTTAATTACTCTCAGAAACACTATGCAGAATACCAGCTTTCTTGTGCTCCAGTTCTCCTCAAAGCACACTTGCACTGTTGTCATACTGAATCCAGTCCAAAATGCAAGTGAAGATCTCAATTTGAAACAAAATCATAGGCACTTAATTCTTTTCCAGTTGCTTTATCAGGCTGCACTGAAATACTCAGTCTCACCTAATGCCCTAGTCTTTAGACAATTGAAGGCTTCCAGTGCCAAAATGGTCACAGTGAGGGAATCTCAGACTGGGTGTTTCTTCTTGCAGGTTTCAACATAAAAAGGACATGGAACTGTTAGAACAAGTGCAGAGGAGGGCCACGAGGATGATCAGGGGACTGGAGCACCTCCCGTATGAAGATAGGCTGAGAAAGTTGGGGCTGTTCAGCCTGGAGAAGAGAAGGCTGCGTGGAGATCTCATAGCAGCCTTCCAATACCTGAAGGGGGCCTATAGGGATGCTGGGGAGGGACTCTTCATTAGGGACTGTGGTGAGAGGACAAGGGGTAATGGGTTTAAACTTAAACAGGGGAAGTTTAGATTGGATCTGAGGAAGAAATTCTTTACTGTAAGGGTGGTGAGGCCCTAGAATGGGTTGCCCAAGGAAGTTGTGAATGCTTCATCCCTGGCGGCATTCAAGGTGGGGTTGGACATAGCCTTGGATGGCATGGTTTAGTGGGAGGTGTCCCTGCCCATGGCAGGGGGGTTGGAACTCGATGATCTTGAGGTCCTTTCCAACCCTAACTATTCTATGATTCTACGATTCTATGATATTGAAAGCATCTTCAGAGATTTCAGTACCTAGAACAAGCTTACTCCCGAATGCAGGCATGTGTTCAACATTTGTAGTTTTGTTTATATCCCATCTTCCTAATTGCCTAGTGATTAAGCATTCACTTTCACTATCATAATGCAAATATTTGACCCCATGTATATATCATATCCTCAAGGAAAATAATAGCCAATGAACGATTGGGCATGTAGGATTTTTGGGTTTTGCTTCTATGGTCTGATCTCTTCTAGGAAATTTTTGTTTGCTAAAATATTCATTGGACAGCTGAAATAGAAATTACCCTTATTCTGGTTATAGTATCCACATCCTCAGATGCAGGAGAATCAAGTTCAGATTTCTAGTCCAACTGATGTCCTAGTACCAAGGTTTCATATTTGCTCCTATTACAATTTGTTGGCTCATATAGCTTATTCTTCGGCGCTCATGTCTTAATTTGTGTTGTACTGAAAGACTGAGTTCTACTGTTTTGACTTTGGCTACTAATAGCTATTTTAGGCTTTGGAAGACCAGAAGTCTCTTTAGAGATTTAGCCATATGCTCCTCAGTGTTACTTCTTAGATAATTAGACGTCTATTTAGCCCATAGTAAAGATTGCGACTCCACTACAATAAAACCAAACAGAACTGTAGACTTCATGTACAATATCGCAGTCTTCTGTTCCACTATTGCTCAGAATAACTATTGCCTCATTTTCTCCTCTTCAGGGACAGCAAGGATTACTAATGGCTGCAGGTCTGGCAAAATTACAGCTTTCATGAATACATTGTTCTCATAGGATCATAGAATCATATTCAAGTTGTGTTAATTTATACTCCTGTTGACATGCACTACTTGTTAAAAAATGGAAGTTGAGCTATACTTTTTCTTTCTTTTTTGCTATATATGGATTAGTTTATGAATTCTGAGAAATTAGGTCTTCAAAGATTAAATAAAAAGTCATCAAATTCATCCAGATTAGGTTACTTTTTTTTCAGTTCTTCCAAATATTTACACAGGAAAAGTAAAAATATGTCTATGCAACCTCAGAAATCTTTGAGCTACAACTTTAAGTAAATTGCATCTTAAGATTTCCACACAGCCGTATTTGTCATTGTTTTCCAAAATTAAAAAAAAACGACTGACAGAGCTGCTCACTTTCTCTTTATGGATGAATGAAACCATTGAAAACTTCTGACAGTGCAGTTGAAGCTTTCAGACAGTTGTTTATTGCTAATGAGCCGCTAAAGTTGCACTGCAAGTGCCAGGACCCTGAGCCCATCCTCCCATCACCTCCTGAGGGTTTGTCGGCTTGGTTGCAGAGCAGGCCTAGGGATGAGGCTGGTGTCTGGTCTTGAAGACGGTTTTGCTGAGAAGCCTGAGCAGGAGTTTCCTCCTGCCTTGCTTCAGGAGCAGATTTTAGAGGCTCTTGCCCTTTATCCTTTGCTGAGCTACACTGCAGCAGCATCACATTCATGCTGTGTTGATCTAGACCTGGACTCTGACCAACAGACTGATTTGCAGGCTTGACCTTAACACCTGCCTCATCACTGTGGAGCTGCCTGCTCATCTGGCCCCTGGAGCTGACCTGATTGCTCCCCTGACCTCTCCGGCTTGCCTTGCTCTGGGCAGGGCCCTTCCTGAAGACGTCTCTGCCCTGCCAGCCATGTCATAACTCTCGTTTCCTTCTTGTTGAAAACCCTTATTTCCCTTCATATCCATTGCCACTTTCAGACTCTGCTGCGTTTTGACTCCTAACTCCATCTCTGTTACACTCAGGCTTTGTATTCCTGCTGGGTGGCCCATCCCTACTTCCACAGCCTCTGTGCTTCCATCTTGGATTTTGAGCTCAGTTTTTCATGTTGCCTGTTATACTTTTCCACTGTAATTTTCTTTGACATGCTGAACAGCAAAATGGACTTGCTGAAAATAATGTGATGTAATGCCATCAAAATGTAGACCACTATGTGTACAAGCAAATCTGTTTCAGTGGTGTAAATTGAGCTGCAAAATGTAACCTGAAAAGCTTTGATCATAACAACAGTTATATAGGATATGTGAGTGTTACAGGGCTGATCAAATGAGGATAGCAGGAGATACCTGGATAGCAGAGGGGAAGAAAATCACGCTTCAGCAATAGTACTTGCAGAAACTTTGTGTTCCCATAGCTCTAACTGGTCTAAAGGGATTTAGTGTTTCTCTTGGTACCATTTAGAAATGCATAGCTTCATCAGATACTACTACTCAGCTTAGAGAAGTGGGTCATTAATCAGGTACAGAGCAGAAATATTTGCTTAAATGCCTGTTGTGTTTACAGTACACCACACAGTGCTGAGCACCCTAGTGAGTAATGCACTAGTTACACAACACAGGTCCTACAAATTCATCTTATAGGATTAGCAAAGACATCCATTCACTTAATTTATTTAAGCAAAGAGTTTCTCTGGAGTAAGCATATGTAACACAGGAAGTTTAGCTGAGCTTATTTTCTTATCTTGGGTGGGAAAAGTTTATTGCGAAGAGAGCAACAGTAAAGTACCCCAGCATTTGACATGACATGTCAGTTTTGCATATGCCTGCCATAAAAGCAAATTGAAAATCTTAAATTGTCTTATTCTTCACCTTAAAAGTTTGTCTAACTATAGATGCAATTTTGCAAAAACGAACTTTTATACTGATCATCTTTGTGCACTGCAGTAGAGCTAAAGCATTCTGTTCTGAGATATGGGTGTACATTTCCATGTACTTGTCAAGTCAGACTTCCTCCATGTATACAATCAGCACTTGCAGGATCTAAAGATAATTTACAAGAAAATTAGAAGGCATTCTAGTACTTCCTGCAGTTAGTCCTGCTGTGTTGTTTCAAGACATGTTGCTTTCTGACATTAGTTAGGATATATTTATTGGGAATAAAACACCTTTTTACCAAAATGGGAATAAAATATTTGCATCTTAGAAGTTTCAGAATGAACTTTAATAAACAGAGCACTTTATTTGGTATCTATCAATCAGAATAATACTTGTTTTCTAAAGCATTCAGTCATCTGTTCAAGGTATGAGTGTTATTTTTTTATTACTGTGTTTGCAATGTAAAGCCATGGATTTCATTCATTCTCTGAGTGATACTATAAAATTACCTTTTTTCATCCTTGTTCTCTCTCTGCTCCAAGGCTTTTTATCATAGCAATCTTCCCTTCATACACCTTACAATGATAAGCAATGTAACATTTCAATCCTGCTGCAACTGAACATTTTGCTTTCACACGAGTCTTTGTCCATGCTTCCTTCCCAAACAGTAAAGAAATAACTACACTGACAAAGTGAGATGGAATCTGACACAAAGACTTTCAGATACCTCATTGTACACTTCACCTGGTACAACCTTTTAAGCAGCAGCATATTTTAATGTAAGATTGACCACTGTGGCACAGTTACTCCATATGTAAGTCTCACTGTGCAAAAATTTGTTAAGCGAAGGCTGACTTCTAAGTGATGCATAAAAACAAAAATGTCTATGTACAAAATGGATTATTATTTCTGATGGATTTTTAACTAAGGAGACATCAGTATAGGGATTAGATTTTTAAATACTAATGGAGAACATTGTCTCTTATGCATTGCAAAAATTAAAAGCACCTAAATATCCATATGAAAATTATTATTTTGTCTTTTGATAACATTTTAGTGATAGAAGTTACATAACCTAATATGCTTAGGAAGTTGTATTACTACTTATCTTCCAGGGGAATTGCTGTTCTTATAACTATTGTTATTTCTTTCAGCTTTTAAGTATAGATGCCAGGAACTTCACATTTTGGACATTATGCAATATATTACTAGAGACACTACCTAGCCTTTATATCATAACAGCTACTATGTTGCTTAGGATGGAAGTGATTTGTTAATGTAATATGTTTGCATGAAAATGTGTACATGGGTTGAGTTACAGCTCATCAAAAGCCTGATTCTGATCATTTAAGCATTTCATAAATGCTTACAGATATTCAGAGAGTAAAACTTACTTTTGGACTTGCTGAGAATTTGTGATGTTAAATCCATGCACTCTCCTCAGAAGTATTAACTGTGATCAATTGTGGGAAATGAACAAAAAAAAAGCCAGCCGTATTGTCAGTACCTATTCAAGAGGCATCCTCAAGTCATATGCTGATAACAAATGAGAGATCTGGATCCTATACAGTGGTGAATCTGTCTGCTGGATGCAGTCCATGAGGAACATTTTGAATCCTATCCTGAGAGAGGTGGTGCGACAAATAGACAAATTACAAAATCTTGCAGCATGCTGGCTGCATACCAATCTAATAACTAAGTTCCATCTGTGATAGGCAATACAAGGTGCAACTGGATGGCCAGTGCATTCACAGTGCAGAAAACCTGAGTGTGGAAAGATAGACAGTATAAGTTTGCCTAGGAATGCACTATGAGGACACCCTGAAGGTATATTTGACTTCAAGCAAGTTGCTATGAAACTATGAAGTTGGAAGGGCAAAAATGAAAAAAGCTGTTGGCCTCCCTGAATAGAAACAGCATAACTTCAGCAGGAAAACTGAAAACTGAGGGGGGAAGCACTTAGAGTGCAGGAATTTAGCACTGCTGTTAACTAAGTGATAAGAAGGGCCTATCACACTGAAGTCTAAATATACCCTCCACATCTAAACAGCTAGATTTATTCCTATGAACCCACAAATATAGCAAACTAGCAAGCACTCAATAATGAATTAGCTACTAACTAACGTAATTATATCTCAAATATATAATGTTGTTATAATGGGGAAAACTGGAAACAGTTTCAAGTGACATAAACAGCATAGAAGAGTATAATCATTCATCAGTTGGCTGAAGTTTAACCAGCTCAGTTTCTTAGGGGTATACGAACAATCAGTGCTGAGTAGAAGAGGTAAGACAGAACAATGAAGTTGTGTATAGCTCAAAAGTGTACTTTGTAACTTCACTGTAATTGTGCTCCATTTCAGCATAAGACAGGACAATTTGAATTATCAAGATTCTCAGCATGATTATCCTAAGAACAAATTTCAGCAACAATTAATGAACACATTCCACTTAGATTGTGCATTCTTTTTACACACACAGCAGTTCCTTAAAAATCCTTCACTAAGATTTTCATCTGGATGGTGAAGAAAGGAATGTTTATTCTGACTCCTGCAACAGTATTTTACATTTGAATTTCTAAACAATGTAAAAATTGCACTTACATTTATTTGAAAATAAACACTAACAAGATCACATTTATTTTGCATTATAATTACGGGATTGATTGTTAATGAAAATAAGGCATATATAAGACAAAACTGCATTGATTTGCTATTATCTGTTTTATTCTGTATCTGGGTTATTTTTAGTCTTTGGGAAGGGAAGGATTGCAAGTATTCTGTACAGCATTTATGAAATATACAAAATACCTGTAAACAAACAGTGCCACAAAAATAAAAAAACAAAACAAAACAAAACAAAAAGCCAACAAAAAACCTTTCAGAAGACATTTCCTCTTGTATTTTTCAGATATTTCCATTAGTGATCCATCTTTCAGAAGTAATGAATCATCATGGATGTCATTCGCACCCTTTTATATCCGGCATAAAACCCATATCAAGCTGCAGTTTCAGCCTCTATCTCCAGATGGAATCTTGTTTTACACTGCACAGCATTTGGGTACTCAGTCAGGTAAGAATCTTCCAGCTTGCTGGTATCATACATGCAGGTACTCTGCTCTCGTGAGACCTCACTTGGAGTATTGTGTGCAGTTCTGGTGTCCTCAACATAAAAAGGACATGGAACTGTTGGAATAAGTGCAGAGGAGGGCCACGAGGATGATCAGGGGACTGAAGCACCTCCCGTATGAAGATAGGCTGAGAAAATTGGGGCTGTTCAGCGTGAAGAAGAGAAGGCTGCGTGGAGATCTCATAGCAGCCTTCCAGTACCTGAAGGGGGCCTATAGGGATGCTGAGGAGGGACTCTTCATTAGGGACTGTGGTGAGAGGACAAGGGGTAATGGGTTTAAACTTAAACAGGGGAAGTTTAGATTGGATCTGAGGAAGAAATTCTTTACTGTAAGGGTGGTGAGGCCCTGGAATGGGTTGCCCAGGGAGGTTGTGGATGCTTCATCCCTGGCGGCATTCAAGGTGGGGTTGGACATAGCCTTGGATGGCATGGTTTAGTGGGAGGTGTCCCTGCCCATGGCAGGGGGGTTGGAACTCGATGATCTTGAAGTCCTTTCCAACCCTTACTATTCTATGATTCTATGATTTTGAAGAAAGGCAGCATACTGAAGTGATTCAGGCCTTCAGCCTCTGTGACTCACTGTCCACAGTGACTAGGTTTTGAACTGTGAATAATCAAGTTCGTCAGAAAAACCAAAACAAATCATAAACAAGAAAAAACATAACAAATCATAAACAAGAAAAAACATAACAAAATTTTGGACTAGTCCAAAGCCATCAAGTATTTAATGAAGTAGTTGAGGAAACCATTTTCCCCTGAAAAGTAACTCTAGCCAGCTTTACAACAGACATTTACTGATACTGATCCCACAGTTTTAGTACAGCTACCCTAGGATTCACTCTCTGGGCTTTTGGCCCAGTGCTTTAAAATGACCAGAGATAAAGGCAATAAAAAAACTGATCAAAAAAGTTAAGTGAAAGTGAACAGACTGTGAGAGAGTTATGAGCTTTGCAAGTTTAACTTTTTATTACATAATGCTGAAAATCTTGCTGGGGCAGCATGCAAAAGCGTGCAAAAATTTTGCGTTTGCCAGCTATGCAGGGTGAAAAACAAATCTAAATAAGGTATTTCCACTATTTGTAGAAGTATTTTAAACTTTGCTGAGCCATGAAGTCATAGAACACCAGCTTGGAAGGCACCTCCAGGGTCATCTGGTCCAACCTTTCTTTGCAAAAGAAGTCTATACCAGATGTTCCATCACCCTGCCCTGCTGAATCTTAAAAATGTCCAATGTTGGGGTATCCACCACTTCCCTGTGGAGATTATTCCAATAGCTGATTGTTCTCATTGTGAAAAACATTCATCTTGTGTCCAACCAGAATCTCCCCAGGAGTAACTTGTGCCTACTACCACTTGCATTTTCCATGTGATTCCTTGTAACATTGAGTTACAAACTGCGTTAACATTCCTAAAACTTCATGGCAAGAAAATATTATTTGCCAACCAGTGCAAATACATTTTAAAATGTATTCTTTAAGGTGTAAATATGTTATAATTACTTTATTAACATACTTTATATTGCATTTATGTGGTATCTTGCACATTTTTAAACAGAAGCATTACATACCATAACATGATCTTAGAGCAAAATCAAGCAGTATGTTTTGCAGAACCAGGCCTTTGTATGCCAAAAAAGAAAAAAGCACTGAACTCTTTAACATGTATTTTTACATTCCTTTGCTCAAAGCTTAAAGCTTTGAGACATTTCAATAAACATACTCAAGCACATATGCATAGAAACACACATATGCCCAAGTTACCAACTTCTTATTCTGCACACAGATGTTTTAACAGGCTGCTTTTTGGTAAGACTGCTAACACATCATGCACTGCTGGCAACTCCTATTTGCCTTGTTCTAATTTCAATCACATGCAGAGAACAGCTTCAAAGAAAAATATATGGCATATCTGTAATACAAATACATTTATTTGCAAAGAACTCTGTCTTCCACAATGAATCTTTTATAATTCTATCACTTACAGACCAAATTCTGAGATTCTCAGTGAAGAGTTCTCTCTTGTATAAACTAAAGCATTACATGGGCCATGAAAAATAGAAGAGAAAAAAAGATCTCTCTCAAAAGGATAGTCAGAGGTCAGGGAAGCAGCTAGCATATAAAGAAATCAAGTATCTTTTTGGAAGCATCAAAGAGAGTGCTAAGTATGTTTAAATTGGACAAGGGGTGTTTTAGCATGAGCATGCCTTTGTTCTGTTGCCATTCATGAATGTTTAGTTTGCACAGGAAGAAATATTTTCTTTAAATCATTTTCTAGAATCATAACAATTTCATTTCAAATAAACCCCATCTTCTATAGAGTAATTTAATTTCTTTACAAATTCCCTACTTCCATTTTCACTGTCCTGAAGTTTTGACAGATTTGGGAAAAGCTAATAGTCTGGGTCTTTATATTTGCCTTCATATAATCCTGTCAAATCCAGATGGAATTAGACTGATGAAAGACTCAGAAGTATTCTTAGCAGCCAGCAGATGTGAAAGAGCTTTCTGTTTGGGATTAGTTTAGAAAGCACTTTAGATAAAGCCTTTTCTCCTACAGTTACATAAGACTTAATAAATTGATTGCCAAAATCACAGGATTTTTTTTTTTAAATTCCTTTTTAGTAGGAAGTAATTAGAATTCCTTTTTTGTTTCCTCACTAGGTGATGCTGTTTTTTTTTTTTTTTTTAAATGAATTGAGCTCTGATTACACAGCCAATTTAGCAATGATCCTGAGTGGCACAGCTGTACATTGGCTTGGCTTGTCACCCATGTAAACACTAAACTGGGACCTCCCTTTTAGGGGGATGCTCCTGCTGAAAAATCCTCCCATCATCAAAAAAGAATCTTTAGTAGGTGAAGAAATAAACATGAGAATTCCACTAAAACATTTCCTTCTAGCTTTGTTCTTTTCAAAGAACATTACATGCATTTCTGGAAAGGGTGGTTAGGTGGCTATTCTCCTTACTCCCCTAACAATGTGATTCCTTCAGTACAAGCATTGAACACCTGGGAAATTGGCATAAAATGGAGAACACCCTATGAATCTTTATCTGTTAGTAGAATTTCCCGTAATTCTGTCAGTCGTTGGTTTTCTCGCTTTGCCAGCTGTTTCTGAATGCGTAGTATGAATTTACGTCTGGTAGCATTGACTTCTGCAAGCTCTGAGAAAAACATTTCCAAAGTATGGCAAAACTTAGGTGGCTGGCTATGTTAGTTACAAGCTGGAAAGAAACCTCAATAAGTGAGCTGGGTACAAAGATTTTAGTTTGGAAACTTGCAGATATAATGACAACGGAACTTTTTCCCCTTGCTTTGATTACTTGTTTAATGCCAATGAGGTAAAAATGTGGGAGTTACAAACAGCTGTATGCATTGTTTATGAGTGAGTCCTCTGCAGATAACACAAAATTCTTGTGGAGTTCAGCAGAGTGTCAGTGAAAGTCAGCCCAATTCACATTTTCTCAAGTGTAGTGTATCCTATTTCTACCAACAACAGTGTGATAGCTTTTAATTCAGACAGCGTTTGCCAGATGCCCATCAACAGCTTGAACAATGAATAATTCAGCCCGTTTACATAGCAACCACTCTATATATTTGAAGGCCTTGGCAATCTGGCTAAAAGTGAGTAAGAAGCATTACTTTTTTGTTGAGTCACAGCATTACTGAAGCTCTACATTTGTTTATGAAGGTGGATTATGCTGCAGACTGTCTGCACTGTTCAAAAGCCCAGGCCAGGGTGATGGAAAGGTTTGCTCCCCGATGCGATGAGGGAGAACGGATATACTGGGTGACTAAGAAGGAAGCCAGGTTAACAGGCAGAATGGGATGACTCATGCTGAATTAAATACTAAACATTTGGAACAGCAATGCTCTGTCTCTCTTTAACATGATTATGTTACCTAGCTGGTCTGAAAAAAAGCCACAGAAATTCAACTCCAGATATTTAAAGCATTTCAGTTTAAAACCCTGAAGCACAAAAATCAAAGATGGCCAGTGTCGGAGTGTGACGTCTGCAGTTTTCTAAGACACTGCTTATGGCAAAAACTGAATGATGGAACTCACATGGGAGAAGTGTTGTTTTCCTAATCAGAAATAAATTGATTATCCACCCACTTTCAGAACAGGGTGGTTTTCTTCTCTCTTGGCAGCCATGTTTCCTTAGCCAGCAGGGACATCATTCCTGCTTTGTCACTAGTTTTGCGATCATTTCTATGGAAATTATCACCATAAGAAGCAGAACTGCCGGTTACCCATGTGACACCCCCATTGTCCTGAAATCTGTTGCATATGAAGTGTTGTTGCTACCCATTTGCCACTGGAAAGCAAACCAAAATTATGACTGGTATACTGAGGTTGCTCAAGGAAGGTTGCTTCTAGCTGCGAGATATGTCAGGGTTACAGTGGTGACTAAAGGAAGCAGAAAAACTTTCTTCACCAAGGAAAGCAGCATTTTTGATAGGTAAGGCTGAATGGTCTGACCTACAAATAGATAATCACCCACACCTTCTAGAAGCATGAGCATCACACTGTCTGCTGGATTGTTCCAGATCCCAGCTATGCCTTTCTGCTCTGGGGTGGTGCTCCAAGTGGAAGAAACTTACTGCTTACTTACAAGTTCTGGCCTTGTCCCAGAGGATGGAAAGGTGAGGAAAAATCAACAGAAGGCATAGACTGAGGCCATCAAACATACCTCCAGAGATGCCATCTCAGGGCTCTGAAATGGCTGAAAGAACTGAGTCTATAGATGTTCTGTAACCAGGAAACCACTGCCTATAGCTCTTGAGACACCTTACGCTGCAGAAGCAGCTGAAGCACTGATTTCATCAAAGCGTCTGTTCCAGGATAACGCAGAGGCTTCTGCTTAGTAACACAGGATGAGAAAAACGACAAGCATCAGCTGTCTTACAAAGCTTTATAAAGAAATCTAGACCTTCAGTAGTCCAGGAACTCGTCAGTGAGTTTTGAGCGAAGAGGGAGCCCTTATGGAGACTTGCATCTCTGTATCGCTGGGACATGACACCCGCAACAAAAAGGCGAATGCCACTGACTAGAACAGTGTATTCACTGCTCCCAAAGTTACTTAAAAGAATGTTTTGGAAGCTTCTTTGGCTTTACAAAGTAGTGGGAAATCCTTCTTATTGTTAATTTGTGGTAAGTGTGGGAATAAATTCAGGGTTGCCCAGGGAAGTTGTGAATGCTGCATCCCTGGTGGTGTTCAAGGCCAGGTTGGACAGAGCCTTGGGTGGCATGGTTTAGTGGGAGGTGTCCCTGCCCATGGCATGGGGGCTGGAATTAAATGATCTTAAGGTCCTTTCCAACCCTAACTATTCTATGATTCTATGACTCTACTCTGGCGGGTAAAAAACACTTTGCCTCACATGCATACACATGGAGCACAAGGGTACACTTTCCACCATTGTGGGGAATAGACCCTGAAAGAGTAATGCTAAAAACACCAGGACACCCTCCCTGCCATGCTCTGTCAGCCCTAAGATACTCTGACATAACATCCAGTCCTCCTGGGAAATGTATGGCATTAAGCAGGTTTGATAGTGAAGGCTGTAACCACTGAGATCTTTGCCTCTGCAAAGATCAGCTTTACAGCTGCATAAATTTAACACTATCACATCTGTTATGCATGGTAATACTTCTGGCACGAATTGGACAGCCCAAAATATGAGTGCAGCATTCCAGCAAGCGTTCCCAACTGTACAAAATTTTGACACATTATGATGTGGATTTCCTGTGGAAACAAAAACACAGTGACCTGCCACTGCTTAAACATGATCCCTTCTCAAGATGGGGATATACATACACACAGGCATGTCTAGATAAAGGCTGAACATGGAAGGGCATTGTCACCATTTGGGAAATTTAAAACTTGACTGTCTGACTGTAGCTAACTTGCTTGCAGACTTATGTACTCATGCAGAATAGTAGCAAGCTGAAAATCTTTGCGATGCATTCAGAATTAATCATTGTAAGTCAAATCAGCAATTTTCAGAATCCATCGTAAGAAGTCATATAAGCAGATGTCACCATAGATAATCCAGATCTCACAGGAGTAGTCAGATACACTTATAAGAGACTTCTCATAAATTCCCAGTTTTAGAAACTTGACGGCTGAGGGCATGGAGTTGACTTGGCTTCAGGGAATGCTGACATCAGATACAGAAGCAGGTAAGACCTGCTCTGGGGACTGTTTTAGAGTGCTGGCTTCTACTATGGAATAGAGACAATCTACCCTGAAGTGGAGCAACTTTGACCTTCAGTCATCTGGTGAAAACCCTGAACTAGGATTTGCAAGTAAAAGTGCTATTTTATCTCCAGAACAGTTCCTTAAGATAACACCTGCTACAAAATGCCTATCCTCTGAGAAGACAAGGAAACAACCTTTAATAATTTGTATAAAAACCCCTCTTCTATTTTACTGAAACAGGGAAGATGAGGAAGGAAGGAGCATCAGAACAGAACTGAATGCTATAACTACTGAAGATTTTGTTCAACACCCAGAGTGTTGAGATGTTGCAGTTTCAAGCCTCAGCTAAGCTACAGTAGCCTATATCTAAAGAACATTCAACCTTTTTGATAAAGATTGCCTTACAGTTCCTTGCAGACCAACCCACAGGCTGGGCAAAGACTTGTGTGCACAAGAACATTGAATGCCTACCTCAGCTGTTCCTCTGCTTTTGTTTTTTGTGACACTACTGATGGGGATAAATAGTTTGCATTGGAGGAGACGCTAATCTGAAAAGCTGCAAAGTTGTGTGTCCTGTGTCCTTCCAAGTGTTTTCTAGAGTACAGACCATAACATCTAGTCCATTAAAAATGAGTATGTCATCTCTTTCTGAAGCAAACCTCCTCAGAAAGGTCTTTGGCTCCAGTTACGGTTGTATGGGACAAGTTTGAGCAATGCTAAAACTGGAACAGTGTTCGTGGCCTCCCATATTGAGACTGTGCAGAGGAGAAATTCAGTGGTAAGAAAGTTGCTTGTTTAAAATAATGATGTAATTCTTATGATGGCATAGGCCTGCACAGGCTCCAGCTGTGCAAACTGTCCCTCAGAGATGGACAACTGAGGCCCCTTGTTGAAAATGTCACTGGTTACTAAAGTGAAGAGAAACAAAGTCCATAATTTGCCTTCACTTTGAGAGGCAGTTTTCACGGACACTGAGCACACAGCACTTTATGGTCTCAAAATGTTTTCAGCCAGTTGTCCCTGGGTAGTGCCTACGGCATGATTAACTTCATGAAGAAATACTGAGCTGAACCCTGGGATCAATGTCCACATGATTAAAATTTATCTCAACACTCTGCTGTTCTTCCCAAAGACCAAAAAATAGCAAGTCATCTGTGAAAAGAGAGGGACTAACCAAGGCAGTAAGAAAGTGCCTTGAGAGCCTCAGGGAGAGTTGAAAGTGGAAAGTGTCACTGTTTTATTCATAAGTAGCAGAAAAAGAAGTTATTCCAGTTTGAAGAGTGGCCTCAAATATGTGCTAGACCATAACCCACAGGACTCAGTCATAACCTCTCTTTACGTTGTAGATTGCAAATACTATACAGTGTAATCTAACTCAGATTTCCTCTCATGGTAAGACACTCAAACTGACTGCAAGTACCCTAAGGATTAAGGTACTGATAAAAGCAATGGACAAGCAGGTTATACACACCACTCAAACAAGAGAGATTAGTGCTTCCAAACTATGCACTGAAAAATAAAGTAAGCTTAAAGCCACATCTCTGAGCAAGAGAAACCACAAGTTAATTATTTTCTGAAAAAAAGGCAGAAACAAATAAGGTACTCAAAAATAACACTAAACACGGGAAATTAAAATAGATAATCACAACTGGAATTAGCCAGCTAAACGGAAGTGCCTGCTACTGTTGGATTGGAGCTGAAAGAAGGAAGAGCCTTCTCATTCTTCCCATGGGTGTCTGGGGCAGGGAAGGTGAGGCACTATGCATGCGCTCTACAGCCACTAACACACTGAAACATCTTCCCCTGCCTGAATGTGAATCTGAGCAATTACTGAAAACAGAGATACAATTTTAGTAACTTTCGCAAGCCTCCAGTAAATTAAGCCATTCATTTTTAACTTCACTAAAGGCAATGCAACTTAAGGATTAGAAATACTCAAAAATTAAACACTCAAGAAAGCAAACTTCATCATTCTGTTAACAGGTCCTCCCTTAAGAATTCTGAATCTTCAAGGAAATTGTACTTTCCAAATTTAAAATCATTTCTTCATTAGTAAAATACTACATGAAACTTAAGTTTTGCTAGTAGCTATTAGGAACAAACGCTTACATTAAAATTTAACAAACATTATTTATCAATTTAACTGATGGACTTCAAAAAACCCCAAACAAACCAAAAAATCCTAAACCCTGTTGGCTACTATTCCAAATGCAATATAAGAAAAAGTTAAATTGCACAGGCAAATATCAAAAAGTTTGCGAATGTGACTTCCATTTGCAGACCCTTCTGCTGTCCCCTTCTGTCCCCTTGTCACCTTCTCCTATTAGACTCTGTCTCTTCCCTCACTTTAGTATCAGCTCCTGTTTCTTAACCATTCCCAGCTTTTCTTCATGTTTGTAGGTATATTTCAAAGTAGTATTTTCCTTCTACATTACCTGTAAAGCCAGACACACCAATAGTTCAAGGAAAAGTAACTCTCTCCTAATACTTCTTGTCATGGAGGCCTCCTTTCAATAAAAGGTTCATCTGTTCCTACAGCTGCCAGATTATTAAACCCAAAACATCCCTGCTGCAAAAAGCAGCTGCAGGGAAAGCAAGAGTATGTTTGGTACAAACAAATCTTCAGCGCATGAGACTGACAGACCTATCAACCTTTATTCTGCATATAGAAATTAAGACTACTCTGGCATTTGTAACTTTGCCAAAACTTGATTCTTTTTCATGGGCACACCAACTCTCACTCCCTGGATGCCAACATGATCCCATTCTCTCCTAGCTCACAGTTACCTAGTCTCTGAACAGGGAAAGCTTTCCAGAAGGTTGGGCTTCTTACCTTGAAGCAAACACGAGCTCAGTTTCCAATAATTAAAAAAATAAAAAGGTACACAAGCAGTTCATCAGGGAACATTCCCCTTTGTGTTATTTAGATATGAAGATGATACAAGACTGCTGAAAATTAGTTACTGATTTGAAGCACAGGTATGAAAGCATCAGGATTAGGAATTTGCTGTTGTTCAGTGTGCCATCTCTAAAAATTATAACTATTTTATCCTGCTTGTTACAGGTGACTTCTTATGTATATCATTAGTAAATGGATTTATACAGTTACGCTACAATCTCGGAGACAAAACAGTCATCCTACAGACCTTTCAGAAAGTCTGTACAAATGGAAGCATATGGCATTCACTCAAAGCAGGAAGAGCTGGCAATGAAGGCTACCTGGACTTGGATGGTGTGAACATTACTCATAAAGCTAGTCCTGGAATGAATGCACTAGACACGCACACAGACTTTTTTGTTGGAGGGGTGTCCTCCTTAAGCCTTGTTAATTCAATGGCAGTAGAAAATGAACCCACAGGTTTCACCGGTTGTATACGAGAAGTTGCTATCAACAATAAGGAACTGAAGCTTACTGTGACCGACCCCACAGGTGGAGCCAATGTTGGTGACTGTGACGGAACAGTTTGCGGGTACACGGTGTGCAAAAATAATGGAACATGTCAAGTTGAAAACTCAGGCTTTTCTTGTTCTTGCCCACCGGAGTGGACAGGGAGCACATGTGAACAGTCTATTCACTGTTTACAGCACAGGTGTGGGTCTCAGGCTCTCTGTATTCCTCAACCTACTTCATTTTCCTATTCCTGTGTGTGCGCACTAGGCTGGTCAGGTAAATACTGTGATAGCAAAATCCATTTTTTTATAGCAAAGTTTGTCGGCAACTCCTACATCAAATACACAGATCCTGATTATGGAAAAAGAGACCTCCAGTACAGCCGCATTTCTTTAAATTTTACTACCAATCAATCTGAAGGCTTAATAGTTTGGATGGGGAAAGGTGAAGATGAAGATAATGACTTCCTTGCCATTGGTCTTACCAATGGAACACTAAAAGTTGTGATTAATCTTGGAGAAAGAATCTCTGTTCCTCTAATTCATAGCAATTACTCCTCCTGTTGTGATGACAGGTGGCATTTCATTACTGTAGTTCAAAACAAAACTTGCATTAAGGTTTACCTTGATGAGGAGCTAATTCTTTTTGAAGATATCGATCTACACAGAAAATACACTGCTTTAAACTATGGTGGTATTTGTTATTTTGGTGGGTTTGAAATTGGCAGGGAAGTCAATACAGTCACTACAGGGCTTTTTCACAAGGAATTCATTGGCAAAATTAAAGATGTTGTGCTCTTCCAAGACTCCAAGAAGATTCAGCTCATAAAAGCAGAAGGGTATAATGTTTACAATGGAAATTACAGAAATTAATTGAAAAACTGTATAAGAGTCTTTAAAAGTGATGAATTTTCTTTTCCTCCTGTTTCTTGTGGTAGCAGGCTGTGGAAGACTCAGGAACTAACGTAAAAAAGCACTTAATAATTATCCCTATATTTTTTTTTTTAAATGTTGAGTATTAATAGTATACTTAAAATGTCATCAGATGTTTTACTCTGAACATTACGTCTACACAGTCCTTAGTATTTACTTTAAAATAACTGGGAAGTCTGAGGTTTTTTTCTTTATTGTTCTGGAAATAGCTGTGTAGACAAACAGGTAGTAATTAGCTTATAAAGCCAACTGTCACCCCAGTATTAACTGTTTGTTGCTTTATGAGCAGACAACTTACCTGTTCCTCCAAAACTCTTAAATTCCATTAGAATGAAGAGTTTATCTTACAACATTTAAACATTAAGGTCAAGTGCAAAATGGGGGGGGGGGGGGGGGAAGGGAAGAGGGGATGAAAAGGTGTACTTGGGGTAAAAAGCTCTATTTATTGTAATGAGATTTTTTTTTTTTCCTAAATCACAATATCTGTAATTACTTTAAGTCCACAATGACTATGCTAGGCAACAAAGTTGTTCTCCCTCCCAGCTGAGTTTCTATCCATTAGGTACGCATTTATGCAAAAGGACAGAACTTAAGCCTGTCTTCACACTAAAATATTCCCTTTGAAGAATGATCTTAAGAGCAGAAAATGTATTTCACTTAATTACTGAAGATAATAAAACATACCTGACAGTTTTGTGCAGCAGAGGTCTCCCTTATTTGACTACAGAAAAACTTTTTGGTTTAACCATTTACGACTGGAATATGGGAACCCAGCTGTCTGCCTACAACTAACTTTTATTCCTAACAGCTTGAAAACTACAAAGTCTAAGAACTGCTTTGCTTTAGCTTTCTGGCTTACATGTCCCTAAAGGAAATTTTGAGGTTTTAATAGACAAAGGTTTGGGACCCAGTAAATTGAATTTCCATGACTATATTCTTCATGAATTTACAATCTCAAACGTAAATAGAGCTCTTCATATGTAAATGTAAAAGTTTTATTCCTTCAGAAAAAAAACTCAGTTATACTTTAGTGAGCATTAAAAAAAAAAAAAGATCAAGTTCTATTTTAATGCGCTTAACAAGGGACTTATGATGGTATCTACGTTTATCATTTGACTGCTGGTTTATTATCTAAGTAAAATCATTAAATAAAAATAATAGCGATTGATTCCTATTTTTTCCTTTTTTCCTTCACTACTGCTCAAAAGCACACAATCAACCATCACCTCTTTGCATGGTAATTTTCTGAACACAAGTCTTCAGTGGGTACCCATCAACAAGTAACTACTGCTCATTTGTGTTTTGTCTTTCCATAAAGCAGATACGGAGCAGAGACAACAAGCACAGTAAAAACTAGGTGACACACATTTGTCCCCACGTAACCATAATTTGTATGTAGTGATGAATGCACTGCCATCTAGTTGAAGACAACTAATGGGGGGGGGGTTGGGGTGTGATGGAACTACCCCCAGATGCTTCAATAAGCACTTGCCAACATCTCTGTGAGGCTCACTCTATCATCTTCAGCTGCTCTGAGCCCTCAAGCAACTAGCCTGATGCAAAAGAGCTCCTTTCCCTTTCACCAGCAGGCAGCTCACAAAGTCCACTTGCTAACTGAGGTGCCCCTAGATTCTTCTCCTCTTTCAGTTCAGCTTAGGATAGCCTTTTATGGCCACGTGATGCCAAGGGAGTGTATTCAGGGTTTATCCTGTTCTCTCTGGGGCTCCTGGTGTACTGCCAGTTCCTCATCAGCACACACTATTTTCTGTGGTCTGAGCAAGTAATTCAGGGTAAAACCAGTACTCGGAGCACCTCCAGCTAATACGAGTGTTGGAAGGAGAAGACTGAAGGCAACGGAGAAGACAAAATCCTTTATTCCTGTAGTAATGGGATTTATTCCCATTATACTAACTCAGATTCTCAGACCAAGTCCTGGAAACTCTTGCTGCTTGTTAATTTAAACTCTTAACAAAACTCTCCCTCAAAAGCTGGATTCCACATACACAAGGCAGGTAGCAAAGCAGTTGGCAAACCTGGAAAATGTTTACATATTCTTTCCAAACAAACTATTTCTGGTACTTCTGTTAGAAAGCATTCCCATCCCTTCTGTATGGACAGTTGCAATTTTCACTGTTCCCATTTTTTTTGGAAGTGCAAATAAATGTGAACATGAGAAACAGATCACCAGTGGACCAGAAATAGACTACTTTGGAAGAGGTTAAAAGAAAATCTTTACAAACAGAGCTACTGATTTTAAAACTTACTCTAAAAACCAAAGCAATGCTTTGATGCACTTCTACGTCTAAAAAACCCTGATGTAGATATTTAAACAACACATGCATAATACTGCCAGATATATTCAATGGCACTACTGCTATACAGACCATTAAATTAATTTGGAAAAGACTAATTTAATCACATCATGTTATTAAGCTATAAAAGTGTAATATTGTTTCTAGTTTCCAAAAGCTGAGGACTTTATGCGTCTTCTCAACTATTAGCCCAAGAAACATTACCTAATAAAACTTTACCACCCCCTTTATTCTGTGCAAGATTTTTCATTTTAGTCAGTGAAGGAGAGGGTGAATCGAGTCAGTTTGCTGAGGTGAAAGCCATCCAGGTGGCCTTGGACATTGCTGAACGAGAAAAATGACTGCTACTGCTGAATCCAGGACAGTCAGTTTGCCCATGAAGCTTCCTGCAAGGTATCCAAATGGAATTTTACCTTAAAATGTATTCATAATTAAAACTAACAATTAGTGTGCTGTTAAACTGGAAAGACCTTTCTGGAAAGAAGAGGTTTTTCTACAGCAAACTGCAAATGCTACATCAGTACATCAAGTGATGTACTCAAAGCAAAATAAAAACCAAAACACTGAAAACCAGAACAACAAATAAGTTTTCCCTTATATGGTGGAATATTTCTGCTGTTTCTGACAGACTCAACAAAATGACCAGTGTATTTTATAATAAGTGTAAGAGCAGAACATCTTAGTTTGTCTTCAGGTTTGCATCTTTTCTGGCTTTTTAGCCTGCATCAGTGGATAGCAGACACTGCAAAATACCAATTTACTAGAAGTCCCAATGGTGCAAAAAACCTTCTGCCCTTCTCCCCCCTCCCTTTGCCCCCCAAAAGTTGAAATGACCAAGCCATGAAGCATACAACAAATGTGGCACTGTAACTCAGCGTTCATTTAGCCTACAGTTTCACACCTATGAAATCAAACACACACAGCATGTGAGAAAGTTTTATCGTTTTAGAATCAAAATATCCCTTAAAATATTTACATTTTACAGTAAAAAGGATAGCAAAACACAAAGTAATGTACAAGCTTAAGTATTCAAGTTTTTGAAGCATGGAAAATGCTGGGAGAAATGAATTTACTACTACAGATCATATTTTTTAGAGAACTCAGATTAAAAATACTTTCTTATTAAAATGAGTGCCGTTTAAAGCAATAACATTCAAGCAGCTCAGCCTTCCAATTTCTGGTCACAAACTGCTTCAGATGCTTAGGAAATACTTGAAAAACTAATGAAGTACACTTGAGTTGTTTTATTGTACTATCAAATAATTCAAAAAACTCTTTACATCACCGAGCATGTTCAATTTTGTGGTAACGTGTGTGGATTCTGAGGCTCTGCTACCGTCTTTAAAAACAGTGCAATTCAAAAAGGTTATTTTGTATGAAATTCACCTTTAAAATTATCCAAGCATCTTAAAACAGAAGAGAGCACAAATTACCAAAGGCAGCAACTATATTGCAGACTTGACTAAAGCCAACTTCTTCAGCTAAGAAAACTTCTAAGTCTTTATTGCATATTAATAAAAGAAATCTTTAAAATTTTGAATATACAGCAATGTAAAATTTTTAAAAATATTAAACTCCTACTTCTAATGATAGTTGGTATAATGAAAAAAAGGATGAGTATTGGTACATCAAATGGTACCAAAACACAGACTTGTTTCTGCAAAACACCAACACAGAATAAAAAAGATGGCACAATCCTAGCAGGCTTTTACTTTTGTTTTATACAAAGTTTTACGACATTACTCTTAACAGTTTATTTAAATAAAATTCTAAAAGACTGCCTGCATCTTTTTACCTTTTGCTTTTACTTCTGTCACTGTGGTCCCTATGTCTCTCTCTGTTCTTTTCACTGTCTCGTTCTCTATGCTTCTCTTTGCTTTTCTCCCTCTCCTTATCTTTTTCATGAGACTGTTCTTCACTTTTAGGCTTCTCTGTCTTTTTTTCTGGATTTCTAGTCTCTCTGGGGCTTTTTCCATCAGCAGCCCTATCACTGTGTGGAGATCGCAATCTTTCTTTGTCTCTCTGGCCTTCTTCCCTACTCTTCCTATCTCTCTCTTTTTCCTGGTTTCTGTCTCTGCGTCTATTTCTTTCAGAATCTTGCTCCCAGTATTTTTCATTGTTCCACTCTTTTTCATGTCTGTCTTTCTTTTGGTGATGGGAATCACTGTAAAATCTTTGTCTATGTTGATCATTTTTGCTTCTGCTGAACCCTCTCTCCAGATGCTGTTCCTGTCTGCCCCAAGGATCACTGTGGCGTCTTTCTGGTCTCCTATTGTCTTTACTCTGAAAAAAATTTTCTGGCCCCATAAATCTTGATTGTTTGTGAGCCACTGGTAGCCCTTGTGCAATGGGTCCGGCATAGTGTGGTGGCTGACCTGATAAATGAGCTACTGGCCATGGCATCATAGGATTTTGAGGAAAGCCAAAGCCAGGAGGAGGAAGAAGCGGATGTGGTAAATGAGGAGGAAATCCAAACATAGGGTTGTTTTGTGGAGGGAAGTTATGAGGTGCAGGAGCCTGAAACTGAAATCCAGGTGGATTAGATTTAGGATGCTGAAAATTCTGCTGTGGAGGTCTAACACATGGGAAGCTGCCACTTGTAATAGGGCTTGGAACGCTGGAAATAAATTCAGAACGAGCAGAGTTTTCGGTTTCAAAATGAGATGAAGTTGCTGCTGGTCCTCTTCTAAATGAGTTCAAAGTTTCAATGTTTTGCATCATTGCATCTTCCTGTAAGTGTTTGGTATCTTCCGCTTGTGATGCAACTGTGTTATCTGCTTTTGCTGCAGTTGAACTGTACTGTGCCTCACTTGTTTGTGCATCGTTTTGGTATGGGTTTACACCCACTTCTCCAGAAGACTGCTTATTCTCTGGTTCCGTTTGATCACTTCCTGAAGCAGTCTGTCTGTCTTCATTTCTGCTAACATCTCCTTCCTTGTTTTCTGAAGCATTAGTCTGCTGGCTCCGTCCAGCTGCCTGTCGTGGGTCTCTCTTAAGATTAATAAATGGCGATGATTTAGAGGCATTAGCAGTGGTACCTTCACCAGTGCCTACACTAACACTGCTCTCACTGGGCTTTTTCCCTGCATTTGATGAGGAAGAAAAACTGGAATTTGCAGTCCTAACTTCCTGTGCAACATTATTATCCTTGTCGGTTAACTGCTGCTTTGGGTCATTTTCTTCACTTTCTTCAGTTTCTTTATTCTGTGAATGAGCAGATAAATTTGCTAAAAATGCTTCTGTGGAGACATCTGGAGGTTTTCCCTTAAGACTCAGTCCTACCAAAGATCCAGCACTTCTTGCAGAACTTGAGGTCCCTACAGCTGCTGCATTCACAGTTACAGTAGTGTCAGTGGATTCTTGTAGATCATCCAAACCAGTCTTTGCTTCACTAACTTCAGTAGCTACATCTGTAACATCCACGGTTTCTTCTTTTAAGGTTGGCTGTTCATTTAATAATGGTATATCTTCACTGGTACTTGTTTCTGATTTGCTGTGTTCATATACCTGCCCGGTTGTATCCAATAGGCTTTGAAGAATATCATCCACTGGCAACGGTTTGTTTGCTAGCTCCAGAGTAGAAGGCTGATTCTCCCATCCAACCAGGACTCCAGGAAGAAATCTGAGAGGCTTCGGCGGTTCATGTTTGGTACTTTCCACCAATGGTTCAGCAACTGCTAGAACATCTTCTATAGCCGATTGTTGAGGTTTATTTCTCTGCTTGTGTAGCACAGTTGTGAAGGAATTAAAAAAATCATTTTCCTCTTCTTCTTCTATTGTCAACTCATGATGAGAGACTTCAGGTTTGTTTGGCTTGCTTTTCTTCTCTGGTGGCAAGTTACTCAAGGTACTTTCAGAAGCTTCATCAACAAAACTATTAGTCACACTTGCAACAGCAGTAATTTGCCTCTTCATTTTCTGGCGAATTATCAATCCCAGTAATAAATTTGGTCGATGTATTTCAATCCCTGTACAAAATTGTAACAGCAATTTATCACCTCCTTATATTAAGGCAATTGTTTTAGCAAAATAACCCCATACTCTTATAATACATTTCAGAAGTACTCATTTTAAGATTAAAACATAACAAACAATAAAAAATACATTTCCAACATAAAAATTATGACTTCAAACACTGCAACTTAAAATTGCTCTAAGTATTATATTGCCCATTACAACTTCCAAATACAGAATACGAGACAGTTACATAGGAAATCTAGTCACGTAAGAAAAAGCACAGAAGTTAAATATCATGTTAGTCTAACACAGTTACAGTCTGATAACAGTGGTAGCAAAGCACAAGAGGCAAAAAAGCCCAACAAAAGGTAAAGAGCACACTTGCGACCACAGCGTCTCCTCATCAATCTGTGTTAGAAATGCTTCTTCAAAGATTTACCAAGAGACTTCCCGAAGTGCTTCCCTCATTCCAGGAAGGCACTGTGTTTCAAGGTATACTATTACCCATCTCTTCACTAAGTATTTTAGATTGGATACAAGGAAGAAATCCTTTACTATTAGGGTGATGAGTCACTGGAATGGGTTGCCCAGGGAAGTTGTGAATGCTCCATCGTTGGTGGTGCTCAAGGCCGGGTTGGACAGAGCCTTGGGTGGCATGGTTTAGTGGGAGGTGTCCCTGCCCATGGCAGGGGGGTTGGAACTAGATGATCTTAAGGTCCTTTCCCACCCTAACTATTCCATGATTCTAGGATTCTATTTTGTTCTGTATAATTTAGCTTCCTGCAAAAAAGAATCACAGAATCAGCTAAGTTGGAAAAGACCTTTAAGATGATCAAGTCCAACTGTTAGCCCAGGACTGCCAATTCCACCACTAAACCATGTCACTAAAGGCCTCATCTACACGTTTTTTGAACACTTGCAGGGATGATGATTCCACCAGTGCCCTGGGAAGCCTGTTTCAACAACTGAGCACCCTCTCTGTGAAGAGATTTTTCCTAATATCCAGTCTAAACCTCCCCAGGTGCAGCTTGAGGCTGTTACCTCTTCTCCCTCATCCTCTCTTCCTTTCAGCCCTACCTATCTCAGAAGAAGAAATTAACCACAAATTTTTATAACCAACGTAAACTGATACAAAATAAGATGGGTGCAAACAGAACAACTGAGAGCCACTTCAGGATCTTCCCTTCCTTGCACATCTGTTTTTTAAATTTATTTTCTCTGTTTAGAAAGTTTGGGACACTTGGGAAAAAACAGGAATCAGTACTTTTCAAATAATGAAAAATGCTATTTTAAAGTCACAGTATCAATTTGGAACTTGGCATGTTACTGCCATAGTTCACTTGCATCACTGGGATTTACTGGGATTGTAACCTACAAAGCCGCATAGGTTAGAGAAGAATGAAGTAAACATGAAACAAAGTTATGCACAGTAAGTTTCTTGACAGTAATAAAGTATCAGAATAATCTTACAATTGCAAATTAATGCTTTTTCAGGGAACCTAATATAATACTATGGAAAACTCATGACAGGTTTGAACAGAACAGGTGGCATTTTTAAATTTAATTTCTCTCATAGTTCTGTTGTAAACCTCATTAAGTAGCATTATGATAATAAAGTTCCAAATTCCAAGCTGTACTTACCAGGCCCATCAAAAGGCACAAGATGATGTGGGACTTTATCTGAGGAACCTAAAGGGATGAGGTACAAATCTTTCACTTGCTTCATGTTATTGGCTGCTACACCGTAACGCTTTCTACTGCTGAAATAGGCAAACAACAACGCATAGGATATCTGATCCTCTTCAGTTACTGGGGTAAAGCGAACCACACAGATCTCCTGTATACAAAAACAGAGAGAAAAAGATGGTCAGATGCACTTTTCTACGATATTTTAATTGGTTTAGTAACTGCTCTTTATTTAAAAGCACAGTTCAGAGGAGGAAAAAAAGCCTCCCCAAAAAAGGCAGAGAACAGAGGAGACAGAAGCATAGGAACTGGGCCAAAAATAACTACGGAAAACTGGAGAAAACAAATAAAAAGCACTTAGTGTAACAAAAAGAATGACAGCGTATGACACAGAAAAGCCAACATTTTATTAGCCAGCTAAACACCAAGTTTTAGGGCAGAATGTCAGCTTCCACTTAATTATTTCTCTCCCCACCCCTAACATTACTAGAAATCTTTATTTTGTAGTCTTCCTGTGTCAAGATACCTGTTAACACTAGGGGAAGACCTAGTGTTCAGATCCCAGAACTACTACCCAGCTCTGGGGCTGATGCTACTTACTGGCTTAATTAATGACCTGGAAGACGGGACAGGAGACATCCTTCAAAACTGAGATGGGACCTTATCAGGGGCAGTGGTTGATATGCTGAAGGGCTGGCTGCCATTCAGAGGGGACTCAGCAGGCTTAGAAACTGGCCTGACCTTTGGCATGGTCAGCAAGGGCAAACACAAAATCTTGTAACTTTAGATGGAGTAACCCCATGCACCAGGAGAGGCTGGGGGACCAACTGGCTTGAAAGCAGCTTGGTATAAAAGGATATGTGGGGATGCTGCTGGTGTACAAGTTGTATGAACCAACAATGCGCCCACGCCAAGAATGCCAATTGCATGCTGGCTGACAGAACCAAAGCAGCCATGAGGCCAAGGGAAATGATTCTTTCTATCAATCCAGATCTTGTGAAAGCGCATCTGGGGAACACCATCTAATTTTGGGCTCCCCAGCACAAGGACAACCTACACACAGTAGCACAAGTTCAGCAGAGGCCCACCGAGATGGTTTTGTGCACTGTAACAGTATCAAAACAAATGGGTAAGAGTTGAGATGTGGTGTCAAATCATTGATGATTGGACATGTCCAATGGTGTCCATGATGAGTTACTGTCTCAAAGGAATACAAGGATTCTCAAACAGCAGTGGAAAGGTTAAGGTTAGATGGTAAGAAAATAAACACTACCAGCTGCCATCCATCCCATTAACCATCAATCCTTGAAGTATCATGTACTTTGCAAATGTTCCAGGGAAAAAGACCAAGATCTTGAGGGCAAATATAGAATCACAGAATCATAGAATAGTAAGGGTTGGAAAGGACCTCAAGATCATCGAGTTCCAACCCCCCTGCCATGGGCAGGGACACCTCCCACTAAACCATGCCATCCAAGGCTATGTCCAACCCAGCCTTGAACGCCGCCAGGGATGAAGCATTCACAACTTCCCTGGGCAACCCATTCCAGGGCCTCACCACCTTTACAGTAAAGAATTTCTTCCTCAGATCCAATCTAAACTTCCCCTGTTTAAGTTTGAACCCATTACCCCTTGTCCTCTCATCACAGTCCCTAATGAAGAGTCCCTCCCCAGCATCCCTATAGGCCCCCTTCAGGTATTGGAAGGCTGCTATGAGGTCTCCACGCAGCCTTCTCTTCTCCAGGATGAACAGACCCAATTTTCTCAGCCTATCTTCATACGAGAGGTGTTCCAGTCCCCTGATCATCCTCGTGGCCCTCCTCTGCACTTGTTCTAACAGTTCCATGTCCTTTTTATGTTGAGGACACCAGAACTGCACGCAATACTCCAAGTGAGGTCTCACGAGAGCAGAGTAAAGGGGCAGGAGCACCTCCCTCGACCTGCTGGTCACTCTCCTTTTGATGCAGCCCAGGATGCGGTTGGCTTTCTGGGCTGCAAGCTCACACTGCCGGCTCATGTTCATTTTTTCATCAATCCACACCCCCAAGTCCTTCTCTGCAGGGCTGCTCTCAATCTCCTCCCCGCCCAACCTGTAGCTGTGCCTGGCATTGCTCCGACCCAGGTGGAGGACTTTGCACTTGTCATGGTTAAACTTCATCAGATTGGCATCAGCCCACCTCACAAGCGTGTCAAGGTCCCTCTGGATGGCATTCCTTCCCTCCAATGTATCAACCAAACCACACAGCTTGGTGTCATTGACAAACTTGCTGAGGGCGCACTCAATCCCACTGTCCATGTCACCCACAAAGATGTTGAACAAGACCGCTCCCAACACCGATCCCTGGGGGACACCACTCGTTACTGGTCTCCAGCTGGACATTGAGCCATTGAGCACTACTCTTTGCATGCGGCCATCCAGCCAGTTCTTTATCCACCTAGTGGTCCACCTATCAAATTGATGTCTCTCCAACTTAGAGACAAGGATGTCATGTGAGACAGTGTCAAAGGCTTTACACAAGTCCAGGTAGATGACATCAACTGCTCTGCCCCTGTCCATCAGTTCCGTAGCCCCTTCGTAGAAGGCCACCAGATTGGTCAGGCAGGATTTCCCCTTAGTGAAGCCATGCTGGCTGTCACCAAGCACCTTGTTGTTTTTCATGTGCCTTAGCATGCCTTCCAGGAGAATCCGCTCCAAGATTTTGCCAGGCACAGAGGTGAGACTGACTGGTCTATAATTCCCCGGCTCATCCATTTTCCCCTTCTTAAAAATGGGGGTTATATTTCCCTTTTTCCAGTCATTGGGAACTTCACCTGACTGCCATGATTTTTCAAATATGATGGACAGTGGCTTAGCAATTTCATTTGCCAGCTCCTTCAGGACCCGTGGATGGATTTCATCCGGTCCCATGGACTTGTATACATTCAGGTTCCTAAGATGGTCTCGAACCAGATCCTCTCCCACAGTCGGCCCAGGATGTTCATTCTCACAAATATGATGTAGGTTAAACCACAAGCCTTCCAATATGTAAAATTCTTACCTTGGTCCCAGAAGCTTTGATTTTTTCTACGTACTCCCAGACAGTGTGAGGAGATATCCTGCCACCTACTTGAATACTATCAGGTAAATCCTATGAGGAAGGAGAAGAGAAATCTGAATCCAACATACAAACTGTGGTAGATCCTTCATCCAGTATACATTCATATATTGAAAACATACTTAATTCTTTCAGTTCTCAAATTATAATTTTAAAATCTCAGTAGAAGTTACAACAGTAGAAGCAAATTGATTTAACTTTGGGATATTTAAATTTTCAGCGCAGTCACTGATTCATACTAAATCAGTTATCATTCAGTACTGTTCATCTATACCTTTTCAAAATTATTTATTTCAGTAACATTAACTGCAAACAAGTGTACTGTGCTCTGGAAACACTCAAGTTATCTGTAAGATCCACAAGATCAAACTGCTATGAGAGGCCCACACCTATGTAAATAATAAACTTTCAATATCTTAATCATAAGGGGGAAAAATAACCTAGACGTGTGTGTACATATAGACATAAATTTGTTCTGGGATATGGCTGAGTTCACTATTCACAAGCCACAAAACCAGACTTTCACATAATTTAGGAACATCAGAAATATTTTTTTTTTTTAATATAGCAGATATAAACTTAAACAGGGGCAGTTCAGATTGGATATGAGGAAGAAATTCTTTACTGTAAGGGTGGTGAGGCACTGGAATGTCGCCCAGGGAAGCTGTGAATGCTCCACTGCTGGCGGTGTTCAAGGCCAGGCTGGACATAGCCTCGGATGGCATGATTTAGTGGGACGTGTTCCTGCCCATGGCAGGGGGGTTGGAACTAGATGATCTTAAGGTCCTTTCCAACCCTAACTATTCTATGATTCTATGAAAAGCACATCATGTTCTTAAAACAATCCTTCAGTATTAAAGGATACTGCATCCCCTGCAGTTCACTGAAGGTTTATGACAAAGACAATCACATTAATAGAACATTTCATTAGAAAGCTAATGCATCCTCTGTCACTCGCAAGAAGTAACACTGAGCCTTATGAGATGTCTTTCACAGAATCACAGAATCATAGAATAGTAAGGGCTGGAAAGGACCTCAAGATCATCGAGTTCCAACCCCCCCGCCATGGGCAGGGACACCTCCCACTAAACCATGCCATCCAAGGCTATGTCCAACCCCACCTTGAACGCCACCAGGGATGAAGCATTCACAACTTCCCTGGGCAACCCATTCCAGGGCCCCACCACCCTCACAATAAAGAATTTCTTCCTCAGATCCAATCTAAACCTCCCCTGTTTAAGTTTAAACCCATTACCCCTTGTCCTCTCACCACAGTCCCTAATGAAGAGTCCCTCCCCAGCATCCCTATAGGCCCCCTTCAGGTATTGGAAGGCTGCTATGAGGTCTCCACGCAGCCTTCTCTTCTCCAGGCTGAACAGACCCAACTTTCTCAGCCTATCTTCATACGAGAGGTGCTCCAGTCCCCTGATCATTTTCGTGGCCCTCCTCTGGACTTGTTCTAACACTTCCATGTCCTTTTTATGTTGAGGACACCAGAACTGGACGCAATACTCCAAGTGTGGTCTTTAGTTTAACTATTTTAATAATACAGCTATTATAAGCAGTTGCATCCTCTTCCTGTCTCTCAGACATTGAAAGACACTACATAGATCAATTTTTTTGTTGTTATAGGGACAATTTAGTCTCACAATGGAAAGTTAGGACCAGAATTGCCCCCAGATAGGCAATAACTTAAAAATTAAACCCTCTTACATAGGCTTCTGTTGTAGAAGATGAAAAGACTTCTCACACTGCCAACATAAAACACTGGGAGACACTTTTCTTACAAGGAATTGGTACTGAATTGCTTATTGCTTTGAATTCAAAACTGAGCTACAATTTTCTCACCTCTAATTCAGAAAAGCGATGCCACCAAGGTGGTTATTTCAGCAGCAATTTTGTCCTATCTTCCCTGCTACTTTATACTACAGAAGATGCTCCATAATAAACAAAAAACAGTTCAACTTTTACAAAACCAGCTCTTGAAATACTGATGCTCTTCCTCAAAAAACATTTTACAGTGAGATGAGAGGAAAATCCATCAAAGATCTTGAATCTTGATGAACCCTGGGGTCCATGTAGGACAAACTGAAAAATACTTTACCTGAAAATTCATACCCCAACTTATGTCCTCCCACAAATACTTTACTCAGTACAATGATCATGCTTCACTGCCTTTCATTATGATACTATTATTAGCCTAAAATGTAAACAGGTTGTTGAAGTTAATAAATTAATTGTTCATTCTTTGCAGTAAATATAAATACCTCTGTTAAATACTCAAAAGAGCCAGAAACTGGATAAGCCTTAATGACAAACTTTGCCACTGAAGGCATATTGATAAAACCCTTCCAGATGAAATTCAGGCGTGCCAGAAACAGGCTTTCACATTCCACAGTACCAGGTGTTTCTGACCTAAAAAAAGACAAACAGAAATCACTTAGTTTACAACATAATATAACCCACAAGATAATATAAATAATCATTTCTCTTTCTAGAAGAAATGATATGCCATTAAGAATTTTCTTTTTCTGTTAAGCATACTTGAAGGTCAATGAAAAGAGACAGGCATACAACCACACTTCTCATCTTCCAGTGGAGCAGAAACAAGTTACAAGAAGGACAGTCAGATAAGCAGCATGTTAGTTCACTAATGTATCTTTTAATAACGGACAGAAAACAACATACTGCCTGCTGGCCTACCCTCAATCTGGCTTTCCTAGTTCCCACATTTCGTTGCAACATTGTCTGTCCACCACCTGAATACCTGCATCCCCCTTCCCCAGCCTTGCCCCACAAGCTGTTTCCTCATTTCTTCTCACTCATGCATTACTTCCACAGCTTCTGTGATCGCCACCTCCTAAGTATCAAAATATCCTAGGCACACTATAAGCGGTTTTAAGCTAGCCACTAGCGGTACCAGATGTGCTGCTACAGTAACACAGCACATTTCTTTCTGTCTACACTAGAAATTGCTTCTTTGAATCTTCAGCAAGTTATTCAAAATAACTTCGGCAAGTTATTCAGAAGTCCTCAGTAAAGGATCACACTGTCCTGAGAAAGCCAGAATTTCAGCACAAACTCTAGTCAATTCTAAATAACTGGGAGTCAATGTTTTTCTAGAAAACCTTCCTTCAAACCAGAAAAAACAGCCTCAGAAACTGAAATTTCTTCTTTAGTGGGTAGCAGAGCAGAGTGTGAAAGAAAATGAAGACAGAATTGACAGCAAATATGGCAAAATATCAGACAAGTTGCCGTTAACTGTCATTTCTAGAAAAGTGTTGCTTTAGGATTTGAAATTAGCCTGATTTCTCAATGTAAATGCTCTGTTTAGAGCAATCTCAAATTCCCTAGCCTTATATATAAGAACACACACATTCAAATGCAGAACTGTACATTCTATGTTCCTTTAACAGCAAAATATGAAATCTATATCCTGACTTTTTAATATGAACTCATGTGCCTTTTTAGATCTTTTTGCACTATAAAACATAAGGTAGGTTACTTTTCCCCAAAAGGCAACGTGGCAATTAGAAGTTTACAATCACAACAATATACGAGGTATTATTTATACAAACGCGTAACACCATTTACTTTAGAAGATAATCCCATTCCTAAATAGAGGTGCACAAGTTCAAGTACACAAATGGATTACTGAAATGTCATTAAAAAATTGGCCTTAGCCATAATAGCTTAACAAGATTAACAATGTCGTTCCTTTAAAAATACTGTTTCTACATTTTATCTTACTTTGGGAGGGCTGTGAATGATGACTTTGATGAGTCTTGCTTATCATCTTCTAGTAATTCTGAAGCTAAAATACTTGATGTTGAAGAAAGCGCATCTGCAATGCTCTCTGCTTCATTGTCTGATTGCTTCCGTGCAACTCCAACAGACACTTTCACTTTTTTCGCAGAAGGATCATCAGTAGGTGGTGCCATTCGTCCTGCAAGGAAAGAATTGTAATGCTTTTTTTTTTTTATTGAAGAAAACAAAAGAGGATTTCCTTCAAAGGCATGGAAGATGCATCAAAACCACTACAATTGCCATTGAAGTGGGGCAGCATAAACAAAGATAATTTTATACATATTTATACAATTTATACATATTTATACAATATTATACATAAATATTGCCACTAATGGGATATGATAAAGAGGAATTAAAACCAGTATGAACACCCATTAAAGGGATTTTCTTCTCTGAAGTCTTTTTTTTGAATAGAACACTAGTTTTTGCCCATAGCCTATCATTTTAATAGTCTCTTTCATAAGTTATGAAGTAAAACACTTCTACATCTTTGTCAGTAAAATATTGAAAAAAACCACATTTGTTTACATCCCTGAGGTACACCGAGATGTATGACTGAAAAGCATTACACAAGCATGATGTACTTATTTTGACATGCTTTCAAAATTACCTATACAGATTTTGCAGTTAAGATCGAAGAGATGATTTTTATGTTGACTTGTGGTGTCTGGAGATGCAGATTCATTTATATCCTTATCTTTTTCAGCTTCCTCTGACTTCTCAAACAACTTCGCATGAGGTTCCTAAGAGAAGTTAAACACATTTCTGTTAGCCTTTTTTTCCTCTGTAAATAATCCTAATATTGCCCTTCACATTGCTTAAATATTTTATGGCATTTTCTTCCCTTCAGACATAAAACTCTCCCTTCAGCTGTATAGCCTAAAAGGCTATCTCCAAATCCATAGAATCATAGAATAGTTAGGGCTGGAAAGGACTTTAAGATCACTTGCTGAGGGAGCACTCAATCCCACTGTCCATGTCACCCACAAAGATGTTGAACAAGACTAGTCCCAGCATCGATCCCTGAGGGACACCATTTGTTACTGGTCTCCAGCTGGACACTGAGCCATTGACCATAACTCTGCGTGTGGCCATTCAGCCAGCTCTTTATCCACCGAGTGGTCCACCTATTAAATTGATGTCTCTCCAATTTAGAGACAAGGATATTGTGTGGGAGAATGTTGAACGCTTTGCACAAGTCCAGGTAGATGACATCAACTGCTCTACCCCCGTCCATCAGTTACGTAGCCCTATCATAGAAGGCCACCAGATTGGTCAGGCAGGATTTCCCCTTAGTGAAGCAATGATGGCTGTCACCAAGCACCTTGCTGTTTTTCATGTGCCTTAGCATGCCTTCCAGGACAATCTGCTCCAAAATTTTGCCAGGCACAGAGGTGAGACTGACTGGTCTGTAATTCCCCGGGGTCCATTAAAAGAATGAACTGGTATTCCTAAATATTGAGAATATTTTCTACTATTGCCAGAATTCATCACACAGTGCTGGACACAACATGGAAAAACACAAAACCACCAGTGAAAGTAAGTAAGGATAAAAGAAAAATTACATCAGATCTAACATATAATCACAGATCTAAAAAACAAAATCATACACAGACCACTTTACAAGCATATTATCTATGAACTGAAAACACTTTGTTGCCATGTTTTCTTTTCTACCTGAATTTCCATGGCTTCCTCTTGTTCTTTTATTGGTGTTTCACTTTCAATTTCTATTTCCCCTTTGTGAGTAATCTTTGTGATAGGTCTTCTTTCAACTTCCCTCTGTTCTTTCTCGATCATTTCAATTGTCTGTAAAAACCAAGAAGTTACATATATTTAATTTTATACCACAAAATTTGGAATACCATGTATATAACAACAAAAAATAGGATTACAAATAGGAAACCGCATACGGAAAAAATAATATATTCTTACTTTGCAAGTGTCAAAGAGTTTCACAAAGCAAATGCACAAGCAGACATTTTAAGTGATCTACAGTGCAGCAAGTCATGTATTTAACCATGTTATAAAGCAGACTTTTGACACTAAAATTAAAGATACGCAACTCGTAATTTACAATAGCTAAAGAAGAAAAATGCATCAACTCTATTCCCATAATAGTAGGGACAACGTAGGACATACAGATTTGTGTAATTTTTAATAGCTCATTTTTTAGTACATAAACCTAATGCTCTGCCTCAAAAAACCCCAAACATTTCAAAGTATTCTTAAGTTAATGACTATGCTAATTCTGACCAGCTCTGTTGCAAAAAATGAAACATAAACCATTATTTATAAAATTGTTTCTTGAAGCACAGTTCTACTTAAACCAGAAATAGTTTACTTTGGCAGTCCTCAGTATTTTAAGTCTGGTTTTACAAGGATACAAGATTCTATGATTGTTTTATCTGTCTGCCAAATACAGTTACTCTAGAACATGCTAGGGAAACTTCAGAAAAGATCAGTATGTAGCAGTCTCAAAGTCTTGCTTAAATAAAATGAAAAAAAAAAATCAAATTATACGCTGTTATTTGTTTCACACACCATATTCCATTTCAACTTCTAAACATTTTGAAGCATTTCTCTGAAACGTTTAGGATCCTTCAGCAATTTTCAAGCAGCATATACTTTTGTTTTGAAGCTGCTCCTCACAGCAGTGGAATATTGTTTTGTGTGGTCCGTTTTCAGTATTTTATTAATGTTTATAAAAGTAAATGTAACAAAGATGTACTACAGAAGATGAGCTTCAGATAGCTACAGAATAAACAAGCTTTTCATGCTTTTCTATGCCCTCAGAATAACTGTGATTTAATAGAATAATTCAACAACTGGTTTTGAATAGGATGAGCAAAAAGTTTTCTGATTCATAAACAGGTCTAGTAACAATATGCAAAGGGTTAAAAAAAGGAATAATTAATGTTGCAATACAAACTGCAATCTCTAAACCGGCATCCCACTGTACTGAATCAGTTATCACTAAACATTCTTCTATTCTGAGCACACAGAATTCCAGAGGATGAATTTCATGCTATTCTATGTTACAATACCTATTCATTAATTTTTAATCAGAAGACATCTGATATAACTCACAATTCCTCACACTGTAAAACCCAAACACAAAATGCATGCTAGTTAACACTACCCAAATTTTGTGCCTTTCAGTTCTATGAAGCAACATACAAATATCAAAAAATTTTGCCAACCCAAATCCAGATTTTGTAAACTAGAAAACTTGATGCTATAAACCAGGCATTTCCGAGCAGCTGCAGTTAACTGTAATCGAATTAACTGCACAATAATAGGGTACTAAGAAAAAAGGATGTTCTATAAAACAATATAGCTCCTCATATTCCTGTTTCTCCTTCTAAGCTGTTAACACAGCTATAGATAGTGTGACTTCCTGTTTCAAGAAAAGTAATGCCCAAACTAACCTAGCAAACTGTTGGGGTTTTTTTGGTGGCGTATTTTTTGTTTGGGTTTTTTGTTTTGGTGTTTTTTTGTTGTTTTTTTTTTTTTTGGGGGGGTGTTTGTTTTTTTGGGGGGGTGCTGTTTTTTTGGGGGCAGTTGTTTTTTTAAACCTCTTTGGGTTTTTTTTTGTGGATAGGGGTCGTTGTTCATTTTGTTGGAGGCTTTTTTGGGTTGCGGGTGTGAGTGGTTTTTTTTCCCCTTTGAACTCTTTTCACAGTGGCAGATCAGATTTCCAGCTTCAGGTCTACTTCTTGGTGAGTGAATTGTCATGCGCCATCAGTATGTAAGTTATAAACAACAGTTCTGTTTGTTTTTTTCAAAGAGATCTCTCTCCCTTTTTAGGAAACTGGTGTCTATAAAGCTCTGGCTAGAGCTTTAAAATCTTGTTAGAAATACTGACAGAGAAGCCTTCACTCTTGAGACAAAAGAAAGAGCAAACAGCAACAAAGGTGCACAGCAAGGGAAAACACATGGTTTCCCCCTTTCAGGAATTTACTATACTTTCACTTCTGTCCAAACCAACCCTTTGGGGTTTGAATACTAAATACATTATAGAGATCTTCCTGATTAGTCAGAGTTGCTTTGTACAACATGGATTCTGTTCCTTCTGTTTGCATGTTAAGTGTATGTAGAAGTTAAATATGCTTAAGCAGGCAAGTAAACCATATAAGTTGACAAATCTTACGTGTCTGTTTTCTCTTTGTCTCCAAGCAGCCAGTTCTTTGGAAGCCAGTTCTTCTGGGCTCATTTTTATTAGATGGTCAGGAGTAACCTCTCCTTTCAGTACCTTCTTAAATAATATCTAGAAGAAAGAAGAAAAGCTTCACTATTGCTATCAAGACAGAAACAGCTTGCAGCTGGAAATAAAGCAGAGAAGCAACAAAAACCATAGTCTGTACAGCTATATGGGTACAGTGGTTTTGTAATTATCTCACACTGCAGGAAGCTGTACTAGATTTTACAACACAAAAAGCCTAATTCCAGAGCTCCATTTATTTCGCATAACAGATTTTATCTACATTATACACCTTAATGGTCAGACACATAATTAACTGTTGTTCCAAAAGAAAAGGTAAGTTTATGCCCATGGCAGCAGTAACTCCCCTGTATTATACAGCAGAAAGAAGTTAGTATTAAGAGGATGTCTTTGCCTGTTGACTGAACTGAATTCCTAGGGCAAAAAAAACCCACATAATTTAGCAGCATGAGCAAAGAGAAGTCAGTGACAGAATTTATCCTGCTCATATAATTTACGGCTGGCTAACTGCAATAGTAAAATACTGCAGACAAAGAAACTTGATCAGAATAATTGATAAAAGGACAAAAGATAGAAGTTGAGGAAGCATGATACTGAATAATGGGCTCAAAGAAAGCAGATAAGAGAGCAAAGACCAAACTTGAGAAATGTGTGCATGAAAAAGCAGTGAGAGAAGCTACAGGAGGGAAACAAAAGTAAGTGCAGTAAGCAGCAAAGGCTGGGAGTGAGGGAGAAGGAGGGAGGCAGGAACACCAAGACAACAGATCAGAGGTAAAGACAAACACATTAGGCAAGCTGTATCTACTAATTTTGAAACCCTATCATAAGAAGTACTCTCAGAGCAAGGAGTTGAAGAATTAATCATGAGGAACAGGTGAAAAAGAAGAGAGGGAACACTTGTGTGCACAAGGCAAATGACATCAAAGAGATGAGGAAAATTATAAAACAAAACCAAACAAGATAAACTCCGAAAGGATTAATAATGAATCTACATAGGAGACTGTAATCTACAGCAAATAAAGGATTTACATAAAGCACAACAGACAAATAATACATACATTATTTTTAGGATCTTTTAAATTGAACATTAAACTTCTGTATTTGTTCTTGTACTTTGAGTCAGTGTCCCGAAAAAAAGAAAACAGCTCTCTTTCAATCCTTGTGGCAACTTTTGCTGCTCTCTCTTCAGGAATCTTTAAACTGGAGTCAGTCAATCTGTGAGAGAACACAATGGCAAAAATTACCAAATGCTTCCAAATAATATCTTTTTCTCTGACTTCTGAAATAAAATAATTATAAATGTAATTTAATATTTTAATTATATATATATATTTACCTTTTCATCAGAATTTCCTTAAGAGACTGCCTGACACTTTGTCTTATCTGATCAGCAGAAGGCTTGGAAGCTGGCACAGCTGGCAGGTGTGTTGCACTAAAGGATCCTTTCTCATTCTTCTTTTTCTTGATTTCTTGTTTCTCATGAACACCTATCAAAACACAGTTAAAAACTGTAAGCTACGCAAGCCACTGCTATAAACTTTCACTGTTGCTGAATGTCATAAGGTTTTATTTTTAAACTGCTAAGAAGTGACCTTCAAGGAAACGGAACGGACTCACAGGAAGGTTAGTTAAGTTGCTTCGTTGTTTGGTTTGTTTGGGGTTTTGTTGCTTTGTTTGTTTTTTTTTTTTTTTTTTTTTTTTTTTGTTTTTTTTTTTTTTTTTTTTTTTTTTTTTTGTTTTTTTTTTGTTGCTGTTTTTTGCTTGTTTGGATATTATTTTAGTTAGATTAATCTAGAAGAAACTTCTTTAACAGAAACCAACAGGACTTTTGCTCTTTGACTAAAGGTATTTTCTTCTACACTGAACCGAGATGACCACTGCTTATTAGCTTGATCTTACTTAGGAATTTTGACTTTGAATTTCTGTAATAGCATAGATTAATTTTTAAATGAGTATACCGAGAAACAATACCTGAGAAACATGTATTAAAAGCATCATAAACTTTACACTAAGATAGTATTTTTCATTAAACGTAGCATTTCTGTATCTGTTTGCCATCAGAATTATTTCAATTATAATAACCTCAGCTTCTGATTCAGGTAACAGACATTCTGAAACAAGGTCATTATAAGGTTTGTGTCACAAATAATAAATATGAACAATGAAAAATTCTAATAAAATTAAAACCATTAAAGCAAAAAAAACCCAAATTCCTGCGAACTTTAAGAATGTAAACTGAAAGCCTGTTTGTTTCAGCCTGTGAATGTCATTAATACAAAGCAGTAGCTTTTCACTTATGAAAGCAACGGGAAATAAACAATATTAACTGATTTACTCTCTACTCTGAAAACTGAAACAAACTGAAGACAAAGATCTAACTCATGCAGCTGCTGGTAAAAATACCCTATTTCTTTATTACTAGTTTCAACTACTGAGCACAACTTAAAATGTATTAATATCAGATGCAAATGAACTGTGTTTTCAAGTAGTTAATAAAAGATAGATTTTCTTTTCTGTTGGGCAGACTGTGTGGTTGGATCATCAAGTCTCTCATGATTTTGACTATGATCCCTATCAAAATTACTGATTTTCCCCTCCTTTGCTGCGAGGTACTACTGACTGTTTGCTATTCTGCACTGTGATTTCAAGTATTCAGATGCTAGGCTTGTTTATTAAAGCAGCTTTAACAATGCTTTATTTGCTCAATACATTTTTGTGCTTATCTCCTCCTCAAGAGGAGGATGCCTGGACTAAAACTAATAGCCTGAGGGGGGCATGGAAAACGAAAACCTCCACATGCCAGGAAGGTATTGGCAAAGTTCCAACTATCTGAAAACACAATCCTGCAACAGGGAGGTTATGAGCAAGATTAGCAATAAACGATTCAACTATAAGTACAATTCAAAGCAGTTAAGAGATAAAGACAAATGTGCTGATTAATAATTTCACAGTAACTGTCCTAAATGACACTGCCAAACCTCTCCTCTGTTTAAAAAGGACTTTTAGATTAACTTATATTCTGAAATTGTCATTGTAAAATCTTTTTGTCATCTTCTAGTTCAAGCAACATATTTTAGAGCAATTAAACTATTTGATGGATGCCAAAGATTCATTTCACTTCACACTATTTGCACTTAAAAACCAGATACTATAAGAAAAGTCATTATCTTTCACTGTACACGTATGTGAATTACAGCATGGAGTACATCACCAAACCTCACTACCTGATTTTGTGCACCTTTCAACCACACTAAGAGATTCTTTACTTATTTTTTCATTTTTGTCTTCAGGGGACCGCCGAGGAACTACAGCAGTTTGTGATCCTTTTCGAGCAGGAATGTGTTGCCCTTTTTTCATTTCTGAGTCTCTAGACTCTGGCAAGTTCTTCCCATCACCAGATTCCTGAAGTAAACATTTACACGTTAGCATGCTACTAAAAGCTACAATGAACAACTATGTAATTACTACACATTTTCTACATTTTTTTTCTTTTAAGTATAAATCATAATGTACAAAGAATTCCCTGGATGTATGTATTTTCTAAAAGGTTACTGAATATCCCAAATTATTGCAATGTATTGCTTAACAACCACTTTGAAATATTGGCTGAAAACACATCACGGGCAATTTGCAGTTAAACTCCATGTTGAAAATCACTATGTTTTCAGTTACTTTGAAAGATATGGGGTATGAATAAACGTCCCTTAACCACATACCCATAGGAAGTCACTTATGTTTAGAAAGCACATGTAAAACAAAATTAAACACAATAACTTATGTGTCTGAATTACACTACTACTCAAAAATAAGACAAACAGGATTACTGATGATTAAGTTATGAGGAATATGATGCTATACATTGAAACCCTCTAAAGATTGTAATAAAAATCATCTCACTGCTCTTGCAAATTATCGTTCAATTGAGACACAGAAAAAGTAGAAAGGCCCCAATTAAAGTGTTAGGCATTTTCTTCTGCATATAAACTGAAGTTGAAACAGCCAAGATAAAATACTGTTTTCATATTCACAGAATCATGGAACGGTTTGTGTTGGAAGGAACCTTAGAGATCATCTAGTTCCAACCTCTACGCCATGGGCAGGGAACACCTTCCACCAGACCAAGTTGCCCAAAAGGCTCATCCAGCTTGGCCTTGCACACTTCCAGGGACAGGGCAGCCAACAGCTTCTCAGGGCAGCCTGTGTCAATGCCTGATTTGCTTTACAGATATTTAAAAGAACTGCAGTTTCTATCATACAGCAAATTGACAGATGTCCTGTAGAAGTACTTAGAAATCTGAAGAAAAATGCGTAAGGTTCTTCATCTTTTCTGTATACACCAGTATGTGTAGGTATATATACACACATACATATGTGTACATAACCCTGCTCAACATAAGAGGAGCTTTATCACTATCATTAAAAAACAGTCAAACCAGTTAGAAAATGAAGTAACTCTGAAAATAATAATGGATAAGTTTGAAATTAAGATTCACAAATATGTTTGAAACGTGGTATTTCAAATAGCAGGGGGTTAGCAGGAAATTCCTTCTACCCCCAATAATTAACAGCATTTTAAGCATTAAATAAGACACACCCGTCTGAAGATTTTAACTCTGTGCTTCCCAGTGTCCTCCATTTGCTTTGTTTTTTCAGTTGTTACATTCAGATTACAAGTAAGTGCTTGCTTCGACATCCCCAGTTTTTCACACTGACTTTCTTTTTCTTCTCTGTGGATTTCAGTTTTCACTTGACTATCTGGTACACTTTGATCCAAACACTCAATTTTTTTATCTTCTTCAGCACAGCATTTCACACACACATATTCTTTATCTTCTTCACCCATCTGCTGTGCTTGAGAAAGGCTCAGTCCAACACAATCACCATGAAACCAATCATCACATCTACCACAGCCTACCATAAACCTGAAAACAAAAGAAGAGATAAGTCAGTACACAGACTACCAAAGAAGATACAGCAATTAGAGCAGAACGTACCATACTTGTTTTGATTTGTGCATCTCAACAATTCGTCCTTACCTGGGAAGTGATTTTCTTTGTAGCTTTACATCCATCTCCAGCCTTACGACATGGCATAGTATTCCTGAGAAATACTTTTTAAGCTGTTAGGCCTTTTGCGGTAGTCCAAGAGACTATCATAACCTCCTTATGTTTTTGTAACCTGCCCCAAATCCTACCAACAGGATTTTTCAGACTACTATTTAAAAAAAAAAAAAAAATATATTAAAATTCCTGACTGGATTAAGGGGAAAAAACAAACAAACAAACAAAAAAAAACCTCTCACAAAATCCACCAAAACAAACAAAAACAAAAAAACAAACACACACCTACACTCTCCAAACCAGTAAACTTGTGTTTGAAACGTTTGGAAAGTTTCTTCCAAGCCCCTATTATCCTTGATTTCCTTCAAATATGATCACCATCCTACCCACTGCATCATAGCTACTGCAGTGTTCCACAACAGTAAGATATTTAAGCATTCTGACAAATATGAGCACAGCAACATCAAGCTATTCTAAACTCATTGCTATTTTAACATCACATTCCTTAGACCATTATTACTGAATTACTTACAGAAAATTCCTTTTTATTCTCTTTACTGGTGAATATGGAACCAGGAGCCTTCAACTCTGTCTAGCTTGCAGTGACTGGTTTGTTTTAAACAAGGTACATGCCACTTTTGTGTTGCTATGCTATTCAGAGGTAATAGTTATTTAAAGGATGTTTCAAACACCAAAGGACATCTTTCATCTCAGAGGTACTTCAAGTCCTTCACTACTTTAATAGTAAAAGTAACTTTAGGTACAGATAATATTTTCAAAGTAAAGGTCACTTGGCCTGAAATAAAGCAATAATTTCTGATTATTTGTGGAAGCATTTTGAAAACTTCATTAGGTATCACTAGTACCTAACTACACTGATAGGTACAATTGCTAGTGGAACAATTTGGGAGGAATGTGGAATTTCAAAGTTACATAGGTTAAACTTCTCAATAAAGCCATTTCAGGACACTTACATGGTAGTAATGATTTTTTTTACAATCCTTTCTTATAATAATAAACTGGCATCATTACTAAAGATCTGCTTTCAAATGATCTAGGAAGATCTCTTGCACTATCCACTCATTCTCTTTTCCCTTTTATATCTCTGGGTTTGCTTTTGTTTTATACTTGCATAGAAATTCATAAAACACTGGTGGTTTCAGCAATATATTCCAGAAGCTAAATACACCAACCTACAAACCCTGTGCCTTTAATCCAGTAGCCTATAAATCTTTTTCATAAAATGAGTCTACGGAAAATGATTCCTAATTTATGTATGTTCCTATTCAGGCTAGAATCTGCCATCTGCTGACTTACCTACTTTGCAAAACCATATAAATATTACAAGACGTGCTTAGAGGAACTTTCTTTTCTCCAGAACTACAAGTGAACACTCCAGATGGTTTGATGCAAGTACTGTAGTCAAGAAATACTGGTATCTCAAGAGATGAAAATTCTTACTATCTAACAGCAGATGTTTGAAACAAGAACAGAATGTTGTGGTTATATTCTGCCCTTGCTTATCCAAAATAAATTAGGATTAAATTCTGCTGAAGTAAATAAATAATCTTTTGATGCAAAATGAGTCTGAGAAGTTTTAAAACTCAAGCAGCTTGAGAACAAAGCCATTTCCAGCTTCACTAGCCTGTGATGCTCTTTGTGAGATTTGAAGAAGGTTTTAATCCAGTTTTCTTCACAAACTATTTTATTGTTTTTTATTATTTTGTTCCCTGAGCTTCAAGTACATCTGTGGTATTACTTATCACTAGCAAACAACAACTGTCCATCTACTTAGTAGCTTCAATTAGGAAGGCTTCCTTCATGTTTCGTCAGCATCTCAATCTTTTCAGATCCATGGTCCAGCAAAGTGGATTTAAAAGAAAGGTAACATCAGGGAACAACTGCTTCCAATAGTGTTACCAGAGTAATACCATAGCATCCATAAACACAACAGGAAAACAAGAGAGAAGCAATGGGACTTTCAGAACAAAGATGACTGCTCCTTTCTGAGAACCTGGAGCCAAACACGTGATGACAGAAAATACAGCACGAGTGCTTATTTCACAATTGCAAGGATCCACAACAGGATGTGTTACATAACATATATCTTGTATTATTGCAAGAAATTATTAGTAAAGCTTTGGGAACACTGAAAATGGCTACAAAAAATCCAAACTAATTTCTGCAGAGCTGAAGTAAAAATCAAAGCATATCATAAAGTGCTTCTTGCTTAAAGTGTATTTTGGTGTACCAATGAATGAATAACTTTCAATTAAAAATAAAAGCAAACCAAGAATACACCATCTTGAAGCCATAAATGCTACTTGAATTTTTATTTAAAATGTATATATTTTTCCCCAGTTTGAAATTCAAGCATTGGAGACTATTTTGTTAAATGAGAAACTAGATTGCAACATTTAGCAACCAAACCAAGATTTTCATTAACAGTTAGAAAATAGACTAAATTTGCAGAAAAGAAGAGATTAACTCCAGAGACTAACACACACAAGATGCTGCACATCTTCAACTTTAAATTGACAGCACATGTAATTTTTCAGCTTAGCTCACACATAGTATGTGGGCAATAGGGATGGTGTATGACATAAAGCACCAGGATAGGCATCCAGTCTTATATCTTTATTTTCAGGTCTATCGGGAAAAAAAAAAAGAAAGAATACCCCTCCCCCATAATGAGTTCCGCTCAGAAAAGATCATTTTTCACTAAGAATATATACCAAGACAGACAGATATCATTCAAGCTATCTTAGGCAAACTACTGAGATGGAATATCCATTTGGCTTCATTCCAGCCTTCACAATAAGGTTTCAGTTACACTATATTTAAATACACACAATAAAACTTCAGAATTCAGGATTCAGAAACTAGGTCTACAAAGAGAATCTGGAAATGTCCATGAAGCCTGTACTATAAAACAGAATGTAATGTTTACAATTGCCTTGCTTGAACCCAGTTACACAAAATGGTAATAAAAATACCAGTGCTGCCTGCCTAAAAAATTCACTACTTCTATTAGTATTTTCACACTAGTCAACTGAAAGACAACTTCTGAGGACGGAAGAGAACACACTGATTTTGATACCAGTAATGTAAATAATTCTTTTTACCATAAGGCCACTTTTACATTTTTATCTGTTTCATGTAACTGCACAAAAACCACAATTATGATTTGTAACAGCAATTATAATTGGGTAATGGGCAATGCTTAAAGACTAAAATGGAAAGTCAAGGGAAACTGAAGCCTGGCTTGAAGTATCAAGGATGTCCTCTTGCACAGCTGTCAAAGTTGTGACTGAAGAGGTTCTGATATCTTGGACTATGAAAACACCAAAGTTTCTGATTGCAGATTGCTTCAAGTTTGAAGTGCAGGAGTTTTACCCATGTTGTAAGGCTGGATTGGAAGATGTAAAGCTGAAAGAGAAGGAAAAACGTCTTTTAAAATGTTAAATCATGCCACGTTAAATAATAGAATTGTTTTCACTGGACTTGAATATAAAACCAGATTTTCTTTAAGAAAAAAAATGAGCTGACAGGTGACAGCAAAGAGCACTATAGTACATTGAGACCTTCGCATACAACATGTTACTCTTTCATGCCTTTAAAGAATCTTCTTGGTAGGCCACGCATTGGCATGAAAAGATGCACCTTAAAATTAGAAAGTAATAGATGATACATAAAAAGATAAATAATGCAAATTTTCCACAACCTCTCTTAGGATTGTACGATTTTGTTTGGTGTGTTATTTGTAACAAATTAAATTCATCTGTTAGATAAAAAACTCAAGCTTGGATGATTTATCTTCAAAATATACAGGCCAAGCTTCAAATACATGTAAATTAAATGTATGTAAAAAGCATTCCATTTATGCATCAAAAGCAAGTTTCCAGAGATATCCATTACTATAAAATAAGATTTAACAATTAAAATGGGCAGAAACCATCTTATTAATAAAACAGTTGTTCGTTGTAAAGCTATGATTGTGAATAAAATACAAAAAATTGGAAGCTGTAAGAATAGTTCAGTGTGGGCATTCTAAGATAATGTAGGAAAATAATTTACTTCAGAAAGAATTGCCTCTTTAGCCCTTTGCATTTGCAGTACAACGCTTAAGGAAAACACTGTAACTCAAATCTCAAAAAAGGCAAGCCAAACTATTCAAAATGACACCCTAGCCAAAAAATACACCTGAGAGGAGTAAAACTACTGTTCGCACAGTTTTAAAGAACTTAAATATTTAAAGCATGTCTCATGTCTGCATTTTCTCCCCCATTAACGGCACTGTTCATCAATCTTCCATAACATCTACCGTAAAGTTGTATTAATATTGCAACTGTGTCTCAGCTTCACTGATGCCAGTCAACATTAAAGCAGAGATACAACATGGAATTATTCCGTCAGCCAATAAAGACATTACTAGCAGAGAAGATACTCATAACAGCTTTAGCAGCATTTATGTTCCACATCAGTGAAGCAGGATGGGCTTGCCTCAAAGCTGAAGCAAAAACCAGTGTTTGTCAAGAAAAAGCGCCAAAATAAAAACCTGCATTACCTTGTCAGAGAACATGTACAAAAAGCAAAGAAGAGAAACTGCTAATGTATAAGTCTAATACAGGTGACATGAATTACCAAGTTTTGATCTAATGAGAACAACCTATCTTCAGAGAAACACTATCAGCAGATCTCTTAGCACAAAATTTGCAGTATATGAAAAAGACACTGCAAACTTTTTTTAAATATTCATTTCCAATAGCCCATCTTTTATGTAATATAAGTTTTTTTCCGCAAAAGCATAATTTTAGGTTTTTATGTTAAATGAACCTCTCCAAAAAGGAAACAAACAGCGAGACAAGCAACCTTCTGCTCTTTGAACTAAAGGTAAATGCATGAAACATGCCCAATAACAGGAAAACCAAAATCACTGAACTTCCCGAAACCCTGAAAAAAATGGTGCATCTCCTAACATTAATAACAAATCTGTATTTCAGAAAAAAAATCATTCTACACACATAATGCATCTTGCAGAATCAGGATCATACATTCTCTAACTGCATATCTATATAGATATAGATATAGATATTTCAAACTACGCATTTTAGACAACTCATGCTACCCATTTGCTTGAGTCCCTAATGGTATTAATAATAATCCTACCTATACTGCAGCATAGTAATATAATCTTTATAAAAATTTACTAATAAAATGACACAGCTGTGAACACAGTTGAGTCCTTCCATTCACTAACTATACGTTACAATGTAATTTTGTTTATACAGTCATACAGTTATTCTACAGCTGTGGGTGGACATGGTTAATAGCTTTTAATGTTGCAAGGCTTTCACAGTGGAAGAAAGCAGCAAAAGAAGCAGAAAACTTAAAAGCATCACCCATGACTGTAAACTGATGACATCTTGCATAAAGCGCAGTATAAAATACTCAAACTATTCAATGAAGGTGTACTAGAACTGAGGCATCATAATTATTCTAACGACTGTTTCATCTGAAGTGTTGTCACAACAATAATTCAGTTGCTTTTACATGCACCCACCCTTAAAAAATATGCACATTTAATTTAAGGGTGATTATAAGTTTGGAGTACTAATCTCCTTCCTTAGCCATTCCCTTTCGTACTGGCTACGAAAACTACATGGCTGCCTGATTCCAAAATAGTTTACTGAAATATGAGCACTACTTTGAAAAAACAAATGCCCCAACGATGTTTACAACAGGAAAAAGCAGTTTTAAGGTTTCTTTTTTAACTTCACCCATGAGACAAAGTAATTTTCTGTATGATAGTTGTGCAGAAACTTTTTAGTGGCTATGCATATGCAAGAGATCAGGAATACCGAATCTTTGCTAAATCAACTCCTGTACTTCCTAGTCAACTGCCTTTTACAATATTACTAACTTTCCCTCTATATTAAAGCAGAGTAAAAGTCTTGTCCTGCATCACTTAATTTTTCTGCGAGCTCTGAGAAGGCCAGTTTGTGTACAACCACACAAACTGCATGTTCAAATCCCAAGCAACAGCAAAACAAAAACAAACAGAAAAACACAAACAACAAACAACCCCTCCCAAAAAACAACAAAAGAGAATGCCCAAACTCTCACACCCTATTAAAACAAACAAACAAACAACAACAAAAACAAACAAAACACAAAAAAAACCTTACTAGAATTGCAGAAATCAAAAGGGGAAGTCACCAGCAACAAATTAAAGATACAAACCTTCCTGGTGACACAATGCTTTTTAGAAAATTTGCTTAGAAACAGAGTACCTCAAGTTAGGTACTACGAATTATTAATTGGAATTTGGTGGAACTTCTTCCATTCAACAAGACTTGGTGAAGACAAGGGAGACAATCTGCAAGACGTTAGGCTTTGTCTATCTGTACAAGAAAGAAATTAGTTCAGCTCTCCAGCCTGCAGATAATTTGAACATATATGGTGAAAACTGAAGAAATCTGTAATATGAGCCTTTACATCTGAAGGGGACATATAAAGCATACAAGAAGAAATCTTACATTAGTAGATTTCTCAATGCTGGCAGAGCTATGACCTTCACTTAGCTCTACGTCAAGAAATTAAATACTCTTTTTTTACTTCAACTGTCTTTAAACACCTTCAATCTGTTTTCAGAAAAATAACTACTGCTTGTGATAAAACTTATTCTTGTCAGCATTGCATGAACCCATCAAGAAGTTGAGGTAGTAACTTCAGTCTGTAACATTTATGTGATATGCATATCCATACATGTTTCATCTATAGATGAATGAAAATCTACATGCATGATTTATAATAGCTGATGAGAAAACATCTAACAGCAATATGATACAATAGCAAAGTCAAAGAATTTGAAAGCAATACTATAATGAGTAACAACAATAATTCAAACTTCGCACTGGAACAAAAGCAAAAAAAAAAACCTACTTTCAGATACGCTGAAAATTACTAAGTACAAAGTTACACCATAGTTATCTGACTTGTCCAGAAAAAAATTGGTTTAGTTTTCAGATGAAAGTACAATTACTTTTTAGTTATATTACAAGGGTAAATCTCTGAAGGGGAATCAACATACATCAAGCCAACAGACTGAAACAGTTCTAAAGCCAAACATTGCTTTCCTACTCTGGGTAATGAAGATACAAAAAAACCTGTTATGTTGGTTCCAGCTTATAAGCATCAAGACAAGTGGAAAACAAAATATGAATAGTCATTGTTCAAACTCAGGTGCCAAAGAATGGCAATTATTAACAGGAAAAGAAAAAAATATATTGCCTCTCAAAAATCAAGACATGTTCTAACTTGTAAACTTCTTTTGATCATGCAATTCACATTTGTTAAAAAGGATTTCTCCTTTTACAGCCAAATCCATTGCATCTGAAGTGCAAGGTAAGCATAATTTGACTCTTTCAGCAGGCACAGTAAATTTACTCTGGGGCTGTGAAAGGCCTATGTAGGCATCCCTCTTTGGTGATTCTGCACACAACCAAAGCTGATGAAATTATCTCCACATCTCCAACCCGAATCATTTTTCCTAGCTTACTATTACATTTACAGCAAGCGACTGGTTTTTCATTTTTTGTAGGGAATACAAAAGGGTTCCAGTGACAACTAATTTGCAGCCTGAATTCTAAATGTGTTACATTAATATGACATACTACAAGCTTCTACGCACATTATTTCCCAACTTGAGGTTGCAACTTCAGTTCAACTTCTTTTCCTGGTCATTTGTACCAGAGCACTGTTAAAATCTCCAAATAACCATAAAGCAGGACAAAAATCACAAATGTTTCAGATCTTAGCTCTGGCTTTGACATTTGTTGAACTTACTGTCATTTGACCATACTTGTGTCTCACACTTTCTCTTCTTCTCCTAAGCAATGAGGAGATAAAATAATACATAAAAAAAAAAAAAAAAAAAAAAAACATAGAGGAAACAGAATGACCAGCCAGGCTGTTAGAAAAGGGAAACAAAAAAATTCCTTGAAAAGCAAATCACAAAGCTAATAAAACCCCCTATCAATACACTTAATTTTGATAGTTCTGATGTTTTTCCAAGCGATAAAAGTGAAATTCATTGTGTTTTTTCTATTGCACTATACTAAAAACATTTTCTTGCTCTTGCACCAATAATTAAACACATTAAACGAATTAAAATAATTAAATAATTAATCCAAAATGCTAAGGCACTTGAGATACAAGTTTCGGTTCCTTCTGTTATCTTAATGTCACCAAATGAATCTGAAAGGTTTGAGCTTTTATTTGCAGCATACAGCTACAAAATAAAAATAATGTGAACAAATTAAAACATTTTTTAGAATACTGACAGCAAAAAGTGCTGGAATGACAGTCCTAAGTCTTCTATTATTAAGCACAAGGCTCAATACTGCAAGCTTCCTCACTTCCACTAGTGTGTCTCGGTCATATTCTATATACAAGAAATTCTGTATATTTTTACATTTAGCAAATCTGTTCCTTTTCTCCCGAAACTGCTGGTTATGACAGCAGTTTTGTAACAGACATTAAAAAGAAATCAAGAACAACAAAACAACAAAAAATCCTCACCAAACAAAAAACCAAGACTGACATTAAGAAAGAAGTTTAAATCTCAAATAAGCATATTTTGCTTTAAAAATATCCACATAAACATTTTCATGTCATGAAACAGTCTTTCTGAATTTAAATAATTAATTGAAATACAGGCTATGTATTTCTACCATTGGAGTAACACACTAGATAATAAAAACGAAATGCAAAGTGCACAGACTTAAACACTATTATAACATAAAATTAAATACTGCTACAGAGGCCCAAATGGTAAAGGGACAGCCCTCACAATAACAGCATTAAAAAAGATAAAAAATCCAAAAACCCAAAACCAAACAAAAAAACGAGAACAAAAAAACAAAACCACAAAATCACACAGAACTAAGTCTGAGTGCCCCTTAAATCAGGTAATTCTTACCAGCCAGGCAGAGCAAATAAAGGTGTAATTCTTTCAATAGGCCACATTGATGCAGTTACTATAGCTGCACAGTAAATGAATTTGATGTATTAGCTTTTCAAATTATATAAGTAGTCAATAAAACTCACAAGGACTCTTCTTACAAATGAATGCTATAAAAAAACTCAGGCACCAAAGGTAATTGTTCCATAGTTCACTCTGATATATGGAGTTCTAAAGCACACTCACTGAAAATTACTGTTTTCTTTCACATAAGGACTAATCAGACATGCTTTCATAAAACAAAACAAACAAACAAAACCAGAAAACCAAACAAAAATGAACAAACAAACAAACAAACAAACAAAAAAAAAAAAAAAAAAAAAAAAATACATAAAAAGGCTGGGAGGTTGGGAGGTAGAACTGTTACTTCAAGAAAATACTTCAATATAAACTCCAGAAAATAAGAAGTGGTAATAAAGGAATATTTAGTCTTGGACTGACAGTTCATTAGTGAAACCCAACAGCCTTTTTCAGTTCACTTACAGTGTAGAAGAGTAACTTCTGTCACAGAGGGACATTATCAGCTCCAGACACAACCTCATTATTAGGTTTAATTAAAAGCAATTTCAGATATGACCCACATGAAAGTTTTCTAGGGGTTGAGACTTATACTCTTTCTACCACCCCCCTCAACTACTTTAGTACTCCTGTGACATGAAAGCTTCACAGCAATGATTATAGAAATTGAAAAAAAAAAAAAAAAAAAAAAAAAAAAAAAAAAAAAAAAAAAAAAAAAAAGAGAGAGAATTACACTTCTACTAGATAAAAGTCACATGCAAACAGCTACTTTTTTCTTTTTTTGGCTGATAGTAATCCTTCAATTTAAGGGGTCTCTGTAAAGAAGGAAATGACAATCTGGAACACAGACATCTTAGTCTTATTTCTCTTCTGTGAAAAAAAAGTCAAGTTTAAAGTACACATTTTAGCAGCATAGCAGAACTACACATTCATCAACAAATTCATCCCTAGAACAAAGCATTTCTAGTAAATTTTTTTGGTCAAACTAGCTTATACTACTATATTTAAAAGACACAGAATTGTACGAGTGCAAAGGAAATTAACAGTGTAACAGACAGTATTCTATTATGAGGCTATGCCTTTGTTTCGACAGCAACAGTATGAAACATTTGATAAAAGAGGAAAAAAATTATCTTCTGAGACCAATAATAAATTCCTCGGACACAGAGCTACACACACCTGTTGCCATGTGGCTTTCTGCAAAAGCCACACTGCTTGCTGGGCACCCAAACATATTTGCTTTCACTAACAGAGGTGTGTTCCAAGCCTTCCCGTTTAACCGTTGAAATGTTATCTGGAATGAACAATGGAGGTTCATCAAGTGAAAGACTTCTGCTACTTCTTCTCTGTCGAGGTTGGAGATTCTTATCAATTCTTTTTGATTTGTTTTTTTCTTTATCATCCTCCTTCAGATGTTCTACAACAGTGGGATCTCTTGTCTCTGCTTCTTCTTTTGCAGAGCTATTTGTTTTTAGAACAGTTGCAAGCTGGTGTTTCTGGCCCTGAGCTTGCTTCTGACCAACATTTGAAACATGCCCTGACAATGACTGTGCAGAGTGGTGGGTATCTTTAGAAAAGCTATGACGAGTAGGAGACTTCTCACTTCCTCTTTGAATTGGTGACTTCTGTACTTGCCCAGAAGTTTGGATTCGGGGTATTTTCTTCGGCATTGTATTGGTCTGCTTTTTTACAGTCAGCCCTGAAACACAGCTCCTTGCTTTCGAACTCAGGTCAGACTGTTTCTTCCTAATTTTAACTGGGTTATTTGGATGCTGATGGCTCTCTTGATCATCTGCATTCCGCTTCAGACTTGCTGAATATGGACTATGAAGACCTGAAACTGTAAGACCAGCTCTTGTTCTTGAATGCATTATTTCTTGTTGTGCTGTACCCGACTTCTGTTGAGTACCTGCAGTCAGATTTTGTTTATTCTGTGTAACAGATTTACTATGCCGTGGCCTAATACTCTTGTCACATTTTGATGGAATGCTAACTTGTTTATCATCATCCTGAAACTTTGATGCTTCAGGGCTTTCTACTTTAGTACTGATCTGCTGCTGCACATTTTGGCTTGCTTGGTCAAGATCAGTGCTTTCCAAAATGCTAATTCCTGGGTCAGCAGAAGTAAACTCTTTGCTTTTTAAGTCTTTATTATCAAAATCTGTACTGTCCAACAGTTTCTCAGATGATGTTACAGTTTTCTCCATTCCCTTGTCATTATCTGCAGGTTCTGTTATACATTCCTTTACTGACAATGTATTTTCATCAGGAACTTCCACATTCTGGGAACCTAAAATACAGTCAACCCCCTCCTCTACAGAGCTGGACAAACTCGAAAAGGTCTCAGAGATTTCACTTGGATTCACACAAGCACTAGATGGATCATTAGCTTTTCCAGCTGCCCCACCTTGTTCATGCTCTTCTGTTTTCTTCTCCAATTCCTCTGTTTTATTTTCAGTCTTTTCTTCTGAAGAAGTTTCAGAGATCATTGAATCAAGTACATCATTTGCTTCATTTTTAACTGCAGTAGTTTCAGTACCTGCAGATACTGAATAAACTGACTCAGCATTTTCAGATTCAGTCTTCATTGCAACCTCTGTTATTTCCTTTGTTTCTCCAGAAGGAGAACAGGCTCCTGCTAAACTAGCACAACTTAACTCTTGGGATGCTTTCTGAACTTTTGCCTGGTCAGGGGTTTCAGGCTTTACTTCATTCATGTCTTCAGGACCAGGAGGACATTCTGTATTACTTTGGGATGCTGTAACTGCTGCTGCAGTTCCTTCTGTCTGTCCTGATCTTCTTGTACTACGCCTAACTTCTTTAGGCTGCTCCGTTTTCATGGGTGCAGCAACATCTGCCTCTTTAGCTGGACTTCTCTCCTGCTTCTGCCCAGTTTTTGGAGCAGATCCACTTTTTACAGATGATTTCTTGGTATTAACTAGAGGTGCAACATTTGAACGCTTGGCTAGCGTGCTCCGTCGCAAACTCCGTACTGGTTCTAGGAAGGGAGAAAGAAAACGTCTTAGCTATACTGCATCCTCCTCTTTGCAAATACAAGACCTGTCTAGAATAGAACTGATTTAGCTTACTGGACATAAAGAGAACTTACAACTTAGTTGCTTACTAAAAATACCCAACCAAATAAAACCCAAACACCCTTCCCAAAACAAACAAACAAAAAAAACCCTCAAAAAAAAAAACAAAAAAAAAAAAAAAAAAAAAAAACAAAAAAAACCAAAAAAAAACCACAAAAACCCCTCACAGCTGTCTACTTTAAAAAGTTGTAAATTACTTGCATTTCAATTTTACACTACTACAGTATGGAGGTAAGTCCTCATTATTCTAATGCCTACAAAAGTTCTGAATAGTATATACAAAACAGAAGTGATGACTGAGGCAATCAAAACCCACTGTACCTTTCTACAGTTCAATTTTTTCTACCTCAAATAAAAATTACACAAGTAAGTTATATTGTGCTTGGAAGTATAGCTGTAAAGCTTACAAACCTTTATGACAACATAGTACCAGAATTTGAGATCCAGTCATATTCTCACTTCATCTCCTACATTTTTTAAACAAGGCACCATCCCCGCATGGTGTCTCTTTAAAAAACATACTCATCAGCTATGTACCACAGGCTCTTATTTAAATTCTGACTTTATTTTTTTACCTCAGCCTACACCACAGGGGTAATAAGTAGTGCTGTAAATAACGCCACCAGTTCAACAAACTAGAAAAAAGCTAACCATAAGAAACTAGCTGCCACACAATTTAAAATTTGATTAAAATACTTAGGCACATTGAAATATTTTGATGGAAGACTTTGACTGCAATTGCTATAACCTACTTAAAACAGGAAGAAAAAACACTAACAAAAATCACTAGAATTAAAATTTTAATTTAAATTAAAGAAACATGCTAACCTAACATTCCAATGTTATTTGCAAATCCACCAAGCTTTTGTTAGTGAAGAACCACAGCGCTAATCTGATGCAGGTAAAAGGATCACAATCTTAAAAATTACTCTCAGGACCACTGGCCAAAAAAATGGACATAAAATATTTATCAAACAGGAACTCAAACTGAGTAGTACTCTGGATGCTGACTTCTAGCTTCAGTGTATAAGCAATGATGTATCTGTACTTGAATTCACAGAAGCAAACATCAAAGCTTTACTTAAAGCTTATAAATGCTGGGGGTGGGGGATTATAAAAATTTAATTTACTTTATATGTGCAAATACACATAATCTATTGAATGATCACCTTGTGCCATTAATCGTGGTGATTTTCTTGGTGATGTGACTGACGTTTCTTCACAACGGCTCCTCAAATTCCTGTTAGGTAAAACAAGCTCATCATCATCGATGGTGTCATTCCCACTCTCTTTAACTCCTTCTTCATCCATAATATCATCAAGACCAATAACTGGAAAAAACAAGCAAACAAGAAAGAGCCTAAAACTTAAAATGATCGAAAATATTGCAGCTGTACTGCCAAGCAAGACAGGGGAAGAGACAGGGAAAAATAAATAAATTTGCCATCTAAAAACAAACAGGGGAAAAGAAATGAAGATGTGCAAGACAAAATTTCCATGTGAGACAGTTTCAGTGTAGAGGAAGCTACTACCCAAAGCTTAAAATTTCTGTAGCTTTATTCCTTACAGCTTTGTGGTAGACTCACATTTTTATTGGCTTTTTTTTTTTTTTTTTTTTTTTTTTGCCACAGGGAGGTCCCCAGTCTTAGAGGATCAGCTATTCCTCACTGTCCCTTCCCACCTAAGAAAAAGTGAAGAAAGGTAAACAGCAGAAAGAGCTGATCCAGTAGCGCAAAGAGTTTAAAATCACAGTTTTCTCACAGGACACATCTTTAAAATCTTAAGTGCCACCCACATCACATATCTGCAACCCCTTTTGGGAAGAGTATGGAGTGCAGCATGCACTAGTCTTCCAGGAGAGTAAGAATATTATCTTTGTTAAATGCCTAACCTCCACTACAAAGGATGCCAGAGGTTTCTCCTGCAAATAAATTTCCTAACAGACAGTCAGGCCACTGTACCAGCCGTTCTCCTCACCTTCTCTAAGTTTAGTTCTGCAATGGTAGCCTCTCCTATCCCAAGATCCTATGTGTGATTAATGACTCCTGGTCCCTGCAGAATAAGAAATTTGCGAGATCAAGCCAAAGACCCAAGTGACTTCACAAAACACGTAGGAGGATCTGACAAATACAACATAGACTCCAAACAACCAAATATGCCTGTTCTCATTATTTAGGAAACTACCTGGACACATTTTTAAGATAAACTACCTCACATGACAGAAATAAGATATCTAAAAATTTCTACCAATTGCTTACTTAAAACTGATTTAAATTAATAAATTTATCTTAGAAATCAAACCCAATAGAAATTAAAAATTAAAAACGTTAAAATCTTTAGACTGTCTCAAAAAAAAAAGTGTCAATTCTTGCTCCTTTTCAAGTCTGATGTTACTGCAACTTAAAAAAAATAATGTTCTTGTGAAGACACTAGAATAATGAGCATACTTTTAAGATAATGTTCAAGGCCGGGTTAGACAGAGCCTTGGGTGGCATGGTTTAGTGGGAGGTGTCCCTGCCCATGGCAGGGGGGTTGGAACTAGATGATCTTAAGGTCCTTTCCAACCCTAACTACTCTATGATTCTATAATGAAAATTGGAAATTGCAAAACACTGCTAGTAATGACTAAACAAGTCTATCAAGCCTGTAACTCAATCCACAAGCACCTGTCATGAAGAACTAAAAAAACCCAACCAAACCACCTGGTAATTTCAAAGTTCAAATATTAAGATTTTAAACAGCCTCTTAAGGAAGCCTGACCTTGGTACCAGGTAATCGGCATTCTGAACCTCCAAAATTAGATGGTTGCCAGGAGCTGAAAGCTAGGAGTTTCTTGAACTGACTATTTTTACTCATTTTACTTTAATTTTTAGTTACTGTATTGTGCACATTAATTTACAGAAAAAGTGTGTTTTCATTATATTACTGGCAACTTTTACTTTCCAATCCACAGAGCCACCTTTATATCTGTGTCTATGTATTTATGTAACAAACACCACACCAAGCTGCAGAGGACTGATAATGATGGTCTTACTCCACTCATCCAAATGTTCCTTAGTCACTTATTTGCTATAAGCTGCCTCCTGGGGAAAAGGACACACTGGCAAAAAAATGACATTACAAGTGCCCTGTTGGACTTTACTTTCCCCTAAATATCTAATACTTCCCACCGTCCAAGATGGAAAACTGAACAAGACAGACTCTCGCCCTAATTCTGGCTGCTCATTCTTGCGTTCTCAAAGGCATCCTACCAACTGCTCTGCACTTTGGTATTAGCATTCTCATTAAGAACATTCCTTCAAAACATGGAACTGGTATTGGGGAACAGACTGTGACAAAGGAGGCTCCTTTCAGATCCTCTTCTGTTTCTTCATTGTAGAACTAAACTACCAAGCTATGGAAGACAACATTATAAATAAAAACGATTCTTTTTTTTCAGACTTCTGAAACAGCTCTGGAGCAGATTTCAGGGCTACCATTAAAGTCTTGGGCTTTACAATGGTCTTGCTCAAGTTACTGAATTTGCACACCCTCCTTTATTAATAACAAAGGGGACACATTTAGTCTACTGTTGACAGACAGTTTGAAATATTAGAATTAAAGTATTTTCATACTTACAAGACTCTGTGCTGTAGCTTTAATTTTACAGAGGAATTTGAAGCACAGAATCTTGCAAATTTCAAACCACCTGAGCTATAACTCGGCTAGTACAGCCCCATGAGGCCCAAGGATGAGGAGCATTCGACACAGACCCTGCTGGGAAGAAAAAAAGGGACAGAGAACAGTAATAGATACAGAGGAGACTAGGAAATTGAATTATGAAAAAAGAAGCAGAAGTAGAAAAACAGCATCGGGAAAAGTTAACAAACAAAAGCAAAACCAGACAGAACTAGAAAGATATAGATGATCTTAGTAATATTTGAGATTATTTCAGTAATACAGAAATTAAGATAGAAGGATAAAACATAAAAGAAAAGAAAAAATAAAGGGAAAAACGTGAACAGAAAAAGTTGTACACCAGTGTACAACTGAACAAGCTGCAAATAAGGAAATTACGAGTCACATTCAACATATTCGTACTGGAAAAGACACCACTGGCCTTCAACTTAGTATTTTGAGTCTCTCCATTACTTGTATTTAAATTTTCAAACTACTGTGCTATGCTGATGTTTATGTTACACAATAATAGAACAACATGCAGTAAAAATTCACTTGCAAGTTTAAAGTAAAATTTTCCATGCATTAAAACAAAAGGATGGCCATTTTTTAATTCTTCAGCAATGTAAAATTGAGAAAAACAACCCTTACTTGCTGGGAGTAAAGCAGGAACAGAGAAGAAAAAACACCTAAAAACATTATCAAAATCTTTGAACTTTACAAATCTTTATTTTTATTACTGCAAGTCTTCCTTTGATTTTCTTCAGCCAAAATTAGAAATACTCAGTTTTTTGACGTATTGGCCAAGGTAAATCTCAAGTATAGAAATAAATTTATTTTCGGTAGATGTTAGCTCTGATTTTCTTTCACTTGGCTAACCACATGGAACAGAACTTCACTGTCATTGCTGCTTTGCATTGCTGTAAATGCTATGTCCACCTAAATCACACTAACATCAGCACTGAGCAAATCCTAGGCAGATTCCGTATTTAAATTCTACAAGCATCACAAATTATAAGGAAATGGTTGAGCATTTTAAAATTTCTGCTATGCTATATGCAGATGATAACATAAAAACCTCACATTACGCTTCAATGAAAAGAACAGTAAGTCTAAAGCAGTAACTAACACGTCTAGGTAAGCCTTAAGAGCTAATAAACTCTAGTAAAGCAATGAAACATAGATTGATAGTGAATAAACATTACTAAGTCTCTAGACTGTAGATGAAGATGGCATACTTTATATTAAAATGCTTTTCTATTGACATTTGTGATGCATACATTCAATAGAATTAAAAATGCTCTGTTAGAAAAAATGTATTTGCAAGGGAAACAAGGTCACTGATATAATTTACATTAGGAAACACAAAATTCCAACTACTTTACAAAAGTTTTCCTGTAAGCCTGTAACCTGCTTAGCTAAGAATTTGCCTGTGAGTACCCTGTACTGACTGCCCAGTGCCAGAAAAGAATCACAATAAGTACCATGTGAAATACTAAAGATTTACTCCCATTCTTCATTGATCTCTGAATCATAAAGAGGGATTTACTCTTTTGAATAAAAGATATGAAAATCAATTAGGATTAATAAATTTAATAAAGCAGAGGACTAAAATCCCATTTTAAAAAAAGATGGGAGCTACATCACAGGGCTACTGGGTTATGGCTCTTTAGCCACAGGAGCCTGTTACTTTGGAAATAAGGAGTAGTAAAGAACAAATTTCATCAACAAAGTAAAAACACAGCACCAAACCAAGCGCTTTAAACCAAATTAAGTTATTTTATAAAGAAGAGAGCCTTTATATGAGCTCTGTGATTCATAAATACATGAACTGCCTTTTAAATCCTATTACACATCCAACCTCTCTCCGTCCATAAAACCGATCCAAAGGAATAAATAACTAAAGCCTTCAAATGGTAGCTTGTTACCTACAAACAGAAAAGAGTGAAAAATAAACATTCTCCATGTTCTAAGTATAATACCAATATAGTAAATTTAAATTTTATACAGGAAAGTTACTACCTTGGTCACAAGAAACTGTACAACTGTTCACATGGACAGCTTGGAGGAAGGAAGGCATAAGGAGGTAAGAAAACTTGAGAGAAACAACATTAGACTCAATTTTGGTCTGCAATCTGAAAGTTACACTCAAAATTATTTCATCTGCAGGAGGAAAAATACACACACATTTGGATTTAGTGAAAAAAGCCTGACAAGACTTACACACCCAAACAGGACACTATCTAAAGGAAAGAAATACATGTAGTCAGAGCAATTAGTTTGGCTCCAGAGATTCAGTAGGGGATCACAATCTTAGCAGAGGTAATGCTGCTTTCAACAGAAGTAATGAAAACACAGGCTAAAACTAGAAAGAACAGACTGCATCTGGGTGAAACAATTTCCCAGCAGCAATACAGACGGACAGGAAAAAAAAAAAAAAAGGACAATTAAAAGATGTCCCCAAGAGTCTTAGTACACTCTTGTAGGATCAATTTTCCTCATCATTACTGAGAAACACCTACTCTAATAAACACTCAAATTAAATCTGTTTGATTTTTTATTATTAAATCCAGAAATGTCTCCAGATGATATGCAATTCAAATTCTGTTACCTCTATTACATGTATAATCAAACTGCCCCAGTAAATGACATCCTTAAAAGCTATGGAACTTGTGATAGCTGAGAAATACAAATTCAATATGTCAACTGCATGTGACCAGTCTGACCTGCTATGTTCACAAGCTTATAAAAGTAGTGGATAAGATTCCAGCATGTCTTCCAGCAGGAAATAACAGAAGAAAACAGAAAACCTATCACTAAGGTACTATCCAAAGCTGAAAAAAAGGTGTTGTTCTCAAGAGTTAAGTCACATCCTAGCCTTCAGAATTTTCCACTTCTGACCAGTGACTGGCTCAGAAAAAAACAAAAAACACCACAGCAGAACCACACTTCCACATGCACCCACCCATTAAATTGCCAAAGAGCCCCTCCTGTGTCAGTCATTCAGTTCTTGGACAAACAGCCACCAGACCACTCTGATGACCAGAAACACACATACAGACCTAAAACACGCTATCAGACACTTCTGCACTTCTGCTTGTTTCAAGAACTTTGGCTGCACTCAGCTCTCAAAAGCCTCACTTTGTCAAATTCTGTCCTTCAACTGGCAAAGACAGAGCATGTATTGGCTTCCCCTATCAACAGTAGGTCTTACTGCTAATACCTACTTCAGGACAGTACATTGCTTCTTCCATTACTGCTAAGCTCCTAGGAGCTGCAGTGAGTAACAAGATCTGTGGACAGCTTGTACCTTGACTCACTGAAATAACAGAAAACTTCCTAACTCTGCTGTAAGAGCAGCAATCTGCTCAGTCTAACTCCATAAACCTGCAACTCAGCTACATCTTTACAGTTTAGCAGTCACTCTTCACAAATACATCCTAAAAGGATTTCAGCATAACATCTGCTATTTTGACCCATAACCCTTCCAGCTTGTGAGAGGGTCAGAGTTCCTTCTACATCTGCTCAAAGCCATTACCAGGATCACCTCCAAAGAATCTTCCCCAAACAGGTAACTTCAATGAAAATTGAACAAGACAACCACATTCCGTTACTCAGCGGCAATCACCAAGCCAGCTCACAGAGTAGACAAAGACCAACAATGTAACCTAACAGAGGGACCCATTTAGACCCAGCAAGAACTGGATTCAGGCCAAGACATGAAAACAAGACTACTTTACCGGTACTGATAGAGTTCTTCCTATCAATAGATAGGCAACAGATGCCCATTCTATGTTCCTTATTATATGTCACACACCAGTACTTCTGATTATGAGACACTCAGTACAAGGAGGACGCGGACTAGAATGCTCTGGGACACCCTATTGGTGCCTTCCAATACTTAAATAAATATCCTACAAAAGATAGGGACAGACTTTTTAGAGGGCCTACTGCAATAGGACAAAGGGTAGCGGTTTTAAACTAAAAGAGAGTAGATTCAGTCTAGATATAAGGAAGAAATTTTTTACAACGAGGATGACACCTGGAACAGGTTGCCCAGAGAGCTGGTAGATGCCTCATCACTAGAAGCATTCAAGGTCAGGCTGAACAGCGCTCTGAGCAACTTGATCTAGTTGAAGATATCCCTGCTCTGCTCCTTGAAGGGCAGCTGGACTAGATGACCTTTAAAGGTTCCTTCCAACCCAAGGTATTCTACTATTCTATGCTACCATCCTCCCAAAAGAAGCACTTCTAATCCAACTCACAAAACTTGCATTTTCTGGACAGATGCCTCTACCAAGCAGTGACAGGAAATCAAACTTCAACTCAGAGAAAGCCATGTGTTTCTGCCTTACAGAGAAGTACTTGAGCTGTTTAGAAAACGTACTGGTAGCAATTTGCTATATGAAATACAGTCATATAACTGGTAACTCACCATAAAGAGAGCTTGCTATGAACAAAAAAGCTAGTTGATGGTAAATGATGTGCAATATAAACCCGGAAGCTAAGCAAGACAGATGCAATGTTGATGAGTAATAACTCTGGATTAGGCCTGTAAATAACACCCAACAAGAACTAATATCAATGAAGCTGTAAGAAAAAACAGCAAGCAAACTCATACTCAAACCCAGGTTATGAGCAAGAGAGAAAATGTCCTTGGACAAAAAGACCTCCAAAGTGAAGCAGAGGAAATGTCACTATCATCAGTAATTTGGTATGTGAGTAAGCATGCCTGAAACGAGTCTTTCTCAAAGCTTCTGCCACTCATATATGCCCATATTCACCTAAGAAATTTCATATTTAGAACATGGTACAAGCTCCTTGGGTTGAAAGGCTATAGTGTCTTGGTTTGTGTACAGGCTTACAAATACTCTTAAACTCTACTCAAACCAGGCTTTCAAATAAGTATTAGTGAGCCACACCTTCTGCTCCTCCATTTTGTCTATGATACCTAATACCATTTTAGCCAAATCTCCTCAGTTCAACTACTTTTACCTTTATGTCTTCAGCTTCCTCACAGCAATCAAATAAGCTATAGCATGAAATCTTCACCACTTTAAAAACTGGACTGAACAGAGTACATTCCAGTTATTCATGAAGCAGCAAGCATGATCAGTCTGTCTGTCCTTTGCTGGCCCTCTGACGTAACTTCCATAAGCATTTTGTTCTTTTTCCAGTTCCACAGTCTAGGTATGGATTATGCAAAATACTGTTTGAAGGTCTAAAATAAATTGTGGTAAATAAATCTGTACCCCTGGAAAAAGTTAACTCTTTTCTTCTTGAATGGTATCGAGACCATAAAAAACACAATCATCTATCATTCCAGCACCTCCTAAGCCTTGCGTTCATTAACTTAAATAGGTAACAACTAATGTACCTCAACCTAGTAAAACTTTACTGAAAATACATTTTTCTAAGTACAATTATAGCCCTAGTGAAAGAGCCAATAACCAACCATTCTGTTACCATACTGCTTAATGCAATAGGGGGCAGGGAGATGAGAAGGGGGAAGAACTGGAAGGATGAGAACAAAGCACACCATCATTCCATATAACACACCAATGGAGTTGTAGCTCTAAGGATGCAAGTAAGGCAAGTTTTGTGGGAAAGAGTTATGCTTTTTTATTTTTCAGATAAATTGATGTTGGTGTAAAGATTAGCTTTCACACATACTGCCTGTGAAAATAAAACAAAAAACCACAACATGCTTTGTAAGCATAAGCCTTAACAAGGGTACTATTATCTTGTATGATTGCATTCTTAACAGCAGACTACATAAGCTGTGTGAGATCAGCAGTGGTGTCAGACAAATCAAATCAATCATGAGCTATATGAACACTCAAGGAAGAAAGACATGAAAAGAATCTTTGCTTCAAACTGATAATTATTATTCTCAACTAAACAAAACCCCTATAAATATATACTGTGGTCCTACCATCTCAGAATAGGGACAGTTCTTATCAAGACCTAAAAAGAATAAGCAACAGCAAGAATATTCATGTCCTTTTAAATGTGCACTACATTAATTCCAAATTGTATGTTTTTGTTTATTTACTGAAATATGGCTCTACTCTTGCTTTCAGATTTAAAAAAAAAAAATTCCCATGTTAATGAACTCCTCTAAACCTAATCAGTTTTTGATTCCCTTAGTCTGCAGAAAGACTGAAACAATAGCCCTCATGTAAGAGAGTTAGCTTGCTTATACTAATAGATGTTTACAATTAACTGTGATTATTTTACTATCAGTAGTATTAACTATTGCACTGCTGATCACTTTTAGGAGAAATATGTGCCAAGAAGCCCTCAAAAGTCTCCCTACAACTTAAAAAAAAATCCATCTGCACCCAATGGTTAATTAAAAAAACAGTATAGGTTTACTAGAGGTTGCACAGGATGCAGCGTGAAACAAGGATCTGCATCACTATTTTATTGGAAGAAAATACAATAAAAATAGAGGAGGAATTTCACTGTGTACATCGTACACTCATGCACATTAAGACTAACATATTTTTATTTTGAGGGGTTACAAGAATGTATGAGGATACAGACTACAGAAAGAATAAACAAAAATACTAAGGATGGCCGCAAATAATGTCCTACTAAAGTAGTAAAAACACCAAATGTCTTGTTCTGGCTTTGTAGTTTGCTTGTTCTGGCTTTGTAGTTTGCTTTTCAATTGTCTCAGTCGGTATTATCTCTGATTTACAGGTTTGGTTTTTTTGGGTTGTTTTTTTTTTTTTTTTTTTTTTTTTTTTTTTTTTTTTTATCTCTGTACTGTAACAGACAACTTAGTGAAGGTGAGAATTTAGTCTGCTAGTAGGAACAAAATACCTATTGCATCAGAAAATGACTGGGATTTTCAGAAACAGCTCATAGAAGTTACTGGAAAAAAATAAATGTTGACATAATCAAAGTTATCTACAACACCTTCCAGTAACGAACCCAAGATATGCAAAGCACCCAGAATCCATATCAGCCCAGTACTAGAATGCCTAGAACTAACTGAATAACCCTGTGGCCAGAGCAGTAATTTGTACAACTCTCACACTCCTACTGCTAATCCAGAATTACTACATTTTTTTCAGACAACTACCAACTTCACTGATGAGGCACAGTATGTACTCTAAACAAACCATGACTTTAATTTGGAATAATTTACACGTACTCAAGACAAAGCCTAAATTACTCCTGATCCAGATTAGGAGCCTTCCTCTATGGTTACGCAACAAAGTTTAATAGAACTACACATAGTTTACATGCCAGGCATGTAAGCAGCGTAACAAAAAGGGCAGGAAGGAGACAGAAATCCCAAATTAATATTTCTACATCACAAAAAAGGGTTTGTACTAGAGTATAACTGTAATTTAAATTGCAATCTTAAAAAATTATAAGATTTACCTGTTGAACAAGGCATCTGGAAATTGGGATCATTGCTATCCAAAACAGGCAAACAGAACTGGGCACTTGCAGATCCTAGCATAGGATCCTTATCGCTGAGCATGTTCTTCAGCGAATCCTCTAAGACATTTTGACTTGTACTAAAATCCTCACAGACTTCATTCTCCAGGTTGGATCCTAGAAATAGGGCATCATCTAAGTGCTCAGTAGGAATTAAATGGTTAAATGTATCAACTATATCCATGAAGAGTCCTGTGTGTCTTTCAGCCCTATAGAAAGACAAGAAAAATACCATAAGAAAATAAGCTACAAATTATAAAACACCTAACAAAACAGCAAATTGTTTTGGCTGTTGTGTTTTATAAAGAATACTTAAGGTATTTTAAAATTCTAACAATCAAACAGAAGAATCTGCTTATGCCTTAGGATGGCTGACTGCATAGCTAAAGATCAATTCTCTAACTGATTATTTAAAAAAAGAAATACCATGCTAAGTTAATATAAACTCTGCTATCGGCATCAGAGTGCTGCCACTTCTACAGAGTGTGCATAACAGAGGTAACTGAAACACTTCCTTTCTAAAATTTGTTTAAACCTTAACCAACCCAAAGAAGTGGGACACTAGAAGGAGGGGGAAATAAAGCTAACCTGGTTAACAGCACTGTGAGTGTACCTCACCTTTAAATGTGAAAAAGGCAAGGTCAGCTTCTACCAACATCAGTGGAGCTGAGAAGGCTCAGGAGCCGGACATACTAGGCCCAAAACTGAGAAGAACTGTATTTCTGTTCATAAAAGAACTACCAAGTACTTCATACCAAGAAACTATTTTTAAGCAGCAAGGCCATATTATTTTTCATTTATCATTAAATTCAATAAAGTTACAGAAATTTTAGATTAAAACCTGACCTCAATCAAGTATATGAGAATTCTGAGCTGCCTTCAAAAGGGCCAGGAGCCTTTTAGAAGCTTCAATTTTGAAGAAGTTTAGGTAAAACTTAAGGAATTGTATTCAAAGCTGGCACTTACATTCTACAAGATATTTTCTAGATTGCTTCTGTGAGATATAGCAGAAATGTAACTACAGCAGCAGAGATTAATAAGAATGCATAATGACACAACAGAGTAGAAAAAAGGGTTATCAAAGTGCTTCTTCAGAACTTTAGCATAAGCACATCTTACGAGTGGAGCGAGAGAATTGTAGTAAATATCATCACAGAGGCAAGGAAAATGGAGTAGTGCAGCAGTGCCTTGTTTAATTTGGTATACAGGAAAGTCTGGGAGACCAGTTCTGGCACACACAAAGCTGTTCAAGCTTTGGGAACAGGAGAAGGACATACATTATCTCCCTCTCCTTCCATCATCATCCCTCTCCCACACACCAGACAGGATTTTTTTTTTATTTTTTTTTTTAATTAACACACTAATTAAAGGAAAAGGAGAAGTAAGATTTAGAGTTTGTAGCGCTTGAATTACTTTCTAGATCCCTATTCCAGCAACCTGCAACTATATAAATCGAAGTACCTACTACTGCTTACTGTAATAGTAAATATGCTTCCTTATATACATTAATTGGACATCTCTGGTTTAGCAATCAACAGGGGAAATTCTAGCCATGCATATGTAAGAGCTCTGATACAATTTCAACCCTATTTACACGATTTATTTAATTTCAAAAAATATCAAAAACTACATGTGAGCATTAAAAAAATGTTTCTTTTTGCTTTGTTTTTGTTTGGTTGTTGGTTTCTTGGTTTTTTGTCTGTGGGCTTTGGTTCTTATTTTTTGCTTTCTTTGGGGGGTTTTGCGGTGATTTTTTTTTAAATGTCGGTCTTTCTTCCTTGTCCCACAGGGCAGCTCAGAATAATAACGGTCAGGTACAGCATTATGTCTTTGAAGAGCACAGCGCCTTTACAGTATCTACACACTAACCATGACAAAACAGTCTAAGACACAATGTCCTACTGATGCAGTAGCCAGCAAGAAGCAAAGTGAGGCCAAAGCAAGTGGTCATGGTTTAAGCCCAGTCAGTAACTCGGAACCACACAGCCGCTCACTCACTCCCCCCAGTGTGTTCTTCCTCCCCCCGCTCCCAGAGGGAAGGGGAAGAGAATCGAAAGAATTTAACTCCCACGGGCTGAGATAAGAGCAGTCCAGTAACTAAGGCGTAACACAAACCACTGCTGCTACCACCAATAACGATAATGGTAAGAGGAATAACAAGGGAAAAGAATACAACCGCTCACCACTCACTAAATGATACCCAGCCTAACCCAAGCAGTGATCTAACCCTTCTGGGTAACTGCCCCCAGTTTATATACTGGCCATGACGTGCTGTGGCATGGAATACCTCTTTGGCTAGTTTGGGTCAGGTGCCCTGTCTCTGCTTCCTCCTGGCTTCCCCTCCTCCCTGGCAGAGCATGAGACTCAGAAAGTCCTTGGTCAGAGTAAACATTACCTAGCAACAACTAAAAACATTGACGTTAGCCTTGCTCCCAGGCTGAAAGTCAAAAACACAGCACTGCACCAGTTACTACTAAGGAGGAGGAAAAGGACTGCTCTCCTGAAGCCAGGACACAGGTGCATTTAATAAGCAAGTAACAGTCTCACAGCAGCAAGTGTGTCATAATTTAAAGCTCCCTCACCAAAAAATGGACTATTCTTATCAAGCAATGCAGTGGTTCTACATGTACACCATGCCAACTAGCACTTATAGCCCACACTCCTGTTGCAGTTGTCAAAATAATTTCCTAATCTGGCAAACTAACTGCTGCTGAGAAAGCATGCTGCACTGTATAATCTGTATTTATTATGCCATGTAGTTACAACAATCTGATACTATAGAGGATAAACTACAAGAGCTGCAGTAGCTTAAAGTAAGAAAATTATTATGAATGCCCCAATACTGCACTTCCAAACACCTTCCTGTGAAGTTTCAGGGTTTTCCTTCATATTAGCACAGGAGCACAAGAGTAACAGATGAAGGTGAACCCTGACACTAACAACAGAACACCTCTGAATTACTGCAAGAAACCTTCTGTACCCAAAATTAAAGAGTGGCATGGCCTTTGAATACATTTATAATAATGCACCTCCAGGTTTCCCTTCTGGAAAGAAGGGGAACTTTTATATAATTGTTATTCAAACATTGGTGTTACCAAAGCAGCACTTACCTCTTCATTAAGAGCAGTGTTAAGTAGCAAAGCTCACGTAGAATGTTAGCTCTTGCTAAAGAAATTGCTGCTGACAGAAATTAACCTGATTTCAGCAATGTGATGAGAACAGGATACCTGCAAGTTTTGCCAGACCACCATGCAGTCATTCAGAACACTAACAGCACTGCAAAACAACTGTGAAACGAACTATACATACAACAGTCACAGCCACCCTCAATGACACCTAACTAGCTGTTACAGAAAATTCAAGAGGAATTTTCCAAAATATGAATACATATAAAAACTTCAGTGCATGAAATAAAATTTTTTCTTTACCTCATTCAAGAAACCACTGTTCAATTCTTCACATAACTTGTACAGTATCAAGTTTAGAAAATTATTTCTAGCAGTACTAGATTCACATGAAGTGTAGCATCTGTGGGACTGACAATGAAAGACACACTTCTTGCTACACAGCTGACTGCAAGAAACAGTTGCTACAAGAAAAAAAAATAAATACCTGCCCTTACACAATGCCTGAAGTGTACCTATTTTGAACAGTTTTTTTGCATTTGAAACACGCTGAAAAAGGTAGCCAGAGGTAAAAGTAAAAACAGAGTTTAGTTTTTCATGGTCACTTATTTCCAAAGATAACTCTAACCACCTGGAGGAGGAATTCATTGCTCCCCTGAGAAACAGCTGTGTCCTCCACTTGAACCTTAAAGGCCAGTGTCTTAGCATCACTCACAGCAAAAGTGCACATACCAAGCGTACTCCCATCATGCAATAATTCAAAAGTGCTTTCCCACTGGGTAGTTAATCAGAAGTAACAGAATATGGAAAGTCTCATGTATGGAGAACCACTGAGAAGAGGGAGCATTCAAAAACAAGGCAAAGGAGCAAATCACAGAGGAGGAAGTCTGAGCCAGGTTCAGTCTGAACAGACATGAAACTTCTAGGCAATCTTCAGGAACTGAATTAGCTTACAAAACATTTTTGATGTGACAAGCTATTTGATTTATGAGCATATGAACTGCAAAATAGCCACAAAAAAAACATGTTTAGAACTGTTACAGAGAATTTCAATGTCCTTTCCAAAAAAAAAAAAAAAAAAAACAAAACAAAACAAAAAAAAAAACACCACCACTTGGATAGAACATGGTTTGCTGAGCTTTGGCCGTTGAGCATAATAGGATTTGATCTTCCTCATTTACCCATCTCCCATTAAACAGGCCACTGTCAAAGACCTGCCTAACAGCAACATGTGCTTAACAGGTTTATCTTAAACACCAGTATTACTGTAAAGGAGGCCCAGGTACACTAACAAAAACTGTATGCCAGAAACATCAACCTATCAGTGTGCATACAACATGTGTTGCCTTATGTAAATCCCCTATTTATTACTTACTATTTAATCTCGCATTTAAAAATCAAAGATACAGCTTTTAGTGGCACCAAAATCAAGCCCTGTCACAAATAAAAGAATAAGAAATTTAAATCTGAGCATTTAATTTGTTCTTAACCAGCTCTTCTACACTATTTTTGTGTTCCACTCACCCTAGCCTTCATACACCAACTGACATGAATCTTCACACTCTGCTACTGAAATCTCAATAGCCTGACACATCAAGTAATAACCACATCCCAAAAATCTGTCTATAACCTGAAGCTTGCTGCTGCCCTCGCTGACACAGGAGATCCCTTACTACTTGCTAACATGGCATTTGAAAGAAAGGCAGACAGCTCAAGATATTTTCTTTATTAAACCTTCACTACCAAAAAGAATTACATTCACCAGCCAGAACTACACCTCATTTCAGTGAAGAGAAGGTAAATTTCAAAGGATTTAATTAGAATACAACGAAATGCAGAAAAAGTACAGAGAAGCCTTTTCTTAATCAAGATCAAATTATTATATCACAGAAAATCAACTTATCTTTGAACAGACTTACTTCTCCAAAAATACCCCAAAAAATTCCTCACCCTCACTTTACAGCTATAAAAGGCACACTGCTGCACTAGAAGTTGTGTTCTGTTACAAATGTCTTTATGTTGTAAAATATTGCAAATTTATTTTGAAAAGTACACTGTTTTCATTTGCTGTACCATCAATGAATACTCTTGAATACCACAAATATTATATACCGTTCTATTAATCTCTCCATCATTGCATCTAACTCTAAAATTTTGCAAGATCACTATCAAGAGACATTTCCCTGAAAAGAAAAAGATGAGGAGGGATTATTTTTCCATCATTACTGCTATGCACTTCAACTCTTTTCCACCCTCAAATTCCTCAAGTATTTTCAGCTTAAACATAGGATAAATGGGAAGCTGTGTAACAGGTTACACGGATTATTTGTCAATCACCCAAACAGAATAATTTCATTTGTAAAACCTTTTGAATTTGTCAGCATCTTTCTGATAATGACTGATTTGGAAACACACATTAGAGTGTTTGTTTTCCAGAAACATTTAGAAGCTTAATGGCTTCTTCATTACACAGGAACACACCAACCATCATGTAGTTACATTGACAGCACTCAGGCGGATATCACAAGTTGTCTGTGTTTTTTGCTCTTTGCTGCTCCATAACAATCACTCATATCTCCATTTAGTGGACACTGCCATTACTACCTCATAATATTGTCTTTCAAAAATATTCCCTTGCCATTACAACAAACAAACCAACACCTTTCTGGCATAGTGTGCCTGAATAATGCAACAAAACAATCAAAGTTGATTATTTCCTATGAATAATTTATCTCCCTTTAGTATTTTAATACTTGGATATAATTATATTTAAATTGACCAGGGAAAAATACATTTTTTTTTTAATATAAACTTCTATTAAAATAACAGCTTAAAAGAACATCATACAGCATACATCCACTCAGGTCCTTGCACAACATTAGTAGTATTTACTCCAGGAGGTAAAGCTCAGCTTTCTAAAAAGAGGAGGTTGCAAAGTATAGCTGATAAGAATTGCAGACGTTTTAGAGCTTTTCCTCTATTAAAAACACCTTCCCATTGTGTTGAATTACTTCAGTTAACTATACCAAATTAGATCTAGAGAACACAGTTTGTAGTTAGGTGCTCTTTCAGCTACTTGAAATTTCTGAGGGTTTGCAAATGTAAAACGCACATAAAAACTGAATGACTGAGTAATGGGCAATGACAGCTGAAAAAAAATGTTGGTGTTCAGAACTGTGTATTTCTATGCATTATATTTAAAGCTAAGTACAGAAATTAAAAGCAGAAGATACCTGATAAAGCAAATAAGGGAACTGAATAGCAGTTTCATTGTGGGCTACACACTAAGTGTAAAGCCCATTCAAAGTTAAGTTATCCTAAGACATAAAATCCAGGTTTTCAAGATTTCCCTTACACTGCGTCCCAAACCTCAAAAGATTAATTTACGAAGCAAAACAAAGCATGAATTAATGGTGTTAAAGAGATGCCGTATGTTTACCATCCTTGCATTTAATCTTACAATATTTCCATGGGTTAGTGACGTTAGCATCCATTTTCATAACTGCAAATGTATAGAAATTACATAATGGATTAACAGCTACATAAAAGACAACACCACAGCTACAATTTGTATGGTACAGCTGTTATCATCACATGCTTCTGTATTCCCTTCCTCACTTTTATGCTTCATTCTACTGGCTATTTCTACTAACTCAGCCTACACACCAGAGTGCTCTTCTAGACCCTCGCTGCATAGCTATAAGAGGTCACTGTTGTGCAGACCATATAGAAAGCACACTCGCAGTCGTATGAGCAATGGCTCTTCGACAGCCTCACAGATACTAATTAATAGCATTCCAGTAGCAAGCAAGAAGTGCGGACACATTCCAAAACAGCATCTCATCCAATAACAGGACCTGGAAATACTACCAGGCCACTGGATCCCCAAGATACTGCCGATGACCACATTTTCTCCTGCGCCTTCTACAGTGGGTATTATACACAAGAGTTAAACACAGAAATTGTTGATGATGCTAAGTTTGAGAGACGGGAGGAGGAGCCCGGAACGGCTCAGACCAATAGCAGGAAGCACAGCGGGGTCTAAATTAGCGTTTGTTCCTCAGCTTTTGTGGGGCAAGAAGGCATCAGCGGCTCATGAGATGGGAATGGACAAGCACTGCTAAGAAGGGGCAAGACCTACGAAACACAAGGCACGAGAGGCGGTGCGGGAAAGCCAGCCGCAGCATGGCCGCGGCCAGGGGGCCTTCGGCAGGGTGCTGCACGGAAGCAGGGGCGGGCGGGGAACGGAGAGACCACCGCAAGCAGCGAGGCCGGGCCCAGAGAGCCATGCCGGGGAGGCAGGGCGAGGAGCCCGGGCCACGGCCGCCCTGGGGCCGCGGAGTCCAGTCTCCGCAAGGTCAGCACCAGAACGCGAGGCCGCACCCGGGCGGAACGGCGCGGGGCGGCCGCGGCTCGTCCAGAAAGCATCACCGGGCCTGCTGCCAGACCGCGAGCCGCCTCTCCACAACAGCCACCGTCCGCATCGCCTCCGCGTATAGCCCATGCCGCCGGCGGCGCGGCAGAAGCAGGCCGCGTCCACCCGGGCCGCCTCGCCGCTCCGGGCCCCGCCGTCAGGCCAGGCTAGGCCAGGCCAGACCAAAACAGGCTGCGGCCCTGCCCGGCCCCACGGCCCGCCGCGCCCGGCAAAGGCAGGGTGAAGCCACGCAACCCGGCTGTCCCCGCCGCTTCCCTTCTTCCCCCTTTACTTGCTGCAGCCTGCAGTGCGGCCCAGCAGCTGTAACTCACCCTGCTCCGCTGCCCAGCGCTAACCCGGAGCCGCGGACTGAAGGATGCAGCGGCCGCGGCGCAGGGAGAAAGGGCGGCGCACGCAGCCCCACGGCCTGTGGGAGCGGGTGCGAGCGGACTGCCCCAGCGCCGGTGGTCCCGCCCGGCCGGGCCTGGCCTGGCTCGGCAAACGACGCCGGCCGCGTGCCCGCTGCCCCTTAGGCGCGCCCCCGCGGCGTCAAGCGAGCTGCGTCGGGCCCGGCCGCTCACGTGACGGCCCTGTTTATGGGGGGGCGGGCACGCTCCTGCGGTGCGCAGGCGCCGGGCTGGATTGGACCGGGCAGGGTGGGGGTGATGTGGAGTTTTGGTGCGTCCCGAGGGTCGTTTTTTGGGGGGGACTAGTTGTTTTTGGAGGCAGCCGCCAGGCTTCGTGAGGGCGCCGCCGCCGGAGTCGGCCTGCATGGCGCACCCGGCGCGTCCCGGGTACTTTCGCGAAGGCGGGGGCCTCGCGGCCGCAGCGCCGAGCAGCGCGCCTGGCAGGGCTCGGCCTGCGGGTCGGTGAGGGCTGGCCACAGGATATCCCCTTAAGGCCAAAGCATAGGAGACAGGCGGGTGTAGGGCGCTGCCCTAAGAGGGGTATCGCCGGACCGGCACCGCGGTGATGGGCGCGACTGTAACTGAGGCCTGTGCGAGCGGCAGATGCTCCTCGGAGCAGTCAGTGTTACGCAACCTGCCTGGTGTAGGTTCTTCCGGTGTGCCGGAGGCCTCGGGCAGGCTCCTTCAGCCGTCGGCGTGCCACGTTTATCGGTTGCTACAGGTTGAGCAGGAGCGGTTTCCAGAGCCTGTCAGTCCCGAAAGGGGGGCGCGTCTCTCGCTGCCTCTCGGCAGTTTCCTCCTTGGCTTTCCCTTCTGCTAGCAGTTTCTCCATAAGCACTGTAGATACGTGTAGCACGCACCTTGATGCAAATCCCCACCGACCAGGCTTTTGTGGTGCGAGATCGTCCAAGGTAGATGAATTCAGACTAAGGCATGTGTGCTTAGTACGATTCCTTCTCTAACAGCCCTCATCAGAACCTGGAGTAACTTGGTCTCAACATAATGTTATCTGAGAAAAGGACTCTCGAGTTTGCATTATATCATTAGTTAAATGCAATGTCTATATGCTTCTTTCAGCCTCATGGCTACTATGAAGTGCAGTACTGGGAGTTTATTGCATATACCAAGTTGCAAATCGAATACACCGCCAAAAGAGAAACAAAATTTTAACATTATTTCTAAAAATCAAATTAAGAATTACCTTCTGCATGAGTGTATTAGTACTACCTTTATGTATTCCTCATATTCTGTAATGAAATGCAAGCATCTTAGGAAGGCAGGACAAAAAGAATAACAAAAACATGGAGTTAAAATGGATCAGGTTTTCTGTTTGTGGTTTTTTGTTTGTTTTTTTTTAATTCTTTCAATTCTGCTTTGAGTCTTTGAGATGCATGTTCTCTAGGGACTGTGGTGCCATATAGGCTGAAATACATTAAATATTTCTCTTGCTATCGTCACAGTGAGAAAGGAGGCTTTAAACTGAAGGCATGGTAACAGTGACTTTTTCAGGCACTACATGGGGTAGTTGCAATAGGGTGGTAACACTTTTGAAGCAGGGCACGGTTTTTAATCTACTTGGGTTTTTTTTTTTTCATCTGTCCTTCTTATATCACCTTTATGCAAATCACCGCAAGTTTTTTTTTTAATTCCAATTTTCTTCCTGTGCATTCCCAATTTCAGAAATTCTCCCTCCCTTCCAAGACAAGCATCTTTAAAAAAATACGACTTTCTTATGATGCACAGAACTGAGCTACTGGGCTGGTCGTGTAATTTCTTCAGAGGGTTTTAAGCACAGTCTTTCAACAAGGTGCTCTGACACCCTGTTGAGATTATACTAAGAAATAAAATTACTGTCTGAAGTGAAATGCAGTTACATACTGAATGTCAGCAGTTTTCCGCCATTCAGCCATTTTGATCTCAGTGCTTTTGACACAAGCAAAAGGCAAAGCGCTGTTAGTAATCTGATCATTGTTCATTACCCTATTCAGTTCTTTCTTTACACTTTCAAAAGTCACGTAACTCCACTGACCCATCTCAGTTTAATAGAGTTGGTGTAATTTTACCATGACCCATGCTGTGACAGTCCCTTTATATTCACGTTTGTTAGATAAATAATTACCTTGCCCACCTGTAGCACCTTCATTGTGGTTTAATTTAACAAGAAGGAAAAAAAAAAAAAAAAGAAAAAATCCACCTCAGTGGACAATTTAATAGGTATTGCAGAGATCTTTGTATACAATGGCAGATCAGCTTTACCCAATTACAACTGCACCATCTGCTATCTTTCCTAGCAATGTTTTTTATCATGTTGTCCCTTTACACATGAGCTACTTGGTAATAATCCAGATCTTGTAAGTTGTTTCTATTGGAAAGCAACCTATTTATTTTCAGGAAACAGTCTACTAGTGCCCTGAACATAAGAGAAAGCAGCAGAAGGCAGTTTAGTTGCCTGTAGTTCCAAGTCTCTTTTCAGCCACAACTCTTTCCAAGAGGTTCCTGAATTGCTTTCTTAACAGCCTTCCCCTGCCGTACTGGTCTTAAACATGGCTTACTTTTGAGTATTAATTACTAGTTCTCCCATTGTCAAAATGTAGAAGGGAGTTGTATTGCTCCATACACTTAACTGGATAAAGGAGTTGTTTGATATGATAGCAAACTGGCAGGTTTTGTTCTATGCTGCAGGGCGATGTTTGCTCCTGTCTGAAGCTCAAAAGCTGCGATATGTTATAGCAGTAGGCCAATAACTATGCAAGCAAAGTCTCACAGGAGAATTTTTTTCATTTTGGCTGGGTATGTCTATTTGAATTTTCTCAAGATACTTGATTTAAATGATTTTAAAATGCAAGTGGTTTATTTAGTTTGTAAGTTATGTAACTTCTTAGAATGTCACACAAAGCGGAATTAGACCTCTAAAAGAAATATACTAAAATAGCAGTTGCATTTATCTGCTGAATGTGTAACACTGAACAAGCTTTTTTTTCCCTTCTGTTTCATGAAAATTCATAAATGTTACATTTGCACTTCTTGATAATTAGAAAACTGCCTTTCATACCACATTTGCCATGTTTTTCCCCAGGATAAACAGCAGACTGCCTGCACACAATACCCGGGATTTGCCAATATCAATAGTTCAGGAAGCTCCATTGATAGGTCATTCATACCCTAGTTGATGTAAATTACTGTGAACTAGTATCCTTTGCAAAATTTAAAACTTAGAATAATAAGAATAATTTGACTTCTTCAAAAGCAGAACAATAATAGTCAATAATCTAAAATTTTCTAGTTCCACTTTTTATTAACAATGACTGATTTTGACACCATTTTTCCTTAAATTGCCCACCTTTCCTTGATTTAGCTAGTACAGGAGGAGTAACATGTTCTACTTTACCCACTTTCCACCAAGTTTAAGACAAGATAATTCTCTTGCCCCACATAAAAACTGGTTAGCAATTTCAAACAGTAGTTGCATGTCATATTCTAGAAAGTAGCAGAAAACCATTCAGTTCTGCAGGTGAAAGGGGCTGTAGCTTTTAAAATCAACAATACACCTTGTCGAGGTTCTGAAGACAAAGAATGTTTAGCCATTGATTGTATGACAAAGGATAGATTTTAGCAGAGAGATGAAACATACAGAAGCTACAAGCTATTTATTAAGAATTATCTAATGGAATACACAGATTTGAGAGACTGGGAAAAAAAAAAAAGTGCCATTTTATCCCAGAGGGATAAAATGGATATCACTGAAATTGTTTGCAGAGATTTGTGTACACCAGGGGAAAAAAAAGAAAAAAAAAAAATCCTTGAATGAGGTTTTGGGGTGCTAGAGGAAAACAAACTACAATAGCTAGCACAAAACAGGCCTTTGAGGCTTGTCTCCCAAACTAGTTTGGGCAGTTGCCTACGGAACTTGCCTATGGAACTGCTGCTAAAGTTACTAATCCTCTCAATACCTCTCAATCTCACTGGAATGAGATTTCACTCCGGTGCTGTTTACCTTATGTTTTATGTTCTGTGGAGGCAATAAAATAGTAGTAAAGGACAGTAACAAATAATTTTATATAGCATAAATGCTCATTTGGTATTTATCATGGTTTATTTTCTGTATATTTGTAACAAGAGATCTGAGAGAGCATCAATTATTATTTTAAGAAATTTTTATTGCGTAATTTTCTATATCCCTATAGCTTTATTGATATGCATTGTATTGTGCATGTGATAGATCATGCATTAAAAACCTGTACCAGTTTCTTGTAAAGCTTATTTCTGATGTGTGAGATTTCCTTTCTGATTGTCCAGTAAGGTTGAGCATTGCATTTCCTATGCAGACATGTTCTCCATTCATCTCTACACTCTATGCATGTTCAATAACCAGTTGTTTTAAGTGCTTTTCCTGCCAACAACTGTAATATAGCATCAAGTAGCAGGGGAGCAGGCATGGTAGTTTGAATTTGATATTGTTAAAATTCCTCCAGAACGTTGGAGAAGAAATCTTATTAAGCACACATGCTTTAGTTTGAATTCATCTGTCTTAGACAAACATAACAAGAGCTATGCATAACATTCTGATATTCCCGTCAGCACAATTCTTGATCATATTGTAGGTTTTATGAAAATGCAGTTAAATAATCATTTCTATATTATTATATATTATGTCAGTACATTCCTAGCCTTCATGTCCTACTGACACAGACAGGCCACTGCTCCCTGTGCTCCTCAGGGAGAGTGGTTGGGTATACAGGGAGACAACTCAGTTGCATGGTTCAGTCCCAGCCTTAGCTACAATAGACGCAGAAACTGCTCCTGGGTGCTTGCCTCTGATTTTGTCACAGTACATGGAAGAAAAAAAGAAAAAAAAAAAAAAAAAAAGGGTAGGGTAAGGAGCACAATAGACTATTCCAGTTGGAAGGGACCTACCATGGTCATCTAGTCCAGCTGCCTGCCCAATTCAGGGCTGATGAAAGGTTAAAACATGTTAATATGCAAATTCTTCAAATGCCTCTAAAACCCTGACAGGATTGGAGCATTGATCACCTCTCTAGAGAGCTTGTTCCAGTGTTTGACCACCCTCTCAGTAAATGAATGTTTCCTAATGTCCAGTCTAAACCTCCCCTGGCACATCCTTGAATCACCAAAGATCACCACATTTTGCCTCTGAACTTGAAATGTGAAGAGTCAGTTCTTTCCAAATTTAGACATTGGCATTTTCCAGCCCCTCCAACTAGAAAACAAGAAACTTTTTGGAATTGCCTCTGTGTGAATTATTCTCATTCTACATTCTTATTTCCATAAACTTTGTAGCCTTTGTCTTACTCAACACTGAGGCACAATAAAGAAAGATTAGGTTTAGGAGCAATTAAGCTAACTTAACCAGATGGGATGCATGCAAGAATAATGTTGGAGCTGGCTGAAGTTGTGAGACTTCTCTTATCTTTGAAAAGTTAGGTGTTTGGGGAAGTTTCTGATGACTGGAGGAAGGAGACCCTCATGCACATATTCAAGAAAGGCAAGAAAGATGATCCAGGGAAACACAGACCCATCAGCCTCACTTCCTTTCCCAAGAAGCACATGAAAAAGAAGGGATTGTGTGCAAGCCAACTTGGATTTACCAAGGTCAAGAATTGTCTGACCAATCTGATAACATTTGATGAGATGATTACTTCAGTGGATGCAGAGCATTGTCATTTACATTGCTAACTCCTGCATGTGGAATGTAACAGCCCATGCACCAGTAGTGGCTGGGGGTCCATTGGCAAGAAAGTAGCTTTGCAGAAAGGACCTGGTTACTGTAGAACACCTTGTATATTGAGCTTAAAGACATGGTTGTATTTGCAGTATAAGGGAACTCCTTCCCAGCTTTACAGATCTGGTATGCCCTCATTGCTTTTATGTGCTTTATTAGGAAGAATTGAAAGCTGTTGTTGAGTTGAACTGAAATGTGAAAGGCAAGTTCAGGGTTTGCATGCCCTACCTTGGGACACACAGATTTACTAGGGAATTGAAGCAAACACTAAGGAGTGTGTAGCCTCCTGTTAGGTGCCAATGAAATATGTGTCAGGGCTGAAGCAGCACTGTCCCGTTCAGATCAGTATCATAACAATGGTCCTATGGTTTGGGAAGAAGAGTTTATTGCCTTCAATTATTTCTTCTCCAAACCCAAATGTAATTCAAGTTCTTCAGAACAAGTATGTGTAAAATTTGCTGAAGACATATTGTCACGTACAAGTTTATGTGAAGAATAAGAATCTATTCATGCCAGTAGAAACTTCTACCAATAAAGTAGAATTAAAACTCCAGCCCACTAGAAAATACCCTTTCCATATACTTACGCAGGTTTTGTGACACTGACACAGGTTACCTGTCTTCTATTATTTATTTCTGTACTAGGCATTCCCATGTATCTAAACACTCTGCTATTTGGTTTTCTTCAGCTGCGCTTTGAAAGAGTTATCATTTGAATCAGAAATTGAAGCAGGCAACTTGATCTTCTGGCACTGTCCTTATCGTTTCTTGTCATACCACCATTTAACCACTATAAACTTACAAAGATGTTTTCCACCGATAAGTAACTTGTGTTGTTATTGAGATAATTAATTATCAATGCATTGAAGACAGAACGCATTACACAGTATCTGTCAAAATTAGCAGCATTCATGCAGGCAATTATCAAGAGGAAAAATAATACCTAATAGGGGTTGCTCTAGTTATTTGTAGCAATAAAATTGCTATATTTGTAGCAATAAAATTTCTACATTTGTAGCAATAAATCAATTTGTAAATCGAATTATTTAAAAAATTGTAGCAGTAAATCAATCAATTTGTAAATTGATTTAAAAATTTGTAGCAGTAAATCAATCAAAATCAAATCAGATTATAATTGTCAATGTTTATTACACATTAAGAGCAGTTACTCTCTCAAGTACATTGAGAGAAATACACAATACTTTACCTGATACTTTGTACTATTGCACTTAAACAAGTGAGGCAAGATTGATTTAATCGACTTGTAGATCCCAACATAACAAACTGAATTTGCTGTCCTATGCTCTCTTTACAGACTATGCTTTTACTTTGGAGAGCTCTTTTTCTGACCTATTTTAGATATCTCTCAGCACATGATTAATTGCCTGAGAAGTGCAAAAACCCTTTCACTAAGTGTAAGGGAAGCCTCTACTCATGTGTAAGTCTCTATTTGTTAGATGAGTCCAAACTACTAAAAACCCCACCAACTTTCGGCCTGATTTTAAAATGTGAATTCAACTAGAAGTATAACTATTCTATTACAGTGGGATTATATAAATGTGTACAAAAAACATAACATTGTTCCAAGTAGATTAACTATGATCTCCAGTTTGACAACTTCCCCCACACTTCCTGAAAATACTTCATCATACAGCAAAATCCCAACAAACCCAAAATATTGAATACTATCAGTTACTACTTAATGTTACACATACTTAAAAATGAAAAAAACCTGTTAATAGTACACACTCAAGCACTCAAAAGCTTAAAAATGATGCAGGTAATGTCATCTATGAAACCTTAGTCTGACCTTCTCAAATAGTGAAATCTAATTACACAGCTTTCCCCCCTCTCCCCCATCTCACTTCTAAGGATGAACAATGCTCACATGAATGAGCACTGCTTTACTACCACTTCTATGCCCAAACAAGATCTTAAGTCTAGGTTTTACACTCAATACAGAACGGCACATTTTCCTGTTTCTGCTGCAATTATACAGATGGGTCTGATTAGTTCAGAAATTACTGCCTATCCCTGCCCATGGCAGGGGGGTTGGAGCTAGATGGTCCTTTCCAACTTAAGGTCCTTTCCAACCCTAACTGTTCTATGATTCTATGACTGGAATGAATGAATGTTTATGCTCAGAAAACTAAGACCAGGGAGATTAACAACTAGAAGCATTAACTAGTTCTGACTACACAGTCTAAAATGGTTCAGGACTGTTCAGAAACATGCAATACTACATAGTTTCATATATAAGTATAGGATTTACTGATTTTAGGTGAAATTGACAGCTCAGCACTTGAGAATCAGATTCAAGAAAATCACATTTAACTTTATACCTGATTTTCAACATCTAGTAACAGAGAATCTTGTTTTACTATCTTTCCTCAGCATTAGAGACTATATTACAGAACAGTTTAGGGAACCTATGTTTTCTGCTGCAGCATTTGTAAGATCATGTTTTCTCTCTGCCCTGTTTCCCATAAGCACTTACCTTCCACTACATGCTAAGGAATCCTATAATACTACCACCATTTACAAAACCATACCCACCCAAGCCATTAGATGCACAGCATAGAACATAGTCTAGTAGAGGACAAGAATATGCTACAATGTAATTAAGTACTGTCACAACATAACTCTTGAAAAAAGGACAAAACAGTTATACAGCCATTCTAAGCATCTAAAATAATAGGTAACATTAGAACCTGTCTTCCATGCCAGGCTTTACCCTGAAGATACAGCAATTCCATTTAAAGTTTTCTTCTGTTTTGTGAATTTATATAAATTACATAGATTTTTTATTTAGTTTTATGTATTTCCATCCGCTATTTTATCTTCATGTTTCGAGTGGTCAGCATTTTAGTCCCTAAAACCTACCAGTTGTTAGACAAGAGGAAGAGGTATTTTCGAGATTCATGTCAAAATGTGGGAACAGTTCAGAAGTTGACTTCAACTTTGCTTTAAACAGACACATTGTACAAAAGTATTTCCTCTTTATAAATCTCAAGCTACTGAAATCAAGTCAAGCACACTCTCAGGTTTGAAGACTTCAAAGGACCATGTTCATATCACTATCATGTTAGAGTTCTTAACCTAAATGCAGCCCTCCTTCCAGTGTAAATCCTGTGGAGGACACAACAAAATCTGATGCATGTACAGAAATTGCACTGATATATTTAAACAGGAAAAAAAAAAAAACAACAAAAAAAACCAAGCATTTTACTGGTAGTTGTTTTACAGATTCCTTCTACTTGCATGAGTGACCAAGTGAATATTTTTAACTCAACTTGGATATTAATCTGTGTTAAACCACTATTTATATCAGCCTACTGTACTTCTGAGTTACAGAATTTTTGTAGGTTAAGTCTTTGCTGAAGTCTAGTCCATTTTGACAATAGAAATACTGATGACTTTGAACATCATTCCAAAAGAAAAGGCCTTATTTTCTCAGTTTGGTCACTACTGTAAACTCAAACACAGCTCTTAGCTCATGTAATTCTTAGGCTATCTCCTGTTTGTATATAGCTTCATAGTCTTGACAATGAAGCATTGCATCATACTATTTTGTAATTACCTTCTAAGGCTACTGATAAAAGTGTTCTCCAAGCTTTACAGATGTGTGTATGCTTCTGCATTTACTGCACAGACAGTTTCAAGAACAGAAAGCAACTATTTTAGTACTGGGGAATTTATAAATAAGCTACATAAAGAAATGCTGTACTTTCTACTATTAATTTTTGTCCACATTTATTTATGAGTAAAACAAACAGCAAACATTACAGCACAGGGGACATTCAGGGCCCGATTTAAAAGAAAACAGATGTCTGGATAAATTCTGAATTCAGGCACCTCAAGATTGCAGACAAAGCACACAAAAAAGTGAAAGCCATGAGCGTTTCAACAAACTTTTTAAGTGCATTTCAGTATTTATTTAGATGTTTAAGCTCTCGCACTAGGTTTTACAAGCTGGTGAACACTGGCAAAATTATTTCTCCCACAGAACTATAACCACACATTCCCAAGACAGTATAAATATATGGTTGAACTAACATTAATACACATCACCATTTTATCAATTACATAATAGAACAAATTATCAAGTATCCAAATATTAAGTTACGCAGCTTGAAAGGCATACAAAATATTACAGAGGTCTGCCCAATTCATAGCAGAAACTCAAGGAGGAAAAACAAAAGAAAAAAGAAAAAAGAAAAGAAATCACACTCTCAACAAAGCAATAGTTGGTAAACAACTTCCAATAGGTACAGTAAAAGAAACTACAAGATTTTTCAGAAATTTTCTGATTAAGAATTTTTAGCTACAATAACAAAGCATTTCTACATTTTAAAAAAATATTTACTAAAGTAAAGGGCATGTTCTATACTTCCTGCACAAGACAAAGGCAACATTTTACTAAAAATATTAAATAGCCCCTCCCAACATTTTCAGGCCCTCTGTTAAGTTGCACATGAAGTGCCAACATTAATTTTACTGTAAGGCTTTTTGTCTGGAGACATTAAAGACTTGTGTGCTTCTGTACAATTTAAAAGATTTTCTACATGAGTAACCAGAGAGTAATGATTTGTAAAATGGAGAGGTTCAGGTAACAGAAAAGTACAGATGCTGGGGTAAAAAGTCACTGTAATTCATAGTATTAAAAAGACAAGACTGTGCAAATCCTGGTAATTCTAGTGCGATTGTGGGAGACAAAACATACAGTGAGCAGGCAAGACTACCTTAGAGGACATATTCTTAAATATTGAAATGATTGTAGAAAAGAAAAAAAATATAATAAGGGTCCAGGTAAGCTGGTAATTCTCACATCATCAGAACTACGCTCATCTGCACGGAAAAACATGTAGCTGATATGCTGGGTATTTTGGCACCTAATCTCTCTACAAATTGATTTCTTTTAGTACCCCAGTTTTTAGTAGTTGAAACTATGTGATAAAGACTCAATGGCATGATTAAAGGTTATTTGAACTGGTAGTTAATGAACAAGGAGACAGCTCAGAAACAGAGTACAGCGAGAACATTTACTGGGTCTCCAAATAGATGGATATTTATCTAAACATTGAAGTTGCATTTCTACTAAGCCTTTAGCCTATTAAATACTCCTAAGGAAGCTTCCTTTGCTACTAAAAAAAAGTATCAGACTGATGTCTTTGGCATACAGTCTGCTTAATTCTAGTTTCCATCCTTTATTCCCAAAGAAGTACTATAGGCTGTTGAGCTTTACTGAATACAACAATTATTTCGGTGACCATTGGAGTCTTTAAAGCGCAGACGCATCTTGGGGCGGTATTTCTCTAAGTACAGAAGTTGCTTGCTGTTAAAAGCTCCACGCCGCTTCCTAGAGGAGGGGAAAAAAATATTTTAAACAGAACATTAATCTACTGCCCAGTGAAATAATATCAGCAACCAGAGAAAAATATTTTTAGGTCACTTAAAAAAAAAAACACCATTAAGTCAAGGCTGTAACCCAAATATGGATAATTAAAAGTGCCAGGAAAGAGGGTGGTAGCTTCCTTTCACAAACACCTTACTGAACTGCATGCTCAAAGGGATACACAGCATTTTAGACAGTGTTTTAGCCTCTGATATACACAAGCCAAAAAATCTTACATTAATATCCTCAGAAGAACTTCAAAAGGAAGCTAGAAAGCAGATGTGATACGGTGGTCTTAAAGCTGAAGTTATGCAATCTCTTTAAATTAATTATGGAGAGTACTGCAGTATTAAAGTATATATTATAAACATTGTAATTCCCCATAACAAAAACTTAACAGAAATTGAGCTTTCCTGGTTTCTGCAAACCAAAATTATGTGAAAGAAGGGTACATATTTGTTGAGCATTTGGAATATGTACCAGGCTTATTTCTCACTTTATATACACCAGCCTACTAAGACATACATATCAAATTTAATTCTTTAAAGGCTTGGCAATTATGCCAGAAGTATTTTGGTACTGTTTGTATGATCTGCAGCTTCTTTTAAATACAGTTAATTAAATATATGCAAAATTAAGGCACTGAGACTACAACTGTTCTCATCCAACATACATACGTTTATTAAAAAAACCCAAGGAAATATTTTTCTGCAGTAGAATAGCAGGAAAAAAACAAACCAAAACAACAACAAAAAAACCACACTAGGAAGAACTGTTTAGCACACTTTGACGTAATACAGAAGAAAGGACCCACAAACATGAATGAGTGTTGGCTCTAGCTATTAGACAGAACCTAAATCTCAAAGGTATTCTGACTCTCATATGCACAAAGATAACCCTGCAGATCTAACTACAGGTTAGTTGTTAAAGGTTTTATTTAGATAAAAAAAAAAAAAAAAAAAAAGTCTTGCTCAAATGATTACTTCCTGATTCTGGTTTCCACAGGAACAAGAAACAAAATCATCACATGAGCGAAGTTCTACAATGCTAACTGTATGCAGCATGTGTGTTAAAATGTTCAGACATACTAAATATCTTAAGATTATAAGATAAGAAAAGCATTCAGAATTTGCTTTGCTTTAGTGCCCAAGGATACATCAATATGTTAAATGTTGGAAACAGCTAGATATTAGCTTCATACTTACTGTCTTATGAATTGCACTGCATCTTCATATTTCATTCCACATTCTATCAGTGCAAGGGCAACTAAGACTGGAGCTCTGGTTAAAAAAAACCAACAAAAACAAAACCAGAAACAAACCCAACATCAGTTTAGCATTTGCCAATGCATATTTAGAAAAGAGTTAACTTCCCCTAGTTCTCTTTTCTGTCCTTCTGTGTATCTGATATTTCTCCCCCGAGGAAGCAAAAAGACATGCAGAAGCCATTTTTCATACAATGGTTAGGGTTTGAAAGGACCTTAAGATCATCTAGTTCCAAACTCCCTGCCATGGGCAGGGACACTTCACACTAGACCATGTTGCCCAAAGCTCTGACCAACCTGGCCTTGAACACCGCCAGGGATGGAGCATTTTCCACTTCTTTGGCAACCTTTTCCAGTGCCTCAGCACCTTCACAGTAAAGAACTTCTTCCTTATATCTAACCTGAACTTCTCCTGCTGAAATTTAAACCCTTCACCCCTTGTCCTATCACTACACTCTCTGATAAAGAGTGCCTCTCTGGCATCCCTATAGGCCCCCTTCAGGTATTGGAAGGCTGCTTTCTCCGCCTGTCTTCATACGGGAGGTGCCCCAGTCCCCTGATCGTCCTTGTGGCCCTCCTTTGGACTTGTTCCAACAGTTCTATGTCCTTTTTATGTTGAGGACACCAGAACTGCACACAATACTCCAAGTGAGGTCTCACAAGAGCAGAGTAGAGGGGCAGGATCACCTCCTTCAACCTGCTGGTCACACTCCTTTTGATGCAGCCTAGGAGACGGTTGGCTTTCTGGGCTGCAAGCACACACTGAAGCCAGCTCATGTTCAGTTTCTCATCAACCAACATCCCCAAGTCCTTCTCCGCAGGGCTGCTCTGAATCTCTTCTCTGCCCAACCTGTAGCTGTGCCTGGCATTGCTCTGACCCAGGTGTAGGACCTTGCATTTGGCACGGCTGAACTTCATAAGTTTGGCATCAGCCCACCTCACAAGCGTGTCAAGGTCCCTCTGGATGGCATCCCTTCTCTCCAGTGTATCAACTGAACCACACAGCTTTTTGTCATTGGCAAACTTGCTGAGGGCGCACTCAATCCCATTGTCCATGTCACCGATAAAGATGTTGAACAGGATCAGTCCCAACATCTATCCTTGAGGGACGCCACTCATTACCCATCTCCAATTGGACACTGAGCCGTTGACCGCGCAGATGTCTGTGTGCAGACATGCAGCCAGTTCTTTATCTACCGAGTGGTCCATCCATCCCAACCAGCCCCTCCCTGTTAGTGATCACAAGGTCAAGCATGGCACCTCTCCTCATTGGCTCCTCTATCACTTGCAAGAGGAAGTTGTCCCCCGCACAACTGAGGAATCTCCTGGATTGCCTGTGCCAGGCCATACCATCCCTCCAACAGGCATTGGGTTGGTTGAAGTCCCCCATGAGAATGAAGGCCTGCAGGACTGAGGCTGCTCCTACCTGCCTGTAGAGGGCTTCATCCACACAGTCCTCCTGATTGAGTGATTTTTTACATTAACTTCGCCATTAGACCATCCGTTTGAGCTACCCATCCTCATGTAAAAATGGGGTTTAAATTAACCTAAGCTTTGTTCACTTGACTTTAGGTAGAGCAGAGGACAGCAGGAATAAAATGCAAGTAATATTTGCCCATTTGTTTCAAAGCGAATTGATCATGGGCAAGAGTTGCATATGGGCTTCTAAGGCTCCTTAGAAGCAGTGAGGACCCCCTATTAACAAGAACCAACAAGTCCTAGAACTAGTTACAAGTTTTAGGAACAGATGTAATCCACAGGGTGCTGCACACCCCCAAGGATTTCCTTGTTTGCCGCAGTATTATTCTTCTGTCAGAACACAATTTTCAGTCAGGAAAGCTTGACACAAATCAAACTCAAATACATTAGCAATTTATAGACAAAAAAAACCAACCACCAAAACCAAAACAAACTCAAGACAAACCCTCATGCCACAGGCTAGCAATAGACTTGTGCACCTCATAGTAAGCTTAAGTGGTCTCATATGTTCAGGGATTAAAAAACAAACAAACAAACAAACAAACAAACAAACAACAAAAAAAAAACACACCAAAAAAACCCCAACCAAAACCAACCCAAAAACCCCAAAATGAAGCAAGCAAACAAAAAAAACCAAAAAAAACCAAAAAAACAAACAAACAAAAAAAAAACAAAACCAAACCAAAAAACAAACAGAAATCCAATATGATAAAAAGCTAGGATCTGCAACCAGTTAACTGCCTAATTTTGAGGAAAGCTCAGCAGATACCATTTTAAGCAGCTGAAGGGACTTCTTTTGGTAGCATTCACCACTACAGTCAAATTCGTTAATATGAAGCCATAACACAAACAGTGGATAAACCAGGCTTGTGGACAGCAAGACCAGAAACCTCCATTTTATATTGAATATGCTGAGATCCGTGGCTAGAATATGGCTACTGCTTTTTGAACCCATCTACTTCCAGGTAGTCTAGAACAACAGCAGCAAAACCATTATGTTCTCACAACTGTTAGGATTGTATTTAAGATAATGGCAGAGGGAACTGGGCTAAGAGGAGAATATTTAGCAATATCCATAAAAATTTTGAGGCTGAAATTGAAACAAAGCTTTGGGACTTTGGAAAACACTTTTCATCCCCCAAACAGGTAGTAGATGAAAGCTTGTCACGATGTGCCAGAACACCCCTCTTGGTTTTGGCTAGTGGTTACAATACTCCCAGTACAAGGAGGCTGACAATACTGCTGAAATGGGGATGAAGAGAAAATTTCGTAAAAACCACATCCATTAGAATATAGACAACCTAGCAAGATATAATATCAATGGGATATTCATCAATACGCTTGGTACAAGACTATACTTTTTTACTTCACTCAGTAGTTTTAAAGAGCTGTGACAACAGCATCATCTATTATTTAAAATCCTTTAAGTCTAATATATACATGCAACCATTCCCTTGCCATCTGAAAGACTTTTAACTGTGACGTCATTCCAGTACTTGGTATGTGACTATTTTACATTCGCCTCAAGTAAACTTTTGTACTTGATCTTAACAAGTCTGACCAGACATGGCAATTCAACAGTTCTTTAAAACTTTACCCACCTTCCAAGACCAGCAACACAGTGTACAGCAATACAACAACCAGGTTCTTCACGAAATTTAACTTTAAGGAGGTTTAGCCAATCATCAACAATCTGGTTAGATGGTGGAGCACCGTCATCAAAGGGCCAATCCTAAAATACAGGATGACATATATAAATACGTAAGCATAGAACTCTTTATGCTGTATGCTGTGTGCATACAGAGTGTGTGGGGAACAACGGGAAAAAGAGCTGACAGCTAAGGCAACCACTCAAGCTTACATTTTCTAGTAGTATAACTATAGCAGTATTAGGAATATAGTCCTTTCAACCAGTTTTCATTGAGCAAATTATTTTGCTCAAACCTGGCTATTTTTTCCTGACAAGAGTAAATGCCTGTACCGCTTTTGCCTCCATCAGCTGCTGGAATACATCTGTAGAGCTAATGAGGTGGTGTGAACAGAAATTATTTTTTGAGGTGGGGTAAGAGAGTGGGTTGGTTTTAAACTCTGCTCCTACACTACTTACCAAAACCTGAATGCCTTCTTTTTCCACCGGAGCAGTGTCATAAGTAGCTTCACACACTCTTACCACCGTGGTAACACCGTATTTCTTAAGTTCCTAGGGAATTACAAATAAATAATTATGAAAAAAAAAAAACCAAACCAAAACCAAACCAAACAAAAAAAAACACCACCAAAAAACCTGCTTTAAGATTAAACTGATTTCACTTACAACTGAATTTTCTGTTGGTTAGCGTAACAACTTGCTTCAAAATTTTCAGTAAGTAAACAGAATACAGACAGCTGAAATAACTAAAAACTTGTGTGCTAATGCCAGAGACCTTAACCTGTTGCTGCAAACAGATCTGAATATAAAGTTCTGTTATGTTGGATCAGACTTTTTTCTTTTAAAATCATATCCAGATAAATACTGATGAAGTAAGTAGTCTATTTCCAAAAAGATAATTCCTTTTAGAGTAACAGGATGTTTCCTGGTTTGCAAAGCTACATACTTCACTAAAAGCATTGTGATATGAGGATCAGATCTTCCCCTTTGCTCCTTCTATTTAAAACAGGCTTATAAAACTTCCTACTGTTAAGAGCACAGGACAATACATTGTTCCAGTTCCTGAGTTACCGTAACTAAAGAATAACAAAATTTTGCTTTTCATTTTGCTATTACCCTCAATAATAATAATAATAATAATAATAATAAAAAAAAGGTGATCATTTTTCGTTCTCCTTGCAGCAACTCATCACTGTAGCTGTCACTGAAACGACTGAAATGTAGCCTAAGCATCTTTGACTTAGTAGTGAGAGTATAAAGGCAAGCAAATTTTATCTCACTCTGTTTCCTGTAAATTATCCCACACTGGACAAGAGACTGTACTACAAGCTCAGACCTTACCAGAAGGTAACCTTGGAGGAACCTGTTGTTAGAATATATGCATCCACTTTAACTGTGCAGTTTATAGCTCCAACATGCTAGATGCAAGGTTCAGATGATCTATTCAGATACTAGCAATATATGCCAAACAACCTAGTTGTAGTCAGTAAATAATCACAGCATGTGCCAAAATACTTACAGTAGCTTCAGCAGCTCTGGATGCAGAGCAAGCCTACCACCACAAATTTCACTGACGCTCAGAGGATTCTCTTAAGCTATATTAGAGTCATGAAAGCATATTGCCATCCTGTTATTTGTTCCTGAGCTTCTGATCCACAATGTATAGTTAATTATTCTCTTTTTAATCACTATGCAATGGGTGCAGAGAAATGTTACACCACTTTAAGTTCATCTAAAAGTGAATTCTTATCACTAGCCTACTTTTGTATCATTCTACACATAACTCTGCCAGAAAATTCCTGTTTTCAGACCTAACCAAAGTACAACATACTATATGGTATAACTATTTTTTTGCTTCACTTTCAGAAGTATGTTTTTGTGAATAGATTTATCTGTGGGTCTTTGGATCATGGCATCAGTATTTGAAAAAGGCCAGTACACAAATAGTGTCATACCTCTTCATATGGCTTCCACATCTGTTATCAACTAGTAAAGAAGGAAACTGTTAACACAGCATGCTGTTCAGACATTAAAAAAAATACACCAATAAGAATTTTGTCCTGGTCTTACCTCTATAAATTTGTTTAAGGTTGCATTGGTTGGATTGTGTGTGATTAGGAATCTCATGTTCTTGTAGGTGATTTCCACAGGAGCTGGGCGGTTCATTCGGGCCATATTGATTTAGATAAACATGCAACAAGATTATGAAAGGATTCAAAAAAAATTCTAACAGAAGTGATGTAGAGAAACGGAAGTCTACTTCACTATACTCCACGTAAAATTCTCAGTGCTTGGACGTATGAAGTTGGGAGCAATGGGAAATGAACCTCCTAACAAGAAGCAGCAACTCTTCAATCCAGTAATACTGAGGCAAAAGAAAGGCAGTGCACTGAGGTTTACCCCATCCAGGTCTGAATTCTGTTGTTAAATGCTCTGCCAATTTCAATTCAATACTACTTATCCTGGTCAACCACTCTTAGGGGGGCTTCTTGGTGGAGTAGTAATGAATTTCTACAGTTCACTTGTCTGCATAGAGGTCGTGCTGTGCCTGGCAGTAGTCTCCACTGCCCTTCAGAAACTCCATAAATGTGTGACCAAGAACACCACAGAACTGCTATAAAGAGAAGGGAAAAAAAAAAAAAACAAAGAAAAAGCATAATGAGCACAGGTGAAGTGAGGCTGTTTTGAAGATACCAAGCATTATAAAATTAAAAATTAAAACCACAGCAACTAAACAGTTTCACAAGTCTTACTTTTTAATCCAAGAATTAGGTTCACACAAGAATCCCATTAACCTTTCTTAGCAAGAATTACTAGAAAATAAAGGCATTTACTTAATACAAAGTTTGCATATAGGGTTGTTTCAACACCAGAAATGGAAATGTGTTAAAATACCAATTCAAATGTGATAAACATAGCAAGAAGACACGAAGTTTCAAGAACCCCTGTATTTACATAAAGCATGGCTTCTCCAGGATACCCATACAACTGTATTTTACATTCTGAATTGGGAGACATACAACATGTACTAAAGTTATACTGACCTTAAGCAGTCCTATGAAGGCAAAGACGAGATTCCTTGTTTGATACTCAAGCCAAGTATCAAACAATTTCTAGTGTTTAAAAAAAACTACCAGTCTCTACATAGATGTAGAATCACTTGTCTTCAAGGCAAAAGACTTACTTTGCATATAAGCATCATTAATTTACATACAGAACAACCAGTTAAACAAAAATGTAAAAAATTCACCTAAATCCATCTGTCTCAAATAGGAGGCTGTGGAAGCAAATGCAAGGTCTTTGTGGGCTAACAAAAACCCATGAGCTTCTGAACATTTTCTGAGACTTTCAAGTCACACAGATTTCTCACTAAGGAATATTTCAAGAGAGCAGACTTTGGCCTCTTCAGGAACCTGCTCAGTAAGGTTCCATGGGATACAGCCCTAGAGGGCAGGGGGGCCCAAGACTGTTGGTTGATATTCAAGGATCACCTGCTGCAAGCTCAGGAGCGATGCATCCCAACTAGAAGGAAGTTTAGCAGGAGGGCCAGGAGACCTCCTTGGATGGATAAGGAGCTGCTGAGCAAAATTCGAAAGAAAAAAGAGGCTTATAAAAGGTGGAAGCAAGGTCAGGCGGCCTGGGAAGAATACAGGGATGTTGTCTGGGAAGCTAGGGACCAGGTTCGGAAAGCTAAGGCCCACTTAGAATTAAACTTGGCTAGGGATGTTAAGGATAACAGGAAGGGATTCTATAGGTACATTGCCAATAAAAGACAGGTTAGGGACAATGTGGGTCCTCTCCAGAAGTTACTGGGAAAACTGGCTACCCTGGATTTAGAGAAGGCTGAGGTTCTTAATGACTTCTTTGCCTCAGTCTTTACGGGCAAATGCTCTGACCACACCACCCAAGTCTTGGAAGGCAGACGCAGGGACAGTGAGAATGAAGGCCCTGGGCCCACTGTAGGAGAGGATCTGGTTCGAGACCATCTTAGGAACCTGAATGTATACAAGTTCATGGGACCGGATGAAATCCATCCACGGGTCCTGAAGGAGCTGGCAAACGAAGTTGCTAAGCCACTGTCCATCATATTTGAAAAATCATGGCAGTCAGGTGAAGTTCCCAATGACTGGAAAAAGGGAAATATAACCCCCATTTTTAAGAAGGGGAAAATGGATGAGCTGGGGAATTACAGACCAGTCAGTCTCACCTCTGTGCCTGGCAAAATCTTGGAGCGGATTCTCCTGGAAGGCATGCTAAGGCACATGAAAACCAACAAGGTGCTTGGTGACAGCCAGCATGGCTTCACTAAGGGGAAATCCTGCCTGACCAATCTGGTGGCCTTCTACGAAGGGGCTACGGAACTGATGGACAGGGGCAGAGCAGTTGATGTCATCTACCTGGACTTGTGTAAAGCCTTTGACACTGTCTCACATGACATCCTTGTCTCTAAGTTGGAGAGACATCAATTTGATAGATGGACCACTCGGTGGATAAAGAACTGGCTGGATGGCTGCACGCAAAGAGTAGTGCTCAGTGGCTCAATGTCCAGCTGGAGACCAGTAATGAGTGGTGTCCCCCAGGGATTGGTGTTGGGACTGGTCTTGTTCAACATCTTTATTGGTGACATGGACAGTGGGATTGAGTGCGCCCTCAGCAAGTTTGTCAATGACACCAAGCTGTGTGGTTCGGTTGATACATTGGAGGGAAGGAATGCCATCCAGAGGGATCTTGACACGCTTGTGAGGTGGGCTGATGCCAACCTGATGAAGTTTAACCATGCCAAGTGCAAGGGCCTACACCTGGGTCGGAGCAATGCCAGGCACAGCTATAGGTTGGGCAGAGAAGAGATTCAGAGCAGCCCTGTGGAGAAGGACTTAGGGGTGTTGGTCGACGAAAAAATGAACATGAGCCGGCAGTGTGCGCTTGCTGCCCAGAAAGCCAACCGTATCCTGGGCTGCATCAAAAGGAGTGTGACCAGCAGGACAAGGGAGGTGCTCCTGTCCCTTTACTCCGCTCTCATGAGACCTCACTTGGAGTATTGTGTGCAGTTCTGGTGTCCTCAACATAAAAAGGACATGGAACTGTTAGAACAAGTCCAGAGGAGGGCCACGAGGACGATCAGGGGACTGGAGCACCTCCCGTATGAAGATAGGCTGAGAAAGTTGGGGCTGTTCATCCTGGAGAAGAGAAGGCTGCATGGAGACCTCATAGCAGCCTTCCAATACCTGAAGGGGGCCTATAGGGATGCTGGGGAGGGACTCTTCATTAGGGACTGTGATGAGAGGACAAGGGGTAACGGGTTCAAACTTAAACAGGGGAAGTTTAGATTGGATCTGAGGAAGAAATTCTTTACTGTAAGGGTGGTGAGGCCCTGGAATGCGTTGCCCAGGGAGGTTGTGAATGCTTCATCCCTGGTGGCGTTCAAGGTGGGGTTGGACATAGCCTTGGATGGCATGGTTTAGTGGGAGGTGTCCCTGCCCATGGCAGGGGGGTTGGAACTAGATGATCTTAAGGTCCTTTCCAACCCTAACTATTCTATGATTCTGTGATTCACACACTGAAGGCTGAAGGCTCATGGCAACCTTCATCTGCCTTTAACTGCCTTTTTACACTACGACTTTATTAACACTCCAAGACAGTGATCACAATCTAGCTAAAAATACATAGTATCAGTTCTTTGCCTTCATAAATCTAGTTTCTAGCACACAGAAGCCGTAACTTCACTGTGGCAGTGTTCAGATTTTTTTATAAACTACAAGCAAGCTCTGCGCATCCGTCCACATATATAATCAGTGCAAGCGTACATGAGAAAATAAGCAGAGACATTATTTCAGTGCTCTACACTCAAACCCTCCCATTCAAAAGACTATGAAATCAGCAGCCTGTGCTGAAAAGCTTTCCAATCATGAGAAAGCAAATTAAGTCAACTATACAGGAAGTGTTGGTAATAACCAGTATCTTCATTCACTTTCCCAAAAGACAGGAAGAACAAGTGACATGCAAATAAATCATGGTCATTAGCTGCTATCTAGGATTTGAACTTAGTCCAAGATTCCACTACAGGCATTAAACCATACACTGTAAGACTACGGCGAGTCTACCTAACAGAAACTATTATTATTAAGCAGAAGTCACAACAGACCAATAGTTTAATAATTGTTGAGTTTTCGAAGAGGTACAGAATCATAGAATAGTTGTTGAAAGGGACCTTTAGAGGTCATCTAGGTACCTTGGCAATATAAGAGTTCTTAAAGACAGCTATAATTTAAAGAATTGCAGCAGTGTTGTATGTTGTAGGCATAGCTTTGCTCCATTCATAAGTCCAAAGAAGAGGAAGTTCAGTAACAGAGTAGTAGTAACAGAAGAGATCAGAATCATTAGGAGGTTGGACTGTAACAGATGGGTAGAGCAGCATTGCACTATGTTGCAAAAGACCTCTAAAAAACGCAGACCAAACACATTCAGGCATCCTTTTCATGTTTTTAGACAGCTTCCCTGTAAGAAGTTTCAAGGCTTCAATAAAAAAAAAAAAAAAAAAAAAAAGGGGCAAAAAAAAGGCAAAACAAAACAAAACAAAAACAAAAAACCACAACAAACTCCACAAGCAAAACCACTGAAAACAAGACAAATAAAAAAAACCAACCAAACAAAACCTGCTAACAAATACAAGAAACTAATAAGCCAATTTGATATGCACTAGGCTGCCACTCCAGATATTACCATATCCATTTCTGTATGAGTTGTAGAATGAAGTTTTATTCGTGACAGCTTGAGGAACAGTGAGAAATCTAAATGTAAAAGGCATGAAAGGAATAAGGAAGACCCTCTGAAGTCAAAAGGCCAACAGAGTAACAGGAACCAGTATTCAGACTCAGACCTCCAAGAATCATGATCTGACACACCAGCCATGCCCTAGCAGAAGGTAGGTGTGTATTAAAAAGACTCCTAGGAGCAGACCTAAGGAACGCCTAAAACAGTAACTAAAAAAAAAAAAACAAAACAAACAAAAAAACAACAAACAAATACCATAGCTTATTTAAAGTCACTTTAAATTAGTTTAAGAAGCAGAACAGCAAAAAAGAACAGGACAGCTTTAAGTAGATAGAGCTGCACAAGGTCTTGTGCTGCTTTTCACATGCACTGGCAGATCTCATATTCCTGTCCTCTAAGACTGCTAAGAGGAGCCATAGCCAGTCTTTCTCCCTGGTAGAGTGAAGGCTGTCGGAAACAAATAGAAAAGCATGCAAGTGAGCTCAAGGAGATAGAATGAGGTCACTAGGGTAAATAAGAGACCTTTCAATCTGCAAGATGGAGATTTCTGGGGAGGAAAGAATGTAGAGTAATTTTACAATTGCAGTAAATATGACTCCATACTGAGGAAGGTAGGAGGTAAGATGTAATCAGGATTCATCCAGCCTGGTAGGCATGCTGCCATTAGTACACAATTAGGAGTACTCAGTACAATACCAGACAAACTCATCACAGAGGTAAAGAGGAAGACAGCAAAGCATTAGTCAAGTAATAAATCCTATTTTTTAAATGCAGATTGTTAATCATATCTAGAAACTAGGCGCAGAGTTCAAATTCTTATACAAAGTTGAAGCAAGTATATTACACAATATTAAGCTTGAGTTCTCACTGTTTGCCTTGGCAACTGCTGCTGCCACAGTATAAAGGAGCAAAGCTCACATTTTCCTTTGATGTGAATGCCATCACTTCTCACCATTTCTAGTCAGAAAGCTCCACATGCAGACCAACTTCCTTGGGCAGCGACACACAGTACTATCCTTAAGACAGCTTTGCTAACCAAGTTTAGTTCTGTTCTGGGAGTCAAATGAAAATTAAAGACAAGTAGTACCCTGGCATACTGTTTGTGTTATGGCACTAAGCCAGAGTACAAGGCTTCACCCTTCAGCAAAAAGATCTGGAGGATAAGAAATCAGCTATAAAAAGTGTTGCAGTAATTAAGACCACTTCAGGCTTAGAGAAAACTCAAATTACATGAGCAAACTTTTGAGAGACTTGGAAATACACTTTTAAATTACTTTATTGTCTGAGACAGTTAACTAGTTGGTAGGTAAGCTATCAAAAAAGTCAAGATAGTGCATGTAAGCGTACGGCTGCAGAAGTAAAACTCAAGTGCAGAGTATGTATGCTTAACACCAACTCATCGTTTGTACCATCAAGCTGGGTATTCCAGCATATTCCTTTCAATTTACACATAAGTTTTCCTTGAGGAAAATTAACACATCAGGAGTTTGGAAATAAAAGTAGCTGTTCCTATCAGTAACTGAAAGCCACACATTTAGACTGTTGGACCCATCAAAACAAACTTGGAGAACAAAACTGAGGTTAATACACCAGGACCACGTATTAAGAGAAAGTATCCTGTCCAATATGGGATAAAGTAATGTTAATCATAATTGTACCATCTACCATCATTTACGCTAGGAAAAGTTAGAAAATTCAAGCAAGAGGAATTCATCCTGAAAAGAAAAGCTGTAATTCACGTCCTTCTTTAGGGCTGAAAGCTAAAGTATCTGTCTTCATTGATAAGCAGATCCAGGTGCATGTTAATTCTGGGTTTGAAACAATCACTTGTGTCTGGCAAAAACTGCTTATGAAAGTAACAAGTAACTCATTAGATTGTTACTGACAGGTGGAAAGCAGGGAGGTATAAGGTTATTCTATGCTGCTGACATTCTTGTTCACAACTAGGTAGCATCTTGAGAAGCATGCAAACAAAAGTGCTTGTTTACAGTTACATGACACTCTACCTTCAGAAGATGTGCAAGATGGTTCACAGTTGTTCAATTCACATGCTCATAGACCAGAAACATTTATACCCAGAACCAACCATGTGCTACCACGGTCTCTAAAGTCAAGACCTACCACTTGCTCAACTACTGAAACCACAGGATCAGAACTAGAAAACTAGAACTATGTTTCATTACAGTTTGAGAACACCTGCAAGTAAGCTCATTGTTCTAACTTCCTACATGATAAAAAGTTACTGAAGGACTGAGCGACAAACACCCCTGATTTTCTCTTACTACCCAAGGCCTAAGTAGCAACTGCTAAGGCAGACAAGGAGATGTGGGAGGGTAAGGGGTACAAACTGCAGAATCATTACACAAAGTAGAGGCACACCATTAGGTATTGTTGACATGATGGGTCTCCTATCTACTGGTCACATGAATGCTTGCATTACAATATCCATGGTGATAACACTATCCATTTTGGACCAGAGAAAGTGACCGATGGCCTAAGAAAATACATTCATGTACCACAGAGGGGAGATTCCAAAGGTTTTATCATAGACTTGTTGCAACATGCATTGTGAAGGATGTTTCTTGTGATTCAAGAATGCAGTTTAGGGGGAAGAAAAAATTATCTCAAAGCTTTCTGTCTAACAAGTCAATACAGCTTCCAGAGATGATAAAACCGAGGCCATGTGGCTGCGTTTCTAGTTCTGCTTGGACCATGAAAAAAAAAAAAAAAAAAACCAAAAAAACACCAACCTCCACCCTCCCCAACTAACCAACCAAAAAAATCCCACAAAGAAGCTTCAACACATATTGGGGAAAAATAAGAAATCACAGAAACCATGCACTTGTCTAGTGCAGCCTCGTAAGTTTCTGAAAGCAGAATCTCAAAATGACGTAACACTGTCACTTCAACAGCAAATGACATAAACCCTGTCATTCTTCTCAAGAATTACTCCATTATGTTTAAAGCAGTAACACAAGAAATTTAGCATATACATGCAAAGACAGTTATTGCTCTATTTTACTGAGTCTAATAAGGGTACGAGTGCCAAACAAGAAATTTAATCTGCGAAGAAAACTATAACGAGTTACAGATTCACATTTAACAGAGAAGCACCTCTTGTATTGATCTGAGAGACTGAATTTTAGTTGTTCTTTAATAAAGTTACAATCTGCTACTTGGATTGTTCAGAATTCAGTAATACTCTGATCTGGGTACTCTGGTTAATCTTTAAGAGAACAAGTGATCACTTAGTCAGCCCACACACTGGGATAGATCCAGCATTCTTACGTGGCATGTATTCTGTCAGAACAGGAAGGCTGCACAAAACAGAAGTTATTAGATAAGGCTAAATGGTATTTATTTACTGCCTTATTGACACATTTAGTTTCTATAGGACAATGACATCCTTCTTTGGCTCGTGCGCTGTCACTCATTTTTCTTTCTTACTCTCTTATTTTCCCTCATGGTTGTGCAATTTTGTGCTGCTTCTTTTACATTTCCCCCAAAACAATTCTGTTCCTGTATAACAATTTCAAAACCCTCTGCTGTTCCATCAATGGAACAGCAAAAACTGACATTTAAGTGTCACCTTCACATTTTTTGATTTCACAGTTTTACAAGATTACAAGGAGACAGGGTTCATACATCTGAGTCACTCACTGCTTGGCAAAGACTCCGCAGATTCAGGAGACGCACTGGAAAGTTGTCTACAGCAGCAGTAAGAAACACCAGAATTGTAGGACCCTCATGCTACAGAGACTCTGCATTTGTCAGCTCGTAAAACTTGCTATGTGCATGGCTGGTTATGAGACCACAACCAAGATCTGCACATAACCGCCACTAATCCTGCTTCTATTACTGTAGATTACTTGGTTTTCATAATGCTTTGTCTTGCTTGCTTCCCCACTTTTGAAGGGCTTACTACCACCAGCAAGCCTTGCATTGTTTGTGCACTGCGGTCACAGATGTTAGGCAGCAAGTGGTACCGAGACTACCTAGGAGGGGGAAGGGAGAGCAGGGAGGTGGAAAGCAGATGAGAAAAGCAAGAACTTCAGATGCTGAAACCGTGATCCACCTCCGGAAGAAAATGCCTTCCTCAAAAAGCCAGACGGCAAGATCTTAAAAGCAGCTTCGGTCAAAATTTGACCGCGTTTGTGAGCTTCTGAGGGACAATGGCACACTGTTGCAGAAACATCCACTTCAACGTGTACTTAAGCGACACCTCTTCATCCAGCCGAAGAGCCACCTAAAAGCCCGGCCTGAGCAAGGCCAGCTACATACAGGAGTTAGTGCATACCCCACCTCTGCTGCGTAAAACTCATTTCGGAAAGAATTCACGTCCACCCGAAGACGCCGGAGACAAAGCAGCAGCTCGGCCACCCTGCCCGGGCGACGGCCGCACACGTGGGGCCGCGGCGGGGGGCGAGAACCGGCCGCCCCAGCAACTAGCCAACAGAGGCATGGCCCGGTCACGCTCCCCACCGCATCACCGGGCTGGCGGGCAACCACGGGCAAGCCGGGGCTTGCCCGTTAAGGCCCAGGCTCCGGCCGCCCCCAGCGCCGCGTCAGCCTTGGGGCGCCGGGCTCCCGGCCTGCCCGTCCTTCCCCGGTGAGGAGCCGCTGTCCTGGCCGTGACACCGCCTCGCGGGCCGGGCCGTCGCCCCAGCTGCGGCGGTCACGGGTTCGCATCACGCTTCGATCAGGCTTCCGAAGCGGAGCCATCTTGTCCCCCGGAGCCGCCGCCCGGCCCCGGCCTCCCCCCGGCAGGGGGCTCCCGGCTCCTGCCACTGCCGGCGTGACAGAGTCCGGGGGCGCTGGGGCCCCGGCAGTAGGGGCACTGCCCTCACTGGCGGCCGGCCGGCCGCCTAGCCCGGCCCGACAGACGCTGCCATACAGACATAGGCGGGGGAGAATGTCGGGCCGGCGGGAGGGGCCGGCAGCAGCCAGGATCACAAAGCGGCTTTGTGCCCAGGCCGGGCCGCTCGGGAGCTGCGGAAAAGTCTCCCCTTCCTTCTCTCTCGGCAGAGAAGAAGAAACGGGCACCATCAGGCGAGAGAAGGGCCTGAGGGGCGCTAGAAGGGCCGAGCGTCGACGCACCGGGGCTGGCTTCTTCGGCTCTCCTACAGCCTGCCCGGGAGGAGCCACAGCCCGGCCCTGCGAGCAGCCGTCCGGAGCCAGCGTGTCCCGGGCGACAGAACAAAGAAACATGGAGGAAACGGGGAAGGCAAAGGGAAAGGGGGAGGAGAGGCGCAGTAGAAGGGCGCACGCGGGCAATCTGAGGACCGCACAGCCGGCGGGCTAGAGGCCGGGGAAGGCGGGCTGGGGGCGCGGACGTGCGGGCGACACTCACAGGAATATGGTTACTCATTGAAGACTGTAGCCTGATCATACAGCCGGGGTGCGGGCGCCACCGCCGGGGGCAGGAGGAGCAGAACCAGGAGGACGCGGAGGCACTGGAGGCCGCGGAGCTGCCGGAGGGGGTTCAGCGGCAGAGCGGGGATGGACCATACAGCTGCGGCGGCGGGCGGCTCTGCGGGCTGGCGCGGACCAGACGCGGCTGCACCAGCAGGGACACTTGGCGCCGCCTCCCGCACTGGCGCCCCAGGGCTCGCCCTCGCTCATAGACGTCACCGACGAGCGTTTCTCTCTCCCAATTAGAGGCGCCGCCAGCGCATCCGGGGCGGGAGCGAGGCCGCCGGGGGGCGTGGAGCCGGCAGGCTGGGCGGAGATGGGGGGCAGCCGGGAGGCGGAGGCAGCCGGCGAGAACCGGTTAGTGAATGAGGCGGGTGGCGGCGGGGCCGGGTGGGGTGCGGTGCGGTGCGGTGCCGCGCGGCGCGGGCAGAGCGGGACGCGCTGGGAGTGCCTCCGGGGTCGGGCTGGAGCCACCCAGCGGGAAAGCCGCTCCCCCCGCCGGCGGTTTCGCCTTGAACCACCCGGCGCGGCCTCCGGCTTCCCCGGGGCGGCGAGTTCTAGACGGTTCCCCGCCCCCTCGGCACGGTGCGGTCGATGGGCGCCTCGCAGCCGCTGCGGCTCGGCGGCTGCAGACAGCCAGTTCCCAGGTTGACTGGTGCCTGAGGGCGGGGCACCCATCGAGCCTGAGGGGCGGAAATGGTGCGGGGTGAGGCGGGAGCGGGGTGGTGTCCTGCGGCACTCCGGCCTCGGAAGCGGGCGGTGGTAGAGCAGTCGCGGCTCGCGTTCTAATCCTTAAGCTTCTCCACGCTCCTGCCACAAAACCTCTTTTGCGAGTTTAATGCTAATAGGCAGTACTTAGCGCGTTTTGTCTGCAAATTATTCTGTGCTTTTGAGACGAAATAAAATCATGGTTTCTGGTTTTATAGGTGGGAGGTCGGCCCAGTAGGGCAGAAGTGAAGTGGGAAACGATGTGGACTCTCAGCCTTGCGCTGTCTCCCCGAGGAAGCCCTTTCTCAGACGCAGGGTTTACTGACAGGCGGACATCTCGCGGGTGAAATCCGGCGGTGGGAAACACCTGTGGTGTCATCTCCGTGCGTAACTGGTGGAGGCATGGGAGTCAGTCCCCATCCAGATACTGCCGGCCTGGAAAACGCCTCAATGTGGGTCAGCACTAGCTTTATGAAATAGCAGGCTATTTTTAGCTTCAGTTAGGCTGATACTGTTCTAATTACATTTAACTGGTTAAGCCTTTCTTCTGTGTGTTATTTTACTGTCGCTCTACACATTACAAGAACCTGCAGAAGTGTTTTCATCTAGAAAACAAATAGCTCAATTCTGAATCTCGGCAGTTTGTGTTGACTTGCACAAAGCATAGCCAGTTTATGGTTTTGCCCAAATTGTCTGATTTTTGTATAAACTGCTGTCCTGGGTTCTGCAGCAGCAGTCATTTTTCTCCTTCTTGGTAGCTGGTGCAGCACTGTGTTTTTGATTTTGGGCCTGGGAACAGTGCTGATAACACCAGTGTTTTCAGTTACTGCTTAGAACGTTTTGGTCTGGCCAAGGACTCTCTGAGTCTCATGCTCTGCCAGGGAGGAGGGGAGGCTGGGAGGAAGCAGAGACAGGACACCTGACCCAGACTGACCAAAGAGGTAATTCCATACCGCAGCGCGTCATGTCCAGGATGTAGAAAATGGAGGGCAGAGACCCGGAAGGGTGTGGGGGCTCGCTGCTGGTGGGGGTGCACTGTGGGGGGGTGCACTGCTTGCTTGGGCTGGGGACTGGTTGTGAGCAGTTGTATTCTTTCCTTGTATTTGCCTTGTCATTATTATTATTGGTGGTAGCAGTAGCGATTTGTGTTATACCTTAGTTACTAAACTGTTCTTATCTCAACGATGAGAGTTGCATTCTTTTGATTCTCCTCCCCATCCCCCCCGGGACTGGGGGAAGAAAGAGAGGGGAGTGAGTGAGAGATTGACTGCGTGAGTTTACAGAGGCTTAAACCATGACACCTGCAGAGACCATGGCTTGTACAGAGGAGGTTTTCATGGTAACCTACATGAGAGATGTGTTGCTCAGTGTCTGTATTACCTTTCACTTCACCTGGCTTCAGGTGGGCATAAGCTAATTTCTGGCTGGGAGCCATGTCTCTGCTAGGATAATACATTCAGCTTTTCTGGGTTATAAACTACATCTGGGCTGTATTTATTTACGTTTAAGTGTTTTTATTTTCTGACTGACTCTGGGCTTCTGTCTGATGAACTTGCAGCTGTTTCCACTTCTCCCTGTAAAACTTCTTGAAAATGTGCACAGAATCCTACCAAGTAATAAGATGATCTCAAGGTTAATGGCTGCTTGGAATAATGTTTTGTTTTTTGTTTTGTTTTGGTGGTGGTGGTTACAGTGTTAAGAAGCTTTTTAGGGAAGGAGAAAAAGTCAACACAGCTCCCCTCGTCAGTCAAGTTTGAAGAATTTGTTCTGGGTAGAGTTCTGAGACAGATCAAACAGGTCTTTACTGGCTTTAATCCACATTGTTGGTTTTTGATGCTTTTTTCTCCTCCAACAATGCAAGCTTTTGTTTACTTTTCATTGCACATTAAACTGATCAGGTTTTTAGGATCAAATTACTTTCTGCTACAACATCCTTTCAGTGCTGTGGCACAGTAGGTCGGAAATAAGAGTCACTGGCAGTTTCTTTGAAACAGTATACTCTAAGAAGAAAGGATTTAGATCAGAAAGCTTTTAGTCTGAAACCATGTGATTTAGTTCTTTACTTTTTTTCTTTTTAATACAAAAGAATGCCTGTGTAATTTTAACTATTTAAGATTAATTTGTATTTTGATAGTCCCTATCTGGACCCCCTAGTTGTGGTTAATTATGTTGTATTAGTTGGTACTTAAGATGCAGTTCCTGTGTTTTTTTGAAAATCATGATGGTAAGATATACACTATGATTACTTTCTTTTGTTTTAGAAAACCTGGTGTTCTGTAATCTCTGGTAATTTGATGTTGCCTTATTCTCTGAAGTACAATGGTGGAAAAGATTCCCTATTCACTTTCTTTACGTAAAAGTCTATATACTTTGTATGCTCTCTTAGCCATTTTTGTAAAGAAGGGGAATCCTAATGTAATTAGGAGGCAATTTTTTAGAATTTCTACTAATCTTTGTCAACTTTTATGTACTTCCAAAAAATACATTATATTATTGTTTAACTGGAGGCAGAAGTAGAAGGAGTCTTCAGCATGCAGTCACACAGTGACCATGCATCACTTTGAAGTGGTTTTTATTAATTTCTTGATAGTACATGTGTTCTGGCTTGAGAATGCCATTACTATGGGATTTATGAAAGTTAAGCTTTAAAATATTGCTCTTATGTTTGAAATGTGTATCTGTATGTGTCAACGAATATAAATATTACACAAAGACTAAATAAAAATTCTGATTTTTTTAATGTGCTTGTGTTTTGCGGACACTTAACTTCCTTAGTCCATCTAGACAGAAGTCAGTTGCACCCATTTGGGTAGGTCTTGTGTATCCTAACATGAGGGCAGAAACCCCCAAACAATTGTATACTGGAAAGAAATAAAAGAATCAGGATTTGTTGAAGTATCAGTTGGATGTAGTTTAACTGTAGTTTTAGTCTGTTTATGTGGACTAATCCTATTTTAAATTTGAATGTAGTCGGGGTTTTCTATAGATATTGATGTCATGTCTGTTACTGGTATGGAGTTATAAGTTGTATGGACAAAAACAGAGTTTTGAGTTGTACGATTTGTGCTGTGTGCCACCTTCTATCTTGTGGTGGTGGGGTTAGAACTAGGTGACCTTCAAGGTCCATTCTGACCCAAACCATTCTGCAATTCTGTGAATTAACTTACTTCAGGGTTTGTTGGTTAGATTTTTGATTTGCTGATATTAATGGTAGCTTTTTGTGGTGAAATTTCTGAAAGCTGTGTTTATACCCATGTCATGTCAATGTTTAAAAAAGTTAAGTGAGTTGGCTATGACTGGGTTAGACTGTTGTCTAACAAAAACTCATGTGACTAAGCTGATTAAAACAGAAAAGAATTATAGTATAAGAATATAATTAATGCAAATCAACAGTTCTAGGGAAAATAGCTGTTGTAAAGAAAGCTGCCTTAATGCCTTGATAAGATTACAAGATTGGCATGAAAGTAACTACATAGCTGTAACACTAAATGTTCATGTTTTCAAACAGTTTTATCAAAGGAGTGTAATCAAAGATCACTGAAAAAAAAGTGTGACTGATGCAAAAACTGATTAATAGCAAGTAATGATATCAGTCTAGTTTTGTGCAGTAATCTAGATTTTTTTTTAGTAATTTGGATTCACTTGAAAGTGTAATTTTAGTATAAACACTTGCAAAGTCAAACACCTAGAACCAAGACCACAAGCAAGAATTAGAAGTTTTTAAGAATGTTTCTGTTACTCTCAAAAGAGTCCAGGGATTTTAATGCACAAATAAGCCAATATGAACTCCCAGGGCAGTGCTGTGGTAACAGTAAAAATGATCCTTATGTGATCCTTAGATATATAACCTGAAATTGTGAGGAGTAGAGGGATTTTTATTTATAAATAGCATCAATACTAGCTATTGAAATACCAGGCTGTTGACCACAGCCTTCTCAAGTTACCTTACTTTCTGTTATAAAAAAAACCTCTACCCAGCTGTCTTGAGTCTCTTTGTGGCATCTTTCATGTGCCCTATTACCTACTCCTTTACACTTACCGCTGTATTCTTAGCACTTTTTCTCCTCGCATTTTTTTTCACCTGGAAATTCTGCTTTTAATGTTTCTAAGCTTCATTAATACTTACAATTTAACCAGCTGCTTCTTTATATTTTCCAGTGATAATAATTTCTTTGTGTGTATAAAGTTCTTCTAAATTACTTTGTTTGTCGCTCATGTCAATTTTCACTATGTCAGCTTAATTTCTGTGGCTGATCTCATTTATTGCCCCCTCTAACATATTTTCTTCTTTATTGTTTGATGGATGTTTTCAGTTGTAGTCTGTTTTCAAGCTGCTTAATTTTGATCAGTCCTTTAAAAAGTCTCATGATTGTTGAATGTTAATTCATTTTTCTCCTGTGTCCAGGTTTTGCTCAACTGTGCAGTCAGGAACCCTGTTCTATTTCCATGGCTTGGACTCGCATGGTTACAACATGCCTCTGAGTCCTCTGCTGCTGGCATATAGTACCTAAGGAACGCTTCTAGCAAGACTGATGGGACAGACGTGCTCTGTGCTGCAAGGAGGAGCTGCTCTGCTATGGAAATATCTGTGCAGATGTGCTGAACATATTTTTGATGTATTTGTGGTTCTGAGTGGAATGAACTGATTGAAGAGCGGCACACTCTTCATTATTGTGGGAAATTTATGTGTGTTGCTGTAGCACGTTACCAAAACTGAAAGGTTTTACAGTGGGCTCTTATTTGTTTGGTTTCTTTGGCCATGCATATTTAAAAAAATAATCCGAATTCATTATGAGGATTTAGCACAGACCCTTTCACCTCTTAGTGTAATAAGGCACTTTGTATACAAGATGTGGTATGCTAAACATTTCTGGTATAGCATCATGATCTTGGGATAGATTTTGTCCATATGCTTTAGTGATGAGTTGTTTTCTATTTTGGGTTCATAAAACTGCTGGGTTTGGAAGAGGAGGTCTTTTCCATTTCTCTCTTTAACTCTGGTCAGGAACTGGTTAGAGGGAATAGAGTACCAGTACTTCACAAATACAGTCAAACATTGTGAAACCCCTTTTGAGTTGTTTATTGGGAAAATTCAATGAATTACTCATGTTACTTTGTCTGTTCAATGGAAGAATTGTCTCTGTAAAGGACTTTCTGCCCAGTATCTTATAACTTTGGAGGTCTACTAAAGAAGGATTTTTCATGACTGAAGAAGTTGTGCTCTTTTATGGGCACATATTGTAATTGTCACTCAGCAGGTTTAGCATTCATGATTGGCACTTAGGCAACATACAATTCAAATAGATGGTATTTAAGTAATTCAGGAGTAATCCTAAAGAATAATAATTTCAAAAAAATTTGCACAGTATTGCTCACATGTAAGTTTACTGTTATGCACTTTTACAACATGTCTCCTTATTTACTACTATTAAAGTAGATTAGGTCTGTCATTAGGAAGGTTGGGCCTTTTGATTTCATCTAGGTTAGGTTTTCTACGACAACTCTTTTTGGAACAGTCCAGTGGTCTGACATTCTGGATATGTCATGGCATTTATCTCAGCAAGCTGTTCGTGCTGACAGCCTGGGAATATTTTCTCAAGATAGGTTAGGGGAGCAAATCAGAGCCTAGCCATAGGGATGGCAGATAGAGCTTTTGATGCTTATAGTTCTTCATATTTGATATGACCATGTATGTAATAAATTATGGCATAAAGATCCTATACAGCTGCTATTACAAAACTGCAATCCTGATTTTTTTTGTTAATGTCTTTCAACAGCACTACACATGAAGGCTGCTACACTGGTACTTTAATAATAATATCTTTGACATTTAATGGCAATTACAAGATGTACTACAATTCCAAGGACTGATAACTATTCCCTTCTAAATTTTTATTTTTTTTTTTGGATGAATGTGAAAATTCATTTACGTTCTTGGTGTAAAATGTTAACCGCATTTTATTGCCTGGTGGTGTTACTGCTGCAGCCAGAGCTAAACAGTGATCTCTGCTGAGTCTCTTCAGATTACTGCAGCCATCAGTCAGTTCATCATCCTCTCCACACTGCTCCTGATTTTTCTTCTCTGTTGCTAGGGAGGAATGTTCATTGATTTTTCTGTTTGGCTTTGTCCTTTTTTTTTTTTTTTTTTTTTTTTGGTAAGGCAAAATATCAGCGAATTACAGACACAGGAAAGCTTTATTGTCACTAGATTCAAAGTTTATCTTGTCATTTACTGTTGGAATTTCATTATTGTTGAAAATGGTTGCCTTTGATTTTAATTCTGAGATTGAAAGATAGAAGGTAAAGCTTGGTAACACAGGCTCTGTTGCAGTTCTATTACGTCTTTAGATGCAAGCTTATACCATTAAATTGCAATTAATATTATTCTGCAAGAAGGAAATTTAGAACATGTCATAGAGAATGTCGGAAGTGTTTACTGATGTTCAGACGGCACCTCCTGTGTTTCAGTTTGTGAAACTGGGTCTGCCACTGGGCACCACTGAAAAGAGCCTGTCTCCATTTTTGTTTATGCTCTCCTTTCAGGTATTTATATGCGTTGATGAGATTCCCCAGAATCTCTTCTCCAGGCTGAAGAGTCCCAGTTTGCTCAGCCTGGCCTCATATGAGAGGTGCTCCAATACCTGAACTCTAATTCACTCTTATGTATTTGCGTGTAGAACTCCATGCACTGCAACTGCTCTTTCACATGAAGGGCAATTCGCCCTCCTTCTTAGGTCTTCCTAGCCCATCCCTTCTAAAGAGCTGGTATCCATTCTATATGCTTCCTCAGTATTCAAATGCCTAATTTTTTTAATTGGTGAAATTATAGGATTAGCAAGAAATGTATGACTGTTCAGCAGCACACAGTTTCTGATATCAAATTCTGTTTTTTCCACATCTGTCTAATTATAGTCCTATTTGTAGTACTTCTTAGCTTTGTGTTAGCATTTATTCATGCTAAAGTATACACTTTCAGTGAGTCAAACTGTAATATTTAAAATTAGTGGCTATAAATATTAAAAATACTTTTCCCCTTTTAACTGTAATGGTAGATAATGTCTCAAGCAAGAATAGATCTAAAAGTAAACGGTGAATTCTAAAATTACATTGTGATGCCCTGAATACCTTTGATGTTTACTGTCCTATAGCTTTTAATACAGTCATATGAAAACAATAACCATACTGAAGTGAAGCGCCTTTGCGTTAGAAGTCTCCCTAACAACTTGTGATAGGAAGACCGCCTTTGTGTCTGTTGAAACTTTAGATTTTATGTGGGATTGGGTGCTGTGTCAAAAGTGATACTCCAAGTCTTGCCAGTCTAGAGTGACTCAGACTTTCCTTACCAATGGCTTTAGCATATCACTCGTCTGAAGAAACATACCGTGTTAATACCTAAAACCATGTAGGTGTCTGGCTTAGTTCTAAACAGTATCTGTTCCCATGCTCTGCCTGATATTTTACTTTGAGGTGTGCTACATACCAAAAGGACTTTAATCCACTTAGCTTGTGGAAACTGATAGAATTGCAGCACAATCAGATATGACTATTGGTAAATATATTCAGTCAGTTGACACAGTGCATCAAGTATTTCACAGGACATGATTTTCTACCTTTCTTCTGCAATATTTCAATACATTCTTTTAACTCATCACCCCAAAGTTAAATAGTGGTACTGTATTTAAAGTATGAAGTAAGATGACATGTAGAGTACTTGCAAGCCCTAAGAACATACCTCAATGTTTCAAATTATTGTTTGAATCTTAATTTTTTACATTTCAAGTGAATTTATAGTCTTTAAACCTGTGGGAGGAATTTCTGCTTTTGCTAAGATTAAAACCAGTCTGATTCCTCCTGAAGGACAGATCAGAATAAAATGGAGCTAGATAAGAACTTCAGGAAGTCATCCAGTCCATTTTGCTGTCACAAAGAGTTATGGGTCAGTATGTGTCATTCCTGGCAGATGCTTTTCTCATCTGTCCTGTATTCCAGTAGTTGGCATATTACAATGTCTTCAACATCTGTTTCAGTTCTTTGTTATCCCTACCTTAAAATCATTTAGAAACCATGAGGAGCATAAACCATCATAATTTCATTTTTACAGCATCAAAAGGTGCATTTGACTTGAAATGTTTTATGCACTTTTAAGAAAAAAAAAAATAAATGAAGGGCATCGCATGCTTTCCAAATACAACTGTGTTGTTGTATTGGCCTAATACTGCAAGGTCAAAGGCACTTGTTAAGGACTACAAGAGTGTAAATGTAATCCTCTTTTCCACCTTCTGGGATTTGAGCCTGTATCTCTCAGAAGACTTACTTAATCCCGAGACCGTACAGCATCTTCAGTATACAGTGAGTGACTAGAGCCTCTCAATCTCTCCTGTTACTCTTCTACCCTCTAACAAGATGTAAAAATCCTTGCTGAACACATGTGCTGTACCTGTTAGTTAAGTGTCTACCTTCTTACTTTTTTGGTCTCTGACTCACTGATTATTTATGCTTTATATCCATAGTGCAACAGTATCATTGGTGGCCCAGGTAGATACAGGATAGACAGTGATTAAAGAAACAGAATTTTAAGTTAGGTCTGTTTGTTTCTGGATAGTTATTTAAACAGAAGTCTCAAGGTTTCCAGGATAATGCACATAAATTTAACAACTAGTAATTTATGTCTTATTGCTGGATTTAAAAGAGCAAGGAGGTACAGCGTATTTCAATCATATTTGAAGCAATTCAACATAATAAGACTGAAAACTAAAAGGCTGGCAATGAGATTAATGTCAGTTTAGAAGGGACAAATCCCTAGATTGTGGAATTAATGAAGCTCTGTGCTGCGAATATACCTTACCTGAACTATGGACATAACTTTAGTTAGTGTGACACAAAAAGAATTCTGGATGCTGGTTACTGCCTCCTGGTGGGGGCATTCAGCCAAATTGAAACTTTGTCTTCTGCTGCTTATATAAAAGGTACAATAGCTCAGTCTTTAAACATTCGTTTTAAAATCGTTTCAACCTTACATGGTATTAAAAATAGATTTTAGGTATGTATTTCAGCAGAGTTTACATTTTTAATGCCTTTTAACATGAAGTACAGACCTTAGGAGGCACCATTTTCCACCCATTTTGATGTCTGTAATAAATGGTGTTTGCTGATTATCAATGTCAAAGATCTCCCTCCAATTTGAGAGGGAGGTACAATAATCCAAAATGAGTTTTACTTGATTTCATTGGACAAAATATATGATAACTTCTGATTTCGTATGAAGTCCTTTCTAAATTTGAAATATAATTTTTTAAGAATGTGTAAACTAAGCATGAAAAGTGGCATTAATGCTTTTAATGGCTCTTTGTCAAAGTTGTTCTGGACTAAATGGTGTAAGGAAGAATTTGCTGATGCCCCCCTTCCTGTGGGTAGTAGTTAGTCATCTGGTTAAAAATAGAGACTTGCTGCATAGGTGCCTTGGTTTTCAGTGAATATTTCCCTAACTTATATGGCCTGAAACAGATATTTTAAAATACTTTTCCAAATATAGTTAAATATTTAAAATATTGAATTCTTTTTTTCTAGTTTACATTTAAATTTATTTTTTTTTTAATTTTAATTTTTTTTCCCTCTGGATCCGTGTTCATTTGCATTCACTGTTTCACTGTTGCTTCAGTTCTTGACAATGGAAATTTAATACTTCACAGCACTTTGGTCACAGCTTTGGTCATTTTCTAGAGAAACTAATGGACCATCTGCCTAAATCAGTGCTGGAGTTCTATAGGTTTAGTTTCTTCTGAAATTAAGCAAACCCAGTTCCCTCAGTCTTTTGCTCCAGAGTACATATTTTGCTCCTTATCCTGCTCCATCCAGTTAGTCCAACTCCTTTGAAGTTAGATGCCTGAAACAGGATGCAGTACTCAATTTAAGTATCTATCCGTGTCGGTGGGAGTAGAAACACTACTTCACTGTGTTGTCTGCAGCACTTGTTTATACATTCCAGTATGGCTTACATTTTCACAGTAGTAAGGCAGTGTTGATTCACTCTGGCTTACAAACCACAGTGACTCCCAGGTTCTTTTTCAAAGAATTTCTGTCTAGTCATCTTGCAGTTGTACTTTTGCTAGCCCGTAAAGACAATTTTGTTAAGCACAATAATTCTAATTCTGACATTCAATCTGTTTATGTATGTTCCAAAACATAAAATGCAACTGTAATAAATTACTCTTTTATATGATAATCTAATTTACTGATTTCACGTTGTTGAATAGTACCAGTTGTAAGGAAAATTTCTGTTAGTTTTATACTCCATCACCCCTCCCTTTGGACAATGAACTATTAATTTTAAATTTTCTTTAAAAAAATGTTTAAGGTTTCTCAAGTGCTTCTGCAGCCATCTTACTTTAGTTTCATCAATTAATTTTTCTTTGCTTGAAATAAAGTCTCATGGAAGTATCAAAAAACTTCCTGCAAGTTAGTACTTGTGATCTTTTCTTCTTTTCTGCTATCCACAAAGCCTATTGTCTGCTTTAGAAGGAGATTAAATTGGTTTAACTCAAGGGATTCCTTACAAGTCTCTTAGGCTATCTCTTAAAAACCTCCGAATTGTTTGGCTGTTTATTGCAGTGTTTTTCTGAGAATTGCAGTTGTCTGAGTGGTTCATAAGTACCTAATTCCCCCTCTACCTCCTTTTAAAATGTGTTATTCTTTCTGGAACCTTATTTACAGTGTACAGCTAGTGTGTCAATTAGAAAAATCTCTAGAAAATAAAACCCTGGGTTTCTGATTGAAGACAAATTTCAAACCCAAGGCAAGTCCTTTCCTTAGCAGTATGTCAACCTCAGGGCAGTTATGCAGAAACCATTCTGTTGCATTCTAGAAAGAAAGTAATAAATCTGGACGCAGCTGACTCTCAAGCAAGAATTCATAACTGTGGATCATGAGTGGAGAGGAATGCCTTACTGTTGTCTGGCATTACATGCAACATTTCTGGAGAGGATGGATTTCAGACATGTCACTGTCCTTGGTTTTTTTTATTGTCTGGGCAGCAGGGTATTAAATTTTTGTGTTTTCATTCTAAGTCACTTACATGCTGCTGTGTGCTATATATGTCATATGGATGCCAAATCCTTGGTTTTGAAACCTACTTCTGGGACCAAGTGTTTAAATATTTTTCTTGGGTCTCTTTTCAGATCTTTGAACAGAGTATGCAATGTGATTTTAGGCTAAGGGTTTGCAGCTGAAAGTATCAGGGGCAGTGAGGGCACAGGAGCAAGTTGTATTGGAAAGACGTGCTGTTCAGTCTTAGGAGCACGCCAGATCACCACTATGTTGAACTTTCTGAGGGAAGAACTGTCTTGACAATAGGGTTATTGGATTTTTCTGCATTTTGCAAGGTTAATAGCATCTCTCTAAAAAAAAAAAAAAGTCAAAGAGGGTAAAGAGTACATGTGTAGGGCAATTCCCTTGCAAGGGGAAACGTCCAACAATTTTCCAATTTCTATTGCGACTTTTAAGATCATTTTTTCCTGTACTAATTATTCTTTGTTCAGACAAAGTAATTTGATTAAGCCTTTCCCCAGGCAAGCAGATCACATGGGCTGTGGGCCAATGGCTGTCGCTGGTAGGTCTCCTATGTACTACTGCTGCCACTGAATGCTGTGAGGACCCTCTAATTGCCATAGTGACATTATGTGCTCCTTTGCCCTTTTACCACCAAAATTTCTCTTCCCATGTCAGTGTCAGACAGAAAAGTTGCCTGAAGAAAAGTGAAGTGATAGTGTGGAAAAAACAAGGAAATTAATTTTTAATCTCAAGCATTCTTTTGATCAAGCTATCATTACTGGACTCTGCTTTGATGTTGTTTTATGAATCATGTTCACAAAATCCTGAGGAAGATTCAAAGGGCATAGATCATTTCTAAAGCACACAGGGTACTCAAGTGCTTTGACTCTGGTCATTACAGCAGTGCAAACAACAACTAGCCCCCAGCAAAAAGGCAGGTTATTTCCCACTGCTGGTTCTTTCCATCTTGTTTGCAACCTGGTTTTGCACTAAGCACTGCAGCTATTTATAAACAGCAAGTGGGAGCTGAGAATAGGAAAAGCTTTGGGTTCATATAATGACAGTGTCAGGAGAGCAATACTTAAGCTAAATTGGGATGGCCTCTACAAAGCCCTATTTTGATGACTGGAATACTAAAGGTATTTTGGGGACTGAAGTCTTCCAGACAAGACCCAGCTTCATGTGATTTATCTCTTCTTAAATAAAAAAATAAACCAAGTTATGTTAAAAAGCCATTTTTTGAGTAAAGCAAAGCTTAGTAAAGTTTTTTGTCCTTTAATTTTAGCTATAAAAAATTAGTCAATAGCATAGGCTGTTCACCATAAAATACAAGCAGTTTAGCAGAGAAGGCCAAAAGATGATTGTTACAATACTGAGTTAATTTGAGGAGAAAGTAGGATGTGTGTGCGACAGGTAGATGTGTTAAGGCAAAAAACACATGTTCCAAAGACTGCAGTGGTAGAAAATGCAGTACAGTTCTAGGCAGGTCTGCATGTGCCTCCAACTGAGCGTCTTGTATATTATTTTTCATTTTCCCCTTTCTTTTGTTCTAGGTAAAAGAAGACTGCACAAGAGAGCAGGGAACCTCAAATTTCCAATCTTACTTAGTCTTTGCAAGGGACATATCATTCCAAAACTTTATAGAAGAAAATTATTTTCTAGCTTATTTGCCACGGTAAGTCCTGGTGTTTGGTTCGGAGCAATTTGGCCTGGAATTATTACCTAGCAACTGCTGAATTCTAAGAAGAGAAGAAAACACTTGCTTTGGATGAGCAGGAATAAAATATTGTAGAAATAGTAGGTAGGAGCGAATTTGTGTAAATTTGAGCTAATACCAAACTATTATATTCTATTACTGGAAGAGAAACCTGCAACCCAGTGCATCACCTGCTTTTGGCACATAGATGTTACAGAACTATGTATTAAAATTATAAATTTTTAGATTTCCTAAAGAAAAAGGTTAGTTTTTGGTTTTGTTTTGGTTTTTTAAATCAGGCAAAACTCCTCTTCAAATTTGGCAAGATACTTGCCTCTTATTTGAATATAACAACAAAATAGCAGTAGGACATGTTTGATTCCTGTCTTAAAATTATAGAAAAGGAGCTTGCAATTTTGATTTACAACCTTTTGGAGTTAAAAGCAGTGCGTTACTGCTCAGTTCATGGGTAAAATACCTTTTAAACATACTGTTCATATTAATTCAGCACAATGTCTTTGGAGGCAATGGGGAATGAGTCAGCACCAGAGCTGTTACTGGTTTTAACACTTACATTGATATGACAAGGAAAATATAGTTAAGAATTTCTGCAAAAGGACATTTTTTAAGAATAATGGGATTTATATAACACTTTTAAAGTGTAAAACAAGTATAGACAAGTCCCAGTTAATAATTGCCAATTTCCTTTTGTCACTCTCTAGTGATTTGGAGAGCTGAGATGAGAAAGGCGAAGAGAGGTATTCAGTTAAGCTGTCCAGCTTGTTAAAAGAAATAATAGAATGGAAAAGTATTGAAGTTAATGAAATTAAACAAAATGAAGTTAAAGAAAAAGTAGGTAAACTTCCTTTTTGAAATATATGATAAGTAAATTTGTACTCTCATATAATGACAAAACAAACCCAATGATGTTGGTATCTGATAATTGCAAGTAAATTATACAAATTAACAAATACTGATATTTACAGAGAACTGGTGTTACTTCAATACATATTTAAAATTCTTTTTAGTTGTTGCTATTTCATGAATAGGGGAAAAGACTAGATTAATTAACTGACTTTCTTATTGAGATTTTTTAATCGCTGTGGTTGTACTACAAGAAACAATGTGTGTAAAAATGCCTGTGTTACAGGCTGGGCTAAAACCACGACAGTAGCTAACCATCTTCTTTGGTAAAGGGGAATATGATCTATTATTTAAGATCCTGAAACTACAAATGCAGAAAGTATTCTAACATATCAGCAATTTTTTCATGTATTTATGCTGTTTATATGCTTAAACGCTAATGTAAGTCAGCAATCTGTAGTAAAGACTTCTTAAAATTTTGATAGTTGCTAGAAAAACCTATAATCCAAATATACCTGCTTTTTGGACCCAGTATCCACAATCAAATGCAAATCTTCCGACCAGCCCTTAGGGGCACTGAAGTGAAGAACTGACAGCTTATGAACTTGTTGCCCAAGTTAGCTTTCACATACCAGTGCTTGCTACATGTGTTGTATTCGTCTTCCTTACTACTATGTAAGGTCTCCATGCCTCTGAATAAGGCTGAGGAAGAATAATTTATATGCTGAGGGAAAAGCAAATACTGACATATTTTAAAGCCAGCATAATTTTAATAAATTGTTGAGTAACTGAATGAGTAGAATATGCATGCTAGGTCCCTGAATTAATTTTGAAGAATCAAAGGAGACTTTGTGCAGATAATCCTGTCGAGATTTTCTCTTGAGTTCAGAACTTACTGGGACAGGACATTAGAATTTCAGTCAGTAGGATGTAAATAGACAATGATTATTAAAAAAGAAGAGAATGGGGCAGGAATCTCTTAGGGAATCTGTTTCTGAAGTTTGGTTTAGAAGCATATCCTACACGTATGCATTACCTCATGAGCTGAGTTGTTCCAGTGCTCTTTACAATCATTCTCACTTCTGTACCTTGTTGTTAGTTTGTTGCTATGTTTGAATACCTTTGCATTAATCAAAGTCATAAGAGATGTGTGCTATTACTAAAACTCTCGGGTTTTTTTTCTGTTGTTGCTCTCTTCTAATCTGATTTGCTAAATCATTAGTGCGTGATAGAAAAATAAATGCTGCTCTGCTCAATGATTATACTTCGGATGTTCAAAGTGTTCAAAAAGAGCATACTCCTTCAATTTTTTCAGTGGTCTTTGAATATCCTTCTTTCTGTGACTGAATCACTGATTTTTAGAAGTCAAATCCTTAGCAGATCTAAACCTTGGGTTTAGAGCTTGATCTTTCTGAATTCTTTATGTCTACCCTGTCTATTTAGCTTTTTTTACGAAACTGACAGATGTTTGGAGTGGCAAACATGATTACAATTACTTGATGGAATCATAATTATTATCTGAACAGGAAAATGTACAGGAGGAACAGTTTTTGGAATGTTGAATGTGAACTGTCTTCTGACTAATGCAAATTTGTATTTTGTAAGGAAGATTAAAACATATTGCAATTATTGCTATCACATGGGAATGCAATGCAGTCCACAGTTAACTGAATTTTAGTTTTTATTAAGCTTAGGCTGTAATGTTCAAAAGCTGTTGTTCTATGTAATATTGTATTTGGTCCCTAGCAGCTTGCTATGTCTAATTACAGCCTACGCGTGTATCTGAATGCTGTCCTAACACCCATAATTTGTAGGACCTTCATTATAAATAAACTCTCAAGCAAATGTATTTAGAAAACCCCATCATTCTTGTCTTGTAAAAGCTCCAGTGACTAAAACAAGCTCAAGCTATATCTTGCTTATACTTCCTGGCTTTGAACAATGATCATGATTTCATATGTTTTCTGGATAGCGGATTTTGTTTCTGACTGGGATTTCATGATGCTCCTAACATAGATATTGCCTGTGGTACACCAAGTTATTCTGATCTCAGGATGCATCAAAAGTTTTATGTTCTCTTTACATTTGTAATCTTTAAACTTACTGGATGATATTCTAGACTTAACTTTGATATATTACATCAAAGGTCATAGTTAATTCTTTTGTATGATTTTCTCCTATGCTTTTAGTTTGTCTCTAGTTTGTCACTGAGAGAAAGGACTTTTACTTTGTAAAATTTATTTGCAAATTTCTCCTGTTGCTATATTAATCTTTGTTGATCTGGGTTTATAGTGACCTCTCTTAGAGAAATTGTTCTGTATAACCTGTTTATTTTCTTTTTCTTTTCATTAGGATTTAGATGATTGCTTCAGCTAGATCCCGGAGTTTTTTTTTTTTTTTGTTCAGTTATCTTCAGGATTATTTCTGTTTTACATTAGTTAAGCTGTTTTCTTGATGACCTACTTGGCTGTCACAGTGTCCAGACTAAGTCTTTCTGGGTATGCTTTTTTTACAAGGGTGTTTCTAGAAGTCTGACTGCTTGAACAGCATACAAATAAAACAGTGGTTCATATCTTCTTTCTGATGATGTGCAAAATTTGCCACAGCATCTGTTACTTTTGGTGTTTTTCCATCTTGGATTTAGCCATGGTATTGGTGTAAATAGATAGGCGTGTTGTCTTTTCTGTCTAATCTATTGAATACTGCAATTTCCACTTTATTCAAATTCTTGTTAAAATGTCAAGCTGCGACTTTCCTTGGACATTATTTATTTAAATGTGGCACTTTCTTACTAAGTAAATCTATTTCTTTATTAATTGAGAGCCACACCTGCAAGAGTAAACCAGTGACAAAACAAAGTAGAAAATATATTCCTGCTAACCCCCTTCATATCTCTAGAACATCAAGGACATATTTATATATGCTGATTTTGACTGTCAGCAGTTAAAAATGCCGTTAAATGTATTGACATGTAGCATAGACTGAAATTTTGAACCTTCCATAAAGTTGAGTGATACTAAAACAAACTTGTCTAAAAATGTGCCTTGGATATGAAACAAGGCAAGAAATAGTAAACTATTCTGCAGTTCTTTTATCTGATCCCATAATCTGTAGGCAAAATTCTGGGAGTGGATCCTTTCTCGAATAGTGTAGTGGTAATTTATTTTTCATTATGATCAGCAACTGAAAGATTAAAATGTTTATAAACAGAGCTCTGTGCTCAGGTAGCATAACTGCAGAGCAGTGAGAATGTTGCAGAGCAGTGAGAATGTTGTAAAGCAGTGAGGGAGAGTGTCACTGAAGTGACTTTTCAGCTTTCATGAGATTACAAAAATGCAAGGCAGGGTATACAGGGAGAAAACAGACTGTAAAAGCAAACTAAAATCAGTAGTATTTAAAAACAATTATTTTAGCAGTCCGAGATAAGGCCTTTTCTATTCATAGGCCTTAGAATTTGCCATTAACTACAGACTTAAAGTACTGCTGCTGCAAAATTCACCATTTTAAAGACTATAGACATATGCACAAACATTAAAATGTGAGTAGGTTGAGAAACCAAGTAATAAAAAGTTTGTAAGTGCCAGAATGAAAAATATCTCCGCAATCTTAATTTGCCATCCAACTGCCTATGTATTATGATATAGAAGAGCATATTTAAAATATTGCCTAATTCATTACAGCTGACAGTGCACAGTATTTAGAGTCTTCTCTGAATCATTACCTCACAGACTTTTCTATGAAATGTCTCTCTTGCATCTGGAATCACCACAAAAATTCATTGATTTATTATCTCAATGCCCATGTGAAATAATGGAATTATCCCTATTCGATTGTAAGAAGCTGAAGTATGGAGAGGCTAAGGTCAAAGGAATCCATTAATTTCATGTGTTTAACTGAAAAGGCTGAGGCCTCATTTTTCAAATAAGGTAGTATTTTTAGCAATTTGTATGTCTAGAGGAGAGGTACTTCTGACAACTTTTACAGTCTGAGAGCTTAACACTTAAAAAATCAGGCTATGTGGTTGCAATTTTCACTTGTAGAAGAACCTCTTTGAGGCAGAGCAGCTGGGGACAGCCAGGAAAGGGGAAGATTTCCAAAACTGTCTGGACGAGCTCAGTCCAGATACAAGCCTTGTAAAGCTTTGATGTGTGCAGTGAGTACAGAATTTCTAATTTGTTGTCTTTCACGGGTCCCTATACCCATGTGTGAGTGGCACTTTAAAGCTTTATAGTTGTGGCCATTTAAGATGGTAGTTCACAGGGACAGTGACAAATGAGTCCTTGAAACGTTTGTATCTTGCTCAGGTTCAAAGCTGTGGTACAAGGCATGGAGGAGGGAAAGGTGAGGGAGAGTGAGGTGGGGATAAAATCGTAAGGCATGATGCCAGACTCTTTTTTCGTTTCTTTTTTTTTCCCCCCTTAATATGTAGAAATCATCACGCTTTTCCTTATTTCCCTCTCACAAATAACCAAAGTGTTACTGATAATGTTTTCTAAATGTTTCCAGGCTCAGCCAGATTTCCAGTATGGAAAACATCAGCTAGAACAATTATTGTTAGGCAAGTTTAAAATAACTGATCCAACTTCCTCTCCTGGAAAGTATTGGCTATGGTTTTCTCAGCCACCTGCCCTTCTGGTAATTCTAAATACCTCATTATGCTCAAAATTACACCAATACAAGTCCAAAACAATTTAATTTTTGTAAAAGAAATAACATTAGTGCAAAAGTGATATCAAATAATAAAAATGTCAAAAAATATTTAAAATAATTCTTTGGTTAAGAAACGCATGGTGCCTGATAGAAATATTCTGAATATCGAACAGCTAAAAATGACGCAATGAAGTATGGTTGGGTTGTTTTTTTTTTTAACTCAGTAAGTATTTAGAAGTATTTCTAGGTTCAATTGCTTTTCCAGACACACTCTGACACTTTTTTAGGAGAAAGCCCAGCTTTTTCTCCAACTTATCTTCAATTATCTGCATTCTGACACTCAGTAATTCCAGACAAGCAACTTAATTTACATAAAATCTTTTTTATTTTCCAAGACCAGATTAATCCCTCAGCTAAAGCACAATGAGAAGTGCCTATATATCTTTTAGAATGAAATCCACTGATGCCGTGCCAAAGCATCAGAGACCTCTTGCAGTTTGTGTAAACCAGGAGTATAATTACATGACTTTAAAACTGGAGCAAATGAGAGGAGTGAACTAATTTTAATGAAGTTACATGGAATGAATACTGTTAGGACAGCTTCTATTCTATTTTCAACTGTAAGACAGATAAGAAGATAATACTTAAAGAGTATATCAATAAAAAGGACAGAACAATCATGCGTCTGTACTCAAAAAAAAGTACAAATTATGATAAATTAAGCATATTTTTCCTCTTTTTTCCTTTTGCAAACTAAAGTAAGAAGTTAAGTATCTATGAGTGTCTTTTCTCTCTAGGCAAATGCCATTGTCCAGAAATTCTATTTTGATGAAGAATTATAGTCAGGACTCTGACTTTTGCCTTACTTCTGCAGTAGCAAGCACAACAGTGTCTTAGCAAGACTAAGATGACTCTTATTCTGTTTATGTTGCCTTTATTTTCTTACTAATCTGGAAATTAAAGTATCAAATGGCATGTCAGACTTTGTACACACATGGAGCTAAGTCGAATCATTCATGTATGTACGTTGGCTTTTCGTCATAGAAGCAGCAATTTTACTTCTTCTATATCCTGTTTTTAAATTGTGATTTACTAGTTTCTTATAGAAAAAGAGGGTCTCTTTTCTTTGCTAATAACTTCATTAGTTCAAGTCTCATGCAAACATTGTTTTATTTTAAATTGTTACTTTAATAATAAGAAAAGTGCACAGAAAATGTATTGCATTCCTGTGAAACCAGTCATTTCAGGAAATGATAAAAATATTAGGCATATTGTGAAATGCTTGGCATTATAAGCATTACAGGCATTATAGGTATTGCAGGCTTCTGTCAAGGCTTCTAAGAACTCTAAGGAGATTGTGTGGAGCTAGCTTCTTTTTCTGAAGGTACATACAAGGATAAGAAGCTGTAGCTCCCCTTTTGTCTCACCCATATTCTTACACACATGCACATATGTGCATGGATAACATACATGTAACACATGCTTTGATACATATTCTGAAGTGCATTACACTGTTTTGTGAACTGCATAAACTAAGATAGTGAAATACTGCATCATTCTTTGTCATCAATTTCTGAAAATGTGTGACTATTCAAATAAAAAAGTCCTTCCTTGTACCATCAGAGAGCTTTATTTCTTAAACATACATAAAGACAGTGAAAAAAACAGGGTAAGTTAGTTTGATCTTTTTCTTATAAGCAGAAAAAAGACCAAGCAGAGCTAAGAGATACAATTGGGAAGATGCTGGGGAAAGAGGACAGGAAGAGGAAAGGAAGAGAAATGAGAAATTTAAATCTTACAAGGTGTGAAGGAAAAAACAAACAAGCAAGAATCGGGCTGGATTACAAGAAATAAAAATGAAAGAGGTTGAAATCATTCATCTTGAACTCTTTCTGTCAGTCAGGAAACACTGCCTTAAACAATCTAAATGCAGTTGATCCATTGACTTGTCAATCACAGGAAGATTGCAGTACACTGATTCCAAAGCCTGGTTTACACCACTGTAGGAGTTACTGAGTGAGGATTAGGGGAATAGGAGGCTTGCTTGAGAATAGTTTCTGAAGGAGGTTAAATGAGAAAAAAACAATGAGCAAAACAAAAAAGATAAGAGGAAAATTGAAGAGAAAGAATTTTCCTGCAATGCTTTAATTTATTTTCATAGAGATTCTCACGTTTACCATTTTCCTGGGACAATTTTTTTGTCCAAAGCCATTATTTGATGCCCATGTGTAACAGGTGCTTGGTGATTAATGCCTCCTTAGATAAGGAAAAGTTATTGTGATACCTGAAGTCTGGCTCCATGAGCAGCAATTATGTGGGCTATTTCATGGCATGAGCTTTACCTACCTCACTCTTGGTTTGGAGCACTGTAGTAAGCAACAAATGATCATTTTCAAGCTTGAATGCTCACTTAAGTCCTATAATATTAAATAAATAACCAGGGCAGTCTGTGCTGGTGGAGCCAACACTTCTGAGCAGTTTCTTTCAGACAAGATGCTTCTTTCACTATATGCATGGCTTCTGAAGATTTATACTTGAAAATGTTGGCTTCGTTCCTCAGAATATTTCTGTGCCATCTGTAAATTTTCCACTCCACTATTTTGCATTGTCCATCTGTTTAGATTAATCATTTTCTCATAGGTCCTGAACACAGTGTGTAATCCTAGATAGTTATGTGAAAGACTATTTACCTGTTGGTGTCAGAACCTTGCAATATTTAAGGCATTTATTTCCCCACAATTCCTGCAAGGTTGGGAGAGAACAGTTCTCTTCATTATCTGAGGCAGAAGTCTAATACCAAACAATGCTTAATGCAAAAGTCTTTCACTCAGGTAGTGGCAATTTTGCAGATTGTGTACTGTGTGAATTCCTGCACCTGGGATGCTTTATCACTTTACACTGGATGCCACTTCATTGCTTGAGGACCTACACTGAAAATTATCTCCTGACAGGATTGCCAAAACAGACATCTTCCCAGCTATCCTATTTTCTCTTAGGGGAATGCTGTTGTACCATTTCCAATGAATGATAAAGAGTTTGACAGTCTATGTGGTTGTGGATATACACATTCCTTCCAAAAAAGCAATATTTGGGACACATGTGTGGGAAGATAAAACTTATATTCTAATTTTCATTTTAATATATCAGGATCTGGAGCAGTCTTCTGCTTTTATGTGAGAACACCTTAATCAACAGAATATAAAGGAGAGAAAAAACCACACCAAAACAGTTTCATTTCTATAATGTAATTATTCATTGGTATAAGGAGAAAAGAAAACAAAGTAGTTTTAAACTGGGATGTAGAAGAGTCAGGCTTAGAGTGCTGTTTCGGTATATTTTATATTTTGCAACAACTTCAGAAAGTAAGACTTTCAATTTTTATATCGGGTAAAGTAAAAGAGGCCACTAAAATTGATTTATACAAGCAGAGGATAAAATCTACAATTTTTTTTTAAAAATCACTGACTTCAAAAATCATAGTAGGCTGGTATTAAGCATTAACAGATACTGACGTATCAAGACACAGAAAGAATCACTTCAGCCTTTAGGCTAAAGAAACCTATTTTGAGTAAAATTTATGTAGTGACTTTTGGCAGTTTTTTGGCAGAATTGAACAGCAACAGGATATCCCCCATCTGTTACTGCAAGCAAGAAAGAAAAGAGTTTCATGTTCTGCCACTCATCTTACATTTTCCATTGCTGTTTTTTACATCATACCTCTCCTTACTGACATGAAAAATTAATGATGGGACTTTAAAATTTGTGTGTGCATTACTCCACGGTCAGGATTTATGTGGGCTAGCAGATTACCACTAGAGCTCATTTCCCTTGTACTTAGACATATGCCTTTTGGATGTAAACCAAAAGAAATAAAACATTACTAAAAATGTGCAGGAGTATCCAAAACTGTAGTGCTATAATCAGCAAAGAAGGCATAGAAGATAGAATCATAGGATCATAGAATGGTTTAGATTGAAAGAGACATTTAAAGGTCATCGGGTCCGAAATCCTGCAATGAGCAGGGACATCTTCAAATGGATCAGATTGCTCAGAGCCCCATTCATGTTCAGCTCTGCCAAAGTTGTATGGGTGGAAGGCTACAGAGGGTGGAAGCCCTTTGTAAAACTCCACAAGTTCCAGTTCCAGTTAAGGGGACAGAGAAAGGTTGCCTGTTTGGAAAGAGGTTCCCATGCAACTGCTCTTTCTGCACTGCCTATGCATCGTTCTTTCCTTGGCTTCATGCCATAACCACTGCAAGAGAGCAAATCAGATGTTTCTTCCTGGAGCTCTCTAAAGTGACCCAAATCAGGGCAAACATAAACACAGTATAGTTTCAAAGGCTATTTGTATGTAACAGCAGGAAGAATAATCAGAACTTCATTCAAAATTCAACATGTTAGTGACGTTTAAGATGAGTAAAATTTGTTTTCATGCTGAATTAGATGAGATTCTGGACTATACCATGAGCACCATATGCAAAGGAAAACAGAAATGAAAGGTAAGGGAATGCACGTGTCTGAACAGCCAGCAAAGAATTGCTAATAAAGTCCTAAAGATCTCAATTTCTCCTTGTACTTTAGCAACTGTAAAGTCATAGTGAGCTTACAAGCAAGAACACAGCGAAAAGAAGGCTGATTTAATCTCATTCTTTGGAAACCTGGACTATTTTATTCAGCACTGAAACTATCAACAGCAAAATTTGGGGGAAATATACTTTATCATTCATTAGATATGAATGTTGCTATGTGACTAAACAAGAGATTTCAGATGTTGTCTGAACTTCTAAGCAATTTGCTTTTTACGGTGAGAGTATACTATTGTTCTTAGTATATATAGTATACTATAGTATACTCAATATACTCAGTATATTCAATAGTATACTCTCACCATAAAAAGCAAATTGCAATCTGATCGGATCAGAAATATATGAATATTTTACTATGGCATGTTATCTATGAATAATGGAAAATTTGTGGGAGCTAAAAAGTAAATAATTGCTTCAGATATACTGAATTTCATGTCATGCAGTCTGTCCATTGTTAAACTTTCAGAAAACATTAACCCAGAGTATGGTACTCTGTTACACTACTATAAATGCCACCAAACATCTAGAGCAGGTACGAATATGCCAATTTTTAACTGTTTGAAATAGTTGTACTACACAAAATGAAACTTTAAGAAATATGTAATTAAATCATGAATTAACAATTTTTAATGCTGTTATTTGAGCAAAGTGAGAAAAATTACAAATTGGTCACTATAAAAATAGAGGGGTGCTCATAAGAAACTGTTGGAGAAATGTGATTCAGAGGCACATACAAAAAAAGACTGATGGCATCTAGGGCAATGCATGACAGTGATACTTGGCTAGACATGAAGACAATTAAGTTTAGGTTTTTATATTTAGAAATATACAGACATACTTATGGCCCCATTATAGCTGATGGAAATTTAAGCAACACAGTTGGGGTCTAAAAGCAGTTCAGTTCACCTTAGAACAGTCACTAAGGCTAAGACTTTACTGCAAATAAAACAATTCCACAGCTTAGATACCTATAGCACTTGAATTTAGGTTGCTTAATCTTGTACTTAGTTCAGTGTCCTGGGTTCAGCAGTAGCAGTCATTTTTGGTCCTTCTTAGTAGCTGGTGCAGCGCTGTGTTTTTGACTTTCGGCCTGGGAACTGTGCTGATAACACCAATGTTTTTAGTTACTGTTCAAATGTTTAGACCGACCAAGGACTTTCTGAGTCTCATGCTCTGCCAGGGAGGAGGGGAAGCCGTAACTCACACAGTTGTTCTCTCACTCTCCCCTCTTACTCCCCCCTGCTCCTGGACGGATGGGGAGGAGAATCGAAAGAATGTAAGTCCCATGGGTTGAGATAAGAACAGTCCAATAACTAAGGTATAACACAAACCACTGCTGCTACCACCAATAATAATAATTAGAAGGGAAATAATAAGGGAAGAGAATACAACTGCTCACCACCCACCAAATGATACCCAGCCTGACTGAGCAGTGGTCTAACCCTTCTGGGTCCCTGCCCCCAGTTTTTACATCCTGGGCATGACGTGCTGTGGTGTGGAATAGCTCTTTGGCTAGTTTGGGTCAGGTGTCCTGCCTCTGCTTCCTCCTGGCTTCCTCTCCTCCCTGGCAGAGCATGAGACTCAGAAAGTCCTTGGTCGGTCTAAACATTTGAACAGTAACTAAAAACATTAGTGTTATCAGCACTGTTCCCAGGCTGAAAGTCAAAAACACGGCGCTGCACCAGCTACTAAGAAGGACCAAAAATGACTGCTGCTGCTGAACCCAGGCCATTCAGTCATACATCAAAAAACTTCATGTGGTGGCTCTAAGTGCTTAATTTCAGGAAGTCATCCTGGCTGTTTAATTTGTGCTCAAAGTTTTTGTTTCTACACTGTCCCAGTTTCAGCAGCTCAGTGCCTGGCTTCCACCTTTGCTGTAGCAGGATCCAAAATCTACCCGAAGCAGCTGTTAAGACTTTGGAAGGATCTGATCTGAAAACCTTGCTCCAGATATGCCTAACTCCACATAAAAATTTGAGATCCTTCAAATTCCATCAGAACGTGCTCTACTTTCTAGAACATATCTAATACAAGAGATAACAGTGATTATTATTTTATTAAGAAATAATTTAGTCAGCATTACAGCTGGCTTTCAGGTCTGTGAGCACATTTTGCTGGCTCACATGCAGCATTTCATTCACCAGTACCTGCAAGTCCTTCTTGTGGTGTTTTTGCACACAAAACTTTTCTGCATGTAATTCAGCCTATACCAATCTTGTAATCAATACCACACAAGTTCTTTTTTTATTCAGTGCTATTGGTTTTGGGAAGAAATGTTGTTCAGTATCTCAAATCCTCAAATCACTCAACAAACAATGTACTGAACTTTGTTATAACAAAGTGTAAACAAAAGGGGAAGAAAAAAAGACTGCACTCTGTCTCAAAGATTTTTAAATTGAATGTTTAATGTTTAATTTCAACCTTAGTACTGAAACAATTTCTTTTTTATGTGGTCCGAGGCATATGCATTACTGAAAGCTTTTAAGGACAGAACAGACAAACTTTATCAAGCGTGGCTAAGTTGATCCTGCACTGCAGCTGAGAGAAAGAGTGAATGACCTTCTGAGTTCCTTTACAGGCCTGTTTCCTATTGTTTTGTTAGTATTGTGTATAATTCATGATTATAGGATATTGGAATTCCCAGAAAATCAGAAACCATATAGTAAAGTGAATTTATTTATGTATTTATATATCCACACTGTTAGTCCTTGAAAAAGCTCTTAAATTGGTGCTTTTAAAGAGATATAAAAACACAAGCTATTTCTCATCTTGTATTTTTCAACAGGTAGAAGTCTCAACAAAAATAAATCCAGAGTGTTCTATTAGAACACTTTATTTTGTAACTAGCATGATTTTAATATGAATTTATAAAATTGCAGGTTTGAGAACATAAGATTTATTTGATTTTAGACTTACTTATGAAGCCTAATGATAAAAGCAGTTATGCCATGTCTGTGCAGAGCCAGATTATCTGGTAGAGTAGATTAGGACCAGTTCAATATGTACTTGCAAGGTCAGGTCATGAATGGTCACTGCCTGCATTGGAAAAATCATATATTATGCTTTTGTGCCAGATTTCTTGTGTATTTTACGTGATCTTTTGAGTCGTCTTGTATCTAGCCGTCCCTTTACTTTCCACAAATCTGCGCTATCCAGCACTTTTCTATCTGCTTTTTGCTTCATAGCTCAGCTGCTGCCCCAGGAGGCAGCTGCACTGGAAGCTGACTCTGCTTGGTATAGCCACTGTTTCTATTTAACCTTCCTTTAACCTGTGCTCTAGTAAGCCCATAAATACTGCTCTGGAAGAAGTTTTGCAGGTGTTGGTATTTCTGTTTCGAGCATATGAATACTGATGTGTGCCCAGCCACTGAATCACTGCTGAGCTTGGTGGGACACTGAGTGTGGAAATTGTGCAGTCCAGACTAACTGACCTGCTAACTTCATCACCATCTCTGTTGGTTTGTCTTCATTCCACTCAATTTCTGAGTTTCTAAAGAGAAAAATGGATGTTAACAGATAGTTGTGCTATAAGGATTGTGATCAGATGCAAAAGTTTCAAATGGACACAGTGACATTCCCATGTGTCACATGCTATGGAAGAATGGGTGGCTGTTAGCAATTCTTTACTAGCAGAATAAGTTTAACTAAGCCTGTGTTAGGTCTTGGAGCATTGGTTTCATTTCTCACAATGCTATGATGTGAGCTCAGGAGTGTCTTTCTCCCTGATATTCTGGGATAATAAAAACCATGGCCAACCTTAGCACAGCAAGAGAAGGAATTGTTCTGTTTTGAGCAAGGATATGAAAATGCCTATTTGCTCAGGAGAAGAGAAGGCTGGATGCATGCGTCTAGTAGTGTTTCAAAACATGGTACTGCAAGTAAAGATAAGTGCGCAGGCAAGAAATATTATCATCAGTGAGTCACCAAGAAAGCAAAGTTTTGCAAAATGCGCATATCATGAGATAGTTGGCAATATGTTTGTGTCTGCTGGATATCCTTCTGCAAGGAGGGGGTTATCATTCCTTCCCAGTTGTGTGCCTATAAAATAGAAACCAGTTTGAAGGCAAAGCATATACATTTAGATACCCATACATACCCATAGAAGAGAACCAACAGTACTGCTCACCTGGGATACCTGTAGACCCCATATGGATACCAAAACTAATTTTCCTTGGTTTCCACTGTAGCAAGTAGCCTTAGACATTAGGAGACACTTGTGCACTATCCAGAAAAGCCATTTACAGATCTAGAAACAATGTCTTCATTGTCTACATTCCCAGGAAGGATCAAGCCGTCTTCTCATAATTTGGAAAAATCTGGTAGGGTTTCCTGCTGACACTTAAAATGCCCTTTATTTCTTGAGGCCCTCAGGTCTCCATGGTGGTCCTTTAGAGAAGGAATGAAGCAAACAGCTTAAGTCAGTAACAGCTTTAAACATACTTTTAGTCCTTCTCTTCACTCAGGGCATCAAACTTGAGAGCACTGGATGACTATTCTGAATATGGCAATAATATCTCACAGGAAACACAGATAAAAGGCATCAGCAGAAGTATATAATTCCATTGGACCCACCCCCATATCTCAGAGTTTATGCTATTCAATGTATGATACTATCAGAGAACTGTTGTGGCTTGTCTGATTCAGTTGTGCCTAAGCAAATACCATGTTTAGAAGGAAGGTGTTCTGGATGAGGTGTCAGCATTTGAAAGACATCAACATGAAGCTATATCTTGCTACTCAGAATGTATAGTTACACTTATCAAAATGTATTTATTAGCAGCTTATCAAAATGTACAGTGTAGAACTGCTTTGGCGGTGAGGTGTTTCATGTCTCATAAATTCTAGCAAGATGTGTTGCCAGCAGGTCATAATTGCAAACTCCTCAGTGCTAGAAACCTAGCAGGAAAAGAATGGGAGGAAAGGTGATTGCATTACCCTTTTGCTCAGGGATTGGGAAAGAAACATGATTGCAAAGAGTTTGAGTAAGCAAGTATCACACAGCAAAGACAATAAAGCATAGCAAAAGAACAAGCAGAAGCACTTCCATGGTATTAAAGGATTAAACAGCTCATTTGTGTGCCTCTGAAGGTATAGAAGACACAGCAGGATTGAAATACTAGACTAACTAGCTTATTTTAGAATAATGAGGAGGGTTCAAGGCTAGAGCATGATAAAAAGTGATGTGTTCGTATCTTTAGACAGAGAATGAGAAATAACATATAAACAAATTATTTCCTATTTCATAATTATATTAGCCTCTCAAAACTTTACAGAATAGAATTGAATATACCTGTTGTGGTTTAAGTCTACAAACTCACACAGCCGCTCTCTCACTCACTCCCCACTCTTTCTTCCCTCCGCTCTTGGAGGGATGGGAAGGAGAATCGAAAGAATGCAACTCCCACAGGTTGAGATAAGAACAGTTTAGTAACTAAGGTATAACACAAATCACTGCTGCTACCACCAATAATAATAATGACAAGAGAAATACAAGGGAAAAGAATACAATTTCTCACCATCCAGCCCGACCAAGCCGTGCACCCCCCACCGTGCACCCCCACCACCCTTCCGGGTCTCCGCTCTCCGTTTCTACATCCTGGACATGACGTGCTGTGGTATGGAATAACCCCTTTGGTCAGTCTGGGTCAGGTGTCCTGTCTCTCCTTCCTCCCGGCTTCCCCTCCTCCCTGGCAGAGCATGAGACTCACGAAGTCCTTGGCCAGCCTAAACATCGCCAAGCAGTAACTGAAAACACTGGTGTTATCAGCACTGTTCCCAGGCCCAAAATGAAAAACACAGCGCTGCACCAGCTACCGAGAAGGGGAAAAATGACTGCTACTGCTGAACCCAGGACATTCCACCCCTTATTCCATACCATTCACGTCATGCTCAGATCCCACATTTTCAATATACCATCACATGTATATATATATATCCACACACACAGAGGGAGAGAAATCATCCCTTAGTGCATGGACCAATCCCTATAAAGCTGCTGAGTCCATTCAGTCCCTGATGTTAGGCTCCATCTTTTGTAAGTCTTTCAGAGCAGGAGAGGCTGTGTGCAGTGTTCACACTCGTGAATAACCTGGGCAATAGTGTCCATTGCTAAGTCCACCCCTCGATCATGAGTCCATCTGTATGTTGCATCTCTGCCCTGATGGCCTGAAGTGTCATGGGCCCATCAGGCTCAAAATAATTCACTCTCCCCTCCAGCAGTTTCTGCAGCTTGTCACTGGGGACTCCATACAGCTGCCTTCCATCTCCAATGCTTCCAAAGCACTGGAGGGGCCCAGTGGACTAGATACTCGCCCATACTGTCCCATACACCCTGGCACTCGTGACTGTCCAGCCGCAGGGAAAATCTCTTTGTCACCTTACATGGCAGTCTAACCCCAGACAAGGCCCACACCCCACTCTGCTTAACTCTCAGGACCAGACAAAATGGTTGTGGGTAAAACACACTCTGTATGCATGCCAACATGCTGATCCCCATCACAATCAGCAGGCAGGTCTCAAGGGTACCCAAAGGCCAGTTAAAACCTTCAGAGATCTCAAATGATGCTGCTGTACTTGTCACTGGGCCTGGTGTAGCTGCTGTTCTTGCCGGCTCTCTCACCACCAGCTGCTCTTTGCCTGAGTCCAGATCTTCCTCCTCTGCCTTGCTGGGAAGTGCTGCGTGGTCTCCTGCATCCTCCTGGGGCTCGGGCTCCCGGGGCTCTGTGGGCAGCTGCTGGGGAATGATCTCGGCTGCTGCGGGGCTGGGCTCGGCCGCCGCCCCCCCTCGCCGCTCGGTAGCTGCGGGGCTCAGCTCCTCTGCCGCCTCTTGATCCCCCGGGCCGCTCCCCCGGGCTGTTTCGGCTGCTGGCGCCTCCCGGGGCTGCCCACCCTCACCTCCGCACAGCCTCTCGAAGACGGAGGCGAAAATGAGGGCCTGGACGGTAAAGAGCAGCCGAGCTGCCAGGTACAAGTCCATGTCCACATCCATGTCCCTGTCCGCCCCTCCCTGCTTCTGGAGCCCGCCTGTATCACAAGCCATTTCAATAAAGTGCACTGAAACAAGAACCTTAGCCCAAAACTCATATCTGAATGCTAAGATAACAAATACTGGCCATAAGTAAGGTACAACAGACTGAAACCATGAAAACCAGAGCAACAACTTTGAGAGCCAATAAATCAGCATTGTGACGAGTGGCTATTAATCCTGTTGTTATCTCAACCCTTTGAGCCCCACATTGGGCATCAAAAACAACTGTCGTGGTTTAAGTCTACAAACTCACACAGCCGCTCTCTCACTCACTCCCCACTCTTTCTTCCCTCCACTCCTGGAGGGATGGGAAGGAGAATCGAAAGAATGCAACTCCCACAGGTTGAGATAAGAACAGTTTAGTAACTAAGGTATAACACAAATCACTACTACTACCACCAATAATAATAATGACAAGAGAAATACAAGGGAAAAGGATACAATTGTCTCACCATCCAGTATCAAGCCCGAGCAAGCAGTGCACCCCCCACCGTGCACCCCCACCACCCTTCCGGGTCTCCGCTCTCCGTTTCTACATCCTGGACATGACGCGCTCTGGTATGGAATAGCCTCTTTGGTCAGTCTGGGTCAGGTGTCCTGTCTCTCCTTCCTCCCGGCTTCCCCTCCTCCCTGGCAGAGCATGAGGCTCAGAAAGTCCTTGGCCAGCCTAAACATCACCAAGCAGTAACTGAAAACACTGGTGTTATCAGCACTGTTCCCAGGCTCAAAATGAAAAAACACAGCGCTGCACCAGCTACCAAGAAGGAGAAAAATGACTGCTACTGCTGAACCCAGGGCAATACCTTTCGCAGATGCACTTCTGTTCTAAGTCACAAATGAAACAAAAACCAAAAAGAAATGATTAAGCGAATATGATCAAAATGTTTAGGGGTATTACCACTTAATGCTAAATTAGTAGTTGTTTCATGAGAGGGCAGAAATCATAGAATCATAGAATAGTTAGGGTTGGAAAGAACCTTAAGATCATCTAGTTCCAGCCCCCCTGCCATGGGCAGGGACACCTCCCACTAAACCATGCCATCCAAGGCTATGTCCAACCCCACCTTGAAAGCCACCAGGGATGAAGCATTCACAACTTCCTTGGTCAACCCATTCCAGGGCCTCACCACCCTCACAGTAAAGAATTTCTTCCTCATATCCAATCTAAACTTCCCCTGTTTAAGTTTGAACCCGTTGCCCCTTGTCCTATCACTACAGTCCCTAAAGAAGAGTCCCTCCCCAGCATCCCTATAGTCCCCCTTCAGGTATTGGAAGGCTGCTATGAGGTCTCCACGCAGCCTTCTCTTCTCCAGGCTGAACAGACCCAACTTTCTCAGCCTATCTTCATATGGGAGGTGCTCCAGTCTCCTGATCATCCTCGTGGCCCTCCTCTGGGCTTGTTCCAACAGTTCCATGTCCTTTTTATGTTGAGGACACCAGAACTGCACACAATACTCCAAGTGAGGTCTCACGAGAGCAGAGGAGAGGGGCAGGAGCACCTCCCTCGACCTCCTGGTCACACTCCTTTTGATGCAGCCCAGGATACGGTTGGCTTTCTGGGCTGCAAGAGCACAATGGAAGGCTGAAGTGAAAACCTCTTACAAGATTACAGCTAAATCAGTCCTTTTCAGTTTAGGTGCAGTATTGTCAGCACTGGTGTTTGAATGAATCTCTACCTCAGCAATCCATCAATGTGTAAACACTACAAATGCTGAATTTAGCTTTGAAAGAGCAAATTAAAATGTTATTTTTTCTCATTTGCTTGTTTGCTTCTGTTGTGAGAAAGATGTAATTTAAAAAGAATTAATTTATGGTCTGTCTGTGTAGCAGGATTTAAATATCATTAGGTTAGAATTTGCCCTGCTGAACTGGTAAATACAGTAATTTACAGACAATTAGCTGCTTGCTGATGTCTTTCAGATACTGATTACCATGAAACACAGCCCCAGTGCCATGTCTGTTTCTGCCGTCCTCCCACTACTGCCTATTCATCTGGACCTCAGATTTCATAGGCTTTTTTCAGCAGTAAGTAAAGATTTGACATTGTTGGCAAATTTACAGCTATCTGGTTAGTGCCTGGATTAAAATGATGCTGTGCAGCAATCTGACTGAAGCAAACTGGCGGAAAGCATGTGGTCACTTGCAGACCATGTAGGATTTTGCAGTTATCAAAAGATTGTTTATTCTCAATGCATCTAGCAACTCAACCCTATTAAACTATTAGAAAACAGTCATGTTTGTTCTGTTCTCATAGTTATGGATTTGTCAATGTTGTAACCATGTGAACTTGATCTATGTCTTTCCTTGTGAGGGATCTAAAATCTATTGATTGTCTCTATCTCATTTATCATCTCTGCTATCTGAACTGCTAGTGATTGTTTCTACAGAGCATGATACACCTCAAAATCCATGTCTAGTAATCTGCCTCACTTCCAAGCAACATTATTTAATAATACTGATGAAAACCAAGTATATTCCGCAAAATAATGATTATATTATTTAAATTCCTCATAGTAGTCAAGGAAGAAGTACACTCATATGCAAAACATGCAGAAAAAATGAAAAAGAGCTACACAGCTTAAAAAAGGAAGGAAATGGTTTATAATTATCATGAAACCTTAATAGTATTGTCTTTTCTGAACTAATTATTAGTTTTCAATGGTTTCTAAATCCTCCACTATGCTTAGCGGGCATTGTGCAAACTAAAGCATTAGTAATAAAGATATGAAAAGATCTCTGCTTCTGTTTTTCCCTTTTCCTTCCTACCCCATCACTTTCCCTTGGCAATTCAACAGCCCAATGCCTCCTTTAGGAAAGCACATATTAAATGAATAGGCAAAACTCCAGTCTCGTTGCTGAAAGCAATGAAGTCCACAAACATGGGCTCCATTAATACCCCCTACATTATCACCTGTGTTGTCACTTGCTGTTGCACAAATTGAAGCTCTTCCGTAGATTCTGAAAGGAGAAATGGTCTGCAATTTTCATTTACTAGACTACTTAAAATTAAACAAGGGCCCCAGCCCTGGAAACTGGTAGATGCAAGAAATAAGCCTGGATACTATCAATAATTTTCAGAAAAATACTCTCTGATTACGTTACTGAGGGTTTACAGGAGGACATATTAAATTCTTGCACACAGTACAAGCATTGTGATGTACCCTAGTCAATGTGCCTTGCTAATGAAGAGAGCTGCAGTATATTGAAACAAGGTCCTTTTCATTTGAAATTTTAATTGTAAGTATGTCTTTAGGATGCAACCATCTCATCTCTGGGAATCAGACTGACCCCATCAATTCTGTTGTGTAAAACTGACTGCAAATGACAAGAGCTTCTAGTTGTTGCCAGAGTTGGAACAGCATCAAACCAGTAATTTCATCACTAGCTTGCAGCCACTATCCATCCACTGATAAAAAGTCTGATCATGACTTTTGTTTTAAAGTATGCTCACTTTAGAATAAAAGTGAAGTCCATACTTAACAAAAACAACAGCAACAAAAACCCAAACCCAAACCAACAAACCAACAGTTGACTTCTTGTGTCAAAGTAGAAGAACAGGTTTGTTAGATCAGGACAAACATCTGTCTAGCTCACTGATCTGTCTCTGACAATGGCTACTAGTGTACTTTGGGAAAGGCAATCAATCAAACAGGGCAAACACAGAATGATTTTTTATAACTTCCAGCCATCTGAGATTCAGGGACTTTCAGAATGCAGGTCTTCCATGAATTTTTCTATTAATTTTGTCTCATTGCTTTTTGAGCCTGTTTATACATTTGGCATCCACAACATCCTATGGCAATGAGTGATACAATTTAATAATGTGTAACATGAAAAATACTTCCTCTTATTTGTTCTAAACCAGTTGCCTGGTAATTTAATTTTGTTCCACCTTGTCTTTGTGTTGTGAGAAACACTGAATAGTTATTCCCTATTCACGCTCTCCATGCCTGTAACAGTTTCTACAAATTTTTCTCTGTTTTCCCCATAGTTATTTATTTTCCATACTGAAGAATCTTAATTTATTCCTCATGTGGAAACATTCCAAGTCCTCCGTTATACTTATTTTTTGATTTTACTGTGTTCCTTTGGGGTAGATATCACAGTACTTTATTTCTATTCAATTAATCTGATTCTTGACTGTTTTCATAATATTTCTTGCTATTCTGTTTTCTCTTTTGATCACTTCTGAATGTTGAAAAATTGTTTCCAGAGAACTTTTCTTAAGATCTGCTTCCAAGATCACCTTCTTCATGATCATTTGAAATGTAGTATTTTGTTTCTAAACTTATGGTTTGTTTCCCTTCATTATGATAGGTATGAATTTGCATTCACGAAGGGTGAATTTTATTTACATCTCTGTCATGCTGCTGTTCTGTTTTGCAAGACCATTCTGCAACTTTTCCCTGTCAGTTCCAGTGCTGACTCTTGTAATTAGTTTTGTACCATTTTAATATTTTTTGCCTCATTATTTACCTCTTAACCAGATCATTTAAGAATGTGTTTAATATCATGTGTCTAAACATAGATACTTGAGAGACTCTGCTGGTACCTTCCTTCTTTGTGAAAAATCTACCATTTATTCATAATTTTTATTGAATATTCTATGACCAGTTAATAATCCATGAGAGGACTTTTCTTCTTCCTCCTTTGACATTTAGCTGTTTTAAAACAGCCTTTGTCAAAAGTTTCTTAAAAATCTGAATTAACTGAGGAGCTTCAATACTAATTCCTTAACGTAACTCTTGCTCATGATAATAAACATAATTTATAGTTCTTGATCAGGGGTTAGGATTCAGCCATGCTTATGCTGCTGAAATGTCCAGACTTGACACCTGCCAGTGTCTCACCTATAATGAAGAAAAGCTCAGGGAAGCAGCAGGAAACTGGTTTTTGGGTCTCTTCAGGAAATGTTTTCAGTTTAATACCTTTATGCAGTTCCAGTGGAGGACAGTGGGCTCAGCAATACCCCAAAATCTATGTCGGTGATTGACAGAGAATCATAGAATAGTTAGGGTTGGAAAGGACCTTAAGATCATCTAGTTCCAACCCCCCTGCCATGGGCAGGGACACCTCCCACTAAACCATACCATCCACATGGGAGGACAAAAGCTAGAAACTATGTATTTAAAATCAAGATTCAGGTAGCTAGTGTCTAGAGATCCACATTAACTACCCATTTAGAGAACCTCAATATCACTGTAACCAGAGATTGAAGTCACTATGCATTTCACTGCAAATCTCTACTAATACATCTTGGTTGTGAAGACAGCAGTGGTTTCCAAAGATTGAATAGCTTCACAGACTGGTACTCTATAAAAGAGCTCAGCAAACTAACAGGAAGCTAGGCTGGAATGAGATTTTTATGATTAATCTCTTCCTATTTTCTTGGATATCAAGACTGCATTACCTATATTTTATAGTCCTGGTTCATGTGATATTGTGTTTCCCCAACAAAGGCATTTTCTCTCATGTAGCCCTCTTTTAGCCTCTTTTTTTCTCTTTAAATTTATAGGCTATACATACTAGTGTACATTGATAATAGTGATCCATTTGGGATCATAGGATAACAGAGAAGCAGAGGTGTTACAAAATGTAAATGTATATAGTCTTAACTGCAGGAATCCGGAACCAAGTCTACCTCAGTTTCACTGTGTGAAACTCAACAAGTCAAGGAATGCCTAAATTTAACCAAAGAGGCAGATACAATCTTGCACAACCTTCTAGATTTTTTCTTCAATTTTACTGGTTCATAATCATTATTAGTTGGAAATTAGACATAAATTTAATTTCTAAGCAATAAACAAAATTCACTATGGACTATCTTTAGAGTTATTGTACAGACTGAATTTGTTTTGACTGGGGAAAGATGTCAGAATACTGTGCATGGTGTCTGTCAAATATCAGGCGGTTACGAGTAGAAGTTTTTATGCTTGGGTGAAAAATACCAGATTCAGGAGGGTTTAGATAAGGAATGGGAATTGGAGTTTGCTTCATAAGAGATGGCATCTTAGATGAACAAAGCTGTTTTAAATATCTGTAACTGGCATGTATTTAAAGGTGTTGTCTCCTAAAATATACATAAATAAAAAAATAAGTGTTTCAAGGAGCTGAAATCCATTATGATGTATGGAAGAAAATATATCTGAATAGAAATATGTAATAAAGCTGCACTGCTTCTTAGTCTTCCATCCAACATAAAAGAAACATAAACAAGTTTAATATTTATTCTTTGTTAAATCTGTTGAACTTCTGGAGGCACATCATGGTTTATGTTTTGCCTCTTGGACTTCAGTTATGCACCTAAACTTGGACACATATGATTCAGCCTTGTTATGCAAGACAGAAAATCATTACAGGAATAGAGCAGAATTATTGACTTCAACACTGAAGTCAACACTGAATTTTGAGATTAGAATAATAAAATAAAAATTCATGAGGCATATTTATTATCTTTTTCCACTGATAAGAACTTGCTGAGAGAGTAGCTTCCTTGTTAAATAAGCTCTCTGACAAATGTAGTCTGTTTCTATTATCAGAGTAATCCTAATTTACACAAATATGTTTAATGTTCAGACATTTCACAAATAATGGCAACAAATAATTTGTAAGCTGGAGTGCTTTCTTTGGTGCTGCATCCAGTATTTTTCTCTTCACTGTGTCTGGCAACCAGAAAATTACTGTTTGGATTTCCTACCAGTTGGCTCTTCGACCAGGTTTTGGGGCAGTTCCTGATTCTCCCCATTCCTTATTCCCTAAACAGACCTGGAAAATATCATAGAATCATAGAATCATAGAATGGTCAGGGTTGGAAAGGACCTTAAGATCATCAAGTTCCAACCCACCTGCCACGGGCCAGGATTCCTCACGCTATATCACATTGCCAAAGGCTCTGTCCAACCACTTTGGGCAACCTGTTCCAGTGCCTTACCACTCTCACAGTAAAGAAATTCTTCCTAATATCTAACCTGAACTTCCCCTGTTCAAGTTTAAACCCATTACCCCTTGTCCTATCACTACAGACAAATCTTCTTTTCCATATCAGTCTAGATGAGAGTGTGTAGAGGTTGCAGTCATGAAGTATTGTTTCAATTGCCTAGTTGGAAGACAGATTTATTTATGGAGTGTATAGTGAAAAAGGAATACTAAATTTGATGTTATTTATGGAGTGTATAGTGGAAAAGGAAGACTAAATTTGGTGTTTTCAGTAAAACTTCAATTGAATCAGAATTCACACTAAAATGTATTAAACTTCCAGAATTCACAGCCTTTTGATTTTTCAATCTGTAGTCTTTTGCATGTGTCTGAAGAGCAATACAGACTCATGAAAAACTAAAGAATTGATGCTATTAAACACTGCCTGTACGTATGGCTCTTGTGAAATAAGAGTAAAGAAAGAAGAGGAAAAAAGGAAGCAAGAGGATAAAAAAACACTAGGAAACTGTAATTTGCTGAAATCTTCATAGCATCTTAGGCGCAGATTCCTGAGGTTGTATGTAAAATCTCACGTTTAGAAAACCAGCTGAGCCTCCTATTAGAAGCAGTTATTGTATCTTGCAGCTACTCCTTGTATTATAATTTGCACAAAGATTATAAAGAAGTATTATTTCTTAGTGAAAATATAGACCAAGGTATAAAAAGTCACTTTCATTTCTTGACTTTCAATGTGGTTTCTGAAAGGATTAGCTTATGTAAGAACTCAGGCATGATATGTTCTTCCCTTGAGACAACCCATATTCATTTAACAAAGGCTAAAGTCCCCAGCCACGCACCATGGAGTCGTCTTTGTCTCTCATTTAGCACAGGCTGCCAGGCTGCTTTGCACAGCCTCTGGAGAGGCAGAAAATAGGTATGTGCACTGCATTCAGAAGCAAAACAGAAAAAAAATGAAATAAAAAGCTTTATCCATACCAGGAAACAATTTTTGAGACCCGTAAATATTAACATAGATTTTTACTGCAGAACAGCATACAGAATTCCCAAAGTTTATACAGAGGAATGTTTTCTAATGCAATTTCATGCCCAAGAAGCTCAGCAGTTCACTATATGCAATAATTTGAATCCAAAACTGAGTATCTTGTATCCTTCTTCTGGTTACTGGTGTTTTTGGAGGATACAAGCTGACTTCAGGGATTCCTATTTTCCTTAATGTCAACTAATATCTGTGTTTGTGCTGGCCTGGACTATAGAACTACTCCTTTGACCTTCTTATATTTATTTGTGGAACTGATGTCTAGTCCCAAAATTTAAATTGTATTTGATCCTTCTCCTGCCAAATAAGGTATTAAGAGTCCAAAAGCCTTGCTTTTGCCTGGGATTTTCCTCCTGCCGTGAGATGAAGTGCAGTAAGCTCCTTTCTCTTCAGTCAGGTACAGCTGCTATGGATAGATCAGACCCTCTTAGCATGTGGATACTGTGTAGGAATAACGCCAACACATAGGAACACAAGACCATAAAGTAAGTAGAAGTCCCAACAAAACTTATCAGAATTACTTTATTTCAGATTTCAGATATTATTATTATAAGTTGTTATAGGTCTAATGTTGTTTATACTATGTCTAAAACGTACAAATCACAGAAAAGGATAATTCCTATATATTCTGCTGCAGCCCACTTTCAACCAAGTGTGGACAGTAGTATGACCAAGAAGTTGTTCTGCTCATGCTCTTTGTGGAAATGAAGGATTTAGAGAAGGAAAGCAGGCAATTTCACTGGGCTGCAAAGAGAGCAGAAGAGATATCTTGACCCTACAGAGCAGTAATTAGGGCATACATAGGGAGGACATTGCCCTGGATTTTGAAGTATTTCTGTGATGAATGTTGATATTAGAACATTATAGGTAAAATATGTGAAACACCTCTGGGTGAGGATAATGCTTACAGCTCTATTCACTTTCTTGTTTACCCAAAAGAGTTGCCTACTTCATCATGTCCCCTCTTGCATTTGTGCTGTGTGGCCAAATGACTTTTACATTCTTCTGAGTACAATGACAGTTCCAGCAAATCCGATAGCAAATACTATTTTTATCCAATTGGTCCTTTGTCCGGTACTTAAGGTACAATCCAAAGCTACTTGGGCTTAAATTTCCTCAAGTAGTGGAGAGCGATGAGGCTGCACATCCACCTTACTAAAGGAGATGTGATATCAAATTGATGTTCATGCACAGAATTTAAAAGGCAGCTTTGTGTCCTCAGCCTTTGTTTCTGTTTTAAATGCTAAATTCTTCAAAATGTGGCTTTAAAAACAAACCCTCCACTGATAAGTCTGAGTTTTTGATCTCTGGGGATAGGTGAACTTAACTGCAAGTTTAAGAAAGGCAGCAAATGTCCAAAAGAGAAACCAGTGCCCTTTTGGTTTTTTAAGGAAGTGATTCATTTCAATGACTTTCAATTTCATGACTTTAGAAAACTTTCTTTTAGCAGGTACATTGGTGGGAGGGTGATTCCATTATCTATATTGCCACCTCTTTCTATAGGCTATTTACAAAATCAGGGTATCTAACAGAAAGTTCTGTAGTGACCAGATGCTTAAGCTATACATTTTATTTAATAATTTATATACATGTTAGACCTTTGTAACTAATACATTTTTCATCCACAAAATTCACAGATCTGTAGAATTTGAGATCATCTCAGAGACATCTATGTTCCGAGCTCATCTCAGAAGAGTAGAATGTCTGCTGTACATCTCACATTCCTTGGTTGCTTCTCTTAAAAGATAGCAGATCTGTATACATTTCCCATTATTACAAGTCCCTGTCTTAGCCAGGCGGCAGACATCCTAGGGCAATTAAGAAAAAAACATTTTTGTTTTAAATTCAGTGCCAGGAGTTCTTATCACAGGAAAATACTTGATGGAAAAGAAATAAAATGGCAATCATGTGTTCTGAATTTTACATTGAGCTGAAACAACATTCCAGAAATATTACTGGAGATAAGCAGTCAAAGGGGATTTCTGATAATTAGGTGTGATTTCCAACGGAATAATTAAGCCAAAATGATGCAGAGGCATTTCACTGTCTTTTGTTAATATACAGTGTGACTTCCTTTGTCTTTTCCTTTTTTTTCTACTTACATTTACTGTGGTGTGTTGAGCTAAGCTTACTGTGGGCAGAAACTAACTTCTATTTTATACTTGTACAGCAGCCACAACATAGAGCTTAACTGAAACACCAATAAGGGATAAATAATCCTCATTTAATACATGACAAGATAAGAAATGATGACTAGTGTTGGACTATATCTAGTACTAAGAGGTGTAATAGTCTTTTAGAGTGTTTCTGAGATAGATATAAGAAATGTAACATCAGATAAAACTTTCTACTGTTAGACCCGTACAAAATGTTTTTGGTAGCGCTGATACTGGTGTAACCCTTGGACTGTTTTTTTTTTTTGTTTTTTTTCTTTTCTTGTAGAAAGCTGCAATAAAGAGCAACATTACAGCTGCTTCATTGTGAGATATGTCATGGTGCTGAGAGTGCCAATTGTCTTTGTGGGCTTGATCAACCTCACCTGGGACCTCCACCTTCTGCCTGGTCCTTCATTTCTGTCCTGAAGCCTGAGCTGTAGTGTAGGTATGCCTGTTTCCTGGACAGGCCTCAGACCTATGTTGTAGGTGGATGGTTTTCCTGGATGGACCTCTCGGATATATGTCTGAGCCTGTCTCCAACCCTGTCTCCTTTGCTCCTGACCAAGTTCCCTGGATCGACCCTGGACCCTGCTCATCTTTTTCTGTGGCTGTTGAAGGAAGCTGCTACTAGCCCCCATGGGACTGTGCCCTGCTGGTGAGGTACTACCTGTGCTGGAGTCACCCTAAGATCTTGGGTTGCCTTCTCATAGTGGCTGCCTCTCACTATGCCTGAGCATGAGTTCCATCTCTGTAGCTAGAACTGGTAATTTCAAGGGGTAATTTTTGCCAGAATTGCAAAATAAAAAAGTTGCATTGTAGAGAGATGACAGCCTTCTGCTGGTTAAAAAAAAAAAAAAAAAAAAAAAAAAAGGAAAAAGAAGGGACTAGCAAAAAAAAGAAAAAAGCATCTTTTTTACTCACAGAATGCTTAAGTACAATTTTTTATTGACTAATTTTTTGCTTTACATAACTTTATATCATCATGTTGAAACATTAGATGAATAAAACCACATTTCCAGCTGAAAGGAAATAAAATAATAATAAAATGAGCTGAGTAGTGTTTCCTGCAGTGTTCACTAGCTGTCCAAGGATGTGGCTATGGCAGAAGAGCTTATCAACAATTCAATATTCAGTTCCGAAAGATGAGGAAAGCTGTTCTAAAGTAATTTCTTTGACCTCCAGAACAAGTAGTGTTTCTTTAGCTTTTTTTTTTCGCCTTTTGCTGATTGATGTCTGCATCAGTAACACTGTCTGGTTTGTTCTACTATAAATGCTGGAGTTTCTGGAGTGCACTGTATCTTTGTGCTTGGATGTGGGTCTGTGTGTGCAGGTGACTTAGAAAATTATAGCCCAGCTTTGCACCACCATTTAATTCCTGGAAGGGAAACTTCTTGTACCACGTACCGTCACAGTCCATGAATATGACTGTATGTGCTCCTATTTTCCTTATTAAAACAAGAAAAAATCTTTAGAAAGCTTACAGCAAAGGCAGATGGAAAAAAATATTTCCTTTACTGGCTTCAGAAAAGTTCTCAGGACACGCTTTCCAATACAAATCTTTTGCCTGTAGAAAATTCACTTTTTGGATGAGGAAGGTAAATTAAATGAAAAGCATCAAAATCAGGCTATGAGCGAGCATGCCTTCTGATTCATAGAATCATAGAATAGTTAGGGTTGGAAAGGACCTTAAGATCATCTAGTTCTAACCCTCCTGCCATGGGCAGGGGCACCTCACACTAAACCATGCCATCCAAGGCTATGTCCAACCCCACTATGTGTCTCAGCGGAAGCCATTAATGGCCCCAAATGTACCACCTAGTTCTTTATGACTTGGCTGCCAAAAGGCTTGTGCATTCACTTTCTAATCTATTTTCAGGCAAGACTGATAAGATGGTCAGTGACAGTGGTGATAGAAGACTGTGTACAAGCCCAGGCACCTTTGCCTGAAGTAAAAGGGTCATTGTTTACAAGTGTCCTCCCACAGCAGGGTTGTGGGCTCAGCAGCATGCAAGAGACAGACAGGAACAACCAACCTGGGACTGCCAATGTTTTCAACCACTTAAACGGAAGTTCACCATTGCCTAATTAGATAGCTTTGTAATGCTACATTTTTACTTTTGTGTACTTTGGGGACTGAGCTGCATTCTGTTTGTTTCAGATGTGGAACAAATACAGCGGAATACAAATGTACTTGATTGTGGGCATTAGCAAATTAGGTGGTGATGAGTAATCTGTGCTTTCAGGTTCTCACTGAGAACAGTTCTGAATTTACAGCTTAACAGATGTGTCAAGCAGAAAATAAGCTGTATCAAAGTGGAATATTAAACAATAATTATCTTACAATTTGATTAAAATAAATTGCAACTGCCATTTATTCCTCCTCCAGATTTCTCAGTGTCATCTCTGAGGAGAAATACATGAGCCGGTTTTCTAATTTAAGATGGATAGATTGGGAGAACTAGCTCTTTTGTTTTTACCTCCTTTTCCTTGTGCATATCTGAATATTTGATACGTGTAGAAATATACCCAATACACACTTTTATATACAGAAGTGGCCTATTTGCTTGTCTCTGTTGTTTGCTACTCATGCTTAAAAAGAATAAAATATCAGGACAGAAATCAAATCTTCCATATATTTCACTGAAATACCAATGAAAATTTAATCTGATTTATCATCTCTTAAAAATTCTTCCCTCAGTTAAGTGGCATGAACACTTCCTGTTCACAGAAGATATAATACAACAATTTAGAGTGTAATCTTATAGATGTCTATCTACAGTGCGGCTGAAGCTGGACCACTGTGCAGAAAAGACTGCAAAAAATTCATGGTGCCAGGAAGAGAAAAACTCACAGGGAATGGGGAAATGTCTGTTCCAAATACTGTTTGTGCCTTTTATCCATGTCTCTTAAATGGGTATTGCACAGGCAGAGCTCAGATCAGAAACCAGAATGAGAAACATGGTTTCAAAAAGGCCATAGACGTCTGCCCTCTTGTTTGCCCTCTCAGGCTAGTGCACACTGTAGGGCATGAAATGAGGACAAACTGGGCATGCACTGGGCCTGAGAGTCTTATTCCAGCCCAGCAGGAATAACAGTGGTTGCAGGTGAGGGAATCTCAGCAGCGTGAGAGGTCACTTCTGGTCTGGTCACATTCAGCCCCAAAATCCAGACTGTACGTGAGTAGGATTGATTTCAGTTGCTGTGACTCTTGTTTACTTGAATTTGTCCATTAACTATAATATTTCACAAACTGTGTGTGATATTGTTGGACTTCATGGAAGTCCATGGGGACAATATTGTGAAAACAAATGTTAAAAATGCAGTTTTCTACAGATACAGGCTTATTAAATTGAAGAACATTAAGTATTGAAATAAATTATTAAGAAAAATCAAAACTAACAGACAATTGCAGGCATCCTCTTGAGGAGATATCTCTTTTCTGCTCAGCCACAAGCTCAGTAATGGTGAGATATGATCCATTTAATGCAGTTTGAAATGTAAAAGCACTTTAATTGGATTGTATGAACTCTATGCTCTGACACTGCCTTCAAAAATAAATACTGCAGTGTTGTATCAGAACCACATATGCAACCTTTTCTCCTCTGGGAAAATTCAGTACCCCTTTTTTTGTATAAAGAACTGATTTTATTTATCACCACAGAAAATTCTTCTAAAGCTTGCCACAGTTGTTAGGATTTTGCAAAAATACTTATATTGTGTTTGTCCTCATTAGCAAGCTAAGAGGGGTTCCTCCTTAGCATTCACAACCAACTCCAACACTTCAGCGAACAGATTAATAAGGAAGAGAAAATAGGATAAAGAAGCTTTCCATCCTTTAAGAGATTGTTTAGATATGAAGAGATTAATAGCAGCAGCTAGGGATTTGAACTAAGAATCTATCTTCACAAACTTCACAGACAATAATGGCACAAAGAAGTCAAAGACAGATTTAAATAAAAATTGTGTACAGTGCTGTGGGCAGCACCAGGTCCAAAAAGCCAGGAACCCTCACATTTTAACGCCAGAGCTGAATCTTTTACAGTGCAGACCCAGGTTAATGTAGTAACTTTCAGTGTAATGCAGACAAACCAATCTTGGAATCCACATTGTAAAAGGAAAAAAGTATGTATGTATATATTTTGTCAAACAGAAATGAGGTTTATATAAATTTATGTTTTGATTTTGCTCTACATATATGATGATTTTCTGAATCATCCCTAATAACTGTGAAGTCCTATCTGATTTCTATTACACTTGGCAAAATGGTAGGGATCTCAAAAATAATAAAGTTTCAAGTTTTTTGTGAATAAACGAACAGTTAGAGGAGTGTGTTAATTAAAGCCTGCAGTAGAAATTTATACTCTATTAGAATGTGCATGAAAAAGAATCCTGGAGCCTGGAATGAAAAACTTCATTTGGACAGCGCAGTTTGTGAAAAGCAATGATTTAATTGCTCACATCTGGTCAAAGTCAAGCAAGTACAAGGCACAATTTTATAGGAAAACAAGCTTTACTAGCTCCAATGTTCTGGAAGAGATTTGTTTTACTTTGTAAATAATTTATTCCTTCATTTTTTGCAGTCTGATGTGCCTCAGCTTTTGACTGGATTTGGGAGAAGAAATGTAGTAAGAAAAGCCAAGGCATTTCTGAGCCAGTCTAAAGCAGAAAGTCTGGGCAGTCATGTGAAAATAAATTTGTTATGAGATTTGCATCCCAACTTCTAAATCAAATAGGTTTTTATACTAAGCATCCATTATAGTGTGTCTTGTTTCAGTTTTCTTTGTGGTCTTTCTAGATGGCTGTCACCTTACTGTAAGATGTATGAATTCTAATTGTTTCGTCTAAGACTTCTTTTTCTGGGAAACATTATTTACAAAGAAGCCACTCCATACTAAGGCTCAAACCACTTTGTTCCTTCTTCGCATCTCTGATTGAAAAAAAGCTTTTTCCTGAATCTCAGAATCTCTGCTAACTCTGCAACTATGTATGAGAGTGTCTGCAGTAAAACTGTGTAGATGTACATATACATTTAGGCTTCATGAGGCAAAATCTATGAAATTATGGAGCTCTTTCCAAATGCTTATGTCCCAGGAACACAGTATTGCTTAAGTCCAGCTCCAAGACTGGTCAAAGTGTAGTTTCTGACTCTGTTAGTATTGCAAATGTATGACGTCAGACTTTTTTTTCTTTCTTTTCTCCTCTGTTTTTCTGCAATGCATGGTAAATCAAATTTAATGTTTCTAGCATGTAAATGGTAGCCTCAGTAGCTACCATTCAAGCTTAAGAATATTTGCAGTGGGATTTCCTAAAAGGCTTCATAGAAAGAAAGGCTCATTGTTTGAAACCAAATTTATCTTTTGGTTAAGACTGATCAAAATAGTTTATACAGATTTTCATAAGCTTTTTGCTCACACTGTGTATTATTTGGCTTAGTGATCACAACTGAAAAGCATGATTTTAATGAAGTTGAATAAGTAGATTAAAGTAAGTTGCAGGGGCTGACTCATTCCAAAGGTAAACAAAGTAAGCTAGTTTGAGCAAGGCAAGATAGGTCATATATAGCATGTGTATCATCATTACTTCATTTGCTTATTGCTTTATATTCATATTTGAAGTAGACAACATATCCAGATAAAAAAGATTACTTTTTAATTTCCATCTGAGCTCCTTGATATGTTTTTACAAGTTCTTCAGATGAAATAGAGAGCTGTTGCTGCAAAATCTTATTCTAATTAGCATCCCTTTAACACCCAGGAATCAATAATTTGGTTTACAAGCCCCTATAAGGAATAACTGCACTAATCACTTGTAGTGTACCCTTTGTGCAAGGACAAATCCATGCTCTTGTGAATGCCCATGCTAACTACAGATTGATTTCATTGACTCAACTATTTAGCATTAGGTGAAAGAAGCGGTAGGAAAGAGACTGGTGATACTAGCATCTCAGGCAGTGTGTGGAATGTGCAGGGTTGAAAGGGTTTGCAGGCTTGAAACTGTGAGGGAATTTTGCTCAGGGGTGTAGTGGCCACAGACTGCCAAGGATTTTGGAGGTTTTCTGGCTTTGTTAAAATCATGCTGGTGTATTCCACACAATTGCATTCTCACAAGTGCTGGAGGGAAGGTTCTGGTGACCCTGGCTGCTTTTTGTCCCTGCTGCTGTGACTGTGACTTGATTCAGGCCTCCTGGATGCTGCACTCTCTGAGCCACCTTTGCTTCTTGGAAATCTCCAGCACACAGAAGATGACAAGTGTAAGAGCATTAATGTGGGCACATGATTACTAGCAACTTTGATATTAATCAACCAACAATCCTATGTACCAACTAAACATCAATGCCAACTTTTTGGGGAAGGAACAGTCAATCTCGCTGGTCAGTTATATGTAAAGGAACTCTACTGCTTTTCCTGTAGCATTTAAAGCTTCTCCAGGGTATTTCCCTAATGACAAGTTTAAAAGCATTTGACCTGTGGCCAAAGATCTTGTGTCACTAATGCTGCAATCCCAAACATCTGAAAGTGAGTGACCATGTCCTGTTGCTGACAGTGTTCAATGCCAGGTTGGATGGGGCTTTGAACAACCTGATCTAGTGGAAGGTGTCCCTGCCCGTGGTAAAAGGGCTGGTACTAGATGAACTTCAGGAGACTTTCCAACCCAAACCATTATATGACCTAAAGCTCTTCAAGTCTGAGGTGGAGCAAACAGGTCCTGGTAAAGTAACATTTATTTAAATGCATCCGGTCATTACAACAACATTCATGCAGATAGTGTCATATTGTGATGCTATTTTTTTCTTTAAAGTGTTTTTCCAGATGAACGACTTATCTCGGAAATCCGCATGTCGCTCCGGATGCAAGTTACCATGGTTACTCCTGCTGCCTAGCAACAACAGCCTCACGCTGTTGAGCGTGCTACTGCTCATGCCACTCATGCGCAGCGCAGCCCCCTTGAGCTACCATCGCAGACCAATTCCCTTGACATAGGACAAGTTGTTTCGTGTTTGTTTTGCAGTCCAGGACTAGAACTGGAATTGGTGTTTTTATCTGAAAAAGAAAAAAATAGAAAGAAAGACAGATGGGTCTCTCTTATAGCAAGGTAAAACCAGTTGCACCTTCAGGCAGGATGTAACTCAGTATGTTGATGTAAATCCTCAGTTGTGCTGTAAGATACAAAAGTTAATTTTGGGCAGGATTTAAGAGTATCAATTACTTTCTCAGCTCCAAGACAGAACAAATACTAATCAACTATGGCCGGGCTTCTTTACTGGATAAAATGCAGCATTACTTCATTTAGAAACAAGTAATGTTCATTTATGTCATTTAGGAAACAGAAAATGCATTAATCTTCTGCATAAGATTTAAAAATACATTTATATCTTTATATATGGCTCCAAGTCAGATTCTCCAAGTCAGATTCTCTCAATTATGTCAACTTGTTCTGAGTTGATTGCAGATTAAGAACAACAAATTTTATTGGACTTGGTTATGAAGAGCTTCTCAAATATTACCATTTTATGCATGTCATGACTCACAATCATCCAGCCTTAGTATGCAGAGGTCTGCAGTTGATGTCACAGCCTTGGGCTATGCATTTCAGAGCATTTTCTCAGACTTGCAATCACTTTTCACCTGAGCACTTAGAAAGTATTTGTGGTCTAGCTGGATTGCTTACACAAACAGAAATTCAAATTGCTTATGTAAGTCAAGTTGGGCACTTTTTGGTGCAATCTTGTCTGTCTGTAAATAAGGATGCCCTTGTCTTCCTCCTCAGCTTTTCCCTCTGCAGCACTCACCAAACTCATTGCCTTACAGTAGGAGCAGACAAAAGAAAATAGTTTCTATGCTTACAGTTCCAAGCTTGCCCTTCCAAGCAGTGATCTGCTGAACAAGAGCTCCTTTAGGAGCTTTCTTTCTAGAGTACCAATTTGTTTTCTGCCTCCGGTACATACAGGCATGCAAACCAGCTAATGTGCTTTTGCAGTAAGGTCTTGAAAGCACCATTGTTCTCCAGTTAATTCTTGCTTATGACTTCCTTGAGGGTAGTGCCACAGGTGACATCCTTATGCTAAATCTTCTGGAGTAATAAACTCTATCATCTGTAGTACTAGATCATTAACCTAGTCCCAGGTTTGAGCTGGGTCAGCTCAGACTTCTTCCAGCAGGTTTTGGGCACTACTTGGGACTTACAGAATAAAGGCTATTCCCTCCAGGCAGTTTGGAAGCAGCTACAATGCTTTGGAGAGAAATAGTGGTCAGTAGCTCAGGAAAAGTCTAGCCAGTTTCAGTTTCAGAAGTTCTAAGCATGTTTAATCTTCTGTAGTGCAGTGCTTTAACTGGTTTATTCTAGCAATTTGCTTACTTGCCACCTTGAGTAGGTTCAGCCTGATCACTTTTTGCAGAGATACGTGCAAGTGCAGGACTTTCATTCTGCTACGTTCCTGAAGATCCATTAAGAAAATCAGAAACCTGCAAAACCTGTTGGCAGTTAAGGTGCAGATGTCAGTGGTTAGGATGCTGATGTTCTTCAACCAGTGTTTGTCATGGTGAACAACAACGTTTCAGGGTGCTTTCCCAGGATGTTAAACTAGAAAGGACCACCTAGATCCGCTGAGTGATGTTAATCTGTGTTTATATGTTAATTCTTGTGTTGTAATTAGATTGTTAGCAGTGGGGGCTTGTAAAGCTCATAGCAAATAGGATTATGATTCAAGACTGCAAATAAACTCTACCATTTAGCAAGTAAAGAAATAGCAACAGCCTTACGCAAGCAAGGTGTGTGGGTTGCCTAGTGTGGTGCTGGTGTCCATGTACAGTAAGAAAGGAAGGAACTTCTTGCTCACTTGTCCAGAATCTGCTTAAGAAGTACATTTCTCTTTTATTTCTATTGCTTTTTTACAGCCTATTGAAACTTTCATTGTTTTTCTTCTTCTATTTTCAAACGTAAATGCATGTCAGGACTACTCTCAAATTACACCCTTCTATTTCTGTCTGTATGTCCTATATCCTATGTTTAGTGTTAAGAGTTGTATTTTTTTCTTTCTACATGCTCTTCCTTGTAAGAAGCTTCCTGGTTGAATAGAATTTGTTTTTCTGTGTTAATTTAGAATAATGGTTCTCCTTGCCTCATTTGCAGCCCACATACTGATGCAACTTCCCCTTGTTTTGTTGCCAGATAAGTATTGCCACAGTATTTTAATGAAATGATGTAGAACTCTGTTTACAGAAGTGCTTCTGTGGTATCTTACTGCTTTCACAGGAAGCTTAACAGCTTGCAGAACAGTAAGTGGCAAATGTTTAGTGCAACATTATGCCACTTGAGGACAAACTGTTCCTCTCAGGAATGTTTTCAGGCTTAAATGAGAGGAAAATCCCCCTTGCAGAATGTGAATTCTTGGAGGCGGTGAGGAATGACTGCCACTTTTTTGCCTTGCCAGCAGCTCCAGTTCTCAAGCACCTTCCAAGGCTTTCTTAGATCAGCTGTAGCATACGCTCAGCAACAAGGAGAGATAAAGCTGTGACTGGCTTCTCCAGAGAAGCAAGAATTCCTCTTTCACGTGTGAGGCTGTAAATCTTCCAGCCTGTCTCAGAGTGCAAGGATTGGCTTGTGCCCACAGATGCTGGGAGGGTGATGGAGAGGAAGGTACGAGTCTATGGCAAAGCTATTAATATGAGTAAGCAAAGACTAGCAGCGTAGCTGAAAACACTGGGAGACAAAACAATTCAGAACTTAAACAGTGATGAGTCAGACTGAAATATGTGGCATTTCAGCCATGGATGCAAGTCACCCATCACATTAATGAATTAATGATTACTTTGACTAAGTAAGTGATGAAGGGAGTTGAATTTAGTACCCTTCTCTGTTAAACCTTCTAAGTGGTGAAAAATCACTGGCAAGTGGGCTCTGCCCATCAGTAGTTTTCTTCATTTCTGGACCTCAGCCTCAGATTAAAACATTTTGCTGTCTTTCTGTGGTAGTTGAGCCCTGGATTCATTAAAAGGGTACTATGCAACTGTTATCTGTAAATGGATCCAAGACTTCCAGGTGCGTGGCTAAGCTATACAGCATGGTGGAGGCTGAAGGTACAAGAAGATGCACTGTGTACTTTCTATTTTATATCCAATCTTTGGGGCAGGGCAGCATGAGGCTGCTCTAAAGCTGACAGGGTGCTCAGCTGGTGCTGTGAATTCACTGTAGGGAAAATATAGCAAGCTGCAATTCATAGCTTTCAAAGTCCCAGCAGTGCCTGAAGATTGTGAAGTCTGAATGAATTTCATCCCTGGAATCACCAGTCCTCCATCTCAGAAATATGGTCCAATAAAAGGGGAAAGAGGAATAGAATGAAAAGCTCACCATATGAAACCTGTGGTCTGATGAAGAAATGCCATTCTAGTAAGGGTTGTCTCCAGTAAATAATGGGAAATATAGTCTGGCCAGGAAGCTTCATGGAAGACAAAGGTGGATAACAGCTCCTAGATGACAAGGCTCCTGAAGCCATGGTTATTGCACAGTAGGTAGTAAGGAACACTTTTACATTCATGATAAGGTGAACTATTGTGTTTTAGTGTTTTTCATTAAAAAATAAGTTTTCGGTGGATCATCCAGATTTTGCAGCAATGTGTTTGCCATGAAAAGCTGTTTTAGCAAAATTCCTTCTTCATACATATGCATATTTCTGATGAAGGGGGCACGAGTGTTCCCTAGAAGGACCCACAGCACAGGCTGGGGTACTGCTGGTGGTCAGAGGGACTGTGTTCTGGCCTGGGTTCCCAGCTTGTCTTCAGATAGAGGAATTCCCAGGTTTCAACTGTATAGGAATAGGGTCAATGTGTGCTTTCAGACCTGCTCATTGGCAAATGTCCACAGCTTAAACAGCCAGAAAGTGCCATAAATTGAAAACTTGATAGGCAAATTACCTTTGCAAATCATTAATAGCAGAAGACTTCCTAAGGAAGATACACTGGCCAGGAATAGGCTGAGAAAATTACATAGAGATGAAAAGGTTCAGAAAGTGTCATTTGATGGCTCCAAAATTTTTACCTTCATGTAGAACTAAATATGGATGGTTTGGTTTTGGGTTTGGTTATTTTTCCCCCCTCCCCCCCCCATGAAAAGAGGCATTTTTTCTGCAGAACACTTTAGTCATTTTATATTCCATGTTTCAAAACTGACAGGCAAAATTAATCGTAGGCAGGTGAATTTCAGAGGGCTAGTACATGAAGAAATAGTAAATCTATACCCAAAGTATTTTAGTTTTTGAAGTGTATAGAAGTACTTTGGAGAGGGAAGAACTAACTAGAAGATCCTCCTTGATATCTCTTGAACTAGACCATGGACGTGGATTTTGGCAAGCTTTTGAGGGATTATTTTAAAAGTCAAAAAAATACTTTAAATCATGTGAAAATCGTTTTTCAAATGGAAATCCTGTCTTAGCAAAGAAGAAGAAAGGATCATGAATGATGAAAGGAGGAGAATGTACTGACAAATGTTAAGAAAACAAAGCATTACAATATGATGTATGATCAATTTTTCATGCGGATATCCAACACCAATAACTTGAAAATTTTTGGTGTGGGTTTTTTTGTGTGTGTGTGTTTGTTTTTTTTTTATTTTTCTCCCAGGTGATTCCATTATGCTTGCGTTGAGCAATAGGGAGCATTTAATAAGGATCAAAGATATGGCCTGTACTTCCCCTCGCATCCTTAGCAACAATACGCCTGTATTCATAAAGAGAAAAGATTTGACTTGAAAATTAAAAACTGTGTTCAAGACCTTCATTTTGAGAAGAGGAGGATTAAAAGAGCAGTAGCTTTGATTACGATATTATATATCTGTGAATTAATAAAATGTGTCAGAAGCTTAGTAGGCACAAAAATGGTAAGGATATGTTATTTTGCTTACTAAAAATTAACAATATGTTTTAATCTCATAGAACATCATCTTCTAACACTTAAGATTCCCAACAGTTCTCTCCCAGAGAAGTTGTAGGTGCCCCATTCCCAGGTTGGATGGGGCTTTAAGCAACTTGGTCTAGTGGAAGGTGTTGCTGACCATGGCAGGGTGGTTGGAACTAGACAATCTTTAAATTCCCTTCCAATCCAAACCATTCTATGATTCTATGATTCCGTAATTCTATGAATTCTTTCTTTGTGGCAGTTTTGCAATGGCTGCACCACCTTGTGCAACAAAATGAGAACAAGTATGCTAGTAAAATAAAATTTATTGATTTGATTTTTTTCTTTGGTATCTTCTACAAGCAGTATCCATATCCCTGTGTCCTAGATTCACTTACACATGACATGAAGACTCCAGAGAAATACTGCAGGAAGCAACAGTAGTCTGAAAGAAGCAAAGATCAGTAAGTTTCTGTAATGTGCTGGTTTTTAACTCCTTTATTTTAGAAACAGTTGTATGAAAGTTTTCCTGGTATTCATTTATCTCCTATATAAAAATACCATAAACATGTGAAAATAGTATTTTTGATGACAGTCTACCGCAAGGTCACGTATACCTGTATGATGTTAATGGAAAAAACCTGATTTATGCTGTTTTATCATGATAGATAGTAACTAGTTAGTAGTAACTAGCATGTTTTATTGCTATTCAAAGATGAAAATAATTAAATGAATAAAAAAGTGCTGGCATTATGATTAATTCTCAATGAATAAAAATCCTGGTTTCATGGAAATGTTTATTTTAATAATAATGAAAATGAGAGCTATAATAAAAAAACAACCCCTTGTAACTATACCATATAAAGAGAATGCTTTTCTCAAGAAATGTTTCCGGAAAGCAGCAGAGGTTCTCTGAAAGAGCCATATCCAGTTCACAGTAGTGGGTTTGATTCAGATAAGCAAAACCAATTACTCATAATAATATATCATAAATAATCATAATTTTTTGAACAGATTAGAGGTGGTTCTTGTGTGCAGTGGATTCCCTGTCTCATAATAAAGCAGTGAGATAGTATAGGCAATCTGCATCAAGACACTTCTGGTAAAACTCCTGGTTTTAGTGGGGTAAAGGCATTTCAGTAGCATGAAGGGCTGTTGGAAAACAGGAGTCCCATAGGAATCTACAGTACTGCCTTTCAAATTTTGATATTGCAGCAATTTATTAGCTGTAGGCACAGGATGTCTGATGCAAGCCAAAACAAAGTCTCAGGGTTGTAGACTGAAAAATCTGTTTTCTTAAATATGCATGAAAGAATTTAATATGAAAGTCCCTTAGCCAAAATTTTCTGTGATGTTAAAACTTTATAAGTTTTAAATATTTCTCATGTTCCATGATAGAGTTGCATCTTCTTGACTGATTAAATAGGTTCACAAGTTAATGACCTCTAAGAAAGCTTTGTTTTTCATCACAATCCTGGATTATGTGGTTAGTTTTATGTTCTCACTTTAGGCTTAGTTGTGAGACTGAAAAGAGGAGCCAAAATGAAGAGCATTTGCCTAAAGTCAGCCATACACAAACTGCAGGCAAACCCAGAAAAACAGTGGGAAGGTATGGACAGACCAGAACAGAAGCAGCCGTGACAGATGAGTCACCTACTTCGATAAAGGGCAAACCTTCAATCTGAGCCATAGAGCCTATCCAGATTAAACCAGAACTAATAACCCTCTTCTGAGCAATACAAGAAACTTTCAGGTCTGGTCAGTGGTGTGTTGGAAAAGATACTTTTAAGCAGGCATTAAACAACAAATATCAAAGCTTCTTAAACTGCTGAGAAAAAAAGCCCATAATGTTGTGTTTTCAACCCTTGGAGGAATTGACAGGCAGGGACGAAAACACAGTGTTCTTCAGGAGGGGGTCATCCTGCCCCTAGAACTTCATTATAACCATAAACAAAGGAGCTGAAAAAGGTTAAGTAAACAAAACTAGAAACAGTTTCTTCTTTTGAAATTTGTATGCAAGTTAAAGTACATAGAGGAAAGAATTTTGTTTCATTTGTTCTCTGCTGCCCTGCTATTGCCGAGTAACATTTTCAAACAGTTCTAGCTGCTGCTTGGAAGCAGAATTAGTAGGAGAACTGATTTCTTCCCCCAAAGAAAATATTGTTTTTTCAGTGAAAAATTGAATGCTGAAGGTCTGAGCTTGACCTCATCAATTTTCAACCTCAAACTTTTATGTTTAAAACTGGTTTGGCTGTTTGGATTTTTTAATGTGGAATGCCACTTTTGTGCCTTGTGGGAACTGCACCTCAATTGCTCATATCCCATATTTTTTCATGATGTTCAGTGAAAGTGCAGCATCTTACATGAAAAATTGTCACATTTTAGTGTTTAGTACAAACAATTTTCTCTGGAAACAAGCCAACTGAATACTGAAACTTTTCACATGGCAATGCCTGTTGGAGATCAAGCTTGTGATGCATGAAAAGCAAAGACTGCCTCTGCTAATCTCTTGCAAAGCTCCGGTAAAAGACACTCAAAATTCACCCAACTGATGTTGTCAGTTCATATAAACTCACATATAAAAAAAAACTGTGCTGAAAAAAATAATTTAAGGTTAAGGGTCTGGTGCACATCTACAGTTGTCTCCAAAAACCTTAATTTACCTACCATGGATATCCGTTGTCTGAATTGAGTGTAAGAGGCAAAAAAGGGAAGAAGAGGGTGTGATTAGATATTAAAGACTATATTGAAATGCAATTGTATGAGCAAACAGAATTAAGGTTGCCGGAAAATACTTTATCTGATAATTCCTAACTTCAGTATCAGACTTCAGTTCCTCAGCCTGCATTCCTTGACAGTTGGTCACATACCAGCTGTGGTCCCACAGTCATATGGCTAAAACTGTAAATGACAGCAAAAGAACTTGCAGCCTAAGTAATTTTTCTGCATATTAATTTTAAAGTTAATTCCTTAGCTGTGGTTTGAAAAGGTGACTGAAAACTTTTGTTATGTGACACTGTAAAAGTCTCTATCATCATATTTGAACCCTCAGTTGTTTTTCACATCACTGATGTCAAAGCTTGACAGAACTGACTTTTGATCAATAGAAGTCTGTTACTCTTTGTGGGAATATGAGTCCTTGTGCTGGTACATAGATGCCCTCATGAAGTAGAAATCATAACAAACACAGTGATTCCTCTGTGGAGTGAATTTGTGCTCTGTGTGGGACTTCTTGATTGAGGATGGGTAGCTGTGACTTCCTTTCAAAGCATGGGTAAAGGGATCTTGCTCATTTTAGCATAAGTTTTCCATTTGAACTCCTCACTGGAGTTGGAGCTCCTAGCACTGGCTGTGTGGTTGTGCTAGGAAGTGTGGGGGTGATCAGGTGTTGAAGACAGTCTGTTCACTAAGTAAAGCGTGATCTGCTTCTCATTTTTAGGCACAAAAAAATGCTCAAGCCTGTGGGATGTTGCTAGGCATCCTTTCATCAGAATTCAGTGATGACCCTTATCTTACAATATTTGTGTTTAGTTATTTTGGTATTGGCAAATATCAAAAGTTGATGGAAAAGATGATAAGAACTTCTCAGAGGAGATGCAATACCATTTTGTAAGACGTGTGGAGCCACAGCCAGCTCATGCAGCAATATCTCATTGTTGAAGCAATCACAGGAAGGTTACTGTAATACCTAAGAGTTATTAGGAAAAGGAGACCTTGAAAACTACAGTTTTGTCTCTGAAATTGTTTTAAAGATGCTCTGATGCAGCTGTGCAAAGGATTTCCCTACTCTCCATACGGATGCTGAGTCATTCTGATGTCAAACTCATGAAGCCTGCAGGAAATTGTAGATCTGTTGCTGCTGAGTCATACTGGTATGTGCACCTTCTCAACATCAGCTGGCACAGAGGAAGGACTGATACGCATCTCTCATTCCTCACAGATCTCCTTGTCTCTCACAGGCTGGGAAGACTGAGGTCTGCTTTGACATGTCCTAGAGAATAATGCTAAGAATACTCTCAGATGATGTTTATTTCCTGGTTGCTTTTTGAGCTTCTAGTTAAAATGGAATGCTAGGTGGAAAATATATTAATATTATGCAGATTGGGTTATTAACAACCTTTTAAACTATTCTGGTATTTCTATCAAAAGATCCTTTCTCCTGCTGCAATAATGGAAAGAGAAGAAACAGGGTCAGAACTCTGTGTTTCTGTTACACATGGTGTGAGTCACACCACTTATGCACCTCTGAGTACACCAGTGAAGTCAGCTTTCATTCCCAGTATGCAATACTGATTTTAGTTGTTTATACCTTATTGAAGCACTGAGTTTAAGCCAAAACTTTTCATACCCTGCCTGTGTGCCTGGCTGAATGCTGCAATATTTCAGCCAAATAATTTAGGTCCTTCAGTGAATGATGCTAGGAACAAAGTGCCACTTTGCTCATGTTAATACTTTGAGATCTTTTCTGTAATATTCTGCAGTACCACCCTGCTTTGAAGCAGAAATTTTAAATTTGGCAGAGGGATAGTTTTTAGGTCAAAACCGAGCCTTCCATTGTGCCTGTGAAAATCCTCCCAAATTTTTGTTAAGTCTTAATAACTATGTCAACTGCAATTCATACAGATTCAGGAAAGTTGTGGGAAAGCTGTTACTTTGGGCTTTTTAGGTATCTCCAGCAGAAACTAAGGACCATTGCAAACTTCATTGTTACTTTCAGATTGTTACTTTACCAGCAGCTGACCAGATGTGTTATGTGTACTTTCACCACAAAGCAAAAATGCTTCAATCAATGACTCTGGGGAAACTCATTTTCCATGTTTACTTACCATAACTTTCACAAGTATCTCATAGGAGCCACACATTTCATAGCCTCCTATGTGCTATTACCATAGAATCACAGAATCATAGAATAGTTATAGTTGGAAAGGAGCTTAAGATCATCTAGTTCCAACCTCCCTGCCATGGGCAGGGACACCTCACACTAAGCCAAGTCACCCAAGGCTCTGTCCAACCTGGCCTTGAGCGCTGCCGGGGGATGGACCATTTACAACTTACTTGGGCAACCATTCCAGTCCCTCACCACCCTCGCTGTAAAGAACTTCTTCCTTATATCTAACCTAAACTTCCCCTGTGTGAGTTTTAACCCATTCCCCCTTGTGCTATCACTACAGTCTCTGATGAAGAGCCTCTCTCAAGCATCCTTGTAGACCCAAAGGACCATCTCTACCTCCTGTTCCCATATTGGACTGTCAGCCTTAATGTAAACATTAAGTATGTCCAAGAACATCTCCTGGATCTGGAGGTTGACTGGAACCGTGTGAATCATGCCCTTAAGTCTAATAGCTTCTGCCCTCCAAAATGGATTTGGCATATCTAAGCCACTTATTAGGAATGGCAGCTGGCCTGTGTTAAGCCCTGTGCCCAGGCTTTGCTCAGTAGTATGCCACCTGGCATGTGAGCATGTATGAAACACAGTAAGGCTAAGTATTTAGGGTCTTCTATACCTTAACATGTTTTTTACTAAAATCACCTACCTTGAATCATAAATTCAAATTATCATAGTTTTTTTCTTTGGATATAAACAGAGTGAAAGGATATTTATCATTGCTGGGTCAAATCTTAAAGCTTATGAAAAGCCCTTCCATTAGCACCAGTTGTAATAGGACTCAGAGGCTGTTTCTACCTAGTATCTAAAATTGCATATTGGATCCTTGAGAGATTTAAAAAAACCTGTTGTTATCTAATTCCCACTGAAGTCACAGGCCGTTTGGTCACCAGGCTCTGTGGGCATTGGTAAATGGTATAAACTTGCACTGAGGTGAAATTTCTACCAGAGAATCATCAGCAGTAAGAGTAATAAGCTGTGTGGACGAAAATTTGAAATAGCATTTCTTTGCCTTTACAAATTTGACCCTAAGTCCTAGGGTCATGAAAGACAGGTTACCTAAACTGATTGCATGAGCTCCTAGAGTGTTATACTAGAGATGGGGCAATGAAGCAGAAAGTTGCACCTCTCCTGAGTTCTTGAAGTATTTATGCAGTTACCATCCATCTGTTCGTATCTGTTTGTTTTTATTTTTCCAGGGTCGGTTAAACTAAAACCCAAACTTTTAAGTAGATAGCTTCCAAGAGTTCTCCTTGAGACCAGGAGCACTATTGTCACGAGTCTTGTAAGAATTTCTTTCTAATGAGATTTTCAACTGTGATGGCAATCTGACAGCATGGAAATAGTTAGGACCTGCCAGCTGGAGCACTGTATTGAAAGTATCAAAGTAGCTTAGCTTGTATATCCAAAGTATTGAAGTATCTCAAAGTGAAAATATTTTGCAGAAATGTGTTTAAGAATGCACAAAGGTTTCCTGTGGGTTTGTTTTGTTTTTTTTTTTTCTTTTTTCTTCAGAGGCGGGGAACTTTCTTACATATTACCATTGATTTTGGGGTACCACCTAGAGACACTGGATACCATTCTAAGTCCATGCTTTGCTTGATACGTAAGTGGTTTGAGAAGAGTTGAAATAGATATTGGTTGCTGTCACCAATTACCGCTCCTTCACTCCTTTTCTGAAAGTGTTTCAGAAGTTCTGACTTCATTTTAACACAGGGATAACCACTCTGTGAAATAGTGACAAATGTCACAAAATGGAATTGGCAACCTCAGTCAACTTCTTTGAGAAATTCCTCTATTAATGACTAGAGAATTTAAGGGTCCTGGAAAATTATCATAACCCAGATAAATAACTTGAATCACAAGTGGGTTTTAGCTATTATTTTTCTGAGAACAGAATCTGTTTAGGGATGGAGTGTGCATTGCAGGTTTCATAATAAGCCTACTAGAGATCAAGGTTTAGTAGTAAATCCCTTGTCATTTCTACTTTCCTGATAGCTATTCCTTGCAGCTTTTCTTTAGTAATGAAGATTTCTTTTATGCTACAACTAAGTACTCTTTCTTGTCTAAATAATGTAAAATGTTTCTATTGGTTGTAAATACAGGTATTTCATGCTCAATTTCAGACTGAATGCTTTACAGCTTTGACGTTTTACATGAATCTGTGAGGATGGTGCCACCTAATGTAAATTTAGAGCATGACAATTATTTTCCATTTGACTTTAAATTACCGGTTGGGATTGAAAGGTTAGGAATCTAGTGTTCTTTTGTCCCTTCTGTCTAATTATTTGCAAGTCTGTTCTGCCAGAGATTTCCATGGAATAACTGAAAAGGTCTTATTTCTGCAAGATTCACTTCTATTCTGATCTTTTTTTCACCAACACGTTTTGAACTATTTTGTGATTTTTAAACACGGAAAATACAGAGAACATTTGACTAAGTATTTCCCAGGTTTAGCTGCATACAGCTCTCCTGGCTTCAGTCAGATTCATCTATCATGTGAGAACATTTTCAAAACCTACTGAGAAGAAGCAAGGGTAAATGAGAGAAAGCCTAATAGAGTAGCAGCTGTCTTCTGTCCTTCTAAACTGCTCTTTTTCTACTTGTATGATGCAGACTTAGGCATGATCATGCCCAGTCACTGGTGTAAACCTCAGTGCTGCTGGTATTTGCATCAATAGGGTCAACTCAGATATTGAGTGCGTGTATTGCAGTTTGCAGCAGTTTACCTCTTCTGCATTGCTGTAACTTCAGGTGTTGAGTCTCAGATATGGTTGAACCTGGTCAGAATTGTGTTTTGAAGAATTTTTTCCATAAGAGGAAGAGGGATTTAAAGTTATATAAGCGTAAGGACAGATTAGTGGGTAGCAGAGGAGCTTAAGCAATTGTGCACTGAGTAGTCAGGTCTGCACTTACCTAGGCCAGATCGGTCTGGATCAGGTTGGAATGCTGTCAGCTGAGCCACTGAAATTGATAAAGCAGACCCATTGATATCAGTAGCAAACTGCACACAACTGAAACTGGATATTATAAAGTAAAAGTCATAATTAAGGCTAGTTTAGCACAGGGTTTGCCAAAAAAAAGAAAACCAACCCACCTCCCCCTAAATCACAAAACTCTCCAAGAAACTGTTTTCTGTGACACCGGCTTGTTTTCAAGGCTTCCTTGAAATATATGGAAATATATTTTTTAAATGAAAGCAAGGATTCTTACATTGTCTTTCCTAAGGCAGCTAGGGCTCCAAGAAAATGCAAAAGCTATTGTGACACTTGTCATAATACTCTTGAGTGCTGCTTATAACGTGTCATTACACTATTCCCCATGGCAATTCAGGAAAACATGAAAATTGCTTGATATCATTGATTGCCCGTAAGTGAACTCATATAACTAGTTGTACATCTGTGACTACTTTGCCCAGGTGCTCTTATGACTGGTTTGGATTTCTTGCTCCTAGTTAGGAAAGTTTTTGAAGACTACGTACGTGTTCAAGTGCAACTAAACATAGAATGACTTTTTGCTTTTCCTTAATTGTCTCAGACAAGAGCTTGTGGGGACTTCTGCTAAAATAAGGTTGGTTGTTAAGCAAAATGTCAAAAGGGCTCGTCAAGATAGAATAAATATGGAGAAGAAAAACCTGTGGAGGGTGATGGCAAATAACAAGAGATAGCAGGAATCAAATCATGGTGGGCTGGTCATGGTCCAAGCTGACAGCTGATGGTAACCATACGATCATCTTCCAGCATGGATTCATGGCCTCACAAACTGGCAAGGTTCTGGAATAAATAATGAGACTTTATGCAGTTGCAGTACCTTAGACTGTGACACTGTTGTGTTGATGAGTCATAGAATTATAGAATAGTTAGGGTTGGAAAGGACCTTAAGATCATCTAGTTCCAGCCCCCCTGCCATGGGCAGGGACACCTCACACTAAATCATGCTACCCAAGGTTCTCTCCAACCCCGCCTTGAACACCGCCAGCGATGGAGCATTCACAACTTCCCTGGTGTCATGGGTTCAGCAGTAGCAGTCATTTTTCTCCTTCTTGGTAGCTGGTGCAGTGCCGTGTTTTTGATTTTCTGCCTGGGAACAGAGCTGATAACACCAGTGTTTTCAGTTACTGCTTGGCGATGTTTTGGTCTGACCAAGGACTTGCTGAGGCTCATGCTCTGCTAGGGAGGAGGGGAAGCCAGGAGGAAGGAGAGAGGACACCTGACCCAAACGGACCAAAGAGGTTATTCCATACCACAGCACGTCATGTCCAGGATGTAGAAAAGGGAGAGCAGAGACCCGGAAGGGTGGGGGTGCACTGTGGGGGGTGCATGGCTTGGTCGGGCTGGGTGGTGAGCGACTGTATCCTTTTCTTGTATTTGCCTTGTCATTATTATTACTGGTGGGAGTGCACTGCTTGGTTGGGTTGGGATTGATGGTGAGCTATTGTATTCTTTCCTTGTATTTGCCTTGCCATTATTATTAGTAGTAGTGGTAGCAGCAGTGGTTTGTGTTATACCTTAGTTACTAAACTGTTCTTATCTCAACCCATGGGAGTTGCATCTTTTTGATTCTTCTCCCGATCCCCCCAGGACTGAGGGAAGAAAGAGTGGGGAGTGAGTGAGAGAGAGACCGCGTGAGTTATAGAGCTTAAACCATGACACCTGGGCAACCCATTCCAGGGCCTCACCACCCTCACAGTAAAGAATTTCTTCCTCAGATCCAATCTAAACTTCCCCTGTTTAAGTTTGAACCCATTACCCTTTGTCCTCTCACTATAGTCCCTAATGAAGAGTCCCTCCCCAGCATCACTGTAGGTCCCCTTCAGGTATTGGAAGGCTGCTATGAGGTCTCCAAGCAGCCTTCTCTTCTCCAGGCTGAACAGACCCAACTTTCTCAGCCTGTCTTCACACGGGAGGTGCTCCAGTCCCCTGATTATCCTCGGGGCCCTCCTCTGGACATGTTCCAACAGTTCCATGTCCTTTTTATGTTGAGGACACCAGAACTGCACACAATACTCCAAGTGAGGTCTCACGAGAGCAGAGTAGAGGGGCAGGATCACCTCCCTTGACCTGCTGGTCACGCTCCTTTTGATGCAGCCTAGGAGACAGTTGGCTTTCTGGGCTGCAAGCGCACACTGCTGGCTCATGTTCATTTCTTCATCGACCAACACCCCCAAGTCCTTCTGCTGCTCTGAATCTCTTCTCTGCCCAACCTGCAGGTGTGCGTGGGATTGCTTTGACCCAGGTGCAGGACCTTGCACTTGGCATGGTTAATCTTCATCAGGTTGGCATCTGCCCACCTCACAAGCGTGTCAAGGTCCCTCTGGATGGCATTCCTTCCCTCCAACTTATCAACCGAACCACACAGCTTGGTGTCATCAGCAAACTTGCTGAGGGCACACTCAATCCCACTCTCCATGTCACCAACAAAGATGTTGAACAAGACCGCTCCCAACACCTATCCCTGAGGGACACCACTCATTTCTGGTCTCCAGCTGGACATTGAGCCATTGAGCACTACTGTTTGTGTGCGGCCATCAAGCCAGTTCTTTATCCACCGAGTGGTCCACCTATCAAATTGATGTCTCTCCAACTTAGAGACAAGGATGTCGTGTGAGGCAGTGTCAAATGCTTTGCTCAAGCCCAGGTAGATGACATCAACTGCTCTGCCCCTGTCCATCAGTTCTGTATCCCCATCATAGAAGGCCACCAGATTGGTCAGGCAGGATTTCCCCTTAGTGAAGCCATGCTGGCTGTCACCAACCACCTTGTTCTTTTTCATGTGAATTTAGATATGTTACATCAGCCAGAAATTTGCATGGTAAATCAATGTGGAAAATTCCAGCTGCCACAGAAGATGGTGGTGGTGCTGCTGTTGTGCAAGTTCTTCCAGTTCACTTCAGAGTGTATGCCATAGTTAGACAGCATCACAGGGATAACTATAAAAACTGGAGCAAGGTGTACTGGGCAGAGCAAGAGGCATGGGAATAATTCTTCTAGCTATGGTCTTATTTTTGTTTTGATTTTGTATTCTTCATGACTTGCCTAAACCCCTTAACATTATTCTGTACTTGTTTTTTTTCAGATTCCATTACAATGACAGCTGTATACAGGAGCAACCAAAGTAGCACACGCTTTGCAAATACAAGCTGGCCTATGAGAAAGTACTTTTAGTACAAGTCTCTATTAAATCTATGAAGATCAGACTGGCTTCTAGACTGGAAGAGAAATTCTGTTTTTGGCAGAGAATGAAAACAAAAAATAAAGCAATAGATAAAGAAACAGAATAATTTTCTGTCACCTGATTACACAGAGGAAGCAATGGAAAGGATGAAATATATTTTATTCTTTTTATTAAGAACGACACAAACTCACAAGTGCTTGGATGCTTGTGTATGAGAATCACTTTGACTCATGTAATGTCAGGCTCTTCTTTCTCTTCTAATTGGTGGTTCTTTATAATTTGAAGAGCAGTTTTAATCCTAAATATAGAAAAAAAATGTGTTATTGAGAGTAAAATAAATTAAAAGGTCCCTCTGTTTTGTTTGCACATTTGTTATGTAGAAGACGAAGAACTGGGGAAGGTGTGATAGGGTTTGGTGCTTCATTTTAATGTTGGAATTATAGAGAGCATATATTAAGACATCATTTGAAGGACAAATAGTGTTACAGTTTCAAATAATCAACTTTTTTGACAGCTGTAGTTATTATGAACATAAAAATGTTATTACCTATTGATAGGATTTCTTATGCACGCCATTGATATCAAAGTTAAGTTCATTAACTTCTAATACATTTTAGGCTAATTTTTCAGTCCTGTCCTTGTCTGTGAGTGCCTAACTTTTGGCACCTGCAAATAGAGGTGTGAGCGGTGCTTTGTTGTGGCACGTCTAGCTACATATCTGGAGTATAAATCACTGGGCAGCAAATGCTGGATACTGGATAAATGCAAGCATGCATAGCAAAGGCATACTTGTGAGAACGTGGGAAAAGAAAACCATATGAAGAAATCTTTAAAGAGGACCTAGCAGAACGATAGCTACAGTAACTGAGTAAGGATCAGCACAAGTCTGAGCTCTAATAATGTTTCTATTTTTATATTTTGCTAGGTAGCAATATGGAATTGAGCTAGCTGGAGTCTTTTGTAAATCTTGATGATGAATAATATTGTATGTCAGCTATGAATATATAAAGAAGAAAATAACAATTTTTGCAAGACAAACTACAGTGTTGTTTAATAATCATGGCAAGGCACAGCGCTAGAGGTAAAACCAGAGATATATTCTGTTGGTGAAGGTTAGATTTTCCTGACGAGACTTTGGCATTCGAATTTCAACTTTGGTTTTGTAATGCCAGCCTTTAAGTATTAGTACAGAATTCTACAGGTTTGTGGCAGTGAAAGGGAGTCTGAGTATCCCCTCTTGCTGGCCATGTAATTGCTAACCCTGGCACTTTGTTCTCAAATGCTCCTGAGACAGGTCCTTGCAAAAGCCATCTTAGCTTGTGTATTCATGCAGTACTGTGGAGTGTGGATGTTAGTTGGCACTAAATAGCTGGCATCAGTTTGGGCATCTCCACGTGTTATAAAAATCCTATAAGGCTTTAAAAGGCCTTTTGTTTTGAGGGCTTCTGAAACTGGAGGAAATAATTTTCTATTTGAACTATTTTTTTCTGTTAACTTTCAGTTAACTACTTTAGCTGTCTTTAAGGAGAGGACTACTTTTGGTCCAGTTGGAGTGGACAGGTGTCTTTTAGCATGCCGAACAGGATTAGAAATGGGAGTAGTCACATCCCATGAAATTTAGGTGATGAGAAAAAGTGATAAAATTATTTTGAGACATTTTCCATGCCTAGGAGTAGATGACAGGATGTAATCCTCCCTTTTTCCAACCTGAGAAGCACTAGGCATTATCCAGGACCTACCTCAGATACAAAAATCTGTACCCTCTAAGGTTTCTTTTGAACAATTTAGGCATTTCAGCGGACCCACAGAAATTAACAGCTGAAGGTAACCTACACTACTGGGGAGAAAAAGGAAGTTCCTGGAGGATGCCCTGATTCTTTGCTGCTCAAAATGATGATAATTTGGAGTATATAGACATTTCCCCTTCTGGAAAACCAATTTGAACAGGAAGAGAGTGCAAGCAGTGATAATTTTAGCCTCTTTATTTCAACCTTTTTGACCTCTTTGTGTAGCTAGAATTAGAAGTAGTTCTAAGCCACGATGATGGTGAAGTGGTGTGTGTAAGGTTGCTGAGAGCGCCAGCAGAGAGCTCCCCTGAACTGGCAGTCATTTGCTGCAGTAGCTGTCATCAGAGAAGCTGTATCCGTTTTTAGCTGCTGAAGAGCCGCTAATGGTATAATGAGCAGTTTGCACTTTCTCATTACCACTTATTCATCACAGACAGTGCATACAAAGTATCTGCAGTTAAAGTATTAAGTGATCACTTTCGTGATCTTTTGTCTGTATTAAATTTCTGAAGTGTCTAGGTTTTTAGATTAGTATTTGATAAACTGTGGTTGAAGCCCAGCATATTTAAATTAAATAATTGCACAAACTCATTAGTTTTACATTCTAAAAGAAAGGGATTGTTTTTCATAAATCTGTTTCTCCTCCAGAGAACACTCTCATGAGTTGTTCTTCTGAGGATCCTTTTCCAGTGATGTTACAAAGAACATATAGCTTGAGGAAGTGGGTTCGCTGATAAGGATGTTAAATGCGACTTTGTAGCCAGTATGAGCTGGGGAAATTTAAAAAAAAAAAAAATAGCATAGAGGTATGCTAATGTTAAGATTGAAACAATCTCAAGGTTTTTTATGAAGGAAGAACTGAATTTTGCTACACCTACCTAAAAGGATTAAAGACTAGAAAAATGCTTCTGTAATCAAGTGGAAAAAGAGGAGAGGAGAAAATATGGGACAAGCAGTTGAAAGAGGAAGAACCTGACAGCTCTAGCCCATCCATCTGCCAAGAACCAAGGTTAGTGGGATGGGGGTGGTAGGAATGTTTCTCTCAGCTGCATCCCTGATCAAACAGTAGTCATTACTCATACTTTTTGACCCTGTGACTCTTCAGTGGCCAGTGCAGACACTACACTGGGTTTCCAGTGATTTTCCAGGTGGAATTCACCACTTATAATGTCCATTACACTCTATTCAATGATAAATGTAAAATAAGCATGGTACCATTAATTTTATCTTCTATCTATTGGATACTAAGAGAATATTTCTTCCTTTCAGCATACCTTCCTCTGGAGCTTTTTGTTTTGGGGAAAGACTGTAGAGAGGTTTGTTTTTACGAATACTCCCACACCCATGTGAAAACAGGTTTTTGCAGAAGCTTAATGGCAGAAAATACCTTTCTAAATGGACATGTAAGAGCCAGTTTCTTTTTTTTTTTTTTTTTGAAGATGGATTTCCCTCTTGGAGATGCAGTAGATTTAGCCTGATTTATATTATTTGCCAAAGGTGGAAAGATAATGAGTATTACTGTACAAATGGTGCTTTTTGCAGTCGTCCATGTATTGTAGTAGATGTGAAATAGCATTCCATCAGCTTCTAAATCAGATTCTCAACTTCTCTGGTCAGCACAGCTCTACTGAAACCAGCAGCCTCTCGCAGGCACGTGTTGTCAGAGAACCATCTCCCTCCCCTACTTCACTCTGTCCAGAAAATAAAATGAAACAAAACAACACTGTTTTTAGGAGGACCTAATAGGTACTTAGGATGGAAAGAAATGATTCTTCCAGTGCTAATGAGAAGATTATTCGTTACTAATAATGTTTGCAAGACTGGCGCCTCAAAAACTTCTCTTTAAGGCGCAATTTGTTCTTTCTTGTCATTATATTCTGGTTAGCAGAACAGAGCATAACAGAATACAAAGCCTAGTAAAGATCTTTTGTACTTGCAAAAATGCAATGAAGTTAATTAGCAATATGTATAAATGAGTCAGATGTACAGTCATGGAATAATTCAGGCTGGATAGCATCTGTGGAAGTCATCATGTTTGATCCACCAACTAAATCAGGGTCAGCTTTGACTTTGTATCAGGTTACCCAAAGCCTTGTATACTCAAGTTCTGAATATCTCCAAGGATGGAGATCCAACAGCTCCTCTGGGTAACCTGTGCCAGTGCTCGACCACGCTTTATTGTTCTGACGAATGAGATATCTAACTTGAAGGGTGTCTTTTTCAAACTATGAGGTGAGGTTGATCATGCTTGCATTCAAAATTGGAAAAAAAAAAAAGGAAAGCCAGAAGACCTGTTTCTGTCTGGCCTCTGCTTCTCACACTATTTGGTCTGAGTAGTCCTGCTCAGAAGTGCTCTCCTTCTGCCGCAGCTCATCACAACATAGTCACAAGCTATAAGTTAATGACATCTGTATGTTGCCTAAAAAAGGAGCTGTGAAATTTTTCTGACTGTTGTATGATGGCAGCCTGAGGGCAACTATTTTTGAAAAAAGTATTCTGCAAGTAAAATGTTGACTTCCACCCTGCGTGTCTTACATGAGGCCAGTCCTATGGAGTGTGCTGCGTGGTGTTTTCTTAAATGTCTGCTTGACAAAATGTCAGGTCTTATAAGTAAGGCACTTTCTTGAATACTAATAAACTTTCAGCTGTTGCCTGCTCTGCTCTGTGACAAATGGGGCAGTTCAGAACAGGGGCAGTTACAGAAATAGCACACATGGAGTCACAAAGTTAGAAGCTGTGGCCTTTCAGGGTTTCCAAAACAAGGAAGGATTTTTGGAATCACAGTTTGGGATTTGGGCACCTGTATTTATGCATTTCACTGGCAATGCTTAAGATTTTCATGAACTATAGCTCCTAACCCACAGTCATTATTTTGATGGGATAATTTTAACTTTTTTTTTTTTAAGTTTTTAAGTATGAAAAAATGCCAAACCTGAGTTTTCACACGATTATATTCCAACCTTAACATCATGCTTATTTGAGTTTATTGATTGTTTATTGCAGTTGTTGGGAAGGGTACTGTAAGCATGCATGGTATGGTCATCCGGTAATGTTGTATCAGCTAAAGGAACTTGAATGAAAAAATGTCAGTTAAACATAATCCTTTGAATCCATGTTAAATCTGATAAATAAAAAGGCATAAGAAAGGCAAGCTTAACTACCTAATATTTAAAATACTTTTAGATAGCTAATGCAAAATAGACCCCTTTCCCCAATTTTTAATACAGCTACATCCACCAATAGTAACAGCATGCAAGCACCTAGAATAACAGGCTAGTACTGCATGTTATTATTGTAGTGTGCTGTGCCTTTCAAACCCCTGTCCATGTGCCTCAATAGCATCCTGTTGTTATAACGCCTAATATAAGTTTTATCTCTAAGGAGCCTAACAAAAGCTGGTATTCCAGAACAGAAATGGCTTGTTACAGGACAAAAGCCTTTTGTGAGGAGAAAAGTTGAGCAAAACAATTTTATACTCGGCAGTCTTTGTTTCCAGGCACGCATGCAGCTGGTAACATCCATTTGTCAGTTTACTACTTTAATGCTGTTCCAGAAAATGTTGCTCTTGGCCATGACACACTGGGATTGCTCTTTATGGTTCAACATCTGCTTGGCCTTCTGGGAAAAGAACTTTACAGCAATACTGTTTTACATAACCTTTATTGTATTTCTGCCTATAAATATGGGATGTCTTTCTATTAGATTTTTGCTAGGCCATTTCTAATGGTGACCTGAACTAAAATGAAGTGGACATGAACAAAAAGGAAGGTCTTACTCAGCAGGTAAGAGACTGACTGTGAATGATTTCTAAGCAGATATGCTCATATAAAATACTTTTTTCATCCACTTGAAGTTTTCAAGTAAGTGAATAGTTCATTGTGAATGATATGCAAGGCTTTCCATGCATGTATGTTGGTCTAATTCTGAAGCAAATACAGATCGAAGAAAGGCTTCTTCTTTAAGCAAAACCCCTTGGTTTGCTTCAGGAAGCAACTCTAACACATTTTAATTTCCTATTTCTTTCATTTATATTTGATGCATTTCAATGGATCAAAAGTAATAGAAATAAAGGTCTAAAATCTAACCCATTAATATTCATGGGAAAACAGATCGGCTTTGGCTTCATTAATGTAAATAAAAGGAGTACAATTTGTGGACCGATCTGACTTAAGGCTACTGACCTAAGTGGATCTGCTCAGTTTCAATATGAATAGATTTTAAAACAGATTCTGGTCCTGAATAGGCAATATATACTTTTTAATAAAGTAAAAAAACCCCTGAACAACAAGCAAGCAAGCAAGCAAGCAAACAAGAAAACAAAACAATGAAGAAGTGCCTGTTATTTTAAGCTCATTGTGCAAACACAAAATTAAAATGTTGGTTTTTTTTTTAAGAGAAAGATGTAATGTGGCTTGGAAGTAACTGCAGGCAGACTTCCTGAGGCTACTAGACAATTTTATCAAGGTGAACAAATGGATACTTTATATGCTAGAGATGCACCTAGTCTGAGTCACTGGCTGCTTCCTAGACCATCTTTGTGTGTGAAAAGAGTCATAGAAATTAGACATAAAAGTCTTGTAGATCATCAAGTCTATTCGCTTGCAAATGGCTTCCTGAGGATTAGTCAGCTGTTAGATGGATCCTGCTTTTAGACTTCATTTGCACTGCCACAAATTGGTGATGACACCACCAGTGTACTTTTGTGGTCCCAAATCACTTTGAAGGCGAGATCAGGTTCTTCATTTTGAGACTCTATCTTTTTTTTTTTTTTTTTTTTTTTTTTTTTTTTTAACATGGTACAGGTGGCATAGTCCAAGGGAAAATATTTGCAAATAACCTTGCCACAAGGTCAGCTCTGCTGTTTTGAGGCAGTGACCTTGAGAAGCTCATCTAATGTTTGTATATATTATGAATGCTTTGGATGGGAGTAACAGTTTGTCAGATGTGAAAATAAGTGACACTGTACTGTGTGCTATACTCATTCCATTCATTTTCACAGGAAGGACATTAGTAATCTTGAGTATATTTTAAGCTTCTAAGAAGAAAGGAGACTTTGCTTCTGCTCATATTGCCACACATCTTCCTGTGACCCATGGCAAGTTTGTGCTTCAGCTTCTCTAACTGCACAATAAGCGCATGCATCTGATATTTATGCCCCTTGCCGGCCTTTCACTGGGAGGTTTCTGTAGAGTAAATCACTCTCAAATAGCCACTTCATCTAACAAGGTCACTGATGGAGAAATTAGTCACAGCAATACCTTGACAATGTGCTGTGATCTTAATGTCTCTATCTTACAAGGCAATGGTGTCTGTTCATGGTAGCACAGGTTGTTTCAGTGCTTCACGCAAGAGCCATAATCTGTCTCTGTGCTGGGAGCTACCCCCTGGAAATATCTGTGGTATTGTCCTCCACAGGACTCTATGCACAGACTCCCTTCTGGTACAAATCTGTGTAGCTCCAGTGGCTCCAGTGAAGCTGCATTAATTCCTAACAGTTCCTGTCTCTTCTGCTCCTTCACTGCCTGGTTACGGAGGGAGCAGTTGGACAATGCTTTTATCTGTCAGGGGAAAGGGCAGGGAAAACTCTTGGCATGGGTATACTTGCTTTATGGGTACTGTTGTGTAAGGTATTAAGCAGCATCCCATGGTGACTTCTAGTCTTTGAAATTTGTTACTAGACTAAAAGATTAATTGAACTTGACTGTACCAACCTCAGAGAGCTGTAAAGGGTAACCTGGCAACAGTCAGAATAGGCCAGGGAAGGTTCTTCATCATTCATATTTTCATAGCAATTGAATTGTTTTGAAAAACTGTGTTACTTTTGAAATATAACTGGAAAAAAAGAAAAGTTCAAACAAGGTGAATAATGTCACATCAGCTTCACTTAACAATATTTTTAGATTTTTTTTAGATTGGAAATATTTTGTTTCAGTTTTTCAACATGAAAACTGAACACTGTTATTTCAATATTTTTCCTATCTTATAGAATCATAGAATCATAGAATAGTTAGGGTTGGAAAGGACCTTAAGATCATCGAGTTCCAGCCCCCCTGCCATGGGCAGGGACACCTCACACTAAATCATGTCACCCAACGCTCTGTCCAAATATATGACAGGAAAGAAGAAAAGAAAGTCAAATTTAAGTGAAGCAGTTTAACTTTCCATAAATAAAAAAATCAGACAACCAAACTTTACATATTTTTTGCTTTTCTGTTTTAGTTTCCCCTATTTTTGTAATTCTTAGTTATACCAGATTTTGGTGTTCTTTGCAAAATTAATCTCTCATTCTTGGAAAATCTTTAGCAGCTCAGGAAGAACATCACAATTTGACTTTTCACTATCAGTTAGAATACCGTCTAAAACTGGTTAATGATCTGAAACGAAATTGAAAATGAGAAATTGCCTGAGACCCAACACATTTTGCCGAGTGTTTGTTCCACTTTTTTGGGTAGCCAGTGGCAGGAACATTGGGTTATCTTGTTGATTAGATATACAAAGGCTCCTGCTAGAGTTGTACCTTGCCTCTTTCACTTTCTTCTGTGACAGAAATCCTTCTGCAGCTATTCATCCAGTTACAAAGAGCACTTTTTAAATTAACTTGCTTTCTGCTTTTCCCACCTATACCTTTCAAACGCCATAGTGCGTTTTTCTTTTTCTTATTTCCCTGTCTCTTTTTTTTCAGTGTTTTTGAGAGAGATTTATAAACTGCAGTAGTGTTTGCAGTCTTGCCTGAGGTCATGACACAAACAAAAAGTAGGAGAAAAACAGAAGGCCCTCTCTGCAGCCTCTGAATTTGCCTCATCGAACATTACAGATGTATTTTCAGCCACATGTAAAGGAAAAATTTCAAGAATTGCCTTAGTTTTTCACCTGTGTTTCACACACCAGAAAACTCAGCATGTATTATTCCTCCCAAAGGCAACACTTCACACTTCCAAAAGCTCTCAACCTGCAGGTTTACAAATGAAATGCCTTTTAGCTGTGCTGTATTTCATGATACAGTTGATGTTCCACTTCAGAGCTTGTACAAAGCCTAAAAGTGAACGCAAACTGATTAAGAAAAATTGCTTTAGATGTATGCTTTCTGTGTGACCACAAGCTATAAAATGTCTGTCAGCTGTAGAAGACTGACAGTATGCCAGAAGTGGCATGTAATTGGGTTAAGTAGAGCAAGCAATTTCATCTGTAAAGTGCTGAAATACTTGCTGATACTGTCCTCTATTATTCTGTTCCTACCTGCATGGTGCTGTAATGTGTGAGTGTAGCTTTTATGCGCCATTGATGACTTCAGATATCCAGACTCTTGTGTACCCAAAGTACACAGTAGGTATCTAGTAAATATAAGCAAAACTGTTATCTGCATGAGCTGAAGTTACCCATAATGGGATATGAAGTTGAATCCACCCCATCTGCTGTAGGACTTGCGCTTGTCAACCTTTACTGAAACCCTACCAGGCACAAAGCCCAGTGCTCAGGGGATCGGTGTACCAACACTAGTTGCAGTACTAGAGCAAGAAGTCTTGATGGAAATCAAAACTTGGGGCAGTTCTAATACCTATAAATGATAATCAAATAGAATCTTGAGAATGAAAAATCTAAATCTCAGATTGGTTCCATAATGTGGCCCACACTGCTTATATGTTGGACCTAATCCTTCTGGCAGGAATATTTGAGTTATCACACGTGGGTTCACTTGCTGAGAAAGAGAAACAAATTTCAAAAATTTCAAGACTGAAGTTCTGACTTAGGGTGCCAGTACATATTTGAAAACAAGCCATCAAAAATTGGATGCTGCTGAAGCAAATGTTGGCTAAAAGAAATTTCAAGAAGCTCTAGGATCTCCTGATACTCTTGCTATACGACAACAAAACTATAAGAATATTCAGCAATGAAATAAATCCATATTAATGCTGTAACTGTTTTGCTTCCTTTTTAGTACAGAAGGACACATGGTTCCATAAGGTTAAGTCACAATATAATGTGGGGATGGTACCTTGTGTTCATGAAACCATTTAGAATGCCTAATGTTATGAACTGGCATTTCTCTGAAATTTTGCTTTTCATGCATGAATTACTCGTTGTCTGGCTTCAATAAGCAGGTGTTATAAAAAAGGATGTGTTTGTCTTTCCTTCAGTCATTTTATTGACCATTTTTCAGAGACTTACAATACAGAGAACAGGAAAAAACTTAATCTGACATTAAATTTTTCAGTGGTAATTTTTGAGCACAGAATGGGAATACATTATAAAGCAGAAATGCAGATGGTGTTATGACTATGTTGCTGGTTTCAAGTTATTCAAAGGAAACAAAACAATACTGAAGACTTCATGAAGTAGAAATCAGGATATTTTAAAGACAGCAAACTCTGCCACTGAAGATAATTAAATAAATATTTCTCGTAAAAGCATTAAAAATTACAATCTCTTTCTGACTGTAGCTTTCATAGCTGGATCCCTTCTTTCCCTCAAAAATAATTTTATACATCTAGAAATGTAATTTGAGGCCTCTTTTATTTCAAAATTATTTGGGTTTTCCGTTAAGGACATGCTGATTCCTTCACCCATGTTCTCTCTCCCCCCCACCAGCTTCATTCACTTTCTTGTATTACTAATGGAGGTGTTAAAATTCTCCATTATAAGCAGGTTTTTGTCTGATTTGTTATTCAGGAAAGTTCCTTCATTACATTTGTATTCCATAATGATGCAGAGCTGTAGGAATTAGGCCTGTTCTACATGGGTGAATGTGTAGAGATATCAGCAATATGCCCAGAATTATTTTATGGGGTGTGTATTATGGGGTATTATGGGAATATACTCAAACCTTTAGATGAAGAAATGGGTTCATTAAAATCTGAAGGCTAAAACTGGGGTAAACAAGGAATTATGTTGTGAATGAGGCAGTTACTGTGTTTGATTGCAAGTGGACATCACAAGCACTGTGAAGATATGTGCATGGGAGTTGTAGGCACAGGGTGCCTTCTCCCTGTAGAGCTGTCAGCCAGCTGCCTTTCATGCTGACAGCCATGCCCTGGGAAGCTCCCAGAGTACCTGCAAACAGCATGTCACAGAAATTTGGAGCAAGTGGTAGAAAGGAAGGAAATACTTCTATGAGCCTGTGTTAAAAGAAAAGTCATAAGCCTTTTTTGACAACAAAATGATGGAAAATAACATAATGAGAAAATAGGAATAATAGGGAGGAATAATATAGAAAAAGGGAGGTGTTAATGTCCTTCATGGAGGCCATGTAACTGTTTCCTTCCATATGCACATCAGATGCTGCTGCCTTCTTTTCTGTGTGCTTTTGTCTGCCATCAGGAATTTCTTTTGCCTTATCCAGACTGGCATTCACTTTGCTTTTGTGCACACCCCTATTTCTTTTGGAAACTCAGAAACTGGAAAGAGTGCAGGCTATTCCTTTGTGGAAAAGGTAAAGAATGGTTTAATTCAGAGAATATATCTTGATCTCCCAGTGTTTTTACAGGTGTTAATTCCATCTTAACCCAAACAAACCAAGGACTGCTGGTTAAGCTACCAAGTCTTAAATACATGCTTGAGTAGGTATTCAGAGGCAATATAACTGTGATGGGTTACAGAGTGATTTATATTTTGGTTAGACCGCATTAAGAAGTCTATTTTAAGACATCATGAGGTGGAGAATTCAATATCTACCTTGATAGTTTGTGAAGTAATTAATCACCCACAATATTAAAATGCCCACTATTTTTTAATTTGAATGCATCTGTTTTTGAATTCGTATTCTTTTCCCAGTCAACATCAGATTAATCACACTTGTGGTAGTAGGATCAGGATACTTAGGAGAGACAATGATCCAGACACTTCTTGACATTCTTTGGGGTGAGGCATGGAATTAATATTTATAGCTCCTTTTTGCACCTTCTCTATGCGATTACAACCGTTTTGAAATCTGTTCCTAGGTCTACAATATAAATATATCCATGCCATATATAAAGGTAAACATCATCTTCCGGTTCTTTCCTGTTTACACATCCAAATATGGGTTTGTCCTTTTTATCACTGCCCTGAAGGTTCAGTTTTTGTCCAAATTAGATCCTGAAATTCATTTTAAAGCTGTTTATTTTCAGGTTTCACTTCCCATACTTACATGGATTGCCAGTGTTCTGTGTTTCAGGACAATAAATTTTCTTAAAATATACAAATGCTTTTAATATGAACAAGAATATACTTACATGTAATTATTAATATACATATTTTTTCACATTTAAAGGTCACATGTGAAAAATGTTTGACAAATGATGTCACACAGTGTACAATGTCTGTATTTCGATCCACTAAATCTGAAAAAAATGTAAACAATAAAGACATTTTCACCAATTTTATTCTTAAACATAAGGAAAAGAATTCTGTGAGATTTTTTTTAAATCAAAATGGCAGAATTTGAGGATCAGTAGGTGTTCACAGACACCTCCATCAGCAAGAATTAATGGAAGTGCTACAAGTTAACTGAGGATGCTGGTGGTACTCTATTGTCATGTTCTGTTTCATTCATGCCTGTTATTTGGTTGTATATTTTATTGCTGGTTGCAGAACACATCTGAAAGGGACAATGATGAAGTTGATGGCAACAATATATGTGGTTTCAGAAAGAAAAAGGGAGTCAAAGGTCCCACAAAGTACGTTCCTCCTCTAGATAATGCGAAGATGGAGCTGTCCTGCACCTCAGAAATCCCTGATCGATGTCCTCGACAAGGAACTACTGGTTGTTCAGAACCACCATCAGACCCATCTCTTCAAAACCCAACTAGCTTTCCTTTAGCACAAAAGGGCATAGGGGGCCATGACAGTTCTCATACTGACAGCAGTGTGAAAGAAGACATGTCTGGAGAAACACGAGAAAAACAGGAGAATGATGACGCTGGGAAAAGAATATTAGGGCAAATGGATGAGGAAATAGATACAACAGCTAAAACAGAGCAGTCCACAAGTGTGCAATCTGCAAGGAGCGCAGGGAAAACTCTGTTCACAGAGTCAGCTTGCAGGGGAGAGTGCAATGAGAAGGCAGAGAGTAAGCAAGAAGAACAGGGTGGGGTGGAAGAAAGAGATGTCAAATTTCACATGACAAAGATGGGCTCCCTGGGTGGTACTGTATCCACACAAGTATGCGGCACTGCAACCACACAAGGACACGGCGCTGCAAAGTCCTTCCAAGGGGCACCTGGCCTTTCTAAACGAAGCCTGCAAGAGCTGAAAAACCTGCTGAGTGAAGGTTCTCTGCCTGCTCCTAGGCCCAATTACAGTGGCAAGGCAGGTGGCACTTTCCTGCAGAAAAACATAAAACCCCATGACAGGACGGCTGACAAGCCGGGCAGACCCTTTGAGACTTTTAGTCCCCATTTTGGAGAGGAGAACCAAAAGTACCACAGCCTCCACAAGGAAGGAGTGGGGCAGCAGAGCAAACCTCTGCTGGTCCTCAGCTCTGCCGGGTCTGATCAGCAGCAACCAGCGGGAAGTGACGTGGGTCAGCTCATTCTGGGAGTGCCTCCAGCTTCTCCACATGCAGAAAGCAATGCTCCTGAGATTCCCTTTGATTCCCCTGCAGACCATGTTGGTAAGGATATTTAAACTTCACCTGCTGTTCTGTTAAAGAAAATGATCCTATTATTGTTTTGTGGGGTTTTGTTAAGCAGTAAACTTTAGTCAGAGCTAGTGCATGAGAGAATTGTCACATGTGGTTTCTGTGTGATTGGGATGGAGAAGTTGTGCTCTATGTCTATGCTCTTTTTCTTTTTTTTAAGTAAAAACATTTATGAAGCTCAGCTGCCTGCCAAAACCTGCCACACAGAAGTGGCTGTGTCTTTTTTGCTACAACTGAAATATTTCCTCATTTGAACTGAGCACAGGAAACATTTCCCAAAAGGCTGCTGGACACTGCAAAGCCCTGATGGCATCTGGGATTCTTAAAATGTCCTTTTTGTTAATGTTTCCAGCAGCTGAAATTGCTCCCAGGTAGGCATGGTGTTTTCAATATCTGTCCTGTGGGAGGACTGGAATGCAAAAACATCTCATATAAACTATAGGAGAAGAAAAGCAAATGAAACAGAGAACTTCCACTAATCTTTGTGCCGTTCAGTAAGTCCATTTTGGAAGTGTTTATAGAGCCGATTAATTGCTACTAATATGCTGTGATTTCTTAGAAACTGTAAAAGCTATACTACAGGGCTAGCTGGATCAGCAAACTGAAAGCTAATCATATTAGCTATGATAACGTAATGGGCTTGAGCAGTTCCTTGTTTTGTGTCTATTCCAGAAAGCACACAAAAAGCAATTTGCCAGTTGAATAGGTATCAGATTAATAAATTTCCAGGAGGAGCATCAGGCTCTGATCATATTATCAGCTCTTCAGGATAGGTAACTTACCCTCTGACTTATCTCACTGATACAAGAAATAGGAATCTCTTCATTGATAAAATACTTTGTCCATCATTATCTATGCAATAAAATATAATAGTAACAATTAATTTTAAGTTACTCTGCTTTTCTTTTGTTTTTTAAGTCTCCTTTCAGGAGGGTGGACATACTGCTATACATACTCTGAAAACAGAAAATCTGAATATATAAATGTTATTGGCTGCAGGATTTCTCAGTAGACATATTGTGTAACTCAGTTTGAACAAACCTGAACAAGGTACTGATGAACATTATCAGTCCAAACTCAGGGCACTGTGCGAAAAATAGAAAGCTTTGAAAAGATACTTCATGCTTAAATCACTCTCTATTCATGTCTCTTAGAATAAAGAGATTAGAAAATTATTTCTCAGCCTACACTTGATGCTTTTGATTCCAAAAGTTTTGGAATCTCAGAAGATCTGGATTCTGTTTGGCTTTGACCAAACAAATTGTAAGGCTCAGTGTGTGTTTCCACTAGGAAATAGAATGTGCAGAAATAGTTTCTACTTAGTTTGAAATGTAGGTGTTTGAAATTCAATTTTCATTGAATACATTCAGTAACTTCAGAGAAGACATTCTTAGATAAAATTCTGCACTCTTTAATGAGCCTTTGCTTAAAGAATATTTAATTGCTGCCAGTGAGAAATTATTAAAAGTGATAAGATAAAATCATAAATATTTCATTTTTATTACTAAAATATTACCTTAAATATTTTAATTACTGAAGCATCTGAAATCTTGGATCCAAATATGCCTTGACACTGAGTATATATGAAATACAGTGTCTTGTAATTGGGAAGTTTTTAAATATTTGTACTTGCTCAAATCAGAAATCTTGATCCAAAATATCTGGAAAAATTACAAGAGGTTGTATTTCAGATCTACTTAGTGTCATGCTGTGGCCAACGCCAGAATATACCTTATTGTTTTAAAAGTACAAGTTAAGGGACAATCTATAGGTGATGTCAGCATTGGAACTAGATGATCTTAAGGTCCTGTCCAACCCTATTATATGATTGTATAATTCTATGTAGCTGAGGTTTACTGTTTCAGTGTACTGCAGAGAGCTGAAATACAGTCATGCTAGTTACATGGCTAACATCCCTCTGAAATAATAAATCCATATATTTTTTCAAAACTCTGACTGGGAATTGTGAAAATATTACTGAATGTACCTTTTGTCCATTGCTTGTCAGGACTTTTATCAAAAGTGCTTGGACATAGGAAAAAAAACTATAGAAGAGAAACATACATGCAAGATATTTGGGCCAGTACAAAAAATGTTACTTGGGCAGTGTCAGTGAAACTGGAGCTGAAGCTAAAGCTAAAGCTCTTTTAATCTAATTCATCATCATGGAAAGATAAAAGCTAACACATGTAGCTAATTAGTCAAATGTATTGACTACACTAACCTGAATTTAGGAGTTTTATTTGCCTATATCTCTGTATATGATAATGATGCACACTTCTGCAAATTAGTATGTAGTCATTAATAATGAAGCGCTTCTTAAGCTGTTCTGTGCCTGCATTCTTGGGAGGCCAAGAGGGAGGATTCCAAAGAGAAAAATTTCAGATGAAATTCTGTTTATATAGTGCAATATAACACTTTATAATATGTACACACGCACACATGAATGCATAAATGCCATATATGTACAGTATACACAACACAGAATGTAAGTTCTATAAGAGTGTAATATTGACATCTCTGAACTTAGATGTTTTCACATCTGCTCTGCATGATACTAAATTTAATAGTATAAATAGTATAAATAGTATAATATAATAGTAGAAATACTAGGATAGCCAGAGAGGAGTCCAAAGAAAATAGCTATTTGAGCAATATGAAGTTCCCAAGAATCGTGGTGCACCACACAGTTGGGCTTTTTTTTGTCACAGGAGAATATGTGCTGCCACCTCCAGGGACTTCAGATGGCTCGTACTGTGTGTGGTCGGAGGGACTTGCAGAGCCTGGTGCTACTACACAGGTTTAGAAGAAATCTCTCCTCTGAACTTTATGAGGCAACAGAAGCTCCAGGTAGCTTGACTGCACACTGGAATCAGGCTGCGACCTGAGACTTCAAATTCCCTTTGTATCTCTTGGTCTGTAGCTGGGATAAAACGTTTGTTAAAATCTGCTTGAGTGCAGACTGCAGAGCTGGGACCCAGAAACGAGAACAGTTCCAGGAATAGGTCCTCTTAACAGGGATCATAGCAAGTGAGGCCATGTAAATATGACCAGCGCAGAATCAGGAGCTGTTGGGAGGAGTGGGAAATTTCTGAAGAAAGAAAATACGTCTATGCTGTAGCTGCAAGCATCGGTAGCTGCCTAGTGACTGTTGAAATTTCAAGTGCACAGATAAAAAAGGTTTGAACACGTCAAGAATCACACATGTTATGCAAGTGCTGACCCCAAACACAAAGTTTCTTTGCTAACTGTCATTTTAAAGAAAGCATATCAAGTAGATACTAACAGACTATACTTCATACTTAAGAGTGGATGCCACCAGTCCTAATACCAATTCCCTTTTGTTTTCCAATGAATAACCTCATCTTGTCACTTTAAACTTGCTTAAAGCTCTTATTTTTAGTAATAAGGCAGTCACAAATGATAATACCTAGTATTTAGGGGTAAAATTATGAGAAGAAGACTTCAGCAAAACAAATATCTCAGTCCTTCTGCTCCACTGAAATGAAGAAATTTGTCCATACACTTTTCAAAATATTTGAACTCTCCCTGTGATTTCACTGTCCTTTGAGCTTACCTGGAAGCACTGATTCTGTTCAGTAAGTCTAGCCAGTGGTGAAGAAAAGGGAAACAGAGACTCTTCAGGAGCTGTAAGTGGCCAATCAGGAGATCAGTGGACGCTTCATATTCACTGCCTCTGCAGTCTGTCTTGCAGAATAAACAGTCTTACTTTGGAGATTACTTGGGACTGTATTTTTCAATTGCTACTCTTCTCTGCTTTGTATTTGATACAATCTGTGCTGATTTTGCATCTCTTCTAAAGTGAAAATCCAAAGCCATACTGTTCCTTCCTCATTTGCAAAAGTCTATTGAGCTGCCCTATCTACAGTTCAATATATTTTTCCCAATATTTCCTTTTCTGCATTTTGACCTCAACTTGAACAGAGCAGGGGTGAAGCTCCACTTTTTTCTAAACCTTCTTGATTGCCCTTATTTTCTGTTGAAAAAAACATATTTTCCACCCATTTCTTTCCTTTTCTGTCTAAACTGATATATATACAACTTGCTATTTTTTTTACCTTGCATGCCTTAAAAGCAACTATTTTTCTTTACAGCATACCAAAACTCTAAAGTTCTTTATCTCCCATACCTGAAATAGCTGAAATCTTCCTGCTCTGTGACTCTGTGATTTCCCATTTTTCCCCTCAATCTATACAAAACAAAAAAAATAGACAGCACTTTCATCCCATTTTTCTAATCTATTTTGTCCCCTTTCAGGTAAGATCCAATTCAACTGTCTCTATTGCCTGTAGTTAGCTAGTCATCCTGTAACTGTGTGAGAAAGGTGCATTCAAACCCACCCATTGGAGATGCTTATTTTCTTTCTAGTAATAATGAAAGGTTGCCAAAGCCATTTAGTTTAGACCAAATGTAAGGGTAGTGTAAGCATTCTTTGCTTGAGGTCTCTGTCATCCACCTCTTCTTCTACAACATATTCAAGAAGAGCTTAGTCCTTACCTTCAGTACCATGCAAAATCCTCTCTTCCTTAAATAACCTTGCTTCTAGACCTCATTCTCACCCAATTTTTTAAAATTACGCCAAACACTTTTAGACCAGAAGGGGCTACCTAGTTTGCAATTGTGTATATCTTAGTTCATGCAACTTTGCTCACTGTTTTGTTCCTGAAATCCAATTTTTCCATTTGAGTTTGAAGAAAGACATGCATCATATTTGGCGTTATCATTTAGGTGGTGCCAGTGGGTATTATCCACCTTAATTTTTTTCAGACACCTGCATATTTTGTTTTCAAATCTTCTTGCCTAGATGGAATATCTTCTAACCTTTCTGTAAAACTATGACCATTTTCTCATTCAGTAAACAAGAACCATTTTAATAAAATGCCTCACAAAATAGAAAAGTATAGGTGATTTATTTTATCTTTTATCTATTGGAAAATAAAATCTTATTTTGTATTCAATTCTTGATAATGTAGCTCCTCCAAGAAGCTGTATCGTGTTGTTGTCATACAGCTGCTAAAAATAATTCACAGGTGATTGAAGCTGTTCATTGGTCTCTAAATTACATACAAAAATCATTAAAAAGAGCTGAGCTTCCCTATGGCCATATCAGCAAAAAAGCCTTCACAGTTAAGATTAGAAAAGAAAGCATATTATCATGAGACAAAGAAAATGATGGGGAAAAAGTTGTAAGTATCAATATCAAACAGATCAGGGAAATGCATTTATTGCTTATATATTTATTACTCTGTTAGGGTTGTTGCTGGGGAGCAAAAATACGAGGTAAGAAACAACTTTTTATGTACTTTACTGCAGAAATAAAATACTTTACTGACCTATCAATCAGTAAACATTTTTGGTCAAACATTTTTTTTGGGGTGAAAAAGAAATGTAAATTACATAATGTTTTCAACTGAAAATGCTTCTGATCACTATTCCCATCAATAGTACTTATCAAAGGTAGCCCGATACTTATGTCTATTTACTATGTTAAGAACCAAGTGGGAATAAAAAATAAAGGCTTTAAGAACTAGCAATATGAATGATATCTAGCATAGGAAAAACTGTCACATGAGGCTTCAGGGATAGAGGCTGTTAATGTTTGAAGACAAATATGGGAACAGTAGGTAACATGCTGTACAAATCAAATAGTCTGGCTGTTCTTAAATACCCAAATTGGAGTATGTAAGGAAGAGCAGATATATTTGCTGGTGAAGACTGGAGCAAAGAAGTCATTAAGAACCTCAGCCTTCTCCAAATCCAGGGTAGCCAGCTCTCCTGATAACTCCTGGAGAGGGCCCACGTTGTCCCTAACCTGTCTTTTATTGGCAATGTACCTATAAAATCCCTTCCTGTTATCCTTAACATCCCTAGCCAAGTTTAATTCTAAGTGGGCCTTAGCTTTCCTAACCTGGTCCCTAGCTTCCCGGACAACATCCCTGTATTCCTCCCAGGCCACCTGACCTTGCTTCCACCTTTTATAAACCTCTTTTTTCCTTCGAATTTTGCTCAGCAGCTCCTTATCCATCCAAGGAGGTCTCCTGGCCCTCCTGCTGCACTTCCTTCTAGTTGGGATGCATCGCTCCTGAGCTTGCAGCAGGTGATCCTTGAATATCAACCCACAGTCTTGGGCCCCCCTGCCCTCTAGGGCTGTATCCCATGGAACCTTACTGAGCAGGTTCCTGAAGAGGCCAAAGTCTGCTCTCTTGAAGTCTAGGGCAGTGAGCTTGCTGCACTACTGACAGGAATTTCCAACAGATTTAGAAGAGTGCAGATGTGCGATTACCCTGTGGGACTCATTGCTAGTGGTTATCATCAGCACAATATATCTGTTTTTACAAAGGATGTCAGTATTCACACAGATCTTCACGGTGTTAGATTTCTTAGGATGAAGAAGAAATTCAGACAAATTTGGGTATTAACCTTCCTGCTCCTAACGACAATCCCTTTTTTAGTGAGGAACTGGAAAACCCACTCTGTTTAGATAGATTATTTTGACCACCTTGCCTTTCCTATTAATAGCTGGTGCCAGACAGCAATATGTGATTAAACGCTGCCTTGATTGATGTAGCAATTCCTGTGCTTGCAAGGGCTTTTATTTCCCTACTGCTCTGAGACAGTAGCAAGTGTCACAGTGTTCCAGAGAGCACATGGATGTGTGCTCTGATACTACGTGGGACTCAGGCATGCTGAGAACCTGTCCCACAGGCAGCAGAAGGGTGTTCAGTGCAGCAGTTGCTGCTGGAGTGGCAGAGAGAGGAAGAGACTGGGGAAGGACTGATGGAAATGCATCTTTTTCTCCAATGTATGATTCATATCTGGAGTCTACCTGCTAGTGTCTGCTGTTATTGGCTTACATTGCTGGTTGTGTTTCACAGTGAAGTTTCCTGTATTAATACATTTGTTAGGTCAGCCTGTTCCTGTCATTGTCAAGTCCCCTGGCAGCATGTCGCACTTTCTTCTTGTTTCATCAGTTTGACATGGTCACCTCTTACAGAGCTGAGAAATTGTTTGGTTTAGCTGCAGTGTGATTTAATAAGGGACCTTGGGAAAGGATTTCTTTGAATAAGCAGATAATGGCAAATTGATCTGGGACCTGTGCACTTTTTGTCCTGTGGCTCTTTTCTGTTGTTGAGAAGATAAAGCTGATATTAACTATTTGACCTAGCCTGATATCAGCTGCTCTCAGCAATCTAAATTATTTCAATGTTAACTGTTTTAGAATGGCATCACTCTTCCACAGTAAAGAATAATAATACAATTTGTGTAATTTGGAGGTTTTTTTGAGTAATATTGTTAGCTTTGTGTTACTAATATTTTTAAATACGCGAAGATAATTTGATTGTATTCAAAGATATTTTGTACTAATTATGAAAGAATTATTGTAATGCTAGTTGTTTCTCAGTGGTAACTTAAGTGGAAAATACAGACAGAACCACAGAAAAACAAACTGCTTTTCTGTGTCCTACTAATTTGATATAGATATCTAAGGATCTTCATGTAACACTCTCCTTTGGTGAATGATGATCATTTTGAAATACGACTAGTCTGGATTTATATTTGATTTTCAAAATGAGTATCTAAACCGAAATCTGAGTATCTTGTGAAATTTACATACATGTTTCCACAAGTAGGTTTTCTGAAAGAAAAAAAAAAAAACCAAACAAACAAAAAACCACCACTATTTCTAGAGACCCAGAGAGCTGGGAAAACAGTATACTCATGAACACAATCCTCCCTCATAAGAATGTAGGACTTTTAGACTGTGTATCTAAATCATCTAGACCTATCTAATACTTATTTATTAGCACTTTAACTCCAGTAACTAATGCTCTGGATAATGACTGTGTGAACATGGGAAAAGACAGAGTACTCAATTCCCTACTCTACGTTTCCAAACTTTATTCGTCATTGGCTTCATGGGCTTAGTTTGCCAGTGATTCATTTAGTGGCTACCAAGAAAATACATTCTGGGACGTGTGCTAGAGAAAAGTAAGTACTGTCAGCAGTTATTCACTAAATATTATTTAAGAAACAAATCCAATTTAATATTTCCAAAATCAGTCAGAGATATTAAGTCATTATTGTATTTTTTATTTATCATACTACTTACAGAACTTATTATTTCTATGGGAAAGATAATCTGCAAATGATATAAAAGATGAATTGCCTCTAAAATGTATGTGAAAGCTGTTGATTCTAACAGATTTTGGATAAAGGCCATTGTAAATTAATAAGCATCTATCTTTTGCTTAGTGGTGTCTACACTAGTATATAGCCTAATTTCAGGCTAGTAATAGACCAGTGCATAAATTTTAGTCTCATAATTTAAAAAGACATATCATGGATCATAACAAGTCCAACTGGAGAAAACAAATTCTTTCTTCTTTAGTTAATAATTTTGCTTGCTTAGTGTCTTTTAAAAAGTGACTTTATAGGAATTTTCTGTTAATTTATGTGATTTCATATAATCTAATGATTTATTTATTCTTTTATGCAAATAAATTTAGCTTGAAGATGACACATATATTTATAAAATTTTGAAGATTACCTACCATTGGTAGATGCTTAAATTAAGTATATTTGTAGCTTTGCTTAAAAAATAAATTCATACACAATATAAATGCATTCAAATTTGTGTTTTTTCTTAGCTATTTCATATAATTTACATACATTAGGAATACTGATTTAAAGAATTACATGGGTCAAAGTTGTCATTTATTGTGAGTTACATGTTTTTAACCTGAAAAATATTTGTTCAGTAGGTGTAAATTTAAAAGGCAACATTTCAGGAAATTGTAAGAAGTATGAGCATAATTTATGTCAAAATCTGACAATATTCTGATGTGAAGCATTGCCGGTAAAACTTTACTTTAAATAATACGAAGGCATAAAAATCTCTGTGTGACAGGTGGTAGACAGGAAATGTAACGTATGTTGAATAAGAGATTGACCACTGCTTGGAAAAAGGCAAAAACCTCAGACTTCTGCCCCTGGAGTTGATACTGGAGAGATCAGTAGTGTTCCACCAACCTTCATGGTTTTTAACACAAGGTTTTTAACTTCCACTTGAAAGGTGGTGGTGAATTGTTGTTAGTGATCTTCCACTGTGGGTCTGAAAGATCTGCAAAAATTCATTTGATTGTAGCTTCAGGAATAATGGAGGACTTTCCTTCCAGAAGTGTAGAAACAAATATTTTTTTCACATTTTTTAATATCTTAATATAAAATATTATCCTTGGTCTTGTTAGTTTATTGTCTAAATGGAAATCAATACCTTATGTAGCTTAACTTGAATAATAACAATACATAGATACTCAAAAGAAAAGCAGGCTGTGAGATCGAGAGGTTTGTGAAAGGATGTGACTGTACCCAGCTCTCTGATCCATTACAGACCTTATACTCAGATGTTACTGCTTTTACGTCAAGAAGTTTATACAGTCCTACAGCTGCTGTAATACAGTTGAGATAGCTCTATAACAGCAAATGCATAAATGCATAAACTTCTCTTAAAAGTCTGCTGCCTGTGGTGGAGAAAATGGCAGACCTCATCAGGAGGTGTTGAGAAAGGTTTAGTAGAAGACGAGTGCCCTTTTTATCATGTTTCTGTATCCATGTTTTTTTCAAAAGCATGAAATAAAATAGCACCTGAATTCTATCAGTCTTTAGTGGGAAATATGTATCCGGCTGCTATTTGTGCTCCTAAAAACACCCAACATAACAGCTGAGGTATTCCTCAGTAATTCCTGGATTTGCTGTATGATTCCCCTGTGTTCTCTCATCAACTTAATAAAAAGTTTAAGTTAGAGGTCATTAAAAAAAAATAAGGGATTTTGTACACATCTTGGGGGTGGGGGAGTGGGGTGGAAGATGGGTGGGAAGGATGGGGTAAGTGTGTTTATTTACAAAAATGTTTCCTGATTCATATCTTTTTCTTACTTATGCTTTTACACTCCATGGCACAGTTTCCCATTATTGCACTATGAAACAGCTTGTATTCCAGAGTTCATTATTTTGCTTGATGTGACCATTCCTCTTCACTTATAGCATCCAGCAGAGAGCCTGATGTAAACGGCCTTGGAAGTCCAACTCTCCTTCAACTGATCTCTCATATTGAATTTGTTAAGCAGCAGATGGCCAGGGACAACGTACAGTTTGTTAGATTTGAATCCATAGACCTCCATGGTGTGTCGAGATCAAAGAATATTCCTTCCCGCTTTTTTCATGTAAGTTTTTATTGCTTCTGGCTGTATTTTTATGTGCTTTCATGGCCCTGTTCTTAATTTCTATTTTTTTTTTGTTTGTTTGTTTGTTTGTTTTTCCATAGTGCAGGCAGAAACTCAAACTTAGAGCAAATTATTTGTTCCCTCCTCTTGTTCATGCTGCCAAAGGACCTGGACTTTTTTCATCACTGCAATCTATTCCACTGTCCCAGATAGTAATCTGATGAAATAAGGCTAGTAATTTCAGTTCCTTGGACTTCTAATAATCTCTTCCTTCGGAATTATCTTTGCAGGTTGAACGCATTATAAAGATTTTGTTTTATTGCACATCACTAAATTGCAAAAAGAAGGGAGTAAATACTGAATGAAAGAAAATGACTGAATGAAAATGATATTAGCTATGAGAAATGTTATAGTCATCAATCACCTGAAAATACTATTGGGTTGCATGATGACTTAATAGCAATATTTGCCATATTAATGATTCAGAAAATAAGAACCAAATTAAAAAAAAAATCCTTATAGCATGTATCCTTGACTGATCAGCCCTTCCAGTATATTGCTTCATAAGCATAACTCCATTATACTTTCACTCATGTTTCACTATGAATATTTTAAGCTTTACTGAAGGATCATAAAAAGAGATATGAACATGAAAAGATGTAGAGCAGTTTTGTTTGAAGCTCCTTCTGAAGCCTAAGCCGCATTTTCATTACTTCCCTTTTTGATATTGCTAAACTGCAACTGTATTGTCTAGATACAATTTTTTCTCTCTGATGTCATGTGGATTTTATGTGAATAAACTTTCAGTCATTTGAATTCTTGTGAGAGATGGTAGGTTAATTGCGACTTCTCTTTCAGTTGCTATATCAAATTGCAAATGTCTAATCAGCTTGTTCAAAGACAGCTTTTGTCTTTATCTTACTGTTTGAACACATCGAAGCTGTGCATGATAGTAAAGCTTTTGGCATCAAACAGTGTGTATGTGTACACACTCACACATGTATGTACACACAGAGCAACTGATAGTAATTTCCTTCTATTTTTCTCATTTTTTCACATAGCGGGGTTAGAGTAGGAAGAAGTAGTACTATAGGGCAATTGCCTTCAACACCTTTTTACTGTCACATGGGCATCTTAGACATCTTTGAGCGGTATTCGCCATACTGTGCAGTTTTGGTTATGGGTGTCATACAGAGAGAATTGCTACCACTGAACTGCTACCTCCTTAAGAGAAGGTGGACTTTTTTATTAATTTTAAGAGAAGCCACTCTATGCAGTTTCAAGTATTTAAACAATTTTCCATCTAGTTGGGCATAACTTTGGTTTTAAGATCTGAGCTTGCCCCTTTCTAGGTTTGTTTTGTCTCCTCTGCTTACTCAGATGGCAATCCTTTCCCCTAGAAGAATAAAGGTAAGATGCAAACATGAGCCAAATTTCCCTTGACAGAACTCGGCATAATTGCAGTTTTCATCAGTTAGTTTGAATGTAAGGTAAGTTGTAAAGGTGCTTGTTTGAAGGCAGATGATCCTCCACTGATGTCCTTATCTACATTTTATTTCTGTAAACCGAAGCTCCCTGTTCTGAAGAAAGTGTAATTGTGAGTTTATACTGTTTGCTACCTAGCAGAGGAGTACTGAAACATTGGAATTATTTTTCACTTGGAGGTGCTTCCCTGCATTTTATCCGCAAACTTATTAAGTCCAAGAAGTGATAATTTTCAGTTAAACTTTCAGTCTGAAAAACAGTGAGGTATGTGTTATGGCATGTAAAGGGAAGTTGTAGTCTGAAGTTATACTCTTGTTTGGTCACTTGGATCTATGTAAAGGAAATGCTCAGAGGATATGGAAACCTAATGGGGTAACTATAAATAGAAGTTTGACTTGCAAAGTTTTTACCTAACTGGTGATGCCCGTAGTTGTATAAATACCATGCAGGATAAGTGTTAAACATTGTTTTAGTTCTTTATGGAAATTTAAAAAATGGTCATTGGGATATTTGGTGACAGGGTTTTCATACTAACCTTGTAGAAAGTTGTTTTGCTTCATAATGTCAAAGTAACTGGCTGTTGCTCTCCACTTCAGCGATCACTACATTTTATCGTTCTTTTAGGAAAAATACAGTTATTACTGAGAATCTGAGTTTTATATATTTTACATATGTAAAAATACCATTGATTTCTTTTCTTATTTGTAATCTGCCATTCTGCTCTGTGTTTAGGAGAAAGCAATTCATGGTGTTGCCATGCCCAGAAGTTACCTTGAGCTGACGTTGAATCCTAAAGATAATGAATTAGATTACATAAATGCAACTAATTTTAATTGTGACATAATCCTGAACCCGGATTTATCAACGTTTCGAATACTACCTTGGATTGAGCAGACTGCAAGAGTGATATGTGATTCCTTCACTGTGCTGGGTAACCCGCTAATGACTTCACCAAGGCACATTGCCAAGAAACAGCTGAGCCAACTTGAGGACAATGGCTTTTCTCTGCGTTCTGCCTTCACTTATGAATTTTGTATTTATGGGATTACTGAGGTTGTAAATTCAAAGACAATATCCTTTCCTGCAGCCACAATACTAAATAACCATGACCAGACTTTCATTCAGGAGCTCATTGAAGGAATGTATTATGCTGGTGCCAACATTGAAAGCTTTTCTTCTTCCACTGGGCCTGGGCAAATGGAGATCACTTTTCATCCAGCATTTGGCATAGATGCTGCTGACAGTGCTTTCACATTTAGAACAGGCATTAAAGAGGTGGCTAAGAAGTATAACTATGTGGCTAGCTTTTTCTCAGAATCTGGATTCTACAACTCAGGGGCTCTGTCACATAGCCTGTGGGATTTGAATGGCCAGAAGAATTTGTTTTCTGCTGGTTATGGAGTTGAGGAGCTATCAGATATTGGAAAAAATTGGTTATCAGGTCTCTTGGCACACACAGCAGCTATCAGCTGCTTGATGGCTCCTACGACCAGCTGCCGTAAGCCTTATTCTAAATACAGTAAAGAATCAAAAGAGACTGTAAATGCAAAATGGGCATATAATGATAACAGCTGTGCCTTTAATGTCAAATGTCATGGTGGAAAAGGCACTCACATAGAGAATAAATTAAGTTCTGCAGCAGCAAACCCTTACTTGGTGCTTGCTGCTACTATTGCTGCTGGTCTAGATGGAATAAAGAGAGAACTTAGGTATGATGATATGCTTCAAGAAGAAAATCACACTGCTGATCTGAAACATTCATCAGTCCCTCTGAAATTAGAAGATGCTCTTGTTGCACTCAAGAAAGATTCGTGCATTAAGGAAGCATTAGGTGAAACTTTTATCCGATACTTTGTTGCTATGAAACATTATGAGTTAGAAACTGAAGAAATGGATAGCGAAAGAAATAAATGCTTGGGGTATTTTATTTAGAAGAGTACTCTTCTGTAGTGATGCTGTGTAAATGCATACAGTGAATGGCTAAGAACCTTGAAATTATTAAATATATTTTAAAATGTTTTTAAGCATTGAACTTTTTTTCCCTCGTTTGTACAGTACATGTTGATTGCATTTTATTTTCTGTGTATATTGAGGACACTGCAAAAACTGATTTTCATGAAACAACATAAATAGGCTTTTAAAGAGCAGGGTTGTATTTTTTTCTTTTTTTTTTTTTAATTGAACAGGCCTGCTGATGAAAAGAAGAAAAGAGAAGGTGAAATGATGAAAAGCAACTGCAATAGGACTGCATAATATGCAGAAATGTAGGAATAACTGGGACAGTGCAGGAGGACAAAAGAACTGAGGCAGGAGGGGAATTTCTTGTTCAGCATGGTTGTGCGATTTCTCCCGTCTTTTTCAGTACCTAAGGGTTGCTAAACCAGAAGAATCTGGCTTTGATTTAAAATCTAGGCTAGAATGATGAACACTGTAGAGAGAGGCAAATAACTGGGGCTATAGAACCTGGGAGTCAAGAATCAGTATTGTAATTGCTATAAATAAAAAGACAGGAGGGATTATAAAATAATATATGCGTCAGGAATTCCACTGCTGAATGAATTTTGCAAGACTTATAGTGAATAAATATACTTAAATCAAATAGTGGCTTGAAGAAGGAATAATTCATAGATAGCCAGGAGTGTCAGGCCACTGAGCATTCTGTCTGTTTTGATAGTGGGTTAATTCAGAGTTGAATGAAAAATGAACAAAAAAAACCCAAAGATGCCAGAGAGCTAAGAACTTAAACTGAACGTTACTGGGAAAACTGATGTTGCAAAGGATAAGGAAGATGAGTGTGAAGAGAGGAACAGGGAGAATAGGTTGAAGCCAGAAAGAATGAGTGAAAATGTGAACTCAGAGATTGGCAAATAATAGTTAAAAGGAAGAGAAGACCTATCCTAAAATTAGAAATGGCAGCTGGTGTAAATTAAAATAAAGTTTTTGGAACGGCAGGAGGTGGGGTTTAGATTTGTTCTTTGTTTTTGTTGCTGTTGCTGCTGTCATCCTTTATTACTAAAGATAACCCTTGTTTCATACTCGGCCTCTACATCAACAGTAATTTCTGATGTTCTTTATCTTGTCATGATATTTTGATCCATGTGTAGGAATTTATGATTGAAAGTGTTTGGTCATCAGTGGAGTGAAAACAAGTTTCAGTCAATGCTTCTGTCAACTAGAAGGTATGAAAATGTGCTAGTTACCTACTGATGGATATTCTGCTCTTCGCCTACAGAGTGTTGTACTTGAAATGTAGTACATGGTATGCTAAAACTTTTTGTGGGATTCCAAAGAAGAATTCACCTTATAGTCAGGTAGCAAAAGGAAATAAATAGTCTGAGACATAAATACATTCCCTCGTCTTAGTTTGTGGTTGGTGCATGGGTTTACTTCTCTCCCTTACCCATCTGACACATTTTTTTTGGCTGTTCCAGATAGTAGGACTATTTTTCTTTGCTTCAGGCTGATTTACATTGGCCAGGTCTAGCCCTGCATTTAACCAGAACTTCCCATGCTGAAAAAAATGCTTATCTTTTGCAGCCCTGTCGCTTCTTCAGGGGCTCTGGAAATCTGTCTGTCTTCTAATCTGCCTTCTGTCTTCCTTTTCTCTTTATTTCCCACTCTCATCTTCACAAACTTCAGCAAAAGGCACCCATAAAAATACTTTCCTTGCTCAGACAGCTAATCTTACTCATTATTTAGTCCCAACAGTCACACAGGTTTTACAACAAGCTATTCCTTCATCTGGCAAGGAGGTACTAGAGCATAGGAGAACATGTATAGCGTGTGTTAATATGGTAAGATTTCCATATAGTAGTAGATGTGCTGGCTAAACAAAGCTGTACCACAGCTGGCTATGTAAGATTGTATTAAGATTCTGCAGGCATAATGATCTTAATTTTAAAGTTTATCTAGAAGCTGGTTTTGAAATTGAAACACATTCCCATAACAGAGTTTCCAAAATCCAATTTCTGATCTGTACTTGTTTTTCATAAATTATTCTTTAAAAATCAAGCATATTAAAGAAAACATGAGCATACTCAACCTTTGCAGTGAAACACCTTATAAAACTGGGTGACATTGCTCTTTCAGTTCTTTTGGGACTTGGAAGGCTGCCATGGCATAACACTGACCACATTTTGAAGTAGAAATCTCAGAATATATTTAGGTTCATTTCCAACATTGTACTTCTTTTGGACCTGATTTTAAGGATGGCAAAATGAATGAAAAAATCCGATAAAAAAAGTCTCTTCATTTTATTCTTATATTTGTAGGATGGCATGCTAATTACTATGTCAATTTTCAAACAATCTTTTGTGTGGTTTATCTTGGATTTATAAAAATCTGCCACTGCAGTCACTTTTTAAGAGATAATATGTAATGAACTTCTATAAATGACTTGAATGAACATGAAGTTCGTTACATACACTATATGTACTATCCATGTTGTTTTCTTATCACAACATTGAAAAAATGACATAAACCCTAAATCTTTTCTGTATATGTCCAACTATCTGATTAAATCAGTTATAGAAAGTCACTATTTAGAAACAAAACCCAACTGACTAGAACTGATGTTCTACAGGTTGTCTTACAGCAAGATAACATAAGTTGGTAAGATGAATCTACATGCATTTTCTAAGTAGTCCTCATTGACATAGACTCTGAAAAGACAGTGATTATATGATTAAATAAAATCATTTCCTGTTTCTGGCAAATGAATGCATTTTTTATTTTTTCTTTAAAAAAGGAAGGTTCACAAACGCAACTTGAAGCTAGTGTGGTCAACACTGTGTTCAATACTGTTTCCTAAATATGTTCTGTATAATAAAAATAACTCAAACTCTATGGGAAAACACAAAATAATTTTATTTCAAAATAAGCAGTTATGAATTTTTAAAGTTTTGTGCATCCCCAACCAAATTCTCATGCATATCCTTTGGAAAGGCAGCAAGAAAAAGATAAGTACTTCATATTGCTCAATTGAAATTAATTATTATTGACTGCTATATTGCCAGCATTTCATCTCAAAGTGTTGTTTGAAAGTACTCTTCAGTGTTCTACAGGTCCAAGATCAATGTCTTGAGCATCACTACTTAGATAATTTAAACTTGTGCAGTGTTATAAATTAAAAGAAAAAAAAAAAAAAAAGCTGTTAAAATCTATAGTTTCACATAAAGTCCTGCTGATTTTCCAGGGTACTACTGCATGCAGCTGTTGCAAAGCTTTGTATAAGAAATTTCTGATGTTATTAAAGCATCTTTTAATCTTCTTGGCTTTAAGCAGACAATAGATACATTTGTAACTTTGTTGAAAAAGTGTTATCACTTCTGGCACTGTGCCACGTCATAACTCCTTCTTTTAAATGTTGGCTCGTGCCAGACCTTGTTTCCATAACATACAGAAAAATTATGAGGAGCACTACAATAAACTCATAAGCCTTTTAACATACTGGAAGGTGGCTTTTGAAATGCCAGTATGAAAAAGGCATTATGGTAGTTTGCAATTCAATAAATGCAGGTAAATAAACAGTTCCTAGGCTGGCTAAGCTTTTTGATCAATACCATTAATAATCATTAAATAAACATTCCCTCAAAATGTGACTTTCTTTTTTATTAGAAACAGCTAGGGTATATAGAATTTTATGGAAGACTATTCATATGCATACTCTATAAGCCATTTAGCATTTGCACCATTATTGCTATACACCAACAATCTTTTCACTGAAAACCAAACTTGCTTATAATGTGAAGTGAGTTTTTCCACAGAAACCGTGTCTCACAGAGATATTATCAATTTGAATGATACTTTCAAAAGTCATTCATTTGTAAAAACAACAGTTGATGTGAAACCAGTTGCAAATATGATGAGAATTCAGTGTATAATTTCAGTGGAACAACAAATGTAGTAAATTTTACAGAAAAATCTAAAAAGAGAAATAGATAATTATAAAAAAAAATTACCGTCAAAATGAAGATTGTATATAATAGCAGTCAAAGGGGTCTGCCTTGAAGTCCAGTGTTCATTGTTTTCCTTAATTACCTGGCTAATGAAACAGAGAACAGGCTTATTATCGTTGAAAACACCAAACTTGCCTTTTTTCCCCCAGCTTACTTTAAGAGGACAAGATAAAAAAAAATTGCATTAACAAATCAGAGAAATGTTCTCAAAAAAAACCCCATGCATTTGAAAAAGGGTGCTACACTGACACAAGGATGTGAACTGCTTAAGTACATGCTTGTTTGGAGAGGAGTCTGGGTTGTGTTTGTTTCACTAGCTCAGCTTTTTCGAAGAATAAGCAGATCAGGAAATGTAAACAAGGGTGTAGCTTGCAAGAACCAGAAACTGGTCTTTTTGCTGAAGTGAATTATTCTCATGATTTGATAATAAGATGATGCACTTTAAACACATGTAGATTAGTTGGAGAAAATACAGATGGGGCCAAAGCGAATTACCATGTCTAGGTAGTATGTATCTACCAGGAAGAGCTGAATGACAGTGTTTAGATTGGAAAGAGGAGATAGGGTATACTTGTCAAAAGTGTTTCTCAGGCATGTAAAAGTGTCCTGGGTTCAGCAGTAGCAGTCATTTTTTTTCTTCCTTCTTGGTAGCTGGTGCAGTGCTGTGTTTTTGACTTTCAGCCTGGGAACAGCACTGATAGCACCGATGTTTTTAGTTACTCCTCAAATGTTTAGTCTGACCAAGGACTCTCTGAGCCTCATGCTCTGCCAGGAAGGAGGGGAAGCCAGGAGGAAGCAGAGACAGGACATCTGACCCAAACTAGCCAAAGAGCTATTCCATACCACAGCACGTCGTGCCCAGGATGTAAGAACTTGGGGCAGGGACCTGGAAGAATTAGTGCACTGCTCGGTCAGGCTGGGTATTGGTCTTGGGTGGTGAGCGGTTGTATTCTCTTCCCTTGTTGTTTCCCATGTCATTATTACTATAGCTGGTAGCAGTAGTGGTTTGTGTTACACCTTAGTTACTGAACTGCTCTTATCTCAACCCATGGGAGTTACATTCTTTCAATTCTCCTCCCCATCACTCCAGGAGCAGGGGGAGATGCTCACGAGCTGTGTGGTGGATTTATGGCTGGGCTTAAACCACAACAGTAGCTAAGTAGCAGAATCATTATCTTCCTGACCATCACAGTTAAAACAGAATAACAGACTCATATCGAGGAAGATTTAGTCTGCAGTCTGGAAAACTTCACAATGTTACAGAGAAAGAGAGTGGTACCAGGTAGAAGTCTGTGGAAAGTGGCAGGGTTTTAATAAGGGACACTGAAATGTAATTTATGACGTACCAAGATCCTTAGATGTATAATGTTTACAGGTGTAATAACCTGGCTTATTTTCCTTGGTTGCTGGAGTCTCATGTTGCCCTGTGATCACAGAACAAATTACTATACTGTGCTTAGAGCAGAGTTTATAGGAATGGAAAATGACGTATCTATTTTAGAAGATAAAAATAATAGATAAATCACATTATTTTTAATGGGGGAATCTGTTAATAATATGCATATGCAGAGATGATAGTAGACCAGAAGATAGGTACTAGCAAAACAGTCAGAAAAACTGACTTACAGCTACAGTTAGAAACGCAATGCAATTAAACATTAGGAACACAGCGAAAATGTGTTGAAAAACCATACAATCCTTATTCAGGTAAACTTTGTGCTGTGCAATGAACAATGAAGACACCTCACCTTGTTACAGGTTTTGATCTATTTTGTGATATAGTGTAAGAAAACAACATCAAATCTACAAAGCCCTCTATACAGTACCTTGTTTTGAATTTGGAAATTTTATGCTTCTAACTAGGCTTCAGATTTTGTGATAGATGAAAAGAGAATTTGATTTATTAACTAACTTTTCTGCAGCATGTTAAGCTGCTGGCACTGTGCGTGCAAGTGAATAGTCAGACTTTGTTCTTTCAGGCTCCAGCCAGAGGGCAGTAGTGTACTGCGCAACTTTCCTCTGGGATCTCAAGCTCTTCTGCCGTGCTGAAAAATTCCTTACTAAAATATACCTATATATTTTGTGTGTATTGACATATACAGCATGGCAGCTGAAAGCTAATGTGCATCTTAACCAAGGCAAGTGCAAGGTCCTACACCTGGGTTGGAGCAATCTCAGGCACACCTGCAGGTTATGCAGAGAAGAGATTCAGAGCAGCCCTGCGGAGAAGGACTTGCGGGTGTTGGTCGATGGGAAAATGAACATGAGACGGCAGTGTGATCTCGCAACCCAGAAAGCCAACCGTATCCTGGGCTGCATCAAAAGGAGTGTGACCAGCAGGTCGAGGGAGGTGATCCTGCCCCTCTACTCTGCTCTTGTAAGACCTCACTTGCAGTATTGTGTGCAGTTCTGGTGTCCTCAACATAAAAAGGACATGGAACTGTTGGAACAAGTCCAGAGGAGGGCCACGGGGACGATCAGGGGACTGGAGCACCTCCCGTATGAAGATAGGCTGAGAAAGTTGGGTCTGTTCAGCCTGGAGAAGAGAAGGCTGCGTGGAGACCTCATGACAGCCTTCCAGTATCTGAAGGAGGTCTATAAGGATGCTGGGGAGGGACTCTTCATTAGGGACTGTGGTGAGAGGAAAAGGGGTAATGGGTTAAAACTTAAACAGGAGAAGTTTAGATTGGATATAAGGAAGAACTTCTTTACTGTAAGGGTGGTGAGGCACTGGAATGGGTTGCCCAGGGAAGTTGTGAGTGCTCCATCCATGGAGGTGTTCAAGGCCAGGCTGGGCAGAGCCTTGGGTGACATTGTTTAGTGGTAGGTGTCCCTGCCCATGGCAGGGGGGTTGGAACTCGATGATTTTAAGGTCCTTTCCAACCCTAACTATTCTTTTATTCTATGATTTTATGATCTTTGTCATTTGTTTAGTTAAGCTTGGTTAACTATTTAATTTACATAGCCTTTTCAGTAAAGGATGCACTATAAGACTCAAAATACTGTTTTAATTCTTGATAACACTATATAAATCTTAATCTAGTAAAAGTCACATGTTTATATTTGTGTGTGTATGTGCATCGTCTTTATGTGTTCTTTAACATTGCAATAAAAGTGCAAATTTTTCAGTGCTGGTATTCAACATTTGTAATTTAAGGTAGGATGTTGCTGTAAACTCTTTCATACTTCCACCTTATTAAAATACTTTGTGAAGCCTACTTCTTATAGACAATGCCATTTTACCTTCATTGATTTCCTTCCTTTCCAAATAATTTTTCCTGTCTGTTGGAAGAAAATCATAAGCAGAAAGTGAATAAATGCTCCTTTGACACACCTATTACAACCATCTATCTCTGGGCAGAAACCTGCCTTTACCCAGAATTTAAATTACTGGAATTTAACTGCACATTCTGGATATCAGTCAGTACTTGGAATAGACATTTTTAAGTTGTTCTGACTACATAAAAGTGTATGGCTGTGCTCTGCATGTCTGCTTCCATAACTCACATTTTTCACGTATTAAATCTCTTCATAAAGTTGTAGTATCCAAGTCTTAACAATCCCTTTTCCTCAAACATTTCTTTGCAATGTTTTCATGTTTTTTTTTTTTAATTAAAAAGTTCAACTATGTTCAAGGTCCTTGAAATGTTTGAAATAAAAATTGATCATACAAGGTTGTTTCAGAGCATTAATTTGTCTGCTCTGAAACTTTTCTGTTTTAACACATTTTCATACATCATCTGTGGAAAACAGACAAATGTGGTCCCAGGGTTAAGCATTAAAGAAGAAAAAGAGGAGAAGAACTATTTGGAAGCAATTCCACTAAATGTGTGAGTGAGACTTCAGTAGGTGGAGAAAGATGTGAAGAGGGCTAAGCAGTTGAGAGTGTTTCGCTCAAGCTCTAATTCGTTGCCTGAGAAAAACCCAGAAAGACAGCAGTCTGGAATCCAGCTCCTGGATGAAGAATGGTTGGTTGAAGGTGAGAAACCACTTGGATGATTTTGCAACTCCAAAGTAATTTTCTTTGATTGAAAGTATGCAGCAACAGTTGTTCAATTTTATCTGTAATTTTAGAGTGCTTTCTGACTGCTGACACTAAGCTCTCATCATAGCAACATTCACAAATAGTGCTTTCTACCATCTCACACTAGCTATGATATTCCATCCTGGTAAATGTTATGTACTTATTTTTTATTCCTTTTTTTTTGTTGTTTGTTTGTCTTATAAGGCTACAGGATACCTGAGATGGAAACTGTCACCAGCATTGCAGTTAATACATGACACTGTTTTGTACCTCTTCCATATGTTGTCTTTCTGTAGAATATTAAGTTGAATTCAAAGCCATTGAGCACAGACTCACTCCACCGAATTTTAGGCACTGAAATGTACACCTCAGTATCTTAGCTCCCATAGTACCCCTGGCTGCTCCATGGCAAGAGATAAGACAACTCCAAAGGACATCTAAAATATTATATCCTTTCCTATGACATACTGTTACAGGTCTGTTGCAGTGGCTTTAAAGTTAAGGTTAAGGACAACCTTACTGAAACCTGCCTTCTTAGACACTCAGCAGTGTACTGAGTCTGGCTGTGATGGAGATAATTTTCTTCACGGCAGCCCATGCAGTGCCGTGTTTTAGATTTGTGGCTGAAACTGTTGGTGACACATCTGCTTTAGCTACTGCTGAGCAGTACTCACACATCATCAAGGTTTTCTCTGTTTCTCACTCTGACCCTCCACTGAGTAGAACGGAGCGGTATAGAGTTGAAAGAGATTACCCAAATGTCAGATGACATTAGATATCTTGGAGAAAATGATATTTTCTGTATGTGAAATGTGGTTTAATATGGATTCTGTGCTTTGGAGACATTTATTTAGATATTTCACTGGTTGCACACATTTTTTGCCACCTGACAACATCAGTGGCTTGTTAAAGCCCAGCCTATGGTCCAGCAGGACTCAATGAGCGCATCATCAGAGGGTCACAACAGACCTGCACAGTGAGTGAAATCTTTTGTGCCCCTTAGTACACCAGTTTCACACTGAAGTTACAGTTAAAGCTGCATGATATTGGAAATAAGAAGGGTCTGATAATAAAGCTACACCATAAGGTTCTGTATATTGTACAGCAAATCAATATAAATTTACAACAGAATTACATGGTACACTTCTTTGCAATATGCGCTAAATCATGGAGATTCGCAATAGGGTTCACCTTTAAGCTACCATGTAATATATGGTAAATCACTAAGTTACAGCAAGGCCCATCAAACACCTTGCTTTATTTGTGCTACTATTATTATTACTTGTAGTGATACAGGGGCATCTGTCATTGACAGGTAAAGTTAAGGAAAACGGCAAATCACTTTGACTTTGAGGATGTACATGGAACGCAGCTACCTTTGGCCAATTTAAATTTGTGCTTCCTTTGGGATGCTCACAATGCTGCTTGGAAACACAGTAGCTCCGCAATGCACAGGGGCATATTAACAAAAGAAAGTTAGACATCCAAGGACAGTGAGATAGTCTCTTTAGCGTAGGTATTCTGCACATTAGCCCATCATTGCTGACCTGCTGACCTAATTCTGGGGCTCTGTAGTGTGCCTTAGCAGCATATACATTCTTTAAGTAAAAAGTTGGAAGCGACTTTCAGTTCTCCTTTGAGGATACTTTGCCATTCAGTGAAGTCTTCACTAAACACTAGCAAAGCAGTATTTACCAGAAATGCTGTGAAAATGTCAGTTTAAAACTTGCTTTGGTTTTGTTTTGATGAGTAGCTTCAGATCATAGTCAATGACATTTTCCTAACATTTTTACTGAAAATTGTGAACTTAGGGAAGCACTCTTAAGAATATATTCTTACAGGAGTGTTTCCACTGGAAGTCTGGTGTGTTAGGAGTTGGAAGTGGAAAGGGAAAAATCATGCAGATGAACAGGCATCAATAAATCCGGCAGAACAAGAATGAAAAACTGATGTTGATCATGGGAAAGCAAAACAAAACACAGAGAGATCATATGGCTGCTTCGGGCATAAGGGTTCATCCTTCATCCAGCTGAACACCTGGCACATTACAAAAAGTGGGTGGGAAGGATGCATCTAGAGGAAGTTTCCAAGTAGAAGTTAATTTGGAAATGCCTTACAATGCTTTGGGAAGTTCAGTGTGTTGATGGAGCTTCCCCACTCAGAGCATATTTTTGACCTTGAAGTACACATGACCAGCAGTATCAAATGATGTCATTGCATTGAGACTTCAGTTTGTTATAGAAGCCACATAGAGACCTGGTCTAATCTGGAGTTCGCTTAAGTGTAAATAAATAATTAATCTGTCATTTTAACAAAGATCTGACTCTTATTCCTGGAAGTGACACTGTATGCTGTGTGTGAACTGTCCTAACTCAACAGTCGATAAAGGCAGGCACTGCAGCGGCATCCAGCAGACTGGCCTCGTTTCAGAGATTAAGGGAGAACATTCACACATTGATGGCATTCACATTTGTATCCAGCTTAGTTTATCTGATGGCTACAAGTATGCACCCAAGAGTGTTGAAAAGAGAAGAGGATTTTATTTTTAAGATTCTTGGGTAATTTAAGACACTAGTTGGAGGTTTAACTTTGCAGTGCCTCTTGTTGACTTGCAAAACTTAAAGTACTATGAATATATATATATATATATTTTTAGTAAGGCCAAATTATTCAAGTGAGCCTGTTTGGAAGAGAACCACAATAAATTTTTTTTTCCTACAGCAATGTTACAAGTAGAGATGGGAACATGAAGAAATGAATGATTAAGCAGCATAGTACCAAGCTTAAAATAATTGCAAAATGTAATTGCCATCTAGTAAGACAGAAAAGAATTTCAGGATTACTTCTCTTCTCATTAATTTCCTTCTGTTTTGCTGGATTTTCTGGTGTTGGAAAGAAGAAAAATAAAAGCAGTATTTCTTTAGTCTTCTGTCTGTGGATCACTGTGTCTAAAGCATGCATTATTTTTTTCTCATGCAAGAATATATCCTTTTAATATTTATGTATTCTCTAATACCAGTTAAGACAATAACTATTAATTATCATAATTATCATTAATTATACTGTTAAAAGTTATGTAAAAATTTAGAGGTTTTCAAATATCCTCTTTTCACCATACTTGCTTGTCATTTCTTGTTTTAAGAGCTGTTCTGCCAACTGAGTGCATAATAACTGACTATATTTTTTATCTTTGTTCAGGATTTTGGGTAAGTTACTACCCAGCCATTCCTCTCTACAGCAGGCAGAGTTGCTTTATAGTTCTGTCTGACACAAATTCAGGTTGTTTTATTGAAATGTGTCCTACACCTGTTATAGTGCAGACACCAGCTATGTGCATTTAATTCAAAAAGAAGTTTGAACAGACACTATCATTGTGAATTTAAGTGTGGAGACTTAAGGAAAAAAGATTCTTATAGAAAGCAAATCTCACCTCCAGTGAGTTATGCAGAATCTTACTTGCTTTAGTGCAATTCCCCAAATAATCACAGTACTCGGTTCCTTGAGATCCTTTAACCTATTTAATCTCTAGGCCATTGCTTTCTAAGATATTTAAAGGTACAGGTGGAAAAAAACAAGCCTCTTCTGCTTTTTCATAATTGATACATCATTTTGCTGAGTAAATATTACAAATGAAAGCAATTATTAGCTTTAAGAAGATTTCTCCTAGCTTATCTGATGCTTTAAACATGATTCCTGACATAGTAGGTTACAATCTCAGCATTTTGTGTATCAGACCTTATATTGTGAAAATCCTCTCTTATCTGTGTAAGGGTATTCTTTTTGCAGACCCTTTCATTTTAAAATCCTGTTCTGAATGCCTTCAGATTACAGAATACCACCCAACAGTGGGAAGCTTCCTTGGTATTAGTATTATTGGCCTCTTCTTTTACATATCCTCATTTTACATCAGTTTAAATCCACCTACTTGAGTAAAGCTGCTCTGTAATTACATCATGGCAATAGCAGCATTTAACCCAACAGTTCAGCCCTCAATTTCATCTTCATGGATGGTTGACTTAGTTGTTTCCTTCTTACAAAACAAACTGAAGATACACAACCAGAAGAGCCTCTCAGGAAGGACAGGGTTTGGCGTACTCACCCTTTATGGCACAGACTCTTGCCTTTTATGCTTTTGCGCCATTAGGGAGTAGCTCTGGCTCTCAGGAAACAGCACTGAAAAAATACCAGCTGTAGTCCTACAGAGTGTTACTAGCACAGTGATGCTGTCAGAGGTGTGATGAAGAGTGGCTTTTGTGCTTACCAACAAGTAGACTACAGTTTTCGCTGTTAAAACGTATGAGCCATGACTCATATATACATGCTTGTATTTACATAAATTCCCTCATCATCCAGAATGGAAAAAGATTAAAATATACTTCAGTCTGTTTCTGGCAGGGAATAATCAGGTTTCCATCCCGTAGGAGCTGAGATGAAGCAGGATGAGACAAAGCTAGTGTATATCTATACACATTCCAGCGAAGGCTAACATGGGATGTGGCTCAGGCACCAGTGTCTAGAAGTTCTCTTGCGATTACCAGTTTAGACATAGCCCTGAAAACCATGTCTATGCTTGTTTTGAAGGAACATTGCTAGCTGTTCCTTCGCTAGCATAACCATCTGTCTTGGAGAGAGGGTGAAATCAGATATGTGAGTTTTGACATATAAACTGCAACTCAGAACTGTGCCCATAGAATATATCACCTTCTACATGTACACTGAACCTTGAAAAGAGAGTCTCTTTCTCTTTTTTGTCCTTCTCACTGCTGAACTGTTTCCTGTGCAATGCAAGGGGTTCATTCCCTACCATGCATTTGCTCCCCTCTTGCAGATTATTTTAGAGACATGGATCGCTCATCTGATCTCCCTTTGGCAGGCCGCTCTTGCTGATTCATTTTTACTGCCCTCTTGGGATGGCCTGGGTTGCTATAGTGAATTGCATCTTTTCTAACTGTGTTTCAACTAGGTGAGAGAGAAAGTGCTTGTATCTTCTGCTATCCCTTAGATATATGGCCACTGTCTAAAGTCTATATATTGCCTCGCTGACTGCAGCACTGCTGGGCGTGTAACTTATTTCACCTGTTTGCCTAGGCACTTTATACTGCTCTCAATGACTCATTATTTGTATTACAGGACTGCCTACAGCAGTAGTCTACAAATCAGGAATTACAACTGGAGGTAGGGCGATAGTAGGAGATATAAGGCAGTGTTATAAGAAATGCAGGTTTTTTTACTGTACTTGCAGTTGAATGTCTGGAGGCGAGCAAGAAGGAGAAGCTGCAGTCGTAAACAATTTGGGAATGAAGCTCATGATCTCGAGTAATGACTAAATCCTAATAGGCAATGTACAATAGAGACAGCACTTAGAGACAAAAATACATGGCTTACAATCTATGTAGCTATTTATATAATTTAAATAGGTGGGGGTGAAATGGTATCCCTTCACTATGATAATGAATACTCATATAAAGGTCTGAGAAATAAATGTTGAAACTGTTTCAGCCAAAGACCAGACCCACTTCACTCCTCTGGGAGTATCCTGGTCTGGGTTTTCACAGTGGTGAAGGTAATATTTGTCTATATGGACACACTGTAGCTTGAGCCTCCATTTAGGAAGATGATGTATTACAAGCTGTTAAGTAGCAGCATTTCAGTAAATCAAATAAATGTCTAATCAGTACCTATGCATTATGCACAGCTACTCTGTGTCGTCAACAAAAGGATTCAGGATTTGCAGAGGCTTTTGCACTCCTTGTTTTTCCTAATCAAGAAGAAATAATCTGATGGGTTCATTGCTCAATTTCTCTTGAGAACCTCAATGGGTTCTCAAGTTGTAGCTGCAACTATGTTAGTTCTAATTCAGTTAAGTGGAAATCTATGCTATATATGTTTCCTACTTATATTTAGAGATTTCAAATTTGTAAAACCTCACCAAAGGACAAAACAGTCTTAGGAATTTTGAATTTTTTCATCAAATTAAGTTTCTGGAATTTCCAGTTTTACAACCCTGGCCCATGTTGTAGAGTTTGGACTGTGAAATCATTGAATTGCAAAACTGTGATAATATTACTATTTTTACTGTAGCCTTTAATCACAGAATCACAGAATCACAGAATAGTAAGGGCTGGAAAGGACCTCAAGATCATCGAGTTCCAACCCCCCCGCCATGGGCAGGGACACCTCCCACTAAAACATGCCATCCAAGGCTATGTCCAACCCCACCTTGAAAGCCACCAGGGATGAAGCATTCACAACTTCCCTGGGCAGCCCATTCCAGGGCCCCACCACCCTCACAGTAAAGAATTTCTTCCTCAGATCCAATCTAAACCTCCCCTGTTTAAGTTTAAACCCATTACCCCTTGTCCTCTCACCACAGTCCCTAATGAAGAGTCCCTCCCCCCCATCCCTATAGGCCCCCTTCAGGTATTGGAAGGCTGCTATGAGGTCTCCACGCAGCCTTCTCTTCTCCAGGCTGAACAGCCCCAACTTTCTCAGCCTATCTTCATACGAGAGGTGCTCCAGTCCCCTGACCATTTTCGTGGCCCTCCTCTGGACTTGTTCTAACAGTTCCATGTCCTTTTTATGTTGAGGACACCAGAACTGCACGCAATACTCCAAGTGAGGTCTCACGAGAGCAGAGTAGAGGGGCAGGATCACCTCCCTCGACCTGCTGGTCACACTCCTTTTGATGCAGCCCAGAATACGGTTGGCTTTCTGGGCTGCAAGCTCACACTGCCGGCTCATGTTCATTTTTTCATCAACCCACACCCCCAAGTCCTTCTCCACAGGGCTGCTCTCAATCTCCTCCCCGCCCAACCTGTAGCTGTGCCTGGCATTGCTCCGACCCAGGTGGAGGACTTTGCATTTAGCATGGTTGAACTTCATCAGGTTGGCATCAGCCCACCTCACAAGCGTGTCAAGGTCCCTCTGGATGGCATTCCTTCCCTCCAATGTATCAACCGAACCACACAGCTTGGTGTCATCGGCAAACTTGCTGAGGGCGCACTCAATCCCACTGTCCATGTCACCCACAAAGATGTTGAACAAGACCGGTCCCAACACCGATCCCTGGGGGACACCACTTGTTACTGGTCTCCAGCTGGACACTGAGCCACTGAGCACTACTCTTTGCATGCAGCCATCCAGCCAGTTCTTTATCCACCGAGTGGTCCACCTATCAAATTGATGTCTCTCCAACTTAGAGAGAAGGATGTCATGGGAGACAGTGTCAAAGGCTTTACACAAGTCCAGGTAGATGACATCAACTGCTCTGCCCCTGTCCATCAGTTCCGTAGCCCCTTCATAGAAGGTCACCAGATTGGTTAGGCAGGATTTCCCCTTAGTGAAGCCATGCTGGCTGTCACCAAGCACCTTGTTGTTTTTCATGTGCCTTAGCATGCCTTCCAGGAGAATCCACTCCAAGATTTTGCCAGGCACAGAGGTGAGACTGACTGGTCTGTAATTCCCCAGCTCATCCATTTTTCCCTTCTTAAAAATGGGGGTTATATTTCCCTTTTTCCAGTCATCGGGAACTTCCCCTGACTGCCATGATTTTTCAAATATGATGGACAGTGGCTTAGAAACTTCATTTGCCAGCTCCTTCAGGACCCTTGGATGGATTTCATCCGGTGCCATGGACTTGTATACATTCAGGTTCCTAAGGTGGTCCCGAACAAGATCCTCCCCCACAGTGGGCCCAGGGTCCCCACCCTCACCGTCCCCGCGTCTGCCTTCCAAGACTTGTGTGGTGTGGTCAGAGCATTTGCCCGTAAAGACTGAGGCAAAGAAGTCATTAAGAACCTCAGCCTTCTCCAAATCCAGGGTAGCCGGTTCTCCCGACAGCTTCTGGAGAGGGCCCACAGTGTCCCTAACCTGTCTCTTATCGGCACTGTACCTATAAAATCCCTTCCTGTTATCCTTAACATCCCTAGCCAAGTTTAATTCTAAGTGGGCCTTAGCTTTCCTAACCTGGTCCCTAGCTTCCCGGACAACATCCCTGTATTCTCCCCAGGCCGCCTGACCTTGCTTCCACCTTTTATAAGCCTCTTTTTTCTTTCGAATTTTGCTCAGCAGCTCCTTATCCATCCAAGGAGGTCTCCTGGCCCTCCTGCTGAACTTCTAATATTAATTTGTTGCTTATATAATCTCAATTGTGTGAATATTTATGGGGTTTTTTTGGCTTAGGAAATAAGATAAATCAACAAAGTCTGAATACATGCACGATATGAACAGATCAATATTAGTATTATTTATTAACCATATTACTTTATGAATTACTAGAATTCATATGATTCCAATGAACTACTGTCTCGCAGCAAACAGAGCAGAGGTGTTCCCATCTCCAGCATAATAACACCTTCATCATAGTCAATTTTATTTCTAAGCATCCCTGTCCAAGATAGCACTGCGCTCTCACAAGACTTCCTCTAACATTCTCTTCAGCTTCAGGTAAACCCAATAATTAATGATAAGACTTGAGTGGTGTACAGATAAGTACTAAGCCAGACTGCCTCTTCTCATTTCTGTTAGGTGCTTGCTCTCTGATCTTCAACAATTCCTCAGATTGATAGTAGGCAAAATGGCACATTATGAAAACTATGATGCATAAGTCTACTGTTTCAAAGTAGATTAATTCAAATCTGTGGTTCCATGGGACACTCAAGATCTTTGATCTAAGCAAAGATAATTTTGGTACAGTTTACTCTATCGGAACTATTTCAGTATATCTATAGAAAACCTTTCAAAATATCTATACTTTGAAAAATGCTAGGAAAAAAAAAATGGTTTAAAGCTAATTTTGTCCTGCAATCTTTTTATGATATGGTGTCCTGGGTTCAGCAGTAGCAGCCATTTTTCTCCTTCTTGGTAGCTGGTGCAGTGCTGTGTTTTTTGACTTTCGGCCTGGGAACAGCGCTAATAACACCAATGTTTTCAGTTACAGCTTAGAATGTTTTGATCTGACCAAGAGCTTTCTGAGTCTCATGTTCTGCCAGGAGGAGAGGAAGCAGGAGGAAGCAGAGACAGGACACCTGACGCAAACTAGCCAAAGAGGTATTCCATACCACAGCACGTCGTGCCCAGGATGGAAAAGGGAGGGCAGAGACCTGGAAGGGTGGGGGTTTGCTGCTGGGTCAGGCTTGGTATGGGGTGGTGAGCAGTTGTATTCTCTTTCCTTGTATTTGCCTTGTCATTGTTATTATTGGTGTTAGCAGTGGTGATTTGTGTTATACCTTAGTTACTGGACTGTTCTTATCTCAACCTGTGGGAGTTGCATGCTTTCAGTTCTCCTTCCCATCCCCCCGGGAGCTGGAGGGAAGAAAGAGAGGGGAGCGAGTGAGCAAACTGCGTGGCTGACTGGACTTAAACCATGACATATGGTGATTCCAGCTGTACATATTAGTGTTGCAGTTGTGAGGGTATGAAGTCTGGGAGTAGAATGTGTATCTTTGTTAGATAAACTTTTATACTAAAAATAATGATGCAATTTCGAAGATAAAAATTACCTATTTTTTGTAAGCTATGTCAGTTGGTTTAAAGAAATTACAATATTGCCAGAAAATGACAATGCTTAGCAGTAGAGTTTTCTATAACATTTGTTGTTGTTGTAAATCTTCCTGTAAACAAACTGTATGGGGTGAAATACCCCTCTGGTTTTGCTAGTGTCTTTTAGCTTGTTGAAGTGAAGCTGGATATGTTACACTGCCAAAAGATGTATCTAGCTTAGAAATGTCTCTTCTTACAGCTGTACAATAAATCTTTCTTTAATGTCAGCTAAACCTATGATCTTTCATTTCCTTTCCCTTCTCCTTTCCTTTCCTGAGATTGTCCTGGTTTACTTAGATTTGAGTGGTTCTCATTGTAGTTACAATTCCAAGAACTTTACAGCACCAGCCGTTTGCTGAAATTGCAATACATCAAGAAGTTGATGGCTGCTGAAAAAAAACTTTTTGTAGATTGAAAGCCTTTCTGTAGGAAAGTTAAAGAAAGTTGGCTAAAATGTTTCAGGAGATCAATGCTGTGGCATTCGCAGATAAAAAGAAAAGCCAAACAATATGCAAAGTTAAGCAAGAGTCCTCGGAAGAGAAAGACTTGTTTTTCGCTTCAGTAAGCATGTTGGCAGCCACATTCAGCAAAAGTATAAATTTCTTGCAGGCCTTCAAAAGTAGCTCATGTGGCAAACATTAGCTCATTTGAGAGACCCCAAATATGCATAAACATCTGCAATGCATGACAATAACAAACAAATGGCATTACAACTCCAGCAATACCGTAGTTCCTACATCCTTTAGTCTGACAAATGGCTTGTTAAATGAGTGTACTTGCTCAGGAGGGTATAGACAACTCTCGCATGAAATCTCATTGAACTCCTCTTGCTTTTTTGTGGGGATGTGACAGTTTCAACCACTTTCTCAAATTCAATGAGAAAGGTGATTTTTGCCTTGAGGCATTAGGGGATCCCTTCCTTTTGCCGAGGTCTTCCTCTCTCACTCCACGCCAGGCTTCTGGCCATCCCTTGAGCCCACAGTGAGGGCTGCACCATGCTGCCCTACCTCACTGTGCTCTGGACTTGGAAACTCACACGCAAGTCTTCCTTCTTGCACAAGGTTTTGTAGGAGTAGGTGGAAGCCTCGGCTGGATTTACAGCCAAGTCTCAGAACACTAATAGACATGTCTAAACATTTTCATCTCCCATTGTCTTTTATTTTATCTATGTAGGTATATATCAAAATGAGAAAAAAAGGATGTCATATTAAATTACCCTAAGAAAAGTAAAAAAGGAAAGATTATTTATTATACTGGTATTAGCGGAATAGTCATGATATTTATTCATGAATTTATTATTCATTTATTCAAGATTCATGAACTTATGACAGCAATGCATGAAAAGGGAGGAAAAGAAGAAAGTAATACTGAAGAGTTAGTTTAGCCTAAATCATACACAAGCTTGGTTTAGCTACAGAGAAGAACTTGTGTGACTAAAATAAAGTCCTGGTTTTGTCCAATAATAATCAGTTGCTTAATAAAGTAATATTTTTCTCTACAAACCCACCTCAGTATTATTTATTAAGCCCTGTCTTTTGCACAGCGCAAGAAGAAAAGAGAAGTATTCTAAAATAATACAGCCGATTGTGCTGCTGCTTGAATCCATTTATAGACAATATAACTACATTCGAAGTGAAAAGAGGTGGTCTTTGTCTTACACTCAAATATGCAAGCAAAAGCACTAAGCAGCTTTTACACAGGAAGCAGTATGCCCCTTTCCATCCACTAGATAGAGCTACGGGACTTTATGCATCACTGCAAACTTCTCAGTGCGGCATGTGTGTTTCTTCTGCCAAGAGACACCTGGTGCTCCTCTGTTCTAGTCTGGAAATATAAACAAACACGTTTCCAGAACTGGGTAAGTTTTTGTGTTTGAAAGCTCATTTTATATATTATGTTGAATCTCATGCTTGGGAAAGTGAAATAAAAAAATATTTTCCTTCCTTTATCCTTTTTAATTTTCATATTTGTAGGATATGACCTTGAATCCACTTATTATTATCAGCTTGCTTCGTATTGGTGGTGGTATTTCAGCTTCAAATCTTATATTAGATATACTTTTTTGCCTTACCTGATAAAATTACTTGGAAAACAGGTAATGAACTATTGAAAAACATGCCTTTCGAAATCTGAAGTCTCTTGTTATTAGAGTTTATTGCTTTGCTAGTGTCCTATATATTTTACAAAAATGATAAACTGAATATTATGTTCTGAGATTTTGTATTTTTGCAAAAGGTGAATTTTAGACCTTATAACAGTGGTTTTGTTTTGTTTTGCTCTTCCCCTTGTCAATTTTCTTGCTTTCCTTAAGGAAGAATGGTGTAAGATTGAACTGGGATCAAACTAATCAAGTCCCATAGATAAGAATCGAAAAAGTATAGCTTTCCTAATAGTGCAGCTGAGCTAGGGAAATAGATTTTTATTGATTTTTTTATATTGTCTTATGACATTTTTGAAAAAATACCATTTGCCATTAGATTTTATTGAATTAAACAGAATGCTTCAAACTGCTCTATTTTGAAAATTTAATTGTCTCTTATATTCGGCAGTACTTTCCCAAAAGTTACTACACTTGCAAAGGAAAAGGCTGGCATGGTATACTTTGCAATTAAGCAATCCATGTCTGAGGGAGGGCTGAGCCTGCAGGAGGCAGATGGAGGTGAAGCTTTGCCTGCAGTCAGCTGTCTTGCTCTTGTGCTCTTACCTATGAAGCTTGCTACAAGGCCATGAGAGCAACTAGGGACAGACAGAACAAAATGTAGGCATTTGAGGGAAAATGATGAGTGAAGTACTTACGAAAATGGAATACTGCTGCTTAACTCTATTTCTTTTCCCTCCACTGTCTTTGACTTTATTGCTTGTGTTTTTGTACAAGAACTACATTAAGATGCCTGAATGGGGGATGATAGAAAGGGTAGGCACGAGAAGGCAAGAGAGGTAAACCCTTTTTCTGTAAGTAATAAAAAAGGAGAAAAAGAAATAAATAAGAAAGTTTCATCCTGATAAACAATACCAAATGATTAAGGAATCCAAGTTCATTCTGCAAAACCCCATCATCCTACATTTGGGATTTTTCTCTTCCCTGACTTCTGAACTAGTTAGGTCTGGTTATCTTGCTTGCTCTAGGGAGGATGCTTCTGTAAACAAGCTTGAGAAGCTTTAAAGGAAGAGTTACAGCACATGGAGTGTAAAATGTTGAGGAAGATAAAAGCAGATTCTAAATTAGGATGGATTTCCATACATTTCCAATTTCTGCAGTGAATAGGGGGAATGAACATTCCATGTTTCCCATGGTAGGTTCTGCGCATAGTGCACATTCTGCGCTATTTCTGATGATCACAAAAGAAAAGACATATGTGGCTGTCCTGTAGTAGAAATGTAATCTCTTAGTGATAAAATGAGATAGCATAATTCTATTGTTCCATGGAAAGACGGATGTTTTGAAAATGTATTCAAGTACAGTCTCAGTCCTTGCATGTGGTAAGCTGGTAGATAAAGCAAAGGTAACAAAAAACCACAACTCAAGTTTGCATTCTCAGTTCTGCATATTTAAATATTTGCAAGAATCACACTAATGAATTTGTCAGAAAAGTTGAAATTCAAATATGGTTCTGTTCCTGATGATATCACATTCTGCTTTCAACCCAGGACGTGTACCTGCAACATGAACCACCTTATCAGTGACTTTATTCAATAAAATATACCTAGGAGCCCCGAGACAGGAATGGAACTAATTGCAATTAGTGTTATACAAATGCTTTTCTCCCATTCCTCCAGAAGGTCTGTCATCACAAAATTCCTTTACAGCTTTCTCAGGAAAATAATTTGCTTGAAAGAACCATCTGTACATACACCACATTTTAACTTCTGATATATAACAGAAACTGATTGAACCAAAAAGCATAGTATTAAGCATAGTGCTAAGAATTTCAGTCACTTAAATTGAGCAGGTAGAACAGTGTTTCAGGGTTTCTGCGTAAGGAAATTCATATCAGGTCTTCACTATCCTGCTAATGCATATCATTTTCATGAGAATTGAGCAATGGTTTCCTGTGCCGATTTACTGACTTAACACCCTTCTAGGAGCAAATCTGTATTTATCTGTGTTTTGGTTCCCAATGATGTTTCATGAATGTCCTCACTGCAGACTGAATTGCTGCTGTCAAGATTACAGATGTTCATACCCCTTCTAAGAGGCTGAGATGGAGATGCTCCTTTCAGTGAATGAGTTCAGTATTCATTTGTTTCATTTCCATCCAGCTTTTTCACAGACTTAGCCTGGAACCTGATGCTACCAATCGTAGCAAGCCTCAGTGAGCCTACTGAAACAATTTTTTTCTGCATTTCTAATTTTTACATATCTAGCCAGATATAAAAGACTTTGATCATTAGCTTTGAATTAGAAAAGTGGTGCTGATGTCCTGTCAGGCTTACCATTACATAGACCGACTGAAAATTTGACTTGCTTCAACATTCTTTTATAAAATTTCAAATATGCCTTCAGACATTTTTTCATGTTTTTCCAATTTTTGATTTGGGGATCAGTGTAAAGCCCAGTTTATTAAACTGTGTATGTCAGAGGACATTCTTGTCTATCTGTGGAGGAAAGCTGCAGTGAAAAGAGTATTAATTTGATATAAAGCATATTTTATTTTGCAAAGATGTTTTCTCAAGCTGAGGAATATTTTTTAATCTCTTTGTCTCTTCTTCAAGAACTCCTCTTTCATTTACACCAATGTGAATTTTGAATTCTCTTAATAAAAACCAGTACAGGAATCAATTGCTCCCAGAATTCAGCTGGAGCTGTTTTGAGTAATTGCTTTCTCCATTGAACTAATCCTGCTGGGCACCAGCTTCAGAGAAGCTGAGGCATGTGGCTGTACCTTGCCAGTCTTGGTTCTTCCTGTATGAAGTGTACATTGGTTATCTCATCTTACCGTAGAGGTATACGATGTGGGTGTCTACCTCCAGCCTAGTTATCCTGGATCCTAGTCCTCCTTGATTTTGACGCATCTGAGCTGTCATAGACTTTCAGTTCTGGGTAAGATGAATTGTACCCTAGCATACTTATTTTCTCTCCATTCACTATAAAGATATCCCACAAGGTCTAGCTTGAATTCAGTCATTGGTATTATAAATATCTTTATTTGGAAAGATTAATCCTACTCATCTAATCTCCCTGTATATTTTATGTTGATGTAATAAGACTAATGCCATTGCACTCAAATGCTGAAAGCAATATTTAAAAACTCTGCCAGTACTATTTGAGCTCCAGCAAACTCTATTTGGCACTTGTTCATTACTGAATTATCCAGTACACATGTAAGATACAATAACTTCCCTTATAAAGCCAAATGTATTCAGACTGCAGACCTGATATTTGGATCAATAATGGCAATCCAAATAAAAAGTGTGTTTCTTTTTAAATTACACGTCTCGTTAAATTATACTCTTCTGCATGCTGCTGGAAAAATGCCAGACAAGACATTAACAAAACAATAAGGTTCAAAATCACTCTATTTTCCAAAACTCAAGTTTTCAGCTGGGGAAGGCACTCCAAGGTACTTTTCTTCATTAGGCTATGACCAGCAACTTTTCCTTAATATGTATAATGACACACTTGTGAGGTGAACAGATGTCAACCTTATGAAGTTTAACCATGCCAAGTGCAAGGTCTTACACTTGGGTTGGAGCAATCTCAGGCACACCTAAAGGTTGGGCAGAGAAGAGATTGAGAGCAGCCCTGTGGAGAAGGATTTGGGGGTGCTGGTCGATGAGAAAATGAACATGAGCGTGTGTGCTTGCAGCCCAGAAAGCCAACCGTATCCTGGGCTGCATCAAAAGGAACGTGACCAGCAGGTCGAGGGAGGTGATCCTGCCCCTCTACTCTGCTCTCATGAGACCTCACTTGGAGCATTGTGTGCAGTTCTGGTGTCCTCAACATAAAAAGGACATGCAAGTGTTGGAACAAGTCCAGAGGAGGGCCATGAGGATGATCAGGGGACTGGAACACCTCCCATATGAAGACAGGCTGAGACAATTGGGTCTGTTCAGCGTGGAGAAGAGAAGGCTGCATGGAGACCTCATAGCAGCCTTCCAATACCTGAAGGGGGCCTATAGGGATGCTGGGAAGGGACTCTTCATGAGAGACTATAGTGAGAGGACAAGGGGTAATGAGTTAAAACTTAAACAGGAGAAGTTTAGATTGGATATAAGGAAGAAGAAGTTCTTTACTGTTTGAGTGGTGAGGCCCTGGAATGGGTTGCCCAGGGAAGTTATGAATGCTCCATCGCTGGCGGTGTTCAAGGCCAGGTTGGACAGAGCCTTGGGTGACATGGCTTAGTGTGAGGTACCCCTGCCCATGGCAGGTGAGTTGGAACTAGATGATCTTAAGGTCCTTTCCAGCCCTAACTATTCTATGATTTGCAGCATCATACAATTGATTGATCTTCAGCAAACAGCAAAGACAGCTTTGATTTTCTTTTGTGTAGTAGTTCAGGAAAGATGATAAATATGTCTAGGTTTTTGCAGAAAGTAAAAATGTTAATGTGTAGAAACATGCCAGAAAAAGGTATTTTCATCTTTCACTGCATCTTCTTCCATTTTTTTTTTGAAGTTACACACTGATAAACACATATTCAAATGCCTGCATTTATGTTAAATGTCCAGATTACGAAACAAAGTAACAGAACCTAAAGTGGAATTCAACCTTTATTTTTAAAAAACAGAAAATGATGAAGGCATCCAAATACCCATGCAATATGCAAGTTGCTGTTAACACTTCCCTAATTAAAGTGTTCATAACATTATGGTAGCATTGGTATAGATATTCTCTGTTAAAATTATCAAAATTTTTGCTCATCATGTTTCATCTCTGTTTTCTTATGTGCTTGTGAAAAAAAAAAGTCCAGTTACCTTTGTCACTCCACAATGCTTGAGTATGGCTCAATTAATCATTATAAATATGCACTATTTACTCCCTGAATTGTGAGTATAATGTTTCTCTCACAAGTACAGAAGATGCATTACAGGTTTTGAAGCTCTTCTTTTTTTAAAAGTGACTGAAATGTGCGCTTCATAGACATGACCTGTTTTATTTGTTCTGTCAGGATTAATTGCAATTTTTTAATTAAAACAAATGAACTTTCAGAGCTTGGCATTATCACTGCGGCTGGGTGAAGCAAAGATGATGTAGGTAAAAGAGGCAGAGGGTGGCCTGAAGACAATCTTTGTTAGGATTTATGCTGCCCAAGTATTCAAACTTCATTGTCATAGAATGGACAGCAAATTAACTGTCCACTTTCGTTAAGACAAAGTGGTTTGTAAGTGACAACTGCTGCATTCTTCTGAATATGCAAATCCAGACCAGTTCAGGACTGTGGAATTCAGCTGGAAACCGTTACGTGACCTGTGCATAAAAGGAGGATAAGTACCAATTATTCTTTTAAAATTCCATGAAAATAGTGTTTTCTTTTCACTTTCCCTGTGTTTTTCATTCTGAGAAGTTGCAAAATGAGACATGAGCTGTACTGCGCATTCATAGCCAGTGCTATGAACAATGAATCAAAAACCTTAAAAGAGCTCACTATAGTGGTTGGCTTGGGTGCAAACTGAAGGTGTAGGATTCAGGAAGATTAAAGTCAGTTTTCACTTCTGACTATTTCTCATTCAATGCATATATTTTATACCTTCTATTACTGAGTATTTCTGGGATACCAGTTACTAAACACATACTTTATCGAGTAACCATGGGTATTACGCATCAATGTAGTGGCTATATTATGCCATTAGATACTATTAGATACATTACACTATTAGATACTAAAGTAATATTTTTTTATATTTATTTTCTGTTATACTAAAATGATGCTAATACTTATCTTTTTGATAATACTTATTTTCTTATGTACATTTCTTTTCTTTGCTGCATTGCTAATAGCAGGGATGAGTGGGATTTGTTGATTTTTGTGTAGCTCAGGTTTTTTCCAAACTTCTTCTATTTGCTGATTATTAATCAGCTTTTCAGTATAATGACAGACAATTTCAAACATTTTGCATACATATGCTACATTTATAGCATGTATGAATATCTTTCTTTTCCTTCCTTTTTTGTAACCATTTTTGTGTGGATCTTACAAGCAATTTAGACATTTCAGAGAAGAAACTGATATGTTTGATTTGAATAGTTGATTCACTGATCAATACAATCATGAAATTATTTAGTACTATATACTAATATTTCTGTTGATATGGAAATCTTGTCAGCAAAGGTATAATAAACTGATAATTAATTTTGATTAAACCATACCTCCTTCTGGATTCAAGAATAGGCACTTGCGCAACTCTTTACTTTTCTGATATTGACATAGAATCATAGAATCATAGAATAGTTAGGGTTGGAAAGGACCTCAAGATCATTGAGCTCCAACCCCCCCGCCATGGGCAGGGACACCTCCCACTAAACCATGCCATCCAAGGCTATGTCCAACCCCACCTTGAACGCCGCCAGGGATGAAGCATTCACAACTTCCCTGGGCAACCCATTCCAGGGCCCCACCACCCTCACAGTAAAGAATTTCTTCCTCAGATCCAATCTAAACCTCCCCTGTTTAAGTTTAAACCCATTACCCCTTGTCCTCTCACCACAGTCCCTAATGAAGAGTCCCTCCACAGCATCCCTATAGGTCCCCTTCAGGTATTGGAAGGCTGCTATGAGGTCTCCATGCAGCCTTCTCTTCTCCAGGCTGAACAGCCCCAATTTTCTCAGCCTATCTTCATACGAGAGGTGCTCCAGTCCCCTGATCATCCTTCGTGGCCCTCCTCTGGACTTGTTCTAACAATTCCATGTCCTTTTTATGTTGAGGACACCAGAACTGCACGCAATACTCCAAGTGAGGTCTCACGAGAGCAGAGTAGAGGGGCAGGATCACCTCCCTCGACCTGCTGGTCACACTCCTTTTGATGCAGCCCAGGATACGGTTGGCCTTCTGGGCTGCAAGCGCACACTGCCGCCTCATGTTCATTTTTTCATCAACCCACACCCCCAAGTCCTTCTTAGCAGGGCTGCTCTGAATCTCCTCCCCACCCAATCTGTAGCTGTGCCTGGCATTGCTCCGACCCAGGTGGAGGACTTTGCATTTAGCATGGTTGAACTTCATCAGGTTGGCATCAGCCCACCTCACAAGCGTGTCAAGGTCCCTCTGGATGGCATTCCTTCCCTCCAATGTATCAACCGAACCACACAGCTTGGTGTCATCGGCAAACTTGCTGAGGGCGCACTCAATCCCACTGTCCATGTCACCCACAAAGATGTTGAACAAGACCGGTCCCAACACCAATCCCTGGGGGACACCACTCGTTACTGGTCTCCAGCTGGACACTGAGCCACTGAGCACTACTCTTTGCATGCAGCCATCCAGCCAGTTCTTTATCCACCGAGTGGTCCACCTATCAAATTGATGTCTCTCCAACTTAGAGAGAAGGATGTCATGGGAGACAGTGTCAAAGGCTTTACACAAGTCCAGGTAGATGACATCAACTGCTCTGCCCCTGTCCATCAGTTCTGTAGCCCCTTCGTAGAAGGTCACCAGATTGGTCAGGCAGGATTTCCCCTTAGTGAAGCCATGCTGGCTGTCCCCAAGCACCTTGTTGTTTTTCATGTGCCTTAGCATGCCTTCCAGGAGAATCCACTCCAAGATTTTGCCAGGCACAGAGGTGAGACTGACTGGTCTGTAATTCCCTGGCTCATCCATTTTTCCCTTCTTAAAAATGGGGGTTATATTTCCCTTTTTCCAGTCATCGGGAACTTCCCCTGACTGCCATGATTTTTCAAAGATGATGGACAGTGGCTTAGCAACTTCATTTGCCAGCTCCTTCAGGACCCGTGGATGGATTTCATCCGGTCCCATTGACTTGTATACATTCCGGTTCCTAAGGTGGTCCCGAACAAGATCCTCCCCCACAGTGGGCCCAGGGTCCCCACCCTCACCGTCCCCGCGTCTGCCTTCCAAGACTTGTGTGGTGTGGTCAGAGCATTTGCCCGTAAAGACTGAGGCAAAGAAGTCATTAAGAACCTCAGCCTTCTCCAAATCCAGGGTAGCCAGTTCTCCCGATAGCTTCTGGAGAGGGCCCACAGTGTCCCTAACCTGTCTTTTATTGGCAATGTACCTATAAAATCCCTTCCTGTTATCCTTAACATCCCTAGCCAAGTTTAATTATGCACAACTGGATTTGAGAAAGTTAAGAGAAGAAGAGATTTATTAAATTTATTTATTTGTTGAACATCCTGACTGTATCCCAATGTAATATTGTCATTTGATGGGACATAAAGTTAGCATGTATTATGAATATTACATATTTCATGAAAACCAGTTGGACTTACAATATGATTCTATCTATATTTTACCTCTCTTTAACCTAAGCTGTCTCTAATATTTTTGGTAGATGAGCTGGGAAAAGATGAGAAGAGCATAGCGCTGTTATGTCTACCTGTAACAGGTTAATTACATCAATATCTAAATAAACCACATAGATGACGATAATTTTTTCCCAGTAAAGGCAATTTTCTGCTTGTGAGAGGTAAATGCTGAGAAGATCAAGGAAAGAGAGTATAGTTGCTGCGTACTGAAAAATCACTGAAGTTGAAAGATTCTGGAAGAACTTGAAAACGTTTAAGCTCATATTTTCAAGAGAAATGTAGCTTGTTCAAGAAACAGAAACACAGAAGAGCAATTTTAACTACAGAACCTGTAGGAAAGAAGAAGACTGGCAGCATGAGAGACACCTTTCTGTGATCTGGAAGAGAAAAACAGAGAATTCCTCATTGGTCTGATGTTTAAAAAATACCAGAGAACTTCATGGACATATTCAACCACTGTGTATATTACTAGCTAACACTGAAAGCTGGATTAAAACTCTTCTCATAGGAGTACTGGGCACAAGAAATCTAACATATTTCTTGAAAAATATGAGCTTGGTAGATTTTCAAAGTCATTATGTAGCATAGTTATGCTACATATGCAGTGGTAATAAACTGAAACAGAGAACGAAGTAGATCTCCTTCCATCTTATGCTTCTTAAGAAAAAGATGCATGTGCCAGTGGCACTAGAAAAATAAAAATACAAAATTTCAATCTGTTGTAAATTTCCTTCCTTAATGAGGTCACTCCTAATCTAAGGTGTGTTGGAATACTCTCCAACAACTCTTTTCAAAAGTAACTCTTTTTTCAACACAAATGAAAACTCTGCTTTCCTAGATCCTTTTTTATTTGTACACACTGTTCTGTTCTTATGCAGACTGTGAGAGAGCATAATATATTTGTCAGACCTCTCCATATTATTTATCACATTATCACAGGAGTTATGTGATGGTCTACATAATTCAGAAAAGGGCTGATTTAAAAAGCAGAGTTGGTTCTAGTTGATCTTAAGGAGAATTTTCTAATGTGCTCTCCCTGATGTGTTCCTCCTGCGCACTTCAGCCAGCATCACTTGTGTGGCTTTGCAGTCAGCCAACTCAGACAGTACATGGGGTAATGAATAGGTCTTTTGTCTAGGGATGAAGAGCAGCAGAACTAAACTGTCAAGAAAAATATCTTAATTGCAGATAAAGTTTTTCCTTATGACTGACTGTCAAAAAGAGATTTTGTCCAAAATAAAATATTATTATTAATTATTTGGTAGGAAGACTGGATGTTAATGCTTTAAAAAATTCTCAACTTCGAATCCTTCTTTTACATTTATTAAAGATCGACTTTATGAAAGCAAATGATTTCTAAATTAAAAGCCCTTATATTCATCTAGAATACTCTGGGTTGTAATTGCTAGCAGAATATATCGAAGAAGCAAAACTAGTTCATGTTTGTTTCTGGTCTCTGTAGATTTAAAGTATTACCTTGGTTGTGGAGACCGTGTAATTTCTAGTTTCACTTTTCTTTTCATGACACACTAATCACAGAAAATGTTTCGTTCCTCTTTCAAGCATTCCTCTGAAAGACAACTGTAGAATAGAAAGATGTTCTAAGAGACAAGGTCTAATTATCTGTTAGCTACCGAATTGCCCCACAGCCTCTATTTAGGATCTAGGAAGTCAGTAAGCATCTTTTTTTTCTGTATTTTGGAGGCACTGGGAAGTTTTGTCTGTTCACATGAAACTATTCTATAAGGAACGATTCAGGAAAGAAGTTTTCCATAGCAATTTTTGACCCCTTTTTAACATTTCATTTTCTAAAATTTAATTATCATTCTTGGTTTTTGGTGTTTTTTCCTTTTTTTGGGGTGGAGGGGAATAGGTTTTGGGTTTTTTTTGGTTGGTTGGTTGGTTGGTTGGTTGAGTTTTTTTGTTCTTCTACCTGATATTTAGACAATTTTTCACACACATTTGATTTCTGAGTTAGAAACATGGTTCAGATTTTCCTTCAATTAATATCTCTATTGGGCTGACTGTGCCCTGTTGTAGAAGTAGTTTGTCCCTAGAGTAAACTGAAGATCTTGCTGCAATACCTTCTGTCGTGGTTTAAGCCTAGACAGCCATGTAGTTTCTCTCTCACTACCCCCCCTTCCTCCTTCCCCCCCCCCCACCTCCGCTCCCAGAGGGATGGGGAGGAGAATAGAAAGAATGTAACTCCCATGAGTTAAGAACAGTCCAGTAACTAAGGTATAACACAAACCACTACTGCTACTACCAATAATAATAATGATAAGGGAAGTAACGAGGGAAGAAAATACAACCGCTCACTGCCTGCCAACCAATACCCTGCCCGACCAAACGGTGATCTATCCCTTCTGGGTCCCTGCCCCCAGTTTATATAGTGGGCTTGACGTGCTGTGGTATGGAATACCTCTTTGGTCAATTTGGGTCAGGTGTTCTGTCTCTGCTTCCTCCTGACTTCCCCTCCTCCCTGGCAGAGCAGGAGACTCAGAAAGTTCTTGATCAGAGTAAACATTACTAAGCAGCAGCTAAAAACGTCGGTGTTAGCAGCTCTGTTCCCAGTCTGAAAGTCAAAAACATAGCACTGTACCAGCTACTACAAAGGAGAAAAATGACTGCTACTGCTGAACCCAGGACAACTCTCTCTTCATTTAAACCTGCCTGTTCTACGTTGTGGCTACTTGTGGAATAATTAGGAAATATGGGATAATTAGGAATTAAACTTATATTTGAAATGTAGCATTGTCCACACATAAGGGAAAAACGGACTTTCAAGGCCTCTCAGGGAGAGATGCAGCCGCACCGGGTATGCCAGCAATGTGCACTCCACCGCAGTTCCCGTGGCAACACGAAGATGAAGACGAAGGGTAGGGCGAGGTGGAAATCTCGCAGTTACGCTTTGTCTTAACTTCAGCACAAAGACGGGAACGAGACGGTGCAAGAAGCTGATAAGCTGCGTGGTAGAGGGAGGTAGAGACCTTGCAAAAGCTGATAAGCTGCACACTTCTTACCCTGGGCCAGCAGCCTGTCATCTTTTGACAGAATGCTGTCCTCAGTGTGGACTTTGCTTCATTATATCATTATAACACCCCTCTCCAATGCGACCCCCCCCAAAATGAGATCACCCCTCTCTGAGTAATAATAATAGTACGTATGACTAGAGTCACTCAAGCTCCACCTTAAAGATAAAAAATAATATAAAAAGACCCAAGAAAGAGGGGGATATTGGGGAAGATACCATCGTGGACGAGTCAAGGAAAATAACATCAACTGACTCCTGGGGCCGGTCGAAGGGCTGGACCTCTCTTTCCCCCCCATAGGGATGCCTGCGGGTAAGACTTGCACTGTATTCGGTGCTTCCCTGGGAAAACTTAGAATCTCTATAGAGTTACTTTTACTGTCATCTGTATATTTTATAGCTATACTGTGTTAACTTTATCAGGCGCTTGTATTCATGTAATCATTATTCGCACGTGCTTTTGCAGACAGTCTCTATCACCGGCAATCCATAAGAACCTGTGTCTATTGTGTCAATAAACTAATTTTCTCACTGAATACAACCCCATTTCCCGTTGTGGTGCCCTGTCGGTGAATCTGGATCAGTAAGGTTCAAAATAGAGAACGTGGCCGGACTGATAGTTGCAGCTGATTGGACTGGACAGTGTGGTACACTATCGGTGAATCCGAATCAGTAAGGTTCGAAATAGCGAACGCGGCCGGACTGGTAGTTGCATATTGGAGCCATTTCCTGTCCTTCCTCTAACAAAGCAAGGGGTTTGTTTACCACTATCAGTGAATCCGGATCAGTAAGGTTCGAAATAGCGAACGCGGCCGGACTGGTAGTTACATATTGGAGAACAAAACAAGGGGTTTATTTCCCCCCTTTTAACGTAACACTACTATTGCACATACATGCTGTGCTGGATAGCTAAACTTGCCAGTTTGAAATCATAGTCAGCAAAGAAGCTCTGGCATTCAAAGCTAGCAACTGAAACCCATTCTGTCCTTACAGAAGCCAAAATAATTGCAAACCTGTTAGCTTCTTTATATATCAACAGTGAATAACAGGTGGAAAATGTAGTATTTCAATGAATTTAAAAAACAGTAACTACTATGCATGTGGAGTCTTGCTGTTTGCAAAGCAAACTGTATAATTTTCTCAAAGTGCTCTGCCTAGCAATGGTTTTATAATGAGAGCTTCTGTTTTCCAGATCTTCGTACCCTCCATATTCTACTGTTTTTAACCTTGCCACTGCTGATCCTTTTGAGCTAAGACCCTTTATTTTTTTATGGATGTAAAAGCATCCTTCATCCTTCTCTGTGGGACTTAGGCCTCTGAATCAGTTCAGCAATAGATCATTTGTGTCATGGGGAAAACTGCTCAACTCAGGTGGTTTAAGTTAAATTAGGATCAAAGTGCCTTATTGATATATTGATGACACAGTTAACTGGCAATTAGTGAACTATACATTCAGGATTGATACTGGTGACACAAAAGATAAACCAGTGCCAGATGCCTGAAAAATGTTAATATAGTCCTGCAGATTTACCCAAATCTTCCTGCATGTAATGCCCCCTCCCCCTCCCCATACTTACATACACACTCTAGCGGCTCTTCTGCCACTCCCTCTGCTTTGTGTGAGTGCAGGTCTCCTGGGTGTCCTGCACGCACAGGTGCCCCACATGGTCATATGTACATATTGAGGAGGGGTGCCCCTGACACCACCCCTGTGCTGTGGATCACTGGCTGAGTGCAAGGTGCTCCTGCACCCATGAGGAGATGCTGGGTCTGGGCCAGGCAGGGATGGGAATACTGCAGTGATGCCTGGCAGTCCCCAGTCAGGATCATTACTCCTTGTCCACCATCAAGGCCTCTCCCAGCACTTTCTGCAAATTCCTGTTTCTTTTACATTGCTTTTCAACCAGTTTCAATATTGTCTTTCTAATTTCATGGTTACTGTTTAATCTGATCAGTTGTTTTCCTGGAGTTCCTCCTTAGTGATGTACAGCAAGCATTATCAGTTTGGGACAAAGGCTCACTCAGATGGTTTTGGCTGTCCCAGCATGCATGCAGTTACACACTCATACTGTACTGGGTGCAGGTGTTAAGGTGTTGGTAGCAGGGAGCTAGTTAATGATCCCCTGTCTTTACCCTCCACCATGAGCTTTTTCATCTTACTTCCTCCCCTGTTCTTTTGAGGAAGGGGTGTGTTATTGATCATATGTTTGTCCAGTAACATATTGTACACATTTATTTATGACATGCATATCCATTTATACCGTTTCTGAATTTCTTGGCTATTTCAAAAAAATTAAATCTTTTATGTTTTGAAAAACAAATGCATCTCTGTTCACACTGTAAGGTAAAATATTATTTGGTGGTGTCTACTTCCCTGCACTATGAACATACTAATTGTCTCTTTATTCATAAAGACTGGAGAAATTATACAATGACACAATATGAAGGTATGATACATGTATATCCCCCCTTATTTTTAAACGTGTTCTACAAAAATTTGCATCTAAGAGATGAGGCTATTCCCTTGTGCCTTTACATTTGTGTCTTTAACTTGATATATATTTAATTTGCTTTGGATTTGGATTTGTGTGTGCAGCATGTTTTGTAGATCGTGATTCTGAGAAGCAAGTAATAAACATGATTTTCCCATGGAAAGTAAAGGTATCAAGATGCAAGACAATTTACAAGAAAGTGTTGGTCTTAAATGAAGGCTTAGGTGGTTTGAGAAAGAGCAGGGAGATCAACTACTGAACTATTCACCTGTTTGTGGGGGCCGGCGCAAGAGAAAAAGGAATAACACAGGTTTTCATGTTCTGCATGTCCAACTTTGTCATCAGTCAGACGGAAGACACTTCCATTTCTCTGCATTTGAAACAAAGTATGTTTCCTATTATCCACTGCTGCAACTACCAAAGTTGTATGTGTTAAAAGACAGATCTATCAAACACTATCAAATGTTGATCAAACACTATGGTATGATATGAATCTGAACACATGCCGTATGCGGTTTATCTGTGAAACAGAAATCAGGAGACTGTGTGTTCTGCACAATTTTCAATCAATATAAAAACTTTGGAAAGAATATTGTCATTTGAAAAACAAGGAAAAGTTGGAAAGACAAAAGGCTATATGATTTCACTGAGCCTCTTAATTTTTAAATAGATTTATTGAAAAAGGAATCATGTTGAAAGAAGGATCTTTGTTATTCAGTCTTAAAAAAAAAACAGCTAAATTTAACTAATTTATAAATTTAAATGTGTTTTGTGCAAAGGGTGTTAAAAAAATCGCATGATTCTTCTGTTTAGTATTTTAACTCCAAATTTACATTTTATATTTTATTATACTGTAATGGATATTCCCCAGAATGTTGTAGAGGGCTGAGGTGATTAGAAGACTTTTGATTAGCACAGTAAAATTGTCTGATTCAGGAAAAAGACACAACACTAAGGAAAAGCTTCTGATTAGTTACTAGTGATCTAAAGGAGAGGAAGTTTGAGTATAATCTACCTAAGACATTTACTTCCAGTAGTTGCACCAGATGTGACTGTTTCCCTGCATGAAGGACTCATTCCCAGCTTATCCAGGGCTTGCAAAGTTTCTGCTAGTCATCAGAATTGCTAAGTCTTCTCAAACCTAGACAGTCTTATCCTTGCTTTTGGTTTAAGCTATGGCCTTACCTACCTTTCTGTTTTTCCAAATCCCTGCCAAGTCCTGGTGTCTCTCAACCTATAGATCACTCATTCCAGAGGTCTGGAAAAGCTTGAAATGCAACTGTGAAAATACCAACCTCTTTTTTCTTAGTTGATGGCAGAGGGCTGTGAAAAAGTCCCTGTAGTCTAGGAAAATAAATCAAAGGGCTTCAGATGAAAACCAGAGCTTTTATTTAGCCACAGCACTTAGAATATTTTATAATTCTTTTCCCTTAACTCCTTTTTCAAACACATGTTCTACTTTAATTTAGAAAGGTAGATTGTCATTACTGTCCAGAACGTTTGTCATTGTAGACTTTGAGTTCACTGAGAGTGAAGTGTTTGTGAGCAAAATGCAATTGTGTTTCACACATCACACTGTGACATTGTATTGCAACTGACAGTAAAAATTGTACGGTTCCATGAGCACTGGTAAATAAAAAAGTGGCTCCATATTCCTGTGAAGATACTTTGCTGCCATAGAACTGCAATGCAAACAACAAGAAGCGCTTTTTCACCAGTTGAAAAAACATGTTACAAGTACTAAAATGACCAGAGACATTATGTTGTGAAGCCATAAAAGCAGGTGCAGCTTATGAAAACCAACCACTTAATTGCACCATCTGTGTTACTGTGTCATTCTCAAAGCAAATACAGAAGCAAATATTGCATGCATCCATTGATATGTGAAAAGACATGTTTAGTAATCTGTGGTGTCATTTTGACTTTGCAAAGGCAGTGGGCATGACTCCAGTATTGTAATTCCAGGAAAACTCTCACTGAAATCCTCTCCAATCAGAACTGCAAAGTTAGGCTGATATTGATGCTTCTAGCCCAGCAGACCAATGAAGTTAATATTATTTGTCTGACTGTGTCCCATAGAACTTACTACAGAAACATCTGAAGAAATTTAGGGCTTTAGTATAATAGTGTCTTTATAACTGATTCAGAATCAGCTCTTCCATGTGATGTATTTTCAGATCTTATTTTCTATGTATTAATGTTATTATTATTATTATTATATAATATATCATAAATTATTATCATAGCAATTCAAAGCCATGTTAATCATCTTTCCTCACCCAGAAACATTCATGGGCGAGAGAAGAAGGGTTCTTCCCTTTAGGCAGGCAGTAAGGTTTTTTTTAGAGTGCCTTGCAAGCTGCATTTTTCTTTTCTTCCAGGAATGAAGGGTATTTAATTTCTGATAAAAATGTATTTAAAAATAATGTCGGGGAAAATAGCTCCTTGATAATACTTACGTTTTTGAAAAAAATACCTTTCTCCTAATAACAGATAAAGCCCAAACCCTGTATTTAGGTTTGGATATCTCAAAATTTTGAGTTCAAATGTAGAAATGTGCCTATGAATAGTTTTACTAAAGACACATGGGGTGTGGTCAAACTTCATTTTTTCTCTATTAACAAAAAATGCTGAACAGCAGTACCAAGTAACAGTTTTTAAAATGGAAGTCTAAGTAAGGAACATACTAGGAAAAGGATATAAAAATTATATCCTGTAGGGGCAAGCATTAGAAACAAATGATCACACTAAAATATAAAATGAAGAGTCAGATAAACTGAAGAGCAAGATTCTTAGGAACCTGAAAGTATACAAGTCCATGGGACTGGATGAAATCCATCCAAGGGTCCTGAAGGAGCTGGCAAATGAAGTTGCTAAGCCACTGTCCATCATCTTTGAAAAATCATGGCAGTCAGGTGAAGTTCCCGATGACTGGAAAAAGGGAAATATAGCCCCTATTTTTAAGAAGGGGAAAATGGATGAGCTGGGGAATTACAGACCAGTCAGTCTCACCTCTGTTCCTGGCAAAATCTTGGAGCGGATTCTCCTGGAAGACATGCTGAGGCACATGAAAACCAACAAGGTGCTTGGTGACAGCCAGCATGGCTTCACTAAGGGGAAATCCTGCCTGACCAATCTGGTGACCTTCTATGAAGGGGCTACGGAACTGATGGACAGGGGTAGAGCAGTTGATGTCATCTACCTGGACTTGTGTAAAGCCTTTGACACTGTCTTACATGACATCCTTCTCTCTAAGTTGGAGAGACATCAATTTGATAGGTGGACCACTCGGTGGATAAAGAACTGGCTGGATGGCTGCACGCAAAGAGTAGTGCTCAGTGGCTCAATGTCCAGCTGGAGACCAGTAACGAGTGGTGTCCCCCAGGGATCGGTGTTGGGACCAGTCTTGTTTAACATCTTTGTTGGTGACATGGACAGTGGGATTGAGTGCGCCCTCAGCAAGTTTGCCGATGACACCAAGCTGTGTGGTTCGGTTAATAAGTTGGAGGGAAGGAATGCCATCCAGAGGGACCTTGACACGCTTGTGAGGTGGGCTGATGCCAACCTGATGAAGTTTAACCATGCCAAGTGCAAGGTCCTCCACCTGGGTCGGAGCAATGCCAGGCACAGCTACAGGTTGGGCGGGGAGGAGATTGAGAGCAGCCCTGTGGAGAAGGACTTGGGGGTGTGGGTTGATGAAAAAATGAACATGAGGCAGCAGTGTGAGCTTGCAGCCCAGAAGGCCAACCGTATCCTGGGCTGCATCAAGAGAAGCGTGACCAGCAGGTCGAGGGAGGTGCTCCTGCCCCTCTACTCTGCTCTTGTGAGACCTCACTTGGAATAATGTGCGCAGTTCTGGTGTCCTCAACATAAAAAGGACATGGAACTGTTGGAACAAGTCCAGAGGAGGGCCACGGTGACGATCAGGGGACTGGAGCACCTCCCATATGAAGATAGGATGAGAAAATTGGGTCTGTTCATCCTGGAGAAGAGAAGGCTGCATGGAGACCTCATAGCAACCTTTGAGTATTTGAAGGGGGACCTATAGGGATGCTGGGGAGGGACTCTTCATTAGGGACTGTGGTGATAGGACAAGGGGTAATGGGTTCAAAATTAAACAGGGTAAGTTTAGATGCTCCATCGCTCGCGGTGTTCAAGGTGGGGTTGGACATAGCCTTGGATGGCATGGTTTAGTGTGAGGTGTCCCTGCCCATGGCAGGGGGGTTGGAACTAGATGATCTTAAGGTCCTTTCCAACCCTAACTATTCTATGATTCTATGATTTATGATTCCTGGACACAATTTAGCATAGGCTGTGTACAGCTATTGTGCCCATGAAGATCCAGTAAAGATTCCAAGTCTGTGAGCTCAGTAACTCTCAAATAAAGGTGCTTTTGCCTATTCAGCAATCATCAAGTGAGACATGGAATTACTCTTTCCTTTTTGTTCTCCTGTCTTTCCAGTCAAATGAATAAAAGCAGATTGCAATCTGCATGGTACTGGAGTGAGCAAGAATGTACTAGCTGCTATGAAAGTGCACTGCCTGTGTAAAAAAAATCATTGGTTTTGTAAATTAATTAGTTTCAGTGGAATTACAAGAGGACCAAATGTGTCCCCGCCCATACAGATGTTGTAGCAGAAGGTTTTAAACTTTTAAAAAATATCACTTTGTAGGGTCTGAAGGTCAGGTTGGGCTACACAGGATCAATTTATAGCAAGAACTGTGGAAAGTTTTTGATGAAATTGGTGTGAAATAGAGCACATAGACAAAAGCGGAAACAGCTCTCTTTTCTTAATGATAAAATTGGATTTTAAAATGAAACACAGCAGGTAGAGAGTGATCTCACACAGATTCAGAAGAGGATGCATGTCCTGGTACTAACACATACTTCAAAGTGCCATGGGGTTGAAAAATCACTATGTTTAACAATAAATTTAGCTTAACATAGGCAAAGCTATCAGTCATCACAGCTATTAATGTTGAGCATTTAACAAACCTGTAACATAGAAACATCAGTAATCATACATTTGTATTTTCATCCAGTTGTTGTGAGTTAAAAGGGTCCTCCATTTTGCTGATATACATCCACCAGAGCAGGGCTCTCATTTAAACTAGAAATGAGCGCTTTCCTTTAAATTAGCTTTCTCAATTAAAAACCTCTATATTCTGACTTAGATTGTAGAGAAAAATGAGAAACAGGCCCAAAAACCTTTCTAAAGTCACGAGGAAATGATACACCTTCCACATTGCTGGTGTCACTATAGCTGAAGACAAGTTTTGCCCCTAGCGAAATAGTAAGGAGACAGCTCATCATCATGTATTTGACAGCCCTTAGTTTTCACTGGAAAACTAAAGGCAGTCAAAACTTTGGACATCTTTTTGAATGCCTAAATGCTCTTTTCAAATAGTATGATAAATTACATTCTGTTTAGTTTCATAAAAGAAAATTTTTACCAAAGTGGGCAGTTCTCTAGCAAGATAGAACAGTTTATGGTGATGGACAAGGATAATCGAAAATAAGATCATGCTCATAAATTATTGTCTACAGGCATTAAATAGCATGTGTAATGAGCTGTGCAGGTATTAGAAATTCTAGTTGATGATGTGTATGTCAACCTGGTTGATCCTTGCAGACGCACTGTGGTTTAGAAAAATGTTAATTATCACTAAAGATCTAAGGCACAAAAGTTTTAATGGAAGTTTAAAATGTAAATCTGTATGAACTAGAATCAGAGCTTAAAAATGTACTTTGAGTACCTGTCAGAAGAAAATGCAGAACTATGAACTGCAGAAAAGGCCCCTTTAAGTATGTTTTGTTACAAATGAATGGAACAGATGAATGCCTGGAGAAACTAGATTAGTATTATTCATTCATTACACTTTTTTGTAATGTGTGGAAAACATCTGAAAGAAGATAAGGAAAGTAAAGTAGTTGCAGTAAGTAGGAGGAAAGAAAGCCAACATAAACACGGAAATAAGCGTAATCATAATTTTAGAACAAATTGAATAAATGTAATTTTTTAGGAAAGATATAATGGGCAAACTGATCTTTTAAATCCTTTTGTTAAAAACATATGACTTTACACTAATTTAATTTCCAAACTACCCATTCCATCATCCTTCATTTTTAGGAATGCATTTGAGAATCTGATACTCTGAATGAAAAAAAAAAAAAAAAAAAAAAAGGATTCTTCTGACTTTTAGTCTTAGCAGCCATATTTTACCACCACCACAGCAGTTAAAATTGTATTTATTTATTCCATTCGCATCTGAAATGCTACAATAAATGCACTTGCTGGGTCACCTATGTTCCTGTGTTTTCTCTCAGTAGGGTATCAGAGGAGAAAATGCTCAGCAGGCTCACCTGCTATAGTGTTGTTACATATTTCAGGACAAACATGTGGAAATGTTAAGCAGTGTTATTAGACCAAAAACAACTGAATGAAATACTGGGGATGCAGTTAGGTTTCTGATGGAAGAATTTGGCGATATGTTGAAATTTATGGTTAGCCAGAGGACAGCAGTGCAGTCAGACCTTGAAGACAAATCTGTTTAGTAACAATGTTCCCACAGCCTTATTGACACCTCCTTTTGCTCCTCCTGCGCCTGAGCTTGTTCAACAGTTCTTGATGCAGGCCAACACGAAAGTTGCCAGTTTTCTGGAGAAAAAAAACAAAACAAACCAACCAACCAATCAACCAAACAAACCCCCCCCAAATCCCCTCCCCCCAAACAAACAAACAAATAAACAAAAAAAAGAAAAAGATTTATTTCTGTAGAAATTTGACAGGCTCACAGGCTATGAACAATTGAAACTACTTTTTTTTTCTTCTCAAAACAGCATTTTAGTAATGTCTGAAAAGGTCAGTTGCTGGAATTAAGTCAGTTAAATGTTTTAAATGTTTTTTTATTCTATTCAAAATGCCATGTGCTGGCATGGTAATTCTATAAAATGTCAGTGTGGGTATTGTCAAATACATTGCAGAGAGCAAAATCTGCCACTATTAACACATGGTCTGGAACCAACTATCCACTCTTCCTGTCAGTCAATCCATACGAAATATGAATTTTGCAGATGGTGTGTGCTTTTTTATTATGTTCAATGAAATATTCTGAAATTCAAAGATGTTTAAAATTTAGGAACACATCTTGCTTTTATTTCTTTTTTCTGGCTCTCTTTTCTATATATCAGGTTGGCAGAATAATTTATTTCCATTTACAGATAAAAGAATTATTTTCTATATACAAATATATCTTGGAAGACAAGTATTCATTTATTTGTTAGTCTAAGCAGAAGGAGAATGTTAGAATGTCATTTTTATTGTGACCAAAATATATGCTAATATTCAGTAAATTTAAATAGGTTTTGTTATAAAGAATAAAATTCATTCCTTGTGCAGACTGGCATAAAGAATCTCTTTATGACGGGATTGTTATAGAATTAAAAATACTCATAAAAATACCCTAAAAGGTATGCCCTGCTCTTCTGAGAGCAAGCTTTGACTTCTTGAGATTTATGAATATTTATCAGAACTCAGGATATTTTTGCTTGAATCAGAACTTTGAGCAAGTTTATTGAGAAACACTGAGCTCATACTGCCATTATCCACTTTGAACAAAAGAACAAGTTGGGTGGTGTGCACACACATTTATCTCCATGGACCAGATGTTCACTGTGCATATTGTCCCCAGGAATCATAAAGCAACTGTTCTGTTTGTGCACAAGGAAGAATCACAGTTTTATAAAGAGTTCTTGGACTGCACGTGGACAGAATGAAGACAGAGGCAACAAGAGGCAGGTCCTGCCTTTGCTCTGCCTGCCTTGCTGCTTCACTGCTTCTGGAGAAACATCTCAGGCACCATGCAGGCATGGCAGTGCAGCGCTGAGCACCTCTTCTTACGTTTTCAGCTTATGTTGTTAGAAAAGATCAGTTAGAGGAGTAAAGGGTGGTTGCTCCATCGCTTAAAAGGTTTTGAACCAATGTTAATACATCAAGCCAATTGCATTGACCAAAATATTTTTGGTGTTGTGCATAACACACCTTTACATAACCTCCCACTGTTTCATCTTGTAGCCTTATATCATGCCCTGGGATTCTGATCTGTATTTTCAGGTATCTGTACCATGCCTAATATGATGGTCTTATCTCATGTGCTCCAAATAATCATAATATTTTGATTCTGTAAATCTAGTATCCTGTGCAGATGACCATGAACATTGCTGCAGTTCCTTTGTTCAGTGTAGGAGCTGGGCACATGTGAGCTTTGTGCATATCACCTGCAAGTCAGGATCTGCAGTACAGGAACAGAGTGCTTAACTGGAGTAATAACCTGCATTTCAAATGTATAGGCACCAAACACTCAACATTTAAACGTGAAATTATTTTCAACTCAGAAAAACTGGATCACCAACATAAAGTTATATTTGACCCAACTAGTGACTTAGTTTTATTTCCTCTTTTTTCTTATCTATATATTGTCTGTTTAGCAGGATATTCCTAATCCAGCGACTGTCTCCTTTCATTTTCCTATTCAATTTTCTACACTTTTGAGATTGCACATATACTTTACACATGTATGGTTATATGTATCCATGAAAACCTCAAATTTAAGAATGATGTCATAGACATAAATAAACTGACCTACTTTATTTAATTATAAATTTATTTTTTAAAATAGAAATATGGGTCTTGAAAGAGTTATTTATCTATGCTAAGGCAACAATGAATTTAGAATGAGGCCTGCTATCTTCAAGAAGTGACTGTTCTTACCAGTGCTTATAGAGGGAGACTAAGAGCATAGCCTACGCCTCTGATGTCTTGTGTTGAAGCAAATGTTTTTTGAGTGTGTAAAAAAAACTAATACATACTTGCAATAACTAACATCTTGTTTCACAGCACAAAGGATTTTCCTGGGTCTCACATTTGCATTATACTACCCTCTTGGTGCCTCTCTGGTCCAGGATCTGATTGGTGTGCAGTGTGACCTTGCAAACAATTTTTTAACACAGTAAGGTGAGTAGGTGAGAATGACTGAGAGGTGGGAAGAAGTGGCAGGAGACAAAAGGAGACTGAAATACCTTAAGCTAATTTTTTCACTGAATAATTTTATTGTGAAACCATAACCCCAGGCCAGAAAATTAACATAAACTAGCTTTCATTATCGTCGGTATTAACAAATGCTGAGATACCCATCAAGAAATGCAAGGAGAAACACTGAGTTTAGTTGAAACAAAAAGTAACCAGAAATCATTATTTCTTACAATGTTTCTTTTTTAATTTCTGATGAAGGAATTCTGAAAAGATATGTTCCTAAAAATAAGGCGATAACCTTATTTCTAATATTTTCAGATTTTCTTTTTCTTCATTCTTCCCACTAGAAAGCCTGGGAAACTTGCAAAAGCTCAGGAAAAAAACAGATGTTACTTACATTTCTTCTCGTTTTTTTTTTTTTTTCTGCAAAAGAGTTTCAAACAATATAAAATAAGTTTAAGTAATTGTCATATTCTTGCTTTCATTTTATATTTTTTTCCAGTAAAAGTAGTACAAAAAGTGAGACAATATACAAACCCAAACATTTTAAATTATATGTTGCAAAGTAAATGAAGCATGGAATTGTCTAAATCGATTTTGCTCTGGAGTAATTAAAAGATGAAACATTTAAAATTAAATTAAGACTTCTAATTTTCTTCTACAGTTCTTTGTCTCTCATTTTTTGATGAATTACATTGATTAGGATTTACCATGTTAACACTGAGCAGACATGTACTTAGTGCAGACTTGCACAAGGTCACATTATATTAGGCCATACGTATGATTTAGAAAAAAACCCAGCCACTAATCCCAAGAGACTGGAGTCTAAACAGAAAAAACCCAACCAAACACACCAGACAGAAGAACAGTAAAAAAGTCCCTGCTCAGATGCTCTGCGTGACCTTAGGAATGTCATTTTAACATTTTTAACCTCTCCATAACTCAGTTCTGTAGTTGCTCAACATTGAGAAACTACTTCAATTTTTCACTGAGATCTACAGAGGGTAAATATATTACAGTTTTGATTTTTTTCCAAGACTACAACGATGACAGCCTAATAAGGATTTATCATATAAACAAGCAGGCCACTAGCTGAACCATAGCTCTTGAATACCTCTATCCATTGACTACTTAATTTCCTGTTAATTTATGTCTTGCACATCTTTCTTAAACCTTCCTTTTCATATGAAGCTTAATTTAAAGTACGTCTTTTGTGAGGGAAAAAAAATAACTCTTACTGTGCTCAGGTGAGAATGAAGTAAAAATAATATAAAAAAAACCCTAGGTGTATTTCACTTTCAGGCTGACATCTTTTGCCTTTGCATCTGTCAAAGGTGAGAGAGTAACAAGTGTATTTGCCATGTCCTTCGGAGCTCTGCATACAGTCACCCAGTTTCTCAAGTAATATTCAAATTAGTTTCAAATCTTGCAATTACATTTTCCCATGAAGTACAATAATGGCATTTTTATCTTAATTTTACTTTCCCATCTATAAAAGTAGCATTACTTCACGCTATGTCCTTCACATTAGACTTTGGGATGTGAGAAAATTACATAAGTCTGGGATTATCATTGAGGAAATGTACTTTGCTGCATCACACAGGTCAATTTAGATTAGAAGAATGAAAATAGTGTTTAGCAGAAATGAAGAGAGAAATCTAGTTTTAAGAGTTAACACTCTAAATGAAAATTGTATGCAGCATGGACAAACAATTCTGAAACATCTGTAATGATGTTTCAAATGCAATCACTGATTCCCGCATCCTCTGTTTGCATATTGGGAATGTATCATCAAATCTTTAGCTTAACTCCTGACTCATAGCTGGACTCACAGAAAGTGGCACTGTCAGAAGTGCCAGGTTTTCAGCAGATACTGTTGGATTCAGTGGGAACTGCTGAATGTTCAATCTTTTAAAACACAGATCAGTGAGGCTCCTGTTCTGCCTATGATTTGTTTGGAAACTCTGAGGTCAGTAACTCTGTGCAATTTAGGACCCAGGACAGAGGTCTAGACCTTTACTTCAGCATATATGTATTTCAGAAGTGGACCTTTGCACATCTTCTTTGAAAACCTTGACCTATATATTTATTGAGCTTCTGAAGGAATAAGCTAGATAAGTCACACTGAATTCTTCTATGCTCAGTCACATCTCACTATCTGATGTGACCTCTGGAGTTATTATTTCATGACAGGAAAACTAAGTATCCTCCTCCCATGACAAAATATCAGGGGGGGTACTATTTCCCCAAGACTTTTTTTTTTTTTTAATATTGAGCTCTCTTCTTACCATATTCCTGTCAATTTATATATTATATCTTCAAAGAGATAAAAAATTTCAATAGCTAAAATGGTATCTTAAAACTGAAGCAGTAATAATTGTGGCAGAAGCAATGCCAGATGCCCTGCAAAGCTCATCTGAAATTCTACATCTGTAGACCTGTCTATCCCAGATTTTTTCCAGTGTTTCTATTTTAATTGCAGTTTGAGGAAACCTTTATAACTAATTCTATAATACACAGAGATGTAAATAGCTGTGGTAGTCTCTATTTAACAAAAAAAAAAAAATTTACTGGACTGGGCCCAGGGGCAGGGATACCTTCCAGTAGATCAGGGTGCCACATCCAACCTGGGCTCAAACACTTCCAGTTTTATCCAAAATAATGTATTTGATCAAAATGTGATTGAGAGGGCTGTTGCCACTCATGAGGAAGATCTGAGGTTCTGTCTTCTAGCTCTCTGAAAGGACCAGCTGAGTGCTTAGTAGCCTTTTAACCAAATCCAGAGTTAAGAATTTTAGGGAAAAGGACAGAATATGAACCAGAAAATATTGTTATGCCACTGGAATAAATTTTTCAGTTCTTTTACACCCCACCAATGGTGCGCAGTTTTGATACCTTCATACCAATAAAAGGCACATTAGCACTAAAAAAGGTTCAGTGAAAGGCAATGGGAATGATCAGAATCAGGACACAGTTTCTGTGTGAGGCCAGACTGACTCAATGAGCCGGATGCAGTTCTGACAGAACTGATGCAGGTGGAATATGACAGAGATCTGCAGAATGATGTGAGACAAGAAAAGCACAGTGCAAAACTGTTCATTATGTCTGTCAGTAGGAGAACAAGGGCTGTGGGTATTATTCCCATGGAAATAATTTCCAAAAGATTTTGTGGAAGCAAAAATTTTACATTGATTCAAAGGTTATCAGACAAGTACTTGGAAGAGAGATCAGGTGAGAACTAAATAACCATCCACATCAGTCTCAGGATCTCCCCGAGCATAAAACAAGCAAAGGCTGAGTGTAATCATGGGAGATATAAATGCTTGCTGGTTTTGTTTTTCCTTAGACTTGTGTTCATGGCCACTGCTGAGGATAGGATAATGTTGGGCTATTTTTCTCATCCAGTATAGCCATTTGTAGGTGACCAGAATTTGATGTCATGCTGTAAATCTTGTTTCTACAAGCACTATTTCTAATCACAGTTGCACAAAACGGAACTGATATGTCAGTGTGCCCAGGTTTTCTTTATTCTCTAACATTGTTAGTGTACTTATTTATATTTCACAGACAGCTGCATTTTTTTTGAAGAAATTCCATTCAAATACAAAAATAAGTGAATTATGTAAGGTGCTTCTCAACAACTGAAAAGTAAAGCAATTTAAGTGGAACTGAATTTTCACATCTTTGAACACCAAAATCCATAGATATTTCCAAGATGTGCACCGAAAAACATTTTGGACCTGTAAACCATCACTCCAGGCCAAATGACAATCTCATAAATATTTGTGCAGAGTGCTTTGACTTCTTTGCCTCTCTGATTTTAACTCAGGTCTAGCTATTTCTGATGCATAAATAAATGAATGCATTTGTACAGGATATATTACTGCATATAAAGGTATTACTACTTTTAGTACAAGCAAACAAAAATGAAGTGAGAACCTGCAGTTGCAAGATGTTTAATTCATGAAGTTCCTTGAATTATTTTAAACAAAAGCTGTGTTATATTGACTCTAAAATTGCTTCTATCAGTAAACTACTTATAGTCCTACATTTGAAATCTGCAGTATTAGTTTTGGGGCATAAAAATACAAAGAAACACACAAAAGTCAGATGCTTGAAGTATACTCTTTTCATTTCATCTTGCCTAGAACATCTGCTTCTACCACAAGCAGAGTTATATACCCTCTATTTCCATAGCACATCAATTTAAATGTGAGTCAGAAAAAGAACACTACTTGGAAACTTTAAACATAACTATGCCATATGCTGTCCAATTACATCACCTTTGTTGTTCTCAGCTCAGTGAATTCATTGAGCAAGAGTTTATTGGTAAGGTACAGGGCCACTAGTAATTTCTTTTGTTTAGAGATATTTATAATTTTAATTATTTACACGTACTACACTTCAACTGCCAGAAGTATTTAGACTTCTAAACAGGGCTCAGAGGGATCATCTTGATAACACTCAGATGCTTAGCTGAGCAAAGGCCCTTTTCCCTTTAATTGGTTGCAGGCACAGAGTATGAGGAAGTCCCTTTACAAGCTTGTCACTGAATTGGGTACAAATGATGTAGCAATATTACACAAATTAGCTGAACCCCCTCCCCAAACAGTAACCCACAATATGCAAGAGTGATTTATTCTCTTTCTCTTCTTAATAAAGTCTTAGTAAAATATTCTACCTAAGCACCGAAAGAAATCTGGACACAACACAGAATGAATCTAGCAGGTGACAACTCTGCACATATGTTGTGTCCTGATTTTACTTCACATCTATGTAATAATTTGCTTTATATAAAATCTTTGGTGAAATTACCACTGCACATGCCTGAGAATAAGTCTTCGTTGGTGGTATTCCAAAGCAGCTATGACTGTGCTGTAGCTGACAAATCTGAGTGATATACAAGCATATCCTATGTCTTCGCGTCCATTGTCAGAATAACTCTTCACCAATAGAACTGAATGGAATATTTGAGTCAAAATTTATTTTCTTATGAAAGGTGCAGATTCAGTGACACTGATATGCTTTCCAAATGTTTCTTCAGCCTCTTCCATCTCCTTCAAAATAATGAAAACTGGCATAACTTTACTCCTTTGCAAAGGGATGGGAATATAGTTTCAGCAACACCCTCCTAGACAAAACAGCAAGCAAGTTCTTGCTGATATGGTCCCATTTCACATGCAGAGTTTAGATGATTGCAGTCTTCAAATTAGCTGGTTAGGCTTATGGCTAGTTTGACATGAGTGTTTTTGCTTCCTTTAATATTATAACTTCATTGTTACCTTAGGACTCTACCAACCTCTTTATATCCATTTTTGATTTTATCCTTAGGTGTCAAAATCTTTCAAGTAAATAGACATTGAGAAATACAGACAGTGCCTAAGGGAAAGGGGCTCTTGATCGCTGCAGTACAGACAAAACACAAGTAACAGAAAGAAGTGATGGGGGTGTTAATCCATGCAGATAAAAGTAGCTTTTGGGTGAAGTGTAGGATAGCCAGTTCCTGTTGACCAATGTGAGTGTGGTAATTAAAGGTACTTAACAAACTGAATGATATAATCAAGTTTTCTCTATGTGGGTGCTAATTTCTGTTTTAAGTTTAGATGCTTAATGGTTAAGTACTCATGGAAGTATAGAAAAAATCCATGCAGCCAGTGCAGTGATTATGTGAAGTGGGAGGTGTCCAGAAAGAGAACTTGTCTGCCCAACTGATGGGGACAGAAGCCTCTCCTGCAGTCCTGCAGGGGTACCTACCCTCCTCCCCAGCTTTTGCATGGAAGTCTTACAGAAGGGACAAGGATTTACCTTTATGTATATACTGAGTGGAAAAGTAACACTGAATGCCACTGACTTTCACGTCCTCTCTACTACTTGATGCAAAATCTTGCTGTCTTCATACTGGTGGGTGCTAATGGCAGTGAATTAGTCTAGTGTCATGGCATGGATTTTTGGATTAAATCATTAATTGAACCATCTCCCAGCAGAGACTGGTTTAATAGAATATAATGCAAAATATACATCTATATTTGTCTCTTAAAATGAGAGAAATAATTTTTATTTTAATTTTCAGTCTCATATTTGTTGCAAATTGTTCTAAATATACCAAACAGCTCCAGGGAAAATAATGAAATCAGTGATATTTTATTTAAGGATACAGAAGAAGAGTTCCTGGAAACTTAAAGTGTTTGGTTTGGGGATTTTTATTTGTTTGTTTGTTAAAATAGTTGTACTTATCTGATGTCGTATGCAGTGAACTAGAAATGATGTACCTAATTATCATAGAATCATAGAATAGTTAGGGCTGGAAAGGACCTCAAAATCATCTAGTTCCAACCCCCTGCCATTGGTCACCTCCCACTATACCACGTCACCCAAGGCGCTGTCCAATCCAGCCTTGAACGCTGCCAGCGATGGAGCATTCATAACTTCCCTGGGCAACTCATTCCAGTGCCTTACCACATTAAAAGTAAAGAACTTCTTCCTTATATCCAATCTAAACTTCCCCTGTTTAAGTTTGAACCCATTACCCCTTGTCCTATCACTACAGTCCCTCATCAAGAGTCCCTCCCCAGCATCCCTATAGGCCCCCTTCAGATATTGGAAGGCTGCTATGAGGTCTCCATGCAGCCTTCTCTTCTCCAGGCTGAACAGACCCAACTTTCTCAGCCTATCTTCATACGGGAGGTGCTCCAGTCCCCTGATCGTCCTCGTGGTCCTCCTCTGCACTTGTTCCAACAGTTCCATGTCCTTTTGATGTTGAGAACACCAGAACCGCACACAATATTCCAAGTAAGGTCTCAAAAGAGCAGAGTAGATGGGCAGGATCACCTCTGTTGACCTCCTGGTCACGCTGCTTTTGATGCAGCCTAGGATACGGTTGGCTTTCTGGGCTGCAAGCGCACACTGCTGGCTCATGTTCATTTTCTCATTAACTAACAACCCCAAGTCCTCCGCAGGGCTGCTCTGAATCTCTTCTCTGCCCAACCTGTATTTGTGGGGTTTATACAACAAAGTTGATAATCACAGTATTTCTAGTGTTTTCATGCAACCATGGCACATTTAATCCTTTCTTTCCAGCATGCATAATTCAAATATTATTTTTCTGTTTTTTATGTAATTCTCTTGCCAAAAATGATAGAATCTTTTCAACTTCAATATCAAAATCCTCTGTTGGATTTATTTCCCGTTTGCTCTTGTTCATTAAGGATACTGTTGATCTTGCTGAAGATTGAAAAAAATGTCATTTCAGCCCCAGGCTTATGAGTAATGCTCTGGGTTTACACAACAATAAATTGGTTAGCTCTTTGACAAGCAGAGATTAATAATCATGAGAACCTGGAAGTTTTCTGTGAGTTAATTGGTACTTTAACACTGCATAATGCAATAATATAAATGAATGGAAAGGCAAAATAGCTCAATAGCCTTGAAAATGTCTTCAGAAACAATGTTTTCCTTTCATCTTCAGCCTGAAATCCAGCCAAAAGTCGTAAACCAAAACTAAAATGTAATGATGCTGTAATGATGCAGTGTTTCTTATTTAACAACCAGGCAAACTTTCAGGGTTCTTTGAATAAATAACAGTGCTGTTGTACCTTGACGAGTGATAAATCTTGAGGTGCCTGCTAGAACTTGACCCTGGCCATCATCGTTTGCAGCTGAGAAATATTACAAGGATGTGAACAACAGGAAAGAACACATCCTCAGATGTTTCCTCACAGCCCCTTTCAGGGCTGGGAGTAGAAAGAGAGGTGGCCATCACAAACTGCTCCTTGATAGCATGTTAGGGACTCTCAGCATGTTCCTGCTCCCTACACATCTCAGCTACTACGGGGACAGAAAAAGGAGAGGACAAGGTGCCTAGCTTCCTGGATGGTCAGGCCTCCATGATATTTCAAACAAGAAGTCACTGTTTTATTGGTGTATCTGTCTCACAGAAAAGTGCTGGCTGCTCTTTGGGCTATGTCAGAAGCTGTCATTTTAGGTACCCAGCTCCACACATGAACCCCTCACCTATCCAGAATACTTTCTGTATAGAGAAATTTCAATCAGTGAAGTTTGTTAGCGGCCATTACCTATTTGCTGAGCTGTGCAAAAGCACATGAGTTTTGGGGGTTAAGTTACCTAGCACCAATTTCAAATTTAAGCTTCATGAGAAACTCAAAGTATTCTTCTCCCAGTCCTATTTGCCCTCTTACAATCATAGATTCATAGAATAGTTTGTGTTGCTTGTTTTAACATTTTTGCTATGAATATATTGAAGTCAGGTTGCCAGTGAGGTATGTGATGGTAATAAAGCAGTCATGCTTTCCAACAGAAATATCATTTTATTGGCTGGAGACCTAGATTCGGGACTTCTCACCTTGGTTAAATTTTAAAATGCAGGTGTCTCATCTCCATACGAGTGGTCAAGCTTGACATAGGATGCCTTGAAATAGAGCCTTCTATTTTACCTGTTGAAGCTAGGTAGTTTTTTTAAAAAATATTTAGGTACATTAAAAAAAAACGTATTTTTCTTATGCATTGAAAGATGTCTGCTAAGCCTGTACTTAGTGTGCTAGTATGCTGTTGTATGAAACCTGGAGGCAAAGCCAGCAGGCACCTGGAAAAGCTACAGGGAAGGAAACAGAGTAGGTACTCCCCAGACAGATATTTGGTACCTAAACCCAGATTACTCACTGTTGTGAAGTTCCCTAGTTAAAAATATTCTTTTGTTTCTGGTAATAATTGGAGTAAACTTGTACGCTTTCATGAGGATCATAGCCATGTTTGAGCCAGGGAGATTTCTGATTTTTTTCCCCAAAGATAACTCCATTTTAGTTTCCACACAATAAGAAAAAAGAAAAAAGTTTGATTAAAATTCAAATTTTATTAAAAAAATTCTTTTTTATCCCAAAGCAGTCTTCTTTAAAATAGTCCAAAGAAAACATCATGAAATATCTACATACCTATGTTTCATCCACGTGATCAAGCTTTTAGATTAAAGAATGTATTCCACTCTCTATTAACGAAGTCAAGCATGAGTAACTTAATATTAATATAAAAGGTGAGCCAAGTAGTCTTCATGTACCTTAATGCTGTCTTTGTCCTTGAGTACATGACCCGTGTATCAATTTGGTGGAGAAAATACAAGCTTATGTGTTTTTTATGGTTTTATATTTGCTTTCTCATCCTTCTAATAAAATCAAGCAAACACATAATCAATCTGATAGACTACAGTTTTAGAGAGCTAATTAAAAGTGGCATACGGTGACAAACATAACTGAGACAATCCAAGTCACAATTAAAATTGAATCAATAAACCAATGCATTCAAATGATTAAACCACCAATTAATACAGCCAGCAGGCAACCAAGTAAAATTATTCTTTTTCTAATGCAAGTTACTCTCACATTAGAAAATTTGAAAGAGAAGTTACTTAACACCTATCTTAACAGTTAACCAGTGCAATTAGTTGGCCAAGTCAGAGAGGAATGAAGAGGCTCATTTTATATTTGTATGCTTGTTTTGGGGATAGGTATACAACAGTGTCTCAGTTCATCTTAAGAAAGAGCGCCCAATGGAGCAGTTCCTTTTATGGCCTCAACTTGGCAAATCCTTATGTCCAGTTACTGGCACAAGTTCTTTTTTCCCCTATTCCCAATATAGTGCAGGTTCATCATTAGAAGTTTGGAATTTGGAAAACATGAAGTATTATTCATATTAATAGCAGTTCTACATGGCTTTTTCATCTCATGTTACTTTAGGTTACCTGGTAGAGAAGAACACGTAGCTTATGATATTTCTGCTGCTGCAGAGGAAACAACAGCACTTCTAGAGAAGATCCATGCTTTTCTAAGATCACATGGTGTTGCTTTGAGTTATTGATTAGCTTGCAGTCAAACATCTGGGGCCATGCATTTAATACAGGATGTGTGGCTCAACATTTTCAGAATTGGCAGACTTTGGGCCCTAAGCAATTATGGAAGTGTTCTTATATCATTTTGCATCATTAATGACCTGAAGGCTCTTCCAGCTGAAGTGTAAGTAGATGTTCTTCTAAGAACAGAAACATGGGCTATAATTGAAATGCCTGCCTAAAAGGTTGTTATTGTCTTTTATCTTACTAGTTCAGTAATTAACCAGCTTCCTAAAAACAATAAAAAAAATCTAACCAGAACATATCCATCATCACTCTTTCATTCATAAAAATAAGTTTCTTACCATAAAAAAGAGAACTAATATGAAAAAGTTTTGAGTGTTTTAATAATTTTTAATCTAGGAAAAAATCAGAAGCAGATATTGCATTTTATCACAGTAAATTACATCCACAATTAAGTTTTTTAAGTTGCATTCATAATTCATACTGTTTTCCCCCAGATAAGCTTAGAACTAGGTCCTGTCCATCATATGTTACATATATTTTCTGACCCACTTACATACAAATATGTAAAATTACTTAATTTATTGAGGAATTAATGCTTATTTCCCATTATTGAAAGGCATGATTAGAGAGGAAGGTTCCTCTCTAAATCAGGAGAAAGAAATATATTTTCTTTGTATTTAGCCTTCAGCTCTTTTAAGGTATGCTTAACTGCAGAAAATTTTGTTCCTTATATCTTTGTAGGCATTGGAAAGAATGTGTGTTTTATTAAAAACCAAGGAATGAAAGTATATTAGTATTGAATATAAGGCCCACAGAACCTAAAGAAACAGCTGATCAGAGGGCTGGGCACCTCTCTTATGAAAACAGGCTAAGACAGTTGAGCTTGCTCAGCATATAGAAAAGAAGGCTCAGGGGAGATCTTATAAACAGTCTTTCAGTATCTAAACGAGGCCTACAAGAAAGGTAGAGAGGTGCTCTTTACAAGTGATAGGACAAGAGACAGTAGATTTGAACTGAAAGAAGGTAGACTTAGATTAGATATTAGGAAGGAATTCTTTCCTGTGAGGGAGGTGAGGTGCTGGCACAGATTGCCCAGAGAAGCTGTGGCTGCCCCATCCCTGGCAGCACTCAAGGCTAAGTTGGACAGGGCTTTGAGCTACCTGGTCTAGTGGAAGGTATCCCTGCCTGTGGCAGGGAGGGTGGAACTAAATGATCTTTCAGTCCCTTCCAACCTAAACCATTCTATGATGGAAATTCCAGTTAGAAGGTAGAGACCTAGAGGAGATGGAGCAACCTATGTAGCAGGCAGAAGTGATGCTGATTATTTTTATAGCTTCCATGTGCTGTAGGATTTTTCAAATTTATTATTTGGCAACAGACACTGGCATTTGGGAAAAGGGCTTTACTTTCCCATGTAGAGTTTCGGAGCAAAGATACCAAACCAGCATATACTTGTGCAGCTGTTGGAGTGCGGCGGGAGAACATGGACAACGCAGCAACGACCAATGCGATCAAACGTTGACAATTTATTAAACGCAAGCACCACCTTTTATAGAAAAGTTACAAAGTACTGGAACAGTCGTTATCTGATTGGTTAACTTATGAAACGTCCATAGCAACAGGCCCAGGCCTTGCAAGCAAGGCCTGCTCCGTGGTAACCTGATCTGGTGCCGACATCCTGCTCAGTGCCTTTGTGGCAACCTGAATGCAGGTGCTCAGTGCCTGATTGCGGTGCTTCCCCAAGGTAACCTCCTCTTCATGTCGGCAGGTAGGCATCCTTTGTTAACCCTTTCAGTAGCCTATGAAGCCCTCAGCTCACTACTCGAGTGAGGCTAAGCCAGAGGCTGGATTGCTCACAACAAGAAACTCTGCAACAATTCCCTCTTTTTGTTTTTGAGCAATCCAAACGTGTTTCATAGCTTTAGATAATGACCTTTTAACACAACTAAATATAACTCTACACATAATCAACATGACAATCACAATAACAACAATTTTAGATTCATACAACACATTCCTTCAAAGTCAGTACAACCATGACCCTGTGCTAGCAGCAAAAATCAATGGCTGCACAATTTTGCAGCAAGGCATGTCAGAAAAGCTAAAACATCAAAGAGCAGAATTCCCAATAAACAAGTTTTAAAGGGATCTGTGGCTGGCTGCATGGCAAGGCAAAATGCATCATTGCCAGTTTCATTTGCCCAAGTGATCCACAGATTTACTCGCAGATTTATTCCGTGCATAAAACTTGTTATAACATTAACAAAATTTAACAAGATTAACCCAACAAACTTAGTCAGACTCGTCATGATCCATTACAGCGTCCACAGTGGGTGGAGTCTTCCACGGACGAGTCCAACGGGCAGGTACCCAACGAATCCCATTATCTGTAAGTAAATATCACATATATCCTCTGCCTGCTAATTTAACCTCTGCAGGACCTTTCCATTGTCCTGTATTTAAATCTTTGTACTGAACTCGGATTTTCTCAGTTTTATTATCTGTTACTCTTGACTGCATGGCTAGCCCATGAATGACCATAGGCGGTTCATTCCTATCCCCTGCTAATCGCAAAAAATTCAATACATACAATGCTTTGGCCAGTCTCTCTGCAGGTGGGAGGACCTCTCCCCCTTTTTGTTTTAAAAGAAGAGATTTTAGGGTTTGGTGTGACAGGAGTAAATATCCATTCTAATATTCTAAGGCTACAGGCAACACTACTATCCCATTGCATAATAAGCGCAAAAGGATATGTGCACTGATTGTCAATATTGATAATCATTAGAATTATGGGAAGTGATAACACAATTCGCTGAGCATGATTATGACAAATTTTTTCACTGATAATGTCAAGCGCCTTTTGTTGTTCAGGGCCTAAAGACCGGGACTCATCAGCTTTTGTAGAGGTTCCTAACAATTGTATCAAAGGTTTCAAATCATCATTAGTAATGCCAGAAATATTTCTGACCCATTGAATATCCCTGACCAGTTTTTGCACATCATTAAGTGTTCTAACTGTGGAGGTAATTTTTATCTTCTGAGGTTGAATTGCGCTGTGGGTAATAACCCAACCCAGATATTTCCATGGTGTAGAATCCTGAATTTTTTCAGGGGCAATTCTCAGACCTCTTGATTCTAAGTCAGATTTTAAGATGGTCAAAATCTTATGCTTTTCTAGTGTTTCTCCACAAATTAATATATCATCCATATAATGATAAATAATCAACTGTGGAAACTTTTGCCAGAAAGGTTTCAAGGCCCAAGCAACAAACTGTTGACATATCGTTGGTGAGTTTTTCCTGCCTTGTGGCAACACAACCCAATGATATCATTTTGCTGGCTCAGACTTATTGATTGAGGGAACAGAAAAGGTGAACTTTTCTATATCCTCTGGATGCAATGCAATTGTAAAGAAACAGTCCTTTAAATCAATAATTAGAATTTCCCAGTTTTCAGGCAACATGACAGGTGAGGGCAGACTAGGTTGCAAGTTCCCATATCTTCCTCTTTATCTTGGTACGTGTGCTCGTGCTCGTCGGCACGGGCATGCAGTGGCAGGCACAGGAGGAGCAGCAGGAGCAGCGCGGGAGCAGTGGGAGGGCCGCGCACAGCTGCAGCCCGGGCGCCTCCATCTCGGGCCTCAGGGTCCGCGCACATGCAGCAAGCCCCGGCGCGGAGCCACCAAGCGCCCCGCCCCGGAGCCAGCGGATTTACCGGCTCCTCCGCCCGCTCCTGCGGGGGAGGGTGGAAGCGCCCCGACCCCCGGGCTGGCGGCCCCCGGCGGCCCCGGGCGCGGCGAGTGGTGGCGGGGGGCAGCCGCCGCCGTGGGGCCGCGCTTCGCCCGCGCGGGCCTTAACCGGGCCGGGGCCGCCGCCGGCGGGGGCTGCTGCCGGCTCTGGCCGGTCCTGTCGGCCCCTGCGTCAGGACTTACCCCGCGCCCCGCCGCCTGTTTCCATAGACAAAGCACAACCTGGACCAGATCCCTCTCTTGGCCCAAAAGCACCCAGCCTCTCAATCACCCCCTGCAACAACACCCCTGTCCGATCGTCCTCCTTGGGCTCTCTGGGGGTTTTTCCCCCGGGGTGGTTGCAACAGAAGTTTTAAGGGAGGATTCAGACGATGAAAGGGAAAAACAAACAGGTTCCCTTGGCTGGCAGCAATCTGCGTCCTACTGGAGAGCCTGTTCTTTTTCAGCGTTACTACTGATAGCTCCGATAGCATATTTACTCCTCTTTTCATTCTTTCCTTTGTCTTGCGGTGGGTTGTGAAAGGCACTCTTTGCAGTTTTAGTTAATTTCCGAGGCCCCGGGGCAGCAAGACGGTGCTCAAAGGGACTCGCGGTAACGACGGCAGGCAGTGCTAAAGGCTCATTTTCGCGCTGGGATATAGGAGAAGAAAGAGCACTTGCGGCAGACGCTACTGCAGCTCGCTCTGATTTCATTGTCCATAAAGTCTCATGAATAAGCTTCCATAATGTGGAACACTTCTGTGCTTCCTCTCCAGCCTTGCCGCCATCGCTAACAGTGTCCCATAGATGCACCCCTATGGCCTCCCAAGTATAGAGTTCAAGAGCAGTGCCTACACCATCTAGTAACCCTTCATCTTTACTCCATTGTAACAACCCCCTCAGGGTGTCCTCTTCATATTTAATCCCTCTCTTAGAAAGGATATGTTTGAGGAGCTTAACTACTGCCTCTTCTTCCTTTGAGAGTGTAGACCCCATCTCCTCTCTGACCGCTCACCTGATCAGGGTGAGATTCCGTCACAGCGCGCTTCCAGCCTCTTTCAGCTCAGCAAGGCTCCACTTCTTGCCGGGGCAGCAAGGATTCAGTTCTTGCTGCTTCTTCTTCTTGCCGGGGCAGCAAGGATATCCGGTCGGCTTTCCCGCTCCCCTCCTATGCCAGCAGTCTTCAAAGCTCCGGAAAGCGACGACAAGAGGGTCCCTGTTCGGGCGCCACTTGCGGCGGGAGAACATGGACAACGCAGCAACGACCAATGTGATCAAACGTTGACAATTTATTAAACGCAAGCACCACCTTTTATAGAAAAGTTACAAAGTACTGGAACAGTCATTATCTGATTGGTTAACTTATGAAACGTCCATAGCAACAGGCTCCTGCCTTGCAAGCAAGGCCTGCTCCGTGGTAACCTGATCTGGCGCTGACATCCTGCTCAGTGCCTTTGTGGTAACCTGAATCGGGTGCTCAGTGCCTTTGTGGCAACCTGAATGCAGGTGCTCAGTGCCTGATTGCGGTGCTTCCCCAAGGTAACCTCCTCTTCATGTTGGCAGGTAGGCATCCTTTGTTAACCCTTTCAGTAGCCTGTGAAGCCCTCAGCTCACTACTCGAGTGAGGCTAAGTCAGAGGCTGGATTGCTCACAACAAGAAACTCTGCAACATTGGAGTATTATTTTTTCTACAAATGCTCTTGTGGAAGTTCTCAGACAAAATGTCAAGCATCTTTGTGAAGAATTAGGTACTATCTTTGATCTGATCCATGATTCCTAGCATTGAGTTCAAAGTCAAGATCTGCACTGCCCTTACAAACAGTGGAGGACACAAGTATATTCAGTAGTGGTGCTCCCTGAGCACCCAGGAGAAGAGTTCTGATTTTACTACTATCTCATTACTTTCTTGGCGCAGGAAAAATTTTGGATTTCAGGATCAGGAAACTTCTGGTCCCCATTTCAATGAATTGCCTTGGTCCATAGGTCAGTGTAGGCTGCCTTAGAGCACCCAATTTACACATGAAACAGTATGATTTGCTGGTTTTTTTATTCCCCTCATAGACAGTGGCTCTGCAGATTAGTTGTTTTTTGTTTGTTGTTTTTTTTTTGTTTGTTTGTTTGTTTGCTTGTTTCTTTTATTTCTAAATGGAGTAGAGTTACAGAAAAACTCTCCCTTTTCAGGAAATATTTACCTAATCTTCTGCATGCAGGAACTGTAAAAGCACTCCTATCAATATTAGCTAAATAGTACGATTAGAAAAGAAAGTTGCCTCTGCTGTACAAATGTCTTGTAGAAAAAAAATCATCATTTCTTCTCAAGATTATTAGTCACTTTAGAACATTTGATCACATATCTTTGTATAATACAATAATCTATGCTCTCAACAGCTCTCAAAATTTTAACAAGAAGAAAGAATGCATGGTTCTATTCACAGCTGAATGGTAGGTCTATAAATTGTGAGTCTGAACTGCTATGGGCATTATAGTAACAAAACACTAAATCCTATTTGGACATTGCAGCAATTTAGATTAGAATTCTTCTGACAATATTTCACACATCCCGTAGCAATCTATATGCTAATGTTTCCTATAAATTATCAGATGTTATTCTACACAACCTTTTTTCCATAAATGACCTGTCATATTCATAATGGCATCTGCATTTGGTGACAGTTTTTATTTTATCTAGCAAAAACTGCAGGTCCATAAGGAAACTAATTATATAGTTTCGCAGTTGATAACATGTTTTCTAGTTTTATAACTAGCAATATGCAAACTGATTCAATACAAAAAACATCCCTAAACTCAGGGGATTTTCAGAGAGCTGTACCAGTTTTATAAATGACAGAGAAGATTTCATAGTTGTTACCCTAAGGCATTGCTTCTTGATCTCTTTTGATCATCTCTGAATGGTTTGTTCTTCTATTCCACATTTTTGTCCAATATTTCTATTTTACAGAACATTTACTTTCTAAGCTTACATTGCAAACCCCCAAAATAACTGGAACTATAGACCCTTTCTTATCCTCATATGCAGAACAAGTATTTCAAGGCCCCCAAAATGAATTAAAGAATTACACTCAATGACTGTCCTGGTCTAGAAAGCGTAAAGAAGCAATACCATAGGTATAGGTAAGCATGAGTTGTCAGGCTCTTCTGACCGCTTTTCGTCACACTCAGATTCAGTTCAAGTGCAACAGCCAAAGGCCAAGTATCTCCTTTCTGAAAGGTGAAATGGCATTCTGAGACAAGTCAACATGATACGCATAATTTGTCACCTACGTCTCTTTCCTTCTGGGTATTGTCAATGTCTGATTAGACTGATAAAAAACAACATCTTCAGAAGAAAACATTTTTTTTCACCTGTAGTTCTTAAGTTATAAACATTCCTATGTACGCATGTTTCCCCTTAATTCTTCCTTGATAAATATTGAGAGATTACTTTAAACCAGCTAATTCTGTCTTTGGTTGGAAGAGATAGAGTGCTTGGAGCATGCTGCTTCCTTCCAAGGATTTCCACTGAGTCATCATGAAACTTCAGCTTCTCTAACCTTAGTAAGTTTTGCTCTTCAGCCCCATAGCTTCCTTCATAGAATAATCTTTATCAGATGTATCTTGGAATATTCCCTTGTTAGCAGCTGTTCTTCATCTGTCATTAAGAGATTAAACTCTCTGTGTCAATCATCTTTCTTTATTACTGTTCCGTTTTCTGTTGTCATCTCTGCTATAGCACTCCTTGGATATAAATCGTCCAAAATAGTATGATAGATCTGGCTTGATTTTAATCTGTTAAGGATTCAAGTTTGCTTATTTTAGACAAATAATAAAAATAAGAATGAGGATAGATCGATTTACAGTTGGCTAGTAGTCTTTATTTAGCCTATTCTGAGTTGGTCTTATGCTACTGAGTAAGATAACACTGGTTGGTAAACAAACATATGGAAGATATTTGTAAGCATGACACACTGTTTTCCCACATGGTTCTCAGCAATGCAGTATGTGAATAATTCACTTACAGTTCCTAGGTCCAGCAGAATTCAGTTCTGTAGCAATCCTCAGAACATTAACAACTGATTTTACAGATCCGAGTCTTCTGAACATCCCTCTTACTGACAGTTTGCACAACTCTAAGCCTGCCTTTGTCATTTTATTGTTACATCCTCTATTGTTTGCTGAGATACTGATACCCAGGATCAATTTTATATCGGCAGCTGATTATGTTTTCTGTTGCTTAAATGTTGAGATAGCACATAAAAAGATACTGCATTGTTGAACAAAACTGAAAAACTCCTTTTTCTGTTTTGTTTTTTTTTTTTTTTTTTTTTTTTAAATCCAGGAGATACCAAGTTTGTAACCTCTAGAAGTTATTGTTTTGTTCCCCAGCTCAGGACTACGTAGTGACTAGACTAGGCTCAGGCTATTCCATAGGAAGTTTGTAACTTAGTTTGTGAGTTCAGTATCACCTTGCTGGTTTTGGTACCTTGTGCTAAATTCTACTCTGATTCTCAGATTTTTGCAGTCACAGCCTCTTTGATGGTTACCTCGTAACTCACAGGCTGGCAAGGCACTTTCTTTGTTATTACTATCTATTATGAAACTAACGTATGAAACTTGTGTCTCCATGTAATTGGGGCATAAAACAACTCACTGGTCTGTTTTCACTCCTTAACTAGGTCTGAGATTTCAGCAGATGGTCAGGATGCACAGTGCATATACTAGAGCTTTTGGAACAAAGAGCATCAAAGAACATCAATAAAATGAGCCTTGTTGCTTAATTCACAAATGCATTCTCCTCCCTTTCTTAAGACAAAAACATCTTAAATTTATCAATCATTTTGAGTTTCAGAGACCTACCCTGAGCTTTGTCATGCAAACTAACTCATTTCTATTTTATCTGGGGAAGTAGTTTGAGCAAAGCAGCTCTCACCTTGCACTCTTTCAATTTTTCTTTTCTACTCCCTGAAAGAGACTGTCAGAAGCTGTTTCCAGGGGGTAAAAAAAGCAGTCTATCTTTGCTTCTCTTCAGTACACTGATACAGTAGACAAACCCAGCAAAATTAAACCAAGTTAATAGGACTCTTCAGGTATGAAGTTATTTTTTTTTTTTAAATCTTTTCTAATTTCAAATATAAGGGTGTTTTGTGCAGAGTAATCCATATATTTAGTAATTATTTTTCCTGACAATTTTGAATACCAAGTAATAGGCTTGGGAAAAAAAAAAAAAACAAAATAGCAAGAAGAATAGACCTCTTTGTTGTATATTTTTTAAGAAACAACTAACAATACGAAGGTGATTGCATGCACATCAGCTGAAATCAGATTTAAAGAAAAGATCTAAGGTCATACTTAAAAACGTGGTCACATGTAATCATTATTTGATGGATTACTAATATAAGGAGAGCAAAGGAGCAGTGTGATGGAAGGATAAAACAGAGTGAAAGAAACTGAGTGTGAAGCAAAGGAAGCGACAGATAAAAGAGAAAAGAAAAAAAAATTTCCTAAAACCAGAAAAATAGTTACAGATAAAAATGTAAGAGGAGACAAAAGGACAGAAGAGTAATGCACTTGCAACTTAATAGAAATATGGCAGGACATACAGCATGACAGAAATTCTCTTTTTTGTATTCCTTTCATCTCAGTGGTGCATCTAATTAATTTTCCATTTTTGAGATAAGGGTTTGAATGTTGTACCTCTGTTTCCTCTCTGTCTTTCCTAATAATTATTATAGTTTCACCTTTACTTAAATCTTGGGTTATGATGTGAAAATTGCTTCTTAGTAATTTATCCATGAACTTCCTGATTTTACATAACTTTATAATTCGACATCAATAAACATAAAGTATTGTCCTGGTTTCAGTAGGGAAAGAGTTTTCCTCTCCCTCTAGTAGAAGGAAAAAATTTTCTTCTCAGTAGATGGTGCAGTGCTGTGTTTCAGCTTTAGTCTGAGAACAATGCTGATAACACACCAATGTTTTTTTCAGTTGTTGCCCAGTAGCACTTACCCTGACCTAGGACTTCTTAGTCTCTTATGCTCTGCCAATGAGGAGGGCATGAGAAGATGAGAGGGAGTAGAGACAGGACACCTGTCCCAAACCAGCCAAAGGGGTATTCCATACTGCAGCATGTCATGCCCAGTATATAAACTGGGGAGAGTTACCCAGAAGGAACTGATCACTGCTTGGGATAGGCTATGTGTCGGTTAGTGGGTGGTGAGGAATTGTATTGTGCATCGCTGTTGGTTTGTTTTTGATTTTGGTTGGGTTTGTTTTCTTTTTAAATTGAGTTTAATTGTTGTTTCTTTTTGGTTTGTTGGTTTTTTTTTTTTTTTTTTTTTTTTAATCTTCCTTTTAATTATTCTTACTGTTATTTTTTGTACTGTATTTCACTTATTAAACTGTTTTTGTCTCAACTCATGGGTTTTACCATTTTTTCCCATCCTTCCCCATCGCACTGGATAGGGACAAGAGTGAGTAAGTAGCTTCATGGTACTTAGTTGCTGACTGGGGTAAACCACAAGTATACAGTATATAAGCTTGTATCTCTGACTCTGTAGTCTCAAATTCTTATGTAATGATCATACTGTTATTTGCTTCCTCATCTTAGCTGTAGAAAACCACTGAGGAATGCATGGTTTCAAGATGTTCTCAATTTATGACTCTCCAGATTTTCTAGAAACCTTGTATATATTTACTGGGCTTTAAAATACTACATCAGGATGTATAATCTGTCACTGTACATGTGTTAATAAAGCAGTTATTCAAATATACAGAATGAGTGGACAGTTTAGCTTGGGTATATAACAGCTCATAAAAGGCGAAGCTGCTTTCCACCAGAATATTAAATGTATACACACAATATTCCAGTATGTGCTGTTGAGTCATGATACCACTAAGCTCATGTCTACTCCACCAAATGACCAGGCTTGAAATGCAGCTTGGACTGGTGTCGTGGTTTAAGTCTATAAACTCACACAGTCGCTCTCTCACTCACTCCCCACTCTTTCTTCCCTCTGCTCCTGGAGGGATGGGAAGGAGGATCGAAAGAATGCAACTCCCACAGGTTGAGATAAGAACAGTTTAGTAACTAAAGTATAACACAAACCACTGCTGCTACCACCAATAATAATAGTGACAAGGCAAATACAAGGAAAAAGAATACAATTGCTCACCACTCAATATCAAGCCTGAGCAAGCCGTGCACCCCCCACCGTGCACCCCCACCACCCTTCCTGGCCTCTGCTCTCCGTCTGTACTTCCTGGACATGACGTGCTGTGGTATGGAATAATCTCTTTGGTTAGTCTGGGTCAGGTGTCCTGTCTCTCCTTCCTCCCGGCTTCCCCTCCTCCCTGCCAGAGCATGAGACTCACAAAATCCTTGGCCAGCCTAAACATCACCAAGCAGTAACTGAAAACACTGGTGTTATCAGCACTGTTCCCAGGCCCAAAGTCAAAAACACAGCGCTACACCAGCTGCTATGAAAGAGAAAAAATGACTGCTGCTGCTGAACCCAGGACAACTGGTAATAGGATTTAGATGTCTTGCAGGACAAAATACAGCCCAGAAATTATCTTCATCTTGGTTTTTTATTCTTTGAAATGTAAATGGAGCAAAATTGTAATCATGCAGTCAAGATATACCGAGGATTATTGTAGCCCTACATTGGCTGTTGCTCCAAAAATATTTTGCAAGCTTTTTTAATGCTTTAACCTACTGGCTATTCAGTATGTCACATAATCATAAAGAGACTCATTTTGCATTCTTATACAAGCAAAACTCCCATTAAAAATCAACTGGCATTTTTCCCAAATTGGCTTGTCAGTTCAGACATACAGCTACTAACAGACTGTGAAGACTGTCAGTACGTATGCCATTCCTATTACAGACCAATTGGTGTTGTTTAAATTCCACTTATATTGTTTAAGATAAAGATAGAAATTTAATCTAGGAATTAAAGATAACTTCAGTCTGATCAAAATTCACATTATGCTCAGAAAGGCTCATTTCAGAAAAGCAGCATATTTAAAAATAAGGAGCTACTTACAGTCATTCCTATTCAAAACATGTACAGCCTGTGCTGAACTGAGGCCAAAGAATGTTTTGGGATCCCCAAAGATGCTACAGGAAGCAAATATATACACATGTCCCCAAATGAGTGCTTAAGTTTCATATTTTCCCAACCCTCTGGCTTGAGAAAAAGTTATTTTAAAATTCCTCTCTCAATCATAGACTCATAGAATAGTTAGGGTTGGAAAGGACCTCAAGATCATCTAGTTCCAGCCCCTGCCATGGGCAGGGACACCTCCCACTAAACCATGTCACCCAAGGCTCTGTCCAACCTGGCCTTGAACACCACCAGCAATGGAGCATTCACAGCTTCCCTGGGCAACCCATTCCAGTGCCTCACCACCCGAACAGTAAAGAATTTCTTCCTCATACCCACTACCAGCACTTAGAGATTTTCTTTGGCTGAGCTTTGAATGGTTGAGTTACCTGAGAGAGAGGACTCAGTAGTTTAAAGTCTGTACGACAAGGTCAGGCAGACCTTGCATGTATACAGTGTATATGCTTCTCTCTTTCTTTGAGAGAAGTAGAGTAGGCTAGAATTTTCTTCTTCAATAAGGGAAAGTCTGCTAAAAAAGTTATTTAATTTGGAGCAATTAATTCTCACCCCAGAGTCTTACAACACATTTGTAATGTCATAACCTCACTCTGACAAACAAAAAAAGCTATAAACAACTTGTCACATAGATGGCGATTCTCTTCTACATCAGCCAAAGAGTCAGGAGAGAGAGAAAGCACTAGAAATTTGGCTGAAAACGCTGAAAAACATAAGATGACCTTTGAAAATCTGCCATCAGGCTTCAGAAACCTTTCAAGCATCAGATTAGTTTTTACTCTTGAGATAAGAAAATGAATGAAAGATGTTCTTGTTATGATGATTTCTTGCTGAAATCTTGTCAGAAGTTTGAGAACCATTCAGGGAAAATGCACACCACAGAAATTATGACTACCTAGGCATAAAAGAAATCATAGCTTTCAAAGTTGACACAACTGTCTCCTGTAGGTGCCAGTAATTAAATTCCTTTTATCTGGTGGAAGAAGCACTGCCAGCTTCCTATAATGAACTGAATATCACCTCAAGGCTTTTAAATCTTAGGACTTTCACAGTCATGCATCAAAGCTGAAATTACAGATCTTGTGCATTTTATGATAGAAGCGAACAGTGTGCATACATGATTGGACATCAGAAGAGCCCTATTTGTAGGGCAGCTCCCAAAAAGAAAAATTCTAAAAAGAAAATTAACTTGACATAAATTAACAATTGTGAATTAAACCTCAGCAAAAGAAGTTGTACAAGTGTGCAATGAAGAAATGGATAGAAGAAGCCAAGATTAAAAAAAAAAAGTATGAGCCTCAGAACAGAATGCAAGCTTTTATGCGTGGTATTAAAAATTCAACTTTCTTCTTTCCGTAAGCATCATCAACTCACTCAGGCAAGGCAGTATGTTGTAGTCCCTGTGACTGCCACATTCATGGTAAGAAGCCTGGAAACTTTGCCTTGGCATCAAACTGGGATTCTCATGATTTCCATGCTCAGCTCTTCAATAGAAAATCCTGAGACACAGAAATAGTTTAATTTTTGAATCCTGTGTAGAGGAAGATCTGGGTTCCCTGATTTAGGGAAAAGCCATGGGCAAGGTTGTCCTACCACTTTTTACTCTGCAAACTGAGTTTCCCAAGCAGTTCACCATGTGTGACAACAGGAAACAGGGAATCCTCTAATGGAAACCATTTACTCTTTGTCAGAAAGGTGGAGAAGCCGAAATAATTCTGTAAAATATTAATCTTTGATAAGTCAACATACATAAATCTCTTCTTAAATAGCTCTACAGCAGCTCAAATGGCTTACTTCATAGTTGTGCAAGTTTAAAATCACCCACTTAACAGACCATATCACATTACTTAGGTAAAGATGAACTTACAATGAAAAAAATAAAGGTTGCTTGGAACTTGTACTCATGATTATGCCTACCTATGAAGGAAAACAAGACAAAAAGATGCATTAGTTTAACCCTAAATTGAAAAAAAGGTAAGGCAGACCAGGGAAAAGTATTTTTGCTTTTTCACAGTTCTGTGATATAAACAACTCTTTTCTTTGCCCAAAACCCATCTGTGGCACAACTTGAACCTTTCTGGGTTTGGCTTTTTTCCCTTTGAGACTCACATGGGAGTCAGTCCAACAAATGATTAGACCAGCTGCTAACTTACTCTAACTTATTTCCTCTGATCTTTTTCCTGTCCCCCCAAAGGTCTTCTAAAGCTTCAACACAGTAATATTTTAGTCTATGCAGCTCATTTATTTTTCTTTTCTAGAATCCCTTTGCAAGAAGAACAGATTATTACTTGCATTCGATTTAGGTAGGTAAATACTTTGTTCAGTAATAACTTGGCCAGCTGAATGAGCAACAGTAGCAATTCTTACCTCAACTCAAAGCATTCCCAGGTCAAAACACTCCCAGCTGTACTTCCAACCTAGTGGAGAATCTTACTGATCATTCACCTATCTTGGATTTTAAGAAAGAATTGCTTCAAAGTCCTAACTGGTTTTCTTTGTAGGGATTGATCCATGCACTGAGGGATGATCTCTCTCCCTCTGTGTGTGTGTGTGGATGTTGATATATACACATGTGATGGTATATTGAAAATGTGGGATCTGAGCATGACGTGAATGGTATGGAATAAGGGGTGGAATGTCATGGGTTCAGCAGCAGCAGCCATTTTTCTCCTTCTTGGTAGCTGGTGCAGTGCTGTGTTTTTGATTTTGGGCCTGGGAACAGTGCTGATAACACCAGTGTTTTCAGTTACTGCTTGGTGATGTTTAGGCTGGCCAAGGACTTTCTGAGCCTCATGCTCTGCCAGGGAGGAGGGGAAGCCGGGAGGAAGCAGAAATGGGACACCTGACCCAAACTAACCAAAGAGGTTATTCCATACCACAGCACGTCATGCCCAGGATGTAGAAACGGGGAGCAGAGGCCAGGAAGGGTGGGGGGGGGTGCACGGTGGGGGGTGCACTGGTGGGGGTGCACTGTGTGGTCGGGCTTGATATTGGATGGTGAGACAATTGTATTCTTTCCTTGTATTTGCCTTGTCATTATTATTATTGGTGGTAGCAGTAGTGGTTTGTGTTATACCTTAGTTACTAAACTGTTCTTATCTCAACCTGTGGGAGTTGCATTCTTTCAATTCTCCTTCCCATCCCTCCAGGAGCGAAGGAAAGAAAGAGTGGGGAGTGAGTGAGAGAGGGGCTGTGTGAGTTTATAGACTTAAACCACGACATTTGTTTTTCTAAGGGGAGTCAGAATAAGAATTTTGAGAGTCCAAAAATGTCATAACTCATCTGTTAATGGCTATTTGACTCCTACATTCAATGTGCATTTTCATATCTCTTATTTATGTTCTGGGGAGAGGGAATAAACAAGAAACTATACCTAGGCATTTGTTATCTCTTCAGCAATTGAAGGTACAATAAACTTACATACAACTTTTGTCACAGAAACAGTAAATGGCAGTTGTTATCTATCTTTTTATTCATGTTTAACTTTTATTTTACTAAGTTTCTACCCAAATGTGTTTTATGCCTTTTTTTTTTTTGTTTTGTTTTGGCTATTCTTCACAGTTCTAAAATCACTACATTGTAAAATACCAATATCTACCATTTTTCCAGGTAAGTCTGCCTCTTTGAAAACCACGAAACCACACAAATATATAGTTATGGTGAAAGGGGGATGAGCATAAAGAGGTAGCGTCTTCCCAGGCAGAAGAGGTAGGTTGCCCCTCACCAAACTGTGCTTATAAAATTGCAGAGCCCTTGCCTCTCTTGCCTCCAGCAAACCTCTTTTAATATTACAGACTTAGTACTATAGTCCATATAAACTCCCTACAAACTCTTGCTTGTGCTTCCTCTTAGCCTCACTTCTTACACCTCCAAATGTTGATGGAATGGTATTGAGAGTATTTGCAATTGCTCTATGTAGTAAAATATTCTCATTAGATATGTTCATTCTTTTCCTCTAACCCACATAATATCTTTCTTTTGGCTTCACCTTTGTCAATTTTGCTTAGATACCTTATTGGCAAGACAACAGAGGGACTTACTGCGCAGCTATGGAAAGCACACACCTCAGATATCTGTTCGGTCTGGTAACCTACTTCTTCTGTCTGCTTATACTTCCTGATCATTGTTGATCTGCTGACAATTTGGTATGTGCTCTTCTGTGTGTGCTTATTTTGAGCAGTAGTCATACATGTGATTCATGGATCAGTATCAAGAGGTTACTCCTCAACCCAGTGGAGTGGGTTTTGTTTTGTACATGTTAAATCATTAAGCAGTCTCTTCTTTGCCTCATTGAATCCATATTTTTGTGCTCTATCAGCTTGTCTTTTTTTTTTTAAGTAAACTTTGGTTCTTTTGAGCCAGGACTTTCTTTTTGTTCTGTTTGTACATCTAGCTTGACAGCGTTAGCCTGGCTAGTTACACTGAAAGATTCCAGACCATTCCAATTCTAATTGTCTGCAATATTTTAATTCTGTGCTGTGCTAAATAAACTCAAATGTAATTTGTTTTATATGAGATGCATAAATTCTTGTTCAAAGCTATGTTGACCAGGTTTCTGATTGCAAGACAAGGAAGGATTCTTATTACATGATTGATAATTCTTCAGAGTTTAATTGCCACCTTCTTTGTGCTAAGCATTGGGTTTGTTTGTTTATTGTCTAAAAGATAGTATTATTAAGATCAGATCAAATACCTTTAAGTGTCTTTTTCATGGAAATATAGAAATAAACCAGATCTCTCTCGACTTAAACTGCTTTCCAGAGAAATTCTGTCTCTGCGATGACTTAATTACAATATTTCTCCAGTTTTTCTTCTATTGTTTTTCTGTAAAGTTGTTCATACTTTATTTTTAATTTCTTTTTTAAACCAAACCTAGAGTTCTTTACTTTTAATTGATTTCCAGGTTTTATAATCTTATGAATTTAGAGAACTGCATTTTTTGAATGCATACGTACACTGACATGTATACACAGGCATCAGTGACAGGTGTTATACATGGTCTGCTGGTAAGTTTGCCATCCTTAAACATTTGTAACAAGTATCATAATTTAGATTTAAGGTAAGATTTAAAATAACAATTTTAGGCTGACCACTGTCACATTAATTGCTTCCCTGTGGTTAGCCTATTCTTCTTCCCTTTGTAGATCTTTCTCTGTCATGTTGTACTATCCCTTGGAATTTTTGTTTTTTCTGTTCTTCTACTTGCCATTTACTATTATTGCTACCAAAGGAAGTTCACAAAATTGCTTTAATTACTATTTTCCTTTAAATTTAGTTAACTCTAATGAGACATTAATTTTCCTCATTAATGTGGTACATGAGACATTTCCTAGCAATGGGTTGTGTTTCACAGGTAGAAATTGATTTTTCACTTTGGACCATAAATCATTTCAGCAGGGCAAAACATTCAATGCTCTTTTTTTTTCCACACTGAGAAGCAGACTAGTAGAAACTATTTGTTCTTGCTTGCAGAAACAGTGGTTCATGTACAGGTGCATTGACATCTTGTGATTAGTCAGGATTTGCTTCCTTTGCCCTTAGGGAAGTCCACTAGTCCTTTCTGCATTACAATTCTGTCATTCTGTTAAGAAATTTCTCAGTGGTAGATTTTTAGTTGTCCAGAGGGACCCAGGGTAGAAGAGCTTGTGTTTCAAACACAGATGATTTCCCACAAAATTTTCCAGCAAAAGATTCATGCTGTTTCTTCTCTTAAACATAGAAAAAATATGTTCTCACTCTTCCACTCTTCTTTTCATGCATTATATTAAACAGTATTTTTCCAGCAATTTGCTAAAAGGATCTGTAAACAGCTAGGAAAGGATCTGTGGCAGCTATTCTAGGTGCCCTACAACTCCAGGGCAAACTGGAAGCAGGGAGAATCTTGGAGCGGATTATCCTGGAAGGCATGCTAAGGCACATGAAAACCAACAAGGTGCTTGGTGACAGCCAGCATGGCTTCACTAAGGGGAAATCCTGCCTGACCAATCTGGTGACCTTCTATGAAGGGGCTACGGAACTGATGGACAGGGGCAGAGCGGTTGATGTTATCTACCTGGACTTGTGTAAAGCCTTTGACACTGTCTCCCATGACATCCTTCTCTCTAAGTTGGAGAGATATCAATTTGATAGGTGGACCACTCGGTGGATAAAGAACTGGCTGGATGGGCGCATGCAAAGAGTAGTGCTCAGTGGCTCAGTGTCCAGCTGGAGACCAGTAACGAGTGGTGTCCCCCAGGGATCGGTGTTGGGAGCGGTCTTGTTCAACATCTTTGTGGGTGACATGGACAGTGGGATTGAGTGCGCCCTCAGCAAGTTTGCTGATGACACCAAGCTGTGTGGTTTGGTTGATACATTGGAGGGAAGGAATGCCATCCAGAGGGACCTTGACACGCTTGTGAGGTGGGCTGATGCCAACCTAATGAAGTTCAACCATGCTAAATGCAAAGTCCTCCACCTGGGTCGGAGCAATGCCAGGCACAGCTACAGGTTGGGCGGGGAGGAGATTGAGAGCAGCCCTGCAGAGAAGGACTTGGGGGTGTGGGTTGATGAAAAAATGAACATGAGGCGGCAGTGTGCGCTTGCAGCCCAGAAGGCCAACCGTATTCTGGGCTGCATCAAAAGGAGTGTGATCAGCAGGTCGAAGGAGGTGATCCTGCCCCTCTACTCTGCTCTCGTGAGACCTCACTTGGAGTATTGCGTGCAGTTCTGGTGTCCTCAACATAAAAAGGACATGGAAGTGTTAGAACAAGTCCAGAGGAGGGCCACAAAAATGATCAGGGGACTGGAGCACCTCTCGTATGAAGATAGGCTGAGAAAGTTGGGGCTGTTCAGCCTGGAGAAGAGAAGGCTGCGTGGAGACCTCATAGCAGCCTTCCAATACCTGAAGGGGGCGTATAGGGATGCTGGGGAGGGACTCTTCATTAGGGACTGTAGTGAGAGGACAAGGGGTAATGGGTTTAAACTTAAACAGGGGAGGTTTAGATTGGATCTGAGGAAGAAATTCTTTACTGTGAGGGTGGTGGGGCCCTGGAATGGGTTGCCCAGGGAGGTTGTGAATGCTTCATCCCTGGCGGCGTTCAAGGTGGGGTTGGGCATAGCCTTGGATGGCATGGTTTAGTGGGAGGTGTCCCTGCCCATGGCGGGGGGGTTGGAACTCGATGATCTTGAGGTCCTTTCCAGCCCTTACTATTCTGTGATTCTGTGATTCTGTGATTCTGTGAAATTGTCTTGATTCTGTCAACATCAGGCAAAGAGCTGTCTTGCCACATCTTCTGGCACAATCATGTTTCAACAGTAACAGAATCATAGAATATTTTGTGTTTGAATAGACCTTTAAAAGTCCCCCTTTCTCTTTTCAGTGACAATCATGCCTAACTAACCATGCAGCCTTTCTACAAGAGGATCTCACAGGTCCCAAAGCGAAGGAGGTATTACTGATTCCACCTTGTAGATGGCAAAGTGTAGTAGCCTGTTGCCTCCTGCTCTGTGCTGTGCGCTGAAGGGTGAAGGTGAGCACAGGGACCCCAGCTCCAGCCAGTAGTAAAGGTACATGGCTTTCCTTTCACGAGTTCCACTAACTTTAATGGGAAGTGTGAATATTTCCCTTTCTTCCTATATCAGTGGGACACTTGAGACAGTAATAAAGACAGAGAAAGAAAGAAAACCTGAATTATGCATTTCCTCTTAAGTGAGGTGTTGCTGGTGGTTACCCTAGCCAGTATGCATACTGCTAAACCTTAAGCCCTTAAATACTCATTTTACTTACATATTGCTTTGAATGCATCTCAACTGAAAGTGAGGACTTATACCAGTTAGCACTTTGAATGATTTGGCCATGGCATTTTTTTTAGTCAGACCTGGGCCATTTACAGTGAAATTTATTACCCCAAGTGGGTTTTGAAGGAGGGTCTTGCTTTCCTTCAGTTATGAGTGAAGCCAAGGGAGACAAAACAGTTATGTATGGTGTCCAAGGTCTGGTGGTGTATATATTCTGCTTTATAGTTCTAGACATGTTGACTAGTCAATAATAGTCCTTTGATTATTTAGTTTGATGCATTTAAGTTTTACTTCTTTTTCAAGCACGTTTCTGTCTCCATCTTATGCTGATACTGGTAAGAATATATTATGAAACATCCTTGAGGAATATACACTGTAATGTCTGAATTTCAGACCATGTGACATCAAAGAGAAATAATTTCAACAGCAGAATTCAGATGTCTTAATGGCTGTTACTCCTTTCAAGTTTTCATTATCCATCACATTTATTTTTTAACAGGGATTAAGAGATCTCAGGTCTGACTTACTACATCACCCTTTTATTTTTCTGAGATAAAAGTGCTTTCCCCACCTTCCCCCACCCTCCAAGATTATATCTGTGGTTGGATGTTGACTTACTTTTGGGTGGTTCAGAAGTAATCAAAGTTATTTCATGATGTTGCTCAGCACCTTAGGAGATAATCTCTATATAACTGCACCAAATCTAACTGTTGTTAATTAGATTCAGCATTAATCTAATGGCATAATTTTGTCCCTGAAACCCATAAGTCTTTGAATTTTTTCAGGGAAAGTTTCTGTTGTGTGAAACAAATTGGAAATGACAGGATTGAAGAGAAATTCATAGAGTTCTAGATATGTTTATCCCTCCATTTAACATAGTGCCGTACCATGGAAATTGATTGCATTCTGTGCATGTGAATCAACTTTTTTCATAAAGCAAAGGGAATAATTCTGTTTTCCATTAAAGTCAAGAAAGGAGAACATGGGTAAGGGTGACAAGCTAGATGCCCGTTAGGACAAAGACTGAATTTCCATATGAAAGCTAAAAAGGATGTTTCATTTTTTCCTAAGCTCCATATTGAAACACAGCTATGGTGCTGGCTGATGTTGGTTACCTTCACTAATGTGTGTATAATGAATGGCATTATAAGGAGGCTGAGCTTGGACTCATCAAAACAGTGATACTTCCTGACATGAATGATGTTCAGTGCTAATAGAAGCCTACACACAAATATTATTTTACCAGCTTTATTTCTTTAATTAATTTGTTTCTACACAGATGACTATATCATGCCTCTTTTCTTCCTGCACAAACCTTTATTTTCTTGAAAAATTAAATAAATTTTTCGCTTTATAATTAAGCTTAACCTTATTTTTGCTTCAAACTAATTTTCTGTAGTTCCATGAAAGCTTCATTGTTAACCTGTTTTCAGAGAACTGACATGCAAAAGTAGTAAGTAAAACACACTATGCAGCAGGTAGAAAAGTCTATACAACACACATTCAAAATGGCAATGGGTACCAGTGAAAGCTCTTGTCCAAGGGAAAAATTGTCATTATGGTTCACCGCTTTCACCTAATGTGTATTTTCTATTTACAGAAAGTGATAACGAGTTTCAAATAAAACTATAGACCTTATGTTCCCTACCCAGCTATCCAGCAATTCCTTGTATTTCAGAAATTAGGTAGCTGAAAGTTTAGATTTGAATTGAATGGCACTTTGCCAATCTTCTCTTTGTTTTTCTGGTCACAAGACAACAGATCAGCAGCTAATAAAGATTAGATCAAAATTCATATTCTGAGATGTCAGTTTTCCACAGCTTTTAGAATGAACATTAATAAAATATTCTAAAAGTACAGATCTTACAAGTATGCAAGCATATATACTATACAAGTAAACTGTTCTTACGTGATTTTCAACATTTGAATAGCCACCCCTTGACAAGCGTGTGCTCTTGTTAAGAAATGTGCAAGTCAGTGGGACTAAGTCAAATTCTCCATTAAAAGTAATAGTTTCCCATTTGCCAACTGAATTCATAAATAAATAGCCAGTGACGAATGGACTGTATTACATCTGTAGAAGAATTCATTGTGAATGAAAGACATGCCTCATTTGGTTATTCACTACTGGTATATCCTATTATGCCATGTGCATATTCAGTTGAGCTTCTATATTTTCTTCATCATCTTGCACAGGCAAAGTAATAAGCACTCATCCACCTGCATGCTTGAGTAGGTTAGTCTCCATGACTATGTGTTTTGCTTTTCGCATCCAGCTACCTTCTACTGGCAACTTTACCAGGTAAAGAGGCAGGTGGAATGTTGGAGTCTATGTGCATGGGGACACCTTTGAATGGGTTTGTCTTCAAGCTTCCACTAAATAGCTGATAATGACTAGGAAAAATACTATTCCATTGATTTTCAGCCTATGTCACAAATGCTGTAAAATATTACACAAATATTTTCCAAAGTAGCTCTGCAAATCATAGAATAGTTAGGGTTAGAAAGGACCTCAAGATCATCAAGTTCCACCCTCCTTGTCATGGGCAGGGACAGCTCACACTAAACCATGTCACCCAAGGCTCTGTCCAACCTGGCCTTGAACACTGCCAGATATGGAGCATTCGCCACTTCCCTGGGCAACCCATTCCAGGGCCTCACCACCCTTACAGTAAAGAATTTCTTCCTCATATCCAATCTAAACTTCCCCTGGTTAAGTTTAAACCCGTTACCCCTTGTCCTATCACTACAGTCCCTAATGAAGAGTCCCTCCCCCCCCTCCCTATAGGCCTCCCCCCCATCCCTATAGGCCCCTTCAGGTATTGGAAGGCTGCTATGAGGTCTCCATGCAGCCTTCTCTTCTCCAGACTGAACAGACCCAACTTTCTCAGCCTGTCTTCATACGGGAGGTGCTCCAGTCCCCTGATCATCCTCATGGCCCTCCTCTGCACTTGTTCTAACAATTCCATGTCCTTTTTATGTTGAGGACACCAGAACTGCACACAATACTCCAAGTGAGGTCTCACGAGAGCAGAGTAGAGGGGCAGGATCACCTCCCTCGACCTGCTGATCACGCTCCTTTTGATGCAGCCCAGGACACGGTTGGCTTTCTGGACTGCAAGTGCACACTGCCGCCTCATGTTCATTTTTTCATCAACCAACACCCCCAAGTCCTTCTCCGCAGGGCTGCTCTGAATCTCTTCTCTGCCCAGCCTGTGGCTGAATCATGTATGTCTGGCCTTACAGTAAAAACTATGATTATTTTAATGACAACTAAATGTAAACAGAAAGGGGGTGTTGTATTTGTTGAATTTTCACAGAGCTGTATATAGTGAATTCAATAAATATGCAAAAATTCTCTTAATATACATTTTTCAAAAGAGCATTCTTAAAAGTATAATACCTGATGACAAAGATATTTTAAAAATATATTTAACATTCACTGTATCAGTGATACGAGTGTAATACATTACTTTCATGCATTCATTTACTGTCCTTTTTTTCTGTATTCCAGACACAAATGTTTTACAGTTATTAGTTTAGTATTTTATAATTTGATTTTCAAAGTTATAGTTAAGACAAGTTCTGACCTCAAACAGTTTTTCTATTTAATCAAAAACAGGTTAGCGCCATGTCAAGAAGTATGTAGTCTCATAAGCAGTGGGTTATATTCATTGTTCTTTCTTCTCATTTCATGCATTAAAGCATCTCTTTCAAGTATCATAAGTACAAATAATTTTTCCAAGGTCATAGAAAGATTTCCTTTTAATGTATGTTTGTATTCATTCTTTCCCTTTTACAGCTGGTGTACCCTCACACACATTTGTCCTTCACTTTACTTAGCCAAAAAAATTGTCATGCACATATCATTAAAACACAAAAGGTTAGTGGCTTTATCATACTTGTTAATCTAATGCTAGATTTTATTATACTACAAGGTGGCAAGAAGAAATGTTACAAATATATGTATCCAGAACATGGGCTTGGACAATAGAGAATATACATATGTCAAACCAGTAAGTACCAGTGGCGGGTAACACTTCTAATTCAAATTGTTCCACAAAAAATTAAAATAAATAATTTTCAAATGAAATCATGACTGGCTGAACCTTCCATAACCTTGTGGTTGTATTTCATGTGTCCTAAGTTCAAATGAAAATTTCAGTTGTTTGTGCCATTAAACTTCTTGTGTATATCTGATTCGAACAGCTCCAAGGAGTTCAACATGAAGCTCTGATGTGATATTTGGCAATGAAAATACCTTCATGAATTTGAGTGAACTTAATCTTTACCGTAATCTATAAAAAAATCCTGGTAGGAAAATGGAGTAGATTATATTTAGAAGGCTTAATTGTCTTTATCTTTGAAGATGTGATGGTATATCAAAAACATATAAGACACAAACTCATTTTATCACAGGCTAAAATGCTGGGCTATATTTTCTAAGTAATGGCTCTTTCCAGGTAAGCAGAAGAACTAGAAATAGTTATTGATTTTGCTAGTGTTTTGTCACAGGAAATTAAAGGTTTTATCTAAAGTACATGAATCTCAGGTGGGTAAGAATTAATGTATTCTGAGCGTACTTTAGAAATGCATGACTACTAAGGTAAAGAGGTCAAATCTGTTTGAAAAGCTATCCAAATTTATTAATTTTAATGTGTTGCTGGTAGCTATAAAAACCTGGAAATTCAGAGTTATATATAAGTATTCCTTTAGCTATAAAAATCAAACAAGGTGCATCTGTCCCAGAAGCAAAGTTGCGTTTTGTACATATATCAGCAAAATTAATGAGTACTGCTGAACAGTCACATATTTTTCAGCTATCATAGCACAAAAATGGTATTAGCATACAAGAATTGTTTCAGCAATAATGTAGTTTACAATTCGGCAGTCACAGAATTGGTTTGTGTTGCATAAGTGCTTTTCCACTCCCTGAAAACCTGGCAGGATTAGTTTAGATATTTTTGAATAAACCTGAAAAGAATAACATTCTTCCTAGACCCAAAATCTGTGGGTATGATGGAGCTACACTTTTTCTGGAAATGCTTTTCAATTGCCATACTTGATCAATAGTTTTATTTAATGCGATTGTGCTATCTAGAGATAAAGCCTATGATTATTTTGATTTCTGTGTTGACTAGAGAGATAGTTGATCCCAGTTCACTTCATTACATAACCTTATGTATTCATAGACGCTTCTGTCTCCCTTCATACATCTTTTTGCTAGATGGAACAATCCTTTTCTATTAATCTTTCTTCACTGTTCCTAGTTTTGAGTTTTTAATAAATTTGATTGTTCTCATCTAGCCCTTCTCCTATTTAGAATCATAGAATCATAGAATAGTTAGGGTTGGAAAGGACCTTAAGATCATCAAGTTCCAACCCCCCTGCCATGGGCAGGGACACCTCACACTAAACCATGTCACCCAAGGCTCTGTCCAACCTGGCCTTGAACACTGCCAGCGATGGAGCATTCACAACTTCCCTGGGCAACCCATTCCAGTGTCTCACCACCCTTACAGTAAAGAATTTCTTCCTCATATCCAATCAAAACGTCCCCTGGTTATGTTTGAACCCGTTACCCCTTGTCCTATCACTACAGTCCCTAATGAAGAGTCCCTCCCCAGCATCCCTGTAGGTCCCCTTCAGGTATTGGAAGGCTGCTATGAGGTCTCCACATAGCCTTCTCTTCTCCAGACTGAACAGACCCAACTTTCTCAGCCTATCTTCATACAGGAGGTGCTCCAGTCCCCTGATCATCCTCATGGCCCTCCTCTGCACTTGTTCCAACAGTTCCATGTCCTTTTGATATTGAGGACACCAGAACTTCACACAATACTCCAAGTGAGGTCTCACAAGAGCAGAGTAAAGGGGCAGGAGCACCTCCCTCGACCTGCTGGTCACGCTCCTTTTGATGCAGCCCAGCATACGGTTGGCTTTCTGGACTGCAAGTGCACACTGCCGCCTCATGTTCATTTTTTCATCGACCAACACCCCCAAGTCCTTCTCCGCAGGGCTGCCCTGAATCTCTTCTCTGCCCAACCTGTAGCTGTGCCTGGGATTTCTCCTACCCAGGTGTAGGGCCTTGCACTTGGCATGGTTAAACTTCATCAGGTTGGCACCAGCCCACCTCACAAGCGTGTCGAGGTCCCTCTGGATGGCATTCCTTCCCTCCAATTTATCAAGCAAACCACACAGCTTGGTGTCATCAGCAAATTTCGTGAGGGCACACTCAATCCCACTGTCCATGTCACCCACAAAGATGTTGAACAAGACCGGTCCCAACACCGATCCCTGAGGACACCACTCATTTCTGGTCTCCAGCTGACATTGAGCCATTGAGCACTACTCCTTGCGTGTGGCCGTCCAGCCAGTTTTTTATCCCCCGAGTGGTCCACCTATCAAATTGATGTCTCTCCAACTTAGAGACAAGGATGTCATGTGAGACAGTGTCAAAGGCTTTACACAAGTCCAGGTAGATGACATCAACTGCTCTACCCCTGTCCATCATTTCCGTGGCCCCTTCATAGAAGGCCACCAGATTGGTCAGGCAGGATTTCACCTTAGTGTCTGATTTAAAATGTGGCTTTCATGCTGAATACATTGCTCCAAATGAAAATACGTGGCAGAATACCAAAGTAAGTTTTTACATAAGACACTCTATCTAGGTAAAGACTTAGTAGCTAATGGATTCATTGAGGTAAGATCCTGTTTCAGCTGCTGCAGAGGCCGTGCACAGTTCATCCTTCTGCATTTGATGAGTGCTAATGTCCAGAACAGCTTTCTTTTAAGGGAAAGCCAAGCACTGTTTCTTTCTTTTATTTCTGTTTTTTTTCGAATGAACACATTTTTCTATATTTGTAATCCATGCATCATCTGGTGTTAATTATCCTGAGTACGTTCAACTTCAGTAAGACAATGGGATTTATTCAGCTAAAGGAATGCAACTGTGTAGAATTGGATTTTCTAATTTAAATTTTGCATATAAAAATATGATGTTTGAAGCCATTAATATCTATATTAAATTTCATATTGTATATTTGCACTAGTTTTGCCTGTTTAGAAAAAAAGATTTTTCACAAGATTTCATTCAAATGGAATCTTTAAGAAAAATGTTTTAGCATGGGCTTAGCTAATGCTCAGCATTACAAATGGTAGATTCTGAGTGCAAACAAAATTGAGCACAGAACTATACCTGCTAAAATGTTGTTTATCACAAGGCTAAATTTTCTTTTCTTTCTTCGTCTAAATCCTACATTTTTACGTTTTTAAATCTATGACTTCTTTTTATTTTGTGTGGTGAAAAAAAAAACAAACCCATAACATTGTCAAGCCATTATATTTAACACAGTAAAAATGAAAGAAAAAATTCTTTTTTCTATTTTTCACTTTAACGACAGCATGATTATGCCTTTTCCTGTTTGGTTTTTTTTTTTTTTTTTGATCAACTTGCATCCTATGTTTTAATGGAGATGAGGTACTTTTGCAATATCCCCAAAGTTTACTGATATTCGAGCAAAATAAGCCTCTATTCTTTGAATTTGATTTTTAGCATTCTTAAATATTCTTTATAAAATTCTTGGACAGAATGAACTGCATGCTTATGAATAACATCTTGGCATTTTGTTGTCAGATGTTCAATTTAAACATCAATCAAACATTCAATCTTCAAAGTGTATGCATTATTGCAAAAGTGTCAGTTTGTTTGTTTACTGGGCTGGATGCTCTGAAGTGCTGTCTCTTTTGCCCCTAAAGGTCAGTTTGAAATTTCTTTCATTTTCTTGAAAAAATCTATGAACTTTTCATGAAGTTGTGGTCCCGTTTCTTTCTTCTCAGATCAACAGAAAATGGCATCTGTAATGTTGCCTGAGACATATCAATCTATACTTATGGCAGATATATTATCTGCGAATCTATTTCAAGAAAATTGTCAGATCTCCTTGGGAAAATTAAGCTTTCTATTAGGGGAATGAATCATATATGACAAAAATTTAATGATATGTTGGAAGAAGTTACTGTTCGTGAACTGCATTTCAGCTTCAAGTCCTTTCACACTTCACAATTATAAAAGCCAGTTCTTACTGCTCATTTAATTTATATATATATTTGTTCTTATAATTTACTGCACTGTTCCACAGATTTAGGAAGATATACTATAAGGAATTATTCAAGATATTACTGTTATTCAGATAACAGGAGAATAAATTATAATTCTCAAGCTCTCAATTAACAAAAAACAAACAAAGAAATCTTTTAACTGGCCTTTAATATAATTCTGTTCTACTGTTTTTCTCCTAACATACTTCTGTGAGACGATGTTTCTTACAGCAGGGATGGCTAAACCTTCACAGACTGAGATCCAGGAAAAGAAAATGCACAGTCACAGAAAAATACATGTTGAAAAATGGAATAACTGAATTCAGTACTCTATTGGTTTTTTTTTTAAAACTATATTTATTGATAAAACTATGTCATATTTCAGTAAATATTTTCACACAAGTGTGTGTTCTATATATTATTGTTTTTTTTTTTTCTCAGTAGAGAGAGTAATTTCATATTATTAGAAAAAACACAGGTGTGGATGCAAATTATACCACCTTACCACTGTAAAGTAGGAGATCTTAAAATGTCCCTAAGAAGTGAACTATTCAATTTCCTCAGGATATTCTGGGAATGGGACCAAAAATCTCAATTCATCAGAGATCAGAAGTCTCAGTTCACAATTGTTCATCCCTCTTTATCTACTATTTTATTCCAGCACAATAACATACTTCTTGGCCTAGTACTCTGCCACTCTTCCCTGCTTTTTTCCTATAGGCTGCCCTTCTTCATTTCCCTCCTCCTTGTTTTTCTACAAAGTATGGACCAGCCACTGTCTCACATTGATTTACATTCAGACAAAGCAAAAGTTCATTTCTTGGAAGCCTTAACCATTTTAGCTTGATTTTAGCTCTATTTTCCTTTGTATGCTTCATCCATGTAGTAATAGCGTGAACATTGCCATTGAACTTTGTTAAGTTCTGCTTTTATAAATTCATATTAAAACTACTCTTGCTAATACCTTTGATGATGATTTTTTGAGAGGCCCTAAAACACCATTTTGCAACAATTATTTTTGGCCACAGGATACTTAATCAGATTTCGCAACAATGCTGTTGCATCGATTACTAAAGAATTGAGACTCCTGTCTGCGAACCTCAAGACTGATGGAGAGGTCTCTCTCGATATATCTGGAAAGGTTATTTCAAAAATGTTTTTATTCCTGATGAGTAGCTGACTCTATGAGTACTCTTAAAGTGCTTTCATTCAAACCCTGACATTACACAGGATGCTGTTGCAAAAAGCTAGCTCTGAATGTGCTGTGAAAACATACTGATAATTAGATCTTGATTTTGAGAAATGGTGACTGACAGCAACCTTGATTCTTTTGTTCTTTTAATGATTCCACAACTGAAGGAAAATATTGTCGAATCCTGTAGTAATGCTGAGGTGTTGGTGGAAATCATAAGATAAATCAGCCCCTGCGTTCTTAAGAAAAAATTTAGTCAAGTCTCTTTCAAAAAAAGCAGATTCAGATGTGAGAAATAAAGAAGGAACTCAGAGCTAAATTACAGTATGGTGAAAGAGCTAATGATAACTAGCTACAAGACAGTCAGTGAAGCTGAGACAACAACAGCTTGGAGTGACAGTCACTTCAGAACTGATTGGTCAAAGTGTTAAAATTAATTACAACAAAAAGGCTCCTTCTGCTGAAGGATGAGATCAGATGGAATAATCTCTAAAACATTGGGCCTGAATTTCTCATCTATTCTTATTGCAAGTGTTTTTTGATGGCACAGAGTAATATTTAGCTGATTAGTTACGAACACATACACAGATAAATTCTACTCCAATATACAGACATACCAGTAACGTGGTGAAGCTATCCTTGAGAATCAGAGACATGTTAAATTACATCATTAGCTTTCTGCAGGACACGCATTTGCATTCCAAATATCTGAAATGTTGTAAACAACCACAGTTCTTTTTCAATAATTAAGCTGTCAAAGGAGCATTTGTTCTATTACAGAAGTGGGGAATTTACTGCAAAAATCTTCTAATATATTTATTCTGGCACAGTAGGAAATTAAGCATGCAAAAACCACACATAAATATTTAAGAATGACACCATAATAAATAGATATCTTAATAAACATATAAATACATATGCTTACATACACATGTGCACATATAGCAAAAGAGAGACAGCGAGATAATTATATTTAAAAACATGCCTTAAAACCCTCTTTGTTTAAAAAATGTTACAGGTAAGAAGGATGACTGTTTGCACAGTTTTTATACTGTCCTCGATCTGTATTTACACAAAACCACAATCTTAAACTATTTCTTTGCACAGTAATTTTTCACCACTGAATCTTACTTCATTGAGTCGATAGGTAACTTAATAATTTTCTTCATCTTTCCAACTGTTGCTGTATTCTTTGGCTTGGTTTAATAATACGACCAGATGTCTACCCAGCCACTCTTTCACTCCCCTTCTTAAAAGGACAAGGGACAGAAATAAGATGAAAAAGCTCATGGGCTGAGGAAAGCAGGGAGATCACTTACCAGTTATGATCATGAGCAAAACAGGCTCAGCGTGGGGAAAATTCACTTAATTTACTGGGAATTAAACTATATTTGGATATCAAGAAGCAAAGACAAAAAATAAAATAATGCCTTTCTGTTCCCTCCTTGCCCTCTTTCCCAGGGTGAACTCTACTCCCTCACGCCTGACTCCTCTATGTCTCCTCCGTAAGCAGCACAGGAGGAGGGGAAACGGGGGATGTGCTCAGTACTCAGCTGTTCTCTGCCACTCCTTCCTCCTCACACTTTTCTCCTGTTCTTGTGCAGGTCCATCCCGCAGTCCTTCATGAAATGCCCCAGTATGGATCCTCTTCAAGGTCTGCAAAGGAATCTCTGCTCCTACACCTGGAGAACCTCCTCCCCTCCCTCTGCTCTTACCTTGGCGTCTGCAGGGCTATTTCTCACTGCTCTCTGCCTGGAAGAGTTTTGTTCTTGCTGACATACACTTTCCTAGAGGCAACATCATCTTCCCTCAGGGGCTCAGCTGCACCCTGCGATGAGTTCGTTGGAGTGCACTGGATATCCTGCCATGTGAGCAACACAAGCCAGTGCATGTTTCAGCTGTGGGCTACAAGTTTGGCCCAAAGGAAAGAACTCTACTAGATGAGCCCATGGCATGTGTGGAGGCTGTGTGCGAGCTGTGTTACATCCCACCAGAGACAGATGAAACACACTTTCTGTAATGATTCAAAAAACTTGTTTATAGCAAAGAGTAAACAGCATCAGTTGTAAACAGCAATATTTTTTTTGTCCATTCAGGCTTTTGAAACTTATCTGACACATTGGGTTTTCTTTGTCTGTCATTCTCTCATTATGCATCCTCTACTTCCACATTTTAGAAGCTGAGTGAAACATCAAAAAATTTGACTATTTAATCCAAAACAAACTAGCAGCTATGATGCATCAGGCTTTTATGAAAGAATGCAGAAGGCAATGATTCCTAATAATTGGCTTTAGTTCAGCTTTGACCTATAATATATATAAAATTTTATATAATTATATATTTAATATTAGAAAAAATAATCTGAGGGATATATGTCCCTGGAAGAAAAAAAAAAATTCTTCCACAAGCAGAGTTAAATGAGTCTATGTAGGAAATAGAATAGCTATGAAAATCCTTAAGATTTTGCTGAGATCACATTAAGTGTAAATACAGAAAATATTGACTGCTTTTTAGTAGTCTTAAAAAAATACATATTCAAAATGATAATTTGTAATATTCATACTAATAAAAAATGCACCAAAGACTTAGGTTTAACTACTAGCTTTGTAGATATAATTAGGTTCAGAAAAGGTTATGTTTTTGCAATGTCCAGAAATGTCTGGACACAGAAAAATGGTATCAGTAGCTGAGTAGGTTAGAATGATTAATTAAAAATTCTTTCTTATTGCTAATATTCAATTCTTTTTGTTACAATTTCTTCCAACAGAAGTCTCAAAACTATTTTCAGACAAGAAATATAAGTAATGAATTAGGCACTTTTTAACAAGTACCACTATTTTTTTAGGGCACTTCAACTAATACTGGCATGGGAATCTCACATTTATTGCCTCAGTAAACATTTCTGTTTAATATTACATTCTATCTAATTTATATGTAATGCTATTGAGCAGATCATTTGAGACTTTTAGAAGTGAGATGATGTAATTTTGAGAATAATCTTCAAATTTTAGTTGATGGGAGAAATAAAAAATTATAAATACAGCAATTGGAAATTTTATGCCTCCTGGAAAGGAGTTCTTTGGAGCATTGTCATTAGCTTAAAAATGGTTTGCAGAAGTTCTGCAAGAGAATGTGAAAGGCAACATTCTAGCTGCATTAAAAAAGGATGGAAAAAATTACTGTGCTAATTGTGGACTCTTTGGCATGATATTGAGTTTGAGTTGAGATGGGGTTTGATCAATTACCACTCAAAGTAGGATAACGAAGAAAACAGTAATTAATAGCAGTTTCAGGAAATAGAATTGTTTTACTGAAAAAAACCCCAAGCTTCCAATTATTTGCAGGGTGGCTGGAAAAAGTAATAGTGTTGCTGAATGCGACTTACACTTCTGCAAGGTATGTAGCAAGATCTATACTGAGATGTGTTTCATACAGTGTTTCAGAGGAATGGGCTCTTGGCTATGCATAGTTTACTAGGTTTTGCCAGTAGACTGGAAGAGTGAATTTGAACCACTTAATAAGCTTGAGGCAAAAAAGCTTTTGGATACAAAGGAAGACACATACTAAGGAAATGTCAAGTGAGTGTGTTTCATATTGAGAGTGGAATGATTACTGCTGGAACAGAGACAGGGTACAGGATCTGTAGTGCAGAAAGGATGTTGAAAAATTGGAGTGGGTTCAGAGAAGAACATTAAGAATGATGAAGGAATGGAAAAACATAGCTCTCACTGAAATATATACCTCAAATTATTTGTCTAATAAAAGACAAGTCTGTGGGGGTGACCCTAGTGTAGTCGATTATAAATTGCTGGGAATAGAAATCTATTAACAGAGAACTAGCAAAGAGTAAAGTAATTGCCTATAGTAAGCATTTAGCTAATGCATTCTTCATCCCTGGAGAATATTTATAAATCTATGCTGGATATTTTATTAAACTATATGCTTGAGATAAAACAGGAATTAATTCAAGGGATTCTGTAGTCTGTGTCTTCTTAGAGGATAGACTAGATGTTCATGGCCTGCAACAGAATCTCATAATCTGCATTTTTCTATTGACTAGATGAAGTCATAAACCCAGTGAAATTCTATTTTGATACAAAGTCCTTTCTCAAATAACCCATAAAAACACATTTCTTAGATTATTTCTTTTATTGTTTTGGAAAATAATTTCTGGGCAACAGTATAGCTAATGATTGAAGTAAATTTTGTATTTCTTTTGTTGTTGCCCTTGTGTGCTACAGAATGTATTGGTGAATGGTTAATAAGATTTTAATGGCAGCAGTAACACCAGTAAATAAAGCACAGATCAGAATCACAGCAAAGTTTTATTTTCTATGAGGGAATCACGATGCTGTGGTTGAGTATAAGCTACCCAGCATTTTTTATTTATTTTTAACAGGTGTCATTATCAGTTTTAGCATATTAGAAATAAATTATATTTCAGAAAGTATATTTTACAAAGGTGTAACCTATGGAATTATTACTAAAGAAGTAGAGAAAAATACTTCTGAATTCTTGAAATCTTATCTTGTTGAGTACTTAGTTTTGTCTGAAGAATATGAAAACGTAAGACAATACTTACTGAACAGTAACATGGACTTTAATAAGGAATATGAATATGCCAACTGCAGATATAGGAAAAGTTTTTAAAGCACAGGAAATATACCCAGAAGACAACTGTAGGGAAAATACTTTAATTTTGATGTTTTATATGCTGAAAAGTCACATCCTTGAATAGCATAGGAAATGTTTTCCACCCTCACTGTGTCATGTGGAGTTGTCGACAGTTTTAGCTGTTAGATGCTTTTCCTATTTTGCTTTTTAAGACCTTTTCCTTTTATCATTGAAACACAGTAATTTCTGCAGACTGTGAACATAACTGTGAAGAATATGCATTGCTATTTTGTTTGTGGTCTGTGTTTCTATTGTCTTTCTTATCTAGGTAGGCCTTCAGACAAGAATTAGGAATGGTAATCTATTTTATTGGATATTTGTATTCATGGAGCAATTCATTGACATGAATGAAGCTGTGTGTAGATGCAAAAATTCAACCTGTGCAGATTTTATATACATGCATTACAGATAAGTATGGTTTAAACAAAAGTCACATGTATAGTCTGAACATGCAGATAATGGTTTCTCTGGCTGTCTTTTCTTCCTTTACTGTATTTGTTGGATGTGGTGTTGAACATACTTGGTGGTTACCTTCTTTAGTGATAGATAATATCCTGAGGGTTCATTTGAAGGAAAGGATGTATCTTAAGCATTACATGCTGGAAGTAAATTTAAACAAGTGAACATTGATTCTGGATCACATTCTTATAATTAATCAATGCTCCTGAACACAAAGATAGTAATCTGTTTTCAAATCATAGAAGCGTTAAAAAAAAGTCCTATTTTTAGATTTCTAAAATAAATGGTACACATTTATTTACATGCATTATTTAAAATATATATTTTTCTCTTTTGTTTAGAATGTAATTTTTTTTCTGTGGTAGGTGGATTTGCCATCACATTTTTTCTTCTAAGGAAATGGGATGTGTTTCAGTCAACAAAGGCACACATTATACCTACTTTAGTGTTCGAAAGTAGTTAAGAGAAAGTGTTCAAAGCTTCCCTTCTACATTTACTTTTTATAAGAATGATGAACTTACTTGTGCTCAAATAAATCCTCACTTTATGGACAAACTGGCAATGCATACTGAGACAGATGATAGATAGAGAAATGCTGAAGTCCATTTTATACCTTCGTCATTCAGCCTCAGAGCTGGTAGATGCACTTTACAGGCAAGCATTGCTGAGAAAAGAGGGCAGTCATTGTGCAACACATTAAAATGCAGCAAAGTGCTTATATTGAACTACAAGACTATAGTCCCAGACCCTCAAAAGACTGAAAGCAGCTAAATCTCTCATCAGAGCCATGCTAAGTTTCAAAAACCTAATGTATACCAAAGGGCATATGGAAAGATTTGTTTGCTTGAGAGAGAGAAACTCAGACAAGGTAATTCTCACTACCAAGCTGAAACATCTCTTTTGAGTGATATTATTTTTACGGAAGATTGGCTGAGAGACTGAGGAACCTCTTTCTGCCTGTGGACAGAGGCTTCCAAATCAACTCAGTGGAATATTCTTTAAAATACTAAATCATGATGTCAGAAAGCTTCTCAAACTGTTTTGTCTAAAATTTGGGATAACTTCTGCTTTAGAGTACTGCTTCCTGGTATGGAGAACCAGAGACTACCAAGAACACAAGACAAGGAACGGTGGAGTAAAAAGAGGAAAAAGTCACAAGAAGCGACAGTTATGCAGCCAAGCTTTTCATACTGTGGGTTCAGTGTGTAGCAGGAGGAGCTGAAGACTGATACTCTTGCATGGGGCTGCATACTCATGGCAAAAGCCAATTATCTTTAGTTTCTCCATTTTGCCATTTGACTCAGATCTGAATGGCAGGCAGCCTTTTGAGGAGGAGTCATTGTTCTATCAGATAGAAAATGTTGAACAATACAAGAGGTGAGAGGATTCCTTTGGAAGTCAGTAGATATTTTTTTTCCACAGGGCAACTCTTTGGTAAGTTCACATGAAATAATGCTTTTTGAGATCTGTCACTCTGGTTTCCATTAAGCACTAAAAGCATGCTCTAATGATATGCTATAGTATTAATTTTTAAAATTTAAATGTCATCCATTAGTGAGTCAAACTGCTTACATAAATTATAAATATTTGCAAAGCCATTTTTTTCAATCACACTGAATAATATTATTAAACCAAATTGAATTAATTAGAATAGATGTGTTTTCCATTAAAAAAAAAAAAGGAAAGTAGTTTTATGGTACAATAATTAAAATTCACAATTACCTTTCTGTAGCCCTACTTGAATTTGACAGCATGTCAAATAACTGAATATTTTCTGTTCACAATCTTAACAGTGTAAAACTTTTCCATAGTTGTTTCTTCTGGTTGCAATCACAATTATAAATTGAAACAAGATATTTTGACTGGAGTGCAACAGAGCATGGCGCATATCTAAACCAGGGTGATGAATAAATAGACAAGCTGCCTTTTCATGGAAGACATTGGTGAGTTTCTCATGATATAGCTCCCAGTTCAGTGATAGGCTTATGCCAAGTTTAATGTAAGTTATTAAGTATGCTAGTTATTAAGTATGCTGTACAGTTGAAGTTGGATTAATTTTTTTTAATTCAATGTAGTTACACCACACCACTGATTTAGAGAAACAAGTCAGTCCAGTCAAATAAATAAAAAAAAACCCAAAAAAACCCAAACCCAAATGAAAACATTTCTCAAAATTTCTTCAAATTTGATATTTAGGTGTAATAAGTATGAAATTTCTTACTCAAAACATATCGACGTTATACAAGGAATAAAAGAAGAAGGGTAAGAACATACAAGTGCCAAGAAAATGTATTTTTACATATTGGTATGCTTGATCTGATCTCTCTTGTACATTAACTGAACAAAAGAATGTGGAATTAGAAAGCAGAAAATAAATCTACACAGCACAAAATAGGAAAGCAGAATAACTACAGTGTCTGTATTTTCACAGCATCTGTGAAAATATTTTATTGAACAGTTGCACATTACAGTGACATTTCATGTGCTCAAACCACATTTCATGGTGGTATCCAGTCTGGGTACAGTAAATACACTACCGCACAATGAAAGATGTGTTAAAGCATTTTAAAGGCAGAACTACTGCTCTGTTTTCTGATGATAAAATAAAACAGTTCTGTTGGTTTTCTCTGTTTCTATTGTGACAACATTAGTCCTTCCACCTCTGGTACATGACTAGAAAATGAAGAAAAAGACTGTACAGTTTCCCGGTAATGTGTGTTGACAGCTCCACTAAATTACGTGTGTACCTGGATGCGCTGGAACATGGTAGGTTACTGACACTTTTTACTTAAAAGGAAAAAAAGTGAACTGAAAATTCAAAACTAAAAAAATAGAAGTATCTACTTATTGTTAGTTCTATATTACAGTTCAACAGTATAGCAATACTTGTAATGTAAAATATGAGTTATTTCTTAATTCCTCCAGACATCAGTTAACAAAACAATTTCAGTAGCCACAGATCCTGAGTAGCTTTGAAAATCCATGCCGTAGTGTTTTTTACTTACCTCTCATGCAAGTGAGATGCTAAAATGAACAGTTCTCAGTATAACAGTCCAAAATCTGCTTTCATCAAAGCTAGTAACAAGACATAAGTATCTGAGGATATGTTTTGGTGTAGAATTTAGTCAAATATATTAAAATAAATATTTATTTTCAGGCCACATTCTTTCCAAGTGCTTCAAGACAATCAAGAAGACTTAATCAACGTAACCAAACTGCTTTATTTCATACTGGAGCTGCAAGTAAAACTGAATAAGTATGTTAGCTCTTATACTAGCTTTCTGGCACATTATTTAGCTCTTTTTGACTGTTCCCAAGGAAATGTGTACACTGGAGTCACTGAGGCATTTGATTCCATCTAACCTATAAAACTTTAAAGGTCTCATAAAGATAATAACATCTTTTTATGGTCGTCATCAGATATGTTTAATAACAGTTTAACAAAGACAGCATGTCAGTCTTTGTATGAGTCAAGATAAGAAAACAAAGTCATAAATCTTAGCCCTTTCTTTATTGCACCTGCATTTTTGATAGCATAAGCAAAAACAGGGGAGAGAGCAGCTTTTAAACAGACTGAGTTTTCTCTCTCGTTGAGCTGGAAATGTTTTCTTTTAAGATTGTTTCTAATGTGTTAGCTTACATAGTACAGTAGTTGCTTCCAAGGTCAAAAAGATCAGCTGAAATTACTAAATGCTACTCACTGTGGATGTTCTCAGTGTAAAAGTGGCACATTTATTTACGCTTCCAGGAGTGTACAGTTATAATCATTTGTTTTCTAATACATGTCCAAAGTAACAGAGGGAAATCAAAAACATCACTCATGCAGCATACAAAGTGGTCATTTTGGTCACTATGGGAAAGGCTTTCATTTAGTAAGTTGGAGCAAAATGCAGGGATCAGCAGAAGGCAGAATAGATTTGAAGTGTGAAAGAATCCTGTTGATGTCACCTACCTGGACTTGTGTAAAGCCTTTGACACTGTCTCCCATGACATCCTTCTCTCTAAGTTGGAGAGACATCAATTTGATAGGTGGACCACTCGGGGGATAAAGAACTGGCTGGATGGCCGCACGCAAAGAGTAGTGCTCAGTGGCTCAATGTCAGCTGGAGACCAGTAATGAGTGGTGTCCCCCAGGGATTGGTGTTGGGAGCGGTCTTGTTTAACATCTTTGTGGGTGACATGGACAGTGGGATTGAGTGTGCCCTCATGAAATTTGCTGATGACACCAAGCTGTGTGGTTCGGTTGATACATGGGAGGGAAGGAATGCCATCCAGAGAGACCTCGACATGCTTGTGAGGTGGGCTGATGCTAACCTGATGAAGTTTAACCATGCCAAGTGCAAGGTCCTACACCTGGGTTGGAGCAATGCCAGGCACAGCTACAGGTTGGGCGGGGAGGAGATTGAGAGCAGCCCTGCAGAGAAGCACTTGGGGGTGTGGGTTGATGAAAAAATGAACATGAGCCGGCAGTGTGCGCTTGCAGCCCAGAAAGCCAACCGTATGCTGGGCTGCATCAAAAGGAGCGTGGCCAGCAGGTCGAGGGAGGTGCTCCTGCCCCTCTACTGTGCTCTCGTGAGACCTCACTTGGAGTATTGTGTGCAGTTCTGGTGTCCTCAACATAAAAAGGACATGGAACTGTTAGAACAAGTGCAGAGGAGGGCCACGAGGATGATCAGGGGACTGGAGGACCTCCTGTATGAAGATAGGCTGAGACAATTGGGTCTGTTCAGCTTGGAGAAGAGAAGGCTGCGTGGAGACCTCATAGCAGCCTTCCAATACCTGAAGGGGGCGTATAGGGATGCTGGGGAGGGACTCTTCATTAGGGACTGTGGTGAGAGGAAAAGGGGTAACGGGTTTAAACTTAACCAGGGGAAGTTTAGATTGGATCTGAGGAAGAAATTCTTTACTGTGAGGGTGGTGGGGCCCTGGAATGGGTTGCCCAGGGAAGTTGTGAATGCTTCATCCCTGGCGGCGTTCAAGGTGGGGTTGGACATAGCCTTGGATGGCATGGTTTAGTGGGAGGTGTCCCTGCCCATGGCAGGGGGGTTGGAACTCGGTGATCTTAAGGTCCTTTCCAACCCTAACTATTCTATGATTCTATGATTCTATGATTCTTTTTTATTAATAACTATTTACTTTTAGAACCTGAGCAACCTAACTTTAATCATGGTTCTTCCTGGAAGAAGAGGTAATAATCTCCTGTGACTCAGATAGTAATTATCAGGACTTGCATTAAGAAAACACAGCTTCAATGGCCTTGACTGAAGCAATTATTTATTTCTAGACACTACAGATATTTAATGATTTTACAAACATAACTATTTGGCAATAAACACCATAGAACAATCCTTTTCCAAATTCTGGCCCAACTTAACTAATATTCTTCACAATCACGAATTCTGTTTGCCATTCAAGGACTCATGGAGACCACTTTGTCCTTCTGCCTCTCAGATTTCTTTATAAAAACAATGATGAAATTGAGCGTAACAGATCTTTGTACTATTATCTTGTTGAGTCATCATATAAGACTTGACAAGATTAAAAAATCTCATGTATACATTGTACCCTAATGTTTTTATCTTTTATATTAGATCCATGCAAGCCTAGGACAGTAAAAAAGTGTTCCTGGAGGTCTGCATTAGCATCAAATTGAATTGAAATGCTTCAGTATTGTTCATTTAGAGTTTTGGTAATTCATGAATATGCAATAACTGCATCAGTAAGAGTTTAATATTTTCAGTACAAATTTAATTAAATATCACACTTTTTTTCTTAAATAGCAAACATCATGGAGGGAAACACTGCTAACCCTGGCACAGAGGATGAATATATTTAAATAAACCTTTTTCAGGCAAAAACATACTTCAAATGGCCCACAGGTTTGTCAGTTCCTTCAGTGGCAGTCTTCATGAAACAGAAAATCAAATATTTTCCAGGAGAGAATCTATGTGTTTTATTTAAAAATGCAGTCTCTTAAAATAGTCAGAATGTTATCACCTGTCCTCTGTGTTCACTTTGACTGCTACAGTGGATTTTATTCTGGATAAGTACCTACAGCTGCATTGCTTTCTGTCAAATATTTTGGAAGATACTTAATATTTGACTTGCAGGTCAGCTTTGTTTCATCATTTGCTGTAGTCTACTTGATGACAACTTTGGCGTGCTTCCTTAATACTGACAGTACCTTTGGGTGGTTTAAAAATTGAATCTGTGTTTAGCATGATGCCTTAAAGCAGGTTACAATAGCAACAACTGAAAATAACTAGAACAATGCATAGAATGTCAAGATAATGTTAGTTTGCTGTTACCAGATGAATTGACTAAAAAGGTCAGTATTAGACAGATTTTGCTTCCAAGAGAATGTCAGGTTCACTTCTGCTTGCCCAGGGGTTTTACCGTTAAGTAAAAATCTCCAGAGCCTGTTTTTCATAAAAAGGTTAAAAGAAGAATCAAAGTTGTTTGTTTTGGTTTTTTTTTTTTTTTTTTTTTTGTTTTGTTTTGTTTTTGTTTTTGTTTTTGTTTTTTGTCAGGGATGAATATGGATAAATAAAATTGGGAATCAAGGGGGAAAAAAATCTAAAGAGAGAGAAAGTTGAAAAAAAAAATACATAAAAATTTATCTTGCTTTATTAACCTCCTACCCCCACACACCACCCAGAGATATATTTGAGCACTGCTTGTCCTTCTGACTCTCAACAGAAATGGAAAGCAAAGGAGTTTTCCAGAGCATTCATACTATCTGACTTTAGGCAGAGTTTGTATTCTTCGACCCCCTGTATTACTAAACTCAAGCTGGGTGTGTCCACAGGAAGTTCTGCTTTTGGGCTGTAGTGACTGCATTTCTTAAGATTTCTGTATTCCCTCTGGACACTCATGCTTTTCTCTGTTAAGCATTACAGGACTGGAGAATCCTACCTTGGAAAACTTCAGCGTTAATGTTAGTTACATGAAAATCCTCTTTCATCTGTCTTATTGCACTGCAGGCTTGCCTGGTCCTTGGTTTGAGTTAAGAGCGCATTAAGCATTGCCAGCATTTCAGTTAGCCTACAAAGTTTTATCCCCAAGCTGATCCTTAGCCAAGCGCTGCGTTATGCAACTCAGATGTGCTTCTACTTTCTGACATATCCCTGGCATATCATCATGAAAAGCTGTTTCAGAAACATTTTCCTGTCAAAACAGTTCTCTAAGTTTGGTCAACTGTCTTCAGGCAATTTTTCAGAAACTTTATGTATGTTGAAACAGGTACTGTGAAATGCAGCCAAAAGGTCTTCATAGCTAGTAGTTAAATATGCTTCTTTTTGGCAGATGAAACTTGGCATTTCAGCAATTATTAGTGGTTGTCTTACAATAACTTGTTAAAATATTTTATATGGACAATTAGCAATGCACTCAAATTCAGTACCTTTTTTCTCTTGGAACATCTGATATGCTCAAAAGTCCTATCTAGAAGTTGTGTTATTGTTTTTAATCCACTCACTTCTGTGAAAAGTGCCCATAGCAGAAGTGCAGTGTGAGGTACCCCTTGCAGGTGATGATATTTTTTTTGTTTTATTTTGATGGCAGCCTTTGTATCTACCGGATCTTTTGGGACCTTCCAGTGGCAATTTCACCAAAATTATCTTCAAAGTAAGATCTCAAGCCTTTTACATCAAAATGGCAGCCCCATCAAGCATTGCTCATTTCAAGAATGGGATAGCCAGCCATAAATGCTTTTGTATTTTTTTGACTAACAAGATATTTGGTGTGTTGGGATTTTATTTGGAAAAAAATGTCCTCAATCACATTTACAATAATATCAGTGGTGACCATTGCTCCATCAGAATAAATTGGATTACCAAAAGAAAAAAATTGTTGGTCACTTACAGTTACTAGTCTAGTTGTTTCTCCATGTAAAAGCTCATCTTCTGTGGAACAAAGAAAACAGCTTTTGCTTATTCAAAGAGGTGAGGCCCATAATTCATGGGTGTGTGGGAGGCTCTTAATTATTTCTGATTAGGTTCATCTCATATGGTTGTTGTTGGTACACTGTAAATAACAATTTGTACATTGGAAAATGAAAGAAGTGATCTCTGGAGTCATGTAGGGCAGCAGCAGCAACAAGCATGGTTCCAGCTGCAAAGATCTGTGTCACTTGCACAGATTTATCCTGTAGAGCACAACAGAAACTTACACACTGCATATCACAAAACAAATAAGACAAGAAGGAAAGCAAGCCCTATGCTACACATGAGCAAGGGCAGTAGCCCTAATCAAAATACGATCTCATCATAATCCAGAGGCATAGCCAAAATGGCTGAATCCCTTGCATTTCTCTGTGCAAGTATAGTGGGACATGAATTTCTAAGAAACCCTGAAGATGATTTCACAGACCTGAAAGCAAGCCCATTTTTTCCAACTATGTAGTGTGGTCTAACATATAATGCTGTTTCTCAGTTGTTCTCTTGATGAACAGTCAAATATAATTCTATGGGGTATACACTGTAAAAACTGTAAAACATTACTGCAGATCCTCTTGTCATGAAAATCAGGACAGAGTTGTAACACAGCATCATTTTATCTTGTCTGTGGTGGTGGCCACAAACCTTTTTTTCTTCTTACTTAATTTTTCTTCTGCCTCGTTGTGTGGTTATAAATTAATTACATTCCATTCTTTCTTTCACTATAAAGTCTGTGTTACACATTTAAATATCCTGTGGCTGTCCTCTAGCATCTTATTTTATTTAACTTTGAGTTTCCTTATCCTTATTGATGTCCATGTATTATTTATTCACTTGAGTTCAATATCCTCAGTAAAGTGCTGGACCTTCAAAAGAAATCATCAGCCACAACACAGTTCAATCAAATCTCATTTCTGCAAGTTGTCTGCTCAGGTTAAAATTAAAAGGTTATACTTATCATCTGTGGATGTGAAATGGAAACAGTGTAATCATGAAATTCCTTTTAGAAGTTGAAAGCAGAAAGCTGATGATTTTTCCATTAGTATTTTTCCTTTAAAATTATAACTTAAAACTACCTGCCAACCATGTATCTAAATTAATTTCCTACATTTCACTTTTCACACCCCAATAGAAAGTTCAAGAGAGGCTGCTAAGAGACTACATTAACCCTATGTCTGGCAACGCTTCCAGATGAAGTGTTCCCCTTTTGTCTGGGAATGCTCAAGGAGTTCTTTAAAAAGATTATTATCTCTTACCTCAGTGACTATGGCGTTTCAGTATGAAACATGTTTAATGCTGGAAATGTAAGACAACTTATCATCTCTATGCTGCATAGCCACTAAATCTTTCAGTGTCTCCAGGACACAGTCACCCAATGGATGAATCACATCCTTGTTTGTTAGCTTGAGTGGAAACTGACACCTTCCTGAGCTTGGAAGGCTAGTTTTATTTTGTTGTAGTTTAATTTTCAGGCATAAGCATAGATGAGATGGTGAACTCAAGATGTGACTGGACAGGCCGCTAGGTAATCTCATCTAGGCTCTCTTTCCCACAAAAGTTTGGACCAGATGACTGTAGAGGCTCTTTCCAACCTGGGCTTTGTGATGATTCTCCAATGAACTCTGAAAATCTGCTGACTGGATGATATGCTAAGGGTACTTGCTTTTACAGGCATCTGAGTGAGTGTAGCTGGTGGGAAGTTTTCTCATTATTCTCATAATTTTATAGGTGAAGATTTTTGTCTTTGCTTCATGTTATGGGAGGATCCTTTAATATTGGTAACTTTTAATAACAGAGAATATAGCCTTTATATTGTCATAATATATTTTCTATTGTAAATGCACACAAGAAACTTTCAATGTGGCCTGGGTTCAGCAGTAGCAGTCATTTTTTTTTTTTCTTTTTTCCCTTCTTGGTAGCTGGTGCAGCACTGTGTTTTTGATTTTGAGCCTGGGAACAGCGCTGATAACACCAGTGTTTTCAGTTACTGCTTGGTGATGTTTAGGCTGGCCAAGGACTTGCTGAGTCTCATGCTCTGCCAGGGAAGGGTGGAAGCCGGGGGGAAGCAGAAACAGGACACCTGATCCAAACTGACCAAAGAGGTTATTCCATACCACAGCAGGTCATGTCCAGGCTGAAAAAGAACTGGGGGGGGGGGGGGCGGAACCCGGAAGAGGGGTGGGTTTAGTTCACAGCTCGGTCGTCGAGTGGTGAGCAGTTCTGTCCTCTTCCCTTGTATTTCTCTCATTATTATTATTATTGGTGGTGGTAGCAGTGGTTTGTGTTGTACCTTGATTGCTGGGCTGTTCTTATCCCGACCCATGGGAGTTGCGTTCTTTCGATTCTTCTTCCCCCCGCCCCCCCCCCCCCCCCCCCCCCGGAATGGGGGGGAAGAAAAAACTCTTCCCTTGTACTTTTCTCTTGTCATTATTATTATTGGTGGTAGCAGTGGCGGTTTGTGTTACACCTTAGGTGCTGGACTGTTCTTATCTCAACCTGTGGGAGTTGCATTCTTTCGATTCTCCTTCCCATCCCTCCAGGAGTGGAGGGAAGAAAGAGGGGGAAGTGAGTGAGTGAGCAAAACTGTTTGTGTCTGAGAAGCTTAAACCACGACAGTTCTTTTTGGCGCACAACGTGGGGCACAAAGGGTTGAGATAACGACAGGATTAATAGCCACTTGTCACAATGCTGATTTATTGGCTCTCAAGGTTGTTGCTCTGGTTCTCACCGGTTCAGCGTGTGTTACTTCACTTACAGACGGTAATTTTTATCTTAACATTTCTCAGGGAAGGGTTTTGGGTTAAGGCTCTTATTGCATTGTACTTTATTGCACTGTGTTTTGAAACAATAGACTCAGTGATCCTGAAACTGACCCGGTTTTTGTTCCCAATGTGGTCACCAGGTCTGTACTTTGGGAAGTATATAATGGGGGTGTTTAGGAATTATACATCTTTTTTCACCTCCTGGGGTGGTCAGCCTGTGAAGGAGACATTCTTTTATGCTCCCAGCCCCCCTACCAGACCGTTTACATCATCTTTCATGAATTCTGAAGGTTTTGAATGGCCCTTAGACACCCTTGAGACCTGCCTGCTGGTTGTGATGGGGATCGCCATGTTGGCGCACATATCGAGTGTGCTTTATTCACGACCATTTCGTTTGGTCCCGAGAGTTATGCAGAGTTGGGTTTGGGCCTTGTCTAGGATTAAACAACGATATAGGAGGTCCAAGGGATTTTCCCCGAGGCTGGATAGTCATGAGTGGCAGGGTGTGTGGGATAGCATGGGCAAGTATCTAAGCCAGTGGGCCCCTCCAGTGCTTTGGAACTTCACCAATGAACATATGCAAAATCCAGATAAATTAGTAGAACACTTAAAGGAGGTGTGTTGACATTCTGGTCACACCAGAGATGGACAGATCATGGCTACATGCTGGGGTTTGGCTTATGCTTACAGAGCCCTGTTCAACACCATCCAGCACCTTCAAAAGGAAAAAAATGCCCCTGGATCTGAGGGTGGAGTAATGGACAGCGCAGCTACTCCAGCTCCAAGTACAGCAGCTACACCACCCCCAGGGACAAGTACAGCAGCTACCCAAACTTCAGCCGTAATGGACAGCACAGCTGCTCCAGCTACAAGCACAGCAGCTACACCACCACCAGCGACAAGTACAGCAGCTACTCAAACCACAGTGATAATCACCGCAGCTAAACCAGAGGACCACCTTGTACCAATACCGGTTGCCCCTGTACGCAGGAGGAAAACCAAAAAAGAGGAAAGGAAGATGAAGCAAGATGAAGAAACAACGTACTCACCACCTGGGACAGCATCTGACCAGGAGTCATCATCACATAACGAAGAAGAAGAAGAAGAGGTAACTTCCCGATTGCGGACCTCGACCGAGCTACGGAATATGAGAAAGGACTTTACCCGTCAGCCAGGGGAGCACATCATCACCTGGTTGCTCCGATGCTGGGACAACAGGGCCGATGGTCACGAACTAGAAGGTAGTGAAGCCAAACAGCTGGGATCACTTGCTAGGGAAGGGGGAATTGACAAAGCAATTGCAAGAGAGAAACGGTCCCTCAGCCTTTGGAAGCGGCTCTTGGCAGCTATGAAAGATAGATTTCCATACAAGGATGATGTTATGAGTCGTTCGGCTAAGTGGACTACTATAGAAAAGGGCATCCAGTCTTTGAGGGAATCAGCCATTGTAGAGATGATCTACAATATCAAGCCGAATAATGGGGATATACCCATAGATCCAGATGAAGTCGAATGTACACGACCCATGTGGCGGAAGTTTACACGGAATGCACCCCCATCATATGCCCACTCATTGGCAACAGTAACCTGGAATGACATAATACCACCAACAGTGGATGAAATGATTCATAAACTCCGAGAGTTTGAAGACAATCTCACCCCTTCCATCATCTCAGCTGTGGAAAAACTGTCCCAGGACCTCAAACAATTAAGAGACGATCTATCCAGCTCCTCACGTGTACCAACACACGTCTCAGCTATTAACAAAAGGTGCCCTACAGTTCGAGAGAGAAGATATAGAAGGTATACACCACGGGCCACCTTCTGATTTTACCTGCGGGATCACGGAGAAGATATGACGAAGTGAGATGGAAAACCTACTTCAGTTTTGGAGGAACGGGTGCAAGAATTGAAGAGGAGAGCAAGAGTCAAGGCTGATAACCCCATGAAGGCTGTGGCTTCAGTCTCTGTTGAGCAGATTCCTAGATGGAGTGGAAGAGCTGATTTTACTGCAGCTCCTGTGATAACGAAGAATAATCCCTTTCTATGAGACTTAAGCGTCCAACGCTGTGATGACCATTAGGGAGGCCCTGCCTCCAGCCAGGTGGAGGTAGGGGACAATCGGATTTACTGGACTGTGTGGATCAAATGGCCTGGCACATCAGTCCCACAGAAGTATAAGGCTCTAGTAGACACCGGTGCACAGTGTACCCTGATGCCATCAAGCTGTCAAGCGGTGGAACCTGTTTATATTTCTGGAGTGACAGGAGGATCCCAAGAGTTGACTGTACTGGAGGCTGAAATCAGCCTGACTGGGAGGGAATGGCAAAAACACCCCATTGTAACTGGCCCAAAGGCTCCATGCATCCTTGGCATAGATTACCTCAGGAGAGGGTACTTCAAAGACCCAAAAGGGTACCGATGGGCTTTTGGTATTGCTGCTTTGGAGACAGAGGAAATTGAGCAGCTGTCCACCTTGCCTGGTCTCTCAGAGGATCCTTCTGTTGTGGGGTTGCTGAAGGTAGAGGAACAACAAGTGCCAATCGCAACCACAACAGTGCACCGGTGGCAATATCGCACCATATGGCCAGTGCGAAAGTCTAACGGGGAGTGGAGATTAACAGTAGACTATCGTGGCCTGAACGAAGTTACACCACCCTTGAGTGCTGCTGTACCGGACATGCTAGAACTGCAGTATGAACTGGAGTCAAAGGCAGCCAAGTGGTATGCCACAATTGATATTGCCAATGCATTTTTCTCGATTCCTCTGGCAGCAGAGTGCAGGCCACAGTTCGCTTTTACTTGGAGGGTCATCCAGTACACTTGGAACCGACTGCCCCAGGGTGGAAACACAGCCCTACTATCTGCCATGGACTGACCCAGACTGCACTGGAACAAGGGCAAGCTCCAGAACACCTGCAGTACATTGATGACATTATTGTGTGGGGTGATACAATGGAAGAAGTCTTTGAGAAAGGGAGGAAAATAATCCAAATCCTGCTGAAAGCCGGTTTTGCCATAAAACGGAGTAAGGTCAAGGGACCTGCACAGGAGATTCAATTTTTGGGAATAAAATGGCAAGATGGACGTCGCCAGATCCCCACAGATGTGATCAACAAGATAACAGCAATGTCTCCACCAACTAACAAGAAAGAAACACAAGCTTTCTTGGGTGTTGTGGGGTTCTGGAGAATGCACATCCCAAATTACAGTTTGATTGTAAGCCCTCTCTATCATGTGACCCAGAAGAAAAATGATTTTAAATGGGGCCCTGAGCAACAACAAGCCTTTGAGCAAATTAAACAAGAGATAGTTCATGCTGTAGCCCTCGGACCAGTCCGGACTGCGCCAGATGTGAAAAATGTATTGTACACCGCAGCCGGGGAGAATGGGCCTACCTGGAGCCTCTGGCAGAAAGCTCCAGGGGAGACTCAAGGTCGACCCCTCAGCTTTTGGAGTCGGGGATACAGAGGATCTGAGGCCAGCTATACCCCAACTGAAAAGGAGATACTGGCAGCCTATGAAGGGGTTCGAGCTGCTTCGGAAGTGATTGGCACTGAAGCACAGCTCCTCCTAGCACCCCGGTTGCCCGTGCTGGGATGGATGTTCAAAGGCAGAGTCTCCTCTACACATCATACAACTGATGCTACATGGAGTAAGTGGGCTGCACTAATTACACAACGAGCTCGAATAGGAAATCCCAGTCGTCCAGGAATTCTAGAAGTCATCATGGACTGGCCCGAGGGCAAAGATTTTGGAATGTCACCAGAGGAGGAGGAGGTGATGCGTGCTGAAGAGGCCCCACCATTCAATGAATTGTCAGAAAGTGAAAAGCAATATGCCCTGTTTACTGATGGGTCCTGTCGCATTGTGGGAAAGCATCGTAGATGGAAGGCAGCTGTATGGAATCCTCGATGACAAGTTGCAGAAACTGCTGAAGGAGAGGGTGAATCGAGTCAGTTTGCCGAGGTGAAAGCCATCCAGCTGGCCTTGGACATTGCTGAACTAGGGAAATGGCCAGTACTTTATCTTTATACTGACTCATGGATGGTGGCGAATGCCCTGTGGGGGTGGTTGCAGCAATGGAAGCAGAGCAACTGGCAATGCAGAGGTAAAGCCATCTGGGCTGCTGCACTGTGGCAGGATATTGCTGCCCGGGTGCAAAACCTGGTGGTCAAGGTACGCCACATAGGTGCTCATGTACCCAAGAGTTGGGCCACAGAGGAGCACCAGAACAACCAGCAAGTGGATAAAGCTGCTCAGATTGAAGTGGCTCAGATGGACTTAGATTGGCAACATATGGGTGAATTATTTTTGGCCCGGTGGGCCCATGACACTTCAGGCCATCAGGGCAGAGATGCAACATACAGATGGGCTCGTGATCGAGGGGTGGACTTAGCAATGAACACTATTGCCCAGGTTATTCATGACTGTGAAACATGTGCTGCAATTAAGCAAGCTAAACGGCTAAAGCCTCTTTGGTATGGAGGACGATGGCTGAAGTACAAATATGGGGAGGCCTGGCAGACTGATTATATCACACTCCCACCAACCCGCCAAGACAAGCGCCATGTGCTTACCATGGTGGAAGCAACCACTGGATGTCTGGAAACATATGTTGTGCCCCATGCCACTGCCCGGAACACGATCCTGGGCCTTGAGAAACAGATTTTGTGGTGACATGGCACCCCAGAGAGAATTGAGTCAGACAATGGGACTCATTTCCAGAACAACCTGATAGACACTTGGGCCAAAGAGCATGGCATTGAGTGGGTATATCACATCCCCTACCATGCACCAGCCTCTGGGAAAATCAAACTTTACAATGGGCTGTTAAAAACTACACTGAGAGCAATGGGTGGTGGGACTTTCAAACATTGGGATACACATTTACCTAAGGCCACCTGGTTGGTCAACACCAGAGGATCTGTTAACAGGGCTGGTCCAGCCCAGTCAGAACTTCTACATAGTGTGGAGGGGGACAAAGTTCCTGTGGTGCACATAAAGAATTTGCTGGGGAAGACAGTCTGGGTTATTCCCACTTCAGGTAAAGGCAAACCCACTCGTGGGATTGCTTTTGCTCAGGGACCCGGATATACTTGGTGGGTAATGCGGGAAGATGGGGAGGTCCGATGTGTACCTCAAGGGGATTTGATTTTAGGGGAAAATAGTCAATGAACTCAATTGTATGCTGTTGCCTGCTATGTAATACTTTTATAGACCACCAACTAGATGTCCTCAGGTCACCAGTGACTGGCTCTCTGACCGTCTTCCCAACAAAGAATGAACTTTAATGAAACTGGATGAGTTCTGCAGTAAAGGAACGACCAGCATCAGCAGGCAACCATCCAGCACTGCACATGGCCTCCCCTGCTCTGAATGACTGTTACAAGAGATGGAGCTTGACGTCGCGGACTGAATGGACTCGGAAGCTTTGTAGGGATTGATCCATGCACTGAGGGATGAACTGTCTCCTTCTGTGTGTGTGTGTGGATGTATACATATATATATATATGATGGTATATTGAAAATGTGGGATCTGAGCGTGACGTGAATGGTATGGAATAAGGGGTGGAATGTCCTGGGTTCAGCAGTAGCAGTCATTTTTTTTTTTCTTTTTTCCCTTCTTCGTAGCTGGTGCAGTGCTGTGTTTTTGATTTTGAGCCTGGGAACAGCGCTGATAACACCAGTGTTTTCAGTTGCTGCTTGGTGATGTTTAGGCTGGCCAAGGACTTGCTGAGTCTCATGCTCTGCCAGGGAAGGGTGGAAGCCGGGGGGAAGCAGAAACAGGACACCTGATCCAAACTGACCAAAGAGGTTATTCCATACCACAGCAGGTCATGTCCAGGCTGAAAAAGAACTGGGGGGGGGGGCCGGAACCCAGAAGAGGGGTGGGTTTAGTTCACAGCTCGGTCGTCGAGTGGTGAGCAGTTCTGTCCTCTTCCCCCTCTTCCCTTGTATTTCTCTCATTATTATTATTATTGGTGGTGGTAGCAGTGGTTTGTGTTGTACCTTGATTGCTGGGCTGTTCTTATCCCGACCCATGGGAGTTGTGTTCTTTCAATTCTTCTTCCCCACCCCACCCCCACCCCCCCCGCCGGAGTGGGGGGGAAGAAAAAACTCTTCCCTTGTATTTTCTCTTGTCATTATTATTATTGGTGGTAGCAGTGGCGGTTTGCGTTACACCTTAGTTGCTGGACTGTTCTTATCTCAACCTGTGGGAGTTGCATTCTTTCGATTCTCCTTCCCATCCCTCCAGGAGCGGAGGGAAGAAAGAGGGGGAAGTGAGTGAGTGAGCAAAACTGTTTGTGGCTGAGAAGCTTAAACCACGACACAATGTAAAACATATATCACTCTAACAAAAATAAATACGTGAAAGTTGAACTTCTTCATCATTGTCATACAATGCAGAGAACTTCACCACAGTCACTGGCTGGATCCTTTATTTCATAATATGAACCCCTCCATGGGTGAAATAACGTGTGTAATAGCTCCAGAAAGAAATGAGCTCAAGGTTAGCAGGTCTTTTGCCTAGCTACATGGTATAGGCAGTTTATCACCAGGACCAGCCTGAGCAGCTGCCTGTCCTAGTGTTATCTGTGCTAGGATGATGACTATGCGTCCCTGATGAGCAAGGAGTTATGTGCTGAAGAGCATGTCTTCCAGGCAGCTGAAACCAGGTTGAAGAAAGGGTACGATGGGAACCTCAGGAAGTTCTATAAAGACAAATGTGAAAACATGCACCTGTGATGGAATAATCCTGTGCAGTTTTACAAGCTGTGGAGTCAAGTGTTTGGAAAGCAGCTATACAGGAAAGGACTTGAGCGTCCTGGTGTACATGAAATGGAATGTGAGTCAGCAGTGTGTCCCTGGGGCTATGAAGGTTAAGCACATTCTAAGCTGTATTAGTAGAAGTATAGCCACTGTGCTGGGAAAAGCCTTTGCTGAGTTCTTGTGAAAGCACACCTGGAGAACTGTGCCCAGTTTTGGACTCCCTGGTGCAAGAATGCTTAGATAAACTGGAGAGTCAGCCATGGTGACTGTAGGACTGGTGCGCATAATGCATGAAGAGACAGAAAGAGCTGGGTTTGTGCAACCTGAAGAACAGTCTGAGGGGGAATCTAAATTCTGTCTTCAAGTACATAGCAGCTTTTGAGAGGACAGACTTCCTGGAAAGAGACAGCGAAAGTAAAAGTGACAACAGTCACAGGCTGCAGCAAGGGAAATTCTGACAGAATTTCAGACAAGCAGTATTCACAGTGAAGTTGCTCAAACATTAAACTAGGTTGCTTAGTGAGGCTGTGAAACCTTTACCCTTGAATATCTTCAGAACTTGACTGGGCAAAGCTCTGAGCAACCTGATCTAACTTTGAAGCTAACAATGGGTTCAGCTCCAAAGGTTCTTTCAAATGTAAATTATTCTATGGTTCTATGAGTTTTGGGGCATGAATGAGCTAGTAATATATGATTAATGTATACTCACAGTATTTTCTGGTTTGAGACAACTTACTAGCTGGTCACAGCCCTTCATGGATGTGACAGTACCATTCTAATCCAGAGCAGCTCAGAGGCATTATTTCTGTTACAGATTCATTCCACCATTAAGAATATGTCATCCCCCAATTCTCTGACTAATAAAAATTAATGATTTTGACTTCTGCCAACATCATGCAGCTCTTAACAAATAATGGGCTGTACACAGGACCACCCTCATGGTCATGCATCTCTATTGAAGCTAACAGAAATTAAGAGAAACTGGGGACAACAGTCTGGTTTAAAAAGCTCATGTAAGTTTCCAGTTTCTTTACCTGAAGATACTAATTGTGAAAGAAAAACTAATAATCTAATGATTGATTACCTTCCTAGAATAGCTCAACAGTTTTACAGCCAGTTTTTGTAGTCTTTAGACTTTCAGCAGTGTATATATTTAATTGTGGGTGTTTCAGTTATTTACCACAGCATTTTTTTTTTTCTTCTTCTTTTTATAGGATGCAGCAAACATATTAGAAGTCTCAAAACTGGAGACATTGCAGCTATAGAAGTCTATTTTCTCATTTGTGTTTTGGCATGAGTACCAAGAGACCACTGTGAGTGAAATTTATTGTTCTCTGATGGGCACTCTCCTGACAATAAAGGGAATAGCTTCTATTCTGAAATAAATGTTTACAATTTTCTGCTTCTCTTTCAAATACAAAGAACACATCCTTATAATTCACAAAACCAATTGCTAGATATTCCTTCAATTTTGTTCATTCACTGGTACTTGCAAATAACACTATTTTTGTTAGATTAATTTTAATGAGAGTAGCTGTTTCATTGGAAGACTCTAAGTTGTAGGTCACCTTTCTCAAAATAAAAGAAAAACTCAACCAATTGTCATGACAAAATATTTTTTTGTAAGCAGACCTGCTGATGACAGGCCATGTATTAGAGTTGCACTAGCTCTCATAAAATTTTTTGGGGGCCAGGTAAGAATTTTTTATGCCAGATAAGGGGCATAAAATGGTTCAAATGGAAATCTACTAATTTACAGTAGCTGGCAAATTTGTCTATGTCGTGGTTTAAGCTCTATAACTCATGCAGTCGCTCTCTCACTCACTTTCCTCTCTTTCTTCCCTCCGCTCCTGGAGGGATGGGAAGGAGAATTGAAAGAATGCAACTCTCACAGGCTGAGATAAGAACAGTTTAGTAACTAAGGTATAACACAAACCACTACTGCTACCACTACTACTAATAATAATGACAAGGCAAATACAAGGAAAGGGTACAATTGCTCACCACCCAGACCGATCAAGCAGTGCACCCTCCACCATGCACCCCCACTCTTCCGGGTCTCTGCTCTCCATTTTTACATCCTGGACATGACGTGCTGTGGTATGGAATAACCTCTTTGGTTAGTCTGGGTAAGGTGTCCTGTCTCTCCTTCCTCCCGGCTTCCCCTCCTCCCTGCCAGAGCATGAGACTCACAAAGTCCTTGGCCAGACTAAACATTACCAAGCAGTAACTGAAAACACTGGTGTTATCAGTGCTGTTCCCAGGCCCAAACTCAAAACCAGAGCACTGCACCTGCTACCAAGAAGGAGAAAAATGACGGTTACTGCTGAACCCAGGACAGTCTATGATGAAGCTAATTGTTTAGAGAACACATAGCTGAAGCTAGAACAAATTTTCATTATTTTTTCCAATGATCAATGCCTTTAATAATGTTATTTCCACATTTCAGCTTTTCTGAAAAAGCCCCAAACCCTCACCATGTCTTTTAAGGACAGGAAAAGGTAATTTTCCCATTGTCTGTGTTCACATGACCCTTTTTATTTGAACAGTTCATATGTTTGAGCAAGTAACTATAACAATATTACTGAAATTCAAAAGGGCAACAAAACCAGAAATAACTTTGAAGTACCAATCTCTGTTGAAGTATTCAGAAATTCAAAACAAGAAACCAAGTCAACTCTCTCTGTCTTTCAGTTTAGTTTTCTAATCCTTTCTAATCTCTCTCTGATTATTTCTGTTAAGCCATTTCAGTTAATTCTACCATTTACGTAATTTTTTATTTCCTAAAATATAAAAAAACCATGTTGATTCTTTCCTGTGCAGTGATGAAATTTGATACTAACCTGGAGTACATTAGAGGGGAACATGTTGGGTCGGGATTGAAATCGGGGTTTCAGGAGTGAAAAAACTCTCATCAGTTCCAAAAACTTCCTCGTCAGCACCAGTTTGAGGTACTGATAGCTCTGTTTAGTGGCACAGCAAAACATGCTGGTCTAGAATTTATACTCTGGTAATCTCAACACAGTGTTCCAGCCTGTGCTAGGCAGAATCTCATTTACCTGCATTTTGGAGTATAGAAGCAAATTCCCAGGCTTAGAAGGGAAAAACTCTATGATTAGAGCTGAGACAGGACTTGTATATGCTGATGTTACATCCTCAAAATATGAGGGATAGCAAGTGGAATGAAGAGGGTTGGCAGCAGAGAGGCTTCAGACTGTCCATAAGGGCATTGTTGAATTCCCATTTGGACCACTTTGTATGATCACACAACATAGTAATATAACTGTTGAGATCAATCACCTAAGTGTAAATTTGTTGAAAAGTCTGCAATTCTATCAGACTCATGGAATATGTTCATATACTTTCCAACACACTACTTAGTCTTTGATATCACGATTTATCATTTATAATTTAAAAGTTAGTTCATTTCATTCCATTCTCAAAGCTGGTGTCTAGCTGTCAGTAATCAGAGGAGGAACTCCGTGCAGAAGTGTTTTTTCCAGGCTGGGTTGTAGCTACAATTTTACACTTCCAGTGGAAGAATTTACAGGCTAAAGAATTGTTTAGTTAGCTTTATTACAATACAGCATTTTGCAAAACTGTTGTTTGATTCTTGATATTAAAATTGAAATCTTTGCAAGTAAGACTAATAATATCTTTTCTGAAATTAAAAAAAAAAAAAATCACACAGGCTAACACTTATTTTAAATTCCATTGACATCCAGTATTTCCTCTTATCCCTTTTCAATTGACTTATTTTAGAGCCACCTTGGATGCAGTTGTGTCGGGAGCTAGACTAAATTACTTGACTTATGTCAAGACTTATGTCCATTATGTTAATGGACATAAATGTCCAGATGGAGACCAGTAACGAGTGGTGTCCCTCAGGGATCGGTGTTGGGGCCAGTCTTGCTCAACATCTTTGTCGGTGACATGGACAGTGGGATTGAGTGCGCCCTCAGCAAGTTTGCCGATGACACCAAGCTCTGTGGTTCAGTTGATACGCTGGGGGGAAGGAATGCCATCCAGAGGGACCTTGACATGCTTGTGAGGTGGGCTGATGCCAACCTGATGAAGTTTAACCATGCCAAGTGTAAGGGCCTACACCTGGGTCGGGGCAATGCCAGGCACAGCTACAGGTTGGGCAGAGAAGAGATTCAGAGCAGCCCTGCAGAGAAGGACTTGGGGGTGCTGGTTGATGAGAAAATGAACACGAGCCAGCTGCAGTGTGTGCTCATAGCCCAGAAAGCCAACTGTATCTTGGGCTACATCAAAAGGAGCGTGACCAGCATATCAAGGGAGGTGATCCTGCCCCTTTGCTCGTGTGAGACCTCACTTGGAGTATTGTGTACAGTTCTGGTGTCCTCATCATAAGGATATGGAGCTGTTGGAGCAAGTCCAGAGGAGAGCCATGAGGATGATCGGGGGATCAAGCATCTCCCGTACGAAGACAGGCTAAGAAAGTTGGGGCTGTTCAGCCTGGAGAAGAGAAGGCTGCATGGAGACCTCATCGCAGCCTTCCAGTATCTCAAGGGGACTATAGGGATGCTGTGGAGGGACTCTTCATTAGGGACTGTAGAGGTCAGACAAGGAGTAACAGGTTAAAACTGAAAGAGGGGAAGTTTAGATTGGATATAAGGAAGTTCTTTACTGTAATGCTGGTGAGGCACTGGAATGGGTTGTCCAAGGAAGTTGTGAGTGCTCAATCCCTGGTAGTGTTCAAGGCCAGGTTGGACAGTGCCTTGGGTGACATAGCCTAGTGTGGGGTATCACTGCCCATGGCAGGGGGGTTGGAACTAGATGATCTTAAGGTCCTTTCTAACCCTAACTATTCTATGATTCTATGATTCTATGACTTATGTCCATTTCCTCCTTGTCATGGACAAATAATATTTTAATGGTCTCTCCACTTCATGCTTTCTGAGATACTGCTTTTAACACTGCATAAAGGAAATAGAGCCGAGAGCAAGACCTTGGCATACTCTAGTATAACTTCTGATCTGGAGCCTGGAAGATGCGGCTTTGGACAAATTTTTTTCCTCCTACAGCACAGAAGGACAGCCGTAGACTGTCTAGCTTGGTAAAATAGGAAGTTACGTATTTTTACAGATTTATGTTTAATACTGAAAAGCTTATAAAAGGTTCATTTTAAGGGTAAGTTAATCAATCAAAATCCTAGATACTTTAAAATTTTAGCCATCCCATAGTTAATGTGAACTTGAAGCGGCTAAAATAAAAATCTGTTGTCCCCACCCAGAAATGCTTTGCTGTCCCGCAGGGGGCTAATGAGCAAACAAGCACCAGAAACAGCTGGCTGATGTACTGGTAAAGAAGATCACTACTGGTACTGCAAGGAAAAAGCGGCGCATCATAGTAGTAGGGGACTCTACTTTGAAAGGAACAGAAGCACCCATCTGTTTACCTGACCCAGTCTCAAGGGAGGTGTGCTGCCTACCAGGGACACGGATCACGGATGTTGCAGAGAGGCTGGCTGCTCTAGTCAGTCCGTCTGACTATTACCCACATCTAGTGATCCATGAGGGTGCTACTGATATAGATAGCAGTAGCCCAGGGAACATAAAGAAGGACTACAGAGCCCTGGGGGAGGTGGTTAGGGACTCTGAAGCTCAGATTATCTTTTTGTCAATTCTCCAGGATACAGAGGAGGACCTTAAAGAGGCTAGGAAGATTGGCCAGGTTAACAAATAGTTAGAAGGGTGGTGCCATAACCAGGGCTTTGGGTACCTTGAACACGGGACTCAATTTAGTAGGTCGGGTCTACTGGCGGCTGGTGGAGCTGGTCTGACAAAGAAGGGGAAGAGTGGATTTGGTAGGAGGCTTGCCAGGCTGGTCAAGGATGCTTTAAACTAGATATGTTGGGGGAGAGGGACATCCTACTATCCCAACACACTGTCCTGGGTTCAGCAGCAGCAGTCATTTTTCTCCTCCTTACTAGCTGGTGCAGTGCTGTGTTTTTGACTTTCAGCCTGGGAACAGCACTGAAAATACCGATGCTTTCAGTTGCTGCTCAGTAATGTTTACTCTGACCAAGGACTTTATGAGCATCATGCTCTGCCAGGGAGGAGGGGAAGCTGGGAGGAAGCAGAGACAGGACACCTGACCCAAACTAACCAAAGAGGTATTCGATAACACAGCACGTCATGCCCAGTATATAAACTGGGGAGAAGTTACCTGGAAGGGGTAGATCACTGCTCGGTCGGGCTGGGTATTGGTCAATGGGTGGCGAGAGGTTATATTTTATTCCCTTGTTAATTCCCTTATCATTATTATTATTATTGGCAGCAGTAGTGCTTTGTGTTATACCTTAATTACTGGACTGTACTTATCTCAACCTGTGGGAGTTTCATTTGTTCTATTCTCCTCCCCATCCCACCGGGAACGGGGTGGGGGGGTGGGGAGCAAGGGTGAGGGAGTGAGAAACAGACTGCGTGGTTTTCTGAGTTATGGCTGGGCTTAAATTACGACACACACCCAGTCAGTCGCCGGCACCTATAATAAATGCTCAGCAATGTAGAGATATTCCAGCTGCTCCAGCCAATAAGCTGGCTTCACTTGGAGCTCGGCTCAGATGCCTCTATACAAATGCCCATAGCATGGGGAACAAACAAGAGGAATTAGAGATGTGTGGACGTCTATGGGGGTATGATGTAATAGGCATCACAGAAACATGGTGGGATGGCTCCTATGAGTGGTGTGTTGGAACGGAAGGTTACAGGCTCTTTAGGAAGGGCAGGCCCAGCAGATGGGGAGGGGGAGTTGCTATTTATGTTAGGGATAGTCTGGAGAGTATGGAACTCTGTTTGGGGACAGGTAAGCAGTCGACAGAGAGTTTGTGGGTCAGGGTTAAAGGGAGAACAGCGATGGGTGACATTATTATGGGGATCTGTTACAGACCGCCTGACCAAGGGCACTTGCTGGACAAAGCGCTCCATACGCAGATAGGAGCAGCCTCACACTCGCAGGCCCTTGTTCTCATGGTGGACTTCAACCACCCTGATATCTGTTGGAATGACAGTATGGCCCGGCACAAGCAATCCAGGAGGCTCCTCGATTGTGTGGAAGACACCTTCCTTCTGCAAGTAATAGAGGAGCCGACAAGGAGAGGTGCCATGCTTGACCTCGTCCTCACCAACAGGGAAGGGCTGGTTGGAAATGTGACGCTGCAGGGTAGCCTTCGCTGCAGCAATCACGAGATGCTCAGGACAGTGAGAAGAGCGTGCAGCAAGCTCACTGCCTTGGAATTCAAGAGAGCAGACTTTGGTCTCTTCAGGATTCTGCTTAGTGAGGTTCATGGGATATAGCCCTAGAGGGCAGGGAGGCCCAAGACTGTTGGTTGGTATTCAAGGATCACTTACTATGAGCTCAGGAGTGTTGCATCCCAAATAGAGGGAAGTGCAGCAGAAAGGGGCAGGAGACCTTCTTGGATGGATAAGGAGCTGCTGAGCAAAATTCGAAGGACAAAACAGGCTTATAAAAGGTGGAAGCAAGGAAAGGCAGCCTGGGAAGAATACAGGGATGTTGTCCAGGAAGTTGGGGACCAGGTTTAGGAAAGCTAAGGCCCACTTAGAATTAAACTTGGATAGGGATCTTACACATAACAGGAAGGGATTTTCAGGTACATAGCTAATAGAAGGCAGACTAGGGACAACGTAGGCCCCCTCCGGTAGCTACCAGGAGAACTGGTTACCCTGGATTTAAAGAAGGCTGAGGCTCTTAATGACTTCTTTGCCTCAGTCTTTACCGGCAAATGCTCTGACCACACCACCCAAGTCTTGGAAGGCAGACGCAGGGACAGTGAGGGTGGGAACCCTGGGCCCACTGTGGGGGAGGGTCTTGTTCGGGACCACCTTAGGAACCTGAATGTATACAAGTCCATGGGACCGGATGAAATCCATCCACAGGTCCTGAAGGAGCTGGCAAATGAAGTTGCTAAGCCACTGTCCATCATCTTTGAAAAATCATGGCAGTCAGGTGAAGTTCCCGATGACTGGAAAAAGGGAACTATAACCCCCATTTTTAAGAAGTGGAAAATAGGTGAGCTGGGGAATTACAGACCAGTCAGTCTCACCTCTGTGCCTGGCAAAATCTTGGAGCTGATTCTCCTGGAAGGCATGCTAAGGCACATGAAAACCAACAAGGTGCTTGGTGACAGCCAGCATGGCTTCACTAAGGGGAAATCCTGCCTGACCAATCTGGTGACCTTCTCTGAAGGGGCTACGGAACTGATGGACAGGGGCAGAGCAGTTGATGTCATCTACCTGGACTTGTGTAAAGCCTTTGACACTGTCTCCCATGACATCCTTCTCTCTAAGTTGGAGAGACATCAATTTGATAGGTGGACCACTCAGTGGATAAAGAACTGGTTGGATGGGCGCACGCAAAGAGTTGTGCTCAATGGCTCAATGTCCAGCTGGAGACCAGAAATGAGTGGTGTCCTTCAGGGATAAGTGTTAGGAGTGGTCTTGTTCAACATCTTTGTCGGTGACATGGCATTGAGTGCACCCTCAGCAAGTTTGCCGATGACACCAAGCTCTGTGGTTCAGTTGATACGTTGGAGGGACGGAATGCCATCCAGAGGGACCTTGACACACTTGTGAGGTGGGCTAATGTCAACCTTATGAACATGAATCATGACAAACGCAAGGTCCTACGGCTGGGTCGGAGCAATGCCAGGCACAGCTACAAGTTGGGCAGAGAAGAGATTGAGAGCAGCCCTGCGGAGAAGAACTTGGGAGTGTTTGTCGATGAGAAAATGAACATGAGGCAGCAGTGTGCACTTGCAGCACAAAAAGCCAACCATATCCCGGGCTGCATCAAAAGGAGCTTGACCAGCAGGTCAAAGGAGGTGATCCTGCCCCTCTACTCTGCTCTTGTGAGACCTCAGTTGGAGTATTGTGTGCAGTTCTGGTGTCCTCAACATCAAAAGGACGTGGTACTGTTAGAACAAGTGCAGAGGAGGGCCACGAGGATGATCAGGGGGCTGGAGCACCTCCCGTATGAAGATAGGTTAAAAAAGTTGGGTCTGTTCAGCCTGGAGAAGAGAAGGCTGAGTGGAGACCCGTCCTGGGTTTAGCAGTAGCAGTCATTTTTCTCCTTCGTAGTAGCTGGTGTAGCGCTGTGTTTTTGACTTTGGGCCTGGGAACAGTGCTGATAACACCAGTGTTTTCAGTTACTGCTTGGTGATGTTTAGGCTGGCCAAGGACTTTGTGAGTCTCATGCTCTGGCAGGGAGGAGGGGAAGCCAGGAGGGAGCAGAGACAGGACACCTGCCGCAAACTGACCAAAGAGGCATTCCATACCACAGCACGGCATGCCCAGGATGGAAAATGGAGAGCAGAGTCCCGGAAGGGGTTGGGGGTTAGCTGCTGATTCGGGCTTGGTATCAGGTGGTGAGCAGTTGTATTCTCTTCCCTTGTATTTCCCTGGTCATTGTTATTATTGGTGTTAGCAGTAGTGATTTGTGTTATACCTTAGTTACCAAACTGTTCTTATCTCAACTTGTGGGAGTTGCATTCTGTTGATTTTCCTCCCCATTCCCCCAGGACTAGGGGAAGAAAGAGGGGAGACTGAGTGAGCGAACTGGGTGAGTTATAGTGGCTTAAACCATGACAAGACCTCACGGCAGCCTTCCAGTATCTGAAGGGGGACTATCGGGTTGCTTGCGATGAGCTATTCATTAGGGACTGTAGTGAGAAGATAAGGGGCAATGGGTTCAAACTTAAACAGGGGAAGTTTAGATTGGATATAAGGAAGAAATTCTTTACTGTAAGGGTGGTGAGGCACTGGAATGGGTTGCCTAGGGAAGTTGTGAATGCTCCATCGCTGGCAGTGTTCAAGGCCAGTTTGGACATAGCCTTGGGTGGCATGGTTTAGTGTGAGGTGTCCCTGCCCATGGCAGGCAGGTTGGAACTAAACGATCTTAAGGTCCTTTCCAACCCTAACTGTTCTATGATTCTGTGATTCTAAGTAATAAAATTTTCTGTTGGGTTTAGGATCACTGCTCTTGATAACAGCTTTATCCTGTTTTTCCTAAAACTTGAAAGGATACAATGGACAATAATGGGCACATAAGTTGCCCCTCCATTTTCAAGAATAAAGTGAATTCACTGATGAACTCGTTTGTTGTCATTATTTTCAGTACTTCACAGTGCAGCAAAAAGCTTACTTGAATTTCAACATGAGTAAAGAATGATAGATCTTCTCCATTAAGGACAAACTAGAAAAGAAAGTAAAGTCTTTCTTTCTCAGTCTCTTTCTTGTTCCAGGGAGACAGGAATCTGTGCAAACCCTGTAATAAATACAAATTACCTCTTTTGCAGTGCTGGTTCATCTGTGCCAGCCGAGGCCCTCTCCTCTGCCTTTGCAGGGAAGCTGCAGACTCAGGGAATCTGTTCTTTCTTATGCCTGCAGAATAATTACTTTGGAAGGCAACATAAGCACACTATAGACATGCTACTGGGGGACTTGCAGTCTTTCTGCCACAAGAAGAGTTATAAGACAATGCAGACTTGCCTGTAAGGTCTGAAGGGCTGTAAATCCAGTGTAAATTCTTCAATCATTTACAATCACATAAATGGACACAGAATTCAGCTACTGTTGTAAACATTCTGTGCTAAGTCTCTGAGAAGTGCAGCATAAAGCTGTCTAGGAAATATATTTGCACCTCTCTAGTCCAGGAGTCTTTCATCATACTCTGCAGTGAAAAAGCCAAGGAGTCTGTTGAACCTGCAGCAGGCTCATTGGCATGCCTTGGACCTTTGCCATATTACATGGAATAACTTGATCCTGGTACTATCTTCTCATCTGTGCTTTTTGCTTATGTAGGGGGTCTCATTCACCAAACCAGAACCACTTGCCACTACTGTGGTTTATAGAGCTCCTTTCAGCCCTTCAGCACTTTAACCCTATATTTAAGGATCAAGACAGAGCAGAGGACCCAATTATCTGCATATCAACTGTCTCCATGGTGGGAGAGCTGTATTTGCTTTTGTCAAACAAAAGTCTTATAGCCTTTGGTGGTAGCAGTGATTGAAAGGACCTATCTGAACATAAATTTATGTTTTAGTATCATTATCTGCCATTGTCTTTCTTAACTTTTTTTTTTTTTTTTAAATATATTAGACTAAATGCAGTTGCCAGCAAATATGCTAAGTGACAGAACCTTCTTGAAGAATTACAAGAAACAGCAGCAGAGGACATTTTTATAGTGAGAGAAGGTTCTTACTAAAAAGTTTTATCTTTTAGGCATACTGGTGTGTTTCATCACCTCTTTCATATAAAAGGTAAAAAGAATATTTACATAAGAGAAAAAAAAAAAGACATTTTAGATCCTCATTTGTTCATATTATGAGTTTCCCTTCCCCTCTAAAATACTGAAAATAAGTTTAAGAACATAAGTTTACTTACCCTGCTCTCCTGGATTTGTAAAATATGAACATTGGTGGTTTTTGTTTTGGCTATAAAAAAGCAACAGAAGAAACCATTAATTCTTTTACTCTTGTGAGAAATAGTTAACAAAGTGTCCTGGGTTCAGCAGTAGCAGTCATTTTTCTCCTTCGTAGTAGCTGGTGTAGCGCTGTGTTTTTGACTTTGGGCCTGGGAACAGTGCTGATAACACCAGTGTTTTCAGTTACTGCTTGGTGATGTTTAGGCTGGCCAAGGACTTTCTGAACCTCATGCTCTGGCAGGGAGGAGGGGAATCCGGGAGGAAGCAGAAATGGGACACCTGACCCAAACTAACCAAAGAGGTTATTCCATACCACAGCACGTCATGCCCAGGATGTAAAAAACGGAGAGCAGAGACCCGGAAGGGTGTGGGGCTCGCTGCTGGGGGGTTTGCTGCTGGGTCGGGCTTGATATCAGGTGGTGAGCAGTTGTATTCTTTTTCCTTGTATTTCCCTGGTCATTATTATTACTGGTGGTAGCAGTAGTGATCTGTGTTATACCTTAGTTACTAAACTGTTCTTATCTCAACTTGTGGAGGTTGCATTCTTTCAATTCTCCTTCCCATCCCCCCATGAGCAGGGGGAAGAAAGAGGGGGAAGTGAGTGAGTGAGAAAACTGCATGGCTGAGAGGCTTAAACCATGACACAAAGTCTACTTTAAATATTATGAAAGAGATGCAAGTGTTTGGGTTTCGGTCCAAAGTCATGTCTTTTATTATTCTTTAAATTTTAAATTTGCTTCTTTTAATTTCCTGCTAAGTTCTTTTCTTCCTCTGGAGCCTGTCTGATCTTTGGCATCAAAGATTTAAGCTCCAAAGAGTCGTAGGTCAGGTTGTTTTATACACATACAGCTGTCCCTAAGGTTAGTTACATCCTTTAGACTTCTACCTTCTACTATAAAGCACAGATACTTGGAGGAAGTAGTCTAATCTCCATTTTACACAGTGCATTACTGATAACAGCCTGAAAATTAGGTGTTTACGTTTTATGCACTAATCTCTTGATCAAAGAGCAGTGAAATGTTTGAGATAAAAAAACTTAGAACACAAACACAGAGCTGCCCAAGAGAAAAAAAATGCAAACAGTTCTGCAAAGAGAAAGCAAGTGATGTACACACTGAAGACCACCCTTCAATCAAGCAACAAAGGGAAATTCTCCTATATGAGAAAACAATAATTAGTTTATTGACTAGAATTAGGAGACTGTTGTGAAACATGCAGAAAGCCCAGGAAGGACAAAGTGATTTCTCAGAATTATAAAATAAGTATGTCAATAAATACAAGATATAACAATTTAAGAAAATGAGACTATGAAAGAAAGAAAATGTTACAATACTGATTAGTATATTTTGAGAGCAAGAAACTGGCCATTCATAATGAGATGGCAAGAGAAGAAAGTGCATGAGTAATTTGAAAGGATGAAAAAATAAAATAAATATATGATTTCTCAAAAAATACCAAATTTGTGTGACATTATTTTTAGCAATTACTTGATGTGTTGCCGAAATTTTGAAAAATCCAAAGCATATAGAATGTCATAAAAATTGACAAGTTATCAAAATTACAGTGAATGGGAATCTTTTTCGAAATTTGGGACTTTTTTGATCATCAGTATTTTAGCATATGGCAGAACACCTGCCATGTTTCTTATGAAGCTGGTTGACTGAGAATGCAGAGGATTGCTTTCCCAATTTCTTGTTCCCTGTCACTGAAGGAGGCAGCTTCTCAGCTTTCCTGGTTTTTGAGTTCCAGCTCCATAATGGTCCACCTGCCAAATATAACCAGAATCTGAGCTGGGGCATCTTGGGATGCCAGTGTTCCTGCTGACAGATCAAGCAAGAGGCTGAGGACTTGATTGACACTAGGGCAGGGCTTCCCAGTAGCACTTTATGCAGCAACTGGACAGTGAAGCAGCCAAAATCCCTCCTGGCAGAGAAAGCTCCTCAGAGCACCACTGGCCCTGTCCCTTTCTCACAGAATGCTTTGATGTTGATGGACTCAGCATACAGAAAATAACTCAGAAAATTTCCTGACAATCCTAATTTCCAGTCAACATTCTGAGTTGCATAAATATGGCTTTAAATAGGAGTGAGAGACAATGTTCCTCATAAAAGTATTTGGAAAGATAAAAGAAAAAGAGGAAGTTTTCATAAAAGAAAACCAAAGAAATATGTATTCCCCATATATCAGGACTAACTGCTGCAGAAAACAGGCATAACAGTGATTAGAATGATCAGCTGTGCATTGTGCTATTGATGGAGACAGATAACATTAGAGAAGGGATAAACTAGTAGTGTGGTATGTAATGATCTCCAGGAACTGCAAGGGGACTCTTACAAACACTGCTGATCTCCTGTTAAAGGAGAAGAAGTATATTCTACATAACAGGGACAAGAACGATCCATGAAAAAATGCTTCACTACCCTATTTCCATTCTAGCTCTTCTTTTTGAGACAGCTGTTTTTGGTATTCAAAACCCAAAGTGCACTAGAAGAACTGCAGCTGAATTCTTAACTTGATGAATTTAATCAATATAGCAGTATTTCTTTTCAGGGCAGTTGCTTATTTTGAGTGGCGCCTGCATAGCTGGAAAGATCTGCAGTAAAAGCGAATGAAAAATATTGAACTTCAGAATTCACTTTTAGGTAGAAATTTTCTCAATCACTTTAAACTGAAGAAATAGACATACTGAAATAAATCTTTATGGAACATTACACAAACAAATGTTTTTCCTTCATATTTCACTCAAGAGGCAGAAATTAAAAGTATCTTAGAAGGTATTTTTTAAGCAACAGACAATTTGCTTCATATTTGCACGAACTGTTTATTTTGGAATAACTAACCCTGCAAAAAGTGGTGGTTTGCACTAGTATGTGGAGTTTCAAGCCCCTTGCATGGCATTAACCCATTTTCTTTGCAGTCTTCTGGTTAACTCAGGCAAACATGTTGTTTCCCATATCAGCAAAACTACTCACAGGGATGCAACTAAGAAAAACTTACAGGGTCAAATGAAATGAAAATTAATCTGGCTAAATAATAAATATTTTTAACTTCTTCTTATGAGGAATTTAGAGCTTTGGGCCTTTCTCAGTTATCCATTTGGTTATTTTTCAGCTCTTAAATAGTCTGAATTTCTTTTAAATTGTTTATTTGGCTATGTATGCTGTGTTGTTTATTTTTATTCAGAGTTAAAAGATACACACTAGATTTGTTAGCAGAGCAGAAAAAGTAATTGAAAAATGGCATTATTCTATCAGCAATAAATTATAGAGAGTTTAAGTGCTAAAAATTGACAGTTGTTTAATTCAGTCAGAAAAGACACAGAGTAGTCAACATCAAAGAACGACGGGTGCCTATCCCAGTTCTAAAACTTACATCATAGGCCCACAGACCTGTTACTGAAATGCACATTTAACTTCCTTTTAATAAGGATTTCACTTATTAAAGTGTAAGCATGTAAAAACTTCATTGTTCCAGGAAGTAATGAGAAATGATCTGATGAGACAGGAAAAAGACACACTATTTTTGTGTTATAGCCTGAACAGGCTTTTCTCTGAGAGTCTAAATGAGGAGGAGCTGAGCCATGTGCACTCAGGGAAGAAAAGGTCTTTGGAGCACCACTGGAATTGTTGGGAGTACAATCTAACACTCTCATTGCAGATCTTTGTTTTACCTAACTTGGAGGAGCAGATAGTGGGGGGATGTGTATTAGCATTTGTTTGGATCAGAGATGCACCAAGCCCAAGCCAGGACGTCAGCCCACTCAAGAATGTGGGGCAGGATCAGGCCTGGTGAGGTGATCAAGGGTCAGACATGGCCCCAGGATGTGACTTCTACAACAGAACTCAAGTCTTCTGGCAATTCTTCTTGTGGCCATGTCCTAACTTATCTTCATCTTGAGGATCTTGTCCTCAAGAGACAAAAAGTCTTTGGATTACTAAACAAAGTGAAGGTGAATTTTTCAGAGGTGTACAGCATGATTAGGCTGTGTGGTCTCTGACCCTAGTGTTAAGGTGTTGTTCCAGAGGGGAATGGACCTGAGTTTCTCAAAAAATATTTCTTATCGAAGTGTTAAATTATTGAGACCTGTAACAGGTTCATTTAGTGGGACAGCTATGCAAACGTAGTTGAAAATGCAGCTACTGCAGAATCTCAAGGATGAGCTTGTTTAGATTCTACATCCTGCCTACTAGAGGAAGTAGAATTCGCAGAGGGGGGAAGAACACTGGCAGTGCTGCATTCTTATAGATGGTTTATTAGAGCATATTTGTAAGCTTTAAAATGTAATGTCATAGGGGTTTTCTTTGCCAGGTATTTCCCTTAGCTGTACCTCTGTGTCATAGCACTCCAGTTTCTCACATAGCAGATAGATGCTGTTGGCAGTTGTGTGACAGTCCAGGCCATGACTCTGATTTAAAAAAAAAAACACTTTGTTTTGACATTAGCATTCAGACAGCGTACCTGGACCACAGCCTGTCTGCTTCATACTGGGGGTTAGTTCAGGTTGGATATTAGGAAGAAGTTCTTTACTGTGAGGGCAGTGAAGCACTGGAACAGGCAGCCCAGAGAAGTGGTGAATGCTCCATCCCTGGCAGTGTTCAAGGCCAGGCTGGGCAGAGCCTTAGGCAACATGGTTTAGGGTGGGGCGTCCCTGGCCATGGCAGGGGGTGGAACTTGATGATCTTAAGGCTCTTTCCCACCCAAACCATTCTGTGATTCCGTGAGTAGACATCCATCACTTAATAGAAAAAAAGGCACAAAATATTAGATTTTGGCAAACAATTGTTTGGCACCTTACACTTACCTAACCTAAATTAGGTCACACAACTATCATTTCTCCTTGGTAAAGGAAGGGCAGAATGCAGTTTTCATGAGGTTAGGGGCATGTTCTAACATCAAAACAATGCCTTGGCCTGCTTACAGTTTGGAGAACCAGAAGCATGAAATCATTGAACTATACTTCATAGAATCATAGAATAGTTAGGGTTGGAAAGGACCTTAAGATCATCGAGTTCCAACCCCCCTGCCATGGGCAGGGACACCTCCCACTAAACCATGCCATCCAAGATTATGTCCAGCCCCACCTTGAACACCACCAGGGATGAAGCATTCACAACTTCCCTGGGCAGCCCATTCCAGTGTCTCACCACCCTTACAGTAAAGAATTTCTTCCTCAGATCCAATCTAAACTTCCCCTGGTTAAGTTTAAACCCGTTACCCCTTGTCCTCTCACTATATTCCCTAATGAAGAGTCCCTCCCCAGCATCCCTATACGCCCCCTTCAGGTATTGAAAGGCTGCTATGAGGTCTCCACATAGCCTTCTCTTCTCCAGACTGAACAGACCCAATTTTCTCAGCCTGTCTTCACACAGGAGGTGCTCCAGTCCCCTGATCATCCTCATGGCCCTCCTCTGCACTTATTCCAACAGTTCCATGTCCTTTTGATGTTGAGGACACCAGAACTGCACACAATACTCCAAGTGACGTCTCACGAGAGTAGAGTTGAGGGGCAGGATCACCTCTCTCGACCTGCTGGTCACACTCCTTTTGATGCAGCCCAGGACACGGTTGGCTTTCTGGACTGCAAGTGCACACTGCTGGCTCATGTTCATTTTCTCATCGACCAACACCCTGAGTCCTTCTGCACAGGGCTGCTCTGAATCTCTTCTCTGCCCAACCTGTAGCTGCGCCTGGGATTGCTCCGACCCAAGTGTAGGACCTTGCACTTGGCATGGTTAAACTTCATCAGGTTGGCATCAGCCCACTTGCTCATTTGCAATTAATTTTGATCACTGGGAGGACCAAAACCATATTCTTAACTTTAGACTTGTGAAGCTGCAGGAACTAGTGCTCTAACAAAATCTCACTAACCGTGTTTAACGAAGGTTGAGAGACACAAGGCTTTGTTTTCTGGGTTATTACCAAGATTAAGGTAACTCATTGTATCTGAATTTTAAATTCCTAGAGGAGAGTGAGGGGGTTAATGTTTTTACATTACCAGACTTATTGCTATAAAAAAAATGTGGAAGAAAATATTTTTATTAATAAAACAATTCATCCTGGGAATAATGACTCACCTTAAAGCTCATAAAATTAGTTGCCATAAGAAAGATTAAATATAATGCAGATTGCATGTGTTTTTCTTGTTATAGTTGCCTTGTTTACGTTTTCTTTTCTTCCGTTAGATTCCTTTGAAATAACGTCTTGGTGAGGTTCTGAGTTGAAAGCTGTCTGCACTCACTTTTACTATCTTTTTCTATGAAGCAATGACAGATGCTTTAATAAAGAATGGACAGCTGGTTTATAGACAAAAGGCACAATCAACTCAGGCTACAGTTTAAAAGTACATAAAACAGTTGTTCCCTACTAATGAATTTTAATAGTTTTGCATCTTGCACATCATACCATTCGGAATATCCATAGTTGAATGTGTATTTTGTTAATTAAATATTCCCCTTGAATTATTAAAAGAAGCAACTTGTACTTTTTCTAAAAGCTTCTTAGAAATGTTTGGATAATTGTTTTGACTTGGACTGGTTGCTTTCATCTTATTCTCTATTCTATTCTATTCTAGTTTCAAAAAAAAGTTACTCTGTATCAATTTGTCTGACACAGGAAATGACTTCTCTTCAGTTTTTTCACCATGTAGCAGTTGTTAGCTGCTTTTCATTCTAATGTTGCCTTCAATTTTCAGAGAAGCAGTAACTCTGTGAATCACAAACAGGAATACAACCATTGAAGTACCTGGAGAACATACTGGGAAGAAAGGATGCTAAAAACCTTTGTGTTTGCACTAATAAAAATGTGATGATATGAAGTGGGTAAGAATAACACAATCTTTAAGCTAATCGAGCAGAGGGACATAAATTTTCTTTGATCTAATAATCAAAGCTTTAAAGTGCTCTAAAAATAAAAATAACTCCTAGTTTTTATACTGTTTCTCCCCAGCTGGATTTAAGATAGACTACTTTCAAAATTTATTTGGAAATTAATGAAAATAATGACAATAATTTCAGTGATGAAAATAATCTGAAAATAATTTCATTTTGAAATTAAAAATAAAAGATTAAAAGGGCATTATGATTGATATAGATTCTCATTTGTCAGGAAACTAATAACTCAAATCATTAAAATTACTGACAAATGGCACTGTCATTCAGTATAACCATAACTTCAGTGTTCTCTGCATTATCAACTATTTACTGCTCTGTGTACAGCTAGTTTAAGTGGAAGATTGTATGATGGTTTTACCTCTGTAAGTACTCCAGAGGGGTAAGTTTGGTCCTATGCTTAATCAATTCAAGGGGTCAGGCTACGTATGCATATGCTACTTCTATTCAGTCATAATCTGCCTCTACTTATCTCAGCAAGTGGTCATAGAATTTTTTTCCTTAAGCCCTTCTGAGCATTTCTTGACAGAAAAGGAGAGGTATGATATCTTCATCCTTCCCAGGATGATATCTAAACAGCTTTATCCACCACTTTTTAAAGCTGTGAAGTCTTTCAGAATAAAAGCTCCATTGAGCCTGCTTCTAAAAATTTTGAAAATACTGGTTTAAACCGTCACCACTAGCATCAATGAGAATAGTTGTGAGGTGGGCTGCTAAAACCAAACTATTGCCAAATAATTTCAGAATCAGTATATTCTCATCATAGAAATGTATGGACAATATAAATATTTTTATCAATGCCAGTTAACTACATCATCAATTACTAACTAAAAACAATTTTTGCTTTTATTTTAATAGATACTATTAACCTTTTGTAATGATAGATATTGATTTTTCTCTGCAGATAAATCTAAGATGTGTTCAATAGTTATACTATTGATTTAATTTAATATTAAAAGCTTTGTCTATACATACAATGTGCTACAAGTATATTCCCTGTAAATTATGGTGTGGACTTATAAAGATATGATCACAAATGAATATACATTTCATAAGAAAAATACTAACAATATTAAAATTAATGTTAAAATTGTTACTGACTTTTATAGCACAGGATTTAATTTGCTTTATATTTAATATTTCATTTAGCTCTGCTAAATATAATACACTATATCATATGTAGTATTTAGTAAGAAACATTTTAATTTCAACAACAAATTGAAACCCATGTTATCACTGATACTTGCAAGAAATAATGAAATGCAAACAGTCATAAAGATCAAATAAAAAAAACCAAACTCAACCATTGTTTGTTTTAGAATATGAATACTGCATATTTAAATTCCCAGTCAAACAACTTCTAAATTAAAACCATTTTCAAAGTTTTGTTTTTTATTTTTTTGTTCAAGAAAATAATCTAATCTTTATTTCATCTCCATCTCAGTTTTTATTACTTTCTTCAGTTCTAAACTAAAATCTTTTATTTAGCATGTGGAAAATTTTAATATAACTCCCAAATATGTCTGGTTGAATGTCTGCAATATTAGATAGAGATTAAAGTCTATCTTTGAACCAGCTAGTTTTCTTACACATTTTTATGAATATGTAAAATGTGTTTAGAGGCATTCACTTAAGAAGCTATTTTGGAAGGCTCTAAGTCTGCATTATATACCAACTTGTTCAGAGTTACATTATCAAGAAGAGGAAAGAGGTTCAGTGACATTTTGGACATATTCCATTACCCTTTTAACATCAGACTAATATTAGAAACAGAAATGCATTTGCTAAATGTCTTTCAAGCTGCATTTATCTGCTCTTACCTCTTTCCCAGGAAGTATTTTTGCAACAGTAAGACTATTTCTTTCCTTCAATAAGCCATTCCTAATAGCACAAAAAAAGGATGTAGAAAAAGATTGCAAGAAGGAAAATTAATCGAAAACTCAAGTGCTTTTTCTCTAAAGGCTTTTTCAGTCTGATTTTATCAGCCACAGGAAGCAGCAAAAGAGATGAGAATTCTCTATTCTTCCTTGAAGTAGGACCACAGTTAAATAGGTTGGTCCACTGTCCACTAGATCTCAGAGCAAAAATGTTTTCATTTAAGTTATAACCTTCATTGTTCTTCTATAAATTTCATCCTATTGATTTTAGTCACATAATTTTGTGCCTCATTAAAATAATTACCTTATAAGAATAACCTTTTGGAGTTTTCTTAGATTTTTTTCTTTAGCTTTCACTTAAGAAACTAGATGGCTGTTCCATTTATGGCAAGTCCAACAAAGCACATATGATCAGGCTGAATACTGACCCACGTGAGTAGGACTGCTAATCATAATGGTCATTTATTATCATGATGTACGCAATAGGCATACATCTTAAAACATTTTGCATTTTAAGGCCTTAACTATTTTGCCATCCTTACCTTTAGTATCATTATTTGTATAGAGGTCTCTCCAACACAATATTTTAGGTAATGTTACACTCAGAAGAGGTTGAGTCATTCTAGATGTGGTCACAACAGAGTTATATGCACATATTACATCTTTGATATTTGCAAACACCTTTAATGTAGAGTCCCACAATATCTTAAGTAATTTTCATCTTACTATATTTAAGATATATATATTATAATCATTATTTATAATAAAATATTAAATTAATTATAATAAAATTATAATATATTATTTACTTGGTTTCTTTTGAAATTCATTATTTGCATTTTCAATTAATATTCTTCCTAACCAGAAATCAGTTATGCCTATGAAAGTGTTCTTAGCAAATCCTTTTTAACTCATACTGTCCTTCCCAAACACCTCTCAAGACAATGAAACCTGTTATTTGAGCATCTAATGTAGAAGCATATCCAGGAAAAATGGTTACCTGTCATCAAGACATTCAAAAGTCATATAACCCGAGGATATTTCTAGGAAAAGTAATCCATGCCTTAGCTAAAACAAAAATAACATCTAATTTTAGGAAGGTCTGAATAACCAAGATTTCCAACTCCCACCACTTCCTAGCAGGCAAGATAAAATCCTTTACTCAAGATTAGAATATGGATGAGACAACTTTTTTGATTTAGGGTAAGATTCTGAATCTATGAATTTTTAACTCAAGGCAGAGGTGAAAATTCAGAGCTTGAGAAATTTCGGTTAACTTTGGTGTATTTGTGAATTTCCATTTTACTGTCTATAAGTCAATTTCTGGTTTGTAATAGGGATGTTAAAATATTCAAGGAAAGACTAAGATCTCTGGTCTATTTCTTTCAAGATGAGAAAGCTTAGATGTTTTGGGTATAAATCCAGCCTCTTGGAATTTTTTCTTTATAGAACAGAATTAACTCTTCAAGCACTCTGAAATGTGCTATCCATAGTTCAACTCTTCTAAAAAACTCCTCTTTCAACTTGTTTTCTATAACTCAGCTGACCTGGAGCTCACTGTGGCTAAACAAACATTAAGCTGTAAACCTGATGAAGAACATTCCAGTTGCTGTCACAGGTCTTTCTTGAAACTTAGGGAACATCAGAGGGGAGCGTGTAGTCATGCCTTAGTATTATACAATAACTACTTATATGAATATTTGTGTCTTTGTTTACTAGCATTTACAAAAAGGATTGATGTTTTATTCCCAGCCCAAATCCATCAATTCTTTAAGAAGCTGTTGCTAAATTCATGTCAGAGCCATACATAGACAAGTGCATTAAACTCACCGCATTTGTTCTTCAGCAACTTAAAAAATATCAAAGAGAGCATGCCAAAATTAACGTTAGCAGTGACTTACTAAACAAAGACTTCTCTAATTAAGAAATATTCTTTTCATATTGCAAGCCTATAACTTTCTGAATTTTAGACTAAGTTACTTCACAGCTGCCATATTCTTTAATCTGAACATTAGAACAATATATATTTCTTGGTAATAATCCCAAATCTCTCTATGTGTTTGAATTACCTTCCTCTTGCCAAAGCATGTATTTTGTTTAACTCTTCAGAATAATAAAGTTTCTTCCAATATCAAGATATTGATTAATACTTGAATAAGAATGTGCAATAGTTTCTAATGTGATTTCTAGCACATTTGGGTTTTCTCCTCCAAGCAAATGGTTATATTGTAGACCTGTGGTCCATAAGTGTATTTTTGCCATTGACAATAGCAGAACACAGGCTTTGTATTGTGTTTGCAAGGCCTCAGGACTGAGGCTTGTCACGCTTACTTGGTCTGAACCTATTTTGACTTGCCTAGAGCTTTGTTTTTCTGTGGCTTAGGTGCAACAGCAGCTTTGCTAACGATGAAGTGGTTACGCTTAGATTTGTTTCACTTTTGCTTATCTTCATACGGCATGGCCACAGTTTTATATAAGTGGTAGTTACAAGTTATCATTCTATGTAGGCTGACACATTTATGGCTCTAATGTGATGAAGCAGAAGAACAGAAGCTTGGTATGATATTGGCAGCTTACAGAAGTGAACACAGGCTGGCAGCAGACACTCACTAGCTGACATGTAAAGAAAAGCAAGCCTAGATCTGGAAAAAAGCATGAGTTTTATCTAGGAGAACATAAAGAAAGCATAAAAGATTAATAAAATGCACTACATGTACTGAATTTAGCTGTACAGACCCTGACCTGCTGACTTGACTTCTCAGCTTGACCTTAGACCTACTTCATCACGAGTGACCTGCCTGGGGATCTCTGGGGGTATCTGGGCTGTGACTTCTCCCGGTTGTCATCACTGGACCTGCCCTGCTCTCCACACTTGGGTGCTGTGGGACTTTGCCCTTGCTGGTGAGGACATTGCCCTGTCACCTTGCTGTCACCCCGGCTCCCAGCTCACCTTCCCTGAGGAGCAGCCTAATTTTGTTGCTCCCTGACAGACGCCTTTCAGACTTCAATTTAGCTGCAAAATTATGTTCTTCTTGTCAAAAAAGATATCTTTGTTACCTTCTGAAGGCAGCACTGGGCACCTGTGGTATGCTGAAAATTTCATGGGTTCCCACCACTGTGGTATTCTGGGGAGATAATTTCTCTACAGCCGGAAGCACACACCTTCTGTTAGTTTTAACTAATGGCTGATGGATTAGCAAGAAAAGTGGTGGGTTCAAGGTCATTAATCCTACCAAAAGGTGAACATGCAGAGTGTCGTGGTTTAAGCCTCTATAACTCACGCAGTCGCTCTCTCACTCACTCCCCCCTCTTTCTTCCTCCAGTCGCAGGGGGATGGGGAGCAGAATCAAAAGAATGCAACTCCCACAGGTTGAGATAAGAACAGTCCTGTAACTAAGGTATAACACAAACCACTGCTGCTACCACCAATAATAATAATGACAAGGGAAATGCAAGGAAAGAATACAGTCACCCACCACCAATCCCCAGCCCAACCAAGCAGTGCAACCCCAACCCTTCCGGGTCTCTGCTCTCTATTTTTTCATCCTGGGCATGACGTGCTGTGGTATGGAATACCCCTTTGGTCAGTTTGGGTCAGGTGTCCTGTCTCCTTCCTCCTGGCTTCCCCTTCTCCCTGGCAGAGCATGAGACTCAGAAAGTCCTTGGTCAAACCAAAACATTACCAAGCAGTAACTGAAAACACTGGTGTTATCAGTGCTGTTCCCAGGCCGAAAGTCAAAAATACAGCACTGCACCAGCTACTACGAAGGAGAAAAATGACTGCTGCTGCTGAACCAGGACACAGGGGAAAATCAATTCACAATTATTTGCATAGATTCCTGAGAGTGGGCAACCAAAGTATAGTTGTCAGCAGATAGATCAGTCAGTCTTGTTGCACAAAACAATAACATTTAATTGCCCTCCATCAAGCCCTGAATCTAATCTGGATACCTGAAGGATGTAGAAATCAGTTGAGAGTGATGAAATAGTTACTAAGCATAGCTGGTAAGATGACATGAGCTTCTGTTATTGGAGAAAGTGAATTGAAAGCATGCAAACTTGCTCAAGTCCTGCCTTCATTCCACCATGTAATTGTCTAAACCTCAGAATGAATTTTCTAAGCAGCTGATCCTAAAGTAAAGATCCTGCAGACAGTGTCAAGTGGTACTGTCAGGTCAAAAAAGGTAGAGACTGTGTTTCTGTTCTATGTGTTAGCTAAAAAGATTAAGCTTGCTGTTAGTTTCATTATCTGAAATAAAATTTGCTGACAGGCAAAAATCTCTGTTATATAGCTAAGGAAGGCAGTTAAATATGGTCCTTGCAGTAACAATGCCAAGAATTTTTAATAGAATTGTTGAATGAGGGAAGTGTATGAAATTACTATCCATCACCTTATAAAGATGGACAAACAGGCAAAGTTTATAGTCTTGGGTGATCACTACTTTATCTCACATAAGCAGAAAAAGTTTTCTAAGGATCAAGAAGCCTCACAGCCTCTGTGTCGCAACTGAAATGAGAGTAAGTACATTGTCACCTGAATTTCTGAGACAGTGATAGCTAGAGTGAACTGATGGGCTGTGAAGACAGATGTTCAGTAGTCTTTCAACTGATGGTGGATTGTTTACTGAATAAAAATATAATGCTGACATTTGGTTTAGCTTTTCCAGTGAGAAAGGTAATCTGTCCAAAATCCACACCAGAAGTGGAAATGCGACTGGGATGATCACACTGTAAAGATCACCATCAGCCTTTATGCTATTTTGGTTGAATTGTTATCACAGCTCATCCGTTTTCTTGCCATTCAGGCATTATGCATAACTTCAATTTATGCTGAAGATTATAAAGATTTTTCCTAGATATTTATAGTCTATTTACAATTAATGTAAGCAGTATTTTCCAAGAAGCAATTTCTTGCAAACTCTCTCATAGGACTGGTCTTTATATTTCCAGCCCATTGCATCAAGAGTATTCAAAACGTGTGTTGAAAACACTTCTGAAGTGATTAAATGTTGCCAGAAGTTGTATTAGTGATAATTCAGTTTGTATTACAATGCCTTGCCATTTAGAAAATGTATTGTAATTGAGCTTCTTCAAAGGCTTTTTTCCTGCATTATTGCAGAGAGAAGATAAACAGAGAGGATGAAATTTGAACAGACAAAAGGATGGGATGCCTAACATTAAATTTCTTTTCTAATGTCGGTGTTGATGTTTCTGCCTTACAATTGCTAATTAAATGTAAGTATTTGGGTCTGAGATGTAACCAATAATTAATTTTTTCTAATGTAAATACTGAAAAATAGCCTTTATAGTAGAATTGTGTTCAGCAGCTTTCCTGAAATAACAAATTATTGTTGTTTCTTCTTCTGTGTCCATTCTCCTAAGTAATATTCTGCCAGGCAACCATGGACACTTGAGACATCCAGAATAGGTTTGTATCCTATCTTGGCCCCCAGCGACTGTGTATTGCAGCTGTGCATACACTTCATTTTGACCTCATGAGATTTTCTCATGACACTGAGAAGTCAATAAATATAAGATTTCCAGACAAGCTAATACATTGACACTAACTGACCAAAGAGCATATAAGATTTCCAGACAAGCTAATACATTGACACTAATTGACCAAAGAGCACAGAGTTTAATTTGCAGCAACAATAGATAACAAAGGTATAGCTGATCAAGGAGGTATTGATTTATTGCTGCTTCATGTAATTTGCATAATATGCATTTTTAACGCATATATGCATAAAAGGCAAAAATATAAATAAATATCATGCACAAAATAATATGCAATTTTTTTGCATTTATATTCCCTTCATACCACCAATGTGTGCTTTCCTATACATCTCATGTCATAAGACACAGAAATAATGGTGTAGTTATGATATGCTATAAAATCTGACAACACATAAATAACTTTCTAGGGGGGATTATTTGATGAATAGACATATTGGATGGAAACCAGTTACAATGTCTTCAGCTATCCACAAGACTTTGCCAGAGAACATTGGTCCCTGAGAAAATAAAGGTATCTTTCAGTTCATCATAGCTCACTATCAGGATCTGGGTGCTCTGTAGTCTGAGAGTCTAGTGCAACTTCTTGCCCTGTGAAACAATTTAATGGTCAGGATATGTCTGTCATCTGTGACTGAATGTTTTATCATAACAAGGAAGGCTGACAGACAAACACCGTATTTCCGTTGCATACACGTCTTTAAATAAATGAATATTGATTAGAAGTTGAACTAGTTATGAAAGTAAATTGTAGTTTAAATGAACATAGTTTATGCAAAGACAGCATAATTGATTTTCAGACCTGTCCTCATGATGTCTGTGTCCCTTTTAAGCCCAAGCCCAGATAACATCATAGTTAGAAAGTCTTAATAAGTAGCATATTTAAATTGCTGAGGTGAATAGCTTGAGAGAGGACGCCTTCAACACCTGAGCGGGGGAAACCTCAGAGCCCAGGAGCTTCAACTCAGAGCGGCGAGAGCCACCGAGGGAGCCCCAAGTCCCCGACGAAACTTGCCCTGGAGCCGGCAGCTCAGCTGACATGAGCAGCTGACTCAGAGGGGGCAGAGCCAGGAGGAGCGGCACCAGCCCTGCCTAATTAAAAGCCTGCCCCAGGTCGAGGCAGTGCAGGGCTGTTTCGCACAGGCAGGCGAAGATGGTGAGCACTCACGTTATGACCAGGAGCTCAGCTCTGGCTGCCCAGCGGTGGCCAGCGTAGGCACCCAGACAGAGCCGACTAGAGGGGAGGCTGCAGTGCAGAGCTCGGGGTGTAGAGAGCGCCTGCACCAGTCTTGTGAGGGGAGGGTGCACAATGGGCAGGGCTGCACTCGGTGCTCCCTGGTGGAGGTCCTCCTGCAGCAGGTGGCTGAGCTGCAGGAAGCTGTTAACAGGCTGAAAGATGTCAGGGAAGCTGAGAGGAAGCCGCACTGCTTGCTCCAGGACTAGACTGTGCAGGGGCCTCACGAGTACACTGTAGCTCATAGAGGAAAGGAGGCCGCTAACACAGGAAGCTGGGAAACAGTAACAGAAAAAAAACAACAAAAAAAGGAGGAAGAGGACAATTAAAAGCAAGGGGCTTCCTCCTAAATCTGTTGTCCCCACCCAGAACTGCTTTGCTGTCCTGCAGGGAGCTGATGAGGAAACACACTTGCACCAGAAACAACCGGCTGATACATTGGCAAAGAAGATCACTACTGCTGGTGCCAAGAAGAATAACAGAATCATAGAATAGTTAGGGTCGGAAAGGACCTTAAGATCATCTAGTTCTAACCCCCTCTGCCATGAGCAGGAGCACCTCACACTAAACCATGTCACCCAAGGCTCTGTACAACTCAGCCTTGAACACCGCCAGCGATGGAGCATTCACAACTTCCCTGGGCAGCCCATTCCAGGACCTCACCACCCTTACAGTAAAGAATTTCTTCCTCATATCCAGTCTAAACTTCCCCTGTTTAAGTTTGAACCTGTTACCCCTTGTCCTCTAGCTACAGTCCCTCACGAATAGTCCCTCCCCAGCATCCCTATAGGCCCCCTTCAGATATTGGAAGGCTGAGTCGGGTCGTAGTGGTGGGGGCCTCTACTCTGAAAGGAACAGAAGCACCCATCTGTTTACCTGACCCAGTCTCAAGGGAGGTGTGTTGCCTATCAGGGACAAGGATCACGGATGTTGCAGAGAGGCTGGCTGCTCTAGTCAGTCCGTCTGACTATTACCCACATCTAGTGATCCATGAGGGTGCTACTGATATAGATAGCAGTAGCCCAGGGAACATAAAGAAGGACTACAGAGCCCTGGGGGAGGTGGTTAGGGACTCTGAAGCTCAGATTATCTTTTCGTCAATTCTCCAGGATACAGGGGAGAACCTTAAAAAGGCTAGGAGGATTGGCCAGGTTAACAAATAGTTAGAAGGGTGGTGCCATAACCAGGGCTTTGGGTACCTTGAACACGGGACTCAATTTAGTAGGTCGGGTCTACTGGCGGCTGGTGGAGCTGGTCTGACAAAGAAGGGGAAGAGTGGATTTGGTAGGAGGCTTGCCAGGCTGGTCAAGGATGCTTTAAACTAGATGTGTTGAGGGAAGAGGGCATCATTCCATCCCAACACACCCAGTTGGTTGCCAGCACCTATAATAAATGCTCAGAACAATGTAGAGATATTGCAGCTGCTCCAGCCAATGAGCTGGCTTCATTTGGAGTCCAGCTCAGATGCCTCTATACAAATGCCCATAGCATGGGGAACAAACAAGAGGAATTAGAGATGCGTGCATGTCTATGGGGGTATGATGTAATAGGCATCACAGAAACATGGTGGGATGGCTCCTATGAGTGGTGTATTGGAATGGAAGGTTACAAGCTCTTTAGAAAAGACAGGCTTGTCAGACAGGGAAGGGGAGTTGCTATTTATGTTAGGGATAGTCGGGAGAGTATGGAATTCTATTTGGGGACAGGTGAACAGTCAACAGAGAGTTTGTGGGTCAGTGTTAAAGGGGGAACAGCGATGGGAGACATTACTGTGGGGATCTGTTACAGACTGCCTGATCAAGAGGACTCTGTGGATGAAGCACTCTATAGACAGAGAGGAACAGCTTCACGCTCGCAGGCCCTTGCTCTCATGGTGATTTTCAACCACCCTGATATCTGTTGGAGGGACAGTGCAGCCCAGCACAAGTAATCCAGGTGGCTCCTCGATTGTGTGGAAGACAACTTCCTTCTGCAAGTAATAGAGGAGCCGACAAGAAGAGGTGCCGTGCTTGACCTCGTGCTCACCAGCAGGGAAGGGCTGGTTGGAAATGTGATGCTCCAGGGCAGCCTTGCCTGTAGTGATCATGAGATCGCAGGTTGGGCAGAGAACAGATTCAGAGCAGCCCTACAGAGAAAGACTTGGGGGTGTTGTTTGATGAGAAAATGAACATGAGCCGGCAGTATGCACTTGCAGTGCAAAAATCCAACCATATCCTGGGCTGCATCAAAAGGAGCGCCACCAGCAGGTCGAAGGTGGTGATCCTGCCTCTCTACTCTGCTCTTCTGAGACCTCCCTTGATGTATTGTGTGCAGTTCTGGTGTCCCCAACATAAAAAGGACATGGAAGTGTTGGAAAAAGTCCAGAGGAGGGCCACGAGGATGATCAGGGGACTGGAGCACCTCCTGTATGAAGAGAGGCTGAGAAAGTTGGGGCTGTTCAGCCTGGAGAAGAGAAGGCTATGTGGAGACCTCGTAGCAGCCTTCCAGTATCTGAAGGGAGTCTATAGGGATGCTGGGGAGGGACTCTTCATTAGGGACTGTAGTGACAGGACAAGGGGTAATGGGTTCAAATTTAAACAGGGGAAGTTTAGATTGGATATGAGGAAGAAATTCTTTACTGTTTGAGTGGTGAGGCACTGGAATGGGTTGCCTGAGGAAGCTGTGAATGCTCCATCGCTGGCGGTGTTCAAGGCCGGGTTGGACGTAGCCTTGGATGGCATGGTTTAGTGTGAGGTGTCCCTGCCCATGGCAGGGGGGGTTGGAACTAGATGATCTTAAGATCCTTTCTAACCCTAACTATTCTATGATTCTATATTGAAGACTAAGAAACAAGTTAAAATTGAAAGACTGACAAGAATAGACTAATTTTAAAACAATTAGTCACAATATTAGAGTTTCTCATAACTAAATAGAACTTCTTCTTCAGTTCTATATACTTCAAATTTTTATTTCCAAACAACTTCAGTTCTTCAGAAGAAAAAAATAATCCTTTGGATGTAGGAGGTCATTGTGAACGTGTTGAATAGAAATATTTTCTGTTCAAGATATGTGGGTCATAAAATCAAGATTTTATGGTAAAAGTTGTGGACTTCCTGTTGTTCAATTTTACTGTACAAAGTAATTTTTGAACTCAGATGAAATAATAGGGTTCTGTATTTTTTTTTGCCATTCAAAAACATCAAGTAAGATTTACTCAGGTTGGAGTTAAAGTAGTTGGAACTGTCAGGTTATGAAATGAGATAGGGCAAACTCTTCCTAACTCTCACTTTATGCCATTAATTAAATTTCAAGAGGCTGAAATATTTTCTTGGTTATATCTCTGTTTCTTTCCTTAGTAGAAGAGCACAAAGAAACACCATCTCGGTAGCTTATCTCTTCTAATGTGGAAGCTTGAAACTAAAGATATCGAATATGGGAAAAAAACCTTACCACCCACTGTAAAGATTGACATAGAAACAGAATGGTTTTGGTTGGATGGTTCCTTAAAGATCATGTGGTTCCAACACACTTGCCATGGACAGGAACACCTTCCACTAGGCTAGGTTGTTCAAAGCCCTGTCCAATCTGGCCTTGAACACTTCCAGGGGCTGGGCAGCCATGACTTCTCTGGGCAACCTGTGCCAGTGTCTCACCACCCTCACAGGAACGAACTTCTTCCTAGTATCCAATCTAAAACTACCTTCTTTCAACTTAAAACCATTCCCCCGTTTCCTCCATGCCCTTGCAAAAATCCCTCCCTATCTTATTTGTAGGCCCCTTTTAGGTACTGGAAGGCTTCTGTAATGTCTCCTCTGAGCCAACTCTCAGGTGAACAATCCCAGTTCTCTCAGTCTGTCTTCATAGGTGAGGTGCTGCAGCCCTCTGATCAACTTTGTTGCCTCCCCTCTGGACGTGCTCCAACAGTCCTTGTCCTGATGTTGGGGGCCTCAGAGCTGGACGCAGTGCTTCAGGTGGGGTCTCATTAGAGCAGAGTAAAGGGAGAGAATCCCTTCCTTTCACCTGCTGGCCATGTTCCTTTTGATGCAGCCCAGCACACCGTTGGTTTTCTGGGCTCAAGAATACATTACTGGATTATGTTGAGCTTCTCATTGCCCAACACCCCCAAGTCCTTCTCTTCAGGGCTGCTCTCAATCCATTCTATGCCCAGCCTATGTCTGTGCTTTGAATTGCCTCAACCCAGGTGCAGAAGCTTTCACCTGGCCTCATTGAACTTCATGAGGTTTGCATGGGCTTACCTCTCAAGTGTGTCAAGGTCCCTCTGAATATATTTTCAGGTATGAGACCCAGAGCAGAGGTGTTTTTATTGTATGAGTCAATGTACGATAGGAAAAATTCTATACAGAAGTAAACCGTCAGCAGTAAGCTGTAGAAACTTTTCAGACTCTGCAGTTTGAAGTACCACAAAAGAAACTTGAATGCTGTATAACCTTTCTGTTTTCCTAAGTATTGAACATTTTGCAAAAGGGTGACTGCTCTTAAAGAAAAAGGATTACAAAACCAATGAAGTGCTGTTACAAAAATCTATACAATATTCTTGTGAAAGTGCGCCTCATTATGGAGTATGACAGATAATTCTTCTGTGAAAAAAGCGCTGCTGTGGAGACTATGAAGGTTATAACTCATTCTGTAGTGCAAAGGCACGGTTTCCTCTGGAGTGTTTCTGACTGTTAGAGCATCTGATTTGCTGTGAATACACATGAAACTGAAGTGCAAAGTACATATTAAATAAAGAATATAAAATATAAACTATATAAAAATAAAGGAAATGTAGCATTTATTAATTTTCATTTTACCTACGAGGACAAAAGCAGAACTCTCAAGAACCTTCATGAAAATACAGAAAATAAATAGAACAGCATAATTTCATCAGTTTTCCAGAAATAGATTTTTTAGTGTATTCATTTTTCAATACCTCTGTAAAAATTCATAAGGATGAAAACCACTGTCAGATTTACCCAGTGAATAATACTTTTTTATTGCTTTGTTTTCCTTCTTCAGCTTACAGTTAGTGTCCTAGTCCTCTCCCCTGTGTCCATTTCACACACAGGAGTCTTCCTGACATCTGTAAAGTTCAACACACTGAATGAATAACAGGAGCTGTTATGGACTGTTCCCCAACCACACTGACCAGGAGTGAGGCAGGAAGAAGGCAGAAAATTCAGAAATGAAGGCGTGAACTCAAGCCTAGGAAGAAAGGAGGGGGAGGTGAAGGTGGTTTTTCTCTGTTTTTAACTGGGAATAAATTAATTTCATTTTCCGTAAACTGAGTCTGTTTTGCCCAGGATGGCAATTGGTATGTGATCTCCCTGTCTTTATCTTGACCCATCACAAGCTTTTTCACCTTATTTTCTCACCCTGTCCTGTTGAGAAGGGGGAGTGAGAGAGCAGCTGGGTGGGCATCTGATAGCCAGTCAAGGTTAACTGACCACTAAAACAATGAATTCTCAGATAAAGAGAGCCCAGAGGTGCAAGAGAATGGGTGCACAAGGATCTACAAACAGGGAGCAGGTTTCCAGATTCCCAAAGACAGCATTTCAGGGCAAAATGCCAATGGCCTTCATTATACAGCCAATGCAAAGTACAATTGGAGATATCTGGGTTGGTGCTTTGAGGCTGGGGCAGGCTGGAAGAAGCTAGTTCAGGAAAGACAAAATTGAGCATAGTGATGGTTGCTGCTGAAGGAAATAACCCAAACCCAAGGCATGGCCCTTTTTCTCTCACAATCTGTGTTCCAAGTTTTGCTGTCAGTCATCTGGAAACTTGTGTAACTCTCATAGCCTCAGAGCTTTCCCAAACTCAGCTATACACAATCTTTTGATCTCAGATTACTTCTAACCTGTCTTCCCCCATCTTCTTTCATGAACTTTTTGCCTACTGCAGAATTGTCTGTTATCTGCTCCAGAGACAGTATACTTCAGCATGAGTTAATTTGATGTCATCTTTTGAGGGAAATGAGGGTTAATTTAATTTTGCCTACACTGAATGGCTGCTGCCAGCCCTTAATTTCTCAGCAGTATGGTATATATGGCTCATCCTACAGTTCTTTAAAACAGTGGCATACTTTTAAAGAATATTGAACTTGCAGAAAAAAATAATAAGCCAGAATAAGTGCCCCTTTATACTTAAATGGTGCAGTGCAGCTGTGTCCACACAGCTTGATAAAAATGTGGCGATATTATTACAAAAAACCTTATTGCTGGAGTTGTATGAATTAAATCAGTGAATCATGAACATAAATCCATGCACTATTCTATAGGTGCACTCACAAGTCTTTCGAATTTGTAGTGTGAGATATTTTGTTGCACTTTCTCAATCCTGTTAATGATTTATGCCATTCTGTGGAAAGTGAGAAGAGATCACAAGTCCCTTGACACCCTCTTCTTTTAGTAGGTGGCATCCTGTACATACCAATGTTAGTAAAGCATCTAGCAGTTTTTTACCTGATCAGTTTTTTAACTGATGCGGTCTGGAATTCATGAATCTATTAACTGGAAATAATCTGATTATAGAGTCAGCATGTGTTGTAGATGATCCAAAGCTGCTACAGTATACTATTTATGGCTTTGTGCTCTTGGTACTATATTTCAAGACAGGAGACAAATATTCCCATTAATTTACCCTAAAGGAAATGCATCCACAGGGATTTTTGAAATGAGAAGGTGAACTTTCATGTTTGAATCTCAAAATCTGTGTGTGAGTACTAGTCTTTGAAGGCACAAAATATCTGTTTCTTACATACGGAGGGATTTGCCCTTGATAGTGGTACTAATGATACCCTATTTTTCTGATGAGCTCTTGGAGTTATGTTATTAACAAAACACAGATATCCATGTACATATGAACATATGGACATGTTGTGTGCCAAGCAAAATTAATAAAGATATTAATTAGAGAAAATGGCTAACAAATAATTTCCATGTCCCTATTAAGCTTGAATCTTGAGAAAGTTTCAAGTATTCAAAGCCACTGTATAGGATGTCTAGCTTCGTCCATTAGTTTTGGACAATTCCAACCCATCAAACTGCTTTTGCATGCACTGTAGGGGAATCCTGCCTTTAATTGATATAAAAAGGATAAAATAGGAAAAGTAAAAGTTTCATGAGGTCACCATTTCTGTTTATCAGATGTCAGTCAGCAAAAAAGCCTTATGGGTAGGAATGATTATAAGCAATGTAGCAGGAGGTAGATTCTTCTCCAGAACTGCCAGTATACTTCTACTGTCAGACTATATCTTCCATGTGGTTTCTCCTGAAATATGCTTTCTGTAGTTAGAAGTCATAAGGAGTGCAAACCATAGCATGTGTATACATTAATAGAAAGGAGGGTCCTGTTTAATTTATACTTACAATTTGTTTCACAATCTTTTAACTTAAAATTATCCTTTTCTTCTGCAGGGATCTTAATCTTGCTGCATCTCTCGTACAAATCAGTGTTCTGACAGTGAGGAAAGAGAAACCAATTTCGAGAAATTTCCTGCCTTGTTCATTTTAGCAATGGAAGAGCATTCCCTCTATCAGATTCATCTCAGCTAACACCATTTCCTCTCCACCAGATTCAGCCTGAAGATTCTGACTTAATTATTACGTTTTGATCCCACCTTTTCCCACATAGATTTGAGGTTCCAGAGAGCTGACCTAAGCAGGCTTTGGCAGACTGAGTTGTTACTTTTCCCTCACTTCCAGCGCCTTGGTCTCTACCTCTCTGATATTCACCCTGGTTCTTCAGCTAGAGAAATCCCAGTGGAAGGTAGATGAGGAGCAGGAACTTCCAACTATTGCTAGGATAAGTAGCAACGGGATTTTGCATGAGGCAGCAGCTCCGGGCTTCAGCGGATCTCTTTCTGCAGGCAGACTCAGTTGTAGGTGGACTTACCTTTGACTGAGGTCTGGTAAGGGCCAGGATTTCTCTTTAGAAGGCAGCCTCCTCCTTGTAGGAGGAATCTCCAGCGGGCATTTACTTAAAAGTCACTGTGATAAGCTACCTCAACCTTGGGAAAGGCATCAGCAACATATGTACCTTGAATAGAAGGTGAAATACATCTGAAGTTGATTTTTGTAATAAAATCCTAGCCTTATTCTTAGAAAGAAGCTGCTACTTTTATCTCCTTGTGCCAGGTGGTGATGGTGGTTTGTTCAGATGGCCTTTTTCAGGTGCTTCTGTTAAATCCTGGGTTGAGGTTTTTCACATAACTTCTAATGGAACTAATCAAATGTTATGATATTTGTTTTTAAAGGCCTTATATTTCTCCATAGCAAACAGTTTAAGCTGGTTCTCAAAATAGTTTGAGATTTGCTCAAATGAGAGCTTTAATTTTAAGCGTCTGCTTCAGGCACAGTGAATTAATATAATCTCTTTTTAGTCCTTTAATATACACCTTCAAGGAAAATTATCAGTTCTACAGGCTGATAAGATTCTGTTATTGTCAGATTGAATTAACTCTACTTTTTAAATTCACAGTAGCCCTTGTTAAAAAACAATTCTCGGCAAAGATGTATGAAAAAAAACCAACCCAATTGCAATTTTGTGGAAATTGCAGAACTGACATTCCTGAACTTGTCTCTTAACTAAGCAATTGAAAGGAAAACACTATCGACATTTATTGTAGATATTTCTCTGGAATTATCCTGCAGAATTAGTCTTGGAACTGGAATAATTTTAGAAGCAATTCAGCCGTAGCACTTTGCTGCAGAAGAGGTATTCACTGTTGTTTTCTACTCGAAATGGTGCTAAGAAAATAAGAAAATAACTTCTTTTGATTTGAGGATCGTAAAGCCATGTATAGACAGCCCAACAATGGAGAGAAAACATAACAAAGGGCTGGTGGGTTGAGACAAGGACAGGGAGAGATCACTCAGCAGCTACCATCGTGGGCAAAACAGACTCAGCTTGAGGAAATTAGTTTAACTTGTTACCAATCAAATCAGAGTAGGATAATAAGAAAATAACCCCCTAAATATTAAAGCCCCTCTCTTCTTACCAGGCTTAACTTTCCTCCTGAATTCTCTACCTCCTCCCCTCCAGCAGTGCAGGGGGGACTGGGAATGGGGGATTGTGGTCAGTTCTCTGCTGCATTCTTCACGTTGTCTCTGCTGATCCTTCCTTCTCAGGGGGAGGACTCTTCATACTTCAGTGTGGGGTCCCTCCCATGGCAGACTGTCCTCAACAAACTTCTTCAGTGCGAGTCCTTCCCACAAGCTGCTCCAGCATAGTCATCTGTCTCCATGGGGTCACAGATCCTTCACCAAACTTGCTCCAGCGCAGGCTTCACATGGGGTCAGAGCCTCCTTTGGGCATCCCCCTGCTTTACCGTGCGGTCCTCCACAGGCTGCAGGTGGAGATCTGTTCCATCATGGACCACCATGGGCCACCCTATGTGCTGCAGGGGAATCTCTGCTATAGCACCTGGAGCACCTCCTCACTCCTCCTGCACTGACCTTCATGTCTGCAGAACTGATTTTCTCACATATTCTCACTCCTCTCTCTGGCTGCAATTGCTGTTGTGCTGTTGTGTTTTTTCCCCTTCTTAAACATCTTATCCCAGAGGCACTACCACCATTGCTGATGTGCTCAGCCTTGGCAAGCAGAGGGTCCATCTTGTAGCTGGTTGGCATTGGCTCTATTGGTCATAAGGGAAGCTTCTCACAGCTTCTCACAGAAGCCATCACTGTAGCCTGCTCCCCGCCTCTCCTCCCCCCCAGTCAAAAACTTTCCACACAAACCTAACACAACAGGCCAAAAACATATTTTCTGACTGAACAGTTCAGAAAAACTTCTGAGAGAATAAGGTTGTCAAGCAGCAGACATATAAGGGACGATGGAAGATCAAATAGGCTTTTTGTTGAAAATGCAAACATTGTTTTCTTAGTAGGAGATAATAAGCTGCTAGGGGTAGGAGGGAAATAAAACTTCTGAGGGAAGATTTGAGTCACTGCCAAGACAGAGATATATGCTGTGCTTCTTCCACAGGCCCTTGCCTCATGTCATGTTGTTAAAATAAACGTATTTTCTAGAGTCCACAACAACCATTACAGCAAAATATGTGATTGCTGTTCCGCTGTAAGCAGATCCACTAAAGTCTCATTAAACTAAGAATAGTTTTGAAGAGTATCTTCTGAGTCTCCTTCCTAACTTGAGTGATTCTGATCACACCTCATATATACTTGGAATTTTTTTGGTCATCTTCTGGCAGCATCCATCTGCTGTGAAGATTCTGCTGGGTCTCTAATGGGATGGATCAGTTCCACCATATTAACCAGGCAGTTCTTAAAAAGAAAGACAGCTCTACTAATCCAAGTCACATTTTTTTTGTCAAAGGGAGAAAGCCAAACATTTCCTTCCAGTAACAGAATCCTATCAGCTGAGAAGACAACAGCATTAGCTTATTATTCTTTATTTTCCAATCATTGCTTCAAATTGTATTTTATCTTTTTCACATGATGAGAAAAAGAATTATACAAGTGATGGCATCTGAGTCATACTGTGGGTAAACTTGCCAGCAAGATGAGTACCAGGCTTACAATAGCAAAAATCAAGAGGCATAGACAAGTCAAAAATGCATTCAATCACTTATGACAGTAGGAGACCTTACCTGTATTTTTTTTGCAAATCCTATTTGTAGTCCTTGAACTACGCTTAAATCTCCATGTAGGATAAACTTTCAGACTCAGGATTTGTAGAGTTCAAATATATGACTTCTAGAACAATGGGTATACAGTGCCTCTTTGTCCTGGGTTCAGCAGTAGCAGTCATTTTTCTCCTTCGTAGTAGCTGGTGCAGTGCTGTGTTTTTCACTTTCAGCCTAGGAACAGCTCTGATAACACCAATGTTTATAGTTACAGCTTAGAATGTTTTGGTCTGACCAGTGTTTTCAGTTGCTGCTTGGTAATGTTTTGGTCTGACCAAGAACTTTCTGAGTCTCATACTCTGCCAGGGAGGAGGGGAAGCCAGGAGGAAGGAGAGACAGGGCACCTAACCCAAAATGACCAAAAAGGTTACTCCATACCACAGCACGTCATGTCCAGGATGTAAAAACTGAGGGCAGAGACCCGGAGTGGTGGGGGTGCACTGCTTTGTCAGGCTTGGTGGGGGGGCTCAGCTCCTGGTCCCCGGGGCCGCGCCCCTGGGACGTTTCGGCCACTGGTGGCTCCCAGGTTCGCCCCCCCCCTCGTCTCCCCACAGCCTCACGAAGACGGAGGCGAGAACTAGGGCCAGGAAGGTAAAGAACCGTCGGATGGCCAGGTACAAGTCCACGTCCACGTCTGCCCCGCCCTGCTTCTGGAGCCCGCCTGTATCACAAGCCATTCCAATAAAGTACAATGAAACAAAAACCTTAACCCAAAACCCATATCCAAAAAATGCTAAGATAACAAATACCACTGTAAGTAAGGTACAACAGGCTTGAGTGGCAGGGTGTGTAGCCCAGTATGGGCGAGTATCTAGTCCACTGGGCCCCACCAGTGCTTTGACAGCATCGGAGGTGGAAGGCAGCTGTATGGAGTCCCCAACAACAAGCTGCAGAAACTGCTGGAGGGGAGGGTGAATTATTTCTAGCCTGGTGAGACCATGACACTTCAGGCCATCAGGGCAGAGATGCAACATACAGATGGACTCATGATCGAGGGGTGGACTTAACAATGGACACTATTGCCCAGGTTATTCACGAGTGTGAACACTGCACACAGCCTCCCCTGCTCTGAAAGATTGTTACAAGAGATAGGGCCCGACATCATGGACTGATGGACTCAGCAGCTTTATAGGGATTGGTCCATGCACTAAGGGATGACCTCTCTCCCTCTGTGTGTGTGTGTGGATGTATATATATACATGTGATGGCATATTGAAAATATGGGATTTGAGCATGACATGAATGGCATGGAATAAGGGGTGGAATGTCCTGGGTTCAGCAGTAGCAGTCATTTTTCTCTTTCTTAGTAGCTGACGCAGTGCTCTGGTTTTGACTTTTGGCCTGGGAACAGCGCTGATAACACCAATGGTTTTAGTTACTGCTTAGAATGTTTTGGTTTGACCAAGGACTTTCTGAGTCTCGCGCTCTGCCAGGGAGGAGGGGAAGCTGGGAGGAAGCAGAGGCAGGACCCCTGACCCAAACTGACCAAAGAAGTTATTCCATACCACAGCACGTCATGCCCAGGATGAAAAAATGGAGAGCAGAGACCCGGAGTGGTGGGGGTGCACTGCTTGGTCGGACTGGGTGGTGAGCAATTGTATTCTTTCCGTGTATTTGCCTTGTCATTATTATTATTGGTGGTAGCAGTAGTGGTTTGTGTTATACCTTAGTTACAGGACTGTTCTTATCTCAACTTGTGGGAGTTGCATTCTTTTGATTCTCCTCCTCATCCCCGTGGGACTGGGGGAAGAAAGAGGGGGGAGTGAGTGAGAGAGCGACTGTGTGAGTTTATAGAGGCTTAAACCATGACACTCTTTTTGTTGGTTTCCTTTTTGTAGCAGGTGTGAATCAGTGTGAGTGGTCAGAAAATTGATCTAAATTGTAGATCTAAAAGGTTTTGCACAAACAGTATTTTTTTCTTCTGCTGTTAACAGTCACTTATAGTGCATATTGGAAATCCTGAGAAAATCTTTCTTTTCATTCTTGGATGATGGAAAAATGAGGTTGTAGATTGGACTGTCAAAAGAGTTTTGCTTTGAGCAGTTCCCGGTATGAACAAATGATAACAAGATATAAAACATTGAAAAATACGAGACTTCTATAGGCCAAGTGGGAGCTTAACTCTCTTCAAACATCTGACCGTATCTGTTTCTGTAGAACTCTAGGAATGCTTGTACTGTACTCATTTTTATAACTTGTTTGCTTAGATCTTTGATATTTCTTTTTATTGCTAAAAGTGACACCAGAACATCTCAAAAAATTCATTGCAGTGAAAAGACACCCTCCCAATTTTTTGTGTTAATTTTTCATGTATTGCAGGTTACATTATAGGCAGAATTACAGGTGATGCCCCCACTTTGAAGGAACAACCCTCAACATTACATTTAAACTAATGCAATGTGAACTAACTTGATAAGTTGTTTTAAGGAATGGCCTCAGAAGCAGCACAATGTGGGGGAAGGCTAACTTGTTCCTTCATACATTTTCATGAAACATAGTAAGTACATCAAGTTGTCACTCAGTGAGTATCAGACAAAAAAAGTACCTGAAATACCAGTTCCTTGCTCCCTGTTCAATTCATAGGCTCCAGATTCAGGTGTATTATTTGTAAAAATATGTAATTGTAATTGAACTTCACAGAATTTTAAACCACTTCTCTGTTGAACTTAGTAAGCGGAGTTGAGCTACTTGCCTTTGTGCTATTACAATAATTCTTCCTTCTAGCAAATTATATGCAAACTTCAAATGTTGATAATAAGCTTCAGTTCTGAAGGGACAGAATTCATTTGAGCACTCAGTAATATTAACATAAACACCTGTCAGACTTACTCCTTGTTCCTTTTAATCGCCTGAAGTACCAGACTTTACAGATTATTTGCTTCCTATATATTTAAAATTCCTCTTCAAATTTCCCTTCTTCTTCCCTTCCTGTGTTTGATGTTTTATATAGGATATTTTGCTTATCAATGTTGTGTTTAATTACATTTAGTTTTCATAAGCTTCTCTTTGTAATAAAGTATGTTACACTGATATATTTGTCAATATATACATTTTGTTAGTCTACAGCAACTCCAGCAAAAAAGTACTGCAGGGTTACCCAGTTCACAAAGTTAGCCTACTGTACACACTCTCTGCCTTTGATTCAATATTATACACCTGGAAAGGAAATTAAGTTCCTTTGATTCAATATTAATCCCAAAACAAAAAAGAGAAAAATGTTGGCTTTTGGTTTGAACTACATTCAATATCAAAATCAAAACTATTGCCACCTGGAATAAAGTGCTTCCATTTTTGCAAATAATAAATAATGAAGTTTTCTTTTTTATTTTACCTATGGCTATTTTTCTCTTGCAAATTTGAGTTTAAAATAAATATAGGCTTTCTCAGGGTTAAAAGAAGTTGAAAGAAGTTAAATAATTAAATATATATGATTAAAATTTAACGAAAAATTAAAATATATCAGCTGGTTCTTCAGTATTCTTGCTTTTTTAAAATTATTTTTACATGCTTAACAATTTTATTTCTTCTAAACTCCTTTTTAAGGAAAGTGCTATGCACTGGAAAAAATATTAACTTGGCTTTTAATAGTTGTGTTCATATATTAAAAAACAGCTACTAAACTCTGGAGCATGCTGCTGGCTTTACATTATTCAAATTCTAGAAGGAAGTGGAAGTGGCAGTTATTTCACCAGACAGTTTATGCCATGGCAGCATCTTGAGTTTACTCAGTTGAAAGACTCATGTTTGTATCAGTCTTCCTTAAAACCTGCTTTCCACATGGAAGAAACCCAACAGCATAAGCAAGGTGGGAATTTCATTTTGCTTCAGTGTGCACCTAGTGTTAATCTCCGCATCCCTCAGCAGGCATGCTGACATCCAAGAGGTGAAGTATCTTCCAAAGCAAAGCAATAGCAATCTCAACTCTGAGAAACTGGCAGTACTGAGGCAGCATAACTTCTGGTTTTGAACACAGTTTCTGAAAATCTGACTCTAAATGTGTCAGTCAGGTTTGAAATAGGAACTGCCTTCCTAAATAATCGTCTCACTTTGGAAAACATAACCTTTGAAAAACATAACCTTTGATGTTTACCCTTACATTTTCCTTAAAAACATAGTTTAATTTAAATTAGGAACCTAAGACTCATCCTGAACCAAAAAGTTCCTCTGAAATGGGGGGATGTCACAGCACTGTACCTATGAAAAAACAGTTGCAGCTGAGCAGAGGTACTGAGGATCTTGCCAGTAACTTTACGGCTAAAAAGAGGAGCTCTCTTAGATCCCTTAAATATTTTCACTCAATCCACTTCTGTTCAGTGGCATAATTTACTCTGCTGAGTGTCAGGGTGTGCAGTTATGGTAAGCACACCAACAAAGTGTGAAAAAATGACAGTAAATGTGAGCATGAAATAATTCTATTAACTGATGTCCAAGTGCAATTACATCAATGCAAGGATGTTAAACATCTGTGCTGATAAATGTTTTCTTGATTCTTTTTTCATACTCCCCTAATTTCTGTTTACAAAGCAAATAACTTTGTTAAACTTCTAGAGCACTAATTTATTAATTTTCTTTTTCCTAGGGAACTTGACAGGCTACACAAGGCTGAAAAATGTCAATATAGTAAGAACAGGAAAATTGACAGCAGGAGTCACATTTTATTCACCGCCGTTCATGAAACTTCTAATATCGATTTTTTATATTTGATCCAGGGAAGACTCTGTTTCTCATTGGCTTTGTTTTCATATTGTGTCCAAACTATTCCATACCAATAAAACCCCTTTCCCAAAGGCTTTTAATTACCTCATTTGTTAGTAGACAAAAAGTTACTTTCATTTGATTTTCAGGGTAGTCCTGATAAATGTTATATTTATGGCAGTTTTTGAAGCAAGTGGCCTTAAAATTTCAAGAGCATGATAATCACTGTTATCTAATTCCCTTAAAATCTGCCAAATTGATTTTATATTGTAGAAATTGCAGAATAGTTATTGATTTGAAAAAATGCCTACAGAGGACTGTGGGTATATATTTTTCCTCTTTTTAAGATTTTACCCAGAAACTACTAAGTGAATTCCATATATGTTTTCATTTGGTGGAAAGATTCTCCCCTTGGATACAACAACAGAAAAAGGCATTTTATCTTCTTTGGACAAATATCCTGAATATGTTAATACAGATGTGATTCTTTATCTATGGTGCTTAGAGAGAAGTATTTTGTTTTTAAAAACAGAGTTTGAAAATGTTTTAAAAACATTTTTTGCAAAGTTTTGGGACTGTAACAGTGGCGATTTTCCCAAACTCACCACCCATAATGTCTTCTTGCCACCAAAGTAAGTATAATGTCAGGTGTGTTTATAATGCCAGGTGTATTTATAATGCCAGAAAAAACAGATCCGTTGTGTAATGTCCCAAGGAGCAGGAAGACAGCTCTGGGTCCAGACACCTTTACAGTGATCTTACACAAGCTGACCACAAGCAGGTCTGGAGGCAGAGATAAAGAATCTGACATGGGACAAAAAACAGGCTAGCAAATTGTATTGCCAACTCTTTGGGTGCATAAGAAGGTGGAAAAGAAAATGTCACCTGTCAAAACATGTGCATGGGCAAAGGAGCTTCTGGCAGAGAAAGCAGCATCAGGAAGAACTGAGCTTGTAGGAAGTGCAGAGTATCATTTTGTTTAGCAGGCGAATGGGAAATTTCTATGTTTTAACAGGAGGTTCTAACTGCTTCCTCTACAGGTCTGGATCTTTTCATACAGTATACAGGCTCTAGATTTTTAAAAGCTGTACATTTTTAAGGACATTGTAAATTCTCTAATGCAAGATACTGTATAAACCAGTTTATAAGCAGATGTTTGTTCAGGGCTATCCTTTGGCACAGAATAGAGGTATGCACTTAAGCACAAAACGGGAGAGTTGAAGATTTATGATTCAGTTTCCAGTTCTCCATGGGCACAGCATAGAAAACATCCACCAAGGAAGGCTCTCATGGTACACCGGAAAAAGGTGCAGACAGGCAACTAATAGTTGCTCCTGTTTATATTAGATTTTGATGCAACAGGACACATTTTTGGTGGCAGAAAAAAAATTGAAATTTTAATACTGGATTACTGAGTCCTGGTTTATTCAGTCCTACCAGGTCTGACATATCACAGTCACAATGTATTATCTGACACACTGACATAATGAGAGTTGATACATCACCCTAATGATAGACTTATTCTGAAAAATGAAAGAATACATGGATCATAATATCAGAGCTAAGATTGCTATTTCTTTTAGTTACATGCTTTTTCCAATTAAGATCATAGCCAAGCTCTGCTAAGCATACATGCATGTGAATATGGTTAATGATATAATCATAGCTTTTATATTTATGATTACATTATGTAATCTTACGAAGAAATTTTACAGAGTTTAGTAGTGAGACAGCCAAGTAGTAGGGAATGTAGAAAGGCACATAGAAATTGGTATAAGTACTTAATGGTCAGTACTAGATTTGCTGTTGTTTTTTAAAGCCTATTTATGGGGTTCCATCATGAGAATCCAATACTGTATTAAATTAAAAAAAGATGATTCAAATGACTCACATGTCATTTCATTTAAAACCTATCAAGATTAACCATTCATTCCCAAGGACTCCAAGGTTATGCACAGTCTTACACAGAATCATAGAATAGTAAGGGTTGGAAAGGACCTCAATATCATCGAGTTCCAGCTCCCCTGCCATGGGCAGGGACACCTCCCACTAAACCATGCCATCCAAGGCTATGTCCAACCCCACCTTGAACGCCGCCAGCGATGAAGCATTCACAACCTCCCTGGGCATCCCATTCCAGGGCCTCACCACCCTCACAGTAAAGAATTTCTTCCTCAGATCCAATCTAAACCTCCCCTGTTTAAGTTTAAACCCATTACCCCTTGTCCTCTCACCACAGTCCCTAATGAAGAGTCCCTCCCCAGCATCCCTATAGGCCCCCTTCAGGTATTGGAAGGCTGCTATGAGGTCTCCACATAGCCTTCTCTTCTCCAGGCTGAACATCTACTCACCCTCACAGAACAAAATTATCATTTCCCATGAAGAGCATAGACACACTCACAGTGAATGCATTGTCACATTTAGAACATATCTGTCGTTGTTCTTTTTTGTTATACTATTACCAGCATGGCAAAAATGCAGCATATTATTACAATTACCATTATGTTTCAGCTATGACAGTTGAAATGAACACGTATTTTGAAAAGCATTTTATTTATCCCTTTTGCCAAAAGCTTTTAAAAATCTTTTATTGTCAGCCTCTGACCTTGCAGAACATGATTGACTCTCTGAGAAATAAAAGGTGCACATTTTCTCGATCATACTGCTGAGCCCTTTCAACTCTTATTACTGTCAGGTGAAGGCAAGGACTTTTGGCATCTCGTATGCAATAGGTCCTACATGAAGATTTTTGTAGTCTAAGTTGTGCAGTGTAGACCCAGGAAAAACTCCTTACTGGATAAGGGAAGTGTGATTGTATCCCTGTGATCAATTTTCTGACTGTTTCTCTTTGCCGTATTCAATTTGCCATGAATAATGTTACATATAACTAAACTTTGCTTTACTCCTGGTAATATTTATAACTGCTCTGTGCATGTTTACTCTTTATTTTAAACTAAAAGCTGGACTAGGCAATGTAATTCAGCTGTTTATCCTTTAGTAATTACGAAGAATTGATGAGTTTTGGTTGCTAACCACTTTGCAGCAGAAAAGAAAAAAGTTTTCCCTCTCAGATTGAAACTATAAAAAATAAAAATGCTTTATGTAAACCTTTAAATGTACAAACCCACGAAATTTAAAATGTAAACTCTTGCTATGTAAAATTGACACTAAAAAAGTAGGTAGGACACAGCTTTTTCAGAAAGATTTATTTACAGAATTGCCCTGTCAGGGATTTGGTCATATAGCTTTTCTGTTTCTCAATAAATTTTTTACACTGTCTTAATTTTAAAATTGTTTTGACCATCAGTGCGCCTGTTAAACTATTTGGAAATAAGAAAAAAAAAATTATACATTGGGCTGATGTAAATGATGTATTTCATTATTTTTGCATGATCGTTTAAAACATGAATGAGGTGTCATTAAAAAATGGAGTGCAACAGTGTAATTTCCTCGCTTAATTTTGCCTCTTTATTTTGCTTACACATAGGTAGCAATGTACGTATAATACATTATTTGTGGAAAGAATAAAACGTATTTGGAAAAAAATTCACATAAATTTTGTTTTCTTTTCAGAAGAACTTAATTTCACAGATTTCCAGCAACTCTGAAAGTGCTTGATTGGTACAAAACCAGGCAAAGTTAATTAATGATTTCAATTTCAAAGCACCTTTGATTTACTGAAGCCAGTACATAGGGAGGAAAACTACTTTTCATTAATGACTCTATCATTTCTATTATAAAATGCCTCTAATTGACAGCACATATTTTCCAAACAGTCTGTATTATTAGATTAGAACTCTTGATGTTGTTCACATCTGGGTACATGAGCAAAAATAATTAAATTTAATAATGATGGAAAAAACACAGTAATCTATCATACTACTACTATAGCATGAACAACGATGACTGAGTGGATGCAAAATTAAAAAGTTAATCCATAAAATGCATCAATTGCTATAATCATAATAAAATTTCAGCTCCTGTTCAAATGAATATGAGCCATAATCCTCTCTCTCAATCTCACTGGGGTCTTCTGACTTCAAATTGCACTTAAACACATATTCAAGGTGACTACTGTTGCACATTAGCTTTAGAAAACACATATAACACTGTGTCCTGGGTTCAGCAGTAGCAGTCATTTTTCTCCTACGTAGTAGCTGGTGCAGTGCTGTGCTTTTGATTTTTGGCCTGAGAACAGTGCTGATAACACCGATGTTTTCAGTTACTGCTTAGAATGTTTGGTCTGACCAAGGACTTTCTGAGCCTCATGCTCTGCCAGGAAGGAGGGGAAGCTGGAAGGAAGCAGAAACAGGATACCTCACCCAGTCTGACCAAAGACATATTCCATACCACAGCATGTCATGTCCAGGATGTAAAAACTGGGGGCAGGAACCCAGAAGAGTTAGTTCATGGCTCGGACATCGGTGGTGAGCAGTTGTATTGTCTTCCCTTGTATTTCGCTGGTCATTATTATTATTGGTGGTAGCAGCAGTGATTTGTGTTATACCTTAGTTACTGGACCGTTCTTATCTCAACCCGTGGGAGTTACATTCTTTCGATACTTCTCCCCATCCTCCCTCCCACCCTAGAGTGGGGGGAAGAGGTGGGAGTGAGTGAGCAAACTGCGTGAGTTGCAGCTTAAACCACCACACACTGTAACCCTGACTGAAACAAATGTCCAGGACTCTTCAGTTTAAACTTTCTCCATTTTGCGTGCTACTCCTTCAGCTTCATTGCAGCATTCAGTATGACCTAACCTATTTTGCCAAACTATACTGGCAGCTTTCTAAGGTAAGCACAGTGTGATTCTCTTTCTTTAGACACTGTTTTCTGCATTCTTCTCATCCTTCTGTACCAAATGTTCTTATTTGTCAGGCTTTTGAAAAATGAAGAGTAAATAGGGAGCTCTGAACTTCCAGAATTTTTGTGGGTACTGTGAAAGGTATTGTTAAAAAAAATAAAAACAACTTCTTTTTCATGGTTAGAATGGATTGCTGCTGTAACAGCCAAGAAAGGCATTGTATAAGTGCTGTTTTAGCAATGCAGATGCATGCGTCAATGTCATGTGTGTTTCACCTCTTTAGATATGGAAGAAGATAGCATGCACTGGTAGACATGCTTTCATTAAAGACTCGATATGGTGAGTTCATGAGATCATTGATAATTCATGTGTGAAGGGACCTCAGGGGACTTCCAGTCCAATGTCCTTCTCAAAGCAGGTCCAGCTACGGGGTCAGGTTAATTTGCTGAGCATTTCTTGCAGTTGGGTCTTGAAAACCTCCAACAGTGGAGGTTTTCAATAGCATCTCTGGCCAGCCAGCTGCTCCACTGTTGTGCTTTCCTCATGGGAAAGTTGTGACTTTTTTTTTCTGGGTTTTGTTTGCTTGTTTTTGGTTTTAAATCTATTTATCAGCATTCTCAGGGAGTCTCAGTAAAACTTTCTATAGGTAATTTGTGTCTTTTACCTTAAAACAAAAAGTTCTTCAGAAAAAAGATATTTTTTTTTTTCTCAGCAGTATGAAAATTGGAAAGGGGCTTCCTCATATTTCATTAAAAAACTCAAGAACCTTGCTTGAGAAACACAATATACTGTTACATGTCTACAAAATACATAGTTGTATGAATAGAAGCCAAGTAACTGGGCTTAATGATCGAGAGGCCTCAAAAACATACCCACAAACTTTTCAAGTGCATCTGCAAGAGCCTTCCTACAGCACTTACAGAATGTATGAGAAACAGCCTGTTTTCACAGATATACTAGTGTTGTTTAAGATCTTGGATATGCTTAAAGGTGTGCAGAAACAACATTAGAAATTACAGTACTTATTCACTGGAAAATTAAAGTAGAATCATTCTAAGACTAGTCTTTAAATTGGAAAGTATATTTATGTAAAACCAAAGAGGAATGTTTTCATTTTGTTTGTGTTTTGTTTGGGGTGTTGGGTTTTTTCTGTTTTTTTTGGGGGGGGGGTGTTTGTTTGTTTGTTTTTCCAAATACTTACGTGCCAAGAAAGGAAGGTAGAAGTCTCTTGTTATCCTGTTGGCCATATCAGGATATGCTTTGTATAGCAAAAAATTGCCTCTGGTAGCAATAAAACATAAGCATGTGCATATTAAAGCATATAATAATTTATTTAGAGTTATTAACGCTGTAACCATTGCAGGTTGTTGATTTTTCATAATTTATGTAACTGTCCCTTGATGATATTTTCATGTAAGAGACATGAAAGAAATCTTACTGTTCAAATGACTAGAAACAATTTACTTTATGTAAATGACTTTAGATTTCAGCTATCTTTGATGACTACAACTATTTTTTTCTTATGGTAAATTACCTAATATCTCTCTCATCTTATTGGTAGATGGCTGCAATCATCATTAATTCATTACTGAATTCATGGACTTCATATTTGTGGGACATTCTGTTCCCACAAATTTTTATGTTGTTTTACAAATTAGTCACAACAAAAGCAACAAAAAAAGAGTGAGCAAAATGGGATATTGAAGGATGGAAGGATGGTTATATTATGTAATTTCAGTGATCTAAAAGCTGTGGCTAGGCTAAGCAATTATTTGCACTTACAGTCAATGGGGTGACACAGACACTTCTTGAGGATGATTAACATTCTTCACTAGTTTTTTTCAGGAGATTTTTCATCTATCAGTTCTCCATACTGGTAATAGGGGAAGAAAAGACATCCAGCTCAGCTGTGATGCCCGGATTTTTAGGTGTGAGGGGGAATTCATGTCACACAAACTTTGCAAGGTTTTCGCAGGATTTCTAGGCGGCAGTGGAGTGGCCAGGAGGAAGGGTGGCTTTCTCGCCCATATGCTGTAGGTGGCACCACTTTTACACAGGAACAGAAATCTGCAGTTTCTTGGTAAGCTTTGTCAGCGGAAACCAAGATGCTCCCCGGCAGTAGGACTTGGCAGAGAAAGCATGCTTAAGGTCAAATAAATTTTGTATGCACAGGTCATGAGAGTATGATGAGACCCAGACAATGGAGCATCAATCATCGTACTGAAGAGTAGAATCTGGGTCAAATCCAATTATCTGCAGTGGGTAAGGATGCTGCAAGGTCTGAGAAGCCTGGAGAACCCTTGCTACCTTATCCTGGAGTTTCAGGATAAGCAGACATGCTTTCTGTCCAGTTTAAAAGGAATGGACATATAAGAACTAGATCTCCATGGTTCCTTGAGATACACAACTTCCTGCAGAGAAAAACCAATATGGAATAGTCACATCCTGACCGACAAATACCAAAACCAGCAACAAATTTTATAACTGTCAAAAAGCGTCAGCAACAGCAACAAAAAATTTATAGCTATAGGACAAAGAAAACCGAATTATTCAGTGGAAAGTGAATCACAGTGTATGTGCTCTGCTGTAAAAGATGGTATTGCTTAAATAAAATGGTGAGGGATTTTTTTTTTTTTTTTTTCAGAATAAAATAAGGTGGAATTAGCAATATGTACGTTTTTCTGCTACTGCTGGTAAGCTTTGCCAGTATGAAATCTTTCTTCATTCAAATACTACTTGTTGACAAAAACTGTGTTCCACAGTGAGGGGCTCCATTTACAGAATCAACTCTAATTAAGACCAAAAGAAATAAAATTATAACTTACTGCAACTGAAAGTGATCTGTGACATCTGATTTTATTTTTTCTGTGATAATGAAGCACTTGAAAGAAATGTCACTGTCATTTCAGTACAACTGATTCTCAGCTAAAAGGAACTAAATAGTCTTGTTTAGGCATGATATTAATTGTAGCTGTTGCTTATTTTATATTGCAGAAACTTCATGGAGTTCTTGTAAATTAGGAAAGTTAAGTGATGTGGAAATACATATAATCCAAGTGGGAAGCCTCTCGTTTTCAGAATTAGTAAAAGACTGCAGACACTTGTCATTTCTGTGACAAAAGTTTTAACTGCACTGAAGGACAGAATACTAACATTCTGCACTGTCTCGGGTACAGTCTGACTTTCTGACTCTACAGATTTTCATAGTATAATCAAAGCAAATGTATTCTCAGTTTTTAAGAGAACAAGGACCAAGGGATGCAAATTTTTGATGGTGATACCAGAAATCTCGAAGGACATGGTATGCAAAAGGTGGTGTATCCCTACATGTAGTCTGCAGTTAAGGAAGGCAATCTGAAATCTTTTATTATGGAGCATGATCACATTGCTGCAGCCTTGGGCAAAACTTCAGGAAGAATAAACCCAGCTATGTTGACCTAAGCCAGCTGCAGAGGAACTTCATGTTCAAGAAATACATGTACTAACAGTCACTAAAGAAAGTCAGAAGAGCTTTGTAATATTAAGAAGGATTACAGTACTGCAGCTATGCAAACAGCTGCACACAGTGCATCTGCTATTGTGTTTTGCTACAAATATGGTGCAGGGCTTTGTAGTGAGTTCAGATTATGAAAATATTAAGAACAATTACATTTAGTAGTTTGCATGTTATTGTCACTTTTAACAGCTCTCAAGGACGATGGCTCTGGACTAGACTTGCTAGTTTAAATTCCTCCAAATCTGTGTGAATTATTTCCACTAATTCTAAAATGTTGACAACTTACTGAAAACAGTATGACTTAGACATCTCTATGTAGAAAGAAAATAAATCTGAGAATACTGCAAAGGCATGGATGAATACAGATTATAAAAAACTTCAGTGACGCAGGGCTAGTCTTGAAATGTATGTTGTCATATTTAAAACTATTCTGAGGCAAGGTTCTGTGAAATTAATTATATTTTAATTGCTCCGTCTAGCAAAACTTCTCATATGCAATATCTGGTTTACACTTCTAACTTAGTGTATCATTGAATCAGAGTAGTCACTACAACACAGCCAAAACAAAATTTAACTAACTAAATTAGCAAGGAAAAGCTTGCTGATGTTTAAAATTAAAGTCTTACCTTTCATTTTAAAAAGTTTACGGCAATTCCATCTCCTTGTTAACAAAGAAAACCATGAAGAAGTGACCAAGCACAGTCAACCCTTTCTACCCACTTTGCAGTAGCTCCTTGGGAATTTTACTGCTTGAATGCTGTAGCAGCAGCAAGCTTGTCTTCAACACACAGTTGAAACAAAGACTGTCCAACATGCCTAAAACCAAAATTAGTGGTGCATAGAAAGAAAAAGAAGGAATGAGTTCTTCCGATACTTCACCAGGAAAACAAATTGCTCTCCATGTCTTGCTTCTACAGCTACCCAGTGTCATGTGACACAAAGCAGAGAGTCATATTTAGTATCTGAAGGGGGCCTATAAGGATGCTGGGGAGGGAGTCTTCATTAGGGACTGTAGTGATAGGACAAGGGGTAACAGGTTCAAACTTACACAGGGGAAGTTTTGATTGGATATAAGGGAGAAATTCTTTACTGTGAGGGTGGTGAGGCCCTGGAATGGGTTGCCCAGGGAAGTTGTGAAAGCTCCATCTGTGGCAGTGTTCAAGGCCAGGTTGGACAGAGCCTTGAGTGACATGGTTTAGTGTGAGGTGTTCCTGCCCATGGCAGGGAGGTTGGAACTAGATGATCTCAAGGTCCTTTCCAACCCTCACTATTCTATGATTCTATGATTCTATGATTCTATGATTCTATGATTCTATGATTCTATGATTCTATGATTCTATGATTCTATGATTCTATGATTCTATGATTCTATGATTCTATGATTCTATGATTCTATGATTCTATGATTCTATGATTCTATGATTCTATATTTAAGGATGGGTATATGAAAGTTTAGTCAGGGGCTCAGTTCTTTTGCTTTGAAAGTCATCCTGTCACAGACTTGCAGAATTGTTTAACAGAGCATGCTGGACGATTGCACAGAGTTTTACTCCAGTGTTGTCTTTTTTCCTTCGCAGACAGTCTTTAGGAAAACAGACTGTTAGAAAGCAAAACCCTAAATTTTATCTTAGAAAATCAGTCTTGCTGTACAAATGAGTGATTGTGATTCTGAGTTGTAAAGTGACTGTTAAAGAAAGGACAGTATATTTATGTAAACTACCGGAGAAGTCAGAAAGTATAAGGCTCAGGCTTGAACAGAAGACAAAACGGGAACTCTTTATTCTCATGAGCCACCATCCTATTTTGACGAAAAGAAGTCAGGCCTTTGCTTTCATATCATACTCAAAATGACATAGTGCCCCTTATGTCTCTTGGGTCTAAATCAGCAATTATTTGTTGTACTCAAGCTGAAAAGCAAAATACGGCCTAAAAACAGTAAAATTTTTATTGTAGCTGTCCATATGCAGTACAAGATCAAAAGGAGAGCACCATTTTTGATCTTGCACTTTTGACTGTATTTGTCTTTTGTTATATGTCTCTTTCAAGGTTTTAAATCAAGCTTCTCTTTGAATGTTATTTTAACAAATATTTAGGCTAAAAGTCAGATGTGAGATAAAATTATGAAATGTAGTAAAATTCAAAATGACAATATAAACATTAAGAAAAAATTGTAGTGAACTGTACTCAAATACTATAATGTTTAAGGTAAAGTTCTAGGATTTTTAATGAAATTCAACAATATATTTTCCCAGACACGTTTCCTGCTTCCACAGATTCCTAATTTATATTCCTGTGGAAGACAGTGGTTAACTCAATAAGAACAGCTTAATGTGTTGTGTGGCCTGCTGCACTCCTTCTGCCCTAAGTTAAGGTCTTTCTTAAAGGATCATGAATCTTACACAGTGGCATATGACAAACCTTTATTCAGAACGATTGACATTTATGAATTTTCAGGAAACTACTTGACAAGACAGCTGTCTACCAGCTGTGGGAAAGCCAGAAAGTATTACAGATGAGGGATGCTTTCCACTCCTTCCAGCTATTCACTACATTGCTAAACATTCTATGATTAGACACCGCTTCTTAAATACCATTTTGACAAGTTTCTCAACCTTCTGAAATCCTAACACTTGTGTTAGGGAAAGGAGGAGCTGCATGTTTGGGTTGGTATGCCCCTGCTGTGCAGACAAACCTGACCCTGAGTGCTACAGGAGGTGTAACTATGCATATCACTTAGAATTGTCTTATGGAGAAAATAATATTAAGGTTTAAAATGTGCACCTCTCATGATACCTACCATACACAGACAAATGGAGTCTCTGATAGCAGCAAACCACAGACATTTGTGTTTTCTGACTATTTTCATCAGAGATTGTCTACAACAGCTGAGGTACTGTCTGAAAAAACAAATGGCTTAGGACATATGGCATTAAGTGAGTTTTGGCAAACCTATAGAGCAAGACATATGGCAGATGATAACCTTGGAGGAAGAGATGTCTCCTTGTACCTTGTAAAATGATATAACAAACTGATCTCTGAACCTATTTCCTGTCAGAAACTTGAAAAATGTCATTGCTTACCTTTAAGGAATTTAAGGACTTTCATGATTATTTTTCTATCCAACTGTGATTGTTAACTGTGTCTGTCAACTGGGAGGTTTGGGTTTTGGTTCTTCTTTGAGTGAACCAAATATATAGACAAGAATATGAGCAGCCGTTCACAGTTCTCTCGTTTTATATTTTCCTTCCAGTTGTGATTATTAGAGCATCTCACACACCTTAAGTAAATCCTATAGAGATGCTAAGTGTAACAAAGTGCACTTTGATTGCATAAGGACATAAGTATGCCATATGAAAAGTATGAAGAAGGATGTAAATGCAGAAATGCCATTAGTACCAAAAGAGTAAATAAATCCATATAAGAAAGAAAACACTATCTGTCTCCTAGACTTGTGTTTAAATATTATGCTTACAGCATTTTCTGGCATTTTCTATTTTTTTGTTTTAATTTTCTGTACTAATCGTATATAAAATATAAGTCATTCTTATGCATGGATTTCTCAACTGAAATCATTCCATATATACAGCACCATTAATAATAATTGCAATTTTAGCAGTAGTGGTACCAGGAGTATGGAGACTGTATTACCACAAAGATTTTAAGCTACACAGTCTTGCTGCACATTCCATGTTAAATTAGTTTCCAAAGTTATAAATAAATCTTTTTTCCTAATCTTCTATCAATTTTTTCTCTCAAATACAGTCAGATTTTCCAAGTCAAAGACATTAATTTGATGTGCAGTTATAAAATAGAGCGTGTTTAATGCCAGTTTCAAGACACACATATTAAGGTTGTGAGTTTTATGATGGAATATCCATTTTTCATTGCCAACAGAACTCAAATAAAAATCGAACCCTATTTTCCGTAAAATAAAAATAAATTAGGCATAAAGCCTTGTCTTCCTCAAGTTTAAAGATGGTTTTAGATAATCAGGGATGAATATTCAGCATCCTGCAGTTTATAAACCTAAAAATATCCAGAAATCTAAGTGTTTATTTCGTTGATCTGAAGCAGAATAATTTAATAATCTGTTTTAGAATGGCACTGGAAGTGGTTTTATAATCCAGAATGAGTACCTGCATAGCCAGGATAGCCAATTTATAGGTAAACATATTTCTATCTCAATTTTGTAATCAGAACCATTCCTGATTTAACTATTCCTGGTCTTAGTGCTGAAAGGATTTATTTTTTTTTTTTAAATTGGCTTCAGTTCAACATTCCGAACAGCAACTCCTTTCTTGATGCAGCAATTGCAAATACCATAAGACTGTGCCTACTGGTACATCCAGCAAACTGGCATACTCCAATACCCGCACAGTAGAGTTTTATACAGCCCAAGGGACTTTGTGATGTCTGAAGCTGGACATACAAAAGTTGATAGCAGCTAAGCTGACAATTATTTTGGAAATTTCAGTTGTCTTTATGGTGAATTTGCCTCTTATAACCATGGCTATCTAAAATTACTCATTGGGCCTTTTTTTGGCTGGTGTAGAGTTAATTTTTCTTCATATGACTAGGATCTTCATAGTAGCTAGTCACCCTACGATTTTTCTGTAAGGGAGATGCAGCAGCCAAACTTAAAAACCCCTGAAACTTTGGACTAAACATTCAACTTCTAGATGGATAAATCCATCAGATGAATCTCCTAAAACATCTATGCATCATTGAAGAATGACTTCCAATAGCTTCAGAGGCTGTCTGTCTTTAACTGTCAGGGCTTGTCTCATCCCATGCCCACAGAACCAGCAAGAGCTGTATGTGTACCTTTAACAGGCTTTTAGTTTGAGGCTACGCAGTGGTACTTGTAAGCTGCTGAGAAAATGTTGAACACCTCAGACTCTACAGATGCTAATGAGGGCCAAGGTTCATTTTCTTTCAAGTTGGAGCTGCATAAGCTGAATGAGATGAAAGCAGCATTTCTTCCCAAAGACCTTCCTAGTTGATTATGCTGTACCCTTCCATGGACCGAGCATTGACCTCTCTACATGACTAGGAATTGTGCCCTCAATTTTAATAGAAACCAAATTTCACAAAGGCACCCAATGGACCACATTCATGTGAATATAATCTAGGGGATAACAGGAATTAGGGATCAGATTGTTTTAATCCTATTTGGGATATTTAATGACAAATTCAAGCTGTAGAACATAAAGAGGTATTCTTTGTTAAACGTCTTGCAAACAGATTTAATAAAAGTTAAAATGAAACAATCATAAATTGAAATTTATTTTCATTAGATTAATATATTTTTCAATTATTCATTAAATGCAATTAAAAATAAACTATACTATTCGAACTCCAAGTGTATCTTGCTGCACTGATGATTTTATAATTATAAATGAAAATTATTCTAACAGGAAGGAAATTGTTTGCGGAAAGGTGCCAAAATTGATTTTTGTTAGAGAAGCACACCAAATGCATTATGATAAAGAAGTCAGACTGGGATTGGACACAAGATCTGTAACAGGCACATTTACAGATTAGCTCCTATTCTCCAAAAATAAACCCTTTGTGTCGATTTTAATTATGAGCTGACATCATTTAAAAGATACGACCTTACATACTCTTGATTCAGATCATGCACACTTTATATGAAACTTCATATTACTGCTAATGCATTGCAAATAATTACCTTATTCAACTGCTCAAAGGTTAAAGAGACTTTTTTATATTTCATAAAGAAAAATAAACACCATCATGTAGACCTAAGTCTTTACAAAAGTTATGCTCTGCTTCCTCTTCCCAATTCTCTCTACAGGCTCATGCCTTTATAATGGGAAATCCTTGTAGACCTTCTGTGAAGAAGCAATTTATGTAAACAAAATTTGTATAGTAAACTGATTCTCTCTTTCCTTTCTACCTACATCTTACCTACCCACTCAAGTCCATCACTGATCATACTCTAGTTCATGTAGACTCATAACTCATGCTCCTGACTGTTGATTGCAGCTGAAAAAAATGCACTGCTAAAATCTGTGTGTACACAGAGCACCCATAAAGACCAAGGAGTAAAAGGTGCCTCTATTTCTGACCCCTTCAGTCCTGAGCTGTTTTTTTTTTCAGACAGTTCCCAGACTGTACCTGACAGGACACTAGATCGTGCTATTGGGTCTGCAGAGCAATGCTGGCAATGTGCTGTCTCTCCCCTTCCCCATAGCATCGGTTTGGGGAGTGCAGCACTGGGAGAAAGGATGTTGATGCTACCGTCACTTTATATCTGCATTCCTGAAACCTCCCTCTGAGGGCACATCTCCATCACAGCAAGCTTTAGAGCTTTACTGAGTTGCCCTGACAGGGAGTGGAAGCCTCGCCAGCTTGTTTGTTTTGCTGGCAGTGTTTGTTCACAATCTCCCTATTTATATTATTTTCATTATGCACCTAGCATTACATAAAATAATGTATGCTAACTTCCTAATTATATAATGTTGAATATTAATTTATATAGTAAGTTATTTATAATGCTTTCCGTGTCCCTGGCCTTAGCAAGAATGACATTTACTAATGTACACAGGACCATTGTATCTGCAGCCTGCTCTGTAAAATTAGAGTAAGGTCCTATTTAAAGAATTTGGTTTTGTATGGAAGTCTGTGAATGGGCTGTAAAGCAGAGAGGACAGAGACCTTTAAAGTTTACAGATTTGGAAGCAGCCAGGCACCTCATGCAGATTTCCGTTGACACAACACATTTTTTATGACACGTTTCAATAAATCTTTTAAGTATGCATATTTTATAAAACCAAATAATCATGGAGTTATTTGCAACTATTTTGAAATATAATGAGCCTCTAATTGGTTGATGCCTGTTTTTTGCTCTCTGCTTTTCTCTGCAGTCATTCTACAGTAACTTACTTAAAAATTCAGAAAGAAGATAACTATGCTTATTGACTCTCAGTGTTAATTTCATAGATTCTAAAATCTGTTTATACTTACTAGAACTGATGGTTTGTGAAAATTACATTTATTATTTTCTAAATTTAGCTTTAACAGAGAAATAACTTCACCACCTGATAATACGTTTGACATTTTGAAAAGAGCAATGTTCTGTCATAAATGACATCTTTGGGTCAGGACAATACTATTCGAATCAAGTCAAAGTGAAGGGGTTGGGCAAAAAAAATATCATCTCAATTCAAAGGCAAAATAAAAAAAAATGTTGAGTGGAAAAATCTTTCCAAGGCTTGTGTTAGCAATAGGGTCTTCTGGGGAAGATTTGTCTGTGCTGGTGGGGATCAAATCACCTGCCAGGTTTCTGAAGGGACGCATCAGTCACATTTGGCACATTGCTGATTGCTCCATTAAATCACTGCTGTGGTCCTGATTTGTCTCATCAGGTTGGACCAAATATTTTTTGAGGAAGCTTGAGTTGGTAAACTGTTTTTTAAATGTCCAATTGAAGGCTTTTCAAATAAATGTTTTCCAGTGAGCTAGTCTAATGGATAATAAAGCTCTATCTTACTAGAAAGTAATTTTAGAACATACGCTTTTGTCTTGTTAAGTATATTGAACCAGAGCATGCACATGCTTTTCCTTTTCTTTTGCCTTTGTCTTTGCCTTTGCCTTTTCTGTTTTTTCTTTCCCCCTTTTCCCTTTTTTCTTTTTCTTTTTCTTTTCCTTTTTTCCTTTTTTCCTTTTTCTCTTTTCTTTTCTTTTCTTTTCTTTTCTTTTCTTTTCTTTTCTTTTCTTTTCTTTTCTTTTCTTTTCTTTTCTTTTCTTTTCTTTTCTTTTCTTTTCTTTTCTTTTCTTTCTTTTCTTTTCTTTTCTTTTCTTTTCTTTTCTTTTCTTTTCTTTTCTTTTCTTTTCTTTTCTTTTCTTCTTTTCTTCTCTTTTCTTCTCTTTTTTCTTTTCTTTTTTCTTCTCTTCTCTTTTCCTTTTTAATTTCTTTTTCTTTCTCTTTTTCTTTTTCTGTTTTTTTTTTTCTTTTTCCTTTTTTCTTTTTTGCTTTCTTTCTAATTTTCCTTTGTGCTTTCTTTTTTGTTTTTTTTTTATTTCATTTCTATTTTTTTCCTTTTTCTCTTTTGCTTTCTCTTTTTCTTCCTCCTTCTCTTCTTCATCTTCTTCTTACCTTTCCTTTTTATTTTTTCTGTTTCTATTTCCTGTTTCTCTTCTGTTGCATTCCCACTCCCCTTTTCTTTTCCCCCTTCCTTCTCCACCTCACCTCTTCTTTTTATCTTTACACTCCCATTAAAAGTTGCACAGAGTATTTGAAGAATGAAAGTTCTTTTCCTGAAGTTCTCTACTAACATGCAGGTCAACGAAAAAGAAAGCAGAACCAAAAAAAATCTGGAAAGCAATAAAGCTCTTAGAATGCAGCAGTTTCCTCTAGCAAAGTAGCTCTGAGGTATTTCACATAGAAGCATTGTGTTCCTGGATTTTCTACTAATATTTTGTATGTGCGCCAAAAGCTTTGGATGCATGAATATTTAAGCAATCTAAAAAAATAATAAATTAAATTCTAACTACTTTAAATATTTCTCCTTTGGTTTTGCAAATAGAGGTATGGTAGTCTCAAATCCACATTAGAACAGATTACATTCATACTTGATGTGACGCTGGGAATATGACTTACACTAGGGCATAACTTTGGCACCCCTTACATGTGAAATTGAAAGCAAAGTTGTGACACAGAAACTTCCTGACTTGAAGTTTTCTGGAAATATGCTTACTGGTGGTATTTCAGAGTGGCTGCTTCCCTCTTGAGCCTACATAAAGAAATGTCATGGCACATAGTATTTTCTGGGTGCCTACAGTTAGCCTACATGACATCTCCAACAGATATTTCATTTAAAAATCCCAGCCTCAATTAGCTACCACTAGTATTTCTCTATGCCCTGATTAATTTTGAGTGAGTTTAATTAAAATCAATGGAGAACATAAATAAATAAATGTATTTTTTAAAAAAGGAAAAAATGTTTGGAAGCTCTCTAATCATTTGCTCATGTGTCTTTCTGAGAGACTGTCCTTAACATCCACCATTAGTAAACAGTTCCTGATGAATTAGGAGCCAGCGCGCACAGTCATTATAGATATTTGGAACACTGACTAAAGGCTTATTTAAGGTGTGGGTTAAAAGTGTTATTATGCAAGCATAGGAGCCTATCAGTCAGCAGTTTCCCTGCTTTACTGTGCCCAAGAGGATAAGCAAAGGCACTGTAAGTACTTACATACATAGGTCTGTTCTACTACAAAGTGATATCACATATATATTCCACAGAAAAGATATGCACACACTGCTCTGAACAAGGAGATTATGCTCAGCATTCTCCCTAGCATCTTTCCACTTGACAGTCACAGCAGGAGGCTTGCAACAGGCTATCTGGATATGGTTGACAGTATAGTAATTCTCAATAGCCAGCTGCACTACAGGCTGTGCCTGAGCCTAGCCTGACTGATTTGCTCTTTAAATAACCTGTGTACTGCAGTGGGACTGGCTTTGAACCCATCTTAGTTTTGTAGTGCAGACCTGGTCTGTCCAACCTCAGATGTACAGACTGCAAGGCAAAGCAATTCAGAAGCTCCCCCAGACATACACTGTGTATTCACCATATGATAAATGGATGAGCCAAAACTGGGGTATAAATTAGGAAGGCTGCGTGAACAGAAGATAAAGACAGGTCTCATAATTGAATGACTAATGCATTCATAGCAAAAAAAGCTGCTTTTTTTCCCAGGAGGCTTACATTTCAACAAATACATCACTTTGTATAAAGGTAAGCATCACTGCAACTTAGTCTAGTAGAACAGATTTCCATTATGATAATAGATATGTCCCATTGCGACTGGCTGATGAAATGAAATGGAAACTTGAAAATTATGCAGATTGTTATAAGCAATAGCACAACAGCTGCCATGTGACTGCTTTTGATTGAGACTGTCAGCAGATTCTTACCAACTTTAGTTGGGCATATTTGGAAAAGACTGCTCTGCTTGTGGTGTCTTACAAATACTTATCTCAGGCATCGATCCCAACATATGGACCGCTTCGGTTACAGACTTAATTTTTGCTTCACCAGTAGCTAAGTAGATTGATCAGTTGTTGATTCACACCTGGTATATTGATGAAATTATTCCATGTTCGGAAAAGTTCAGCTTTGAAGCTTTTCTTCTCACCTTGAAAAATCAGAGAAACGAAACAGAGCAGTTAGATTTTAAAGACAGACATTAGTGAGGGAAATAAAAATGCATGTTCTTCTATCTGCTAAAAATCAGTGAAAGCTTTGCTCTGGATTCCTGTATAAAAAGCAAAGTATAAAAAATGCCAGTAAATGCCCAAAAGCTTTTGTGTCAAACTTACTACAGTTTTAAACAGTATCAACTCTGTTTCCCACATGCCTTACACATTTGCTTACAAGAAACTGGCTCTTTACAAAATTTACGGAACACTATTGAAATCTTAATTCTAGATTTTAGATGGAATAGCCTTGAGGCTTAATTCAATACAATGCATCTGAGAGTTCGCGAAAGACAGAACTCTGGCCTTTGCTTCATCAAAAAGCTTGCCTGAGGTGAGGAAGCAAAGAAAGATTTACATGTAGTGTAAATGACAGCATTTTTGCCTCTTTATGCAAAGCAATGCTTCACTGTTCTTAGCACAGTTTTCTTGTCATGCACTGTATCTCTGTCCCTGTTAGAAAAAAATAAAAACCAGAAACCAAACCAAGCCAAAACCCCCAAACCATCTGAAAATATAAGGAGACTATCTATGCATAGGCTTGCCTTGTTTTTGTTCAAAACTTCCTAAGCAGTGAGGAGATTCAGGAATCTGGTTTGAATAAACAAGTCCCCAGCCATTAAAAAGAGCATATGAAAGTGGTATTATTGAAAAGGACTTGCACCAGAGATTTGGAATAAGTTAGTTATAGTGGCATTTGTAGGTAATTCAGCTTCTTCTGATATAAATCACTGAGGAATGGACACGTATTTCTACATTATCCTTGTAACATGGATTTTTGGAACTGTATTCTAAGGATGTGTAGGCCTGTGCAGGCCTGCACACTTCCACAGCTTTTTTCTTCAGCTTTCATAGTTATGTGTTTGCATTTTAAATGACCTGATTTTCACTTGACATTTTTTTAGTGCTCACTTTGATGTTGACACTTTTACTATGTCATATGAGTTATATACACTGTAAGGAATTGAGTCATCATTTTGGTATTTTAAATGGTTAAATGGCATGGGAAACAACTCCTTGAAGAAAAGTAGCTGTGTTTCAATTTGACTTGAAATATTGAAAAGCTATAGCTTTTCAAAATTTTTCAGAATTACAGCTACCGAAAGCTGTAGCTGCCAGTGTAAATCAGCCCCATAAAGAGTACGAAATGTATGCAAGCTCAAGTGTACAAAAATATTCTGTTTGGAACTAAATCAAAAGGAAAAGAAAGAAAATAAATCAATGCCTTAAGTATTAGTTATTACAAAAGTACAAACTGAGAGAAGCATTTTTAGCACTTAAAATTGGAATTGCCCATTATGATTCATAGGAAATTTATACCTTTCATCTTCTAAAGAACAGTACTTCACTTTGCTACTTTTTTTTTTATTTTCAGCTTTCACCACTTAGACACACAATATACAGTTACACTGCATTCTCCTGTTAAAGAGCTATAATTAATTGGAAGCACAAATCATGATATTCTGCTATTTGAGAAACCTATGTAGATTAGACAATTAGCTTGGTACAGCATGCTGCCAGATTCTTGTTTCCGTTAACTTTCTGTTTATGTACTCCTTTTTGTCCCTGTGTAATTCTGCACCATCTACTAGCCATTACCCTTTTGCAGCCTTATCCACTTCCCAACTCCACTAACTCTCAGCTCAGCTTTATACTCGGCAGGAATCCTACTTCGGTCTTCATATCCCTGTCCCTTTCCCCCACCTTGTCCCTGTCCTCCCTCACATACATATCCATCCTGCTACTGATCATTACAAAACTCATGTGAATATATGTGAATTTATGTGACTTCAGCCAAATTTGGTGGAACATGGCAAGGAGATTCACTTTATCAAAAGAAAAACAAATGCTTGGGCAGATGTGAAAAGAGATAAACAAATGGACAGTGTAACTACAGAAGCCATGCTTGTTGAGGAAATGAGGTTTAAAGGCTCTTATATTTTTGAAGATGACTACAAGTACAGCTTTAAAGGCATAAAAATGCTATCTCAGTGTAGCCCATTTCCTATTACTCTTAGCAAAAGATTTGCAGTGCAAGAAATAAAACAAAAAATAAAGATTACTGATAAGAAACAAAACTGTAAAAGAGTACAGAGACTGCTGATACCAGATACACCACTTCTTCAGCTTCAGCTGGTACAGTAGGAGCTATGCCTCAGAATGTGTATTTATTAATTTATGAAATCTTATCAGTTTATCTATTGCATCTGATATACTTTCTGAAAATGATAAATAACAAAGATACATTAAGATATTTCTGATTATTCTTCAGTTCCAGGAAATGAAAGCTGATTTTGAGGGAAATTGAAAGTGTCTTTTGTTAGATATGTTACATGTATAATACATATACAAGCGAAAACTCTAATTCTATAGCAGACGGATAGAAATATCTTTTTTCTGTCCTCATTTTCATTTCAGAAGGGTAACCAGACTTGCAATGTTGGAAAGCTCTTTTGGAAGTGGAAGTTTTCACAGCTTTCATTACAGATGGCCACAGTCTAGAATCTTCTCAGTCATAGAATCATAGAATAATAGGAGAGTTAGGGTAGAAAAGGACCTTAAGATCATCTAGTTCCAACCCCCCTGCCATGGGCAGGGACACCTCCCGCTAAACCATGCCATCCAAGGCTATGTCCAATCCAGCCTTGAACTCCACCAGCGATGGAGCATTCACAACTTCCCTGAGCAACCCATTCCAGGGCCTCACCACCCTTACAGTAAAGAATTTCTTCCTCATATCCAATCTAAACTTCCCCTGTTTCAGTTTGAGCCCATTAGCCCTTGTCCTCTCACCACAGTCCCTAATGAAGAGACCCTCCCCAGCATCCCTATAGCTCCCCTTGGCATACTTGTGAGGTGGGCTGATGCCAACCTTATGAAGTTAAACCGTGCCAAGTGCAAGGTCCTACACCTGGGTCGGAGCAATCCCAGGCACAGCTACAGATTGAGCAGAGAAGAGATTCAGAGCAGCCCTGTGCAGAAGGACTCAGGGTGTTGGTCGATGAGAAAACGAACATGAGCCGGCAGTGTGTGCCCAGAGCCCAGAAAGCCAACCGTATCCTGGGCTGCATCAAAAGGAGCGTGACCAGAAAGCATGAAGGAGGTGATCCTGCCCCTTTACTCTACTCTTGCGAGACCTCACTTGGAGTATTGTGCCCAGTTCTGGTGTCCTCAACATAAAAAGGATATGGAACTGTTGGAACAAGTGCAGAGGAGGGCCACGAGGATGATCAGGGGACTGGAGCACCTCTCGCATGAAGATAGGCTGAGAAAGTTGGGGCTGTTCAGCCTGGAGAAGGGAAGGCTGCGTGGAGACCTCATAGCAGACTTCCAATATCTGAAGGGGGCCTATAGGGATGCTGCGGATGGACTCTTCATTAGGGACTGTAGTGATAGGACAAGGGGTAACAAGTTCAAACTTAAACAGGGGAAGTTTAGATTGGATCTGAGGGAGAAATTCTTTACTATAAGGGTGGTGAGGCACTGGAATGGGTTGCCTGAGGAAGCTGCGAATGCTCCATCCTTGGCAGTGTTCCAGGCAGGTTGGACAGAGCCTTGGATGGCATGGTTTATTGGGAGATGTCCTTGCCCATGGCAGGGGGATTGGAACTAGATGATCTTAAGGTCCTTTCCAACCCTAACTATTCTATGATTCTAACAGATTACAGTTTTTGTCAGTGTATTTTGTTGGTTCATTCTGCATCACCTGTACTGTACATAGTCCATGAAGCCTCCTAGGGAAAGTATGACCTAATTTTAACACTGGACTGCAAATCTCAGACACTGAGCTGGTTCAAAATCTAAGTCAAACATATGTGTAAAAAACTGACTAGCTTTTGCTGAAATTCTTTTATGTGAATTCATTAAAAAAATAATCTGTGTACTTGCCCCATATTGGCCCTCAGGATCTCAGCACTGATATTTACACAGTTGAGTGGAAAATGGCAATGTTTCAAACTTTGTTCACCAAATACTGTTCTATCTGTTACTGGTAAATATTTCAAGGTGCAGTTCAAGATTGAATTTAGCATTATAAATAAACCACAGTTAGTGAAAAGACAACTTCATAACCCTCCATATGGGCTCCGCAAAATCATATGTGAGGTACTTGTCCTTTCCCTTAACCTGTGGCTTTTATCCACCCGTAAAAGGAACTGATGCATAATCATGCTTATGATGATATGTACGTTCTGATGCTTTGATGCTTTCTAATATCTAATAATGTTTGTTTTTTTTTGAAGTGACATCCATTTGAAAATGAACTTGTTACCTAAGCAATTTTAATTAGCAAAATCAAACAACATATTGCTTTTCTTACTCTGAAGCAATCGATATTATATTGCTATCAGTAAAAGCATCTGGGTAAAGGTACTGGACTCTGTATATAAATTACACTAGCTTCATGGGACTGATGGTGCATTCAGTGCACTGACAGTTCTAAACATCTCCTTGGATCGAAACAGAGTTACTATTTTTCCTGGCAAGCGAAAGCTTGGAACTGTATTAAAAAACATAAAAAGTAAATCTTGCACAAAAATAGCACCATTCCCAGCAAACCTCTATGAATTTGTGCAAGCATGAGAGATTTGATGGATCTCTTTTAGAAATTGTAAGAATTTACATGTTCTCTATCCCCTCCTAAATGTGCAACAACTGAGATCAGTTAGTGCTGCTGTCAGCTGTTCTAGCAGAGAGAGGTGAAATTGATTCTAGCGAGCTTCTGCCATGCAAAGACCATCTGTTCCAGCTTGCCCTGCATGCAAACTGTTAGGAATTTGGAAGCAATCTTTGCAGCATGAATTTACCCTGTTGAATCCATAAAGTAATAGCTGGACAAGCATTGCCAAAGGGAGTCTGAATATTCAGAGAATGTCTGGATCATCACCATCAAAAGCTATCGTAGAACTTATAATTTAGAATAGTAGAATCATAGAATAGTTTGGGGTGGAAAGGACCTTAAGATCATCTAGTTTCAGCCCCCCTGCCATGGGCAGGGACACCTCACACTAAACCACGCCATCCAAGGCTATGTCCAACCTGGCCTTGAACACCACCATGGATGGAGCATTCACAATTTCCCTGGGCAACCCATTCCAGTGCCTCACCACCCTCAGGGTAAAGAACTTCTTCCTTATATCCAATCTAAACTTCCCCTGGTTAAGTTTGAACCTGTTATCCCTTGTCCTATCACTACAGTCCCTAAAGAATAGTCCATCCCCAGCATCCTTATAAACCCCCTTCAGAAGGCTGCTATGCGGTCTCCATGCAGCCTTCCCATCTCCAGGTTGAACAGCCCCAACTCTCTCAGCCTATCTTCATGCGAGAGGTGCTCCAGTCCCCTGATCATCCTCGTGGCCCTCCTCGCACTTGTTCCAACAGTTCCATGTCCTTTTTATGTTGAGGACACCAGAACTGGGCACAGTACTCCAAGTGAGGTCTCACAAGAGCAGAGTAGAGGGGCAGGATCACCTCCTTCGCCCTTTCTGGTCACTTTTTTTAGACGCAGCCCAGGATATGTTTGGCTTTCTGGGCTGCAAACGCACACTGCCGGCTCATGTTAATACATTCTGGACATTGTATGACTTCAAAGTGAGTAAAAAGCAAAGGCTATTTTGATATGCTGATGAATCCCAAGAAGGAAAAGGAGAGGTCTTTACAGAGAAATTATGTATGAAACATATGCAACTTAACAAATTAGAAAATACTGAGATATATTTTTTTCAGTCATATGAAATTCAGGTTTTGCCACATTGAGGTCTTTTCCATAAGCCTTTGCAACAGAAATTATAATGTTTTTCTATTGTGTTTATAGCGTAGTGTATCTTCTGATTCTTATACGATTTTTAAAGTATCTTGATACCCACAAACACTAATTCTCTGCTCCTGGAACCAGAAAAGACTTATTCCCTGTGGCTTGTTCTTGCACTCTACCACTGCCTTAATCAACAGTTTCTAAAGGTCTTGCATAAAAATGTATATCTACAGAATAGATCATCACTCATCCCACAGGCTCACGAAATGTGAGATTGACCTTACTGGAACAGATTCTTCTAGAAAAATCCAGAAGGCACTTCAACTTGTTTTAAAACTTGAGTCTGAGTCAGGGGAGATGAATCATCCTCAGGATATGCTAACTATACAGGGAACCTGGGATGATTAGCTTAGATGTCAAACATTTAGGAATTTAGAAGAGATAAATCACACAGAAGGCTTGTGAAGATTTAATGCCCTTTCTTTTTGGTGTATATATATATATATATATATATATATATATACATGACATAGAAAAAACCCAGTATAATACGAATTTCTCTTTTACACAGACAAGTTCCGAGGTATCTCAACATTGTACTGCCATTCTTTTCCTATGCAAACTCTTACTTTATTTTGTTTTTCTTCTAAGCACGCCTCTGAAATTCAGTTTTAAGTATACAAATTGTCTGCATAGTATAAATATGGCTTTCCCATTAATCTGTGGCAAAGCATGAAATGCAATATTTTCCCCATTACAAACCTATGAAATTTATCAGCCTAGCCTATGCCCTGTACAGTGAACTATTTATAGTCTATGGTTGTTAAAAACAAAGGAAGCTAAAATAAATGAATAAATATGCAGAATTTTTCTCCCTGTGGTAGTTTTATTAATTACTTTTGTGGAATATAAGTTTTACATTATTCACAAAGCCTTCTCAAGCTGCAACCAGAGCCTTTGTCATGGAACTGTATGTTATTAGTATTCAATTTGATACCAAGCAAGCAACTAATTCTGAATGAAAATTCAAGAATAAAAGAAAAATATCCTCTTTGTTCATTTTAAGTAGCACATACTTAGGATGAGATTCCTCTGCAACCTTCAGACTGTCCTCAGTTGTCATAGGACCTCAATGTGTGCTTGTGACTACCAGCTCTTGCTGCACTGTTTTCTTTCATGCTGTTAGCTATCATCTATTGCACAGTCAACTCCAACTACTGAAAAAGACAAAATATCCCAAATTGCATGGTTGCCTTAAAGGACTTAAGAATGAACAGTAATCATTCTCTCTATTTGCTTTTTGGCACTAAATGTGGATTGCATCAGTTTACATTATATTTCTCTCAAATCACAAAGTCTATATGGGCAAGTAAGTACTTCAAGTTCTGGGTTTTTGAACAAGGACAAATCTTATGAGGCTTACGGAAAGGCTGGCAACATATTTTTCAGTCTCTGCTGCTATACCTTTTTTTTAAGTTTTTTTTTTTTTATTTTTTTTTTATTTGTTTGTTTAGTTGGTTTTTTCATTGTTTTTTTTTGTTTTTTTTTTTTTTATTGGGGGGGGTATTTTGATACAGTCACCATCCACATGCTGATCAGCTTAGACCTGGTTTTCAACATTTTTATTTGCCTTTCTCTTCCAAAGTTCGGTTAGCAGTTTCAGTCAGCCTTTTGTTTATGAATTATATTCTCAGCTGATAAAGAAGGGGGATTGTAAAAAACATTATTTGGAAAATTGAGGGATGCAGAAAACTAATTGCACATTCTCAAAGTTGACCTAGGATGTGGCTGTATTAAGCTCTCTGGGGGATTCACTTTTCTTGACGTGGCCATAAAAGAAACTGAGGGTGATTAATCAGGACTTGCCAGCTACCTTTAAGACTTATCACTCACAATTATGACTCTCAATTTTGTTGCCCATGTCATATTTTACATCTTTCCCTGAGGCTTCGCAGAAGTGAGCACCAAATTGCCCAAGTATCTTTTAAAAACAGAGATATTTTCTATATTGTGCAATTGTACAAAAATTTTTCCAAGATTACAATATTTTTCATATATACATAGTTTGCATGTGTAATACTTTTTTCACTTGAGGCACCTGATTATCCTGAAGTTCTGTTTTAATCTAATTTTCCATCTGGGCTGAGGTTAAATTTCTTATTAAAAGCACAAAGTTGTGCTAGCAGCTTAGGCAGTGATTGGAAAAGAAACTTCACTGCATTTCTCAGGTCTTCCTAGGCTGCAGAATTTGATATGCAATAAAGTCAGAACAGGAAACTCAGATTTCAAAGAGAAGAGCCTAGAATTTTATGCAGCTTTTAAACATTTTTACATTATTTTTACCTTTTAGAAATAATGTATAAAAGAATTCCTTCTGAAATGAAATAAACCACTCCTCATTCATCCTAATGCATATGCACATGCATAAATTGAATATACTTTTGATAAAATGCCTCAAATTTTTTGCAAACAAAAAAATCAGATATACATACCTATATGCACATATATATATATAGTATAAGGGTATTTTCTTTTGGATAAAAATAGCATAGCTTTCCGTATATACACCACAAAACTGGACAATATATACATCCAACAAATTACTGTGATTATTATTTACTGGGCATCCTCACGATGACCTACACAAAGCAAATTGTGTAAAGCTGTACAGGACTGTATCTCAGCTAATATAAAAACCCAGCACTGCTTCTTATTTCAAAACAATAATCTGAATTGCCCAGCAATTTCTCATTAAGAAGGTTTGTTTGATTGCAGTGCTGAACACTCTTCACTTCCCAAATCACACACTTCATGAGACACTTTGCCCTTACCATCTTCGCATTTCATGTATTGCTGTACTTCATGAATATAAAGCAAAAATAAGTTCCAATTTTTTTTAATCCAGAGGTTTTTAAGAGTAACTCCTGTTGCAAAGAGACCATAATTAGGCAGTATGAGGGTGTTATTTTTTTCTTAGGCATAAACTTGCTGAGAAGGAAGGAGGACAGGTTGCGACAAACTTAGTTCACCTTCGAACTCTCCCTCTTGCACCTCTTGCATATACACATGAGCACACACACACAGAGTTGCTGTTTAGTGCTGCTACTTCTTTCCATCTGGTAGAGACTTTGGAATTGCTCGGCAACCAGGATTATTTCGTAGTGCCTATTCCTTAGCAACCCTGCACAGCAAGTTTGTACTGCAATTATGTGACCCATACTGGGAACACATCCCTGACGAAGGAGCAAACCTGACACAGGAAGAAAGCTTAGTCTCTTCCCAGTGACTATAGATTGCATTCAGCCCTAGGTTCTATATAAAGCAAGCAGTCTTTATGAACTGAGGTAGTTCGAGTAGTGTCTTATGATGAACTCCTTCCACTTAGAATCAATGTCTCGGATAAATGTTACATTATTGCACAGAGTTGTTAAGAATATGCACAAACACTGAACAGTCAAATAATCAAATTGTTTTGCACAACTTCAAGCTCTCCACTGCTTGCCAAAGGCTGTTTGGAGAATCTCAAAGTCATAGACCAGAAGTTAGCACATTCAGATAAGAAAGTAAAATCAAGTGCTGGAACCCACATTAAAGATGTAGCCTGCAATTTGTGGCACTGAGCCAACTGAAAGTTATTGATGAGCAGATATTTCCAGGACTGGTGGGCAGTAAGTGGATTAAATGGATTTATAAATCGTGAAGGTATGAAAGATTTTACATAAAGATCTGAAAGATTCAATGAGAAAGGACCTCAAGATCATCAAGTTCCAACCCCCCTGCCATGGGCAGGGACACCTCCCACTAAACCATGCCATCCAAGGCTATGTCCAACCCCACCTTGAACGCCGCCACGGATGAAGCATTCACAACCTCCCTGGGCAGCCCATTCCAGGGCCCCACCACCCTCACAGTAAAGAATTTCTTCCTCAGATCCAATCTAAACCTCCCCTGTTTAAGTTTAAACCCATTACCCCTTGTCCTCTCACCACAGTCCCTAATGAAGAGTCCCTCCCCAGCATCCCTAGAGGCCCCCTTCAGGTATTGGAAGGCTGCTATGAGGTCTCCATGCAGCCTTCTCTTCTCCAGGCTGAACAGACCCAATTTTCTCAGCCTATCTTCATATGGGAGGTGCTCCAGTCCCCTGAACATCCTCGTGGCCCTCCTCTGCACTTGTTCTAACAGTTCCATGTCCTTTTTATGTTGAGGACACCAGAACTGCACACAATACTCCAAGGGAGGTCTCACGAGAGCAGAGTAAAGGGGCAGGAGCACCTCCCTCGACCTGCTGGTCACACACCTTTTGATGCAGCCCAGAATATGGTTGGCCTTCTGGGCTGCAAGCGCACATTGCCAGCTCATGTTCATTTTTTCATCAACCCACACCCCCAAGTCCTTCTCCGCAGGGCTGCTCTCAATCTCCTCCCCGCCCAACCTGTAGCTGTGCCTGGCATTGCTCCGACCCAGGTGGAGGACTTTGCATTTAGCATGGTTAAACTTCATTAGGTTGGCATCAGCCCACCTCACAAGCGTGTCAAGGTCCCTCTGGATGGCATTCCTTCCCTCCAGTGTATCAACCGAACCACACAGCTTGGTGTCATCGGCAAACCTGCTGAGGGTGCACTCAATCCCACTGTCCATGTCACCCACAAAGATGTTGAACAAGACCGGTCCCAACACCGATCCCTGAGGGACACCACTCACTACTGCTCTCCAGCTGGACATTGAGCCACTGAGCACCACTCTTTGCGTGCGGCCATCCAGCCAGTTCTTTATCCACCGAGTGGTCCACCTATCAAATTGATGTCTCTCCAACTTAGAGACAAGGATGTCATGTGAGACAGTGTCAAAGGCTTTACACAAGTCCAGGTAGATGACATCAACTGCTCTGCCCCTGTCCATCAGTTCCGTAGCCCCTTCATAGAAGGTCACCAGATTGGTCAGGCAGGATTTACATCCTGCTTATACAATGAATAAACACATTTGGCCAAAACTACTTACATCTCTCAATTTCCTTGGAGAGTAGACGTCTATCACCAGCTTCCACAAATAATTGTCAGTGAATTATCAAAGTTAATCTTTAGTAAAGATCTCACTATCCAAAGTGTGTTTGCATGTTAGTAGGCAGACCGCAGTAAAAAGATTAAAATGATAAGCCAATCTGCAGAAATCAGTATAGGTACATGAAAAATTGTAAGACCCAAATCCTTGGTGATCAGGCATATTATTCACCCAAATCTTTGGTGATCAGACATATTATTCACTGAAAATGAAGTCCTCATCCTAGTTTCAATAATGTGCATCTTAGTGGAAAGCCTGGCTGTGACACAAATTGTCACAAAGTACTATTACTGATGACCAGACCTGTAGGAAATCTTCACCTGTAGTTTTCATAACTATGCAATATTTCATTCAGTTTTACCCTCTGAATAAACATAGAAAGCAGTGGAAGCTCTAAGTAGTGCATTCGAATTGCAACTGTCTGAATTGATTTACATTCATATTTTGAAATAGATTATGTTTTGGAATGACTTTTGGTAAATCCCTTAAAGGAATCACAAAATCGGAGCATCAGGTGCACATTGTTGGGTCATATCCAGTTTTTCATCTACCAGTGTCCCTAGGCCCTTCTCTGAAGGACTGCAGTCAATCCCTTCATCCCCTATCCTGTACTGGTACTGGAGATTTCCCCAGCCTAGGTGCAGGACTTTGTACTTTGCCTTGTTGAACCTCATGAGGTTCACATTGATCCACTTCTTAAGCCTGTCAAGGTCCTCCTGGATGGCATCCCTTCCCTCAAGGGTATCAACTGTACCACTCAGCTTCATGTCATCTGTGCCATCTGCAGACTTGCTAAGGTTGCACTCAATTGCACTATGTCATTGATGAAGATATTAGATAATATTAATCCCTGTATGGATCCTTGAGAGATCCTACTTGTTAATAGTTTGGTTTTGGACTTTGAGTAATGGAAATTAACCAATGAAAGCTAAACCACAAGTCTATTTTACTTTCTATTTGGTTTTCCTACTGGATGCTTATTTAATCTTTTTTTCTTTTTCTTTTTTCCTCATTTTGGGAAGTTTAACAATTTGAAATTTTCTTTAATTTTATAAATTCTGTTATTGATCTTCTTGATCGATAAATGGTTGCATCTTGAGGAACCTGCTTTACCTGTAAGCAAAATATATTGATATTGTCAAATGCTGCACTTCACAGTTTATAAATATATTCAGTAATGAGAACAAGCAGTTTAAAAAAAAAGCCCACAAAGATAAACAGGAAGGTATACAAGCTTTTATCTGGAACGGAACTAAAGCTGAGCATCTTTAAGATCCATGAATACAAATACTCATAAAAAAACCCTGTGAACAAGAAAAGAGCATTGCTATGTACACTTAGAGGAAAGCAAAAATACATTGCTAAATTGAAAATCAGAGAGACAAAGAATTTTAAAAAAGAACAGAGAGTAAGGAAAAAAAGTAGAAAACACAGTGACTGGAATACACAAACTAAAATGAAAGAGACAAAAAAGATGAGCACTAATGGCTCAGTTCATTCTTGCTGCATCAGTGCTGTGCTGCAGAAATCATAATGGTATCAGGGGGTATCAAATTTTGCAAACCAGTCATGACTCTGCAGAAACATGGGTTGGAGAGAATCAGAAAAAGCAGTATAGTCAAAAGAACATACCAAAGCTGAAGCAAGCATGAGCGCTGAAGGAAGGAATAATGTACCCAAGAGAAGAAAGTCCTGACTTCTGTGCCCACACCCCAGCTAGCACTGCCCTGGGGCAGAGGGTGAGTGTTGCCACAGTGAGAGCAGGAGGATCCCAGGGAAGAGGAAGAGCAATATGTCGCAGCCCTGTGAGAGTTTTCTCAGAGAAGAAGAAGAAATGCTAAAAACTGAAGTGACCTAATTATGCTCAAAAGCAGGTAGAAAAAAAGGAAAAAAAAAAAGTTTTCATAAACAAATTCCACCAGCAGATGAGTAAGGTTGCAAAACTCATTTCTTAAAATAAATTTAGTCACTAATATACCGTATTCTTTGTCCAGTTACTAAGTGAACTAACCTGCAAGGACCTTTTTCTACACCACCTAAAATAGTGACATTTTCAGAACAACTCCAAACAGTAGACCTTGAATCGAATTAATTTTAACAAACCTTATCTTCAACTTTCTAGACATCTAACTCAGGCAACCTTTGAAATCAATGAGAAAAAAAAAATAAAAATGAATGACAATTGCCTTTCTTACATGGTAGGGTGCCCTAGAAATAATATTTTGCAAACTCTTTACCCTGTATTCTATATAAATGTGGCATATGCATTTAATGCACAGTGACTGCATTTTGTTGACATTTGAACTTTTACCACTAGCTAGTATTTAGAGTATGCAATGAGATATTTATATGGATGACTATAATGAAAAAATAATTTATGTGGAAAGAGATGATTAGAAGGTCAAAGAATCAAGAACAACATTCTGATTCATATAAAACCCAAATTTGCTTTGAGAGGGTGCAATAAAAAATAATTATTTCATATTATTAAGACAGATGTTATATAAATAGCTTCCTATTTGTTCATTATTTCATATGATCCAATGGAACATCTTAAAGACCTCAGCTGTCCCAGTTTCTGTGGCTTATCTTTCACTTGTAAGACAGGAAGTTAATTTTATTTAATTATTTAGTTGTAAAGAAGTTCATCAAGGTTCTAATGCACTAAAGAGCAGTCTTGTGCTAAAATTCAAGCACCTGCTTAAATTGTTCCTCCGTGTGAAAAGTGACCTAAAAATGATGATGCTATTTTGATAACTTATGAGGACATTAAGGAAGAGTTAGTTATATAAAATAACCTTGGAGGAAGTTATTTATATACAAGCTAATTTTATTCAAAGTACATTGAAGGACAGACAAAAACTGCTGAATTACAAAGCAGCAGACTTTTAAACTGAGAAAAATTGCAACAGAAGTGTTCATAGAAATTGATCATTCCCATTGGACTTCATTGCAGCTTTTCCAATTGGACCACACCTTTTTTTGAAATGGGGGCCAGACGTATTCAAACTGCAATGACAAAATAGCATTTCCTTGGATATCTTCTGTATTCTTATTTTAATAATTTTAGCACTTGTACAAAAAACCTTGTATAACTTTCAGAAAAATTGAGGTGAATATTTAGCATGTAATTTGACATATTTCAAAAAGTTATTTGAAGTCTGATTGGGCACTGGGGCACTGAAGAGCTCATATTTGTGTTAAAAGTGCCTGGAATGACAAATATTACAAGTATCTTTTACTTATGTGCAATATGCTGTGAAACAGAGCTTGTGAACTTCCAGCTGGAACCTTGAAATAGGATATCGACCCTGCTTAGGGTATAGAAGGGTTTGGATCCACAGAAGATGGTAGAATTCAGAATCCATGCTCTGGCTAACTTAGCAACTTCTAGACTGATTTGTTTTGGCCATCTAGATGGAGAAATATCAAATTTCATTAGACCATTTCTTTTTGAGAAGAGTAAGAATTTGTTAAGATTGAGAAATAATAAGCACAACTATAAAAGGTTCCCACAAAATTTAAAGAAAGATGAATTTGCTCGAGAAGCCAAATTAATACCTTGTGGCTTAGGGAACAGAAAAAAATAATCACTAAGGAGGTGGTGTTTAACGGTGGACTTCTTTAATGTGGAAACAATACTGCTTGCCTTCTTTCCCCACCAAGGAACAAGTATAGCATTCCCAATAAACTGATCGTCTTCATGACTTTCAGAAATGCCACATACAATAGAATAACAACTGCCCAACAGATGACTTGGTTCAAGATTCCATTTTCTCTCAAAGTTTGCACATCATATTAAAGCTCATAAAAAATTCTGCCCAGTTATCATAGAATCATAGAACAGTTAGGGTTGGAAAGGACCTTAAGATCATCGAGTTCCAACTCCCCTGCCATGGGCAGGGACATTTCCCAGTAAATCATGCTACCCAAGGCTATGTCCAACCTGGCCTTGAACACAGCCACGGGTGGAGCATTCACAACTTCCCTAGGAAAATCCAGTTAAATGGATTGTAATGATTTTAGTTAATCTGTATGTTACTTGAACTAGCCTCAAACTCATGCTGCAGCCGAAGGAGGGAAATATTCCCCTGTGAACTTTTAGCCTACAGAAATATAATTAATTTGTATTTTTAAAGAAATCACTGCTAAGAAGTCCTTCTCTGTCCGTCTTACTAATCACCCTTTTTCTATGCATGCAATAAAGGCCAATAGAATTCTGTATTATCTTTTCAGTTGTACATATTCTACTTTGTCTGCAAAGAAAAGTATGATAAGATGGAAGTCTCAGTGCTGTGACGGCTCTCAACCTTTCCTGTCAAACACCTTTCAAGTCCTTTTTGTTCATGAGAAACAGTGAAGTTGACATTCTGACTAATAATATACATTAAACATATAGCAAGAATAAAGTTTACAGCCCATTTCAATCTCTGTTCTGTGTCATATGCATTGTTCACTTGGTATGAGATGACTCACTTTAATAATATTTACATTTGGCTTTACTTGAGTGTTCAGTGTCTTGAAATGCAGAATTATATTCTCTGAAAGACAGCAAGAACAACAAATATAATTCTTCATTTCTGCACTTTTATCTTCAAATATCTATGCGCATTGATCACATGAATACCAATTCAATTGCCATTAGCCATTTAGTCACAGTCAAGGACAGGAGATTACGAGCTCTTAAAATCATCACACAGCTAGTCTGTTTACTCCATTCAATCAGATACAATAACAGAGAGTTGGTTATGCTTGAAATCTTAGTGCAACAAAACAAATAACCAATTACCACTGCATTATTTTTCTTAGATATTGAATATATATGTATCTGAAGTCTTCAATTTAGAAGAAACAGTGATTTTGGACTGTGCCCTACTTGAACTCTTCACATACAAATAGATAAATTTGTCATTGAAACACAGTTTTAGAAGCACGCTGAGCATATTTTTTAGCATGTGAACATCCACGGCAAAGTGCCACCCTCAAGTGAAGTAAAAAATAAGCAGGGCCACTGTCTTTGGGTGGAAGGCCACTGGCTAATCAACCCACATTAACACAAGGTAATTGAGTTTCCAACATTCAGAGACAGGTCCTTGCACAAACACATTACTTACCAAGGTGTCGTCTAGACAGGGGATGAAAGTCTCCAAATTAGCAGAGTGACACTTAGGACTTTAAGCCTATTATTTTTAAAGCCTCCCTCCAGGAGCACTTCTTGCCTTCTGTAATCAGTGCCAGAACTATTCACTTGCTCCCCACTAAGCTTTTATTTCCATGAAGTGAAGGTGACAGTGAAAAAATCTCCTGCAAGATCCTCCTGGCAGCATTCCCACAATGCCTGCTAGTTTATTTTGATACCATTCTGTATGTCCAGAATTTAAGCAGCACTACAGCTGCCTGTTTCTGAATTGTATCATATCACACTGCAGGGCACAATCCTATGGTACCTGAGTTTTGAAGTAATCTTCTCAGTCATTTCAATTTTCACGTTAAAGAGCATGCTGCCTGGAACCTGATGATTATGGGTTTGTAAGGACAGGATCAAACAGAGGAAGGTACTAGCAAAGCGTCACGAATAAGAATATTATTTTGCAGACATAGCTAGTTTTCTCTCCTCTGAGTGAATTCAGTCGTCCACAGCAGCACTGGCCTTGCAGATACATATTACTGCAGATATATTTGAGCAAATTTCTTGACTGCAAGCAGGAAAGCAATTCACGAGAGAACTGCTTTTATCATTATCTAATTGTAGTTCTGGATTATTAAGTGCAGAGACTGTAGACTTAAGAATACCTTTGCAATCTATAAAAAGCTATACATACGATAATTTACTCAAGCAATAAAACTGTCAATTACTCTATCTGATGATTAAACACTAAGAGCACTGAAGAATCAATTTATTTTTCAAGGCAATTCATTTTCATAAACAGACACTAAATGCTTTTCTTTTCCCTGAAATCTGTCAAATGTTCCTAGCTCACATTACATCAGCATTTTAGTAAACTTACTGATGGTTAATACCATAAATTACAGGGTTTTTGACAGTGAAACATTCGGTCGGATCAGAATGCTAGCTAATGAAGATCTGTTTTCATTTATATTTCAGAGAGAAAAAACTACCTTGAGATACCACAACCACCCTCAAAAATTTCAATAGATATTTGATCAATAAGTACAGCATATGTTAAAGTGTTGATTTCAACTGGCAACAGCTGACATATACCTATTTACTAATACCTAAAAAAATCTGACATAACAATAACATGATAAACATTGTTATCAATGACATAAAGAATACACAGGTTTTAAAATTAGTTTTCCTCACTGATTGTGGGACTACACTAGGGAGGGCAAGATTCTCAGTGGGTACTTTGTGTTCTTTTCTTGGTCTTTGGTACCATCTGTACAGGTATAATTAAGAATTGTTTTTCTTCTGTTTTCTTCATACAGTAGAGGGTTAGTAGAAAGAATATAGACCACAGAGCCTTGGCTTTAACCTTATCCAAGGTGTTTACTCTGCCTGCACTGCCAGCAATGAGTGCTGAAATATTTTTCATCCTCTTCCTTTCCACTTAGAGAAGACAAAGTGAACAAGAAGACTCATGCCTGGACAAATTTATGGGACAACTTACTGGATCACAATTAAGGACCTTATGACCTTCCTATTCCATTCTTTTCTTCCCTACTTCATTCATCATCAGTACCACCATAATATCTAAGATTCTGTGTCTGGTAGAATAAATATTAAAATTTACATTTCTCAGGCATTCTCCTTCTCTTTTCAAGACTATGAATGGTGGAAGATTGGTGTATTTTATTTTGAGATCTCTTACATTACATGTATCTATATCTATGTATAAACATATCCACTTGTAAATGGACATACACAGCTACTATTCTGAGTTAAGGAAGACTATATGAAAGGAAAGTGCTGTAGAATAAACTAAAAATCTTTCTGTGATGGGCTTTAGAATCCTGAAAAAGCTGTCTTTGCTGTACAAAGTAAATTTAACATTATTGGAAGTCATCATTATATAAGATCTCAGCATTCAGATAGTCTGGAACCAGGCTGCCCAATGTCTTGAATAACACCCTTTAGATTCAGTACCAGTCAGAATTCCCAAGCTTCCTACCTACATGGATCAATAAATTGCAATAAATTTTCAAGTCAGAAAAAGGCATGGGTATCTGTGGCCAAGTCACAATCTGCCAAGATGAATCGAAATTTCCTATCCAGCTGGAGTTGATAGAAAGCATAATTTTGGGGAATTATCTCCGGCCACTATACAGAAATGAAACATCAGTGAGGAACCTAGGACTTTCGTAACATGATCTAAACTGGCAAGCAGAATACATCTCCAAATAAAGTAAAAAATCCTGAGGTTACAAACCTGTCAAATGTTCTTCGACACCCTCTCTAACCCTCTAATTTATGATTAGATAAGGAAAAGCACATTTTTCTGTATGATATCTCATTACTTTTTGGCCCCAGTGACAAATGAGGAATATAAACCAATTTCAGAGAGAAAATACCAATACCTGATTCATCTGTTCTGTGGACAGGCTGGAGAGGGTCCAGAGAAAGGCCTCAAAGATGATAAAAGGACTGGGAAGCCTGTCACATGAGGAAAGGCAGAGAGAACTGGATTTGTTCAGCCTTGAGAAAAGAAGACTCAGGGGAGTCCTTTTAACCATGTTCCAGTATTTAAAGGATGGCTGCACAGCAGATAGAGACTCCCTTTATACAAGGAGTCACCCGGAAATGGAGAGGGGTCATGGGTACAAGTTACTCCTGGGGAAATTCTAATTGGGCAGTAGAGGAAAATTTTTCGCAATGAGAACAATTGTCCATAGGAATAAGCTCCTCTGGGAAGTGATGGATTCCCCAGAATTGAATACTTTTCAGATTCAGTTGGACCATCTAGTGGGTAGTGGGCCATGTAGTGTAGACCATGTTTTTGCCAAGAAAGTTTGGACCAGGTGATTGTTGTGGTCCCTTCCAACCTGCTGAGCTATGATTCTGTGATTCTGTGATCCCTTGAATAAACCTGCACACTTAAAAGACAAGAGTGAAGAAAAAAACCCTCCATTTGTTAAGTCAAGTTGTCAATGAAGAATCATAGAATCCCAGAATAGTTAGGATTGGAAAGGACCTTAAGATCATCAGTTTCCAACCCCCTGCCATGGGCAGGGACATGTCACCCAAGGTTATGTCCAACCCAGCCTTGAACACTGCCACAGATGGAGCATTTATCACTTCCTCAGGCAACCCATTCCAGTGCCTCACCATCCTCACAGTAAAGAACTTCTTCCTTATGTCTAATCTAAACTTCCCATGTTTAAGTTTAAACCCATTACCCCTTGTCCTACCGCTGCAGTCCCTAATGAAGAGTCCCTCCCCAGCACCCTTATGGACCCCCTTCAGGTACTGGAAGGCTTCTATGAGGTCTCCAAGCAGCCTTCTCTTCTCCAAGCTGAACTGCCCCAACTTTCTCAGCCTATCTTCATATGGGAGGTGCTCCAGTCCCCAGATCATCCTCGTGGCCCTCCTTTGGACTTGTTCCAACAGTTCCATGTCCTTTTTATGTTGAGGACTCCAGAACTGCACACAATACTCCAAGTGAGGTCTCACAAGAGCAGAGTAGAGGGGCAGGATCACCTCCTTCAACCTGCTGGTGCCACTGCTTTGGATGCAGCCCAGCATACGATTGGCTTTCTGGGCTGCGAGTGCACGCTGAAGCCAGCTCATGTTCATTTTCTCATCGACCAACACCCCCAAATCCTTCTCCGCAGCGCTGCTCTGAATCTCTTCTCTGCCCAGCCTGCAGCTGTGCCTGCGATTGCTCTGACCCAGGTGTAAGATCTTGCACTTGGCATGGTTTAACTTCATAAGGTTGACATCAGCCCACCTCACGAGTGTGTCAAGGTCCTTCTGGATGTCAGAGTGGCTGGAAGTTTTTTCTGTGTGCCTGCAGCACTGGCAGACAATCTGAGACAGCTGGGGAACTACGCTACACTGTTCATAGTTGTCTAGTAACTCACTATACACTTGCAGCCAGAGGGTGACTACATGCCATCATGTCCTCAGGGCTAGGGTCTGCTGTCAGTCTGTCTTTGAGCAAAGAAAATAGTGAATGGTTTCATTCCAAAATTCACTTATTACTGTCAGGTATAACATCAGAAGTTCATCACTGTTATCTCCATCTATCTCTAGTTGACATTATAAACTCTTTAATGAAGAGGAGGTTCTGCGTTTAAAAAAAAAAAAATGCCTGAATAAATGTGTAGGGGACATTTCAGAATTAAGAAAAACTGAAGAATGGTAAGTGAAAGAGATAAGGTGTCAATAGCTGAGATATGTAGCTTTTATGTGACTCTGGTGAGATCCAGATACTGTATAACTGCATAAATTAATACCTCAGTATTACGGATGACATCCAGAACTAAATGAACTTTTGCCAGTGCTCCAGTTTTGATTTTAGCCCTAAGATACAGGAGATAAAACAGGAAGCCAATATGATAAGAGAGAAAAATAAACTGTATTTTTTTACTATTTTTGATTACTGTAGATTTGCCCTGTACCCTGCGCCCTATTAAGTCTCTCAGTTTTTTTAACAAACAAAGTAATACGTGATTACTTGGAAGCTTTTCGGGCCTAACACTCTATCCCTCCCACTTTTGGAGTATCTACACTCCTTTCCATTTAACCAGGCTTGCATATCAAGACAGTTACAGAAATAGGAGCATTATTTATAGAGATTGTTTCAAAATTCTTTCTTTTTATATTTTTTTAATCAGTGTTACATCTTGAATTTAAGGAGAAAAAGAAGATGTGGATTTCTGAGAGCCAAGGCTTTGAAACATTCAATATCAGCAAGGATAAAATTTTTGAAAAAAGAGGAAGCTAGCAACACAAAGCAGTCAAAAAGTCAAAATAGCTTTTTATTAATTGACCCACCATTTATTGAAAATCAGAATTTGTACACTAACAGCTAAAATCCCTGATTATCCATGTATGCACGTACCTACAACCATAGTGAATTAAATATACTAAAATGTATTAATAAGTTTGATTATTTTACTTCTACTGATATTTCACCTTTCTTACGCAATCTTGTTTCATGTTCTGATTAAACTTTAATGATTCTGTCTGCCCAGTTTTTAGGTTAAAGCAGCTTGCACATTTGTTAGATACGTAAATGCTTCATAGAATCATAGAATAGTTAGGGTTGGAAAGGACCTCAAGATCATCTAGTTTCAACCCCCCTGCCATGGGCAGGGACACCTCACACTAAACCATGCCATCCAAGGTTATGCCCAACCCCACCCTGAACACCGCCACGGATGAAGTATTCACAACTTCCCTGGGCAGCCTATTCCAGGGCCTCGCCACCCGAACAGTAAAGAATTTCTTCCTCAGATCCAATCTAAACTTCCCCTGTTTAAGTTTGAACCCATTACCCCTTGTCCTCTCACCACAGTCCCTAATGAAGAGTCCCTCCCCAGCATCCCTATAGGTCCCCTTCAGGTATTGGAAGGCTGCTATGAGGTCTCCACGCAGCCTTCTCTTCTCCAGGCTGAACAGACCCAATTTTCTCAGCCTATCTTCATACGGGATCTGCTCCAGTCCCCTGATCGTCCTTGTGGCCCTCCTCTGGACCTGTTTTAACAGTTCCATGTCTTTTTATTTTGAGGACACCAGAACTGCACACAATACTCCAAGTGAGGTCTCACGAGAGCAGAGTAAAGGGGCAGGAGCACCTCCCTCGACCTGCTGATCACACACCTTTTGATGCAGCCCAGGATACGGTTGGCTTTCTGGGCTGCAAGCGCACACTGTCGGCTCGTTCATTTTTTCATCATCCCACACCCCCAAATCCTTCTCCGCAGGGCTTCTCTGAATCTCCTCCCCGCCCAACCTGTAGCTGTGCCTGGCATTGCTCCGACCCAGGTATAGGACCTTGCACTTGGCATGGTTAAACTTCATCAGGTTGGCATCAGCCCACCTCACAAGCGTGTCAAGGTCCCTCTGGATGGCATTCCTTCCCTCCAACTTATCAACCGAACCACACAGCTTGGTGTCATCGGCAAACCTGCTGAGGGTGCACTCAATCCCACTGTCCATGTCACCCACAAAGATGTTAAACAAGACCGCTCTCAACACCGATCCCTGGGGGACACCACTCATTACTGGTCTCCAGCTGGACATTGAGCCACTGAGCACCACTCTTTGCGTGCGGCCATCCAGCCAGTTCTTTATCCACCGAGTGGTCCACCTATCAAATTGATGTCTCTCCAACTTAGAGACAAGGATGTCATGTGAGACAGTGTCAAAGGCTTTACACAAGTCCAGGTAGATGACATCAACTGCTCTGCCCCTGTCCATCAGTTCCGTAGCCCCTTCATAGAAGGCCACCAGATTGGTCAGGCAGGATTTCCCCTTAGTGAAGCCATGCTGGCTGTCCCCAAGAGCCTTGTTGGTTTTCATGTGCCTTAGCATGCCTTCCAGGAGAATCCGCTCCAAGATTTTGCCAGGCACAGAGGTGAGACTGACTGGCCTGTAATTCCCCTGCTCATCCATTTTCCACTTCTTAAAAACGGGGGTTATATTTCCCTTTTTCCAGTCATCGGGAACTTCACCTGACTGCCATGATTTTTCAAATATGATGGACAGTGGCTGGCTTAGCAACTTCATTTGCCAGCTCCTTCAGGACCTGCAGATGGATTTCGTCAGGTCCCATGGACTTGTATACATTCAGGTTCCTAAGGTGGTCCCGATCAAGATCCTCCCCCACAGTGGGCCCAGGGTTCCCACCCTCACTGTCCCCGTGTCTGCCTTCCACGACTTGTGTGGTGTGGTCAGAGCATTTGCCGGTAAAGACTGAGGCAAAGAAGTCATTAAGAACCTCTGCCTTCCCCAAATCCAGGGTAGCCAGTTCTCCCGATAACTTCTGGAGAGGGCCCACATTGTCCCTAACCTTTTATTGGCAATGTACTTATAAAATCCCTTCCTGTTATCCTTAACATCCCTAGCCAAGTTTAATTCTAAGTGGGCCTTAGCTTTCTTAACCTGGTCCCTAGCTTCCCGGACAACATCCCTGTATTCTTCCCAGGCCTCCTGACCTTGCTTCCACCTTTTATAAGCCTCTTTTATCCTTCGAATTTTGTTCAGCAGCTCCTTATCCATCCAAGGAGGTCTCCTGGCCCTCCTGCTAAACTTCCTTCTAGTTGGGATGTATCGCTCCTGAGCTTGCAGCAGGTGAGCCTTGAATATCAACCAACAGTCTTGGGCCCCCCTGCCCTCTAGGGCTGTGTCCCATGGAACCTTACTGAGCAGGTTCCTGAAGAGGCCAAAGTCTGCTCTCTTGAAGTCCAGGGCTCTTAAAATATGAAGGCATGAATTCTATTTTAATTTGAAGGGCAAACTAACTTGAAGTGCAAAGTTGCAGGTTTTCTGTGGTCAAAAAGACTGCCAAGGCATTTTTCAACCTTACTTCTTGCAGGAGACATTAAAATCTGATTTTCAATGGCGAAGATATGTGATGTTATTTGTCAGAGCACAGCTGCCTGTCTTATTGAGAAGTTAGGCTGGAGGTGATATCTCATGCAAATTGACAGCCATGTGTTTTGAGGATCATTTTGTGAAGTAGTTAGGACCTGAATGTGCCACTGAAAGCTTCAAAAGAAATGACTTACCTAAGCAATAGAAATTATTATTTATAAATAAATCTGGCTTGCATAAGGAGGAAGCTGCATTTTTGTCGTTTGCTCTTTGGGAATATTCCCTACATAGAGGAACTCAAATTTGCAAATGACAGCCACAGGTTTGTAAGGCCTTTGAAGCCGCTGCTGTCATTAGTTGTGTGTTATGCAACAAGCAGCATGTCACTGTCATTTAGCAAATAGGAATGCATAAAATAATACATACAAACTATCATAGCAATAATAGCTTATTGCTTCCAATGTAATCTGTGAGCTAAGGATATTAGAATATGAAAAAAATTTAGTGGAAAAATTTGTTAATAACTCTTCAAAGATAACCAGGGATTTAGTTGTTGTTTTTTTTTTTTCAGGAATTAAAAAATTAATGCCTGATTTTGAACATCAATGGGAAGAAAAGGAACTTGAGGAAGATGTCGCAGACAAAAGAGCCACTGACAAATAAATTCTCTATGTGCCTGATCTTCCCAGTCAGGAAATAAGAGAGAGGGTGAGGGGATGAGTAGGTTGATAGTGAGTTTGTTTCTTTCTATTTTTTAAAAATATAGAATGTCATGATAAATAAAACAGATCTCATCCAATTTTCCCTGGAAGGTTGATTGATCACAAACTGCATGAATGTAAATCTAAACTAGGTTGCTAATCAACTATATTTTACTCATATTCTTATCAGCATTTTTGTCTATTGAAAGTGACATTATAATTCCATGTATAATAGAAATCACAACATACCCCCATTTTACTTCTGTCATGTTCAGAATCAAGACTTTCTTCTGATTATTGGTGCTTATTTTGGCGTTTATGAAGAAATGCACATATTTCAGTGCATAAGCGAAGTATTGACTTTGGATCAGATTATATATTAGCATACGGAAAAATAGGCAAACAGTAGCTTATTACACCAGTGTGGCCTATAAATATCAACACTGTGATTCTCTGCAAAGGTGGTGGCAGGCATGGGGTATTACAGAGGAGAATGGAATAACTGACTCAGCCAGATATTATGGTTTCTGAAAAGGCATGATAACAAGTTTCTGCTTACATTTTCAGTTTAATTAGGCAGCAAACAATAACCATGAACTAGAAAGATAGGAAACACATGGCCAGTCATACTTACTAAAACATTCATTGATGTTTTCTTCTTCATACTTCCATAGCAAAACTTTTGGTCACTTGCAGTTGCTTTCCATTAGAGACTTGATTAATTTTTCTATCATTTTGTTAGATGCACACAATTAATTTTTTAATTAGTTTTGGTGTGTTTTAACAGTTAAAATATTATTTTCAGTTTTCCTTTATGTTTAGCCCCTTTTTTTTAATCTATTGCTACTCTACATCCATTCTTAAGGACCATAGTTACTGATTACAGGAGCAGTTGCAGTTAGCAGTGTTAAGCATTTGTACTGAGCATTGTGGACACATCCTTCTGTTCTGTTTTCTAACAGAAGAAATTAATAAACTGTAAGCACCTCCCGTATGAAGATAGGCTGAGAAAATTGGGGCTGTTCAGCCTGGAGAAGAAAAGGCCGTGTGGAGACCTCATAGAAGCCTTCCAGTACCTGAAGGGGGCCTACAGTGATGCTAGTGAGGGACTCTTCACTAGGGACTGTAGTGGTAGGACAAGGGGTAATGGGTTCAAACTTAAACAGGGGAAGTTTAGATTGGATATAAGGAAGAAGTTCTTTACCGTGAGGGTGGTGAGGCACTGGAATGGGTTGCCCAGGGAAGTTGTGAATACTCCATCCGTGGCGGTGTTCAAGGCTGGGTTAGACAGAACCTTGGGTGACATTGTTCAGTGTGTGGTGCTCCTGCCCATGGCAGGGGGGTTGGAACTTGACAATCTTAAGGTCCTTTCCAACCCTAACTATTCTATGATTCTATGATTCTAAAATATTGTCTATATAGATAAACACAATTGGACTAAAAAAAACCCCAAAACAACAAAAAAGGCAGAAAGTAACAGAGATTAAGATAGAATGATGGTGGCCTCTCAAAACCCACAGATCTAGTCTTACAATTTGCTACTGTGCTGGTTTTGGCTGCAATAGAGTTCATTTTTTGTCACAGTAGCTAGTATGAGACTATGTTTTAGATTTGTGCTGAAAACAGTGTTGATAACACAGAGATGTTTCAGTTCTCACTGAGCAGTGCTTACACAGAGTCAAGGCCTTTTCTGCTCCTCACCCCACCGCACCAGCAAGAAGGCAGGGGTTGTGCAAGAAGTTTGGAGGGGACACAGCTGGGTCAGCTGATCCCAACTGACCAATGGGATATTTGAGACCGTACGATATTGTGCTCAGCATATAAAGATGGAGAAAGAAGAAGGAGTTGGGGGCACATTTCTAGTAATACTGTTTTACCTTCACAAGTAACCATTATGTATGATGCAGTCCTGTTTTCCTGGGCAATGGTGAATGAATTCTTCTGTTTGCTTTGCTTGTGTGCGTGGCTTTTGCTTGACCTATTAAACTGTGTTTATCCTAACCCATGAGTTTTCTCACTTTTCCGATTCTCTCTCCTCGCCACTGGAAGGGAGTGAGCAAGCATCAGGATGGTGCTTAGTTGAAGGCTGGGGTTAAACCATGACAGCTACAGAATATTTATTTGCTTTAGCCTCTTTTCCCACTGAACAGGAAAGAAAAAAGCTTGCAATCATGACCTGCTGATGCTGATGATCTAATATTTGGTTGATATGGTGCTGAATGCATCAATCTGCAGGTAATAGATTTCATGAGCAATCTTTTAAATCTCTTCAGAATTTTTTCCAAACCAGAAAGCAGCTTACATCATATATCATTTAGGCATGAACTCTAAGTCAGTAAGTGGTGAGACAATTAAAACAGTTAAATTTATTATTACTTCAGTATTTTGTCTCATTATTTTTATCATCAGACCCCAATGGACTATATCAAAGCAAATATATTCAGGATTAATGATTTTTTTCATACTTGGCCAACAGAGAGGCCTTGAAGTGACAACTGTAAGCAAACGTAGCAAAGATTTTCATCATAAAGCCAGACTGTCTGAACTGTAATAAAATGCAAATACTTAATAAAGCCAGGAAACAATATGCCTTAGATGTCAGATATTGAAAAATCTACAGTTGCTTCAAGACAGACATGTTCAGATTGTCACACAGTGGCTTGGAGAATTTTCATCCTCACTGGGAAAAAGAACAAAATGAAGATTTCTGGAGAGACCCCATTCCACTGCTACATATTACAATAAAAATCCACCAAGTAACTAAATCCACCAAGTTCTCCTTCTGCCTATGGGATTTTTCTGGTGATTGCTATGTGACATGAAAACAATGCAAAAAAAAAAAAATAAATAGAGAGACAAAGCCCTTTTGAGGCAAAAAATATATGTAGGAATTTGAATTTCCATGGTTTATCTTTCCATGATTTTCTAAACAAAAAAATTGAATTCAGTAATACTCAGGAGCCTATTTACAATAATTTTGTACAATTTTTGACACCTTAGCATATATAGAATACCTGCATGGGTTTGGCAGATAAGAAACAAGACTTAAACCTCTACACTTCTGGACTGGCAACTGAAAGCCAGATAAAAAAACTTGAGGGCCTAAAATGCTGCCAGGTCTGGTTTTTTTTCTCAGAAATCTGTGTAATATTCTTCGAGATGTTTACTTTCCTGAATTATCTGGAATGGAAAACCGAACCTTAAAAAATGAGGTGAGTGTGTAAATAGTCAGGTTACATTCCCATATGACCTAGGGCATGATATTCATACTAACAGGAGTTAATTATGAAAGCTGCAGATCTTAATATATCTCACTGACTATTTACATCAAGTTAAGTACCTAAATTAATAAATTCAGTTCTTGATTTGATATAAACTCAAGTATGTACTCACCCTTATGCACCCTTGTGAAATGTGTGGAATGATGCACACAATTTACTTGCAAAAATATTTCTGAGACAAGGTCCAAGGTCTTAATCTTAGTTTCTTAAAGTTTCTTTTTTATTTTTTTTATTTTTTAAATAATAATAGTAATTTGGGATGCTTAGAGTAAGAGCTTTATTTAGCTCAAATGAAAGTGTCGTATTTTATGAGACTGACACTTCTTTCTCAAACCCACTCTTTTGTCATCTGTACAAGCAAATATGTATTGTATTCAAGTGTGAAGCTGGAGTCATCACAACGTAGTTCAACTTACAATGTAGTTTAACTTACAAACCAGTGATTCTCACATTTCATAGAAACCTAGCAAAAGATAGAATTTCAAAGCTTCTATGTAACTTAGAATACTAAGGCAAATTACTTTCAAAGAAATACAGGCTTTTGGAAACAGAGTGTGTAGATGTTTTAGACAGAAAACCATGAAGCTTTATATACACACACACCAGATGATCTTCTGAGGTCCCTTTCAACTGGGAAGGGATACATGGACTTATATATATTCATATGTATATATAAAAATCTTCTACCATACAGCTAATACATAAATATATATAAGCATCTCAATTCATAAATTAATATTATAGTCACTATGTCTTGTTTATATGATTAGACAATGATAATGAAATTTTCCTGTTATAATTCCTAATACGACGGCTAGTAATTATTCCCACATCATTAACATTCTAAACACTTTTTGAACTTGGTTTTCAATCCCTTTAGAAAATTATATCTAACTTCCTAGGTTACTAAGAAGCTTCTAAATTTTTTAAGCAAAGACAGAAATAAAGTCCAACTGATCAATATGACCTGAGAACTGAGATCACTATATTCACCTTTTTTTCCCACTAGCCCTTCAGCACAAAATTTCTGATGTTGTTATGTTCCCATGCTTGCTGAATCTATAAAACGAATAACTGCAGAATGGTCCCCCAGTTGCATATTTATTTGGAAATTAGTGAGGCTGCTTGAGCGAAGCTTTTAACATGCAGGATAGGAAGGACTGGAGGGAAGATGTTACTTCCTAGCTTAAGAAAGAAATTCCCCAAACCTCTGGTTTGATGGTCCAGCCTCATCCCTTCACTAGAAACATTACTGCTCTGCTCAGTTTTTTTCCCCTACTGCTCTGCTCAGTTTTTTCCCCTACTGCTCCTCAGTCCTCAGTTCCTTCCTTCATTGCCTGTGCTTAATATCTGTGGGCTAATCATAACCTTGTCATGGGAAAAAAAGTACCAAAAAAATTAGGAGAGGTACATAAATATGATGAAGAGTTTTTATTCTTAAAAGAATTCTGTAGTTAGAAGGACATAAAAGGAGCCTCTTTCCTCTTCTTCTCTTCTTATTGTAACTACTGCTCAGTGATCAAATAATAATGGTTTAACACAATAATTCGGTGAGTAATGTACAGTCATTACAAGTACAGGTTGCACTATAGGATGGCTCTGCTATTCATAGAATTGCATGCCTGCCTTTAGCCATTAGAATAATATATCTGCATTGTAGCTCTGTGGAATTTCAGCAGATGATAGCCATCATGACAAGAGTAAAGCTTTTCTGAATTGCTTTGGTGGGAATTATATGTGAATGTCCCATCCCTGAAAGTGCTAAAGGCCAGGATGTCTGTGGCTTTGAGAAAACTGGTCTAGTGGAAGGTGTCCCTGCCCATGGCAGGGGGGTTGGAACTAGGTGATCATTAAGGTCTCTTCCACCCCTCATCATTCTGTGATTCTAAGGTTCAATGACTTTGATGACATTAATAAGATTGACATCAGCAAGGCTGACAATACTCTGCAAGTGTTGATTCAGCACACAAGTGAGCACACGGAATTTTGTTTCCCCTTTGAATATGAAAAGTGAAAAAAAATTATGTCATGGTCACCAGATGATGACAAGTTTAAAATTGGAAATGTCAACAACCTGAGACTTCTGGGAATATATTTCTTTCATAACAGTATGCTAAGATCAATAGGCATTTTTATTCTTTTTTCTAAAAACATCAGCAGCAGCAATCAAGTCTCCAATCACAAGTGAGCCCAATGCAGTTGCCCAGTGTCCCCTTCCAGAATACTCAAAATGAAAACAACAAATACGTGCCTGGATGTTGGAAGCTATGGAGAGGCCCTCAGACATGATAGGACTGAAGCAGGCAGACAGAGGCATCAGGGGGAAGACATGGCCTTAGGTTGAAGTTACTGTAGGACTCTTCAGAGTTGAAGCCACTTCAAGCTAAAAGGTTCTCATGCTGCTGTATGGGAAGATGCATGCTCAGGAGTTTCACCTTTGTCCTCTAGTCCCATCTACATATCAGATCTTGCCCTCCACTGTTTCTGTCAAGAGGATACTTGTCAGTGTGAGTGCACAGCTGAAGTGCACCTTCAAGCCTGCACAGAACAGCTCTTGCTGGGGACACAGTGGGAGCAAAGAGTGAGAAATGCAGAGCTCCCTTTCTGAGCAGTAAGCACTGGCCACTTCCCAGCACTTCTTTTGCCACTGAAGAAATGTCAGCAAATCTTCCAGCTATTTTTACTTCATCCATGTTAGTATAAAACTAATCATACCCCAGCGGTGCCTATTTCTCTCCTCTGAGAAACTAGCGTAACTGGCACAGAATCAGATACTTGACTGTTAGATGTGTAATGTTAAGTAAGATGAACGCTATCATTAACAGCACCAAAAGGCTGAAGATCACAATTTAACTGTGAGGAAATAATGGCTTTTGCTACATACACAAGCAATATCAGAAACACTTTGCTTTGTAAATTATAATGGCTGATGAAAAACTTGAGTGATTTATATTTAGCAGCCTGCTCCTTACTTTGGGTCCTACTTCACAGATCTCTTCCTGTGATCTCAGTGAAGCTTGTAATTGTAGCAAGGATGATTAAAAGCCTTTCAGTGAATGCTAGTACTTACTCTCCTTCTTTTTCAAATGTTACATCTACCTACTTTATTTTTTGTAGGGTTGTAAATCTCTGCAACTTCCTGTCTTGCAAGTCATCAAACATAGTTATCAGAACAGTGCTCTACCTTTTGTAGAACTACCCTTTAATTAATGTCTCCAAGGTCTGGATCTTTGAGCTACAGCATAGTTAGTTTTTTTAATCTTCTGTCACCATTCTTGTATCAAGCACTCTGTCTGGTAGACTATCATAGAATAACTTGACTTTAACTTCATATTTACATTTCTTTTTAGTTGCTGTGATTAGTTTACTATGGTCTTCCACCAAAAGTATGAGTGATATAAATGAAGTCCAGGTACTCCATTAAAAAAATATTAGTTTTACTTCAACGTCTTTACTGGGGTTCCTTAGTCTTTTCTCATTACTTGACATAAAGGAACAAACACTTTGAGTCAAAAAAGGAAAAGAAAAGTCCAGCATTATCTCTGTTTCACAGACACAGAAATTGGTCATTAACAGCAAAGAATAGAGATTGCCTTGCTAACATGACATCTTTTGTGTTTGAGTTATATTTTGTACAAATATATATGCTCATATATTTTTTAAAGCATTATTTGTCCACAAGTCTCTCTTAACTGAGGAGCTGTATTTGCACAGTTTATCTGAAGCGGGCAATATTGATGCTGTGAGGGATACGTTTTGCATGCAGGGAGAAAACACATCAAACTAACTCCCTATGCACTAACGTTTGCTGTCTTTTTCTATTTCTACATTCCCTAAAAATCTAAAAAAAAATCATAGTCTTCTGACAATAAACTTTTTGTTAGTTACCATTTATATACACATGTAAAGTAACAATTCTTGAACTCTTGGTCTGAATCTATTACTGATACATGAAATGATCCAAGGACAGTCTGTTGGCAGTGGGCATCCATAAGAAAAATATTCTCACACTCCTCCCATATAGTGTGGTTACCTCCTGCATGGTTACTGGGACAGGTCCTTGAGAGAGGGTATCTCAAACCCCGCCTATGATTATACTAAAAATTTAAAATCATGAACAAGCTTATACCAATGTTCAGCCCTGGTTCCTGGTGTTGTTTAATTTACTGATAAGCTATAACCTTAGGATCCAGAAAATGCAGCTTGAAAATCACTGCTTTGGACAACTGTCTTTCTAAAAGCCCAAGGAAGGGAAACCTGATGCTTGAAAAGTATGTGCACAACCTGCTTGATTCATTGGTTTTGAAATCAACATTCACTGTCTCATGTCTCTGAAAATCAGATATTGGAAATCAAACTCTGATAGTGAAGGACAGCTCATGTGTGGTTATACAATCAGTGCAAAGGGAAAGAATTAGAAGGAGCCAAAGGTGTCTGAAACATAACGGCTAGAATTAATATGGGCACCTGTTATATGCTGATTTTTCAGGCCATTCATTATTTCTACTAATTAACTTACTCTTGCAATCCTTTAAATATGTAGAGAAGTATATGTACCTTTGCGCTAGCCTAATGGCCTGGAACACCATTCCATTTCCCCTTCCTCTGAGAAACAAAATATGCTCCCTGTACAGCTCAACCTTGCGGCACTTGGTTTTGTTTTGTTTTCTTTTAACCTTCTGAATTATTTATAATGCATTTTTGACAATGAGTGTGAAGAGTGTGAAAACAAATGGGATGGCTCTGTGGCATACAGAAAATGCTTTGAAATACCCAGGCCTGTAGAACTAAAAGCTTTTATATACGATAGTTCTCTAGTGAGACAGATAAAGCAGGCTTTGGAGGACACCTGATGGAGCTGTCCCTACCACTGAAGGCACTGAACATCCCACAGGAGTCTGCATAAAATGAAGGACTGCTTTTGTACCAGTAGCCTCAGTCTCCCTGGCACAGTGAGTCATGAAATGTTATTACGGGTTTTTCCTAAATGCTGCCGTCAATAGTAACAGTGTGAATCTACAGTTTGGATTTTCAGTAAGTTATTATTTCCATACTGACACAAGTATATATGGTGCTCTACCGAAAGTAAAGAAAAATGTATTTTCTCCACCCCAAGTTATGCACACAGAGAAGCTTTTATCTCTGCTGCTTTTCTTCAGTGGAGTGTTAGTCAAGCTCAAAAGAGTAATATTAGGCTGTAAGCTGAGCAGCATCAGACTTTACTTCTCTGTTTAAAGTGCTTGAACATCTCAAAGATTCAGCAGACCCTCAGCTTCATGATGCAGAAAATTAGAAACCTTGTATCACTTGTCTTGTGCTTGTCTTACATATTTATTATACAAATAAATGTTTTTCACCCTAATTCCCACATTTCAGATTTATCCATAATTTGCATTAAAATCCATATTGCCTCTTCCTAAAAAAGAAAAATGTTGTTGAAATAATAACCTGGGGAAATAAAAAGAAAGAAAAACAGCGTCACATTTTTTTCTGCTTTGCTCATGTTTATACTAGCAAGAATGAACTCAAGGTATGTGAGTATTTATCTTGTTTACTAAAGAAATCACTTCATTATTCAACCTGCATTTTCTTTCCTGTGTTTTGGAATGGTGCCTCTATGCTTTGTTATCCTCCAGGGAGAAAGTGTCTACGATATTTAAAATACTAAGCTAGCCTTCTTGTTGCTGTATGTAGGAACAACCTCAGTAATATCAAGAGAACTTCACTGGTAATTAATTTCACAGCTTGATGATGTCTTATGTAAATAATTCATGATAGTGTGCAATACCAAAGTAATTTTAAAAGTTCTACAGACTAACGGTAGGAAGAAAAGGAGCAAGCTAGCTCCATGGGAGACCAGCAGTAGGGCAGAAGACAAGGTGAAAGAAGGGCAGGAGAAGAAATATGGAAGAAAGAACTAGAATACATATAAGAGAAATTGGAATGGGGAGGGTCTGAACAGGAAATTGGAAGTTAGAATTAGTGAGATAGAAACCAATAAAGTGAAAAGAAAGACACAGGTAAAAGAGAGACATGGGATAGATTATGAAACATATCACTTGTAGGTGAAACAGAAGACAATCTTTCCCTCTGTCTCATGAAAGCAGCTTTGGCAGATACTCTGATGTTACTCAAGTGAGTACCTTTGTCCAAAGCATAATGGGAGCTAAGCTTGATGTGCAGAATAATTTTACTGTATTGTGTTAAATATGCATTGGAGTGGTATCTGTCTTTTCAATTTGCCCCTAATCTAAAATAGTGCAAGAGAGACAGTGTATCTCAGAAGAGTCCAGCTGAAAATTCTGTGCTAGCATGGTAAGTGTGAAAAATAAAATAAAAGTTTAGTGTGACCCTGGGGAAAGAAAAGGAAAAAGCTGTGATAACCTTTAGACTGTCGGCATGCCAAATGACATTTTTTCAAGTAATCTCCTACACTTTCTGCAATTTCTAGTCAAGAAATAAGGCATAATTGTCCTCAATCTTTCTTCTAGCTCTGCCCTTAAGACAAATAAAAGATGACTATTTAAAGTGGGTGACAGTGATGTCTTATCAACCTTCTAAGTTTGGAAATATGCTACAGAACAGTCTACTAGGAAAGCTGTCTTAATATTTCATTCACTTTCAGAAATTAAAGAGAAAATGAATTTTATAAACAAAGTCTCATCTTGAAATCGGTTTGCAATGAAGCCAGTTACCTGATCAATAGTTATATGTAACACCAGTTCAGAATTTAGATTCATTTACACTTTGGTATTCATAAGACATCTAAAAAAGGTGCAATTACATGGCAACTTTTCAATTTTAACTTATTCCTCTGGAAGGTACCATTAATTGTTTACAATGAAAGCAAAATCTTCAAAAAACAAACAAACAAAAAACCCTACAACCCCCCCAAAAAAAAAGGCAAACAAAAAAACCCCACAAAAAACCCTCCCCCCCCAAAAAAAAAAGACGAAAAAAAAAACCAATCCCAGCAGTGAAAGAACCAAATGCTTTTTCCTACCCTATGTTTTCTCTATGTTGCCAGCAGTAATGTTAAATAGATTTCTAAGTTCTCCCCAGAAAACACAATTGCAAGATTAGGGCTGGGCTTTTGCACTGTCACAGTAAACGTGCTTTCAATATGTGTTCATATAGTGCATGTCTGGTTTCAGATGCATGCATGGATAAGCTTGTCTGTTGAACACAGTAGAGCTGAGAGGACATTTTATCCTAGCAGATGTGAATAGATATTTCTTTCTGGATTTATATGAAGCATCAATCACCTTTCCACAGAAATCTTCAGCAGAAAGAGAAGCAGACTCTTCAGGTACAACCAAAGACACTTTGGTTATGCTGCAGGCGTGTGCTATGGGGCAGTCGAATTGCTCTTGGTGCCTTGGCTGTCCAGATTAGGGACTGAGCAGCAGGTCCTGCAGCTCCCTCATGGTCCTCATGCACTGGACATCTTTTCATTTGAAATCCAGGAACAGGGCAGGGCATATGAATACTGATGGTGTGTGCTTGGGTGGAGGTGGGCTGCGCTTGAAAATGTTTCTTGGTTCCAAATTTTAGATACAGCTTAAATAAGTGGTATCTCTAATCCTCCACAGTTCGTGGTAAATCAGGACCAAAAATCTTCACTAGGAACACTAATAAAATGTGTTGCTATAAAAGGGGAGTTGGATTTAGTCACACTAAACAAAGAGCTAAATTTATAGATTACAACATTCAGGTTACATGAATGCTTGCATACTCTTTTCCACTAGTGGAAAAGGAGTCCTTAAAAGCAGGAATTAATCCCTTGCTGAGGCTTCCTTATTATCTGCAGAATGAAAAGGGATGCCAGTGTAAATAAGCATAAGGTCTTACTCCACAGCCAGACTACCAGATAATTAACTGGCTATTCTTGGAAGTAACCATAATCATATGGTTACTGGCATTATGTCTTACACAGTTCCTTGTCAACAGATTCAGTTATGACCAGCTTTTCTGGGTCCGTCATTCCTGCCTGTCACCATCTTGGCTTGCGCAATTCTGGTTTGTGAAGCTTAGGACTGAGTAATTCACTCACTTATCAGAAGGCTCAAACATTTCTTCACCAGATTAGATCAGTACCGAGATATTTATCTCCTGTTTTAATCTCAATGCCATCTCCTACATGGGACTGAGGTTGCTTATTATGAGCATATTTAATCAGGGCAGGCCCAAGGGGTAGGCACAACAGCTTCCCCCACACCATATGACAATTTTACAAGGTATATCCAGAGTTCCAAAGACTAGCTACTTAGCCTTCCTTACTGATGTCAATCAAGATTTTTCACAGTTTCATATTTGGAAATTGAATTGAATATTCCATATTCAGTGGAATCAGGGACTGCAGTGCCAAAGAGGGGGTGAATCTGCCCCCAGGAACAATGTAAAGAACCTGCACCGCAGGACAGGCAAGCTTCATTGGCAGTCCAAGAAAGCCATTCTGTTAGGTTGGTGGCACTGGAGCAGGTTGTCCATAATGGTAAATGCTCCATCCCTGGCAGCATTCAAGACCATGTTGGACAGAGCCTTGGGTGACAGGGTGATATGAGATATCCCTGACCATAGCAGAGGGCTTGGAACTAGGTGATCTTAAGGTCCTCTCCAACCCTAACCATTCTATGATTCTATATAGTGTATGAGCAGATTTCTGATTTCAGACTAAGCCCAGAGTCCCTTCACAGAAAGAAAAGCAAGCCTGGTTAAATACAAAGGTTATAAGAGACCTACTTGTTAATGTATGGGGTTTTCCTGAATGGTATATCAAGTTCAGTACTTCTGTTGCAGCTGGGATGTATTTTCCAGAAAGACATCTAATCTTTTTCTGAACACTTATCAAGCATCTAGCTAAGTTATTCTGTTGGTTAGTGATGATTCATGGTAAAAATGCACACTTCATTTCTAGCTTCAATTGACATATGCTCCATGTTGTAGGTCTCTAATGCCTTTGATAATTCAAACTTCTCTTCAGTGTCAGAAGTGTCTGCATTTATAGAGCATGATCAGGTTGCTTCTTAACCTTCATTTTGTTACGCTGAATTGATTGAGCTGGTTTAGTGTCTCACTGTAAAGGCTTTTGGGTTTTTTGTTGTTTGTTTTATTTTGCTGGTTTTTTTTTTTTTAGAATTTCCATCATTCTTGTAGCTCTTTTTTTAAGCCATTTGCAGTGTGTAAACACTGCTTTAAAATGAGTTTATAAAACAGAACGCAATACAGGTCTCACTAGTATCATAGAGAATGAAAATAACTATGTCCTTCTATTTTTAATTTCTTTTTCTATTTAACTAAGTGTCCCAGTTTTGGCTACCTTTTTTTTCCAGTTCTTCTTCCCATCCCGTTGTGGGGTAGAAGGGGTTAGTGAGCGAGCAGCTGTGTGGTGCTTAGTTGCCAGCTGGGATTAAACCATGACACTAAAACACACATTTTCTCTCCTAGCTACTGTTTCACACCACGTGCCCAGTAAAATCGAGTGCCCTGTATTGATTTCTACTGCCTAGGGGATGCTTTGGGTCAAAATCCATGTTGTATATAACCACATTTCACCTTCAGAATACTTAAGAATGTTCAGCAGTCAGCCTAAGTATGTAAGACTTTAAAATTCAAACCTATTTTATAGACGATTACCTGCACAAACACAAGGAATACTTACTGTATGACTATACTGGTAATTTTTTAAAATTATAAATAGATGAAACATATTCAAAATTTGCATGTGATATTGGGGGAATATCTTTTAAAAACACCACTAGAAAAAGGAAAATCAGAGAGAAACATAGAATCATAGAATAGTTAGGGTTGGAAAGGACCTTAAGATCATCTAGTTCCAACCCCTCTGTCATGGGCAGGGACACCTCACACTAAACCATGCCATCCAAGGTTATGTCCAACCTGGCCTTGAACACCACCAGTGATGGAGCATTCACAGCTTCCCTGGGCAACCCATTCCAGGGCCTCACCACCCTCACAGTAAAGAATTTCTTCCTCAGATCCAATCTAAACTTCCCCTGGTTAAGTTTGAACCCATTACCCCTTGTCCTCTCACCACAGTCCCTAATGAAGAGTCCCTCCCCAGCATCCCTATAGGCCCCCTTCAGGTATTGGAAGGCTCCTATGAGGTCTCCATGCAGCCTTCTCTTCTGCAGGCTGAACAGACCCAATTTTCTCAGCCTATCTTCATATGGGAGGTGCTCCAGTCCCCTGATCGTCCTTGTGGCCCTCCTTTGGACTTGTTCTAACAGTTCCATGTCCTTTTTATGTTGAGGACACCAGAACTGCACACAATATTCCAAGTGAGGTCTCACGAGAGCAGAGTAGAGGGGCAGGATCACCTCCCTTTTTTTCACTATGAGAGTATAATCCAAATTCTTTGTATGATATTCAACCATATCAATTACACAGTGGTATTGAACATTCATCTGTGGATGACTACATGAGTCAGATTTGTATCAGAACAATGTTGAATTCAAATATGATTAATGACCATTGCCAAGCTATCACAAAGATATAGAGACAGTCTCTTAGTCCCAGTTACGTGAAATTTAACAATTTAACTTTTTTTTTCTTTCTCACAATATAACGTGCAGTTTTCCTATAAGTATTCAGTGACTGGACAGGACATTTCTTTGTATCACAAAAAATTGTATACCGCCTCCCTCTAGCAGCACTGGTGCCACCTTGACATTTGCCATCAGTTAAAAATACTTTGATTTTCCTTTTTTCATTTGATGCTTAATGCTTATTTGGAGAGATCACTGCATGCTGTATGGTGACACAATTCAGCTACTTAAGTTCATTGAATCATACAATTGGGTTGGAAGGGACCTTCAAGGGTCATCTAGTCCAACCTGCCCTCTAGGAGCAGGGACATCTTGGACTAGATCAGGTTGCCCAGAACCACATCCAGCCCAGCCTTAAATGTCTCCAGTTGTTGACCTGGAGTACCATCCTCCTTAGTGCTTTACATTGCAAAGCTGTGGATGGGGCAGAGAGGACCTCTCTCTTTTAAGGGCAAGTAGCAGTCACTATTTTCACAAGGTTGATGAGAAGGAGTCAGAATCTCAAGTAGACAGTGTTGTGCAGGGACGCAATCTAGTTTTAAGTTAGATAGTGAAAGAAGTAGAGTGAATGGGCACAGCACATGCAGGACTGGGAGGTATACTTTGCCACACTGCTGCAGTGAGACTGCATCTCAGCTATTTTAAAGCTGGATTGGGCATGCCTATTGTGGTCTTCATTGTAGGCATATCCCAATGACTCATTCTACTTTTTGATCTAGGCAAGATTCAGGCTTAGACAGGAGCTGGAAGTTTCTAGCTTTGCTGTCTGAATAAATTACAATGGAAGACAGAGGCAAGAAGAATGAAATTGCAGCGTATTGCACAGTGATGACAGGATCCTAGAATTTCTTTTAAATGTAGGCTTTCTTATATATTTATAACATCTTTTTTGCTCATCTTGAGTCAATATTACTATCCCATTGTGAAAACACAAACAAAAATATTTGCTTTTCCATCACTGACATCCTCCATTTAGGTCTGAACACAATTCATTAAAGTTCTCGTTTTTCTGCTGATAGCTCCAGTACCAGGGGAAAATGGTATTTTTTTCATATCAATTAATTTTTTATTACGCTATTTCACTTGTCTCTTATTTTTAAGTTTCTCTCACAAGGGACAATTTACAGGCTTCTCCCTTCTTTTTTGTGAGAGACAGATTGATTTGTTTGTGTTCAGAAGCAAAGGCAGAAGTAGACTGTGCTTCTGGATAAAGAAATAGCAGCAGCACCAAAGACAATATTTTGACAGATTATCTAAAAGCTACTAATGTTAGGGCAACAAAAAAGCATTCTGTTTCAGATTCTAAACCATGTGAGATAGCAATATGTGCCTGAATGGCTGTAACCATCAAGAGTAATAAAAGTGTTTACTACAGTTTCTGTTTTCTTAATATTCAGAGCAAATTATAAGTCATGGAGGTAATGCCAGTCAGAGTGACAAGTAGCCAAGAGCATTCTAACTTCCTTTTTGCCACTGGCTGGGGAGGCACACATGCTCCCAGTTGCAAGGTGGGTGGTAATCATACAGCTACACAGTCTCTTCAACAATGGTTTTACTGCACCTGCCCTTTGCATTAATTCACTTGCAGATTATTTTGTCTCTTTCAAGGACAAAGAAGTACTACATACTATTGCAAAGCATGTTTATCATAGGCATTGCACACTTCTCTGAGAAGGAAAATGATCTTAAAGGCAAATATTTGCTCCACATGAAATCCAGAAAAAACGTTGCATTTTACAGATAAAACAAGACAGTGATTTAATGCAAATATCATTTTTGATGTCAGATTTGAACTCATCTATTCGTTGCTCCAACTACATTGAGAACAGTAGCCTTATACAGAGAAAATAGGGAGAGGTATTTGACATGCAGACAATTATTTTATTGAAATGGCACTGCAGAAGTATGGAGTTTCAAATATTATATTCCTACTGTATCATGCTGTGAGCTAGCATTACTGTTGAAAGATTTATCTTTTACAATTTTTGCGATGGAAGGAACAGATCTGAAATTGTATAAATCACATAGAAAGATGCTCAAAAGAGGGGAATTTATTTTGGCCAATTTCAGATTCCTGTCTTTAGGATTTTTTTTGTCGAGGGCACTTAAAACTGTTGAGAACATTTTTAGCTTTCACATGAGTCTAAATAAATCAGAGAGTTCCTGTAGATGGGATGGTTTTGATGCCAAACAGCCATTCTTTTGGTTTACATGGAAACCTTTTTATAAGGTGACAAGACTTGTCCAGGTCACAGGTGTTGCAGAATTTATCTAATTAAAGGTCCACTTGGTAGGAACTGTGAATGAAGATCACGTTCTACCGCACCACCTTAACTCGTATCTAAACCATATCATGAAAATTTCTTTCTGTGCTAGACCTCCTCTGTGAGTAGTATATTTGTCTAGATATTAAAATGATTTTGAAGCCATTGCTAAATATATAATATGCATTTAAAGTAAGGAAGTACTTTGTGGGTATAAAATTATTGGTTTAGTGAATCAAAACTAAAATACTCACTCCAGCTGTGGCAAATACATCTTCTTTACCTTCCAAAACTCACAAATTAAAAACAGTATTTTGGAAACACTTTATTACTGATTCAGCCTGAAGAATCACCTTACGAGTGGCTTGTGTCCCTAGTAATAATCCCATAACAACCCAGTCACATTTTATAAAGCTTTACTGAACAATGATAATATTTCTACTACAATAAGGACTCAAATGTCATTCTTAACACATAGGATTTAGAATCCTAGCTCCCTTTAGCTAACTAGTGAACCTGACAAGGAAGCCACGTGCAACCTCTGGCTGTGTATTATGTGTGGTGTTATGATCCATCTGTCTCTGATGCAGATCTGTGCTTGAAGCTGTAGCTATGATAGAAAACACATGTGTTTTCTCAGTAAAACACCCTCCCATGTAGGCAGCCAGGGCTTGGCGGTCGGAAGATGTCGTGCTGTAACGAAAAGACAGAGCCCCTCCCCAGATCTTAGCTCGAGACGTAAGCAGACGGATGTGACGTTGTAAACCAAAGCTATATAATGCGGTGTCACTCTGCAATAAACGCCATTTGCCGTCCACCACATTGGTGTCTGCTTGTTAATGGACCCCGCGATCGCGAGTAGGTGATTGCCTGTGCCGACCCTAAACCAGGCCACCGTGCCTCGGAGAGGCAGCAAGTGGTGCCGAAACCCGGGAATCTCGCCTGGAGTGGCGTGTGGCGGCCGGAGCGGCGGGTCCAGCCCGGCGGGGAGGACGCTCCCAGACCTTCAGGGACGATGGAGGCCCTAGTGAAGGTTGTATCAGAATGGGGTATTGATTGTAAACCTAAAGATTTTACTCTCGCCGTTGCGAGACTTTTGCAGATTGGGGTCAATCACCAGGCGGTGGATATTCTCCACCCAGAAGTGTGGGCTAAATGCACCACAGCATTAGCCGAGGAGACGATGTCCTCGGGTTGTGGGAAATATCTTAAGTTGTGGGGGAAAGTTAAACAAGCTCTGCGAAAGGCCATGCAGGAGCGGGATATCTGGAGGGTGGCGAGGGACTGTTTGTCGGTTACCCCCAAATTGGGAGTTGGGGCAGCCACGCAGACTCCGCGCCCACCAGATGATGGCACTTTTACCGAGTGTAAAGACTTGCGGGAGGGCGCTATACCTCCCGATTCCCAGAACCCCGACCCGCTTACGGAGGGACAAAACCGCGCAAAATCCTTTTGGGGCGGGCTTGCTGAAGAGGCCAGGAGTGCCGCGGAGAAATCAGAGCCCAAAGACGCCTGGGCTGGACCACCGCCCTATGCGCCCCAAGATGGCGCCGAGCGGCAAGGGGAAGGGTGGGGCAAACACGCCCCATGCAGGAACAAGGAGTAAGCGCTAGCACTAACAAGCACAGATAAACCGGAAGGGGAGGGAAGCGTGAGTATGGGGCGGACAGCCAATCAGAACGACTGTCCGGAAATATGCCCTTGTAAGGCACATGCCCCCCCCACTAACAGGCGGGGCGAACGGGGGGGGGGGGAAGCTCGCCTGCAAGGGAAGCGGGCGGGGCCAGAGCCCGAGAAGCGGGCGGGGCCGGAGCCCGAGTAACAGGCGGGGCGAACAGAGAGGGGGGGAACGGCCCGCCTGCAAGGGAAGCGGGCGGGGCCGGAGTAAAGAAAGAGCACGGCCCCCTTGCGGAGCCTGCAAGGGAAGTGGGCAGAGCCAGAGCCCGAGAAGCGGGCGGGGCCGGAGCCCAGCAAAAAAGTTCCGGAGCCCGGAAGCAGCCAGTCAGTCAAGTTCCGACTGTGAATCAGACACCAGCTGGGAGGAGTGGGTCACACCCGGCCTAGACTCAGAGGAGAATGATACATATGAAACACGCTTATACAGACTTAATAGCCAAGTCATTCCTACCCATACTAACAAGATACCTAAAAAGAAAAACACCTCTTTTACGGACTGGAAAGAAATAAAGACTGCATGTGCTGAATGGGTCTCACCGACCACGTTAGCATTCCCGGTCCGAGTGACGGAGGGAGGCCAAAATATTTTTTCACCAGTAAATCCTAAAGATATACAAGCAATTGTTAAAGCAATTGCAGACAAGGGGCTTAATTCTGCCATGGTTTCTACTCTTATAGATGGGGTTTTCGCAGGAGATGACTTGCTCCCATTTGACATAAGACATATTTGCAAAATTATTTTTGATGGAGCAGGGATAATTGTTTTCAAACAAGAATGGGAAGATAACTGTGTGAAACAATTGACCAAACCACCTGGAAGGCGCCACCCATTACGTACCTCCAGTTTACCGCGCCTAATGGGTACGGATCCAGCAATGCTTACCCCCCAGGAACAAGCTGAAGGCCTACATCCTGAGGAAGTCAAGGCAACAACTCGTGCAGCTAGGGATGCTATTCACACAACTTCTAGAACTATTGTAAGACCATCACCTTGGTCCACAATAAAACAAACTGAAAGTGAGAGCTTTACGCAATTTGTAGATCGTCTCCAAGCAGCGGTCGATTCCTCGACCCTGCCTCCAGAAGCCAAAGACCCAGTTGTTGCAGACTGTTTGCGTCAACAGTGTAACACGAAAACCAAAGAAATTCTACGATCACTAAACCAGGCCACCATGCCTCAGAGAGGCAGCACTCCCAGCACCTCAGGTGTAATGCAGGCTGTTCAACCCTTGTCCACACAACTGTGTATTTATCAATAATAACTTTTGCTGGTAGAGCCTCCAGAGGACTATGAGCTCTTCTCTGTTTGGTGGTTGCTGTTTTCCTAAGTCACAAGCTAATACGATAACGTTTTCTGTAAGTGTATTTGTGTCAAAATGTGTATCAGAAAAACAAATGCAGTTAGCACTTTTCATAGGAAATATCAACCAGGATCATATGTAGAACAATACAAGTTACCCAGTGTTTCTTTGTGGAATCACCTCAAACATTTACTATATCTTAGAAAAAAGGCAGAACAAGATGTTAGAACACTTGCTGGCTCATTGGGGTGCTTCTTGTAGGGTCTGGATAAAATGCCATTTGAATGAATCACGATTGTTCTGTCGAATTGTAAACTTCAGACCATGCCTCTGCAAGAAGGCAGAGATAAACTAGACATGGGGCTGCAGGTCTCCTCTATTGGGAGAGGCCAGGGCTGCCCCATGCCAGACACAGCTGGATCCGGCCAGATCCAGCTGACCCACCACAAGGCACGGCTAAGCCCATCAGCCAAAGTGGGGGTGCCTCTGGAAAAGGTGTTTAGGAAAGCACAAAATACCAGGCAGAGATGAGGAGAAAGCATAAAGAGTGAGCAAGGTCAGAGAAGGAGGAGGGGAGGAGGTGCTCCTGGGGCTGGAGCTGAAATTCCGCTAGGAGAGACCATGACGAAGCAGACTGTCCCCCTGCAGCCCATGAAGGACCCCATGCTGGAGCAGGTGAACACTCTGAGGGAACTGTGGCTCATGGAAAGCCTATGCTGGATCTGGGAAAAGTGTGAGAGGGAAGGAGCAGCAAGGAAGAATTGCTGGGTACTGACCACATTGTCCCTTAAGCCACAGCACTACTCAGGAGTGAAGAACTGAAGCTGAGCCTTGGAAACAGAGAGGAGGAGAGAATGTCGAGGTATTGTTTGAATTTTTTGGGGTTTTTTTTGGTGTTTTTTTTTTTTTTTTTTTTTTTTTTTTTCCCTACACTAAGCTGTATTTATTGGCAATAAAGGAAATTAATTTTTCCCAAGTCGAGTCTGTTTCACCCTTGATGGTAATCGATGAGTGATCTCCCTGTGTATCTCAACCCACAAGACAGTGTCTTCTCCATCTCTTTTTTCTGCAGATTCTAGTGTCAGAAAGGCAGTTTCTTTCAAAAGTTTAGACTGAAGCTAATCCCTGATTTTATCCATTTCCACTGTTCTATCATGAGTGCTCCTTTTTTATTCCCTTTGGTGACCATTTTGCAGCTCCTCCACAGCTTCCAGCTTTTCTGGCTCTTTCATCACCTGTGTCAGTATAATTTGCTCTGCTTTCATCCAGCTCCTATCACATCTTTTATGTTGGTCTTTAGAATAAGAAGAAAGTTTAATTCAAAGAAAAACCTAGCTGTCATAGTATGTGTTTTAGGTGAGGGGAAGCCACTTACTTCTAGAATGCACTTATTTGACTTTAATAAGCAACTAGTTTGGTTTAGATTTTCTTTTGGTTGGTTTGTTTTGTTTAGATTGGGGTCTTTTTCTGGCTACACAGGAGCGAGAAGTATATGGCTAAACATATAAAAAGCCCTAAAACCAACAAACCCAAAATTAGGAAATTAGAGATCTTTGTGGTGGAATCATTAAAATACCAGTAAGTTAGGTCAGTTTCAAACTTCAGAGCAGCACTTTACAAGACTGACATTCATCAACCCCGCACTTGCTGCCTAGGCTTAGTTCTTACTCATCACCCACTATTATAACTATGTATTCAAATGCCTGGTCCTTTACAGTCTTGCCCTAAGCTCACCATCAGGGTAGAGTACTGATGCTGTGCCTTCAGAGCCGCATGCAGAGCAGTAATCAGAGTTGATGCTGTACTTGGCAGTGAAGGTCACAGCCCTGATGGCCTTAGCCCTCAAGGCTGGGGTAGCCAGGCTGGAGTACTCTTCTGAGAAGAAAGCCAGTACTGAAGGGGGTGACTTCTTTCTTCTCCATTTAGCTCTTTCATTGCTGATGTTTTTCAATTCCTTCCCTTTCCCCAAGGAAAGGGTGAGACTCTCAGTCACTTCCAACAAAGCCGATCATATTTTTCAGGTAAGGATTTGTTTCACATTTCATCCCACTCATTCTGCAAATATATTCTGATTCTACCAGAACTTTCTTGCTTGCTTTACATCCTTTTTCTGTCTTGCAGATTTTACTATTTAAACGTGTTGATGTTCACTGTGCTCTACTATGCAATGGAGACAGAAGTCCTCATTCACCCCTATTTAATTATGGGTCATTTACATATTTAGGCCTGATTTACTCTCAGCAGCATTACTGTGCTATGTATGTTTATACTCTCTTTCCTGTTACGCTGTCTGGGGGGTTGTCCTGGTTTTGGCTGAGATAGTTAATTTTATTCCTAGCAGCTGCTAAAGCGCTGCGTTTTGGATTTAGAATGAGAACAATGTTGATAGCACTCCGATGTTTTAGTTGTTGCTGAGTCAAGGACTTTACAGTTTCTCATGCTGCCCTGCCAGTGAGGAGGCTTGGAGTGCACAAGAAGCTGCGAGTGGATACAGCCAGGACAGCTGATTCCAACTGACCCAGGGAATATCTCACACTGTGTGACATTATGCTGAACACTAAAACTGTGGGGAGTTGGCTGGGGGTGGGGAACCTGCTGTTTGGGGACTGGCTGATCATCTGTCAGCAGGTTGCAATTGCACTGTGCATCACTTGTTTTGTATATTCTTTTATCATTATCATTATTTCCCTTCCTTTTCTGTCCTATTGAATTGGCTTTATCTCAACCCATGAGTTTTAACTTTTTTCCCAATTCTCTCTGCCATCATACTGAGGAAAAATTAGTGAACAGCTGTGTGGTGCTTAGCCGCTTGCTGTGTTAAATCACAGCAGGGTTCAAGGTAAGTAATGCCAATTATCTTACTTTGCATGCTTCTACTTCTGTGGCTGAAACACCCCCCTCATTTGGCTACAAGCTTTTTGTAGTACTGCATATCTACCTTCTCTTGACCTACTTATTCTCTTAGTAATGGCTTACCAATACAGAACTTTTCAGCTTTCACACACAATTTTTTGTCAATCTACAGTTCCGAACTCAATCTACATGAAAATACATAGGATAAGAAAAGAATAATCTATGAGACCCGCTTCTTGTGCCTCTTAAAATAATTAGATTTTTGAGTCCAGAGCAAAGAATGAATGCATTGTACAAAAATATGCTGAAATAGTAGGAATACGCCTGATAACGAATACTATTCATATATATACATATTTCTTACATATGCATAAGAAAAGTCTCCTTGTTATGAATATTAAAATTTAGAATATAATTCCTACAAATTAACATTATTTTGCTAGCACAGAAAGTCAGTAGTTAATTACTGATCATCAGTAATTAGTTTAATAATAGTTTTATCATCAGTAAAAATAATAAACTCTGATATTAACATCATCAAAACAAAGTTCATAAATAAAAAGTCTGATAATATAATAAATGGAGCATCTGCAAAATGCTGATACTGTTTCATGTGTTTTATGATTCTGTTTGCACATTTAAACTTTTCTCTTGGGACAGAAGGAGAACAGAAATATGATGACTCGCACTGTAGTCTGAAAACTTAAATCATCAAAGGGATTCACTTTGAACCAAAGTTCAGTGATGGTTTGAGACTTTCGCGGTGTTCTGCAGAATGGCTGCATACACCCAAATTTTGTCCAAAATGCAAATTTAATGATTAATCTGGTTTCTGTGCCCATGATTCTTTCATGGCTATAATTTTCTTTAATATGTGCTAATATCCTGCTTCAGAATAGTGTGGCTAATTCTCCAAGGAATCAAATTTTAGGCAACAAGACTAGTCAGAATTGTAGTTGAGCTTTGCAATACTTTCATGGTATTAATTCCCCACTAAGTAGTGTGCAATGTGATGTATGGTTTTTGCACACTCATTTCACATCATAGAACAGAGATCAGACAGTAAAGGCACACAAAACATGGTCAGTGGAGGTAATTGGGGGTGAAGCGTACATAATGTATAGCTTTGTCATGTTAAACACTCTACTTTGTTAAAATTATTTTCCAGTAACATGTGTTTTGGATGTGGCACATATATAAGCATAGGTGAGGAAAAAGATTCCTCAACTGGAAGAAACTAATAAGGACATGACAAAAAAAATAAAAAGCAACAATAATAATGTAACTACAGAGAGATACCATGAAACCACTGTGGTATGACTCCAAAGAAAGTAGACACATTGTTAATTAAAATATATTCTTAATTCAGTCAGTAGCAACCTGCGCTGTGAAGAAGAAGAAACATCTAGATATATTCTGAATTATGAGCTTCCAGGGTACCTCCATACATCATCAAAAAGATGCACCAGCTGTCGAAACTTCAGTAGTAACAGAGCACAATAAATATCCTACAGAGGATCATGTTCTGCATAAGTCTCTTAAGAGAAGCAAAATAAAAAATAAGACCAACAAAAGACGCAGTAGAATTTCCATTTGTCAGCTAATTAAGCTGCCTCTTTCTTTGGGCCATAATTAGCTTGTAACAGGACGCTTAGATTTTATCTCATAGAATCATAGAATCATAGAATAGTTAGGGTTGGAAAGGACCTTAACATCATCTAGTTCCAACCCCCCTGCCATGGGCAGGGACACCTCACACTAAACCATGCCACCCAAGGCTCTGTCCAACCTGGCCTTGAGCACCGCCAGCGATGGAGCATTCACAGCTTCCCTGGGCAACCCATTCCAGTGCCTCATCAGTTCTTAGTAATGGTCAGTTATGAGTTTGTTTTCACTGAATAACACAATTTTTTAAAGCAAGTGTATCAATGGACAGAAGTAAAAAGGAGAATTTAGGAAGAGGTGTGAAAAAAAAATTCTTTCAATTCCTTCTTGCATTTAGTGCAAGATACGGGATTTTTTCCACTTTATTTTAGCTTTGTTACCTTATTCCAAACCTGAAGAATCATGGATGCTGAGATATAGCAAGAAAGTTTTGAATATATTTTATTTAGTATATAGCTGCTGTGTGGGGTCATGCATCTTTTATAGAATAACCTGTAGGAGGAGAGTACTCACTCAAGGAGACTTGCATTTTGTCCTTTTTTCATTTTAAGGGCAATCAAATACTTCACATCTCTCAAGAACAAGCCCTGAAGACTAGACTGGTTAATTTTTAGCTCTCCTGTTCAAGTCATACCACTGAGGAGCTGAGAACAGCAGATTCCTGAGTCAAAGGGCTGAGAAAGGTCAGGTGAGAAAAATATAATTTCTATCCCTGTTATTGGGACAACCAGTCTGCTCCAGGAATTGTTTCTCACTGTTTATTATTTAATGATTAATATACAGAAACACTGAGTAAAAATTATTAGAAGAATTCACCATTGTTTTCTCACAGATGCCATAACATTTGCATGCTTTGCTGCAAAGTGGTCACATCAGCGGGAGCAGCACAGAACACATATCCATCAATGCCACTGCTAGCTGTGTTTTTGAAAAAAGTTATTGGTGCGTGTGCCAGGTTGACCGTGGCTGAACAGCAGGTGCTCACCAAAGCCACTCTATCACCCCCTCAATTGAACTGGGAAGAGAAAATATAACAGAAGTCTTGTGGGTCAAGATGAGCACAGGGAGAGATCACTCACCAATTACCATCACAGGCAAAATAGACTGGAGTTGGGGAAAATGAAAACTAAAACCAAATCTTAAACCACCTTCCCCTCATCCATCCCTTCTTCCCTGGTTTAACTTTGTTTCTTATTTTCTCTTATCTCCTTCCCCTGAGTGACACAGGGGCTTGGGAACAGGGGTTGCTGTCAGTTCATCACAGGTTATCTCTGCCGTTCCTTCCTCCTCAGGGGGAGGTCTTCTCACACTCTTTCCCTCCCCCCGGAGAAGATACAGTAGAAGAATATGGTACCTAAATCTATCTGTGAGATTTATGAGATACTTATTCATCCAAACCTCTTTCTAATTCTGTATGCCATATGCAGTATAGGACACAGAGAGCAATTTGTTCAGTGGGAAGTTTCCAAGAGTACTGCAGTGTATTTGGACAGGGCATAATACGATAATCTGAGGACCTCTCATTGCTGATGACCTTTAAATGTGTCTGACTTGAGTAATATTTACCAACTACAAATACTAAAACAATGGATCACCCAAATTTTAGTGCATATAACAAAGCCCTCCTGCTTGGCTTCCATTTAATTTGGGGAAGTCCACATATTGTTGTAGTCACGTCTTTGCACAGAAAAAACATTAGTTTGTCACTATAACAAGATAATATTGTTATACTTCATACACTCCTGCATTTTATGTTCTGAGATTTTTGCGATGTTAGCAGCTGTTCTGTCTCCATCATGATTTTGTTTTTCTTTCTGTGGGGAAATATAAGTCCATAATATTGATAAAGCCATATGTATGATCATGTTTACTTACATGGTCCCCTGTAGTGGTTTAAGCCCAGCTGTAACTCAGAACCCCGCAGCTACTCACTCACTTCCCCCATTCTTCCTCTCCCCCACTCCCAAAGGGATGGAGGGGAGAATCCAAAGAATTTAACTCCCACGGGTTGAGATAAGAACAGTCCAGTAATTAAGGTATAACACAAACCACTGCTGCTACCACTAATAATAATAATGATAAGGGAAAGAAAAGGGGAAGAGAATACAACGGCTCACCACCCGCCAAACGATACCCAGCCCAACCCAAGCAGTGATCTAGCCCTTCCTGGTAACTGCCCCCGTTTTATATAGTGGGCATGACATGCTGTGGTATGGAATACCTCTTTGGTCAGTTTGGGTCAGGTGTCCTGTCTCTGCTTCCTCCCAGTTTCCCCTCCTCCCTGGCAGAGCATGAGACTCAGAAAGTCCTTGGTCAGAGTAAACATTACTGAGCAGCAACTGAAAGCATCGGTGTTTTCAGTGCTGTTCCCAGGCTGAAAGTCAAAAACACAGCACTGCACCAGCTACTAAGGAGGAGAAAAATGACTGCTACTGCTGAACCCAGGACTTTCACACAGATTCATATTAATAATGTGTACAGCCAGAAAGATTTATAAGTCATTACACATCACACTTGTGAACTGAATTTAATCAAAACACAAATCTTTGATTTGAAGACAAGAAATGGAGGAGTCACCATTTAACATGGTATTTTGTATGAACAGCTTTGCACTCTTGCTATTCAAAGCATGTTTCTTAATTTCCAATTTCATTTTTTTCCTGGCTTCAGCTGCTAGAATTTGGTTCTCGTTATGCATTTTCTGCACAAGCTGTTAAGTTTCCAGAATCTGGTCTTTTCTCCTTGTAAAGGTACATGCACCATGTAATCTAGTAATCTCTTTCAGTTCTTCTCAGAGCCAGACAAAACAAGTTTTCAAAGTATTATGCTTTAAGGACTTTTCAACTTTTCTGAAGTATGACTGCTCACTTTTTTTATTGCATCTTCTGGGCTTTAACATCCTTTTAAGAATGGGCAACGTGTCTACTACTCTGATATTAGTTGTACTTGTGCATAGCAATAAAGTTATTCTCTATTCTCAAATGCCATTATTTGATTTATATTTTGGCACCTACTTATTTTTATTTTTTTTTTTAATCCATGAATATTTGTGCTGAGACACATGTCGAGTTGTTTGGTCACAGCCTATATACCATATGAAATGTTGTTCCTAGATGTGTTACTGCACATACAGTAATGTTAAAATACACCTTAATCACCTACCAAATCATCCATAACACTCTATGCATCAGCTTTTTTTCCATTGTTATTCATGATACCTCCATTATTTCACGACGCTTATGTTTGCCAGATGTTATTTCAATTTCTTTCAGTATTTCAGATGAGTGTTGAAAATATTGTGTAGCAGTGGGGTTTTATGAATCCCAGTGTGCGCATGCAGCCCAGAAAGCCAACCGTATCCTGCGCTGCATCAAAAGGAGCATGACCAGCAGGTCAACGGAGGTGATCCTGCCCCTCTGCTCTCGTGAGACCTCACTTGGAGTATTGTGTACAATTCTGGTGTCCTCAACATAAAAAGGACATGGAAGTGTTGGAACAAGTCCAGAGGAGGGCCATGAGGATGATCAGGGGACTGGAGCACCTCTCGTATGAAGATAGGCTGAGAAAGTTGGGTCTGTTCAGCCTGGAGAAGAGAAGGCTGCGTGGAGACCTCATAGCAGCTTTCCAGTATCTGAAGGGGGCCTATAGGAATACTGAGGATGGGCTCTTCATTAGGGACTGCAGTGAGAGGACAAGGGGTAACGGGTTCAAACTTAAACAGGGGAAGTTTAGATTGGATCTGAGGAAGAACTTCTTTACTGCGAGGATGGTGAGGCCCTGGAATGGGTTGCCCAAGGAAGTTGTGAATGCTCCATTGCTGGCGGTGTTCAAGGTGGGGTTGGACATAGCCTTGGATGGCATGGTTTAGTGGGAGGTGTCCCTGCCCATGGCAGGGGGGCTGGAACTAGATGACCTTAATGTGCTTTCCAACTCTAACTATTCTATGAGTCTATGATTAAATACAAAACATTTCACGTGAGGGCAAATCACTGTTAACACATTCTTTTCTCAATCAGCCCATGCAATCTACTATTGGTACTGTATGGTTCAAGTTTGTAGCTGTTTTTTTACTTGTTTGTTTTAATCAGAATGCTATGCAGTAGTAAGATGAATTGGAATATAAAATGGTATATTGCCAAATCATTTCAACTGCATAGATGGCTTGGCCAAGGTAGAAATATATTGCGGCAAATGAACAGAATGGCTGAGTTTAGTTGCACTTCAGAGGAATAATTGACTGTGATGCTGGGTTGAGACAATTATTCCTATGCAGGCTTAACTGCTGCTGTCATGTTCCATTAAAGTGTGCAAGATAGGTTTTCTGTGTCTGTCTATTATGAAAATAACATTCAGAGGAAATGGTGAGAGTACAGCTGGCAATAAATGCTTGCTTGTATGTTGTCTTGCAGTTACAAGGTCTGTGCTGTTGTTAACAAAGTATTTGTACTCCTTTGTTAAAATGATTTTGGAACATGAAAAGAATCATTCAAAATAAATAAAAGCAGCAACATTGGTACCCAAGTTTTTCACAGTTTTGCAGAGCCAAGGTGTAATGCATTAGCAGTCTATATAAATGATGTAAATGAAAATAATTGTATACCTTAATTGCAGCTAAGCCAACACTTTCAAATTCTTCCCTTTGCATTATCTTGGTTGGTTCTAGTACAACTAGTAGGCCTTGCGTTTAGCATCCAGGCTGCCATGTATAAAACATAAACTGTCAGGAGATACTTATATATTGTTAATTTATTTCAAATTCTTCCCTAACCGACACCATCACAATACCATACGACCTTAAGGTATCACTTCAGCTTAATAGAGAACAGTCGCAGTACATTTCATATCAAAAAAACGTCAGTTATGCTATCTTTCTTTACAATATGTAGAGTTTGCAATATGTTCTAGATGTTGCTCTGGACTCTGAAGAGTGATTTAACGTACATTCAGATGAATAGAAAGAGTGAACAGAGATCAACACCTCTGTTTGGCAGAGAGACACAGGACAGGAACATTATTACACTATCCCAGAATACTCATTAAAAATTGCTAGGAGCACACTCGCTTTACCATTCCTAATGGTGAAGTGTTTTTAAACATTTTTCCACAAAAATAGCCAAAGATGGGGCTCCTGAATTGTATCTCTTCACAGCAATAGGCAATTTAAGATGATAGAGCAATCACAGCATCTTACTATCCTGGTGGACAAGGGAACTAATCGAAAAACGCTCCACAGCCATTCTCAGAGAACTATAACCACAGCATTTCCAAACAAGGAATACACATATATTCCATTCATATTGAGTGGAAAAGTATGGACAATGGCAACCATCATGGCTCAAACTTTACTTAAAAGGAAAATAGCTCATATGCCGCAGCTTGTAACTCAGTGACATTTCACATTTCCATTCTAGAAGTAGGAAAGGGGTCCAAATAATATTCTTCTTTTCTAATACTTGCACAATGTGGCTGTAATGTCTCAAAAAGTCTGGTCTATAAGTTACGAACAAATGGAATCTCATCAGACTTGGGTATCACTTGATAAAATAAATTTTCATCCCTTTTCACTGGAAATTGTCTAAAATTATCACTATTTTAGTAATCCTAAGAAAGTGATATAATCAGAGAAATGTTGGTTGAAATGTCTAGTTTTGCCTCCCATTTGAAGAGTCACTGCTGACCAGGGAACATGTTGGTGCTGTGTTAAGCAGGGGCCTGATCCTGTAGCCCAGCAGCACAAATGTCAAGGATCACTGGGATGACTGGAAGAAGAATATACATGAACACTGGTGTCAGTGAGGAGCAAGCAAAAAAAAAAAAAAATGGAGAAATAGGGGCATGAAATGCCAACCTCCTGAGCACCTTCAGCCATTCTTTGAACTATGACCTCCTCAGCAGACAGGGAAGATCATATCTTCTTTCAGATCAACTCAAACCCCTGGAAGGACCAAGAGACAAGTAATATAAAATAGATTCCAGTCCATCTTGGATATCCGCATTTAGCCTCACTGTCAGTTTCAGTACTTACTTGCACAGAAAAACACTCACAGTCTTAAAACCAGAAATTACTCCTCTTGAAACCATCTGCTCACAGTCTTAAAACCAGAAATTACTCCTCTTGAAACCATCTAGCATACAATCCCTACTGAAATAATTAACTTGATATGATAGATGAAAAGTGAGTTTTGATATTCAGTTCCTGTATGTTAGAAAATGGCAACCTGGTTCTCCCTCAGAGAGACACACTTGATTACTGGATTGTTTAACAGCTTTAACACAAAAAAGGTTTATTTATGATTTCAAATTCCACAGTTACTGAAATCAATGTGAAGTAATCATGATATATTAATTCCAGAGACACACAGCATGGGACCCTGTCCTAGCAATTAATGCACTGAATAGGAAATGTCTTGTTAAATGGTTCCACCTAGTACCTTAATATAAATACAAACAATAATTCTAAGATGCTTTGCCAGATAGAGCTTTAAAATATCCCCTGTGTTATAGCACTTATTTCAGAGATTACTGAGCTAAGTCTTCTCTGACTTGGACATATTTTATTCTTGTATAAACCCAAAGTGTTCAAAGTGCGAAAAGAAAAGAATCCAGATTTCTACTGGTACAGAGAGAAAGCCCACTGCGCAAATAATGTCACAGGATAAGCAGATCTGTAAGCCTTCCTACATCACATTGCTGCATTTAACTTGAGACTCTTTTATGAGTCTAAAATATTAAACATTTTTGTTAATTGACACAATAACTGCAAATTTAGTGAAGAGATTTGAAAATCTAGCAGCAAACGACTAAACAACCTAAAAAGGAAATTGTAGCCCAGACAAAACCAAATTTGAAATGAGGGCTATGAAGTACATATTTAATGTGAAAATTATGCCCAAGTATTAAACCAAATTATACTGTTATTTCTAATCCTACCTAGCAACAATTAGCTGGCATTAATAAGAAAGTTCTGAACATTACTGCTAAAAGCAGCTGGCAGTATCCATTGTTTCAGTCAGTTGAGTAGCCTTCAGAGAAGATCCACTTTATCCCTAGTCTGTCTTTTGTTAGAAACATACCTATAGAAGCCATTGTGTTATTTCTGATATCCCTGGCTAGACTCAGTTCTAACTGGACCTCAGCTTTCTTGACGTAGCTTCCCAGACAACGTCCCCATATTCTTCCCAGGCTGCCTGTCCTCACTTCCACCTTTTATAAGCCTCTTCTGAATTTTCTCAGCAGCAACTCACACATCCAAGGAGGTCTTCTGGCCCTCCTGCTGCATTTCCTTCTAGTTGGGATGCAATACTCCTGAGCTTGGAGCAGGTAATCCTTGAATATCAATCACCAGTCTTGGGCTCCACTGTCTTGTAGGGCTTTACCCCATGGAACCTTAGGAAGCAGGCTCCTGAAGAGGCCAAAGTCTGCTCTCTTGAAGTCCAGGGCAGTGAGCTTGCTGCCTGCTCTTCTCATGTCCTGAGGATCTCGAGCTCAACCATCTCATGTTCGCTACAGGCAAGGCTGCCCTGGAGCATCACATTCCCAACCAGCCCTTCCATGTTGGTGAGCACGAGGTCAAGCATGGCACTTCTTCTTGTCAGCTCCTCTATTACTTGCAGGAGGTAGTTGTCTTCCACAGTATTGAGGAACTTCCTGGATTACTTGAGCTGGCCCATACCATCCCTCCAACAGGTATCAAGGTGGTTGAAGTCTCCCATGAGAACAAGGGCCTGCAAGCGTGAGGCTGCTCCTATCTGCCTATGGAGCGCTTTGTCCAGCAAGTCCCCTTGGTCAGGCGGTCTGTAACAGATCCCCATAATAATGTCTCCCATCGTTGTTCTCCCTCTGATCCTGACCCACAAGCTCTCTGTTGACTACTCAGCTGTCCCCAGACAGAGTTCCATACTCTTCAGCCTATCGTTGACATAAATAGCTGCACCCCCTCCACATCTGCCTGTCCTGTCTTTCCTAAAAAGCCTATAGCTTTCCATTCCAACACTCCAGTCATAGGAGCCATCCCACCGCATTTCCTTATAAACTGCAGGTCTGACATCAACCTGAGTATTCTAGTGAAAGCATTCAAATACCTGCACTCAAGGTAGTCAAATACCAGATTTTGATAGAAAGCTCATTATAATTTCTCTACAAATATAGCAGCACAAACAGTACTTTTAATAATTATACTATGTCTGCAAAGAGTAAAAAGAGCAAATATGAGCTGTTCAAGAATGGGCATTTTTAATGCCATATAGTAAAAACACAGAATTTAAGGAGTGTCTTTTCCTCCATTTTGAGTAATATTTATGAGAGTAAAATAATAATAAACCCAAATAATTCAAAGTCATATACTTGTCTCTGCAAAACACCTAACCAAAGCAAAGTAACACTGAAAAATAATTCAAACCACTGAGCTTTGTGCCACAATATGGAAGGTCTTCCATATAGGATATTTTCTATTTGCCTTCTGTGTAAGAAATAATTACTGATTCTTTGCAGGGTCTAAACAATTGAGGGAATACTCCATTGAAGGTCACACAATGTGGTGTGTGACACAGCAAATTGTACAGACATGATGTCAGTTAGATAGACAAACTGAAAGAACATCCACATATCCATCCAGAATTCAACAGCATAAACAATAGAAACTAGAATATGAAGTTTTATGACAGGAAGAATCAAAATCACAATTTCTGCCCTTATGTGCTAAAAAGATTCTGATAGCATACGATTATACACCACAGCCAGGTGCGGAGTCGTATTTGATCACTAATTTAATAAAGCAATAAAAATTCAACAAGAGTAGTTACCTTCTGACCATTAGTCTCAATTACAGCTGTAACTGTCAATCTAAATGACAGCTATGAATGTGTCATTTAAAACTAACAGCTTAGCCAGTGTTAGCCAATTACTCAAAGATTAATACTCCCCAAAGGTGTTACTAATAAGGGGAAAAAAATTCTCTTTGGGTACATTACAAGTGCTGTTGAAAGCATAATCTTATTGAAGAACTCTGAGAACAAAAGCTTTGTCTTTTTTATTATATCATTGAGATGGCCAGTACTTATCTTACTGTGCTTGTGCAATTAAAACAGCTACAGGAAAAGGAGGTACACAAGATAACAATAAACAAATATCTGTGTCACTTCGTCAGGAGATGCATCCTTAAATCTCATTGTCTCCAGAAGGAAATGTGTACACAGAGGTTCTATACAAATTCAAAAGTGAAAATTATGAATTACTATTTTTCATCCACTAGCTAGCTCTAATGATATCTATAAATTCTACCATTTCCTGACAAAGAAGAGCTTATTTAATGCTGGATTAAGGAAACAAAAAATACTGGTTAGGGAAATAATAATAAAAAAAAAAAAAAAAAAAAAAACAAGAAAACTGAGACAAGAAAACAGTTTTAAGAAGGTGAGCCCTTTTTAATAGATTTCTTGTCCTCGACACAGATGTAGGTATTTCCAGAATATGTATTTATAAAGTGGTTAGCTTAAGCTGTAGACGTCTGTCATTTTACAGTAGAACTGATAGGAAATTTAGAACTTAGCAGAGTTTAATAAAGCAAAATTCTCTTAAGTCATGCCTAATTTTCCAGGTTAATGAACAAGTTTTAGGAATATGTTAACAAACACAGGCACAGGATTTTACATTGCTGTCTATTTAACAAAATGAATTAAACAGATCTCAGAGAACTTTACATGTACCTATTTTTAGAAAAGAAAGCTTTAAGTTGTGGAAAGAATGGATTTTCTGGTAATTTATACACAGTGACAAATGGAGAGCTATACATTAGAAAAAAATTAATTTTTTGCTTATCATAATAGATTTGTGCTGTTTTGTCATGTTAAATGAAAGTACAATACTCAATCTCTTTGGACCTTGAATTGACTCTGGCATAGCCCTTGACATATACTGGCTCAGTGTTAGAATTCCCAATTTCTATCTGGTGAGACACAGCTTCAAAAGCAGATAATTAATTGCAATAAGACTTGGGATCACTGCTCAAGACACTTCTAATCAGTCATATTGCCTGTACAGCTACAGTTCCACTTCTGTTCATACCTTGAAGAAACACTATTTCTGAAGATAAGCAGTATTTATCTGACATCCAAATGTATTTAGGACTCATCCATAAAATACGAGGTCTACAGGACAATTTCTGCTACCAGGCAAATATAGGGTCCTCCTATCTCCTGTAGTCTTTATAGAAACATCATTTTAAAAGGTCTAACTTACAATGAAATATACATCTTCCAACAGATCCTGCTTTCTTTGACCTTGCTTGCCAATCCAGCCCAGGCCATAAAATCAATTTTTTTGGAACGTGTTAACATAGGGAGAGATGCTAAGGAAAAGAATGGACAGTTTATTTCTTACCTGGAATTCGGTAAGGCTTTCAGAACTGTCTTCCATAGTATCCTTATGGAGAAGCTGTTGAAATATGTGCTTGATGAACAGACAGCAAAATGGCCTGAAAATGGTGTGCCCACCTGTCGTGGTTTAAGCCCAGTCGTAACTCAGAACCACGCTGCTGCCCTCTCACTTCTCTCCTTCCTCCCCCCCACTCCCAGAGGGATGGGGAGGAGAATCCAAAGAATGTAACTCCCACGGGTTGAGATAAGAACAGTTCAGTAACTAAGGTATAACACAAACTACTGCTGCTACCACTAATAATAATAATGTTAAGGGAAATAACAAGGGAGGACATGGAACTGTTAGAACAAGTGCAGAGGAGGGCCACGAGGATGATCAGGGGACTGGAGCACCTCCCGTATGAAGATAGGCTGAGAAAATTGGGGCTGTTCAGCCTGGAGAAGAGAAGGCTGCGTGGAGACCTCATAGCAGCCTTCCAATACCTGAAGGGGGCTTATAGGGGTGCTGGGGAGGGACTCTTCATTAGGGACTGTGGTGAGAGGACAAGGGGTAAGGAGTTTAAACTTAAACAGGGGAAGTTTAGATTGGATCTGAGGAAGAACTTCTTTACTGTAAGGGTGGTGAGGCCCTGGAATGGGTTGCCCAAGGAAGTTGTGAATGCTTCATCCCTGGTGGCGTTCAAGGTGGGGTTGGACATAGCCTTGGATGGCATGGTTTAGTGGGAGGTGTCCCTGCCCATGGCGGGGGGGTTGGAACTCAGTGATCTTGAGGTCCTTTCCAACCCTAACTATTTTGTGATTCTATGATTCTAAGAGAATACAACTGCTCACCGCGCACCGACTGATACCCAGCCTGACCCGAGCAGTGATCTAGCCCTTCCAGGTAACTGCCCCCAGTTTATATAGTGAATATGATGTGCTGTGGTATGGAATACCTCTTTGGTCAGTTTGGGTCAAGTGTCCTGTCTCTGCTTCTTCCCAGCTTCCCTCCCTCCCTGGCAGAGCATGAGACTCAGAAAGTCCTTGGTCAGACTAAACATTACTGAGCAGCAACTAAAAACATTGGTGTTATCAGCGTTGTTCCCAGGCTGAAAGTCAAAAACACAGCACTGCACCAGCTACTAAGCAAGAGAAAAAATGCCTGCTACTGCTGAATCCGGGACACCACCCAGGATCAGAGGGCTGTGATCAGTGGCACAAAGTATAGTTAGAAGCCACTAACTACCAGTGTATTCCAGAAGCAAATACTGGGTTTAATCCTCTAACGTCTTCATTAATGGTCTGGCTGATGGGGCAGAGTGTACCCTCAGCAAGTTTGCATATTAGACTTAAATTGAGAGGTTCACCAAAGGGCCACAAGTATGATTAACAGGCTGGAACACCTCCATGAGGAGAGGCTGAGTGACCTGGAGCTAACTGTTCAGTGTAGAAAAGAAAAGTCTAAGGGAGAATCTTGTCAATGTATGCAAGTACCTGAAAGGAGGGTGTAAAGAAGACAAAGGCAGGCTCTTTTCAGCAGTGCCCAGTGACAGCACAAGAGGCAAAGCATACATCCTGAAACATAGGAGGTCCATCTGATCATCAGGAAACGCACTTTCACTGTGAGGGTAGCTTAGCAGTATGATAGGTTGCCTAGAGAGCTTTTGCAGACTCCATCCTAGGAGATATTCAAAAGTTGGCTGAACACAGTCCTTGACAACATGTTCTAGGTGGCCCTGCTTGAACAGGGAGGTAGGACCAGACAATCTCCAGAGGTCCTGTCCACCATCAGCCCTTCATTAATTCTGTGATTCTATGACAAAACTTTTTTTTTTTGCATGCAAAAATCATCAAGAAATTCATGAATGAGAAAATATCACAGCACATATCCTTAGTCTATTGCATTTCTAAGCAATTTCTGCTTTGCCAATCTGAAAATAGAAGTAAAGCAAGAAAAGAAAAGGAAAAGGAAAAGGAAAAGGAAAAGGAAAAGGAAAAGGAAAAGGAAAGTAAAAGGAAAGTAAAAGGAAAAGGGCAAAGGAAAAGGGGAAAGGGAAGGAAAAGGGAAAGAGAAAGGGAAAGGGAAAGAGAAAAGGAAAAGGAAAAGGGGAAAGGGAAGGAAAAGAGAAAGAGAAAGGGAAAGGGAAAGAGAAAAGGAAAAGGAAAAGGGGAAAGGGAAGGAAAAGGGAAAAAGAAAGGGAAAGGGAAAGAGAAAGGGAAAGGGAAGGAGAAAAGGAAAAGGAAAATGGGAAAGGGAAGGAAAAGAGAAAGGGAAAGGGAAGGAGAAAAGGAAAAGGACAATGGGAAAGGGAAGGAAAAGGGAAAGGGAAAGGGAAAGGGAAAGGGAAAGGGAAAGGGAAAGGGAAAGGGAAAGGGAAAGAGAAAAGGAAAAGGAAAAGAAAAAGGAAAGGGAAAGGAGCAATAATTCCTAAACTTTATCAGTTTATTTCTTAATAGAGTATCACTTGACTTTTTCAGGAAAGTGTAGCTTCCCCTGAGAGTTAGATTTCTTTTTTTTTTAGTGAAGCTTATGGTAGTTAGGTCAGTTTTGGGGGCAAGGCACCCAGACTGCATGATTCTCTTTTGATTTTATATATATTTTTTTCCATATTTGATTTTTGCAGACTAAAGAAATCTATGAAATAATAGTTCTACCATTCTGTTTTATAAAGAATTGTTTACTAATATTGGTTGGGGTTTTTTCTAAATTTCAGAGGAAGAACCAAAATAATTAAATTAAAGAGCACATCTTCTGTGATGTTTTTCATTAGCAATTGTACTTCAAACATGAAGGTAAATATGCTTTCTTCTCACTCTGGGAAGAGATAGCAGCAGAATTCACATACTATCCTCCATGCATTCCATCAAATTGGGCTGAGACTAGACAAATGACTGCTTTGCTAAGGTATAGCAGGGAGGAGAGCAATTAATCCTGTCTGTGGGGAAATTAAGTTCTACGATGCCATCTTTTGTGATCCAGCATCAGACAAGATTTTTTAAAACAAAACAGTAAGTCCTGTAAGTAACACTAAGGGCTTGATCTAAATCTAAGAACAGGTCGGCATTGAACTTCTTTTCTGTTTATTTTTTTTCTTCCTTTTTTTTTTTTTTTCTCTGATTAATTTCTGTTTCAGTCATGATACATTTCACCTGCTCACATGGAAGAAAAACTGTTAAAACAGCTTATGGCTTTGAAGGTTATTCTTTGTCTGCTCTGCGTATCAGGATAGAAACCATAGTGAGAGAAAGGGATGAGAAGGGTAAATTGGGAGCTTATCTCTGAGAGCTAATCTTTCTTGCAATCTTTCTCATGGCATTTTCCTTCTAATGAGTGCAAATTCACAAAGCACAGGTCACTTTGCCCACCACACAATTGACTCTTATGTACTTGGCACAAGGAGCAGGTGGATTTTATAAAAGGTATAAATTTTTGTAGTCTATTTGCATTTGTCATTTACCTAACAAAATGAAAGTCCTATTAGTCTGAACGGCTGAACCTGCATAGGCATAGAAAGATACCAATTGCTGGTATATAAATATTATGGGTTTGGGATTTGAACAGCTCAGTCTTCATATCTCAAGAATCATATGCTTGAAATCTCAGGACTGTCAGCAGGTTTGCTTTATTAGAGTACCTCCAAATAGGTACATTCTGAATGAATGAATGTGGACTGGATCTTTTCATTTCTGTATCACTCTTACATAACCAATAGCACCGTGCACTAAAACATTCTTTAAATTACAGTATCAGAACAGAAGAATGAAATTTATTTGCCTTTGAAAATCTAAATGTTAATTGTCTAAATCACTGTACAGATATCCATACAGATATATCTCCACTAGCTATGAAGATAAAGATGGTTCCAGTTCATTCAACCTTTTTTGTACGTTAATCCTTGCAAAAAATGTTTTGCTCTCTAAAGGTTCATGTTTTCCTTGTGTGGCCCTGAAGGTCACTAGGAAGTGATCTGGGCTGACTATTTAAGTTTAGATAAATAATTTTCAGATGTCTAAGTTAACTCAGTTGGATCCCACTGCAAATGCCCATTAGTATTTGAGAAAACAGCTCTAACTTTTTACAATTTAATGCCTCTCTTCTTTTTATTTTATATTTTTTGGGGATGTCTATTTTTATCTATTTTTATCTACGCATTTCAACAGTGAGAATTTGGCACTTTATTTAAGAAATTTCAAAGTACATTACAGGGAGCTCTGAGCTATAGTTTTAACAACATTCATGAAGAAATTTGCTTTTAAATTACTTAATTGTATTTTTATATTGCTTATAAGCAAGGTATAAACAGTTTCTTTTCATAGAATCATAGAATCATAGAATAGTTAGGGTTGGAAAGGACCTTGACATCATCTAGTTCCAACCCCCCTGCCATGGGCAGGGACACCTCCCACTAAACCATGCCATCCAAGGCTATGTCCAACCCCACCTTGAACGCCGCCAGGGATGAAGCATTCACAGCTTCCTTGGGCAACCCATTCCAGGGCCTCACCACCCTTATAGTAAAGAATTTCTTCCTCAGATCCAATCCAAACTTCCCCTGTTTAAGTTTCAACCCGTTACCCCTTGTCCTCTCACTACAGTCCCTAATGAAGAGTCCCTCCCCAGCATCCCTATAGGTCCCCTTCAGGTATTGGAAGGCTGCTATGAGGTCTCCACGCAGCCTTCTCTTCTCCAGGCTGAACAGCCCCAATTTTCTCAGCCTATCTTCATACGAGAGGTGCTCCAGTCCCCTAATCATCCTCGTGGCCCTCCTCTGCACTTGTTCTAACAGTTCCATGTCCTTTTTATGTTGAGGACACCAGAACTGCACACAATATTCCAAGTGAGGTCTCACAAGAGCAGAGTAGAGGGGCAGGATCACCTCCCTCAACCTGCTGGTCATGCTCCTTTTGATGCAGCGCAGGATACGGTTGGCTTTCTGGGCTGCAAGCGCACACTAAAGCCGGCTCATGTTCATTTTCTCATCGACCAACACCCCCAAGTCCTTCTCCACATTGTTGGAAGTTCTACATATGAATACGTATGGTATTGAAAAATCTATAAAAATAGAAGTTACTGCAAAATTTTGGCCTTTGCCACATATTATAAAAATAAATATTTATTGAATATTTAATGAACCCAGAGCCCTGTGATAATTGATATTCAAACCAATCATGAGAATGGCAGGTTCTGTGTGCAAAAGAAAGTGCTTTGATTTTTCTTTGAATGGGTCCACCTATATTTGAAAAAAATGAATCCCCTAGTTTTCCAGCATTTTCTTTGGGGTGTTTGACCAGTATCCAGAACTCGATTATTTCATGAGTCCATTTCATGCTGCATGTAATTAACAAAGAAGACCTATTTCCATTACACAAAATGAAATAAAGATACTGCTTTTGTGAAGCATTGGCAGATCTATTTTACATGCACCAGAATATAATCTTAACCAGTGAAATGGTGCTTAACTGGAAACTATAAAATGAAAAAGAAAGTTAACCAAGGTTCCTCTTTAAGATTATTGAGAAATTTGTTAGACATGGGTCACTAATGTAAACTACCTAAGAAACATTACAGTGACATTGCAAGGTTAACCCTTCTGCCTCTCCAAGCAGTATTTTATGTTTTTAAAATACTCCCTGATAAAACAGAACATTTCTTTTCAGATTTGGACTGTCAAAATGTGAGCTACTTAACCTTGATCATGTTCCTTTAAAGCTGTTTCTAGTACTTTTTTTGAGGCCTAAGTTTAGTGTATATATGTGGTACAATAATACTTATAACTCAGCAGATTCTTATTTATGTGGTACTAGACATTATTAAAGTCCATACCAAAAACTGTTGAAAATTGAAACATATTGCATAACTTTTCTCTGCATAGTGCATAAGAAGATAAAAATCAGATATATTTATTTTCAGATTTCAACTCCTCAGAAAACAGCATCAAAACGCATTTTAAACCTCATGCCTTGGAAAACAACTTGAAAATATGTGGTTCTACAACCATCTTTCTGCATGTGGCAAGAGCCAAACTCAAACATAAGGCTTTAAAGAAGCAGACAGTTTATCAGTTGATCAGATTCTAAATGTATATTTCCCTCTTGAGCAGGAAATATATCAGAGACATCTCTGTGTTTCAAAATCAATGAAATACATTAAATATTCAACCTCTGTAAGCATTTGCTAACACAAAAAAGTAATCTCGGATAAGAACATACCTAAAGTACTGTATGTTATACAGTGGGATAATGAGTAAGTGCTGCTGGCTTTTCCAGGTAGGGGTGTATATGCTTCATTCAATGGTTTATAGACTTAAAGCCCTCTTAACACAAACTTGTATTATGTGCTTAAGTATTTGGATCTCTGATTCAACTGAAACAAAATACAAAAACTCAATCATCAAATGCATTTCTCTGTTGGCTACACAGCAGAAAAAGCTCTAATTATTAATACCAATAGGTGCTTAGAATGAATTATAGCTTTGGGTATCCTTATTTCAGATGCAAAACAAAGAAATTGAGAACTTTCAGCTAAGCATAGTTCAACAACAAAAAATAATCCTATATTCATACTGTTCTTAAAGGTTAGTGAAAACTGCTGTACTCTGTATATCCCTGTATTCCTACACCAAACCTTTTGACTCAGATCCAACTCACTGATGCCACAAATGGAACAGAACAGTAATTCCAAATATCTGCATGACGTGGCAATGACAAGATCAATATTTTTTCCTTCAAGACATGCTTTATGTGTTCAACAAATAAATTAGGATTTGTAGATATCCATGTTGCAGAGATAAGAAATAAAGAGCTGGATCTCTGCATAAAACATCTCCAAACCAGGTACACTGTTTTTGCATAAGAAAATATCCTAGTGAGAAGGCTTTTAAAAGTAATCTTGTCATGCAACACCAGCAGACATATTGCCAAAACCAGTTCTAATTTCTGTGGCAATCCACATGTTCAAACAAGAGAAGATACTTTCATTAGTCTTACTTTCTATTTACTTATATATATATATATGTAGAAATTGTACCTTTTAAAAATGCAACCCTATGAATATACCTATCTTCATAATTTAATCACAGACTCTAACTGGCCAAGAAGACCTTCAGTGTCCCATGTGAACATGTGAATAACTCCATTTCCCAAATTTAGAATTACGACCTCACATTCTTATCACACTCTCAAAATCAGTATCCAGCAACACAGTACCACAAAGGAAGGAAATGTCCATAGACACAGTGCAGTATTTCAGAAGGAAGAAGAGGTATGTGATGCAAAGAGGAATCACCAAAGATGTTGGGTCGGGTTTTTTTTGAAAAATTTAATAGCAGATGGACTAAAGGCCAGCAGTGAAAGAGCCTTCATGTGACAAATAGAAGGCTTCATGGTAGTACAGCCAGAGTTACCGGGCCAGCACATGAATACCTTTATGCAGTCAAACTCCACAGGGCAATGTTCCATATCCAAAAGGAAAAGTGAGATAGAAAGATCAGAAGGAGGTTCACACACCAAAGGCAGCAGCCATCCACAACCCACTCCATTGCAGAACAGGGCTACAGATTCTACTGCTAGCACAGCCATATTTTTTCCACTCTTGATCCTGCCTAGCTGTGTTGAAAATGCCCACAAATCTCAGGTGGCTTGACCACAACAGGTTTCTGTTCCTACCCTAGGTTCTAAAAGCCACAGAAAAAAGTTGAAATATAACAGTTCAGACTCAAATTGAATAATGAAATCCTTTTTTCCCCTTCATATTTTACTCAAAGTATGCAAAAAAGGGGGAGGAAAAGCCAAATTGTAAATAGATTTAAGTCATAAATTTACTGAGGGACTTGACTCTTTGCTGACTTTGCAGTTGAATTTGTCTCTTCATATTATTTTGAGAGGCAGTAGCAAATCTATGCAGATTGCTTGTGCCCTCTTGAGTAATACCAAATGCAGTATCTGAATGCTTATCTTAGAAGCAGCCCCGGTGCAGATAAAAAGAATTTCCTAAAGTTTACATATAATCTGCAAACCAAAATCCTAGGCCAATATGTGATTTCAAACAGAACTGTCATTTGTTAATGGCATTTGGGAATGGGAATCACATACCAAAGAAAAAGATCTGAAATAATAAGTGAGTGATTATAGAATGGCTTCAAGAAAAACACATAGAGGCTATTCCAATCATTTCTACCTCATCTTCCTGAATCTCTTTGGTGGAGTTTAGCTAGTGATTTCAGTCATAGAGAAGGAAGTTTGTACATAGTAATTCGAAAAATTATTCTTTAACACTTGATGTAAATAAAATGTATGCTAAATTTTCTGTAAAAAAATGAAGACAAATCTAGGTCAAGATTCCTCTAAGAAGATTTTTTTTTCTTTTCAAAAGTTGAAAGAAGTAAACTGAATTATATATCTATGATCATATTCGAGTTTTCATTATGTGCCAGAAAATTACATAAGGATATTTTTAGCCCATGATGGGAGCAGATGTTGCACAGTAAGGTACAGTCTCTTGAAATTCCTTAAGTGTTGATGGCATGTCTTCAGAGGTCACATTTTTTAAAGTCTCTGGAATTTTCTCTAAAGGTGAATATAAAATAGTCCAGGAAAATTTTTTTTAAATATTAGATGAATTATTAATGCATTTTTCTATTTTCTGGGTGTTTTTTTTTTGGTTTTGTTTGTTTTTTTTTTTTTTTTGGCTTTGGTTTTTTTGCATTTTTTTTGTTGTTTTGTTTTGTTTTGTTTTGTTTTCTTTTGACAGCTACTGAGAAAGCGCTACAAAAGGGATAGAGTAAAAAAGGCAAGAGAATTAAGGATGCTTCTCTTCTTTTGTCTTCGGTTACTAAGAAATCTTGACCGTTTTCTTGAAGATTTTAAATAAAATTGCAATTTTTTTTCCCTGTATGTGTTAGATTATAATCAAAATGCATGTTGTAACTCAGTTTGAAAACCATGAAGACAGAAGTATTTAATGAAAATGATGAATGAAAGCCTTTTGACTATAGAGGTTTGATACTGCTGTTGTAATTATAATTACATTTTTCTGCAAAACTGCCTTTACATTAAGCTGCATTAAATAGGAAGCATCAGGTTTCTTTGGCACTCTATCCATGCATTTTAGCTATGATGATGTACTTGCAACATTCCAAAAAAACAACAAGAACCAGAGCATTCATCTTTCTTTTGGACATTTATAAGTTCCATTTGGTAGTTGTAACAACGTTGTTTCTGAGAGTTACATGGAGACTGCTTTTGTCAGTTACCTGTGGGAATGATATTTTTCTGAAGGGCTTATTCTAACATCCCCATTCAAGAGGAAAGCTGAGAAGACTGTCTATCAAATAGTTCCATGTTAATGCTCACTGTCAGAGTTCATGCATCAGACATAACTTATGGAGATAGCGCAGAAAGTGGTGAACATTGTTACTACCAATTAAAACAACAATGAATGACTCAAATTATAATATATGTCCAGGAAAATATATAGTGTGTTGAACTGAGATGAAACTGGAGCACATGATATTTTGGAGTACATTTTTATTTCAGTGACAATCTTTTTTGCTAGGCACTTGGTTGGTATGTGGGTTTTTATACACAAAATATTATACAGTATATATAAATACTTTTCTATTTTGCTATTTTTGTTTAAAAGCTTGTTCTAACTGTGAAAGATTCTTCACTTGAAAAACAAACAACCAAAAAAAAAAAAAAAACCACCAACAAATAGAACAAAACAAAAATAACCAAACAAACTCAAAAACAATTTTCTTCATAACTCATGGGTTGGATTCTCTGAAAGACATCTGCTTTTCAAGAATAAATAGGATAACTCAGATTAAATATTTATCTTTTAACTTTACTCACTTACCATAAAGAAAGACTTGCATGCTATCCCAGGTTATAATTTGCTGGATGTAAAAGTTCATTTAGGATGCAAATGCCTTAATTCTGGGGGAAAGCAACCAGGAAAGATAAGAAAAGTCAGTCTTGAGATTCTGATCCCTTTACCTAGTAAAGGCAAGTCTTTACCTTACTCTCTAATTTTTTCATACCTGGTCTTTTAAAAGAAATGCTCATATGTGTCAAACTCTTAATAGTACCTTGCTTTTCCAACCATTGCAATTTCTAACAATGTATTTTCCCAAACTGCTAAAGGGTATAACTATGTTCTTCCATTTCCTCAGAATTATGATTTCATGTTCAATCATTAGCATTAAGTAATAGCTTATCATTTGGACTTCTGAGCCTCCTTAATGTGGTCCTAAGGCACTAGAATGAGAATAGAATTAAACTAAGGATACAGATATTGTGACACATTATTGTATAGAATATTTCCATTCAGCAATGACACACACAATGAGAGAAATTCTAAATGTATAAGTAAATGACTATTCTTACACCACACACGGCAGCACTAAAAAAGCAAAGCACTAGACATCATGAATGATTCTTCACAATGCTGAAGCTACTTCAGTGTTCTATATAACAAATAGAGTGTGTTAAGTATCAGGGATGTGGCCGAGAAGCTGCCTGCTCTAGTCTGTCCCACTGACTATTACCTACTCCTGTTAATACATGTGGGTGCTACTGATATAGATAGCAGTAGCCCGGAGACCATAAAGAAGGACAACAGAGCTCTGGGAGAGGTGGTTAGGGGCTCTGGAGCTCAGATTGTCTTTTCGTCAATTCTCCAGGATACAGGGCAGGACCTTGAAAAGGCTAGGAGGATTGGGCAGGTTAATAAATGGTTAGAAGGGTGGTGCTATAGTCAGGGCTTTGGGTACCTTGACCATGGGACTCAATTTAGCAGGCCAGGTCTACTGGGGGCTGGTGGAGCTGGTCTGACAAAGAAGGGGAAGAGTGGATTTGGTAGGAGGCTTGCCAGACTGGTCAAGGATGCTGTAAACTAGATGTGTTGGGGGAGGGGGGCATCATTCCATCCCAACACACCCAGTCGGTTGGCAGCACCTACAGTAAACGTTCGGAGCAATGTAGAGATATTCCAGCTGCTCCAGCCAATGAGCCGACTTCAATTGGATCTCGGCTCAAATGCCTCTACACAAATGCCTGTAGTATGGGGAACAAACAAGAGGAATTAGAAATGTGTGCACATCTACAGGGGTATGATATCATAGGCATCACAGAAACATGGTGGGATGGCACCTATGACTGGTGTGTTGGAATGGAAGGTTACCGGCTCTTTAGGAAAGACAGGCCCAGCAGACGGGGAGGGGGAGTTGCTATTTATGTTAGGTATAGGTTAGAGAGTATGAAACTCTGTCTGGGGACAGGTGAGCGGTCAATAGAGAGTTTGTGGGTCAGGGTTAAAGGGAGAACAGCGATGGGTGACATTATTATGGGGATCTGTTACAGACCGCCTGACCAAGGGGACTTGCTGGACGAAGCGCTCCATAGGCAGATAGGAGCAGCCTCACGCTTGCAGGCCCTTGTTCTCATGGGAGACTTCAACCACCCTGATATCTGTTGGAGGGATGGTACTGCCTGGCACAAGCAATCCAGAAGGTTCCTCGATTGTGTGGAAGACAACTTCCTTCTGCAAGTAATAGAGGAGCCGACAAGGAGAGGTGCCATGCTTGACCTCGTCCTCACCAACAGGGAAGGGCTGGTTGGGAATGTGATGCTCCAGGGCAGCCTTGATTGCAGCGATCATGAGATGGTTGAGTTTGAGATCCTCAGGACAGTGAGAAGAGCGTGCAGCAAGCTCACTGCCCTGGACTTCAAGAGAGCAGACTTTGGCCTCTTCAGGAACCTGCTCAGTAAGGTTCCATGGGATACAGCCCTAGAGGGCAGGGGGGCCCAAGACTGTTGGTTGATATTCAAGGATCACCTGCTGCAAGCTCAGGAGCGATGCATCCCAACTAGAAGGAAGTTCAGCAGGAGGGCCAGGAGACCTCCTTGGATGGATAAGGAGCTGTGAGCAAAATTCGAAGGAAAAAAGAGGCTTATAAAAGGTGGAAGCAAGGTCAGGCGGCCTGGGAAGAATACAGGGATGTTGTCCGGGAAGCTAGGGACCAGGTTAGGAAAGCTAAGGTCCACTTAGAATTAAACTTGGCTAGGGATGTTAAGGATAACAGGAAGGGATTTTATAGGTACATTGCAAATAAAAGACAGGTTAGGGACAACATGGGCCCTCTCCAGAAGCTATCAGGAGAACTGGCTACCCTGGATTTGAAGAAGGCTGAGGTTCTTAATGACTTCTTTGCCTCAGTCTTCACGGGCAAATGCTCTGACCACACCACCCAACTCTTGGAAGGCAGACGCGGGGACGGTGAGAATGAAGACCCTGGGCCCACTGTGGGGGAGGATCTTGTTCGGGACCACCTTAGGAACCTGAATGTATAACAGTCCATGGGACCGGATGAAATCCATCCACGGGTCCTGAAGGAGCTGGCAAATGAAGTTGCTAAGCCACTGTCCATCATCTTTGAAAAATCATGGCAGTCAGGTGAAGTTCCCGATGACTGGAAAAAGGGAAATATAACCCCATTTTTAAGAAGGGGGAAATGGATGAGCAGGGGAATTACAGACCAGTCAGTCTCACCTCTGTGCCTGGCAAAATCTTGGAGCGGATTCTCCTGGAAGGCATGCTAAGGCACGTGAAAACCAACAAGGTGCTTGGTGACAGCCAGCATGGCTTCACTAAGGGGAAATCCTGCCTGACCAATCTGGTGGCCTTCTATGAAGGGGCTACGGAACTGATGGACAGGGGCAGAGCAGTTGATGTCATCTACCTGGACTTGTGTAAAGCCTTTGACACTGTCTCCCATGACATCCTTCTCTCTAAGTTGGAGAGACATCAATTTGATAGGTGGACCACTCGGTGGATAAAGAACTGGCTGGATGGGTGCACGCAAAGAGTGGTGCTCAGTGGCTCAATGTCCAGCTGGAGACCAGTAACGAGTGGTGTCCCCCAGGGATCGGTGTTGGGACCGGTCTTGTTCAACATCTTTGTGAGTGACATGGACAGTGGGATTGAGTGCGCCCTCAGCAAGTTTGCCGATGACACCAAGCTGTGTGGTTCAGTTGATACATTGGAGGGAAGGAATGCCATCCAGAGGGACCTTGACACGCTTGTGAGGTGGGCTGATGCCAACCTGATGAAGTTTAACCATGCCAAATGCAAGGTCCTCCACCTGGGTCGGAGCAATGCCAGGCACAGCTACAGGTTGGGCAGGGAGGAGATTGAGAGCAGCCCTGCGGAGAAGGACTTGGGGGTGTGGGTTGATGAAAAAATGAACATGAGCCGGCTTTAGTGTGCGCTTGCAGCCCAGAAGGCCAACCGTATCCTGGGCTTCATCAAAAGGTGTGTGACCAGCAGGTCAAGGGAGGTGATCCTGCCCCTCTATTCTGCTGTCGTGAGACCTCACTTGGAGTATTGTGTGCAGTTCTGGTGTCCTCAACATAAAAAGGACATGGAACTGTTAGAACAAGTGCAGAGGAGGGCCACGAGGATGATCAGGGGGCTGGAGCACCTCCCGTATGAAGATAGGCTGAGAAAATTGGGTCTGTTCAGCCTGGAGAAGAGAAGGCTGCATGGAGACTTCATAGCAGCCTTCCAATACCTGAAGGGGACCTATAGGGATGCTGGGGAGGGACTCTTCATTAGGGACTGTGGTGAGAGGACAAGGGTAATGGGTTTAAACTTAACCAGGGGAAGTTTAGATTGGATCTGAGGAAGAAATTCTTTACTGTAAGGGTGGCGAGGCCCTGGAATGGGTTGCCCAAGGAAGCTGTGAATGCTTCATCCCTGGCGGCGTTCAAGGTGGGGTTGGACATAGCCTTGGATGGCATGGTTTAGTGGGAGGTGTCCCTGCCCATGGCGGGGGGGTTGGAACTCGATGATCTTGAGGTCCTTTCCAACCCCAACTATTCTATGATTCTATGATTCTAAGTATGCAGTGCTTTTACAGTTCCTGGTGGAGTAAGTGAGCGAAAGCTGAATGGTATTGAGTCTCCTTATGGTAAGACAGTCCTTGATTAAACAACTTCATCTATCTTGCCTTGATTCGCAGACCTGATGGTGTAGACTCAAGTTGGTACAAACTGCTGAAGGTAAGCATATACCAGATGACACTGGCCCCATAGTACTGCATGACAGATGGAATTGTTCTCCAGTAAGCTTTGTGTCTGTATAGCCTGGGGACTTTCTAGCATATACGATCTTCATCAGATGAGCCTCAGCCCTGAGTTTCAGCTGTCTGATTTGAAGTTTAATTTAGCGCAGCCTGAATGTGAAAACTTTGCTTAATTTTGCAAAGAAACTTGGTATGAAAGAATAAATGCATGAGCTAAAACCACGTAAGATAAGAAAAGCAGGACACAGTGTAATCATTGAGATAGTGATAAAACAATATGCAAGATGAAAAATACTGGCAGAGAAGGTATAAAAAGATAAGCCAAAAAAACACAGACGTCAGCAATATACAAGGAAGACCAGCATTTCCCCGACTTTCAGTTGTTTGAGTTGCTAATTGAGTGATTTAGTAAGGATTAGTCTTCAATATCTCCTATGTGAACCTGTCAATAAATGTATTTCTTTCAGAGTTGCTCTTTGAACATTAAAGGACAGTGGAGCATAAGTGACTTAGAGAAGAAGGGTTGCATGTCAGTTACATGTATAGCATGCAACCCTGTTAGCACTGAGGTTAACACACTTGATACATGCTAGAAAATTCAGTTCAACCCTCATTGTGAAATCTGTGCAGCTTATTATTTACACTACTGTTTCCAGTGCTTCTGTCCCTGCTGCCACTTCTACTGATCTTCTCATGGGAAATCATTACTGTAGCTGAGACTCATTACTGTGTTCTTATCATTTGAGATGACTCAGATGAATCTAGTCATCCTGGAGAAGCTTCAAATCTTCAGGATCCTGGAGGTGTTGACCAGAGCATCCAAAACTGCCAAGAAAGTGTTCATTACTTTCCTGAGTTTCCCAGCACAATCAGGACTATCTTTCGGCCATGAGACATTCACACATATATTTCCTGACTTTCAGTGGACATTGGTAAGCCAATTTGCATAATAGCTTTTGGATTTATAGGAGTTTTGCTGTGAAGGACTAAATTGCCAACAAATGGAAAACATACCCAAATTCAAACCATTCTCTCAGCCATACTGTGATTTCTTCTTAGAAGGAACTGTTTGGTTTGCTCCAGAAGGAAAGCCATTGGCAAACTTGCATTCATAACCTGCTGCTAACCAGCCAGCAAGGCAACAAGACAGTGTTCTTTCCCGTTGCACTTTTGGCACTTTACACAGACAATTTTTTCTTCCACTTTCATGTAAGTGCTCTAATTACCATGTTACTACTAAATTCTCAGTGAAGTGTGTAAAGATTTCTGTACTTACTAGTGAAGTTACTGCTCTAAAAAAACCTATCAGATAGGGCCTTTTACAGGACTTAGATACAGGGAATATTTATGAAGTTTGTGAATCCTGAATGACCATCAGCAAGAGAATGGAGAAGCTCTCATAATGTTCTCACAAAGACTTCTTAAAATAATTGGTCAATACCGATTCTGACAGAAATGTATAAATTCACCTGTATATAGTTCTTACAAATTTATAATAGTACATTTCTATGGACTCAACTAACTATCTTTTACAGTATATTTGAATAATCTTGGGTTTGTCATGCGCCTTTTACTTTCATGTGTACAAAGCTTGTTACGATAACACCTGTGCTCCAGCTTAAGGATTAGAAACATGTAACACAAGGTATCGCACTCCTGGGAGTTTCCACAGTGACTCTAAAGTTGCAAAAGAATTATGGTTAAAACAGAAAAAAAGTTGGAAGAAATGCTGCCTCACAGCACTGATTAGGTACTTCGTAAGTTTGTAATTGCAAATAGTGGTAGAGTACAGACGTATGTACTCTCAAATACTTGCAACTATAGCATAACCCAGTTGTTTGACTTTTACATTGGTTGCAACAAAAGCAAACCTTAAGGAAGCACAAGATGATAAAAAAAAAGTATGGCTTCAGTGAGCTACCTACATACATACTGGCTATGTGGAAAGAAAGCAGTATGCAAGCAAGAACTATTAATGAAGTACAGGAGATAAATTGACTATAAAGTCAAGTCTTATTCTTGTGAGGTTAATAGTAAAAATTCCCATTGTTTCCAATGGGTGCAAAATTTACCCTACAGTGTATATGACATTCATTCAAATATTCATAAGGTGTAATATAAGCTTTAATAGAAATATCTTTCATATTTCATTAATATGTCAAGGTGACAACTAATAGACTGCAGATATCATAATTTTGATAGCGGCTTGTTTGCCATTTGACAGTTCTTTCCTTGACCCCTTTAAAATTTTCAGGTCATGTAGAATACTCACACCCTTTAATTGCTCCCCCTGTCAAAAAAATGGAAATACAAATGAATGGAGAAAGCAGAAAGACATATTCTGCTTTCTTTCAGGGACTGAAACAAGCAAATGTCATTGGTTTAGAAATTCTCATTATGCAGGAGTCTGTGCCAGCAGCAACAGTTTTACCTTTCACAATGATTGCATCAAGCTGTACTTAACCAGCAGCACTCAGTACAGTGCTGTGACCTGGAGGAAACAATTCCATTTGTAAAAGGTCAAACAATCTTTGCATTAAGCTTTTGAAATGAAACAAAGAAAACAGTTTTAGGGCGATTTATTACCCAGTTCTCTGACAGCTTTTGTCTTAGCCTCCTGTAAGAGATATTTGCTTTTATAATCACAATCCTTTAAGTAAATATAAGGCTTGTGGCTAAAAAAAAAGCATTTGATTGTTTTCTTTGAGTCATTTGAGTCATACAGCTTTTTATCTTGCTTTTAAAATCAAAAAATGTGCCTGGTAATGAACACTTTTTTTTTTTTTTTTTTTCTCCCTTAGTTAATGACTGATGTCCTTTCCATGCATTTTAGGTAATCAGATAAGAATACTGATGATTGTAGAATAACACTAGCTATGTAGAAAAAGATTTATAATCATTTTGCTATTGATGTAAGTATAGAATCATAGAATCATAGAATAGTAAGGGCTGGAAAGGACCTCAAGATCATCGAGTTCCAACCCCCATGCCATGGACAGGGACACCTCCCACTAAACCATGCCATCCAAGGCTATGTCCAACCTGGCCTTGAACACCGCCAGAGATGGAGCGTTCACAACTTGCCCTGGGCAACCCATTGCAGGGCCTCACCACCCTCACAGTAAAGAATTTCTTCCTCAGATCCAATCTAAACTTCCCCTGTTTAAGCTAAAACCCATTACCCCTTGTCCTCTCACCACAATCCCTTATGAAGAGTCCCTCCCCAGCATCCCTATAGGTCCCCTTCAGGTATTGGAAGGCTGCTATGAGGTCTCCATGCAGCCTTCTCTTCTCCAGGCTGAACAGACCCAATTTTCTCAGCCTGTCTTCATACGAGATGTGCTCCAGTCCCCTGATCATCCTTGTGGCCCTCCTCTGCACTTGTTCTAACAGTTCCATGTCCTTTTTATGTTGAGGACACCAGAACTGCACACAATACTCCAAGTGAGGTCTCACGAGAGCAGAGTAAAGGGGCAGGAGCACCTCCCTCGACCTGCTGGTCACACACCTTTTGATGCAGCCCAGGATACGGTTGGCCTTCTGGGCTGCAAGCGCACACTGTCGGCTCATGTTCATTTTTTCATCAACCCACACCCCCAAGTCCTTCTCCGCAGGGCTGCTCTCAATCTCCTCCCTGCCCAATCTGTAGCTGTGCCTGGCATTGCTCCGACCCAGGTGGAGGACTTTGCATTTAGCATGGTTAAACTTCATTAGGTTGACATCAGCCCACCTCACAAGCGTGTCAAGGTCCCTCTGGATGGCATTCCTTCCCTCCAATGTATCAACTGAACCACACAGCTTGGTGTCATCGGCAAACTTGCTGAGGGCGCACTCAATCCCACTGTCCATGTCACCCACAAAGATGTTGAACAAGACCGGTCCCAACACCGATCCCTGAGAAACACCACTCGTTACTGGTCTCCCGCTGGACATTGAGCCACTGAGCACTACTCTTTGCGTGCGCCCATCCAGCCAGTTCTTTATCCACCGAGTGGTCCACCTATCAAATTGATGTCTCTCCAACTTAGAGAGAAGGATGTCATGGGAGACAGTGTCAAAGGCTTTACACAAGTCCAGGTAGATGACATCAACTGCTCTGCCCCTGTCCATCAGTTCCGTAGCCCCTTCATAGAAGGCCACCAGATTGGTCAGGCAGGATTTCCCCTTAGTGAAGCCATGCTGGCTGTCACCAAGCACCTTGTTGGTTTTCATGTGCCTTAGCATGCCTTCCAGGAGAATCCGCTCCAAGATTTTGCCAGGCACAGAGATGAGACTGACTGGTCTGTAATTCCCCGGCTCATCCATTTCCCCTTCTTAAAAACGGGGGTTATATTTCCCTTTTTCCAGTCATCGGGAACTTCACCTGACTGCCATGATTTTTCAAAGATGATGGACAGTGGCTTAGCAACTTCATTTGCCAGCTCCTTCAGGACCCGTGGATAGATTTCATCCGGTCCCATGGACTTTTATACATTCAGGTTCCTAAGGTGGTCCCGAACAAGATCCTCCCCCGCAGTGGGCCCAGGGTCCCCTCCCTCACCGTCCCCGCGTCTGCCTTCCAAGACTTGGGTGGTGTGGTATGATCGCTCTCAAAATCAAACAAAAATATTATTGCCAATATCCAATTTTATGTTGCATTTCTAATCCTTTTCTGTGCTGCTGACTTTGGGGAAATATTTGGAAACAAGTTATAAACTCCCTTCATCACTGTTCAAACACAAAGCAACACGCATGGCCAATATGACTTTTTAAAGAGTCAATTGAGTCCATAAAGAATTCTAATTTATCAGGGGAAAATAAGAATAGAAAATCTAGCAAAAAACCATCAAGCTCACAATTTGACATAAGCAAGGCCTTATTCACATTCTTGTGGATATTATAATGAGACAAAATGTGTTGCATACTATTGTTTTCAAATATTCCTCCACCTGTGGTGAGCGTAAACACTAGAGAGTCTTTTTAATGTTATCAGAAAACCATAGCACAACTGTTAGCCTTTGCCAGCAGCAAAGGGAGGCATGAAATGACTAGAAGACCGTATGTCATAAAAACAGTATATTAGAGAAACACTGACAAAGTTAGCACTAATGTTTCCCACAATATGCCATGTTCAAGAAGAATCAATCACTTGCATAGGTGTCCTGATTCTCCCTCAAAACTGAAAAAGTTCTCAAGCATCCAGCAGCACTTTGCTTTCCAACATTTCCCTTGTTGTGCCTGTTGCTCTCTTTTGAAGCATGCCTGAAGCACCATCAGGTTTATGACTCCATAAATCTGCAAGAAAGACAGTGAAATAATGGTCATCTAATTCTGAATTAGAATTGCATCATAATACTGGGGGCTGAGATCTATAAACTTTTTAACACCTATAAGTAAAACATTAAAACGAGAAAAAAAATCTTTCCCCATCATTATGTATATGACACAATTGTGTTAGTAAAGGACTTCAGTTTAACAAGAGAGAAATTAAGAATTTTGAATTAAGCTGTTTGTGTGTGGTTTGTAGCTACACTCATGAAACTTAAGAACATTGCTGAAATTAAAATCAACTGTTTCTAAAAATTAGTGCAAAACAATTGCCTAATTTATTGATACCTTCTGGCTAAGGGTGCAAAATAGGAAGGAAACAGAGTAAATGGATGTGTCTTCAAATGTACCCTTAAAAAAATCTTACTGGAAAACTTGAACTTAAGAACAGTCATTGGAAAGTGAATTATAGGGCAATCACTAATAACTATTCCTCCACTAAGGTGTCTTAATGCAATGGTGGTGTATAATAATGTTTTACGCAATCCTTATGTTGCTGTTTTGGTGCATGTATGATCAAGGTTCAACATTCATCTGTGTAATTTTTCAATTTCTTCACGCCAATATTTTCTAATAGAAATTTGTTTAATTTAGGATTTTCCAGTAATTTCAGTTAATAAAAAATAAAAAAATCAGAGCTTTAAACCATCGAGATTATGGTTTGGCTACCCACCTGAGATAGCCATGAGTAATGCTTTATTTCATTGAGTCATTACAACATGTGTGTATAGGTTTTCTCAAAATTCTCTAGCTTACATGATGTTTTTATGGTGAAGGAGAAAGAATCGTCTTTTTTCTCTGAGCTTCTCCTGGGTCCAGAATTTTAATAAATTCTACCTTTAAAGGATCAGATATTTAAAAGAATAGGTATTAATAAGACACTGAAATTTGACTCTACAGGAATTGGTATTGTACAGAATATTCTCCTGAATTCTTTTCATTATTACTTCAGTTCACCATACTTCATGACTGCTGAGATTCTTTTTCAACCACTTAAATAAAAACATCCAATATTATCACATGGATCCACTTCTTGTGCCTGTCCTGGCCCTTCTGGATGGCATCCCACTCCTCAGGCATGTCAACCACATCACTCAGATTGGTGACTGAAAACTTTCAGAGAGTGTGCTCAGTCCCAATGTCTGTGTCACTGATATTAATCGGTACTAGTCCCAGTAAGGACACCTGAAGGATACCACTCATCACTGAATTTAAGATAGGTCAGGAAGAAGCTTTATTAACTGTGACCATAGCGAGAGAACATTTTGACTGCATCTCCCCCTCTGTTCCCCTGTTCTCTTCCAAGTGTAGAGACACAAATTATATACTAGTTCTAAATATATAGGGTATTATATACTAAAAAAGAGAGTAAAAAAATAATTTTAATGTTAACAAAGCCAGGTATCCATCTCTGGGATGGACTTCTTAAATTGCTTGCTAACTTCCACAATTCTAAGAAGGAATGAAACAGTAAATAATGTGACAGGATGGAGAGATGGCTCTTGGTAGAGCCTATAGGAGTGGCACATCCACTGTATCTTAGCTCAGATGTGGGGAGTTGGAAACAGTCAGTGACTATTAGCCTTTAGTCAAAAGGAATGTTCTTATAGTTAGAATAAACTTCTTAGCCTCTCAAATCTTATTTATTATTAATTTTGCCACCACACTATTCTTGATGATAGTTATTTTATATTAAAGAAATTGGAAGAAAAGAGGAAAATAGTGAAGACCTTTCTCACCATGCATTCCTTTAATTCAATCCACCTAAAATCAAAAAGTCTATCCAGGGATAAGTGATAGTTATTTAATTTACTAATCCAAGGAAACACATTTTTTTGAGAGAACAGATTCAGAATTTGAGAATTGCAGTGAAATGCTCCCTGGCAGAGACAGGACACCTTATCCTAGACCCGAATATAATCCTTACCACTAACTTTCTCTGATTTGTTCTTCACTCTACAGCTTTTTTACTCATGTTTTCTTGTCTCTCCACAGTAAATAAAAAATTATTCATTTGTGGCATTCTTTCACTTTGAATAGCCTCTTTCTTGTTTAATTGATTCTCTGACTTTTAAATTATCTTTCAATATTTTTGTCTTTTTCCTCTTGCCAGAATCCTTCCTGTCTGAGAAAAATAAAAACTTCTGCATTTTCTTGTGTTCAAACATTACTTTCAAAACCTGTCAATTTTTACTGCTGTCTTTGCAAGCATATTGCATTTTTCTCTCACAGGCAACATCTACATATAAAGCAGTTATGTTAGACCACTTTGTTTTATCACCTTGCTGTGTCTAGTTATAGCCTCTTTTTTTCCCAATCAAAACTCATTCATTATTTCTGGTACGAGAAACAAAAATATTACATTGCTTTGCATCACTTGTTAATGCAAATAGAGAGCACTAAATTCCTGAAGAAAATTGTCATTTGTCAAGATGACCTACTAGAAGAAAATATAATCTAGGATTTTGTACAATATTTCTTTCCAGAGAAAAGATTCCTGCAGGCCTTCTTAATAGTCTGTATAAAATAAAGTAAGGAAATAAGTAAAATTACTGTTTTTTCTGTGTGGACTTTAGGACAGGATATTCTGTTGCTTCATGCATACTGCATAAATCACCCCAGGTAGAAAACTCCTTGCAGAAGCTCTGTAATTTAACCGTGTAATTCCCAGATATTACATACTTGCATATCATGTTCTTATATCTTTTATGTATACATATATAGTGAGGATTGCTTTTAACTGTCAGCACAGTAGACTCTCCCATGCACCGTCACTACGAGAAGATAAAAGGTGCATCTATTACAAGCATTTTTAACAACTGTTACTGCAGACTGACCTTAGGAAGTCCATATTACTTTTTAAAAGGTTTTTCTCTTATATATTTTTCTATTAGACCACTATGAGTTGAGGAAATGGGCTAAATTCTAAAAATTTATTGGAAACTCATGAAATTATCTGTCTGTATTGTCTAAGCACCTTTTGTGCATACAGCAGAAAATTAATCCAATTTCTCACTCTTGTCCACCGAAAGTAAAATAAACCTGTGACTTAAGGTGTGGGGGAAAAATAATCCTGAAGCTACAAAATTCAAATCCTGGTATCAAATATCCAAAAATTCCATGTTAGATACCAAACTCAAATTATCTAACAAAATGCAAAATAACCAATCACATATCAAGGAAGACTGGACTGGTAAATCTGAAATAGACATGTTGTTTTTAAGAAATGGATGAGTTAGTAGCTATTTAAATAAAATCATAGCATAGCATTCTAAATTAGAGCAATTTTTGTTTTGATTTATTTTGTATTTGTTTGAGCTTTTTTTCAACCTTTTCTTTGTCTTTTGAAATAATAGAACTGTTAGATATGTCACAAGGTACCCAGGTTTTCCCCCATTGTTTAGAGATGGTGTCTCTCAAGACAACTGAAAGTTGTAAGAAATACTTAATGTCAAAAAGTGTGGTCTAAACTTTTTTTTCACTGCTGTAGAATTGTTCTTAAAATTCCTGCAAATCAGGCTTACTATTCTGCTTCACTGCTCAGTGTGGCCTCAGATTAATCTACAAAGTGTCAATAAATCATAAACTCTTTTATTCATGCTCAAAGTGCATTCAATCAATTTTCTCCACTGCTGAGCTTCTGCTATTATCAAATGTCTGATCTATCTTTGTGAATTTACTAAATTATTTAGGAATATGATATTGACTGATTATATGTTATTTTTAAGTGCAGAGAATCTATAGTTCTATTAAAATTTCTCAAGCTGACAAAACCATCTTCAGTTGTTGTTGGAAGATATGACTAACACATTCTTTAGCAGGGCATGAAAGATACCTTTCAGATAAAAAAACTCTACCTATACAACAAGTCTTTGTTAACATGTTTCTGTGTTAAAACAAGGCTCCAATCCACATTTCATTCCGCTACTCCAGGATTTCAGACTAACCTGTAGTATTTATGCAAAAGAAACAGAAAAGTTATCTATAGGGGCAATCATTTTGATCCTTACAATGAATAGGTGGCAGAGGAATAAGAAAGATGCAGGCCAGGCAGATGTAGAAGATAATAGGCTTGATATTTGGCTGAAGTGTACTAGCATAGTCCAAAGGAAGAGGATGGGCCCACGCCTCCTGAGGAGCCTATGTCTTCTGTGTATCTTTCTGTACAGACTTTTGATTTGGTTACATTACAGGCAATCTCAATAAAACGTGATGTTTAGCTTTTTCTCATTGTACGAAGAACGTAAATGTTCAGTGGCATTAGTAGGGAGTACTTTGTTAGCGTGCACATATAAGAGAATAAGAGGTTGATAGAATGTTTTTATCACATATGGTGAAAGGTGCTGAAGGTTATTCTTGCAGGAATTCATAAGCTCAGATAATATTTCTTAAAAACTGATAATTTAATAAAGCATACGTAATAAAGCATTACTATATGTCAGTGTAGACAGAGTAACGGTAAGTATAATGAAAGTCTGGCCATTGTCTTATCTCTTACCTCAACTGTTCAATTGTTTTAAAGAATCAAATGATGTCTGACCTCATCCAGAAAAATAGGTATAGGTATTTCTCCTCAGGTCATGGACTTTGGTCAGATTAAAGAATCTAATGTATGCTAAAGGAAAGCGGAACATGTTAATGCTCCCTGTCAGCAGAATTTGGGAGCTCAATGTTTAGTATTAAAGCTTTCTTGGGGTGGCACCCTGAAAAGCTTCTTTTTCTTCTACAGTTCTTCCCAGATTATATTCAGGCACCCCACAAATATTTTGAAAATTATGACAGTGCCCTGAGGTAGAGCAGCCCAGCATAAATCCTGACTTGAACACACAAACTGAGAGACTACTGGTATAGAGCATTTGAAGTGCATTTCAAATTAGAAATTTGAAACTAATTCAAAATTAGATTTATGGTGCCTGTAGAAACTTAATTTGGACTCTACACTCGCCTGTATAACTATTTTTGTCTATACTGCTTCCGAATTCAGTGTCAGAATAAGTTGAAGAATGTTCAGTGGACTGGATTGAGCTAGCAGGCATGAAAAAAGGGCAGAGATAGTTAAATTCAAGGTATTACAAATTCATTGTTATCTCTTTCAGATAAAGAGATTTTGATAGACACAGCAAGAAAGAAAATGTATAAAATGAGATTTTCTATAAAGTAAGGAAAATATAATGCACTTACAACTCAGAAAAGTTAAAAAAAATTACAAAGAATTGAAATGGACAAAAACATATAAGAAACAGGTGAAATATATTCTTTCAGGAGCAGATTATATTTTCCTGTGTTTTCATTTTCTCAAAACAGAGTTAAGAGCTGAATGCCATAATGAGTGTTTCACTAGAACTTCATTACATTTTCATGACACGCTTCTGCAGAACATTTATTAGCACATTATAAAGTGTTATAAATAATTGAAACTAAGCTGCAGTTGTCAGTTGAACAAGTGCTTGTGATTAATTATTATTACTTTTCTTTGCCCTCTCAATAGTCCACGAAATTCAAGAGTTTTCATTAAATGTGCAACCCACTTCACTGATGTGGAGATGTCCCTGGCACTCCTGGCTTTGCCAGCTTGGGACAGTGACGCATGGTGACTTGCAAGAAGTGTTTCCTCCTGGGTACGCTGTTTCCCTGGAGTCTCCTCTGTACTCGCCTCTGCAGTGACAGTAACCCAGAGAGAGGTTTCATGCTGCAGCTTAACAGTTGAGTGATGCAATTCTACTGGGCAAACTAGCATATATTTTGGAAATCCTAAACTCAGGGAGGAGAAGTGGAGGGATGCCCCTTGACAAGTCCCTTAGGACAGGTTCCCTTTAGTAAGTTCTGATCACTGCCAGTGACCCAAAAATGCTTTGAGGAATGTGCAAATAACAGAAATACTGCCCAAACTCTTCTCCCTTGTGTCACTGTCTCATCACACATCAGTGTTAGGTGCGAAAACATTTTTGTATTTTGATCTTCAGGAAGCTATCTTTACCTGAAAGGCAGTAATTTTTTGTATCATCCTGATACCCAGTCTGATTCAGCCAATCACTTATTTAGTTCAGAGAATCAATCAATATTTTGTGGTGTGCTGCTTTTACTTTTGATAAACAAAGAATCACTTCTTAGGTACTGAATATAAAACCAACATATCATTTATTGTTTCAGTTTGATGAGCAACTGTGCTTGAATTGGTCATTGATTAAGCAGAGCATTTGTCTCAGATTACAATAGAAACTTGACTGTTACTCCTTTTAAACAGTAGCTGCAGCAATCTAATCAGTCCTTTCATTCATGTAAATTCTAATATGATTTGGTATCCAAGACAAACACAACCATGGTTATATTTTCTACTGTTTTAAATAAGTATATTTCTGTTGTTGTATATGCTGTGAAAATTCCTAATTCTGTGGTATTGCAGAACCACTTTCAAAGTAAGAGTTTTACTTTCTCGAGCATTACACCTGCAAGCCGCCTGAAAATTAGTCATTGTAGAGAAAATGTACTATAACCTTATAGCATCCTGTTAGAACGTCCCATAGGAATACATATCAAGGTGTTTCCCATGCTTGAAAATCTATGTACAGTGCATGTGTAAGAGATCAAAATCTTCTTTATCTACCAGCGTATGTAAATTATTCTTGTCATTGCTGTTAGATATAATTATATTTTTATTTTCACTTGCATTTGCTGAAGGGTTTAATCAATGTTATTAGGAATATGTTAATTTTAATGAAAATTTAACTTTCTACAAATATTTGACAGAAATAGAACACTAGCTTTTGATTGGTGTGTAACCTGAAAATACTCATTGATGCTGAAAGGTAGCTTGGAAGAGTAGGTCCCATTTTATGTTAAGGTAAAAACCTTTTCTTTTAAAATATTTGTTAAAATGTGAAACCCAAGTTCTATCTTTTAGTTCTTGTAAATTCAACTGGTTTGGACACTTTTTCTCTAACCCAAGTCATGGTCTGTCTCTGGCATCAAAATCAGTTGCTGTGAAAATGATTATCATATAAAAAACCAGGATTATCACCTCAGGTGAGGAATAATCAGGAGCAGCAGATGAACTTTTCTGGCTATGAGATAAAATCAGATGAGCATGAGAAATCTTTGAAAATGCCTTTATATGTTTTTAAGATGATGAAATTTAATTGACAATTCATTGATCTGCCTTCTGCTGGAAAAGATGGTTATCTTCAGGTGTTCCATAAAAATGCTGTAAAAGGCCCCAGAGAAAGGTAGCTGGAATAAAAGCTTTTTAAAAGAGTTGGAGAGAGGGAAATACTACTTCCTACCAGAAAGCACTGTGTAAGGATATTTTTATGCAATCTGAATCAAATACTTTTCTTACTGGAGTAGTAGATTTTGTTGTTTTGCATCTGTAAGCTGAATCAAGCATTCAAAGTATAGCTGCAGTGATCAAGACTTTGGGTGAATTCCTAACACTCTGAAGAATCCCGGATCAGTGAAGATTATGGGGACACAGAAACATATTCCACTCTGCAAGGAATGCCATGTTTGGTTGTATTGCTTATTACATGGAAGAAATTAAAATTCTTTGCTTGCTTCCTAGAATGCTGAAATTTCATTACTGAAGAACTATATATGTCTGCCTGTGCAATTGCTATCAGGCATTCAAGATCCTAAAGCATCTAACTATTTCCAGAGCTTGTTTTACTCAACAGGGGGAGCAATAAGGCAGCTGAGTGGATATCTGGCAAACAGCCAAGGTCAGCCTGCCATATTTAGGTATTTGTCCTGAAAAAAATAGATGCTGCTTAGTCACTTGGGTCACTAGGATATTGCATGACTCCTCCATGGGTCTCACCACAGGCTAACAGGCCTGCTTGATATTTCTCACCTCTGATTCATTTAGAGAGCACAAGTGAGGTTCAACAATGACTGCATACCACTATATCTGGAACTATTTTGCTCCTCTGATACAGAGGGGGAAAGAATGTGTGAGAGAGAAAGGGAATGAGCAAGAGAGAGAAAAAGTTAAAAAGAGCAGGGAGGTGGCTGTGGGTCCCATTGCTGTGTGGATTGGGAGTGGGATACTCTTGCCTGAGCCTCAACATCTGGTGTCATTCAAGGACACCAACTACTCCTTCATTAGTGCATCTGGCCTCTGATCACTGTTTCAGAAAGGGACACTTGTTTCATTTCTGCCACCCTTGTTTGACTATCCTGAGCACCCTGTGCCCTGGGGACACACATGTATTCAACCATATCATGACCCCCCTCTTTATTGAATCTAGTAGGAGCATAGGCAATTTGCATTAATTTATGTATCTTAATCTTCAACTGAATCCCATTCCTAATTTTGGCTACATTAGTCTCAAATGGAATTCTGTTTTCATAAATCTACTTGTAGCATTTTAGACACTGACCACATTCAGTCTAGAAACTGTTTTGCTTTATTACCAGAGCACTAAATCTCCTCAATTCCAGCTGGGGAAATGGCTTGTTTCCCTGCTATTGCTCTGATCTTTTTCTTCCTTTTCAGCTGTGTGGCTATAACCATTGCTGAAAATAGCTGTCTTGGCTCAGGATCAGGAAAACAGAGGAAATTAGATTCACACATCCGGACCTCTTACTATGTGGGCAGAGTAAAAGTGTGACTTGCTGCACTCAACTGTGTACATCTGCTCGTTATCAAAATCAAAAGAGAAAATGTTTTGCTTCTGACAGTGAGTTGAGATGGAACAAAAATATGGTCATCACTTATTTTACTTTCAGAGTTAAACAGTATTTTGCCACTCTGGTAAGGAAGCTTTCTTGCTTTTCTGGCTTTTTCCCCAAACCAATAAGAGCTAAGCAATGGAAATAATTTCTCAGAACATCCACTGAAGTCCTGTTTTCAAAATTATAAAATTAGATTTGTAACAATCCATTTTTAACAAGACTGTTCAATGGAATAGTTATCAATTTAAAAAAAATAAAACAAAGGAGTCCAATCTCATAATAAATTAAATGCTCTATATATTTTGAAGAAAGAATTGGGAATATAAATAAAAGCATTACATCAACAACTAACAGAAAAAATATTATGCTTCTAAAAACATAGCGTGTACGTACATCTGATGAAATCTACATATGTGGAGAGCCATTATATGGCAGGTGCCATTATTCTTATTCATCAGCTCAGCTTCTTGTTTGCATGATTAATTATGTGTGTGTACCTTCTGAGAAACAAAAAAAGGACCTTTTTTTCTTTTTATTTTTTCCCTGCTTCTTTATTGCTATTACGTGGCATTTAGAAAGGATTCAGTTAAATCCTATTTCTTCTAGTACCTGCATGATCAGTAGAATTGTACCTAAATTGTAATTTGCAAGGCCATTTAGCTGCACACCAGAGACAAGACTGTAGCTTAGGTTGTGCTGAGGCCAAGTGCAGAAGAAAACGCTGTAATATAGCCCTAGAAGAAAATGTAATTTGTCTTCAGATTGTTTATGATGGACTTGTATTACAAAACTGAGATCGCAAAGCATTTGTTATCTCTGACTGATTTCTCTAAGCTTGCTGAGAGTGAGTGTCCTGGGTTCAGCAGTAGCTTTTACTTGGAGATGCATCCAGTACACTGGAATTGACTGCCCCAGGGGTGGAAACACAGCCCTACTATCTGCCATGGACTGATCGAGACTGCACTGGAACAGGGGCAAGCTCCAGAACACCTGCAATACACTGAGGACATTATCATGTGGGTAATACAGTGGAAGAAGTCTTTGAGAAAGTAAGGAAAATAATCCAAATCCTGCTGAAAGATGGTTTTGCCATAAAACGGAGTAAGGTCAAAGGACCTGCACAGAAGATTCAATTTTGGGGAATAAAATGGCAAGATGGACATCGCCAGATCCCCACAGGTGTGATCAGTAAGATAACAGCAATGTCTCCACCAACTAACAAGAAAGAAACACAAGCTTTCTTGGGTGCTGTGGGGTTCTGGAGGATGCACATCCCAAAATACAGTTTGATTGTAAGCCCTCTTTATCATGTGACCCGAGAAAAGAATGATTTTAAATGGGTCCGTGAGCAACAACAAGCCTTTGAGAAAATGAAATGAGAGATAGTTCATGCAGTAGCCCTTGGACCAGACTGGACCGGGCCAGATGTACAAAATGCCCTGTACACTGCAGCTGGGGAGAATGGTCCTACCTGATGGTGAGTAATGCGGGAAGATGGGTAAGTCCGATGCATACCTCAATGGGATTTGATTTTAGGGGAAAACTGCCAATGAACTGAATTGTATGCTGTTGCCTGTTATTTAGCACTTTTATAGCCCACCAACTAGATGTCTTCAGGTCACCACTGGCTAGCCCTGACTTCCCTCCGACCATCATCCCAACAAAGAAGGAACTTTGATGAAACCAGATGAGTTCTGTGGTATCATCAGCAGGCAATGATCCGACAATGCACACAGCCTCTACTGATCTGAAAGACTGTTACAAGAGATGGAGCCTGATATCATGGACCGAATGGACTCAGCAGCTTTATAGGGATTGGTCCATGCACTAAGGAATGATCTCTCTCTCTCTCTCTGTGGATGTATACATATATGAAATAAGAGTGATAGTATATTGAAAATGTGGGATCTGAGCATGACATGAATGGTGTGGAATAAGGGGTGGATGCTGTCCTGGGTTCAGCAGTAGCGGTAATTTTTTTTCTTTCTTGGTAGCTGGTGCAGCTCTGTGGTTTTGGCTTTTGGCCTGGGAACAGCACTGATAATAACCAATGTCTTTAGTTACTGCCCAGTAATGTTTAATCTGACCAAGGACTTTCTGAGTCTCATGCTCTGCCAGGGAGGATGGGGAGCTGGGAAGAAGCAGAGACAGGACATCTCACCCAAACTGACCAAAGAGGTATTCCGTACCACCGCACGTCATGGCCAGGATGTAAAACCTGGGGGCAGGAACCCAGAAGAGTTAGTTCACGGCTCAGTCGTTGGGTGGTGAGTGGTTGTATTCTCTTCCCTTGTTACTTCCCTTATCACCTTTATTACTGATGGTTGCAGCAGTGATTTGTGTTATACTTTAGTTACTGGACTGTTCTTATCTCAACCCGTGGGAGTTACATTATTTCAGTTCTCCGCCTCATCCCTCTGGGAGTGGGGGGGGAGGGGGGGGAGAGGAAGGGGAGTGTAGACTCCAGAGACTGTGTGGTTTTTCTGAGTTACAGCTGGGCTTAAACCACAACAGTGAGAAAGAAGCATTTTCAAACAAATTTAGGCTTACCATAACACCACTATAACAATCAATTTTCTGAACTTAGCTATGCTATAGATTTACACAGTTTATTTTTTTAACTGATATATCCTAGATAAGAAGGACACTCAAAAAAATACACTTGACATTATCTTTCATGTCCATTCACAACTTAATTTCATATCGGAGTTATATTTGCAGCCTCTTTATTCTCCTACTACTGCCCTGTCAGTCTGCTAATCCCATTTAAGGACAAAAAATAGACTTGTCCAATACGTGCCAATTATTCACATAATTCCAGAACTTCCTTTATTTGCCTTTAAGTGGTTTGACATAAAGGCTGTAATGTGCTAAGGCAATACTGCCGCAAACATTCGAGCTAAGATTGCAAAAAAAAGTGTTTGCAAGTAACCCTAAAGTTACAGTCGTCATCATCATCTTTCTCCAAATTCAGTTTTGGACTTTCAGCTCCAAAGAGTACAGCCAACCTTTCCTGGGGGTGCAATGAAGAGAGTGGTCATGTCAGCAGCTGTAGGACAGAACTGAGGAGCTCTCAGCAGGACTGTAGCTATCCTGGAGCAGCTGGGGATCTCAGACCTTTTACTGTGAGGGTGTAAAGGAGGTGGCTGTATCTCAAAGATTGTGCTGAAGCTGTGCTGCTACCAGTACTGTTTGAAACTAGCACAGGTGTGCACACAGAAGCAAGCTTTGCAAGACTTAAATAATATACTCTTATTATTTAGGTGTCTGTTAATAATAACATTCTTGCTAATTTCCCACCAAGATCCTTATTTTCAGCAGTTTCTCTTCAACTTACATGTGTGTTATGGTGATATTATGTAGGAAGTACTTTAACTGCAGACCATTCACTATTTGTGAAGATAGCCATAACAGTGCTGGCACACAACTTAGTTGAAAATTATTTGCGCCTTCTCAGCTAATTTGTTTTTTCCTTAAAGAAAAGCACAACCAAAAAGACCTTTAGGTTACTGTGAAAAGAAGTTAGGAATTGAACTGTGTTTCTATTTGGAAATTCCAAAACCTGCAATATTATAATTCTCACCCCTATATATGTCCTTTGGTCTCAATACTTTAACTTTAGGGATGGCTGAATTCGACTGCAAAGAATCGTCTTGGATTTACACGCATGTAACTTTTTGGACCTTTTACACTTATTCCTCTATGCTGAAATGACAGTGAAGAGAGGACAGGAAAAGAGAGGAAAGAAGTTGTCATTTCTTCCTCTTTTCTTGCACACTTGGCCATTTTTCTATGCTGTAATATCAGCTATACCTTCCACTCAAATATGAAGAGGGATTCTCATTTATTTGGCTGTATATGTGAGTTGTGCATTTAAATCCAAGACTAGAATGTGGCCCTAATTACCAATTTCAGATCTCTAATTTTATTCTTGACTTTTTATCTTACCTTAGAACCCATCAGACCAAGCATAATATTTGACTAAAATCTATGCCAATATATTCATTTTGCTCACATAACCATTGAGCCTGTGCTCTCAATGTTTTATGTTCCATTAAGTCTGTTATTAAATATGACCTTCTAGCTTTATTTGGAGGCTTTTTTCCCATTTTTAATAACTGTATTCTATTCTTTGTTCCCCTAAGAAATGAAATGCTTTTATTACTATTCCTTTGCTAGCAGACAACTTAGAATATTTTAGCAACTTCTATAACCATCCCTGGTCTTTATAAAAATGCATAATTTTTATCAAATAAATCATTATGCCTGTCTCAGCGTGTGTTGTCCTATAAAAAGAACAAGGGTCTTCCTCAAGCTTTCCAGTATTCTTCCTTTCCTATGGTTCATGCTAAACTATGTGTTTCAATTAACAAGACACATAAAAAGTAATAATAAAAACTTTAACGACATATCAGAATTAAGAAAGGAGGGAAAGGAAAGGAAAGGAAAGGAAAGGAAAGGAAAGGAAAGGAAAGGAAAGGAAAGGAAAGGAAAGGAAAGGAAAGGAAAGGAAAGGAAAGGAAAGGAAAGGAAAATGCATAACTAAGAAAAAAAAAACTATGATAAAAAGAACTTTCTTTTTGCTTTAATCTTTCTAGGAAAAGTGAACTGTGACCAGATTCACAAAGTTAATTTCAAAAATTGAGTAAAACTTTTAGGCAAATTCCAGAAAGAAGACCTTAAATAATACATTAAAGATACCTTAAAGATAACATAGAGAGATGCAAGTTCAGAGAGACTGATGAATGTCTCTGATAAGCTAACCAAAGCACTCTTTGAACCATCAAAGTTAATCTTTAAAATTTCTCTAAGAACAGAAGATCTGTCCCTGGGCTAGAAAAGAAAAATATATGTAAAATGATAGAAAAAACACCTTGAAGAATTCCAGATAATCCAGTGTACTTTGAGTGCCTTGAAGTATTTTTAAACTAACAAGAAAACATTTATAGAAAACTAAATGTTATAATAAAGTGACAGAAAAACAAAAAATGTTTTTTGAATCATGGCAAGAAGCTTAAATTCATCCTTTGACATGAAGGGAAGACAGAGAAGATATTTTAGAGAGAGAAACTGAAGCCTTTGAATTATTTTTAAACTGTCCTGTATGACATCACTGCAGAAAGATGCTGCAATCTTAATTGGAAATTTTGTAAACAAATTAAATTGTTATTTGTTGGGGATCTCTCAGGCAAATTAACCCTCCCACATTGCAGAAGCTGGACTGAGTAATTTCTGAGAACTTGATGAGCCCTCCAGCTCTTGGTTTGTACCCTACAGTCGGTAAGTCAGTAAGTCACAATGCATTGTGTGACAAAGGAATAATCATGGACTTCTGGCAATAAGTCTGACTGCTCTTGCACTTCCTTGTGAAGATCACATTCACTCAGGCCACTTTCCTCCACATATTTCTGGACCTTATAGGCTACTGGCTGCAATATGAAAAGTAAACGACTAGGATTTACATGGACATGCTGGCAAATAAGCTTGGGTCCTGCTCCCCAGGTTGTCCAAGTGGAATTAAATTCAGTGCATGTTAAACACTGAATTCAGGATCTTGGGCAGTTTTGCAGGCAGTGTTAAATATTATGTTGCCAGGCATTTTTTTTTGTTGTTGTTGTTGTGGGTTTCTTTTTTTTTTTTTTTTAGTATCTAATATCAAACAACTAATATATAGCTGATTTATAAACTGAATTGCCCATAAACAAAGCTGGGTTCAGTAAAATGGGTTGCAGTCATATCTGCACAGTACACAGTAGATACATCAAAAAAAACCCAAGCCTGACAAGCACAATATCCACAAATATACACAAGTGATTCACAGTCATTGTTTCCACAACTTTCTTTTCATGGAAGTGATTTTTTTTCCCCATGATCATTTGTCCAGCATGTGGAATTACCTTAGTTCTAAAATCAGACCTATAGAAAAAAAATATTCACCATAAAGATGCATATTTGGATCAAACAATGAGGGAATTAAACTGACAGGTGAATAGAAGCAAGGGGGATAAAGCAGCACACATTTTAAACCCCCAAAATTTCAAGTATAATTCTTCTGAAAGAAAATTGTTAAATCCACATTGTTTTGCCCTGATGATAACAAGAATTTAGGTACAGTGCCTGAGCAAGATGTTCATTTTGCTATAATAAAGATATCAGAACCTCATATCATAGAATCATAGAATCATAGAATAGTTAGGGTTGGAAAGGACCTCAAGATCATCGAGTTCCAACCCCCCTGCCATGGGCAGGGACACCTCACACTAAACCATGCCATCCAAGGCTATGTCCAACCCCACCTTGAACACCGCCAGGGATGAAGCATTCACAACTTCCCTGAGCAACCCATTCCAGGGCCTCACCACCCTCACAGTAAAGAATTTCTTCCTCATATCCAATCTAAACCTCCCCCGTTTAAGTTTAAACCCATTACCCTTGTCCTCTCACTACAGTCCCTAATCAAGAGTCCCTCCCCAGCATCCCTATAGGCCCCTTCAGGTATTGGAAGGCTGCTATGAGGTCTCCACGCAGCCTTCTCTTCTCCAGGCTGAACAGCCCCAATTTTCTCAGCCTATCTTCATACAGGAGGTGCTCTAGTCCCCTGATCATCCTTGCGGCCCTCCTCTGCACTTGTTCTAACAGTTCCACGTCCTTTTTATGTTGAGGACACCAGAACTGCACGCAATACTCCAAGTGAGGTCTCACGAGAGCAGAGTAAAGGGGCAGGATCACCTCCCTCGACCTGCTGGTCACACTCCTTTTGATGCAGCCCAGAATACGGTTGGCTTTCTGGGCTGCAAGCGCACACTAAAGCCGGCTCATGTTCATTTTTTCATCAACCCACACCCCCAAGTCCTTCTCCGCAGGGCTGCTCTCAATCTCCTCCCCGTCCAACCTGTAGCTGTGCCTGGGATTGCTCCGACCCAGGTGGAGGACCTTGCATTTGGCATGGTTAGGCTTCATCAGGTTGGCATCAGCCCACCTCACAAGCGTGTCAAGGTCCCTCTGGATGGCATTCCTTCCCTCCAATGTATCAACTGAACCACACAGCTTGGTGTCATCGGCAAACTTGCTGAGGGCGCACTCAATCCCACTGTCCATGTCTCCCACAAAGATGTTGAACAAGACCGGTCCCAACACCGATCCCTGGGGGACACCACTCATTACTGGTCTCCAGCTGGACACTGAGCCACTGAGCACCACTCTTTGCGTGCGCCCATCCAGCCAGTTCTTTATCCACCGAGTGGTCCACCTATCAAATTGATGTCTCTCCAACTTAGAGACAAGGATGTCATGTGAGACAGTGTCAAAGGCTTTACACAAGTCCAGGTAGATGACATCAACTGCTCTGCCCCTGTCCATCAGTTCCGTAGCCCCTTCATAGAAGGCCACCAGATTGGTCAGGCAGGATTTCCCCTTAGTGAAGCCATGCTGGCTGTCACCAAGCACCTTGTTGGTTTTCATGTGCCTTAGCATGCCTTCCAGGAGAATTCGCTCCAAGATTTTGCCAGGCACAGAGGTGAGACTGACTGGTCTGTAATTCCCTGGCTCATCCGTTTTCCCCTTCTTAATCCTATAATACAAGAGTCCAAAGAAGTGTGATTTATCTCAGATGCTTGGAGCCTTGGGTTCTTGATATCTGACGAAGAAGGCAATGACATTTGGACATGAATTAATTAAAATACTGATTAAGGAAGTGGTTATTCTTACAACACATAACAACTTTACATTAAAGAAACAAAAATTTTGCCTAACTTTACAAGCATACTGGAGTAAACATTAAAGTAATATATCCCAAGCATGAATGAAAAAAATATTATTTTCTTGACCTGTTAAGGCCTATTTATAGGAGTTGGGGATCTTTATTTAATAGTATTTTTTATAATGCTGTTCTGATCAACTAAAGAAAAGACTTGCTGATTTCCTTATGACTTAAAGGCTGCTTGCCTACTTACGTGTAAAACTCATTTTTTAAAAAGTTTGTGATCTTGACATTACTGAGAAAAACTCAGACACCTTCCCCATATCAGTGAATTAATCCAAATTGAGGATCAAATTTTCGAGCTGAACATAGATTTTGTATTGTACTTTTGCTTCTGTGTAATTATACAGGCAAAATAAGGCAATGTCACAGCAGCTGAGAAATAAAATTTTTCCTCTGTCCACCAAATTATTATTTTCCTTTAGTTTCCTTCTATTTGTTTTAAGCAGCTAACACAAGCTGCAATAAAAAATGTTGTGCAATTCTCTGTTTTTAATTATTCAAACAATCTGAACCTTTCAATTTTTCAGCCAAATTCTTAGTTTCTGCATGAGGTAAATATTATTTACAAACTTACAACAAGTATAGTAAATGTTCATCCCTTCTTGATTATCTTATGAGGGGAATCTTTTGAAAAGGCAATAGCCTGAATAGTAGAAGACCAAAAATTGTAATGTATAATTTGTCATATAAAATGTAATTTAGGAGAAGTTTGCACAAAGTTTTTACAGACATTATTAGTTTGAATTGGCTGAGCTTTTATTGCAAGGTGTTTTGCTTTTTGTTTTTAGCTTTCAGTTTCTTTTTTGCTCTTTGTTTTTTTGTTTTTTTTCTTTTTGCCATGCTCTACTGACTTTTCTTGCTTTTATTGAAACAAAAGGGCTTGCTGTTCAGTGGATGTAGACTGATAATAAGTAGATGAGTGTTTTATATATAAGTACACTGTAAAATAATTATAGAATCATAGAACCATAGAATAATTAGGGTTAGAAAGGACCTTACAGTCATCTAGTTCCCATATAAGACTTTACAGTGTTCATGTGCGACCGTGGGGGAAGCAAGCGGACGAACCAATATGGTTGGTAAAGCAAGCTTCTATTTTATTAGCAAAAATCATCGCTTTATATATGTTTTACTCTGATTAAAATACACGTCGTATACATTGATTGGATGCATGTTGCAGCATGTTATAACATGATTGGTTGTTGAATACATCATTGCTTTCTTATGATTGGTTATATTTTTATACAGTTCTTTTCCTGGTTATTGTTCTTATTTCTGCATTTTACTTCCTCCTTGGGGGTTTCGGTGGTTCCCCTTCAGCTCAAGGTTACGAAGTCCTTGCATGTGATAGGCTCCTGCAGCTCGGCCGTGGTGCTTTGCCAACATCCATTGACAAACCTTAGCAACAGTCCTTGGTCACACTGTTACCTGCTCAAAGCAGAGTTGCTGCAATGAGCCACTTCCTTGATCAGAGAGCCATTCTCCAACATTCATGTTTCCCTATTTTTTTTCCAGGAGAACCTGTTCAAATTCTGCCTATTCCTTTCCATCACCCACATATTTCCTATTTATTATAGGTAAGTGTGGTGGGGGGCTACAGTAGGCCCATGGATTCCCTAACTGAAGACATGAAGTTAGAACTCAGCCTGGAAGATATTAAAGTGTATCCATGATAAATGAGGCACCAGAGGCATCCAAGTGGGAAAATAGAAGACATCTGGAGGAGCGAGTCAGATAAAGGGAGTAACTGACTACAAAGGAAGAATTTGGCAAAAGAATGGACTTTAGTAAAAGTTTTTGAACAGGTATCAGCAACTAATCATGAATAGAATAACAACCTATTGACCTATAAGTTCGTATTATGCTATGCTATGCTTGACCAATAAGTTTGTATTACGCTATGCTTGACCAATAAGTTTGTATTATGCTATGCTTGACCAATAAGTTTGTAATATGCTACGTTTAACCAATGAAATTGTACCACGCTATGCAGAAGGATATTCAAGGATCACCTGCTGCAAGCTCAGGAGCGATGCATCCCAACTAGAAGGAAGTTCAGCAGGAGGGCCAGGAGACCTCCTTGGATGGATAAGGAGCTGCTGAGCAAAATTCGAAAGAAAAAAGAGGCTTATAAAAGGTGGAAGCAAGGTCAGGCGGCCTGGGGAGAATACAGGGATGTTGTCCGGGAAGCTAGGGACCAGGTTAGGAAAGCTAAGGCCCATTTAGAATTAAACTTGGCTAGGGATGTTAAGGATAACAGGAAGGGATTTTATAGGTACATTGCTGATAAGAGACAGGTTAGGGACACCGTGGGCCCTCTCCAGAAGCTATCGGGAGAATTGGCTACCCTGGATTTGGAGAAGGCTGAGGTTCTTAATGACTTCTTTGCCTCAGTCTTTACTGGCAAATGCTCTGACCACACCACCCAAGTCTTGGAAGGCAGATGCGGGGACGGTGAGGGTGGGGACCCTGGGCCCACTGTGGGGGAGGATATTGTTCGGGACCACCTTAGGAACCTGAATGTATACAAGTCCATGGGACCGGATGAAATCCATCCAAGGGTCCTGAAGGAGCTGGCAAATGAAGTTGCTAAGCCACTGTCCATCATATTTGAAAAATCATGGCAGTCAGGTGAAGTTCCCGATGACTGGAAAAAGGGAAATATAACCCCCATTTTTAAGAAGGGGAAAATGGATGAGCCGGGGAATTACAGACCAGTCAGTCTCACCTCTGTGCCTGGCAAAATCTTGGAGCGGATTATCCTGGAAGCCATGCTAAGGCACATGAAAACCAACAAGGTTGTTGGTGACAGCCAGCATGGCTTCACTAAGGGGAAATCCTGCCTAACCAATCTGGTGACCTTTTATGAAGGGGCTACGGAACTGATGGACAGGGGCAGAGCAGTTGATGTCATCTACCTGGACTTGTGTAAAGCCTTTGACACTGTCTCCCATGACATCCTTCTCTCTAAGTTGGAGAGACATCAATTTGATAGGTGGACCACTCGGTGGATAAAGAACTGGCTGGATGGCCGCACGCAAAGAGTAGTGCTCAGTGGCTCAGTGTCCAGCTGGAGACCAGTAACGAGTGGTGTCCCCCAGGGATCGGTGTTGGGACCGGTCTTGTTCAACATCTTTGTGGGTGACATGGACAGTGGGATTGAGTGCGCCCTCAGCAAGTTTGCCGATGACACCAAGCTGTGTGGTTCGGTCGATACATTGGAGGGAAGGAATGCCATCCAGAGGGACCTTGACACGCTTGTGAGGTGGGCTGATGCCAACCTGATGAAGTTCAACCATGCTAAGTGCAAAGTCCTCCACCTGGGTCGGAGCAATGCCAGGCACAGCTACAGGTTGGGCGGGGAGGAGATTGAGAGCAGCCCTGCGGAGAAGGACTTGGGGGTGTGGGTTGATGAAAAAATGAATATGAGTCGGCAGTGTGCGCTTGCAGCCCAGAAGGCCAACCGTATCCTGGGCTGCATCAAAAGGAGTGTGACCAGCAGGTCGAGGGAGGTGATCCTGCCCCTCTACTCTGCTCTCGTGAGACCTCACTTGGAGTATTGTGTGCAGTTCTGGTGTCCTCAACATAAAAAGGACATGGAACTGTTAGAACAAGTCCAGAGGAGGGCCACGAAGATGATCAGGGGACTGGAGCACCTCTCGTATGAAGATAGGCTGAGAAAATTGGGGTTGTTCAGCCTGGAGAAGAGAAGGCTGCGTGGAGACCTCATAGCAGCCTTCCAATACCTCAAGGGGGCCTATAGGGATGCTGGGGAGGGACTCTTCATTAGGGACTGTGGTGAGAGGACAAGGGGTAATGGGTTTAAACTTAAACAGGGGAGGTTTAGATTGCATCTGAGGAAGAAGTTCTATACTGTGAGGGTGGTGGGGCCCTGGAATGGGTTGCCCAGGGAAGTTGTGAATGCTTCATCCCTGGCGGCGTTCAAGGTGGGGTTGGACATAGCCTTGGATGGCATGGTTTAGTGGGAGGTGTCCCTGCCCATGGCAGGGGGGTTGGAACTCGATGATCTTGAGGTCCTTTCCAGCCCTTACTATTCTGTGATTCTGTGATTCTGTGATATATAAACAGGAGCTCCTCATAATAAAGGGTCACTTGCTGCTCAAACTCTCTATCTTTCTTCCTTTCTTTCATGTGGCTGTTTTCTGGCCGCCCCAACTACACAGCCACAGGTAAGTGCGCTGGAGTTCTATGTATATGAAGAGAAGGACTCCTAGGGATTTCAGTAAAAAGAAGGGTTCAGATGCTGTCTGAGACAAAAATGGGTTGAGGTATTCACAAAATACATTATTTGGATTTGCTGGATGAAGCAGAAAAGGTTAATTGATGCATTATCAAGTCTATCCTGCTCAGCTGAAGATGCGCAAAATCAGAAATACAGTTATGATACATCTAGTAGACCATGAATGGCTGAAAATATTTTCCTTAAAACACAAAAAAGTCTCAAGAAAGGAATAAGAGGAGCTGTCCTGATGTCTGGACAGAACAAGGAGCTGGATAGCACGATCTGCTTGGTACCAGTCTCAGCCCTGTCAATAATTTTACACATAGTTAAGTTTTGTTGTAAATAAATCTGTCTTTCGTCATGTACTGCCAGGTACAGGTGGCTTCTGCAGCCTGAACCATTGTCTTTTAGGTAATGCTTTAGCTATGAAACTTCTATTATGACCCAGAGGTCATATTCTTGTACAGTTTTTGGCTATAACACCCTCTCAGTCTGTACATTACTTTCTTAACTGCATACTAAATCCTGAGCAAATTTTTACAAACTAATGTTTTCAGATTAATTACGTTTTTGTACTACTATATAAGTTATGCAATAACTACTCCTTATAGCTTTGCAGTTTGTTACCTTAAAGACTTTTGAAGCTGAGATGCGTTTGCAAACTTAATTCTTCTTTTCCTAGAAATACAACAGATTTGAACAGATTATTTTGAGATTTATTCTAGCTTTTAAAGGAAGTGGATATTTACAATATAAGTGCTTTTATTCAGATTTTTGAACTTCAGGAATGGAAGCTGTCCCAGCAGGTTATAGCATAGTAATAGCCAACATCAACAGTGCATTTTACACATACACATGCCTGACTGAATTGGAATGTAGCAATATAAACTGCTTAAGGAGAGGAACTATTTAAAGTGGCAAAACCCATGGGGAAATAACCTCTGAAAATAGGATCAGAAGGCAGTGACAAGAAGCTTGATGTACTAAGCTCTTAACCCTTCCTTTGAGTCATGTGCCCATATTATTAAAGAAATTCTGTCTGAAATCTGTCCTAAGAAAATCCGTCTTATATCTGTCCTTTTTCCTTTTGCAGTTATTTTTTCTTCGTAAAACAAGTCATGTTCCTGAAAATTTAATTCAGTGTGAGTTTAAGGGATCTGGGTTAAGCTCTAATTCTCAGCGGTCTCAAAGATTTCAGAATTAAGTGGACAGTTCTTGCAATGACTGCAAAAGGCCAGTAGAAATTTGTTATGCCTGAATATCTTAAGGCCTTGGCACTGACACATCATTCTTTACTTGTTTTATGTTTTGTTTGCCTTAATTTCTCATATGATTTATTACTAGAGTTCATTAACATGGGAGTTGTGCTAGCACAGCTTTGTTGTTGCCAGTGTCAGCTAAGCATTTCTACAAGGCACAGCATTGCTAATAACTGTGGCAGCTCTCCCTCTGTACCATGCCAGACCTCACAGTGTGTTTTGCTGTCCTTCAGTAACCTAAGAAGCAGGCACCAACACTTTGATTGATGACTGCCTGTACTACACTACACATATTCTATGCTGTATCCTACCACGGGGAGTATTGGTGCCATAAAAAAACCCACAAAATGCGCACCCATGGATCAAGAAGCTGCTGAAAATCATGAAGCTCTGTGCATCTGCACCTTCAGCTGGTCAGCAAGATGGAATACACTGCCTAGGGAACACTAGTTAATTCTACACAGAAAGTTTAATGTCTCAAGTTCAGACTCATGGCTAAAAAGAACTTTATTCACTAACTTTAGTGTTCTAGCTCTAAAAGTATTGAATTCTGGGAGTTCTAGCAGTCCTAGAAGGCCTTTACAGGAGACTAAGGTTGACTCTTTATGCCATGTAGATGGAAGGAGAACTGACTGAAACTCTAACCCAGAGAGGAGAACTTCACCCAGACAGTTCTCAGGTCTCACCTCGCATTCCAAGATAACAGTTAAATGGCAGTACCTTTAAAAATTGTTTATGTTCTTCATCATACACACATTCTCAGATTGCTTTTAATTTTGCACTGAAATCACCCAAAGCTTTCAAACAAGAGCTTTCTCAAGTTACAGGGGAAACTTTAGAAAACTATTTCTCTCAGCCTGTAGTTCTTACCCCAGCCTGCCTATAGTGCCAGGTTCACCAATGAAAAATATTTAGTCTGCATTAGCTTACGGGATGTAGTGCAAACTTGAAAACACATGGTGAGCTAGCTGGAGACCAAAAGGAGAATTACATGATGATGTAGGGAGTGGAGTTTTGTTTGGTTTCGTTTGGGTTTTGCTTTTTTTTTACAGTTTTCAGTGAAGTCTTAAGATTATCTTTCACAGGGTTACCAAGATGTAGTTACACTAAGTTGAAAAGCTAACTTGAAATGTGTGTAAAATACACGCTTCTCTCATAGGAGAAAGGGGTGGTAGTACCACATCCTTTTCGGGATTGTGGTACTGAACACACCAAACTATTAATAGTCTAGTGATATGTGACCTACACTCCAGTAGGACAATGGTCTGCAGAATGGGGATGCGGTGAAGAAAGAAGAGATGAAGTGATGCAAGAGATGAAGTGAAGCATGCGATTAAATCGCTGTGTCATGGTTCCTCACTCCCAAAATAGGGTACAGTCATTTGGTTGATAAAGTGGTGCTGCTAGAAACAACAACATATCATTGAACAACTCTGAAAATTTGACACTGTAAACTAAAGCCCTTAATAAATGGACAGCTGGGCAAGGGGCTTGGGAATTGTATACTTGGACTGAGGTAACCTCCTTTTTTAGCTGTTCACACTCAGTTTTTTGTCTAGCTCCTGCTTCATTTCATCTTCTTGTAGGCGCTCATGAAACATATCTGCTGGATTTAAGGTAACCACAAGGAACAGCATTAATTAAAGGACATATTATGTGAAAGTTATTTTTCTGGGAATACGTATTGTCCAAAATCTATGCATTTAGAACACTGAGATTTTACTGCCAGTGTTCTACTTATTTCTTTCACAGTTGCTACACGAAGGTGTTCTCATTGAGTCATTACCAAATTTATTTACTTCTTGGCACACGCTGAGACAATCTCCTCTTCCTCTTTCCTACCCACATCAACCATCTTTGACTGCAGCTAGCTAGGCTCACACTGACTTAATAACTTATAAATTCATCTTGCATTACAGTTTCTACCAAACACACTCACTTCCAACAGAACTTTCCCAGCTAAAGAAATAAATGGGGTTACTTCAGGATTTAAATAAATGTGAAGTATTTAAATGCAAGCAGTTTAATCAAGCACATCACTGAGTTCTTCTAGCATATTATTTTCATCTAGCTCACATGAGGTCTCCTTTATACGTTTGATCAGTTTTAATTCTTCAGAAACTTTAATCCCTGGCGCAGGATAAGGCTCCACATGTGCAATGAGAAAATAGAATAATTCATGTATCCCTTTCTGCAGAGAAGGGTGGACCTTTCACGCATGAATGCCTTGTGCCTTCATTTACTGCGGCATCCATAGCAACTTTTAAATATTCCTGTACTTGCAATGAAAAGCCAAATTTGGATATTGTCATTATTTAGTTATCAAAGGCAAATATCTACAGAAACTTGCAGCTGTAATTATCTGAATTTGTGACAATTTTCCTGCATATTGAGTACTTCAGTTGCATCTATTATTCAAATACTCAGGTAGATTTCTGGCAGTAAAAAGGATTTCACAGTGTGCTTAACTGACAGGTTCACCATTTTCTTTCAAAATATTTGACATCTTTTACAACTGAAGTTTTTAATTCCTATTGGAATTTGTTTGTGAAGGAGTAACACAGCTGATTATGCTTGAAACTGGGTATAAATTGTGAAACTAAATCAACAGAAAACAGACAATTTTGAGTTCGTATAGAAGAATCATAGAATCATAGAAGAGTCAGGGTTGGAAAGGACCTTAAGATCATCCGGTTCCAACCCCCCTGCCATGGGCAGGGACAACTCCCACTAAACCATGCCACCCAAGGCTCTGTCCAACCTGGCCTTGAACACCGCCAGGGATGGAGCATTCATCTTGGTTTTTTTTAAAGAGTGGTACTTCTGTGTAGTTAATCAAAAGGTCAGAGAATCGCGTGGGCCACACAGGGACTGATACATTCAAAAACTAGTAATAATTGAGGTCAGACGTTAAAAACAAAAATCAGTTGGGAAAATGCGCCTGTGTTTCAAGAGAGATCCAAGGTCATTACACTGTGCCTACTTGAATGACAAACATTTCACTCTTAGATAATGTGAACCTTCTGAAAACTGAGAAATGCATATACCTGTACAGCAATTGACCCAGTGTTTAGCTGATTGATTACTTGAGTTTGTTTTTAAATTTAATACATATCTTGAAATGTTCTTGGAGGTTTGATTTTGGCTGTCTATTTTTTTTGCGTTATGAAAAACATCACATCTATGTATTGGCTTTCTGATCTCTGTCACTGGTTGCGTAGTCACTTTGCATCTCATTTCATCTAAAGTTCTGAAGGACAAAGAATGTCATCTCAGACTGACTGGTCAGACTGACATGTACACCAACCTTTGTTGCCCTTCTGTACACATCATATTTTAAGAAAAACTGTATATGTGTCATATGAATTATATATCAAGTGAGGAAACATGGTCAAATTTAGAGGAAACTGATCTCTTTATAAATCTGATATAATTTGTTCCCCTTAAGTTACGTCAACTTTGAAATCTAAAACCCTAATGGTAGCATTTTATGTGACAGTGTGACCAAGTTATACTTTTTAAAAGTACTCAAACTGAGAAGTATGCGCTAGGTAAGTGACTAGCTGAACTGGCAGGCTTAAAGAGATTTTATCAGTGACATCAAGTCCAGCTGAAGATGAATAACTAGTGGAGAACTCCAGGGGTTGATGGGGGGGCAATACTGTAAGCACCTTCCTTGATGACCTAAATGATGGGACAAAGTGCTCCTTCACCAAGTTTGCAGATGATACAAAACTAAGAGGAGTGGTTGATACACTAGATGGATGTGCCACTATTCAGAGGGACCTTGACTGGTTGGGTTCTGACTGGCTGGGTTCTGACTCTCTGGAGAGGTTTGCTTTGTCCAGACCTGGGTTTCCTGGGTACAAGATATACACAGGGAAAGTGGAGTAAGTCTATCAAGAAAATGGAGCTTTGAAGGTGATTAAGGTATTGATGTGCGTGTCACAGGAAGAAGCTGAGAAAACTGGACCTGTTATCCTAGAGAAGAGAAAAATAAAGGAGGATGTTGTGAGAATGCATAAATACCTGACAGGACTGCACAAAGAGGACAGAGCCAGGCTCTTTTCAGTGGTGCCCAGTGACAGGACCAGGGACAATAGGCATACATTTTAACACAGGAGATGCTGTCTGGACGTCAGGAAACACTTTTTCATTTTGAGAGTGGCCAAGCACTAGCACATTGCCCAGAGAGGCAGTAGAGTCTCCATCTTTAGAGATATTCAAAACCCAACTATAGCCAGCCCTGAGCAGCCTGGTGTAGGTATCGCTTCTTTCACATAAAAATGTGAGTGGTAGCTTTTAAAAAAAAGGACCAGTATTGTGTGAGAACAAGGACAACTGGAAAAAAGGGAGGATTACTTCAAAAAGATAAATTGAAAGTACAAAGAAGAAGATAAAAAGATGTGGTGTTACTTCTGGAAATAAAATATCAAATCAGAAATTAATAGCTGCCCTCAAAAAGGAATTATTTTTTCCTGAATTGTTTCCAGTGACCGTTCGTGAGATCCCATGTTTATCTCCTCAGTTTAGCTGATGGTTTTCAGATTTGTTGAACCTTCACAAAGAAATAGTTCTGAAAGAGCTGCCTGCCAGTGTGTGGAAGACTGAACACAAAGAAGAAGACGAAAAACTGCATAGGAAAGGTGAAGAAAAAGATTCATAGGAGAGGAAGAAAGGGAGCAAGGAATGCAAACTTTTGCATACTATGTGCAGGCAACAGCAGGAAAGCACTGTCAGTATTAATACTACTTATTTTCATATTAGAATGCAAGTCATTGTTGCTTTATTATCATGTTGCTATTTTATATTTTCCTGTCATTTAATCTACTGTATATTTGGGGAAAAAAAGAGACAAAATTCTGCTGTTATGTTACATCTGAAATCACCTGTATTTAAACAGGTAAACTTCTTCTGTGTGGGATCATTTTTATTGCCTATTTAGATCAACAGTAGTTCAGAACTCAAAAATAAGGCCTTTGTAAATCCGTCAAACTGAGACAGATGAAAGCTACAACAAGGTCAAATTTCTCATATACAATTGCCTGTCAAAGGGCAATTGTCTTGTGCTAAATGAAATTGTTGTCTGCTTACAAAATCTTTGGGCAAAGAGAGTAGAAGGGAATGTGTGTGTCCCCATTATTTATAGTTTGACTAAATAAACCTATTAGAGACACCCTGTAAAAACTGAATAATGTTACCAAAGCCAAATGTTGTGGGAAAATTATGGCATTTTTGCATTGCAGGTCTATAGCCATTATGCACAAGGATGCTTTTAAAGGCATTTCTAAACTTTCATAGACAAAAGAAACTGCATCTTGTAGCTTCACGAAATCCAGACCATTTGCATAATCTCTGAGAAATATACCAGTTTTCAGTCACACGTGAACAAGGGAAGCTGTAAAGACACATCTATTATAGTTCTATGCTACTGCATCTTGATGCAGTTTCTGGCTCATTTTAGCCTAAATTTTAGCTTTTTCTTATTAAATGATGCAGAATAACCTATTATGTAGCAACTCCAATGGATTTGTGAGGTAAACCCACAGAGAAAATTTCCTCTACGTTCCCCAGTGGATCTCTGGTTTCTTTCAGTAATTATTTTGCCTGCCAGTCACTGTAAGATTAAATAGCTACCTGGCTGTGGCAGCATGAACCTTCAAATCTGACAAAAGGTGGTTGGGGAAGTTACTTTGGAAAACAGTTAAAAAGAAACCACCCCAAGTGTCACATCAGTCATCAGTGGTCCTCCGCAATCTTCATTAGAAAGACAGCAGGAGATCGGATATAATGAGGCAATCACAAAGTTATGCAGGTTATTTTTAATGATATTTAATTTTAAGAATAATAAACACAAATCACACCGCCTGGGAAGAAAAAGATATTTTAATTCAATAGAGCTTGTAAGTAGGAGGATAAACCTAGCATAAAAAAATTAACATGTTAAAGAATCTTTAGATGTCAAAAGACAAACCATCCCTAAAAAGTTTAAACAATATTTTATATGCATTTTTCATGTAACCAAAATTTCAAGGAAATAGGTCTTTTCACGAATAATTTAGAGGAGAAAGGAAAAGAGAAGATTTGTGAATCATAGAATAGTTAGGGTTGGAAAGGACCTTAAGACCATCTAGTTCCAACCCCCCTGCCATGGGCAGGGACACCTCCCACTAAACCATGCCACACAAGGCTCAAGGAAACTTGTTTGTGCTCATGGGCATACAATTATCCCCAGTAAAACTGCAGGAAAAGGGACTCAGGTGGTGGTTCTCTTTCTCAATGACAGTACTTTCAAGAAGTAGTACTGGTTGGGTCCTTGTCTCATAGCTGAGAAGTGCCTCAGTTAATGCCCAGGAAACAACTGGGACTAGAATATATCTGATGTCAATATCACTGGCCTCTTAATTTGCATTTTCTTACTTTTATGGCTCTATTTTATAACTGGCTTCCAATTTTATCACAAATAATTTACTCCTTTGCCTTGCTAGAGTACACTTATTCTCCTGGTAGATAAAATAAAATAATCTGTTCCAGACCCAGATTCATGTGAAACTTTAATGTGGATCCTCTTTTGCAAAAAGAGGTGACATATATCATAATGAGATTATGTTCTTCTATTGCCATGTCCTAGAAGGGCTCAACTCACCACAGTTGCACTAAGACCAAAAACATACCTTCTTGGGTCTATTGTTTTATTTGATATAATATCATGATGATGTTTCTAGGACTCACTTGTGCCTCAGTTTTAATTTTGTTGTATTTTCTGGAATATAGTTCTTGCTTAACTCAAGTGTGTGATTGTACAGCTTAAATTAGTCTCCAGTAACAGACATTTACATGACACCCTCATTCCTTGTAAAGTCCATAGAAACTAGCAGAATATAGTACTTCTAAGCCCTATCCTTTTTTAGGGACAAAAAAATAACTTTGCACTAGCAGCATAATTTCCTGCTCATGTGCATTTGCAAATGGATGATCCTGTTATCCAGATCCATTAAAGCAGTATTATGCTGTATTAGGAATTTAGCAATCAGTGAGAATTATATTATTATTTGTAGAGGGAAGTTACTATTATAATTCAAACAAAAAACTTAAATTGAACTGCAAGATATTGAGATGACATTGGAAAGCCTCAATATATATCCTTATATATATTATATATATATAAAACAATATATAATATTATATATATATAAAGCAAGGGAATATCAGCTAAAAAGAAACCAGTAACTATAGATTTCACTACCACCCACACTAAAGTAAACATTTTTAAAAGTGTGATTACCAAGAGGCGTGAGTAAGGGCATAGCATGCAGCACTGACCCAGCTCCATGGGAAATCCGTAAATAAAGATATTTTGTGTGTAGACACTGGAACACTTAAGAAGAAAGATAAAAAGTCATCACAAAATGCAGATAATTTCAGAGACATACTATTACAGAAATCTTGAAACTAAGATGATTTACAGCATTTAACAGATACTTATTTTAAATGCCATTACAAGTTCCACAATGCTCAGCTTTATCTTCTAAGATTTGCAAATCTCATATTCTGCACTGAAATTCCACCTATTTTTAATGCTGGAAACCTTATCATAAATGCATTTGTCAGTCCTAAATATCTCTATTGAAAATGCCATTTGGTATATTTTTCATTATATACTATAAAAGAATATACTTTTCTTACTTATCTTACCAAAACACCTATAATACCTGATATGTTTCATTTTTTGCAGTTAATATCACACAATGAAACAGCATGAGAGAATTTTGAAAGCTTAAGCTTTTAGTTCTTAGGTCTGCTTTTTATGTGGCTGTAGAGGTTCCCATTACTTTAGAGTATCAGTAAAAATTGACAAATATTTTCCTAGTACTGTAGCTATCAAGTTCTAAGATCGAGGATTTTTCACTTACTTTTTCTGTTTTCTGTTACATAGATCTTACTTGAAAAATTGAAGTAAAAAGATTCTCTTTTCTTTTGGAGACCTGCTTGCCATGTCTGGCCAACTTCATTATTGAAAAACTGGCATGGTTGTGTTTCAGAAGGACTGGGAAGGAGGGAATGGGGTGGGGGAAAGAAGGACGTTTGGTAAGTTTCACATTATTTTAGTAGGTTTTAAAATTGACACAGAAAAGCAAAATCTAAGAGCAGTAAAAATATAGATTTTAAAAAGCTCTAGCTGCCCTGATAGCTCGTGCGCAAAATTTAGTGGGCTATATATCAGGGATGTGATTCTGATAACTTTAGCTCTGTTTATTCTAATACCTTCAAAATATTACTTGTGGAAGTGGCATAGTAGTTGCAGTTAAGATTGCTTAATGCTTTGAAGGTTTATCATCTACATTACACAGCTAAAGTTAGGAGCCTGGGCCACTAGTGGACACAGGCAGTAGTTTGCATCCTGTTTTTGTTCTGGATATGCACAGAATGCAGGCTGCTAGATTTGGTGTCTAAACATTATGCGGCATGAAAACTCACTCCTTAACCTGCTTTAAACTCATGTGCTTAGAGATTTGTCATAATTCATTCAAAGGACTCATGCTTTTGATCCTCAGCTTCCTTCTGTCTCTGAAATGCTCAGTGCCTTAAAATACACACAGATTTCACGAGGACAAAAGAATGAGTGAAAGAGGATCAGCTATTTAATTCATTGTATTTAAAGATCATTTGTCTAACGAAACACAGAAAGATAGAGTGGCTCCAAATATCCTGTTTAAAAAAGGTGTCTAAAGTAGTCACAATAAAATAGACATTTTTATTAAGGTATCCCAAAAACTGGTCATAGTTCTGAAATTCTATGATTTTGGTCCACCCTCTTCCTCTTCTGAAAGTTGAGTTAGAGGCCAAAGATACTAACTGAAAAACTGCTGTTTGATGTCATGACACTTACGTCCTAAGGATTACGCGGTACATTTATTTTGCTTGGGTGTGACTGAAATTAATTGGGCTTTACTTCATCTTCAAAGGACTTGACTAATGTCAGTTCAGTAAAACAAAACCATCTTATTGGTCCTATACATTTAAACATTTTAGCAATATTTGGGTTGGCAGTATCAGAAGGCTTCATAAGAACTAGAGAACCTGTATTTCTTGACTGCCTTTAGGCTCAGCTGGAGGGAAAACAGTTGAACCCCTCTGTCAGCACCAGATGTGTTTCTTACAGATTTTTAAGAACTCATTCAGTGTTTATTAAACACTATTGGTTTGTAGGCTTTAATGAGAGTTTCACTCAACTAACAAGCTCTTTCTAAAGAACAAAACATGAGTTTGACAAGGAAAATAAGGTGGGAATCATAATAACAAAACACCTCCACCACACGACATTTGTTAATTACAGAAAATTCTGCTGAGTTCAAGAAACACCTAAACCTGGTATTATGGTTATTCCCTTTAAACAGTTTATTATGACAAGTCTTAACTGAATTACAGCCACCAAAGCATTTTGATGCAATGAAACTTGGAGACAATTTAAAAGCACATGATCATGTAGAAAATGAGACACTTCAAACATCTTTCACAATATTTCATATTATTTGTTGTATTTAAAAAAAAAGTAAATAAATGACTACAAATTGCCTACTGTATTGACATAGAAGCAATCTCCTTTTTCTGAGCAGCGCAGAAGTACCTTTAACAGATGGGTACCAGAAAAAATTAGTGAAAGTTTGCTTGAGCAAGAAGTAATGTATTTTAACACAGTTCAAAAATGGAGCCTAACAGCATGCTTCATAGCTATTGCTACAGCTGTAAATTTTTTGCTGACTTTCTGTTGCAACAGTAGTGCATAAAGAACTCCCATCATAGGATATTTTCTTTGGCCATAACAATTCTAGTGTATAAATTATCATAGGTGTTCTCACTGTGCCTCTGGTTCACCAAAGTATGCCTGAGCATACCAGACTTTATACCTGTTTGCCCACTTGATTTCTTTTAATGTCAGCTTGTGATTAGTTTACTGAATATGGCCCTTTGGTAGACTAATGTGATTCTTATTTTAGTCTTTTGTTTTTTTCACTATTTCCAAGTCAAATCATACTGCAGAAAATTATACATCCCTCTGAGAAAAGCAATTCACTCTTATCAAAGCCTTTCAGTAGAAAAATCTGAGTGGTCGAAACCAAAGCCAAAACTTGTTTTTCTCTCAGTGAAGTTTCGCATTTGAATGTCGAGTTTTCATAGAATCATAGAATCATAGAATAGTAAGGGTTGGAAAGGACCTCAAGATCATCGAGTTCCAACCCCCCCGCCATGGGCAGGGACGCCTCCCACTAAACCATGCCATCCAAGGCTATGGCCAACCCCACCTTGAACGCCACCACGGATGAAGCATTCACAACTTCCCTGAGCAACCCATTCCAGGGCCCCACCACCCTCACAGTAAGAATTTCTTCCTCAGATCCAATCTAAACCTCCCCCGTTTAAGTTTAAACCCATTACCCCTTGTCCTCTCACCACAGTCCCTAATCAAGAGTCCCTCCCCAGCATCCCTATAGGCCCCCTTCAGGTATTGGAAGACTGCTATGAGGTCTCCACGCAACCTTCTCTTCTCCAGGCTGAACAGACCCAATTTTCGTAGCCTATCTTCATACGGGAGGTGCTCCAGTCCCCTGATCATCTTCGTGGCCCTCCTCTGCACTTGTTCTAACAGTTCCATGTCCTTTTTATGTTGAGGACACCAGAACTGCACACAATACTCCAAGTGAGGTCTCACGAGAGCAGAGTAAAGGGGCAGGAGCACCTCCCTCGACCTGCTGGTCACACACCTTTTGATGCAGCCCAGGATACGGTTGGCCTTCTGGGCTGCAAGCGCACACTGAAGCCGGCTCATGTTCATTTTTTCATCAACCCACACCCCCACGTCCTTCTCTGCAGGGCTGCTCTCAATCTCCTCCCCATCCAATCTGTAGCTGTGCCTGGCATTGCACCGACCCAGGTGGAGGACTTTGCATTTAGCATGGTTAAACTTCATCAGGTTGGCATCAGCCCACCTCACAAGCTCGTCAAGGTCCCTCTGGATGGCATTCCTTCCCTCCAATGTATCAGCTGAACCACACAGCTTGGTGTCATCAGCAAACTTGCTGAGGGCGCACTCAATTCCACTGTCCATGTCACCCACAAAGATGTTGAACAAGACCAGTCCCAACACCGATCCCTGGGGGACACCACTCGTTATCGGTCTCCAGCTGGACATTGAGCCACTGAGCACTACTCTTTGCGTGCGCCCATCCAGCCAGTTCTTTATCCACCGAGTGGTCCACCTATCAAATTGATGTCTCTCCAACTTAGAGAGAAGGATGTCATGGGAGACAGTGTCAAAGGCTTTACACAAGTCCAGGTAGATGACATCAACCGCTCTGCCCCCGTCCATCAGTTCCGTAGCCCCTTCATAGAAGGTCACCAGATTGGTCAGGCAGGATTTCCCCTTAGTGAAGCCGTGCTGGCTGTCACCAAGCACCTTGTTGGTTTTCATGTGCCTTAGCATGCCTTCCAGGAGAATCCGCTCCAAGATTTTGCCAGGCACAGAGGTGAGACTGACTGGTCTGTAATTCCCTGGGTCATCCATTTCCCCCTTCTTAAAAATGGGGGTTATATTTCCCTTTTTCCAGTCATCGGGAACTTCACCTGACTGCCATGATTTTTCAAAGATGATGGACAGTGGCTTAGCAACTTCATTTGCCAGCTCCTTCAGGACCCGTGGATGGATTTCATCAGGTCCCATGGACTTGTATACATTCAGGTTCCTAAGGTGGTCCCGAACAAGATCCTTGCCCACAGTGGGCCCAGGGTCCCCACCCACACCGTCCCCGCGTCTGCCTTCCAAGACTTGGGTGGTGTGGTCAGAGCATTTGCCGGTAAAGACTGAGGCAAAGAAGTCATTAAGAACCTCAGCCTTCTCCAAATCCAGGGTAGGCAGTTCTCCCGATAGCTTCTGGAGAGGGCCCATGTTGTCCCTAACCTGTCTTTTATTGGCAATGTACCTATAAAATCCCTTCCTGTTATCCTTAACATCCCTAGCCAAGTTTAATTCTAAGTGGGCCTTAGCTTTCCTAACCTGGTCCCTAGCTTCCCAGAAAACATCCCTGTATTCTTCCCAGGTCGCCTGACCTTGCTTCCACCTTTTATAAGCCTCTTTTTTCCTTTGAATTTTGTTCAGCAGCTCCTTATCCATCCAAGGAGGTCTCCTGGCCCTCCTGCTAAACTTCCTTCTAGTTGGGATGCATCGCTCCTGACCTTGCAGCAGGTGATCCTTGAATATCAACCAACAGTCTTGGGCCCCCCTGCCCTCTAGGGCTGTGTCCCATGGAACCTTACTGAGCAGGTTCCTGAAGAGGCCAAAGTCTGCTCTCTTGAAGCCCAGGGCAGTGAGCTTGCTGCACGCTCTTCTCACTGTCCTGAGGATCTCAAACTCGACCATCTCATGATCGCTGCAATCAAGGCTGCCGTGGAGCGTTACATTCCCAACCTGCCCTTCCCTGTTGGTGAGGACGAGGTCAAGCATGGCACCTCTCCTTGTCGGCTCCTCTATTACTTGCAGAAGGAAGTTGTCTTCCACACAATCAAGGAACCTTCTGGATTGCTTGTGCCTGGCCGTACCATCCCTCCAACAGATATCAGGGTGGTTGAAGTCTCCCATGAGAACAAGGGCCTGCAAGCGTGAGGCTGCTCCTATCTGCCTATGGAGCGCTTCGTCCAGCAAGTCCCCTTGGTCAGGCGGTCTGTAACAGATCCCCACAATAATGTCACCCATCACTGTTCTCCCTTTAACCCTGACCCACAAACTCTCTGTCGACTGCTCGCCTGTCCCCAGACAGAGTTCCATACTCTCTAGCCAATCCCTAACATAAATAGCAACTCCCCCTCCCCGTCTGCCGGGCCTGTCTTTCCTAAAGAGCCGGTAACCTTCCATTCCAACACACCAGTCATAGGAGCCATCCCACCATGTTTCTGTTTTATATTTGTAAGAAATGTGTGGCATGTATGGAACAGTTGTTTCATATGTACAGCATATGGATAAGGTATTTTACTGGCAGAATTAAACACTGCTCCTAAGGAACTTGGAATCCATCTTATACTTAACACTAAAATTGTGCTAGTCTTAGCTCGGTAAACTAGACATGGCTTGACATGGGGATAGATGATATTAGGCAAGAGGGGATAAGGTTTGCAATAGTCTCGTGGAGTTGCTTATTTTTCATTTACATTCGTTACAGATGAATCAGGTGTAGTCACTGAAGGCAATGGAAAATCTTGCATTGACTTTAAAAGAGTGGAATTTCAGCGCTGGTTTTTGTTGGTTGAAAGTAAATTTCAGATAGAAAGATGTGTCACTGTGACAAGGATGGAAAAATGCATGATTTGAAAGGATTTTTAAAGAGAAAAAGGAACTTTGAAGAATTCAGGCTGGATTAAGATACAAGCAATCTGAATAAAATTTATGTCATTTTTGCAATCCTAATTGTAGAGTCAGATTAAACACAAGGGATTGTAACAGCATAGTGAAAGAATGAAATGACTGAAAAGTAGAAAACTCAGAAATTAGGAAATTCTAGAATAGAGATAGCTTTAAAAAACTATAATCTCAATAATTTGCTATAAAAATCTTCATAAGAAGTTATGCTACATAATTACGTGATCATAATTGTCACTGGATTCTTACCTCATTTAGGACATGAGCTAGGTTATGCTCTGGGAATGGGTCAGGTAGTTTCAGCCTGAATGTTTCAAGCATAGTATAGTTATATATAGTAACAAAGGGCAAGTTATTGTAAGAAGAAAAATTAAATAACCTCAAGTACATTTTTTTTCTTATTAGCTCTGCCTTCTATGTAGATTGAGTAGCTTCAAAGTTATACAATAGTATGATGGACAAGAAACTTACTTGCAATATGAAGAACTTACTTGCAAGCATATACACGCACATGTATTTAAATGTCACTAAAAGCATATCTGGTTTATCTGGAAAACTGAGGAACTTTTTCTACCTTGCCCCTTATGCCATTTTCAAGCAAAAAGTTTTTCCTTAAAGAGCTTTTTGTTATAATCATTCTTCTGTGAGTGACAAAATTGAATATAGAATTAAGCCATTTTGCAGTACTCTGTAAATAAGCATCTTAACGTTTTTTCCCCACTCAGACAGTTCAAAACCAGAAGCATTTAATTTTCTCAAACCCCTTCTCCAGTCAAAGAAAAGAAATAACCTTAGCATTGAAAACATGCCTGAAGAAAGGTCACCCAAGCAAGCAATAATTTTCAATTTATAAAAGCCTCAAAATAGTGGCTTAAGAGAAAAACATCCCTTAACCATTCTCATGACCATTGTTCGTGCATTATTTATTTTATTTTCAAAATGGTGTATAGCAATCATATTTGCCGTGGTTTAAGCCTCTATAACTCACGCAGTCGCTCTCTCACTCACTCCCCACTCTTTCTTCCGCCAGTCCTGGGGGGATGGGGAGGAGAATCAAAAGAACGCAACTTCCACAAGTTGAGATAAGAACAGTCCTGTAACTAAGGTATAACACAAACCTTTACTGCTACCACCAGTAATAATAATGGCAAGGCAAATACAAGTAAAGAATACAATCGCTCACCACCAATCCCCAGCACGACCAAGCAGTGCACCCCAACCCTTCCAGGTCTCTGCCCTCAGTTTTTTCATCCTGGGCATGATGTGCTGTGGCATGGAATACCTCTTTGGTCAGTTTGGGTCAGGTGTCCTGTCTCTCCTTCCTCCCGACTTCCCCTCCTCCCTGGCAGAGCATGAGACTCAGAGAGTCCTTGGTCAGACGAAAACGTTCTAAGCAGTAACTGAAAACACTGGTGTTATCAGCGTTGTTCCCAGGCTGAAAGTCAAAAACACAGCACTGCACCAGCTACCAAGAAGGAGAAAAATGACTGCTACTGCTGAACCCATGACGATATTAAAGATCTCACTGGAAGCAAGGAACATAAAACTGTGGCACCTGTTGGGGGCAGTTAAGGAGAGATGTTTGGTCAAGCAAATATCTGCACTGCCACCCTTGGAGGACCCCATGCTAGAGTAGGTGAATGTCTCCTGAAGGAGCTGTGGCCTGCGGAGACCCCACGCTGGAGGAGGGGAAAAGTGTGAGAGGGAAATAGCGACAGAGAGAAGCTGTTAGGGGCTGATAACAACCTCCATTCCCTTTCCAGTGGCATCTGGAGTGAAGGAATGAACTGGAGCCTGGGAAAGGGAGGAGAAAAGGTATGGGATTTATGTTTGGCTTTTTGCTCTCACTATCCAAATATATTTTAATTGGCGATAAATTAGTTTTCCCCAAGTTGAGTCTCTTTGGTCAACAAAAGTAATTAGTAAGTTATCTCCCTGCTTTTACCTCAATCCACAACCTTTCCCTCTCCTGTTCTTCCTATTTTCTCCCCAGCTCATTCTCCTAAGGAAACGGTCATAATGAGTGAGCAGCTGGGTGGGCTTTTGGCATTTGTCCTGCAATATTTTATAAACTATCCTCCTTTACCCTGTCTTTACATATTCTGTCAACTGCCTTCTAAGTCATAGCACCTTTTTGGGTAAATAAAATCAATCTCAACGAATTTGGCCTATTTTAACTTTACAGTGAGACAAATTATGCTCCATAAACACCTGTTCCTATCCTCGATTACAAACAGTTTGGAGTGATTAGATTAGCTGCAGATGAGTGCTGTAGGCATGAGAAATTAGTCAAGATTAATGCAATCCTTTATGTCCACAACTATCCTGAGGTTTTAGGTGTGTTTGTGTAGCAGTACATCTGTTCTGAAGTGAACTTCAAAGCAGACACGCAAACAGGAAGTTTTGAGCTGTTGTATAAGGGAAGCAAGTAGTGAAATCTCCCAGTTAATGAGCTTAGCTGAATAGTCAGAGCTCCTCTGTGAAGTCGTATGACTGACAAAATATTTTCTAGATTAGCAAAATGATAATCTGCTCTTTATTTATGTAGATTAAATAATACTTTCAAATAGTAATCTCAAAATCAATCTTTTTTCATTAAGGATAGAAAGTGATTTCATATAACTATAAATTTCTTTAAATATTATTCTCTAAATGCTGGCTAAAATAATCTGCAGATGCACAGATAGTAGGAATGTATACTAGTGATATATTGTTAAAGTAACTTCACAGTAACAGTAAAGTAACGGCAAATGAATTTGGAGTTCCACAGGTAGGTTATCCTAAGAAAAATATTCTGTGTTGTAATACTTGCATTTGAAAAGGAGCATAAAATAGTTTATTGTAGGATTGTTAACTAGTTGTTCATTTATTATAAAATACACTTGTAACACATGTTGCGGTAACTGGTAAATCTATATACCACCTCTTTATAAAGAAAAGACAAAAAAAATAAAGCTGTCTTTTAAAAATATGGCTTCATCCAAATGTTTCTGACCTTGCTGTAATGTCTATATAAACTCCAGTTTTGCTGTCCAGTGTAATGAATATTCCACATTTTTGGCTCTTCAGTTTAATGAAACTACTTCATATAACCTCTTCAGACTGATGATTTGTTTATGAGAGACTCAATGTTTAACAGAACTAGCTTAGTCATAAATACTGTAAGGTGTATAGCTAGGGAACTGTCAGCTTCCTCACATCACTGACTGCTGGAAGAGAATGGCAGTGCAGAAAATCTCCCTAAGAATTTTCTGAGTTGGACCAGGGATAGGTACGCACATGTTCACATTAAGGAGAGACCTCACATTTATAAGAAAGACTATTCTAGACTGCATGGATGTCATGTGTGTATATGCAACTGCAATTACAAAAAATGCAAACATAAATCAAACCTGAATATCTGCTAACTAAACCCCTCCTAAACTGCAGTTGTTTTTTTTTGGGGGTTTTTTTAGTAAGACAGGCACATGAGAGATACTGAGCATATATTTTAAATAAATGCCTGATGCACAATATCAGTACTTTATTTTTTTGTGTAGTTCTAACCCAAATTATACTGTGGCTTACCACAGCTTAAGTAAACAAAATCTTTAATTTTGCTCTGTAACAAAAAGGGCAACTGAAAGTAGTAATGCACTGGGAACACATGTAGGCAGATTCCTCCACAGCATGAAAATATTTAAATTGGACGTAATCTAATGATGTATTACCTGACAAGTGTGGCACATTTTTAAATTACAAGTTTCTTTTAGCAAAAAAGACTAATTTCCAATAGACCTTATTCTGAATCAGAGTTGGTTAAGGAGGATCATTTATTGTTACAAGTCATTTTAAGAAGGAAAAAAAGTGAAACCCAGGTGATGCAAGAGTTTGTGTTTTGTTTGCAGATCCCATGCTGGAGTTACATCACACAACCTTCAGCAAGGCCAGTAGAAATCCTTTGCCTGCTTTTGTGGGAATAGAAGATGGACACAGCTACCAAAACCAGCATCACTAGTTTGCTCTAAGACCTGATTCAGCCCTTTCAGGACATCTATTGAAGATATAGCCTGTGAGTGGTCCCTGCTGCCAATCCTTTTTGTCTCAAAGATGAAACATGTTTCTTGCGGCTGTTGGCCAATGCACAGTCTATTGTGTAAAGAAAAGGGGACATTCTTCCTATACAAGATGTATTAGCTTAAAAATCAAATCCAGTGAAGAAATGTATCCTTTCATCACGCACCACCTGAAAAGGCAGATCAAGAGAGAAAAATGTGGCTTTAGTTATTTGTTTTACTGCAGAGACTTAGTATATGAAGATTGGATTAAAATGAAATGTAAGTACAGCATTTTCTTCTATAACACAGTGAGATATAATTCTGCTCCAATAATGTTTGTGTTATCATAGAATCATAGAATAGTTTGGGTTGGAAGGAATCTTAAAGATCGTCTAGCTCCACCTTCCCTGTCATAGGCAGGGACACCTCTCACTAGACCAGCTTGTTAAAGACCCTGTACAACCTGGCCTTGAACACTTCCAAGGATGAGGCATATTACTTAATCGTCAATTCCCCCAACACTATTTCTTTTTTTTTTCATTTCAGAAGAAATACTCCAAAAACTGTATACAAGAACAGCCTGGTTCTTTGTGGAGGTGTAATGCACAGACCCCCTTTCTGGTTACAAACGAAATCATTTATTTCAGGTCTTGCATCCCTTTTAGAGCCTACTAGGTGCTAAGCAGTAACTTTCCACTCTCTCACTCCCTTATTATCCTGATTTAGCAAAACTACTAAGGGTTACAAACATTCACATAGTTTGGTCTGTCTTTGAGATGCACATCCTGCTTTATCTTTCAAACTGTCTGCTTTGTTTTACTAACCGATCTTTACCCTTTATTGTTGTGTTTACAGTTCCCAGGGCTTAGGCTGGACCAGGGCAATACCACCTTTGTGTTTTGTTCACTGCCCCAGGGTTTAAGTTGGATCAGGGGAATAATGCCTGAATCCATTTCGTTAACTATTGTTACCCCTTCACCCACAGTTTCTGTTTAAAATTTTGATAGAATTGTTGCTTTCTCATAAACTATTTTAGTCACGTCAAATTCATATTTAGTAATTAAAATTTCCTGGAGAAGCTTTCAGACAGCTCTACTAGGTATTCGCTGTTGCAATCCTTCTTCTTGAAATGGTGTAAAAGGTAAAACAGGACTAGGTGCAAAATTATGAGGGATTTTTGCCACTCAGAGTTGAACAATTGAGATAGTAAGATAAATTTTCTCCCTGCTATTGCCTACAGGTACAAATGTTCATATGTTCTGCAAATCACAGCCTAAGGTAGGTTGTTGTAGGGCGACCAGAAATAAGGAATCATTCAGTATGAAGGTCTTTTTGTACATCACATAGGAAGTCCGAAGCAGAGGTGGGGTAGAATTCTCCCATCTTGCTTTCTTCTCTTGCAAAACCTTGTTTTACTCATGTTCATGATCTGCTACTGGGGCAATGTTTCCCCACACACCAGGTTCATTTCCTGCACAATCCTGGCAATTCCCCAGGTGCCATATATAATGGTCCTGAGATACTGTCCAGTCCCCACTTCTCCTTAAAAAAACACCCTGTGGATCACATAATTAAACATTATATTAAAAACACATAAACCACAAGACAATGCCTAAAAGCAAGGTGCTCAGTAAAATCCTGCACAGGAAGTCTGTAGGATAATACACATACAGTTCAGATGCAGACAGGGGTACTTTTTGGCTCAAAGTACGCTCATTAGAGCTGTAACCCCTGGGTAACTAAGTAGCTCTTCTTAATCAAGTATCAATAAATTATGTGAGGACTGTGGTTCTTTTCAGAGGAAAATAATTTGGCCAAATAAGTGTGATTTTCACTGAAAGCATCAGATATCATGGTATCTGGGCAAAATCCAAGGTTTTGCCGAAAAATCTGAAAGAATTAGAGGTTATTAAGTACATCTGTTGCTGAATAATTTGTTAACATGGGAAAAGATCACAATTTGCTAATTTCAGCATAGAAGCAAAACTCTTTTCCTAAAACTTTCAATTTTGAGACAGATATCCAGCACAGGAAATTTCAGCCTGAACAGCTAAGGATTAAAAAAGTAAAGTACAAATGAAAACAGAATGCTAAGACAGGAAGAACTAAACAATTGTCATGGATTCAGCAGCAGCAGTCATTTTTCTCCTTCTTGGTAGCTGGTGGAGCACTGTGTTTTTGACTTTCAGCGTGGGAATATCTCTGATAACACCAGTGTTTTCTGCCACTGCTTAGAACATTTTGGTCTGGCCAAGGACTTTCTGAGCCTCATGCTCTGCCAGGGAGGAGAGGAAGCCGGGAGGAAGCAGAGACAGGACACCTGACCCAGACTGACCAAAGAGGTATTCCATACCACAGCATGTCATGCCCAGGATGAAAAATGGAGGGCAGAGATGTGGAAGGGTGGAGGGTGCACTGAATGGTTGAGCTGGGTATTGGTGGGGAGCAGTTGTGTTCTTTTCCCTTGTATTTGCCTTGTCATTATTATTATTGGTGATAACAGTAATGGTTTGTGTTATACCTTAGTTACTAAACTGTCCTTATCTCAACCTGTGGGAGTTGCATTCTTTTGATTCTCCTCCCCATCCCCCCGGGGCCTGGGGGGAAGAAAGAGTGGGAAGTGAGTGAGAGAGGGACTGCGTTAGTTATAGAGGCTTAAATTACAACAACAATCAAAATAGAAGTAGCATTGCACAAACAGATAATAACATGTCAGACTCCAGTTCTGCAGATGAAAGTCAGGGTTTCTGCTTGTGTGGCTCTCTGTTGTGTCTTTTTATGCAGTGAGTATTTTTCTTTTCTTTGGCATATGCATTGTTTCTTTTAAATTTCTAGACAGCTAGCTCAGTTTGGGTTGATCTGTATCATTATCCTCTCCATACTGTTGCATTTCCCTGAAATATGGCACAACTATTTTAGGTGAATTCTACATTAAATTAAATCACAAAAATATATACTAATGCAGTAGAGTACAGACAAAGAGCAGATACTGGGGTGACTCAAGCAGTGGCTTGGAGGTTATGGACTTAGCGGCATAATAAAGATTAAGCATTCTGAGTTTATTTTTCTCCATATGTATTCCATATCTTGAAGAAGGATTCATAAGAGTTGGATGAAAACAATTTCTGAAGTTGGCAGGGGATTGTGCAATACAAAGTTGATTGTTCAGACCATCAGTCACCTTGGCTTGGAAACATGCAGAAAATAGTTGTTAGAAGAAATAAGAGGTTGAGATTGTAGAATTAAAGAACTCTCACTAAAAAATTACATAGTGCCCCATGTAGAAAGGCCCTCAGAGAACACCTGTATTTATAATAAAAGAGTGCACATCTGGATGAGCACTGAGACTTGACAATGTAGTATTATTAAATTGTAAGAAGAGTCTCTGCTGTGGCTTTAACACCAGCTGCCTAATGCTCTTCACAGGTAATTGTCTGATGCCCTTCAGAAGCTCACATAGGCTACAGACCCCCTCCAGGGGCATTGAGGGTACAGAAAGCTTCTGCTGAAGGCCAAGGCAGTTTCACGGTACAGGTAAGGATAATCACAGTGTGACTGGGGCCATGGGATTGAAGGGACTAGGGACTGAAGGGTTTGCTAGACTTTAGGAAAACTGAGTGCCTGCTGAAGATGAGAATCCACAGGATAGAGCCTAAAAGGCCAATATTTTCTAGCAAATGTGTTTGAGTGTCCTGTAAATGCACCACGTTAATTCAGAGGTCTCTGCTTTTTTGACATGTATAATTTGTCATTTTATAAGTTGGGCACAAATATGAGATGTGGAACGTTACTGACAACAAATTTCCAAAACAGTCCCTGCTAGGGCCATCTTTTGATTTGTCTTTTGTGATTCATTCTTTATTTAAAACAGATATATCCTACATATCATTCCTAGCCTGAGAGTTGGTGTGTAAGTCTTCATATATCACAGTTGCTAGGGAGTCATATCTGTACTCTAAAGCCAAAGTAAAGCACTGTGGATTGACACAAAGCTTAAAATCTAGCCCTTATACAGACTAGTGATTGGATGAAAAATGGTAATGTGCTTTTAAAGTGCAGATGTGTAAACTGCAGCTGAAGCCATATCTGCATACAAAGCACTGCCAAAATAAAGAGTATAGTCTGTTGAAATTTCTGCTGACCTTACCATGTGCAAAGATGTGCCAGCTTTTGAGCTTCAGCTTTCTGCCTTCTCAAAGGGCAGCATCCGGACTAGCCAAACTTTAGAGGAGGTTTTCACAGAAAGAAGGATAAATGTTCTTCTCCCCTGGATTTGTTATTACTTTTTGAACACAAATTACTTTCTGTTGGAACTCCTACTTATTTGGTAGAATGTAGAAGGAAGCTGAAACTCAAAAAAGTTAATAAAAGTATAAATGACAAGAATGATGGAAACATTAAGAGATATATAGAATTTGAATTTAATACATATGTATACTTTGAGTTTAAAATCTTTGTAGAGAAAAAATTATTACATGTGCTAAGTAATTACTACATTTTTCAGGTAAAAAATGTTGCAAGTATGTGCTATAAAAGACAATTTTTGCATTTTTAATGTGTAAAAATGATGCATTTATACTTGCTGCAGCTGGTTTGAAACTTCTGGGACAATAAATTCCAACTACATTTCAAATAGAAACAAATTAACCATGTAGCTTAAATAAATTCTTTATTAACCTGAAGTAAAAAAAAATAAAATTATTTTTAGCAGTAGTTAAGCTGTGTTCAAAGTCTATATCAATAATTACAATATAATTGCAATATAATTCATTAGAATACTTTTTACAAAAAAAAAAAAATCACATGATGCACTGATTAAAATATGTGTTTTAAAATTTCAAAGGTCTCCAGTGGAATTAGGTATTGCAAAATGAAGTCAACAGCTGTCTGATCTTACAGCTGTGTTACCTGAATAAGAAGGGAGGAATGTGACAGAAAGCCTGGGACTGCTATAGTCATTACAAAAAGAACCAAATCTCATCACAGGATGTGGTCCAGTGATAAACAAGGTCAGGCTAGCATGCCATCTGCCCATGGAATATCATGTGGATGCGTTTGTCTGGGTCTTTTACAGCTACATTGTCTTCAGTCTTTTAGAAACAGAAGCGAAATTCCACTGGAAAAGAAATGCTTACTTAACAGCTAATTAAATGCAGAGTGAAATAGGCAAAAACCAGAAATGTAGAAGTATATTCTTTGCATGACAGTGAAAGCTGTGTTTGAAAATACTGGCTGGCATCTCACACTATGCATCAGTTTCATGTGTTTTAAATGTGAAGGGATCTAGGTTCAGCTGTCCTCCTTTGAAAGGTGTTTTTCTGGGAGCTGTTACTTTATTGGCAGTGGGTTCTGTATTCTGGGCTCCTGTGGAGGGGTTGAATTATTATCATTCCTCAGCTGACTGCCTCATGCTCTGTGCACAGTGTGACTGAATTGGCTGGAGTAAAAAAAAAATCTTATTAAAACTGTGTTTAAGACTGTTGCCTGAACAGGACTTTGAAAACACAACACTAACAAGTCAGAATGATAACTTTCTATTTCAATACACAAAAGGATAATTCACAATTCTACAAACATAAGGTACAACAAAAGTACATGCAGAGTGGATATAAACCCCTTCTATCTTTCCTTGTAAAAAGTAAAACTATCTTGCCTTTGGTTTTTTGAAAGCAAAGAATTAAATGCATTATATAAGTAAATACATTTGTATTTCTCAAACTCTGTCATTTTTGTAGTTTATTCCCCCCTAACTGGCTTCGCTTGAAGGCATACGCAAGTCAATCAAGAAGTAGTTGACATTTTGACTTCTTTCGAATTATGAGAAGTAATTGACTTCCTCATCAAGATACCATCCATTTACACAAATCTGTGAATTTCTCTACAGAAAGGTTTTAATTCAAGGAAAACTGCACTGGCAAAAGTGGAAATGGGAAGAAAAAAAAAATTTGTATGTTTTATTACCACATCTATTGAGGATATTTATATGAATGTATTACACTGGCATCTATCTTCAATACAACCATAAAACATTCATACATAGCAGTATGGGAGGCTCCTTCCCCTAAACCAGAGAGAAATTCTGCATGTCCCTATAGTCTGAATCCACAGTGAGAATGGCCATTATAAGCCTTTGGTAAATTGCAGCTCTCACATTGTATGGTGCCCAGAGGTTGCTCCTTTCAGTTCTTTCTTGAGAAACATGAGTATCAAAGGACTAAGAAAGGATGGGCAGGTAGTGGTTAGTGGCCTCACACAATAGTCGGGAGATCTGTCCAGCTTTATCAAAGTGAAAAGAAAAAGCAGATTTCTATAGGAAGAACAAAAGCCACCCAACTTCACTGCACCTTCAAACCTACATCTTAGAGGCTGTGTGGCCCTCTAACTCCTTATGGATTTCACTAAAATACCGCCACGCGCAAAATTGGATGTACAAAATACCTTTACTATGCATCTCTTTCTAAATATCACAGGTAACCCAAAGTTTCTTTGCTTGCTTTTATTTTGCACTGTGTATCCATGGACATACTTTTTCAGTATTTTCAAAACTCTTCAGCCTATCACTGACATAAACAGCTACTTCCCCCCGCAGCCCACCCCCCCCTACCCCGTCCACCTGACCTCTCTTTCCTAAAGAGCCTATAACTTTCCATTCCAACACTCCAGTTGTAGGAGCCATCCCACCATGTTTTTGTGATGCCTTTGACCTGGAGGATTGATGAAAAAACTATCTGAGCCCCAAAGCCCCTAACCATCTCTCCCAGGGCTCTGTAGTCCTTCTTACCCTAGCTATTCTATGATTCTATGATTCGATATTGAATTTCAAAGATTCATGAATGTGTCATGATGCGTTCTTTACAGAAATAAATAAATGGGATCTTGACAAGACTTTTAATACTGGGGATTTTTTTAGCATAGGTGGATCTTTATTTGCTCTTTTTAGAGGTAGTTTTTACAAGTACTTTTAAGGACACATTACACTGGTTTTGTTCTTTCTTTATTTGAGGATTGATCCTGGTAGTGAGCAGCATAGTGTTATCCAAAAAATCATTCACGTACATTCTTGTGGTCATGGAAATTACTTTTAAGGTCAGTCAAATACTTGTGTATTCAAAAGTATGCATGGATTTGTTCTTCTGAGAAGCAGGATCTGTCTTGAGAAAAGCCCCACAAAACCCAGAGGTTTATGACAAGGCTAAAAACAGTGCTCAGATGACCAGTTCCTGTGGTTTGGTATGAAAACTGGTTTTATGGCCTTTAACTGGGGGCAATGTGCAGTTCCTGGAAAATAGAGAAAAAAATTAGAAAAACTGTGGGAAGAGAAAGACGTCCTTAGTCTTCTCATCTGCCAGCATAGCTTAGCAGTTCTTACAACTAGTTTCAACTCCTGCGAAAGGGAAAGCTCACACCACTGCCTCTAATGGTACTTTTTATGTGATAAGGAAAAAATTAGTATAATCACACAATACACGAACTTCCTTTTCCTAATGTTTTAAGGCAAATACAAGTATTTTTGGTTTGTCCCTTGGGGCAAATATTTGACTACAGCTGTGTGAAGCACTATGTCTCATTTCACAATGACATTTCACAAAACACACAAAATTCAGTTAGCACAGCTGGAGTTCAGTGTCCGTGGTTTAGATGAGGCAGTGTGAAAGAAGTTAAGCAATTTCATAAAATGCCTCCCAGTATCTCAGGGATGCCTCAAAGTCTTTAAACCTTTAAAGTGACTCCTACCCCTTTTCAGTGTAGGGTTGACAAGAACAACCTCACAGAAATGCCAATTAAATATTTCCTCCATTCTCTTGCCCAAGAGTGGAAGCAAAAAGCGAGGGTAACCTTAATACAAGGTTTTGATGTGATTTATTCTAAAGGTAAAAATCAGAGAGGGTACAAATCAGGCAACAGTAGTTTTAACAGTCTTTCATGTTGTCAGTCCATACATAGACCCAACAGGAATATTACAGAAAAACTACTGATAATACCAAAATAACAGTTTAGTCCAGAACACACAATGGAAATGAACATATATAATACACAGATAGGTAACTGAGATTTCCTAAATATCTCAGCACATATGCAGGGTCATCATATAAGAATGAAAGATAACTACAGATGATAAACTGTAAAGTATAGCCAAAGTGGCAAATTTTTAGTCCTTCTATTAAAAACTATATTCCCTCTAAACCTATTTACATTGTATCTATGGGCACTTTGCTCGTCTTATTTGTTATATATGAGCCTTTCTTTTCTAAACACCCTTTTTTCCCAGTTTTGATCAGATGACATCTGTAATGACTCTACTCTCTTTTGGTGCTTTGATTATCTCCTGCTATTGCTTATGACTTTATTCTCAATGCTTTTAAATCTTATATTTAAGTTCTTTCCTTGTACTTTTCCAGAAATGTTTTCCTTACTTTTTTTTTTCCTGCAAGTAAGTCCAAACTTAATCTGTGGCTTTACTTGGATATTTTAAAGTGATACTTATTTCTTATTCTCTTTACCTCCTACGCTTCAAATCTTTCCCTTTGTGATCCTCTCTTAGTTCTTCTGCTTATTATTCTGGGCTTTAACTCCTACACTTGCTGTACATTTGTTTAGCAATAATTTATTTTATCCTTCCCATGGCATTTATTCTTTCAGCCTAAGGAATTCAGAACAGATTCCCTACTGAGTATTATCTTAATCAGAAAGGTAGCACTCCAGGGCTCACTCTCTGCTAACAAGTCCCTCTACACAGCATTTCTCTTTGAGCCTTTAATATTTTGCTCTAATTTTACAGAAATTTAAAAGTTGGGAGTCTTACTAGAAAGTGAAAATGTTAGCTGTATCAGCTTTATATAATGTAAAGACACTGTCTTGCATTTCTTCTTTTGTGATGTATTTCTAATGTTCAAATATTGCAACTGAACTCACTATTGAGTATTGAGTATTGGGCACCCTATTTTGGATGCAGAAGGGAAACTCAGAAATAGGACAGAATCTGCAGGAACTTGAGTTGTGTTATTTCTACTGCTTATAATACAGTATTTTAATAATACAGTTGGAAAGTTTAATTTACACAGCATAATAGAACAATATTTCTTACCTGATAGTACAATGACAGGAAGTTAGGCTTTATTTTTAATATATTTTACTTTTCTAGAAACACTGTACAAGCTTTCATGCTGTACACCAAGCATAATTGCACATTTTCTATAAAGAAGCGGTTGATATTTAATAGTGCGAGGGCTTCTTCAGTTTAAAAAAGAGGTCACCAATATTTGAGAAGAGAAAAAAAACAAAACAACAAACTACCAGCAGGTTAGTCAGAGTTCTGCTTGAATATCTATTAATTAAGACAGAAAGAAAGATTATTTGTGCAAAAACGAAACTAGTATATGTTGTGTCTCTAAGATTGAAGTGAAATGGTGAGATTAATTCAGTACTTATTCATTTGATCCCATAATTAATGATAATTCATATTACTGAATAAGTAAAATTTGGGATTAGTAAAGTTGCATCTGCTTCATTATGCTGTGATTTTACAGTCTGCATGTCCCTAGGCGAATATAGAATCATAGAATAGTTAGGGCTGGAAAGGACCTTAACATCATCTAGTTCCAACCCCCCTGCCATGGGCAGGGACACCTCCCACTAAACCATGCCAACCAAGGCTCTGTCCAACCTGGCCTTGAACACTGCCAGTGATGAAGCAGAGGATATGTCAATGAAAAAAGAAAGAGACTGAAGCCCATATTAAATAAATATTAATAAAAACTACATTTTGTGAATCACATCTAATGGAATTTTATATTTTTATAGTATCAGTTTAGATGCATGTGTATACCATTATGCTGTTCTAGAAGTCTTTAAAATACTTCAAAAATTTTTTCGAGAAATTTTGCAACATCACTTAGGAGTACATTACACAGTACGTATGCAAATAATCTACTCAAGGAGCTACACAATTTAGTTTCTTCTACCCACCGTAGAACACAACTACATCATTGACCCTTGTATGGATGAAAAACTGATGGATTTTAGCCTTTACTGTTATTGTTTGTACTTCCTGCTGAAGGCAGCAAGATATAAAGAGGAAATCTGTACTGAGAGGTGCAAGGTCAGATATGCATTTTGGATAATTCTCCTGCTGTTGAACTGGTAACTGAACACTCTGGTAATGTTTATAAAAACTTCCTTAAAATATTCACATTTAATTGGTTAATCTTCTAGCTGGCTCCTTTACACTACATTTAACTTTTTCAGTCTTTTTCACACCTGAAAATTTGTTGACTGTCAATTATTTAAACAAACTTAAAAACTGGAGGTTTGTTCTTCCTTTATTTAGTAGCTATGAAGGACCTTTAAAATCCATATGACAGCAGATGGCTGTTTAAAGTTTGCAGCAAGAAGACCAAGTATGTGTTAAAAGGCAAGACTTAATTTGTGATTACTGTGCATGCGGCATTTGTGTATTCCTGCTTCATGCATAGCTGAGATAACTGGAGTTCCAGAGTAAAAACGGATTGAGGAGACAACTCATAAATAGGGCACTAAAGTAAAACTGTAACTTCTACATCACTGATATGTCAGGAATGACTACAAACAAAAATAAAAATGCCACAAAATAGTGACTTAAAACCCATGACAGATAACAAATTTCCAGTGAAAACACTCTGCTGGTATTTGTAACTTGGAAGCATGTCCCCTGACAGCTATGGCTATGAGAGCCATGGCCACCCATTGCAACTCATCCCTTGCAAATTAGGTGCATTGGTTAAATGTATACCATCCCTGCATTTATATCACCTACAGATCAGACTGCTATTCCAGCTACAAAAAGTGGATGTATGAATGCAACATGCTACCTTTAATTGTCTAATCAAGAATTCAGTCATAGTGCATTTGCTTTGAGGCGGTAGGTGCAGGTTTTGTAAACAAGTACTTGAAGTGGTTGTAATCAAAGATGGACCTGATAATCTGAGATTTGATGTTCATTTCTCACACACTCTTAAGGTTTCTTTTGGGGATGGTGTTATCAGGTGTAGGACACTGACAGAATTACGTTGTTATCTGGTAACCTGTGAGACTCCTACATAATCCATATCCAATGCAACTGGTATCATTTAATCTAAAACATAAACGTGCTGAAATGTTTTCAGATCTGAGTGATTTGAGCTTTCTTTCAAAGAAAGAATGTTTCTTCTGTTCAAACAGGAATTCAATGATCCATAGGTTAGCTGGGATCTATTTTAGCACCATGCTGAATAATGTTCTTCAAAGAAAGCACAGAGAAAGGGAGAACTATCAAATGAGATGATACTATATGTTAAATCATGTAAGTGATCAAAATTCCTCTGCCTCTGAAAGGGAAGACGGTTGTGAATCCTAATTTTTAAACTCCCTATTATGTTTACCAACCTAACTAGAAAATCTGTAATCAGCTGTGGTACAAAAACAGGCACTGCTGAAAACCAAATACAAAAATGTCCACAATGTAACTGTCAAAACAATGTTTTAGTCTATTGAGGTGTTTGAGAGCAGTGGCATTGCACATCCTCGGTCTATTGTCAGCAGTTTTTTAAAAGACATACACTGTCCTTGTTCTACATAAGCAATTAATTTCAACAGTTTTGTACGCAGATTAGAATGAGTATGTGCTCAAAGAACTAGTATTAGCGCTTTGAGAAATTGCCTTCTCTCCTGTGATAATTTTTCAAAATATAAATATGATGTTCACTGTCATTCAGTAAACCAGATTTATAAACAACTTAGCTTTGCCTGAAGTCAGATAATCCTGTCATTATTCGGTCTCTTTAGGCACAGACAAATATCCACATCTGGATGTGTTTATGAGAAAGTGCTGCTTAAACAGTAAGGCAGCAAAAATAGCAAAAAATAAGAAGAAAAGAAAAAACCAAACAGAAATATAGAACAGTTGCAAATGCTTACAGTTCAGGAGATTACACTTTTATTAGTTACTTTCAAATATATGGAGTTGCTTTACTCACCCTTGCTAAATCAAGCACAGGGAGACAAGATGAACAATCATACAGAAAAGGAGCACTTTTTAAGGAAGATAGGTTGGGATTCCTCAGTAACCTCAGCACTGAATTTTTTTCTTAACCATTTTTTCCTTATGCTTCATGACATAAAATTCTACACACCTAAATGCGACTTTGTAAAGCTGTCATAGTTTACTCCATAAATCATTTTCTTCTATCTGATTAGCATCATATCCATTTAGTTATTGAAATCACTATCTTTCTTCTACCACCCAGGTTTGGATAGCAAAAATGCCTGAGTTTCTTCTTCTGCTTGAATCTGAGTGTTTGCAAAATGCTCTGCCATCTCTGCCTGCGGCAGAGGAGTTGGGACTAGATGATTTTTAAGGTCCCTTCCAACCTAAGCCATTCTATGATTCTATGATCTTCTTGGCTTGAGAGGTTGTAAAGGAGAAGTGAGACCAATCTCTTCTCTACTTGGTATTATTGAGCCACAACTCAAGCACAAGCCAGTAGTGCTGGAAACTCTTAGCTCACCATCACATGAAATTGTCCAGGTAAGATCAGAGAGGGGACATGACTCACTCCTTCTTACTCCAAATATCCAAAAGAAGCTAGCTACAAATAAACTGTGAAAGAACCACAAAAAGAATTGATACAGCCATAAACATTTTGGGAAACCTGTATTCATTTCTTCTTTGGCTTCCTGTTGTGTCAGTGCAGTTATATGCTACCTTTTACAGTAGAGTGCAACTATCAGCTAAGCTGTTGGCTGCATTTTGATTGACTTATGCAAAATTGTAGAGATGTCTCTGAAAGCAAAATTTGGCCTACTTTTCCTGTATCACTGAGGATTATAGAGAAGGTACAAGGAATACATTTTGACCCTGGAAGGTTGAATTAGAAGCAGCAACAGAAATAAAAAACAGCTTTTTACTTGTGGATTTGCTCATGTACTGTGGATTCTTCCAAACATAAAAATCTTGAGACTCCACAGAGCAAATGATGGCAAAAACTGACATCAAAACTATTAAGCAGGAAAGAAATTGAAATCATGGATAAGTACTACTACAAAGTGTAAAAAAGAGTGTCCTGGGTTCAGCAGTGACAAGTACAGCAGTTACACAAACCTCGACAACAGACACTGCAGCCACTCTGACCACAGTGATAATCACTGCAGCTAAACCAGAGGACCAATTCATGCCAATATCAGTTGCCCCTGTACGCAAGCGGAAAAGCAAAAAAGAGGCAAGAAAGATGAAGCAAGATGAAGAAACAATGCACTTACTACCTGGGACAGCATCTGACCAGGAGTTATTAGTACGTGAATCAGAGGAAGAAGAGGTGACTTCTCGACCCCAGACCTCAACCCAGCCATGGAATATGCAAAAAGGTTTTACCTGTCAACCAGGGGAGCACATCATCACCTGGTTGCTTCGATGATGGGATAATGGGGCCAACAGTCATGAACTAGAAGACAGGGAAGCCAAGCAGCTGGGATCACTTGCTAGGGAAAGGGAATTGGCAAATCAATTGTAAGAGAGAAACAGTCCCTGAGCCTTTGGAGGTGGCTCTTGGCAGCTGTGAAAGAAAGGTTTCCATACAAGGACGATGTTATGAGTCGTTTGGCCAAGTGGACTACTTTAGAGAAAGGCATCCAGTCCCTGAGGTAATCAGCCATTGTAGAGATGATATATCAGAAGCAGGATGCCAGAAAAGGACCCATAGATCCAGATGAAGTTGAATGTACATGACCCATATGGTGGAAATTTACATGGAATGCACCGTCATCATAAGCCCACTTATTGGCAGCAATAGCATGGAATGATTTTAAATGGGGCCCTGAGCAACAACAAGCCTTTGAGCAAATTAAACGAGAGATGGTTCATGCAGTGGCCCTTGAACCAGACTGGACAGAGCCAGATGTAAAAAATGTACTGTACACCGCAGCCGGGGAGAACGGTCCTACCTGGAGCCTCTGGCAGAGAGCTCCAGGGGAGACTCAGCGTCGACCCCTCAGCTTTTGGAGTCGGGGATACAGAGGATCTGAAGCCAGCTATACCCCAGCTGAAAAAGAGATACTGGCAGCCTATGAAGGGGTTCGAGCTGCTTCAGAAATGATTTGCATCGAAACACAGATCCTCCTGGCACTCTGGCTGCCCGTGTTGGGCTGGATGTTCAAAGGCAGGGTTTCCTCTACACATCATGCAACAAATGCGACATGGAGTAAGTGGGCTGCATTAATTACACAACGAGCTTGTCCTGGGTTCAGCAGTAACAATCATTTTTCTACTTCTTAGTAGCTGGTGCAGCGCTGATAACACCTATGTTTTCAGTTGCTGCTCAGTGTCTAGTTTGACCAAGGACTTTCTGAGACTCATGCTCTGCCAGGGAGGAGGGGAAGCCGGGAGGAAGCAGAGGCAGGACACCTGACCCGAACTAACCAAAGAGGTATTCCATACCACAGCACGCCATTCCCGCTACATAAACCGGGGGCAGTTACCCGGAAGGGCTAGATCACTGCTTGGTTGGGCTGGGTATCAGTCAGAGGGTGGTAAGTGGTTGTATTCTTTTCCTTTATTATTTCCCTTAGATCACTCCTTGGTCGGGTTGGGTATCGGTCAGTGGGTGATGAGTGGTTGCTTTCTCTTCCTTTGTTATCTCCCTTACCATTATTATTATTGGTGGTAACAGCAGTGGTTTGTGTTATACCTTAGTTACTGGACTGTTCTTACCTCAACCCGTGGGAGTTACATTCTTTCGATTCTCCTCCCCATCAGTCCGTGAGTGGGGGGAGGAAAGGGGGTAGTCTGTGAAAGTCTGCAGGGTTTCTGGTTTGCTGCCTGGGCTTAAACCACAGCAAAGAGGTAAATCCTGAAATATTTATATTTAGTTTAGTACTCTAATTATTAAGCAATTTGTACTTAAAGTGGTTTTGTATTTTGATTATTCACCATAAACTTCATTCATGTTGTAACAAATATAATTATATCAAAAAAGAAATTTCTAAAGATGGCAGTTTTTAAGAAAATATTCACATACTTAGAACCTGACTTTCATTTTACCTTCTTCCAACTTTTCTCCTCATACTTTCATATTTTACCTTCTCACTAAGCAACCCGAAACAAAATAAAAATTGCAGAAAACAAACCTTAAATGCCCCCCTTCCATCAGTAGCAAATGCCTGTTCTGATAACCTTTTTCCTGTGCAATTTTTTTTCAAAGGCAATTTGCTCAGAGTGAAATGACATACATGTTGAGGAATTGAGTAGTGTTAAGACATAGATTTGAATGCCCTCAGATTAGCTCTCCAAGTAGTAGATCCCACTAGCACAGGAAAAAACAATTGGTAACAGCACAAAGTAACATTTTTTTAATTTGTTTTAGTTTTTGTCTTTGAAAGGAATAAAAAGATTCATCTCCCTCTGATATACATTCCTATGATTAAAGGTGTCTGAGAAAAAGGCATTGGCTACAGAAACTAGGAAGGAGGCATGTGCTAAGGAATGCAAGGTGGTCTAATAGTGCCAAAATAATAGGGAGCATTTTCTCTGTTTGACTCAAAATAACCTACAGTAATTCAAGCATTTTAAAAAGAAGGTCTTTCCCACACAGCCCTTTCTGACCAAAGTGACAGACAGCTAGAAGAAAACTCTGACTAGACAGCAGCGATCAGTGGGCGGGGAAAAGTTGCCTCAGTTGGGTCAATTGCAGCCAGATGTAGAATTTTATCCTCATTTGAACTGGTTCTTGAATCAGAATGCATTCACTTAAGAAAAGTTTGTCTTCAGTTGTGAGCTCCTGCTTCTTTTCGGTAAAGTTACTTTGCTAGTGTAGAAGGAAGAGGCTTGCGTTTTCTTGACCATTTCTTATGTTTTTCTTCTTTTCTATTTTTTTTCAGTTAGGCACTTTTTTTTTTTTTGTCTTTAGCAAAAATCATGTTCTCCTTTGAATAGCTACAGGGACATTGTGACATTGTCTACATGAGCCTACACCCAGCAAAAATATATCCTTTGCTTTTGCAGTGCGCTGTGTCTCTGCTATTCTTGTCCATCCACCTAGGACTCATTCCTCTGCAGCTGTGGTGTACGGCTGTGGCAGAAAAAACATGTGGCTCTGCCTCGGCTAGTCTTAAGGCAAAGTAGGAAACTAACACATGTCACTGCAACCATCTCCTTTCTGCTCATTTCACAGCGGTCTCTTCTGGCCAAATTTTGCTTCAGATATGCAGTTATGTGGATGTCCTTTCCAAAATTATCTACTGAGCAGAAGAGGAGTACTATGTACTTCTTCCATCCTCACATGCCCTTGCAGCTTACAAGTGCAATTAGTTTCAGAAGCACTGAGCAGCGGTCAGAGCTAAGGAAACTCAAACAGATGTCCATCATTTAAATGTAAACTCTTCCTCTGCTTTATTGAACCCTAATGTACTCCCTACTGGCGTTTTAGTGTTGGAACATTGCCATATTATTTGTTAATACTGTGCAGTTATTTTCCTTCAGTGTTTTTTTTGGGGGTTGTCTGTTTTGCACAAAGTTATCTTCCTAGAGCAGTTGAAAAATAAACATTGCTGTGTTCTCTATACTATGACTCAGCACAAACAGGTAAAATGCATTCAGGTAATACAGTGTTCTGCCATTCATCACTATTGTTGTAGTGATTGTGCCTGTCCTTAGAGAACATTGCACAGCATCACTTTGTACCAGACTACCTCTTACTGTTCTCTGTGGACAGGCACATTACTTCCTGGCAGATTGCCATACAGTTGCAAACTGCCCTGTGCAGGTCATTAAAATGAGAACTTTTGAGAAAATGAGTAGGCTGCAAACATTGTTAACGTAAAAATAGGTTGTTGAATTTTGGGCCATGCAACTGAGTTAGTAGAAAGTGCAGATGTTAATTTCTAAAATAAAAAAGTAACATTACATCATTATTTGCCTTCTTTATGCTTTTGCTGTCAAACATAATTTGTAATATTTTCTCACCCTTGCGCATTCTTGAGAATTTTGTAGGTTAAGAGGAAATTCTCCAAGTAAGAGCAAAATATTTCCCGAAGTGTGTGTTGTTTCCTGTTCAGAAAAATCACTGATAGTTGTCATCTCTTGTTAATAGGAAATAATTTTGGGCAGAGTTTCAGTTTGCATGTGCAGAGATTGATTTATAAGCAGAATAGGTTAATTTTTAACCATGACCAAATTAGGAAGACATACACCTGCTTTCTGCAGGTGTGGATTTTTTCTAGTATTGGAATTATCTAAAAAAATTATGAAGATTATTAAATATAATTTTTATACAGCAACCATTTTCATATGAAGAAATATATAGCACCATCTCTTACATTCTTGCGTATGCAGTCGTTTTGGAAACTCCTGTTCCCATCTGAAATTTAAGTGCATATGCAAACGATGAAAAGTTCATTTCTGGGAATTCGTTGCAATATGATAGTTTTATTACCAGCACTGCAATCTCAAGAATACAGGTAGAATCTTCACCTTTCCTTTAAGAATGTCAGAGGAAAAGGAAGAGGAAGTTTCTAGCTCTTCTAAACTTAGATTCAGAGTTCGAAGGAGCTCAGCCAATGCGAATGAAGAAGCACAGCAAAAGTCTGCACTGTCCATGCCTGTGGTTCATGCTGTGCACATAACTGAGATTACAAGGTAATGTAAAGATATCAGGAGTAATTATTATTAAATGCAAAAAAAAAAAAAAAAAAAAGTATTTAAATGCCATTTTATTTTGGCCTGAAGTAAATGAGCAGAAAAAAATCTTTGAGCTCTGAGATTTATCTTTTGCATTTTTCAAAGGTTTCCTTTTACTTTTTTTTTTTTTTTCCTCAAAGACTGGCATTTCTTTATCTTAATTGGAATAAACACATTTATAAAAAAATATAAGTTTCGTATGCTTTCCCTAGATTCTTAGTGATGTGGAGAGTTTATTTTATTGATTGGTGCAGTGTTCACTCATTCTTAACCTAAATTTTTATTTTGACATATACTACGCATGAATTACCAGCAAGTTGACTTCAAGAACTATGTCTTAATCAATGGTTGCAAATCTATGCTAAGATCTTTGCAGCACTTTAAAATTATTCACAAAATTTCTTTTGTTTGCATAGCCTCCAAGTACTCTAAACACTGACAGTAAATTTTTTGTGCTTTGCAAGTCAGTACCTTTGATGAAATCAACAGAGCCTTGCTCTATTGTCATTGATTCTTGCTACTGTGTTGATGTCATCAAGTTATACCGGTGCTATATACCATTCTATTGTTAACACATTTTTTGTACATCGAGTCCTTGAAATTTTATTATGGTTCAGTCCAGAGTTGCTGAAAGGCAGAAAATTGACTCAGGAGGAATTGCATTGCTCTGAAGGTTCCATATCTAAAGTATCATTTTATTTCAGCATTAAAATGTTTCCCCAATCTGTCAAAAAATTAAAAAATAGACTGTCAGATATTACTTGATTTTTACCTCATCATGTTAGTACAGCAACAAGATGCTCCAGGGCTTGCACCGCTACTCCCTGTGTGCACTTGTAGGTAGAATGGGAGGTCAGAGACTGAAGGCCAGGTGCTTTCACCTATGCAGGAAGTGCAAATTAGACAACAATACTGCACACACAAACCGGAATTCAGTTTTTGTAGTGCTAAAATATATAGCTTCCTTGTCCTACAGCAGCTAGATCATATGATAGCAGTAGATTTTAAAAATTCCAGTGTCAATATTCTCCCAGCAAGGGTTAAGATAGGGTCGTATGTGTAGGAGACAGTACTGTAATCATATGACAATAATTTGCTAAAAGCTAGGCAAATTGCAATGGTGACTTCCTTGTTCCCTTCACTAATGAGCTGTAATGGCACAGTTTTCTAATGTATGTCTCGGGTACACTGAAGACAATTCTGTGCATTCAAAAAGGAGAGGTGTTGCCTCAGTGGACAAATAAGATGTTCTTGATCTCCTTATCCCCCCATATTTCAGAGAATCTTAAGCAACTTTCTATACAGTGATTTAGGACTGTGGTGTTGGGGTTCTTTCACCCTTTATATACCATTAACAGTAGAATGCCAACTACAGTTCACATTTATTTTGAAATAATAAAGCACTACAGAGGGAATTAACAAACTCTGCAAAGTGCTTGCTCCTTCTTTAATTTTGTGGTAGTGACAGATATAGCAGGCCTGGGGGCTCCTGTCAGCCGTCAGCTCTACTTCGCCCAACCACAGCCCCACAGATTTCAGTGTGACATAAAAAAAGAATTTCTTATGGTCTGTTGTATCGTTTCAGACAAAATCCATCTCACACTTCTCATAATCCAATCTGACTGGATGGGATCATGCTGCAGACACTGTTTACATGTATCAACAGAGAAGGATGATTCTGCTAAGGAAGCCTAGTTTATCAGCAGATGTTTTTAGTTCAGCATAACGTCACAGCAAGATAGATAAATGGCTTTGATTTCAGAGACGTTTTTCATCAAGCCCTGTTCCTTCACAAAGTCACCCTTTTTGGCCTGTCACTGAGTACCTACAAATATTCCTGGCTTTACAAATCCTTTTTAATTCTTTTGAGTAGCCTTGCCTGCCTCCGCGAGTTTACTTTTAAATACAATCACATCTCTGCATGCATATCTTTGTCTAATGATTTGAAGAGACATTTGGTCTAACCAAATGTCATGTCTGCATGCAAGTTCTGGGTTTCATATTCTGGAAAGCATTTAGGAACACAGATAATTTGCTGTAAATATTTAATAATTATAACTTTCTAAAATAATCTGAATCCCTGACTTTCCCTCAGACATCATGGGTCTGATAAAATGGGTGAGGAAAAAACAGCAGTAGTTTCAAAAGCAGATGTTGTAGTTTACTTTTCATTGAGTTGCAAGATTTCTTTTTCTTTAACTTTATCATAGGTAATAATGCTATGAGAACACAAGAGAATGTTCCAGCACCACGAATATCAACTTTATACCATACATGTATGAATATCAACTTTTATTTTCTATCTCATTATTAACCAAGTCATTTCAAGGTTGAGATTCCAGGAAAATAATTAGCAGTTGTCACAATGATTTCCAGGCTTGAGCATCAAGGGACTACTGTATCTTATTGTGGGAACTGTTGGTGAGCTAGTGCTCCTGCGGAGGGATAGCTTCTGGAGGCTGATAATTTTGATCTGACAGCTTGGAATTTATGGTTTTTTTTTAACTACATGTCTGGATAAACTCTAGAACAGGTTGTCCAGACAGTCCTCACCTTTGGAAAGGTTAAAAATTTGACTGGACAAGACCATAGGCAATCTGATGTAATTGGGCCTACTCTGAGTGGGGATTTGATAAGATGACCTCCAAAAGCCCCTTCCAGCTTTCTTTCTGTGAGCTAATATCCCTTTATTTGAGACATGTCATACCTTTGGAGAGAGACAATTGTTTTGCATGAAGGTATAGCTGTTGTCTAAAATCCCAGCACTCCTGAAATCAATGAAATGTACCCACTGAATGTTCAGGGCCTAAAATGTCAGTATCATGGTCTATCCTGTTGGTACTCTGTGGCTGAACACTACAACTCTAACTCAAGATTCTTTAGTGCTTCTCTTTGCTGTTACTGGTTGCATTTCAGTTAGATTGCTGCACAGTCCTTTCAGAGCATGATTAAGCTCCTTAACGCCAGAATCAACATGGAAAAAGTAAACAGCAGCTTGTTAACATAACCATTCCCTGATACAAATTCTGTTGATTCAGCGTAGAAGGCTGCTGGAAATCTAAATCTCTGGTGTCTACATTAGGCATGTATTAGGATAAAAGATTATGCTTTGCATTTGTGCAACTGCTGAGGACAGCATCCTCTAGCAGATACAAGGGTTATGGTTCTGCACTTTTTGCAGGACAGCTGAAGCCCAGATATTTCTTTGTTTCTCTATTTCCTCCTGGTTATTAAAATAGAAAATATCCACTTCCATCCACTTTTTTAAGATGAAAAAGTACCTTGAATAACAAAATTATGTGCATGTGCAGGAATGCTGTATTGCTTTGAAAGGATGACTTATTTTTTGTAACCTATAGTTTTGCACCTGTCCTGGGTTCAGCAGTAACACTCATTCTTCTCCTTCTTAGTAGCTGGTGCAGCACTGTGTTTTTGACTTTCAGCCTTGGAATAGCTCTGATAACACCAGTGTTTTCAGTTACAGCTTAGAATGTTTGGTTTGACCAAGGACTTTCTGAGTCCCATGCTCTGCAATGGAGGAGTAGAAGCTGGAAGGAAGCAGAGACAGGACATCTGACCCAAACTAGCCAAAGAGGTATTCCATACCACAGCACGTCATCCCAGTGTATAAACTGGGGGCAGTTACCTGGGAGGGTTAGATCACATCTCAGTCAGGCTGGGTATCAGTCAGTGGGTGGTGAGCGGTTGTATTCTCTTCTCCTGTTATTTCGCTTATTATTATTATTGGTGGTTAGCAGCAGCGGTTTGTGTTATACCTTAGTAACTGAACTGTTCTTATCTCAACCTATGGGAGTTACATTCTTTCAGTTTTCCTCCCCATCCCTCCGGGAGTGGGGGGAAGAAGAAGAGAGGGGAGTGAGCAAGCAGCTGTGTGGTTCTGAGTTCTCAGTTGGGCTTAAACCACAACAGCACCACAGAGCATGCAAAGAGCATGATTTTTTTTCTAACAGTTTAACTTCATATGTTTACAAGAGTATAGGCATTATTCCCAGAGGTTTCACTGAATCAATACTCATTTGTAGGCAGCCAGGGCTTGGCGGTCGGAAGATGTCGTGCTGTAACGAAAAGACAGAGCCCCTCCCCAGATTTTAGCTCGAGACGTAAGCAGACGGATGTGACGCTGTAAACCAAAGCTATATAATGCGGTGTCACTCTGCAATAAACGCCATTTGCCGTCCACCACATTGGTGTCTGCGTGCTAATGGACCCCGCGATCGCGAGTAGGTGATTGCCTGTGCCGACCCTAAACCAGGCCACCGTGCCTCGGAGAGGCAGCACTCATTATTGCTTTTCTTTGCATATGAGCTACACAGACAGATATGAAATGATCTAAGACTCACTGTAGTGTGGAATACTATAGCTGTAGCTGTTATGACTGAACTCTGATATGGTTCCATATGCATCATGGGCTTTGACTCCAGAATGTGTTTACTCTGATTTCCATCCAAACACCTTCTCACTTCAGCTATTTTATCATAGAAATCTTTAGCACGTTTAGTAGCTCTTTCAGTCTTCCTCTCAGAGATCTGACTGGAAGATTGGAGATGTGAGGTGGTAAGCTATAAGGCAATAGAGAATTGAACCATTCTTACATCTTTATTTAATATTTTTGAAAGAACTTGTTAACTTCTCTGAAATCTTTGTTTCTATTTCAATCTTGAAGACACTGTAGCTTACATTGTCTTCATCTAGCAGATCAGTATACACAGTGCTGTCAAAACACTGTCTTAGCAGATCTCGTTTTCCTTTTTTTTCCAGTTTAATTACAAAAATGCAAATACCACTGATACTAGCTTGCTAATTGGCATGCAGTTTTCATTACAGTGTGAAATGCTCTTATGGAAAAAGTATGGAATATATAAAGGATCTGCCTGCCATTCACAGGCAGATTCACAGCTGTGCAAAGGGCTGGAGAAATCTTTAGTATATTTAGTAGATCTATAGTAGTTAGGAGAACCTACCTTGGACTTAGGGATTTCTTTGAGTATGAGAGACTTCAATTTCAGGACATCATTGTGCCTGTAGCCCTCAGTGTCTTCAGAAATCAAGAAATGTTTTTTACTCCTTAAATCCAAAGGGTAAATAAAAGTTTGAATTCCTGTACAGCAATTATTTTATTAACGAGAAATAATAACTGGTATATTCTTGGGGTAAACTTTATCCAAAACTCGGCAGAGAGGAAAAAATGCTACAAATTTGTACTAAACGATGTTTTATTATGTGAAAGTAGGTTATGACAAAGTTCTGTGGAATTCGTATTGTATACTCCAGATATGATTATAAGGACAGACGCATCTGTGAATCGCACACAGCTGAAACATAACGTGAACTGCTTCTAGAGCAAACTTGAAGAAGGTCTATGTTAGGTGATGGCTAAACAGAATTTAAACATTTAAGCATTAGACACAGAAATCTCTGTTAAAATCCCTTCCCCTGAGTCAGGTAGAGGACAGATTAAAGGTACTGAGTATCTTGACAAGGTATTAATCAAGGTCCTATCCTGCAAAAAGTTGGAGACACCATCTCTGATCTTTGTATAATACCACAAAGCTCTGACATTCGATTGTCATTTTTCAGTTTTCTTCTGTGGTTATATATAGGCTTGTACTATGATGAAGCAGACCAATATTTCACCATGGTTAGGCTTCATTTGCCTTGAGTTGTTTTGACAGGTTAAGCAGCAATTCATAACTAACTGTGTTTTTTCAAGATCATAACTTACTCTAAAGTCATGATTTTGTAAAGGACACAAAAAGGGCAAAATAAATCTCTTGCTACAAGGTGGGTGAATGGATGGGGGGACATGGTGCTCAACTCCCTGGCATGCTAATGTTCCAAACAAGTGTTCTGTTAGGTGTTGCACTTGTAGTGGATCAGCTGTATTCAGATTACAAATTACATTAATTGAGTGATAATTAGCTCACACAAAAATAATTTAAATTAGCACTGCTGTCCTTATGAGAATTCTGTGCTTGTAAATATTAGGCTTTCACGGACTACTTAGGGATTGGTGGCAACTGCTGGAAGTATTTAGCATCCTACTTGTTACTAATTTTTTTCTTATTTTTCAGTAATAGTTTCAAAAGGCAAAAAAATTCTTCATTGCTCTTATAAAAGAGTAATTTTCCATTATTTTCTGTGTGAAAAACTGATAAGCTATTTTTTCTTTCATATAAACTCATCTTCCAATTTTTACCCTATTTGTATGAGAGAAATAACCTACATGAGGCAAGTCTAGGGAGAGATCAGAAAAAAAAGCAGTTCTACCAAGGCCAACTGAGTTAATTCAGCAAAGTATTCGTCAGAAATAAATAAAATAAGAGTGACTTGGAAAAGAAAATAAATCTGGAAACTTAAATGTAAGTTTGGAAGGAAAAAAAGAGAAACTTGTAATAACATTGCTAGTTACTGGTTAATAGACTCTTTTCTTAGAGCAAAGAATTGACAAAGGTGAAAATAATTTGAAGCTATATGTGCAAAGACAAAATTAAAAAAATTGAAGATTATTTTATAGTCTGGCACATTTGAAACAATACCGTATTTAATGTATATGGCTCAAGAAACTGTTTATGCAAACTTTTGGGTCGTTGTCATTCAACCCATTTTAAGTGATGAGAAAAACTCTAAATAAAAGAAATTATAAGCAACCTTATAATGAAATGTGTAGACAGTATGAAACTCAATGTGACTGCATACAAGAAAGCAAAAAAAATCTTGAAGTTTAAGAAAATTGTTATAAGGAGAATGTATTAGGAAAGATGCACTTTATAATTTAAAAGAGACTAATTTTAGAAATATATTATCACAATGAAAAAAATCCCACTAAAACAAAACAAACCAAATCAAAACAGTGATAATCCCTGGAATGGGCAAATCAGAATATAAACCACAGAAAAATGTAGGAGTATAGTAATGTAACATAGCCAAAAAGAAAAAATAAATGGAGAAAAAGGAAGCCAGTAACATTTCAGTATCTTTATTTTTAAAGGAGTTCAAGTTTTTTAAAATCTGCACTTATGTGTCTCTAAGTTTTCCCTAGACAAATTAAAGCTGCCTGCCAGCACTGTGGTAAAACACCTTTTCATTCTGTTATGATGAAATCAAAGTTGGGCGTCTTCATTTCAAACTGAAGCTCAGCCTTTGAAAGGTTATAATCTGAGAAATGTTGGGGGAAGAGTAATAAGAAAGGCCAGAGAACATAAAAAATTAAAACATTTGTTAGTGTCCTACCTAACAGCGAGTCTGTAGTTTTATAAGAGATAGTAAAACTTTGTCAAATACCTGACTACATACTTGCTTTTAAACCTTGTGTATGTAGAAACTGCTGATGTCCCAGAACATGAAGATTAAAACCATATGACAGTTTTTACTGAGTTAGGGCACAAACCCCCATTTCTTTAAAAGCATAGTATTGATTGAAGATGGTGAAAGAATGTACAATTTCAGTTGTATATTGTACATTTCAATTGATATATGTAAGAAAAGAAATAATTTAGGACTGTGTAAAGAGTCGGCAGGTAGTAATATTGTAAAAGAAACTTTAAACGTAGGTGTATTAGGTCTTCTCTTCCATTACCGGTTGCTCTAATATTGGGTAATCTTAATACTGTGATTTATTTAGTCATGCAAGTTTCCCAAAGGAAGCATAAAAACCTCATTTTTTAAGAGAGTCTAATTTAAGAGATCTAGTCTGGACCAAGATTAGTGGGTACATATCTTGGAGAAAACAGTATTGCCCTGGTAGGGAATCATCAGGCCTTGTTGGCTCTGCACTTCTCACTGTTTCTGTCAGTCACTATAGAGGTGCCTCAGTATTAGGAGTATTGTCAACGGCTTCTCTTCTTACTTAAAAGCTCAAGTCTATTGCTTACTGCTGTTGTTAATGTTATTGTTGAATTATTTAAATTAAAAATTAGATCAATATGTAAATGTCGAAGGGTATATTAGTAACTCCTCCACTTTTTTCTTGGCTAGTGATTGAGTTTTCAACTCCATAGGTAGAAAATTAAAAGGTATTATCTAAGGATGTGTTTGAAATAATTAATTTTTAATAAATTGCCTAAATGCAGCTTTATCTCCATGCTAACTAAAAAACTGACTTTTGTGTAAAGAACAAGCTTATCTGGCTGACGATCTGCAGAATTTATTCAACCACTGAGGGACTGTTGAGTACTTCTTATTTTTTTCTTTGAACATCAGCATTTTGCAACATTTAGAAATTACTTGAAAAAAGGTGGAAAGTAAATCAGCTCACACAAAGAAATTAGGCTGTTTTCATCGATCTGTCCTGCTAAACAGGAGTTTTATAGTGCTGGTGCAAAAGTTCTTAGTCTTTCTTTAGTAAATAGATATGGTTAATTGCACTTAAAGCAGCAAAAGGGAGAGAATTCAAGGAAGTCTCTGTAGTCAAACTACAAAAAGAATTTAGGTTAAAGCTGGTTGTGGAATGACTTGCTGTCTTACTGCTATAAAGGTTATAACATGGCTTTTGGGCATAGACACAGGGAATAACCTTTTTAAAGCACATTCATATAGCTTTAATTGCCAGCCATAAGCCTGAATGCATATGCTCCTTCTTAAATACAGGATACCATGAAGAGTGTTACCTGAAGAGAGCAATTTTACTGATTTAGAGGTTACACTCCAGCTAAACATAACCTTAATTTGCCAGTCTTGCCAACTGAATACATGGAAGAAAGATGTTTTAAATCCTTCCTTTTCCTTTCCTAGGGTTTCAGAGCTTTACAAAATGCTCTGAGCAGGTAATTTTCTCCACTCAGGATTTAGAGTTCTTAATCTTCTCTTCAAGGCCTTTCTTTCAAAATGTGTGGATGGCTTGTAGACTAAAATAGTGCCTTGTGTGACTCGGACTGGATTTATATTTTTGCACTTTAAACAAGCATAAGATACAGGGTGCGTGGTACTGGAAAAGACCATATATCAAGGACTAAAACTTGTGACTTTCTCTGAAGCCAGGTGACAGTCTCCACATGCAAGGATGTTATTTTTTCTCTTTGGTCTCTTATTCAAATCACATTATGAGGCAGAAGGAACAAAAATCTTGCAGGACTATGGAAAGTCTGGCATGTAGTTCATGTCCCTTGATCACATGGAATCATAGAATAATAAAAAGGTTTGGGTGGGAAAGCACCTTAAATATCATCTAGTTTTGATCCCCCTGCCATGGGCAGGGGCACCTTCTACTAGATCAGGTTCCTTAAAGCACCATCCAGCCTGGCCTTGAGCACTGCCAGGGATGGGGCATCCACAGCTGCTCTGGGCAGCCTGTGCAAGTGCCTCATCACCCTTACAGGGAAGAATTTCTTCCTAATATCTAATCTGAATCTACCCTCTGTCGGTTTAAAGCCATTCCCACTCATCCTATCACTACATGTCCTCGCAAAAAGTTCCTCGCCAGCTTTCTTGTAGCCCACTTTAGGCGCTGGGAATCTTTCTGAAGGTCTCTCCAGAGCCTTCTCTTCTCCAGGCTGAGCAACCCCAGCCCTGTCAGCCTGCCTCCATAGGAGAGGTGCTTCAGCCCTCCAATCATTTTCATGGCTCTCCTCTGGATTCACTCAAATGGATCCACATCCTTCTTATGCTAGAGGCCCCAGAGCTGGATGTAGTACTCCAACGGGGGGAGGGAGGGTGTTGTGAGAGTGGAGTAGAAGGGGAGAATCACCTCCCTCAACTTGAAGTCCCTACAACAGAGACTCCAGGCTCCAGGTCCTTTGTCATTAGACGATCAAATAAAAGAATTGCAGATCGACACCACCTCCTCTCCAAGTATTTTAACGAGCGGTAGCAGCCAATGTTTTGATTACTATAAAGATGCATTATTAAGGCCCTCATTCAGTAAGCAGTGAGAAACTCAAGTTTCATGGACCTGACAGAGCTTAGGTTTAAGACAGGCCCTGAGCTACCCAGTCTAGACAAGCCGATACACACATACCTGTCAAGCAGAGCAGAAACAGGCAGTTCTGAGTGACTGGGAGAATCCACTGCCTTGATGGCAGCATGATCCCTAATTAGAAAGCTGTAAAGTCAGTCCTTTTCCAAAGCTTGTTCTCCCTTTGAGGTCGCAAAGAGTCCCCAGGTCATAACAGTTTGAAGCTGGTAGCGACTCTTGCTGCTCATTCAAGTTGATTTGAAATACCTTGCTACTGCTTGTTATTTAAATGTCCTATGCAGTACTGACAGCCTCCACTGCTGCAAATAATCATAGAATCATAGAATAGTTAGGGTTAGAAAGGACCTTAAGATCATCTAGTTCCAACCCCCCTGCCATGGGCAAGGACACCTCCCACTAAACCATGCCACCCAAGGCTGTGTCTAACCCCACCTTGAACGCCGCCACGGATGAAGCATTCACAGCTTCCTTGGGCAACCCATTCCAGGGCCTCACCACCCTTACAGTAAAGAATTTCTTCCTCAGATCCAATCTAAACCTCCCCCGTTTAAGTTTAAACCCATTACCCCTTGTCCTCTCACCACAGTCCCTAATGAAGAGTCCCTCCCCAGCATCCCCATAGGTCCCCTTCAGATACTGGAAGGCTGCTATGAGGTCTCCATGCAGCCTTCTCTTCTCCAGGCTGAACAGACCCAATTTTCTCAGCCTGTCTTCATACGGGAGGTGCTCCAGTCCCCTGATCATCCTCGTGGCCCTCCTCTGCACTTGTTCCAACAGTTCCATGTCCTTTTTATGTTGAGGACACCAGAACTGCACACAATACTCCAAGTGAGGTCTCACGAGAGCAAAGGGGCAGGAGCACCTCCCTCGACCTGCTGGTCACACTCCTTTTGATGCACCCCAGGATATGGTTGGCTTTCTGGGCTGCAAGCACACACTGCCGGCTCATGTTCATTTTTTCATCGACCAACACCTCCAAGTCCTTCTCTGCAAGGCTGGTCTCAATCTCCTCCCCGCCCAACCTGTAGCTGTGCCTGGCATTGCTCCGACCCAGGTGGAGGACCTGGCACTTGACATGGTTAAACTCAACAGGTTGGCATCAGCCCACCTCACAAGCGTGTTAAGGTCCCTCTGGATGGCATTCCTTCCCTCCAATGTATCAACCGAAGCACACAGCTTGGTGTCATCGGCAAACTTGCTGAGGGCGCACTCAATCCCACTGTCCATGTCTCCCACAAAGATGTTGAACAAGACCAGTCCCAACACCGATCCCTGGGGGACACCACTCGTTACTGGTCTCCAGCTGGACACAGAGCCATTGAGCACAACTCTTTGCGTGCGTCCATCCAGCCAGTTCTTTATCCACCGAGTGGTCCACCTATCAAATTGATGTCTCTCCAACTTAGAGAGAAGGATGTCATGGGAGACAGTGTCAAAGGCTTTGCACAAGTCCAGGTAGATGACATCAACTGCTCTGCCCCTGTCCTTCAGTTCCGTAGCCCCATCATAGAAGGCCACCAGATTGGTCAGGCAGGATTTCCCCCTAGTGAAGCTGTACTTCCGACACAAAACAGATATTTATCAATAGGTAGAACTGACAATTAGCCAAGAGCTTTCAGATGGCTGTTTCCTGTAACCATGTCATTACCAGCCAGTAGCTGCAGTTCATGCACATGTTCTCAGTCCAGTTAGGCACAGATTGATATTAACTCACTCGCTGTTAGTGCTGAGCAATGGAAGGGATTGCATTTTCTGAGGTGCAAAGTTTTCTGACACTCATCCTACAGAAACCTTTTGCAGTGTTGTGTGAAACCCACACTATCTTCAAGAGTAAGATGCATTTTCCTAAATTAAAATTCTACCTAAGATTGTTTCCTAAAATGTTTCTTATCCTTTGTGATCAAGGAAAAAATCCTTGATGTAGAAGGTAACACTCTTACCATAAATGTGTAGTGACTAGTTTAGACACTGAAAAACTAAACAAACAGACCTAAAGATATAATTTTCATTGTTTCATATTTATTCTGTGTGATGTGCAGTAAGGACCTGCTTAAGTTCAATAACCTATAATATCCAAAGACCTCAAAGTGGTGAAAAAACATATTAAACCTCACAACATTCCACTAGACATACCTTACAGGTGGGAAAACAGAATTTAAATAACGTTCCTAGCATTAAATAGTAAATTAAATGCAGAAACAGAAATCATTACTTTTAGTCTTACTGTCAATGCAAAGATGACCTCTGTTTTCGATATAATCCCCTTGTAGATTTCAATTTCCTTTTGTTTTTCCTCCTCATTTTAGTTGTATTTGTTGGCGTTTTTAATGATATTTTATATTAGCACCTGTTTTGTAGCTGTCGAACATGTATTTTTAGGGAAGACAAGTTGTTTAAGTGGCTTTTTAATAAAAATTAATGGAGGAGCCACAAATTTCAACAAGAAAAAGAAAAACAAAAGCTTGTTATTCTTTCAGGCCATTTTGAAACTGGGTCATTTTAAGAACCATCTCTGATTCTCAGCCAAAAGAATTCTTGTTGGAAAGAGTGGCTCCAGTACCCAGTAACATCCCTTCATTGATTAGTATCTCAAGCTTATGGAGGTGTGATTTCTATTTTTCCTTTGAAATGCAGATCAAACAATTGTGTAAACACCTATTTTTCTCTGTCAAACATTTTACTTACTCGTTGCATTGCACACAGCTCGCAAGTGTCATCTGTTGCCCATGCTTCTGCCACTCTGTGTGCCTTTGATTATCAGACAGAGCTTAGATTTGCTTCAACACACATAAAACCATGTACCCTATGGGTCGTACTGTGTACACCAAAGAAACATTCAATGGGGCACATGGACAAGACCAGGACCAATAAAGACAGGACGAATTTGAGATTTTGATCTATTTGACATCCTTCTCATCCCTTGTTTATAGCAGTATCTGCCTGGGTATCAGGAGTGCAGTTATGCACGAAAAGACATAAAATTCAGTCAAAACAAATAAATGAAAATAAAAGTGTAACTGCAGTTGTGAGGATAAGAAATTGTAGAGAGAACAGAGGGAACGAACTTTTTTTTTTTTTTTGCCAACAAGTGAAAATAGCCATCCTTCCTTTCCTGTAACAAGTGAGAATTGCTCACTGTGCTAGGGAACCGAAAAGAAAGTTCAAAAAGAGTTTCTTGCATTACTGACAATATTGGGGATTTTACTTTGGCAAGGCAAAAGGATTTTGGAGACCTTGAAGTTGGCATGAAGGGGAGAAAGAGAGAAAGAGAGGGCAATTTGTCCTATTGACAAGCAACTGGGAAATGGCACAAGCAGAATCAAAGAGGGGAATTTTCTTTCTCTTTGAGCTGGACAGAAGAAAAGCAATTTGTTCTCTGAGAGTGAATAGCTGTAACGAAAGTATACATCTGCTCTTAGACAGCACTTGACAGAATAACCCTGCTCTTGTGTGAAGAAATACCTGCATAGCCAACAGGCTGCATGCAGATCAGCATAGGAAAGACATTGGAATTTCACAGAATGGATGATGCTGGAAGGTGCTTCTGGAGGTTGTCTTGCACAGTCCCTCTGCTCAAGCAGGGCTGCCTATAGCCAGTTACCCAGTACCATTTGGAAATATTCAATTAACAAAAGTAATAACTTAATACACTGGGTCCCATAATCAGGTCTCCTTTTCTAGTTACAGCAGTTTAGTGATATGCAGGTAAAATTCTTAAACAAGAATTATCCTGTGCACTTGAATGCAACCAGCATTCAAAAGAGATGCATTGAACAAGCATAAATATTCCTGTATCTCTTGACCATTTGTGTTCTGAAATACTTTTTTTAAAGTTATTTATTCGTTTATAGCATAGGATCTTTCCAACTGAAGGGAACGCAGTTCTCATACCTGTGGCCTCAGATGATAAGAAGTCAGTCTAGAGATGCTTCTGACAATAATATTTGAACTGATGCATTCATATGCTGCAGAGCAATGTATATTGTTTCTAACTGTGTTGTTGTATGTTTCCTGTCTCTTGACTATCACTTGTTGACATTTGGGAGGTATGCCCAGCTTCTTATTGCTGAGAATGTTGCTGTATGGTATGGGATGTCACTTTGGTCAGTTGGGGTCAGCTGACTCAGCTGTGCCCTCTCCCAACTCCTTGTGCACCCCCAGTCTACTTGCTGGAGAAGCAGAGAAGTTCTTGACTTGTGTAAGCGCTGCTCAGCAATAGCCAAAACATAGAATTATAGAATCATAGAATAGTTAGTGTTGGAAAGGACCTTAAGATCATCTAGTTACAACCCCCCTGCCATGGGCAGGGACGCCTCACACTAAACCATGCCATCCAAGATTCTGTCCAACCTGGCCTTGAACACCGCCAGAGATGGAGCGTTCACAACTTGCCCTGGACAACCCATTGCAGGGCCTCACCACCCTTACAGTAAAGAAGTTCTTCCTTATATCTAATCTAAACTTCCTCTATTTAAGTTTAAACCCATTGCCCCTTGTCCTCTCACTACAGTCCCTAATGAAGAGTCCCTCCCCAGCATTCCTATATCCCCCCTTCAGGTATTGGAAGGCTGCTATGAGGTCTCCACGCAGCCTTCTCTTCTCCAGGCTGAACAATCCCAACTTTCTCAGCCTATCTTCATACAGGAGGTGCTCCAGTCCCCTTATCATCCTCGTGGCCCTCCTCTGGACTTGTTCCATTAGTTCCATGTCCTTTTGATGTTGAGGACACCAGAACTGCACACAATACTCCAAGTGAGGTCTCACAAGAACATCTCTTTGTTAATCACACTTTTCAGCATGAATCCAAAACATTGCCCCATACTAGCTACTGTGAATAATAACTCTATCCCAGACATAACCATTACAATATTTCAACCCAATAAACTGCTTCTTTGGGCCTTAAACTTTCTGGATGTTAACCAAGATGTTTAGTGTAACTGTATGCCTTTTTACAGCTTACAAAATTCCTTCACTTGTCTGCATAATAAAACCAGTATTTTCTTAAAAAATCCCCAAACATTTTCTTCTGCTATAAAACAACAAAACACGATGAGACATGTTGTAAACTTTGAGTAAATAGGTCTTACTTATAAGTAATTTTTCTAGTTTGTAGGTGTAGGTTAGAAGAAAATTAATAGTCAGAAAGGAAAACTGACTGAAAGATCACTCATATGTACAGGTAGAAGTAAAATATAAAGAAACTGTTCCCCTTTTCTGATATCCTGTTGTCTTGTGGCCCAGCTGCAGCTGTTTAGCAACTTCTTGTTTATGACACAGCAACTGTTCATATGACACAGCAACTGTTCATATCTCATTGGCAAGCTTTTCTAAAGAATCTGCAAGAAGAGTATTTCATTTTTGTCCCTGTTGCTTCCTTCATCTGTTGATTGCACAGTTGTACTGTGTCTGATAGATGTTTGAATGAGTCTTAAGAGGCCTTTTGAGCAATGTGCAGAACATGAGAATTCTGACCTTAGCTTGTGCTTCTCATTTTCTGGCTTTGTTTAAAGGTCAGTTTAGTAACTCAGGTAACTTGTCAGAATTAGGTCATCCCAGCGACTTGTTAGATTTTAAATAAAACGACATTTCCTGAGTTGTACTGCAAAGTGAAATGGTATGCTAGGGTTGAAAAGATAGTACTTGAATGAGCATTTTGATGTTACTTATAATGGTATTGAAGTGTACTTTGTTGTTGTACACTATATGTGGAAGTCAGTATCCATATGGACTATTCATCTTTTGCACTGTTTTAAAGTGTAAGAAGTTTATATCCGGTGTCTACTTTTACAAAAAAAAAATGTAGCAGTTATTTATTCATGAACAGGATTTAATGTCTCTGATTAACAGCAGGGTCATACAGGCTTTAAATCAGAGGCTGAGCTATTACATACCCCAATGTATGAGAGAATAACTTGACAGACATTTGTAAAAAATCATAGTGATCACTTACCTTACTTTAAAACTAGATTCAAAGTCTCTGCAGTTCCTGTGTTTAGACTGCAACCTAATTCTTTCAGAAAATTCAATATTGAAGATCATTTACAAGGGGGCTCATGACACTTCATCTAGCAACAGCTGCTACTATTATTTATTGTTTCTCCAGACTTGTTCACATTCTCATAAACAGAAGAAAACAAAGTAGGTCTATTCTGGGACAAAGATTTGTAAATACTGAAATGCAACATAATTAAAAACTATTGTGGTCTGCAGTTTTATATTAGACTGAGTTTATTATTCGATTTGATTTGAGTAATTAATCCACTGAAATGAAGATACATTCAGAATTGTGAGTTGGTGAGGAAATACAGATTTATTTCATTATGACAATCACTCTCTCCTAATTCTTTTACCTTTTTCCCCTCCCTTAACCTCTTCTGTGATGAGAGATACAAATAAACGTATAATACACGTTAAACAATAAAACAAAGATCTGGGTATCATCCTGAACATTCCCCAGACATTCTAAATTTGGTGGGAAAACAGGTTCGAAAAGCTGGAGCTTTGTTATATGATATCAGTAAAAGATGAATACAGAATATGTCTGTGATTGTTTTCATGTGTATTGGGTTTGGATGGCAAGGTATTTGTAGTGGAAGGTCTACAGGGATGGCTTCTGTGAAAAACTGCTAGAAGCTTCCCCTGTGTCCAATAGAGCCAATGTCAGCCAGCTCCAACATGGCTCACCACTGGCAAAGGCCAAGCCTACCAGCGACAATGGAAGCACATCTGGGGTGACATATTTAAGAAGGGGAGGAAAAATACTATGCAACAGCAATTGCAACCAGAGAAAGGAGTAAGAATATGTGAGAGAAACAGCTCTGAAGACACCAAGGCCAAATGCAGAAGGACAGGAGGAGTTGCTCCAGGCACTGGAGCAGAGATTACCTGGAGAAGAAAATTCAGAAGCTGCAATAGTAAAGAAACAAACCAATAAAACACTACTGCAAGTTTATAAATTCTTATTTCAAGGGAGGTTTGTTTATCAGTTTGTTTGCTAATTCTATTAGCAAAGCATAAGAAATAAGTAACAAACTACTGGCTTTAGAATATGATTCATTCAACTGATACCAGTGCAGACTCTTGCCATAAGATTTTATAGCCTGTGTTCATCTACTTTTAATGTTCAGCTTTGAAAGTAATCTTGTGGTGTCTAATTTGGGAATAACAGGATGTGAGTTACAATGACTCAGCAAGTGCCAATGCCATTCTGAGTTAGCCCATCAAAACTATTTAATTCTATGAAATAGCTTAAAAGATATTTATATAACCCTATAGTAAGCACCTAAAATGTAATACAGGAAAACAGAAATCCTATATTATCGCAATGAATATTTGAGCAACTGTATTTAGAAGGCTGTAAATTTCTTTGGCTAGTATATGATAGTTTTGTGAAGGTTAACTAAGAATAAGCCCATCTGTAAACAAGGAGTTAAGTCAGAAACATTGGCTTTTTGGATTTCAGCCTTCTTTCAGTTAACGCAGCTCTGACACCATCAGGCAGTAAACACAAATTCTGTAACATCCAGTTACTGATGGAATCATAACACAACAGGAATAAAATAATTTCTGAAATTCTACCTACAGCTATTTGCAAGATCTAGCAAATATCTTGGGAACAATATATTTATGAAAAACAATTTAAACCATGTTCTTAACATCACAAATTGTGTCTCGGTCAGACAGTATATCAATGTGCAGCCTACTGAAACATGGAACTGAGGGAAGCTGAAGATCTTATGCTTACTATAGGTAACCTAGATGTTAATAATGCCAGGAAGAAAAATACTGACCTTGCAAAATGATTTTGATTTTACAGATCCACATGTCAACCTGCTGCTCTTTAAGGACAGTGATACTAGAGCTTAAGATCAGCTTTAAAGTAAAGATTTTGCATGGTTTGTGTTATAAGAAAAGCTTTCAAATGATGTCCCTGACTTGTATTGAAATGACCTTAAGAAAATGCCATAAACAGATGAACACTCGCAATTGATTAAATGTGAAACACTAATTTCTTGTGCTGTTTCTTTTTTTAAAGGATAATAGTTGTCCCTTGTTAATCTTTTGTTAAAATATTAATACTTCATGAAAAGGGCAACATTCCTTCATTCAGAGGAAATGAGCAGTTCGGTGAAATTTTAAAAATCCTGACTAGTTTCCGGGCTGCACAAAAAAAATCTGATTAACTCTTCCCAGGGTAAAACTAATTCATACTCTGCGGTTTTATCCAACTATGCTAATTATGCATGAAAGCATCTTCCTTATTTCATAAACACAATTCTTCTGGTGTATCTTGTACATTTAATATAAATTTTCATTCTTATGCATGCCTTTAAACTTTGCCTTCTCATCTGAAATCAGTTCCTGTGACGGATGTATCAAAACTGTAGTAAGTACTGCAGGTCTCTTCTCCTGACCAATCATAGAGTAGAAGGATGCCACAGGGCACAGATGTTCTGACTACTTCTGGTTTCTGTTGACCTGTTTTTCTCTGGGGTTTGAGTTTGGCTTTTTTAATAGTTTTTCATTTCCAGTCTTTCTGTCCTCATTATGCGAAGTCTGGTTTACCAAATAAAATTACTCTGCAACCTGCTTGGAGGTTTGTGACTGCATGTTCCTGTCTATTCTCACTCGCTCAGCCAGCAAGTTTCTAGCTTCTTTGATTATAGGATGAACAACTTATTCTCTGTGCATACCTCTTATAACTGCACTTCTCTTTCTGTTTCTTCTTTTGTGGAGCTCTAAGAGATAGTACAAGAAACATCACTCACACACTGAATGAACAGAGTACTAGATGTTCTTTGCTGAAAAACAGGATTACAGATTTTTTTTTGCTTCCCTTCTGCTTGTAAGCAACTCTTTTTTGATTCTATTTTGTTTCTTCTTTTTTGCTGCAAGTGTATGCCCAGAAAGGTTGCTGGTGAAGGGTTTCAGTGATACCAGAGGTGAAGTAATTGCTCAAAAGTCTGCTTAGGAATTTCACAGGTAGCAGTTCATCTTTAACACTTTAAAAGCATGTATAATGAATACTTAAGAAATGATTACATTTTTCTATTTAAACCACAATGTTCCATAACGTTTAAAGGGCATTACCAATAAGAGTTTTCTGAATGCCAATTCAATTTTATGTTGTTAAATATTTATTATTTCTTCTAAATGCTTTCTTTGTGTAAGCAACCAGACACTAGTGGACAAAATGAAAAGGATATTGAAAAGAACAAAATCAGTAAAGCTTCCTGAAATTGCCTTTTTCCACTTTGGTTTATATTACTCAGTGCTGCAGTGTTCCATCTTTACATATTCCCCCTTAACTCCTTAGTAAGGTGTCTGCTTATGCAAAAGTTTTCACCATTTAAATGTCAAGAAATTCTCATTCCTATCTTCTCCCTTTTGACTTCAGTAAAGGTGTGCCTGGTTAGAGCTTTCAGGTGAAACACGCTGTTACAGAGATACTTCGGTAAGTCAAATGCTTTTCTCTGGGTTGCTACTGCAGATTTTTGTTTTAAAATACAACAAAGTACCCCAAATGCTTACTGTCTTACTAGTAACTTCCCTGTGACATGGAGAAGTATAAAAAAGGCAGGGGGAGCCATGTGATTGAAATTAAAATTGAACAGTAACAATAACACACATAATTTTGATGTAATTGTCATTGGTGAGACTGAGAGAGAAGGCATATCACAGAAACAGTCGCAGTGTGGCCAGCACTGCATTATCTGAGAATTGTGGCTCACAGTAAGAAGTACCAGTGTATCAGACCAAACATGCTGGCCTGGCACCTTTTTGACAGGCAAGATGTAGGAATATAACCTGTGTTGGAAGTAGCTGCTTTCAGCTAGGGGCAAATCACCGTAGCAATGACAGCACTGAAAAAAAAAATAAATAAATCAGTAAACCAGTAGCAGTTCAAAGTAACTCAAAAGGATTTTTTTTCTTTTTTCTAAGAGAAATGCAGCTTAAAAACATTAACTGCCTGTGGGAACAGGCAGTGGTAAGTCTCAAGATCCATTTTCTTAGCAAGATGTTTAAAGAAACTGGTCACAAACTGGGAAATGGGATTTCCTATCACTGCTCTCTGTTCTACGCATTAAACATATGCTGTGTCCATTGAGAGCTGTCAATGCTTCAGTTTGACTTCATTCTTAGCATCACCAGTTGCTGTGCTTAGTATTTTTGCTGCAATGGAATAATTCAGATTCATTGTTTTAACTGGAATACATGGTGTGTCATTGTGTTCTCATGGACATTCAATTTTTGGTAAATGCCAACAGCCAATATTGAATGATGTCATTAACTGTACTTTTAGAAAATATACAATATGGGAAGCATGAGAAGCATCTTTTATTTCTAATGGCCTTAAAAATTTAGAAGTGTTACATCATTGGCACAACTGAGGGCTTTTTCCTCGTAACAAGGACTTCTCTAACCTCCCATTTCTCTTTTCTGAACAAATAGCTGCCCAAGACGAATGCATTAGCAATGTACAGCACTGAACTGAGTGACAACGTTGCAATCAACTGCCTGAGTTTTCAACCAAGAAAATATTCGTGGTTGAAAATGAAGGAAAAGCATGTTGAAATTTGACAGCTTGTATTTCATGGAATCTCTGTACTTAGCTGAAAGCTGCCAATAGGAGGAGGAAATGGTAATCAGCTTTCATATTCTGGTACACTGAAATTCCATGCAATGAACTCACATAGGAACTAATGATGATTGAAACTACATTTCTATATCTTTCATCTTGTCTTTAATGTCCACAGTGAATTACAATCAGTTAAAAATGTTGATAACTATTGAACAATCTTTATAGACTATTCAGTGCTGATTATTTTTCCCCAACCCATATTATAATTTATTATATAATTTATGAGCTAATGTTGCAATGAATGTTACTACCAGATTTGTGATATTGGTTCATGTGGGATATTGGCTGAATTGATAAAAGATCAGTTACACTTTTCTAATACTTACCATATACTTTCTCTAATGCACTCATTTGGGAATTATCCTTCACAGGTGGATGGCAATTCTGTACTAAGATCATCTCTGGTAAGGTGTCTGTCACACAAATCACATGTCTGGAAAACTGTGCTCTGCCTCTTGAGTGTACACGCAGCCAGGAGTGTGACAAAATGTTGTTGCTGTTTCTTCTCCCTCTCCACCCTTTGTTGTACTTCTGTGCCTCACTCCAGCAGCACAACAAAGAAGTTGGTTTTTGGGAGTGTCAAGGCCACCACAATGGAAATGAACTTTATAGGCTGTTTTGTTCATCAGTGGTTTTGCCATGTCCAAAATCTTTTTTTAAATACTATAAACTCATCAAAATTATTAATGTTCTATATGGTTATGGTGATATCTCACAACTGCAACTGTGAATATTGAAGAATACAATTCATTGTTGGCAGCTTACAAAAGAACCACTGAAAACCGAAGTGCAACACAGTGCAACATATTATATGGAATGCTGATGTATCTCAAGTGTGCTAGTGTTGTCAGCCTGGCATAGTTCACTTTTTTTTCATGGAAATAGTAAATTATTTTTAAGCTATATGATTTGATTTTTTTTTTCCTTTAAAATTAAACTGTTCTTTTGAAAATGCACAAGGATACTTGTTTGCTGTGTGTGACTGGACGAATAAAATGAGCTCTTTTTAGCATCTGAAGAATTTATGTTTTGGCATTTAAAATGTGGTGGTTACTTTAAAAAATATGAAACTTGAAAAGAGAAGAGAAATGAGGACATTTTAAAAAAAATTGCAGTAATTAGTGGCCTCTGTTATTTAGTGAACAGTGTCTGAGTGGAATTACAGTGAGTTACATGCTTCTGATAATTATTATTTGCTGATTAAGACAATATCTTCACAATCAAATGAAAATATAAGGAAACCAAACTGTCCTAGGCTTTGGTGGGTCAGTCATTTATTGCTAAAAGAAGTAAATCACAATTTTAATTTTCACCAAAAGGAAAGATTTTGCAACAAGCCTGACCTGTAGTATTGTGATGTACTCTTTTTATTTTGGTTTTCACTCCTTTAAGAACACCTTACAGTGTGTATTTAATTAAAACACTTTTCACATTTTTCCATTTGTCAGCTACAGTTTAATTGGTATGCATGAGATAATGACATTCCTTGTCACAGTGGATATTGTATATGTCCCCTAAGATTTTTAGAAAGAATTCCTTCAATTAAAATTAGCAGATTTCAAAAATAAACTTTTTAATTTATGTCTTGTTTAAAAGGCATGGTTTTATATTCAGTCCTCATTTTGATATGGAAATGAGTCCACAATTCACACAATGTTTTTGCATTAGAATCAGAAAAGTATAGTACCAGAAGGGTCCACATTTTTTTCATAGATGATAGGATCCCCCTAAACATTTTCTCTATTTTGCACCCCACTAAGAATATAAGTACAGGTAGAGAAGGGTAAATGTACTTTTCAAGTCCATTATCATTTTTCCACGCATCTAAATTTGTGCAAGCATTGTTACTTTTCAGGCAGCAAATAACTGAAATTTTTGCCATACTTCACACTAAATCGATACTGAGATTTCATATGTATTCTGGTAGTTTCCATTAGCTCTGTTGACGCTATGGGACCAAAAAGTAAGACACATACTTCTTCTGAGACACTGTGTTTTATTAAAACAGCTGTGTTAACTGTCAGATGGGAAAGCAGCAGCTATCACTGACAACATAATATTTTTCAGAGGTCTGGTCTCACTGAGACAGTTATTCTGGAAAATAGTATGAGTCTATAGCGGCAATAATGACACTGGGGCTGGCAGGTGACTGTGGCGCAAGCACCATCTCTTTCTATGGCTGACTGTGCCTGCATTAAACAGCAGGATCATTACTTTACACTTCAACAGCTAAGTGAAAAATAGTTTTTTAATTGGCACATAAGCACTATGCCCACGGTACTCTCCTGTCAAGGAGCTAGGAGAAGGAAATGGGGCTGATTTTTTTCTGCTTTCACAGAAATCATCTTGAAAGGCAAAGCGTACTTGTAGATCACTCACATATTAACTATGAGAATGAGACCATGGCAAACGATGCACTGCGTACACCGTCTACCCAGGGTAAATGTGTGAGTTCCTGGCTCCTTACTCACCAATTTTTCAATTTTCAAGTGTTAATTTTCCAGCAGAATGTAGGAGAGTCTTGTTCTTTTGACCAGCAAAGTCCTTTACGCCTCTACTAGGCTCATAACTTCAAGCAGAAGTTTTGTAATACTTTTGCCTAATCTTAAACACAATCCTCTGAATTCCTCTGTCTCTTAAATACCACAACACTGAAATAAACAACCAAATATAGACAAAGAGAAGTTCAGCCAAACTGGTGCAAAATTTAAAACCTCCCAATCAAACCTGCATTTCATACCGTACTTGCATACACTGGTATGACCTAGTTCTGGCTTAATGATTTAGAAAAATGCTATGACATAACATGCACACATTTATGCTAATTAATATATGGAATATGTTTTGTAAAACCCAAAGAATTTAGGGATTTATATTTGTCAATATTTTCCAGCTTTGTGTCTTCCTTTGGAGTTATTTTTTTTTCAATTGTTTCTATATTGTCAGGAAAGCAGCAAACCAAAACCAAAATAGAACAGCCCTGGGAGCAGAGGCTGGAACTAGCTTCTCTGACTTCTCAAGTGAATATTCTGACTTGTAAACCAGAGAGTTATCTTTAGGCCAATTCATCTTTGTTTCTCATAGGCAGTGTGAAATAACTTACATACAAGGGATTAAGATTTTGTATCCTTTTCCTAACAGACAAAAAAAAAAAAAAAAAAGAACTGTGTGGATGTAATGAAAAGGGTTCTTTATTCAAAACAACTTTACTGAAGAATTGTATTATTATTGTTGTTGCTTTTATTTCTGACTGTACTCAGTATTATAGATGAGTACCTTAAATCCTATTACTGCTCTTTGAGACCTCCTGAAACTTTGGCATTAATTATCAGCATAAAAAAACATCCAGAAGTAGAGTAGTAAGGAATTTTTTGTACCTTATCTGTGGCTGCCATAAATAAGGAGAATGCTACCTTAAAAGGGAGCATGTCCTTCCTCTCTCCTGTCCTGGAATTTTCACACAAACAGGCTGCTATCCTGACGGCTCCTCCTGGTTAGAAGTCTATTTTCACCATCTCTTTTCACTAAATGAATGGCATGAGATGTTAATAATTTATTGAGCTGGGAATAGATAGTTTCCAAAGATGGAATCAGTTCTACAGTGTACATGGGCTCTGTGTCTGTCACAGATATGATGCATTCTGTGATTTTAACAAGGAGAAAAAAAAAAAAATTTTTTTTAACCCCTTTTAAACACTGTAGTTCCAGGTGAAGCTTTGAGACATGTTCCATTACATCTGGGCACAATCTGAAGCTAATAGCGAGACCTCCTCAAGGGTTAATAGTTATCAACTTTAACATTTTAGGAAAGGGGCAAAGAAGAAGGCAAAGTCATTAAGTTTATTTGTCAGGGTCTGAGATATCTGGTACAATAGCTTGATCATGCTGATTTTCCTTCCCAGACTGGCTTCCAACATTAGTGTTTATGGGACACTAAGAAGGGGTCCAAACTAAAACCCATTAAAGCCCACTAAAAAGCATCCATGGGCTTTGATTATGTGCTGAAGTTAATAACAACAAAAGCAATCACCTGCTTTGTTGAGCTGTTTTTAAAAACGCTTGAGATGTCTTTATTGCAAATATATGAATGTGGGTAACGTGAACTTTGATTTTTTTACTTTTATTGATAAAACGTGTATGCCTGTATGTGTATTTAGCAAGCTATGGCAGAATAGTTAACATGCAAAGCACTGCAAAGTAGGATGGCACAATGCAAATGCCTGAAGCAATTAAAGAGAAATTTCTGCTTTGTTCTGATCTCTAAAACCGCTGGCAGTTTTTAGCAGGTGGCAGTATAAGAATATATTTAGCGTTGTTCTTCATTCCTGCATTAATGTTGCCACTACTGTATTTTGTTCCATAATAACACTCTAGGACATTCTGCACATTAACAACAATTATGAAAAAATTAAATATATTATTTGACTATTGTAATGATAGGAATATACATTAATCATGTACTGTTGTGCTGTAATGGAAAATACTGAGGTAGCTGGTACAAGTGGGTAGTACCTACAATAGTATGGTGAAGTTTTTTCCACATTCATGGAGCAGAATATCGATGGACATTGAAGAGATTACTTCTTTGCAACATACACATAATTTGATAGTTCTTGAGAATCACCTATATTTGCATTTGAACTGGAAGTTGAATTCTAAAAATCTATAAAGTCAAATTATGCTGTTCTTAAAATCATAAATTCATAAAAACATTAACTTTTATCTACAGTTAGTATAAACTTGCAACATACTAACGTACACATTAGTCTCAAACTTTTTCTTGTTTACTTGTATACTTCCCTAGGCAAATTATTCTGTTATGTAGTTTTATCTTTATTGAGGATTTCTTGTATAATATTTGCATAGAAAAAGTTTACAAAAGTTTACAAAACCTAATAGACTATGTTTGAATAAATCACTTACAGATCTTTGGCATATGCATATGAACACATCACTGCCAGCAATTGTTGGACAGATCTGTAGTCTACTTCTACCATAACTATATCAAGCATTGAGAATTTGTTTAGTTTAAATCATATAAACCTTTTCATCTGCACAGCTTGCAATACGAAGCTGAAATTTTTTGTCATGGAAATCATTGCAGTAGATGGAAATGCCCCAACAATGAAACCTGTGTAATTAATACATATATTCTCACCTTGCTCCCTAAGAGGTTATTGAAAGTCTTTGCAATATAAGAAAATCTATGCCACCTATTGGGAAAATAAATATTTCTCCTTCTTTCTTTATATGTTAGAAAGTCTGACACCAAGAGGTAGAATACTGCTATTCTGGAATAGCAATTATACTATACTCATTTTTAATGAGAATTTATCTGCAGATTTTTGTTCTTTTAACCATTGCGTGTTTTATTCTCTGTCAGTTTTCTGCTGCTGGTTTTCCACCTTTTTTTCGCCAGTAGATTTCATTTCAGCAGTATTACAACTCTGTAAACCTAGCAACAACTAAAACATCAGTGTGTTATCAGCATTATTCTCAGACTAAAGCCAAAACACAGCATTAGACCAGCTACTGGGAAGAAAATGAAGTCTATCCCACCTGAAACCAGGGCATGTATATAGTAGTAGTATTATTGGTGATATTTTCTTTGAAACTGGGCATTCTTTCAAATTAAGTAAGCTGCTGAAATCCTGTCTATTTTTTAGTAGAAATGGCTTTTCTTGTCAGTAGTAATCTGATTGATTTCCATGTGGAGAAGATAGTCTCTGCTAAAAGCTCAAGATGTTAGACAAATTTCATGGTCCAATAAACATAAATTTGACAGATGGAACTTCTTGGCATGGAATCTTGTCAATCTTATGATTCAAAATAGATCAGACATTTGTGTAGATGATATCTTCGGAGCAGCTACCTAGAATGGAATTGACAAATACAGTGAAATTCCATATACTGTTTACCATTTGTAGTCAATGATATGTTTTTTATATTCCTGGATATCTGTGGATAGCACAGCCAGCAGGCAGAATTGCATGCAGCCAATGTAATCGCACCTAGGCCACAGATCACACGAAATGATTTCAGTGTCAGGCTCACAGCTTCAGCAGAGCTCCCTCATAGTTTTCAGACATCCCACTTCTAAAGACTTGGTGATAAAGGACCTATCAGACCACTAGGCATCCTGAAGAGGAGAGAAACAGTAGTAGCCAGAATGTACTTTCATTTGAACCTTACTGGTTTAAAGATACTGGTGATCTTTCCAGTGTCTTCTTGAGATAAACTGAACTTTTACTGTAATAATTGTTGAGTGACTTTCAGTGTAAGTGAATGACTGCAGATGTAACAAGTATGATTAAGCTCCAGAGTATAATCCAAATTGTGTGATTACTTCTGTGGCATTACTTCTATTGACATTTTTGTGCAAGGAGAGTCTGTATCTTTGGACTTCATCCTGAGGTAATTTGTTGCCAGTACGCAAAGATGAAAAAAATTCAAGCTAAGCCATCTGCACTACATTATCAAAAAAATTAGATAGATGTGAAGTCCAGTATAGCCACGGATACTCAGATTTGCCAAGATGTGCAACAGCACTTGCAAAACACTGTAGAATGAGTCAGTCTTAAATTATTGACGTAACGTATTGTTTTCATAAGATTAACATTAAAGAGGATTCAGGTTAATATACTCTGAAAAAACCCTAGAAAACAAAGATAATCTCTTCCAGATTGTCACTAACACTGCACAAACAATTCATATTTTGCAAAGAAAACATCTACATGAGAATATTTGGCAAATTTACATGAAATATTAATTATTTTAAGAGGGGATTGTATATTTGATTATTATAAAATCAAGTTGAAATAACAAATTATTCTTCCTCTTAATTCACATTAATACCATTTATTCATTTTATCATATCTCTACTATGCCATAAAGGTAGCAGTTTGTTATTCAGAAAATTGATATAGCAGGAACAAAAATCCAATAGGGATGATATAAAGCATTTCTATTATATATTGTACCCCCACTATATAGGTATATCATGTTTCTACAGATCCATTAGCTGATATCAAGTAACATGTTTTGTACTGTAAATTACACCAAAGAGGTATTTTCTAATGCATTCAAATTTATGTTTACAGAGAAACAAGCAATTACAAACTCTGTCTGAATCACAAAGAAACCTCAACATCTCCCAAGTCACTCAGAAAACTGCATATTACCAGCAATAACATGGCTGCAGGTACTTTAACTTGACCATGTTTATTCACATAGACACATCTTTGTCTCATATTTAAAAATAACAAACAAAACAACACACTTGACGCTAGAGTGTTTAGTTAAAGGAGCATTCTTTGCTACTACATCTTATGGTATCTTGGTTATATCTCATTCTGACACTATAATTAGAAATTTAGAGGTAGTGATTTTATGTTTTCTATGCTGTGGTAAATGCAAGTAGTAGTTAAGTCAAGGTTTCTGAAGGTATTCAGAAAATTCAAGATGCAAACAGAAATGTAGTAGGATATACAAAACTCATAGAAACTAATCAGGAATTTAATAGGCAGGTACTTTTGAAAATCTCACTGGGTGGATATTTGCATTTTTAGCTGCCCCAAAACACAAAATCCAAGCCTTATAAGCTGTAGAAGAAAATAAGGATATTTATTTAATCTTTTAAATTAATTTAAATAAAATTTATTTTGTTGTTGATGTCTCTGATTCAGATTGTTTTGCTGTTTATGTAGCAGTGCAGCGAGAATCTTCACATGCATTAATGCAATTCAGTGCAATATATTTTTCCTACTGGCTTTTATATGTACTGAAACCGCCAATTTTCTGAATGAGAGACTGCATGACATTGAACAATGCATAGTAAAGAAAACATGTTTTATTCTGGGAATAAACAATTTGTGAGATTTTGGAGGAAAAGTTAGTTGTAGTGGGTTGACCACGGCTGGACACCAGACGCCCACTAAAGCCACTGCATCACTGCCCTCCTCAGCTGGACAGGGGAGAGAAAATGTAAGAAAAGGATTGTGGATTGAGATAAGGATAGGAAAAGATCACTCAACAGTTATCATCATGGGCAAAACAGACTTAACTTGGGGAAGTTAGCTGAATTTATTGCCAATCAAATCAGAGAAATGAGAATCAAATGAGATATAACACCAATTTTTAATACACCTTCCCTCAGCCCTTACTTCTTCCCTGGCTCAGCTTTACTCACAAATTCTCTACCTCCTCCCCACTGCAGGGGGACAGGGAATGGGGGCTGTGGTCAGCTCATCACACATTGTCTCTGCTGCTTCTTCTTACTCACAGGAGGACTCCTCACACTCTACCCCTGCTTCAGCGTGTGGTCCTCCCATGGTCTGCAGTTCTTCAGGAACTGCTCCAGTGTGGGTCCCTTCCATGGAGTGCATCTTTCAGGAACAGACTGATCCATCATGGGTCACTTCTATGGGGTCACAGGTCCTGCCAGCAAACCTGTTCCAGTGTGGGCTTCCCACACTGTCACAGCCTCCTTCAGGCATCCCCCTGCTCTGGTGTGGGGTCCTCCATGGGCTGCAGGTGGAGATCTGCTCCGCCATGGAACTCCGTGGGCTGCAGGGGCACAGCCTGCCCCACCTGCACCACAGGCTGCAGGGGAATCTCTGCTCTGGCATCTGGAGCACCTCCTGCCCTCCTTCTGCACTGACCTGGGTGTCTGCAGGGCTGTTTCTAACACAACCTCTTACTCCTCTCTGGCAACAGTTGCTGTTGTACAGTGGTGGCTTTTTTTCGCTCCTACTTAAACATGTCTACCTTCTTGTTCCTCAGCTCCACCTTGGAGCCGGTAGGCATTGACTCTGTCAGACATAGGAGAAGCTTCTAGCAGCAGCTTGCCGCAGAAGCCAGTGCAATGCCCTCCTGCCCTCCCCACAAAAGAAAAAGCCAATTTTGCCACGCAAACCCTGTACTGTAGTGTACTCTACTTCCAGCATAACAGAACAGTCTTTGGATGTCCCCAATACAAAGTGAAAAAAAGCAATAAAGAAATATGTAGTAAGATTAAAACATGAAAAAACCCCATGTGATAGATTTGGTCATATGGGTACATAGAAGTATAAAACCAAAATCAAGGGAGATTTTACTGGCCATTAAAATTAAACCTCCTTGTTCTGATAATGTATTTTAAAGGTAATTAAAATAAGTTTGATAGTTTGTTTAGTGGTAGTTTGCACTTCAGTGGGAAGTTAAATTTCCTCACAATTGTAAGAGTAGATTTTGTGGATCTCAACAAAATCACCTCAAATGGAAAATTTCTAGGTATTGACAAGTAAAATATTTTATGACTTTTGGCTTATTCCTGGAATGATAAAAAATGACTCCCTGGATGAATGAATGCATGTGCTGCTAAGTAGATGTAATTTGCATCAGTACTGCATCTGCCAGCTCCATTATCAGCCACCCAGTCAGATTATTACCGCCAAGAGTAGCAATTGCTCAGACAGGCAAGTGTGAAGGGCTTGTTACCAGCTGATGATGCTTACATGCACATAAGTAGATAGACTTAAGTCCTCTGATTCTGAGATCCATCACTCTTCTTATCATATGATTTGAATTTCATCTGATCATAATGAGCAGCGCCAGCATGCCAGTTACTACATTCACCATGAGTGAATCTGCAAAAACAAAATGCAAGGTATTTTTTCTCCTGTTCGTATTTAGTCCTCATGCATAATCTCAGATTAAGTATGAACTTCATGGAAACTCATGAGAATCATGTAAAAAATTAAGTTCTGGACTAAAATGGCATGAATACAGCAGCGATGAAAGCAACTTCTGTAGAGGAGGCCTCATAAGCAACTGTTATCTTAATCCAATTTAGACATTACTGACCCAAAGGAAAACAAAATCCCTGTGTAATTACAGTGAGGGATAGAAATTATCTGATATGTGTTCATCACTGTTACAAGTTCCAAGCAAAAAGGGGCTGAGAGTGATCATGGGATGGGTTATAGTTGCAATTAGCATTTCAGAGAGGATATTCTAGGTTGAGATACTGGTAAAGCTTAAAATATATTTGAATGTGAGCATAAATAATAGCACAAATTGATACATTGCTAAGAAAAATATAACTTGCTCTCGCTAGAAGAGTTTTCTTACCATAAACCAAGCCCACTAATCCAATTTATGCAGTATTTTTTTTTACTGATTTAAATTTAAATACAAATTGCCAAGTCTGGATGCTTGAGGTTGTTTCCTATGGTACAAGAAATCAGTTTATATATACTGTCGGATGAGTCTTCCTTCTGGAGGAATTCTCAAGACACATATATGCAATTTCTTGCTGTAAGCTAGAGTTTCCTTAAAGCTGCCTATGTTATACCACGAACCATTATAGTCCGTACGCAGACTGCAGGCATGTGTGGTTTTCCTCAGTGGCCTAACGCAGCTGCATGCTGAGTTGTGTCAGGGCAGCAGAAAGAGAATTTCTGCTGGAAAATACTGAATACGTTTGTGCCCTAAATCTGTAAGTACTTAATGTTTGAGAAGTTTGCATGTGGCTGAACCACTGTCCATCATATTTGAAAAATCATGGCAGTCAGGTAAAGTTCCTGATGACTGAAAAAGGGTAATATAACCCCATTTTCAAGAAGGGGAAAATCATAGAATCATAGAAAAGTTAGGGTTGGAAAGGACCTCAAGATCATCGAGTTCCAACCCCCCCGCCATGGGCAGGGACACCTCCCAGTAAACCATGCCATCCAAGGTTCTGTCCAACCTGGCCTTGAACACCGCCAGAGATGGAGCGTTCACAACTTGCCCTGGACAACCCATTGCAGGGCCTCACCACCCTCACAGTAAAGAATTTCTTCCTCAAATCCAATCTAAACTTCCCCTGTTTAAGCTAAAACCCATTACCCCTTGTCCTCTCACCACAATCCCTAATGAAGAGTCCCTCCCCAGCATCCCTATAGGTCTCCTTCAGATACTGGAAGGCTGCTATGAGGTCTCCATGCAGCCTTCTCTTCTCCAGGCTGAACAGACCCAATTTTCTCAGCCTATCTTCATACAGGAGGTGCTCCAGTCCCCTGATCATCCTCGTGGCCCTCCTCTGCACTTGTTCCAACAGTTCCATGTCCTTTTTATGTTGAGGACACCAGAACTGCACACAACACTCCAAGTGAGGTCTCACGAGAGCAGAGTAAAGGGGCAGGATCACCTCCCTCGACCTACTGGTCACACTCCTTTTGATGCAGCCCAGCATACGGTTGGCTTTCTGGGCTGCAAGCGCAGACTAAAGCCGGCTCATGTTCCTTTTTTCATCAACCCACACCCCCAAGTCCTTCTCTGCAGGGCTGCTCTGAATCTCCTCCCTGCCCAACCTGTAGCTGTGCCTGGCATTGCTCTGACCCAGGTGTAGGACTTTGCACTTAGCATGGTTAAACTTCATCAGGTTGGCATCAGCCCTTCTCAAAAGCTTGTCAAGGTCCCTCTGGATGGCATTCCTTCCCTCCAACTTATCAACCGAACCACACAGCTTGGTGTCATCAGCAAACTTGCTGAGGGCACACTCAATCCCACTGTCCATGTCACCCACAAAGATGTTGAACAAGACCGGTCCCAACACCGATCCCTGGGGGACACCACTCGTTACTGGTCTCCAGCTGGACACTGAGCCACTGAGCACTACTCTTTGCATGCGCCCATCCAGCCAGTTCTTTATCCACCGAGTGGTCCACCTATCAAATTGATGTCTCTCCAACTTAGAGAGAAGGATGTCATGGGAGACAGTGTCAAAGGCTTTACACAAGTCCACGTAGATGACATCAACTGCTCTGCCCCTGTCCATCAGTTCCGTAGCCCCTTCATAGAAGGTCACCAGATTGGTCAGGCAGGATTTCGCCTTAGTGAAGCCATGCTGGCTGTCACCAAGCACCTTGTTGGTTTTCATGTGCCTTAGCATGCCTTCCAGGAGAATCCGCTCCAAGATTTTGCCAGGCACAGAGGTGAGACTGACTGGTCTGTAATTCCCTGGGTCATCCATTTCCCCCTTCTTAAAAATGGGGGTTATATTTCCCTTTTTCCAGTCATCGGGAACTTCACCTGACTGCCATGATTTTTCAAAGATGATGGACAGTGGCTTAGCAACTTCATTTGCCAGCTCCTTCAGGACCCGCGGAGGGATTTCATCCGGTCCCATGGACTTGTATACATTCAGTTTCCTAAGGTGGTCCCGATCAAGATCCTCCCCCACAGTGGGCCCAGGGTCTCCACCCTCACCGTCCCCCCGTCTGCCTTCCAAGAGTTGGGTGGTGTGGTCAGAGCATTTGCCCGTGAAGACTGAGGCAAAGAAGTCATTAAGAACCTCAGCCTTCTCTAAGTCCAGGGTAGCCAGTTCTCCCGATAGCTTCTGGAGAGGACCCACATTGTCCCTAACCTGTCTTTTATTTGCAATGTACCTATAAAATCCCTTCCTGTTACCCTTCACATCCCTAGCCAAGTTTAATTCTAAGTGGGCCTTAGCTTTCCTAACCTGGTCCCTAGCTTCCCAGAAAACATCCCTGTATTCTTCCCAGGTCGCCTGACCTTGCTTCCACCTTTTATAAGCCTCTTTTTTCCTTTGAATTTTGTTCAGCAGCTCCTTATCCATCCAAGGAGGTCTCCTGGCCCTCCTGCTAAACTTCCTTCTAGTTAGGATGCATCGCTCCTGAGCTTGCAGCAGGTGATCCTTGAATATCAACCAACAGTCTTGGGCCCCCCTGCCCTCTAGGGCTGTATCCCATGGAACCTTACTGAGCAGGTTCCTGAAGAGGCCAAAGCCTGCTCTCTTGAAGTCCAGGGCAGTGAGCTTGCTGCAAGCTCTTCTCACTGTCCTGAGGATCTCAAACTCGACCATCTCATGATCGCTGCAATCAAGGCTGCCCTGGAGCATCACATTCCCAACCAGCCCTTCCCTGTTGGTGAGGACGAGGTCAAGCATGACACGTCTCCTTGTCGGCTCCTCTATTACTTGCAGAAGGAAGTTGTCTTCCACACAATCAAGGAACCTTCTGGATTGCTTGTGCCAGGCCGTACCATCCCTCCAACAGATATCAGGGTGGTTGAAGTCCCCCATGAGAACAAGGGCCTGCAAGCGTGAGGCTGCTCCTATCTGCCTATGGAGCATCCCCTTGGTCAGGCGGTCTGTAACAGATCCCCACAATAATGTCACCCATCACTGTTCTCCCTTTAACCCTGACCCACAAATTCTCTGTCGACTGCTCACCTATCCCCAGACAGAGTTCCATACTCTCTAGCCTATCCCTAACATACATAGCAACTCCCCATCCCCGTCTGCCGGCCTGTCTTTCCTAAAGAACCTGTAACCTTCCATTCCAACACACCAGTCATAGGTGCCATCCCACCATGTTTCTGTGATGCCTATGATATCATACCCCCATAGATGTGCACACATCTCTAATTCCTCTTGATGTTCCCCATACTACGGGCATTTGTGCAGAGGCATTTGAGCCGAGATCCCATTGAATGCGGCTCATTGGCTGGAGCAGCTGGAATATCTCTACATTGCTCCGAACGTTTACTGTAGGTGCTACCAACCGACTGGGTGTGTTGGGATGGAATGATGCCCCCCTCCCCCAACACATCTAGTTTACAGCATGCTTGACCAGTCTGGCAAGCCTCCTACCAAATCCACTCTTCCCCTTCTTTGTCAGACCAGCTCCACCAGCCCCCAGTAGATCTGGCCTACTATATTGAGTCCCATGTTCAAGGTACCCAAAGCCCTGACTATAGCACCACCCTTCTAACCATTTATTAACCTGCCCAATCCTCCTAGCCTTTTCAAGGTCCTGCCCTGTATCCTGGAGAATTGACGAAAAGACAATCTGAGCTCCAGAGCCCCTAACCACCTCTCCCAGAGCCCTGTAGTCCTTCTTTATGGTCTCCGGGCTACTGCTATCTATATCAGTAGCACCCACATGTATAACCAGGAGTGGGTAATAGTCAGTGGGACCGACTAGAGCAGGCAGCTTCTCGGCCACATCCCTGATCCGAGCCCCTGGTAGGCAACACACCTCCCTTGAGCCTGTGTCAGGCTGGCAGATGGGTGCCTCTGTGCCTTTCAGATTAGAGTCCCCGACTACTACGGCCCGTTGCTTTTTCCTGGCAGCACCAGTAGTGACCTTCTTTACCAGTGCACCAGCTGGTTGTTTCTGGTGGGAGCGCTGTTGCTCATCAGCCCCTTGCAGGACAGCAATGCAGTTCTGGGTGGGGACAGCAGATGTAGGCGGAAGCCCCTTGCTTTTAATTACCCTCTTCCTCCTTTTCTTGTTGTTTTTTTCTGTTACCTTTTCCCAGCTTCCTGGGTTAGCAGCCTCCTTTCCTGAATGGGCAACAGTAGACACTCGAGGCCCCGGAACAGTTTGGTCCCGGAGCAAGCAGTGCCGCTCCCCCTCAGCTTCCCTGACACCTTTCAGCCTGGTAACAGCTTCCTGCAGTTCAGCCACCTGCTGCAGGAGGACCTCCACCAGGGAGCACAGAGTGCAGCCCTGCCCATTGCTCACCCTTCCCTTAGGACAGCAATGCAGGCACTCTCTACACCCCGAGCTCTGCACTGCAGCCTCCCTTCCCATCGGCTCCGTTTGGGTGGCTACGCTGGCCACCGCTGGCGCAACCAGAGCAGAGCTCCCAGACCCAGGCTTGCCCGTACAGCGAGTGTTCACCATCCCGCTCACCACCCCACTCGCCTGCCCACACAAACTGCCTCGAGCCCGCCCTGTTCGCTGCGCTCCGGGTAGCTCTCGCTCCCTGGGGCAGGTTTTTAACCAGTCAGCTCTGCCGCTGGTCCTCCTGGCGCCGCCCCCTCTGAGTCAGCCTCTCGCCTCCGCGGAGCTGCAGGCTCCCGGGCAGGCCTTGTCGAGGACTTGAGGCTGCCTCGGGGCAAGTTGCTGCTCCGAGGTGAAGCTCGTAGACGCTGAGCCTCCCCCCCGATCAGGCGCTGCAGGCCTCCACTCGCAAGACAGTCACCTCAACAATGGATGACCCAGGGAATTACGGACCAGTCAGTCTCACCTTTGTGCCTGGCAAAATCTTGGAGAAGATTCTTCTAGAAGGCATGCTAAGGCACATGAAAACCAACAAGGTGTTTGGTGACTGCCAGCATGGCTTCATGTCGTGGTTTAAGTCTATAAACTCACACAGTTGCTCTCTCACTCACTCCCCACTCTTTCTTCCCTCTGCTCCTGGAGGGATGGGAAGGAGATTCGAAAGAATGCAACTCCCACAGGTTGACATAAGAACAGTTTAGTAACTAAGGTATAACACAAACCTCTGCTGCTACCAATAATAATAATAGTGACAAGAGAAATACAAGGAAAAAGAATACAATTGCTCACCACCCAATATCAAGCCTGAGCAAGAAGTGCACCCCCCACCGTGCACCCCCACCACACTTCCAGGTCTCTGCTCTCCGTCTCTACATCCTGGACATGACGTGCTCTGGTATGGAATAACCTCTTTGGTTAGTCTGGGTCAGGTGTCCTGTCTCTGCTTCCTCCCGGCTTCCCCTCCTCCCTGGCAGAGCATGAGACTCACAAAGTCCTTGGCCAGCCTAAACATCACCAAGCAGTAACTGAAAACACTGGTGTTATCAGCGCTGTTCCCAGGCCCAAAATCAAAAACACAGCGCTGCAGCAGCTACTATGAAGGAGAAAAAATGACTGCTACTGCTGAACCCAGGACACTTCACTAAGAGGAAATCCTGCCTGACCAATCTGGTGGCCTTCTATGATGGGGCTACGGAACTGATGGACAGAGGTAGAGCAGTTGATGGCAACTACCTGGACTTGTGCAAAGCGTTCAACACTGTCTCCCATGACATCCTTCTCTCTAAGTTGGAGAGACATCAATTTGATAGGTGGACCACTCGGTGGATAAAGAACTGGCTGGATGGCCGCACGCAAAGAATTGTGCTCAATGGCTCAGTGTCCAGCTGGAGACCAGTAACGAGTGGTGTCCCTCAGGGATCGGTGTTGGGAACGGTCTTGTTCAATATCTTTGTTAGTGACATGGACAGTAGGATTCAGTGCACCCTCCACAAGTTTGCCGATGACACCAAGCTGTGTAGTTCGGTTGATATGCTGGAGGGAAGGAATGCCATTCAGTGGGACCTTGACATGCTTGTGAGGTGGCCAATGGCAATCTTATGAAGATTAACCATGCCAAGTGCAAGGTCCTACACTTGGGTGGGAGTAATCCCAGGCACAGCTACAGGTTGGGCAGGGAAGAGATTGAGAGCAGCCCTGCTGGAGAAGGACTGGGGTTTTTTTTAAAATGAGAAAATGAACATGAGCCGGCTTCAGTGTGCGCTTGCAGCCCAGAAAGCCAACCGTATCCTGGGCTGCATCAAAAGGAGTGTGACCAGCAGGTCGAGGGAGGTGATCCTGCCCCTTTACTCTGCTCTCGTGAGACCTCACTTGGAGTATTGTGTGCAGTTCTGGTGTCCTCAACATAAAAAGGACATGGAACTGTTGGAACAAGTGCAGAGGAGGGCCACGAGGATGATCAGGGGACTGGAGCACCTCCCATATGAAGATAGGCTGAGAAAATTGGGTCTGTTCAGCGTGGAGAAGAGAAGGCTGCATGGAGACCTCATAGCAGCCTTCCATTACCTGAAGGGGGCCTATAGGGATGCTGGGGAGGGACTCTTCATTAGGGACTGTAGTGAGAGGACAAGGGGTAATGGGTTTAAACTTAAACGGGGGAAGTTTAGATTGGATTTGAGGAAGAAATTCTTTACTGTGAGGGTGGTGAGGCCCTGCAATGGGTTGCCCAAGGAAGTTGTGAATGCTTCATCCCTGGCGGCGTTCAAGGTGGGGTTGGACATAGCCTTGGATGGCATGGTTTAGTGGGAGGTGTCCCTGCCCATGGCAGGGGGGCTGGAACTAGATGATCTTGAGGTCCTTTCCAACCCTAACTATTCTATGATTCTATGACTTCATAGCAGCCTTCCAGTATTTGAAGGTGGCTTATAAGGATGTTGGGGTGGGACTCTTCATGAGGGACTGTAGTGGTAGGACAAGGGGTAACGGGTTAAAACTTAAGCAGGAGAAGTTTAGACTGGATATAAGGAAGAAGTTTTTCACTGTTCGGGTGGTGAGGCACTGGGATGGATTTCTCAGGGAAGTTGTGAATGCTCCATCGCTGGCGGTGTTCAAGGCTAGGTTGCACAGAGCCTTGGGTGACATGGCTTAGTGTGAGGTGTTCCTGCCCATGGCAGGGGGGTTGGAACTTTATGATCTTAAGGTCCTTTCCAACCCTAACTATTCTATGATTCTATAAGTATTGGGGATCATATTATCAATGGCAAAACTTCTTTCCATGAAGAGATTCCTATGGATCAGGATGAACTGTTGGTGACAGAGACAAATATCTCAAGATTAAAAATAAAGTACTTGGAAGCAGTGATGGAGTTTCAAATCCCCTAGTATAGGCAGTGCAGTATGTTCTACGTCCATTATCTGATTACAGGACTATTGAATGTCATAGAAGTATTTTCTCTCGGTCTCTTCTCTTGACTTGTTGCATTCTGCATAGGATATCCACTATTCTTCTGGATCATATTACGGTAATGGATAGAGATTTGAAATAATCTAGCAGAGAAACATCTTGAACTAGAAAATCCACTAATAGTACTCCTAACCATTTAGTGGTAGGAGATTCCCTTTCAGCTTCTTAGTGAAAAATAGAGATTTGGTTTTCTTTTTTCTTTTGTAGTTTTGATCATAACCATGAGAGATTTTAATAACACTTTATTTCAGTAAAGTAGATACGTTATCTTCTGAAAGCTCACTTTAAAAGCCCCTTGGTTCACCTAGTCTCAAAAAAACAATGGATATGAAGAAGCATTTTTTATTCAGTCTGGGATTTCTTTGGTCTCTGACATTTTGTGTTAAGTGAAATTGCACTTTCAAGGTTTCAAGAACGGAGATATCTAGAGTCCAATAGCCCAATAATTTCACTCTTTGTTGCTTTGTTTCTATCTCAAATTTCTAAGAATTTCTGAACGTTCTTCTCCAAAAATCGCAGAAAGGAAAGGAGAGAAACGGAAACATGCTTCTCTTCAGACAAATGGGGAAACCTGTTGCAAGTATCCAAAAGTAAAAACTTTTGCCTAGCTCCATCCATTCCTCCACCCATTGCAAGGTGAAGTATATTTACCTCTTCAGCTACTCAAGAAAAGGAATGTTATCAATTTCATATGGGCACATTTGTCTATTCTAAACATAAAAGAAGAAGAAATTACCTTTACAAAGCTGCCAAAATGCTACCTTCTCAGGGACAATTTTGACCACCTGATTCCTGACGTTCACAGATGTGATATTGCATTCGCTTGATTTCCAAGAGTGTTAAAAAGATCATTGCTCCAGACTCATCAGCTGCTGAGGAGACTTAGCGATGAAATAAAACTTGCTAATTGCAGCTGAAACCTGAAACAGACGTCTCTGTGACAATTTGGCTTCTAAATTTTGTTAAGCCTGTCTAGGCCTGTATTTAAGTTGCAGGATTCAATCCAATACTCCATGCTCACAGCCTGCAGTATTATCTTCTGCATATAGTTTCTATAATTGTCCTTTCTTTGAGAAGGGGTTGCACTGGAGACCTTCTAAGGTCCCTCCCAGCCTGAATTATCCTATGACCTTGTGGGTATGAAGTCTATTTGCCCTTTGCAACGGTGCAAATTTCTTCATTGGTGCTGGGTTCCAGCATTTTGGTCTTGCTACATAGACACCTGCATACAGATTGTTAATGAAAAAAGAAGTTATAATTCAGGAGATTCTGAATGGGGTAATGCTCAGTGCCCTAAATCAGTTCACTGCATCTTCTGTGCAGGGGCTAGCTGAGAAATTACCGGTGCACAATGTAGGTATGCACATTGCCATAAGCCCTTAAAAACTGTCTGCACTACAACTATAAATTCCATATATGTTGCTGCAGTCTGTAAAGAGTGCAACTTTTATCTTCAAGTAGCTAATATACATACATTAGTAATTTATCTTCAGAGCTGAAAGCTTGGTCAGCAGGACCATTGTAATACAATACATTTAGGCTTGAAAGTATTAGCTCTGAAAAGCAGGATGATTTTCTGCAGATTGCAACAGTTTACCTCCTCTGTAACATAGGGACAAAGAGCACTTTACGCTTTCTGTAAGGAATGCTGGTTCTATTGTAAACAGCTTTCACCTGAGGAACCCTTCTTCACTCCGATCACCAAGAGTGTTCTTTGGAGATATTTTAAGATTTTTATTCGTATATAACAAATTCAGTGTGTCATACATTCAAAATTAGTGATATTTAGCAGCAATAAATATTTCAAGAGGAAGAGTTTTGTATTTGCAACAGGGAGATAAGACTCTTAAGTTTCTTTAGTAAAGACCAGTAAAGTTCAGTTTTGTCTCTCCGCTTGCCCACTCTCAAAATTAGAGAACTGTGAGAACAGACTATGGTGTAGACTATGTTTGACCTGACTGGCATGAAGAAAGCTGTGAATAAGGAAATGCATTTTTATATCAGCATATTCTTACACAAGGAAGATTAAAGCATTACTTTCTTGCTAATTTCTAAATTACACGGATAAAATACATCTTTTCAAGGCTGTAGCTGCATTTCTGAAGCTCTCTGTTCATAAAACATCTTGTCAGCTCTGCAGCAAATGTCAGTCTCAAAAATAGATTATAAGGAAAAGGATTAATTGCACTGAAGTTTATGTATGAACAGGTCACTGTAATACCTAAAATGGTATGTATATCTCTCACAGTCATGGTTTAACCCCAGCCAGGAACTAGCACCGTGCAGCTGCTCACTCACTCCCCCCACTCCCAGTTAGAAGTGGGATGGGGAGGAGAACTGAAAAGAGGTAAATACAAAATACACCACCATACCAGCTACCAGGAAGAAAATTTACTCTATCTCAGCTGTAACCAGGAGACTCATTTAAATTTTATCATTAAAAGAATAAAAGAAAAAATAAATCTTAAGCACTGGACCACAAAGTAGAATTTAATTTTGGAATAAAATTCATAGGAAAAATACACCAGATCTCTTGAAGCAGTAAGCTTGATCAGGAATGGGTAATCTTCAGATTTTGTGGTAACAAAGGAAACTTTAAATCTGAACCAGGCTGTGAAATGGGTGTTGTGGATTGGTCTATATCAGACTATCATGGTCTGATAGTTTTGCTAGGTAGAGATTTGAACATTAGCAGAATATTCCTTAAACTCAGATCTATTTATAGATTAAAGCTTCAAAAAAAAAAAAATTCATATGACCATATTGCTTTCTTCTGACTCAGTAATGCAATAGTCTGAGATGTTATTATTCTGAGAATAAGTATTAAGATCAGAGACTCCCTGGGTGAACATGTTTCCAACATCCCCTTGCAAAGCAGGGTCATGCTCACATGTCTTTTGTCATTCCAGAAACCAAAGGGATGGAGCATGTGCCAGGCACAGACAGGGTGAAACAAGGCGTGGCAATTGCTTAGCTTGTCACTTCATTGGCATCATCTGCATCCCGGTGGAAGGAGGTATGGAAATTGTAGAAGTGTCCAAAGAAAGAAGCTATGCTTTAGCTCAGCTGACACATTCACCAAGCAATGTGGCTTGTGCCACATGGCAAATGTGTGGATAGGAATGGAAACTTATCACCACCCATATGGATTAGTTTATAAAAGAAACATTTCAACATGGGGAAAAAGTCTTTTTGGTAACAAGACCATACTTTGAGCATGATTACCTGCATAGGAAAATATTGTGGTATGAGATTTGCATAGGGACATTGGGGAGGATTGAATTCCAGTACAAGGTGAATAATACAGCTTCTTTGTTTTCCACAGAAACTACAGCCCAAAAGATTACTACCCCTGAGTGAGCGGAACCAAAATGTATGAGACAAGATATAACCCAAGAGAAAACATATATTTCAGGAACATGCCTTCCTGCTACAAAGGGATGAAATATTTTTATGGGTATAGCTGGTATTGCACTTCTTGCCACTACAGAGAAAGTTTATATTTCAGAGATTTTTCAAAGACAAATAGCAAGAACATGTAAATAAAATATAACTTGTTTACCTCTGTACTGGATTTTTTCTTTGGTAGGTCCTGTCTTTTGCTTTAACGAAATGACAGGCCATCACAAGAGAAAGTTATGTTTTTCAGAGTTTCATTTTTTCCTTCTTTCATATTTCATATGTCATTTTAAATGGTGGAAACCTTTTTCTTTCTTATTGATCTCATAGATTTTTTTTTTTTTTGGAAGTGGAGAGGTTTGTAACAAAACATGCTAGAAGGGCTTATGCGCCAGCAGTCTTTATTGAGCTCTCCTTTTGCTGTGGAAAGAGAATAGTAAGAAAATGAATACAGGTGAAATATACATGTTCAAAAGCGCGTAAGAAATCTGAGTTCTGCAAGTTTCTACAATTCTAAGTTCTTTCCTGGCTTGTGAGTACCATCATCCTTTCCTCCACCTGCTAAAATATTGAAGAAATCCCTCTCAGCTCTTCCCTCTCATCCTGGCTGCTGCTAGCATAGTGGCATGGGCTTTGCTAGCGTGTGCTTGCCCAGCAGGCAGCGATATTTGTGTGCTGCTCCCAGGAGGGATGGCTTCTTTGCCTGCATTTGCAATGCTCAGCAGCTCCCAGGCAGCAAGGGAGGGGAAATGATCTGATCAAACTCAGTTTCAGGGCTGACCAGAGGGTCTGCGGTAACCGCAGCAAAGGCTGGCACATCCAAGCAACTGCAGAGGCTGGGGAGTTGTTTGTCTGAGATCTTATGAAGACAGATTTCTTCCCACTTAATTTACATTTAGACAATTATCCTCACAACTGGAAGTGGTGAGAAGTATGCTTTGCAATGAAAGCCTGACCTTTGCAGAGGTGATGACATTTGCCAAAGGGAAGATGCCTTTTTCTTAATGTGTAACTATTTTTCAAGCCATAATCACAGTGTACTTAATATTGTCTGTAGTTTGTAGGTGAGAGATAAAAAAGAAATGAAGGGGAAAGCAACTATGCTTTTAAACATGCATACAGATTTGAACAGTAGTGCTGTATCTGTAGCTGGATTTAGGAATTAAAATTGGAGAGGGTCTCTGAAGTCATTAAGATAAATCTGCTCCCGTCACACACATTTTACTTTGCATTAGCACAGTAGCATCTTGCTTACAAATAAGCAGTAACACATACACTTGCAGTAACTCTCTCTGTTGATCAGAGATGTATATTATACATTCTTCTCATCATGTATATATTGACTAATGGAGATGCACTGTGCTGTAGAACTTTATTAAGGGTTTATTTTTCAAATAAAAATATTATTCAACAGACATCCAAATTGACTGAAAAGTATTGAATTAATAAATACTTACCTGTGAAAATATCATTTTTTCAGATGGTGCGAACAGATCTAAGTTCATCAAAGCCAAAGGGTCTAAATTGACATTCACCAATGTACATCTCAAACGATTTTAAGACTTTAGAAATTTAGTTAAACCCTGAGCATTGCCGATTTCTTTCATTTTCTTTCAGGTTACCCCTCCACAGTCTTTACAATAAGGTGTAATATTAACTTGTATACTGTAATGACAGCCAGAAATTAATTTTATGTTTATCCTGTTGATTAGAAACATCATACTTAAACTGGACTTCTTCTCATGCTTACTGTCTTGCTTTTCCTCTTGCCTGCTATGCTCACACATTCTTGACCAGCTGCAATAGTTCTGCCTGTATCTTGGCTTCAAACTGTGCTGCTAAAGTTGTCTGTGGAGGCTAGTGGTGACAGATCCTGTGGGATTCATACAGTTTTACAGAAGAAGATAAAAATAAGATGGGTTTTGCAGCTGAAGTATTAAGCATTTTCTCCCAGTCAGATCCATTTTAAAACCTCTTCAATGATGTTGCTCATTATTACACCCGGGTACAATTGTGCAGGTAATTTTGGGGCAGAAGGTAGCAGCAGTAGTGAAACAGGTTAACTGGTATTGTTTATTTGCTCATATTTATTTATGAACAAACAGCATCTAACTCTGGCAGGATTTGAGCTCCACCGTTTTCCTGGATGTGCTGGTTTTAGGCTTCAGGCAAAAAGAAGGAATTCATTATTCTCAAGTTATATTTCCTCAGCTGTAGGTCGTGGACAGACACCTATGATCAGTCCATTTGATCACCAGTGCTTTCAGCACACTTCCCATTAAAAGCTGAGCTCCTAGACCATCTTGGATGTGCCATGCAGTTGCTTTCCCATTTGTTTTGGATAATGTCCGAAGCATCATCATAAGAAACTGCTCCTTTGCTCTGATAAAGCTTGTGCAAAAACTCACAGCTTTGATACTGTTTTCTCTGGTGCCTAACATATGGTTGGCAACCATGGAAAAATGAAAACTGTTATATATATGAATGCATTTAATGTGATTTCTAATGTCTATTTGAGGAAATGTCCTATCTAACTTCCAGCTATTAAAAATCCCTGCTCCTATTCAACCATAGTGTTAAAAGCTACAGTTTGATAGTGTTTGTCTTAAGGTATTTCAGGTATTCTCATCTTCTATCCTTACAATTGTTAGTGGTTTTGAACCCACACATCCAAGCCAAGTATTTTCCCTGACCCAGCTGTGTTGCTGCAGCTTCAGTGGCAGTACTGTGATGAGAATAAGGGATCGACAACTAAGCTAGTACGCTGCTGAATTAAGGGTACATAGAAATGCAGCTTCAATTCCCCAAATAACCAGTGACAAGGATGAAGAACCTTCCAATGTCTCCAAAGTGAGTTATTCTATTTTACTTAGGAGTTAAAGTTGTCACTTGGGCAAACAGGATCTTTCTTCAGGAGCATAAGGGCACTATGTCTCGTCCTTGACTACATATAAGCACTGTGGATGCTTCCTTGAGAAGGGCAGGTTTGCTGGATTCTTGAAATTGCAGTGCAAGTGGATGGATCCTAATTTTGTTTCTTTCTGTTATTAAAGTGCTTTCCTCTCTGCTGCATCTCAAACTGTCTGAAGAGAATCACAGAATGAAAGCAGCTACTGAGTAAAGCTGGAAAGCCTGAGCAAATCTTGTCCATGGAGGGAAACAAAGATCCTTCCAAGTAGCATCTTGAATTGTGGAAGTGCTGAAAAATCTCAGAACCCTGATTTGTTGCTTTCCTTCTGAAACGTCAGAAATCGATGGGGCCACATTTTTCTGAGGCTTTCTCTAGCAAAGAAATTGTGCCATCTGTTCCTGGAAGCAAACATATACATCATCATAGTTCTTTGTTTCATAATACAGCCTCATTGCAGTTATTCAAAGGGTATTTTGGAAATGTTAATATTATAGCATCCATTATCTCTCCACTTGCTGTAAGAGAATACAACAGTAGTATATGGCCTACTTATATTTGTGCTCAAGACCTGCTGCTGGTTAGAATAATGTGCAGAGACCCAGCACCATAATCCTCGATTTTGTAACTTTTTAACATTTGTGTCTTGTCTTCTCATTCTAATTGAATAGGGTTCTTCTCTTCATGTCCAGAATCTTGGTATTTGAATGTTTCTCCTAACACAAAACTACTGACATATTTCTGTTTACAACCTGCCTTGAAACAAGAATCATATGAATAATATATTCGTATGTGCTTTTCTGTTTCCTAGACGAGTTCCAGCTTGTAAAGCGCATACAAATATGATGAAAATTGAAATAAGATTCAAATATTAATTCTTGTATTTGATACTTAGACCTCTTGTGAAAGAAAATATATGAATATGCATATACGAGATAATTTACTACTTATCATCTTTTTGACAGTCTCAGCTCCTTACATAGAAGCACTTGCATGCTTCCTTTTTTTGCAAAAATCGCAAATTAATTGCTAATTAAATAAATGAGGTGAAAAATGTAGTAAACCAAGCTAAATATTCAAGCAAAACAAATAAAAATCCTTTTTTCTCATAGAGAGATGCATTAATTTTTGTATTACTCTTCGGTAGGAGAAGATGTGAATACTATTACTCCAGGCACTGAAAATAGACATTCCACAATGATAGAAATAGTATTGCAAAGGAAGAAAGAAGAAATTTTCTTGTTGAAAGGACCTGATAAGGACTGGAGAGAGTCTTTTCTTCCTTCGTGTTGCCTATTATTTTGCTCCTATAGTCAGTGGGATGAAGAAAAAGTGAGTTATGTGAAGCTACCAATAACTAAGTTGTCTGGAACTGGTGAGCTAGTACGTCAAAAGATAAAATAACCATAAACTATAATGCATTCCACTCCAAACTCCTTACATTGTACTTGTAATGCAGAGCAAGAATGTTGTTAAATAAAATAGGTTTGCTTGAATAAATTTAATTAGTGTGCATGCAGTATGCTATTGCTCATTTTCAGAACTTTCACGTCTAACTATGTAGCCATTTAATTTTTGTTGTTAGAGGGTTTTTTCCTTTAAATTTCCACTGTCCACCATAATCCCCAGCTTTTGATGCTGCGTTTATAAAGAACGGCCACTAGAGTGCTGCAGGCATCCATTAAAGCTGCAGTTGTGTACATTTTCTCTCAGTTTTACAGTTTCAGGTGTACTTCTAATATATTTATCATGCATATGTTTTTTAAAAAGCAGATTTTCACACTAACTATGTAACTAAAATCCTTTAGGATGACTATATGTGCAAGCAAGCTTAGAGTTGACATCTTTGTGTGTATGGAAATGAAGGGTATGACTGCATATGCGGTAGTCTACAATTGCATAAGGGATATTAGAGGATAGATAGTTACATTATATATCATTTTCTTTTAAAGGGTTACCAAGTAAGCACTGTTAAATACCCATTTTCTTGTTCAAGCATTCTGTAACATTATTGGTATAACTATACTGTGAGTGCTTGTATAACTAAGTTATCCTCAGGTCTACTGCCCATTTCTGAATTAATGCCAATGGAAGGTGCAGACAAAACTTGTTTCTGAGACTTGTATGAGTGATAATATGGAAACCATCATAGAGATCTCAGTCTTTAAACAAAGTTTTGGCCAAATTTGTCAAGCAGAACCAGTCCAACAAGGAGTCACAGTTTTCTGCTCCAAAAGGGATATACTCAAGTTTGCTGAGATAAGCCTTGACTCCAGTAAGAGCCACTCACCCCTTGGTGACTTAGCGCCATACTTGTTCCTCCCTGTCAGTAATTAGTCCCTTTTATAGCAGCAGTTGTAAAAGTAGTAGCCTGACTGGCAGAGACAATATGAGACCCTCTGCTAGAGCCTATTAAGTTTTGAGGGGAAGCCAAGAGCCATCTCACGTTTCTGTGGTTTCAAGGTTGACCTTGTCCCTGTCTATCACAGTAAAAGCCTCTTGGTCAGACTCCTTTATAACCACAAGTCAGAGGATGGGACTGAAGTGAAAAAGAACAGCAAAAGCAGTTAGAGATAATACAGTTCCGACTATCTGGTTTAACTCAGTCTAAAAGAGCTACAACAATATCACTTTAAAGCTACACAAAGACAAGGCCAAAATATTACTCAAAGGTTAGGAAAGGAAAGATTAAAGTCAGGAAGCCTTGTCAGAAAGAAACTGATACTGGAATGAATATGAAAACTGAGCACTTCCAGCTTATTATGAGGAGTCTGTCAGGAAGCAGCACAAGCAAGGGGGAGGCTGCTGGGACAAATAGAGTAAGAAATGCAGTAGCAGTTAAAGAATTGGACAAGCTGGTATTGCAAAGCACTGTTACAAGAGAAAACTTAAATCTTTGTAAGACCCCGAAAGATGAGGAGAACTGAGGTCACTGTAACTATGACGACCAGTAAAATGGACAGCAGGAAAGAACAGGCAAAGAAAACCGAAACCAGAATGATTTGACGCACACACATACTCTTTCTGATCACTCAGGGGAAAAGGAGAGTGGAAGGAAGGAGAAAAAGCTTTTCAATGATAATCAGAGAAGGGCAGGGTTTATTTTACCTTCCTCCTTTGGTTTGTATTAAATTCCTTTCTATTTCACACTCCCTGTCCTAAATTGGCAGTGTCAAACTCTGCCATAAAGTTAATGAAGGATGTAGTTTTAAAGTGTTTGATGTTTCATATATCTTTAAAATGTCATCATGTGCCAGGAATTTCTAATCATATTGCTAAGTCTTTTATCAACCCTACAATCTTCTTTTCCACTTTTATACTGATCTTACATGGTAAACTCAAAAACCAGATATGGAAATGTCTGAAAATCCACAGATATCAGGCTGTTAAACACATGGATTAATAAGGATTTACCTAATCACCAATGTGGAATTAATCCATGGAAACCCACGAGAAAAGGTTGGCTCAGAAAGTATAGTCAGTATGCCAAATTCCTCTTCCATTCAAGTGCATGCCAGCTCATTGACTAATGTACTATCAATTTATCCATTCAAGAGATTTGCATTTTAGGTAGTTTCATACTTTCAGGCAGAATATCAGTGATTGTGGTGTGGTAGAGGAAAGTGAAGTAGAAATGCTCTATGTCCTAAGGAGGAAGCAGAGGAATCTGTCACCCTGATCTTGGCATAGAGACAGGGAGCTCTTTACGGCCACAGGAACACACGTGAAGTCAAAGGAGTCTTATCTGGGCAAAACACCCTTGGTCGGTGGAGTATTTTTCTAAGAATGGAGCTCAAAAGGACCCAGCACCCTTTTTGCCACACTGGCTTATGTTCTGTGCAGTGTAGCATGCTGAAATGTCTGGTGTCAAATGTTTCTGATTTAGGTTGGCTAGGAAAATTTATTAACAGAAGGCACTATAGGCTATCACGACATTAGGGTACTTCAGCCACAGTAGAGTTTTTAACCTTTGAAAAGTCTACATTGGTTCCAGTGGGTACTCAGTGACTTAATTTCATGGAAGTTTCTTCTGGGAGGGGCAAAGTTTGATCCTCAGTATTCAATGAAAAATATTTTTCTGTTGTAACACTTTCTAAAACAACCATTTATGTTGTTATGGCTTTGCTGAGCTGCAGTTTTAAGTGTCAATTTGATCTCTTTCAAGACAACCAGTGCTTAAATAAATTGATCAAACTTTTCCAGTGTTTGTGCTAAGATTCTGCTCAGAAGAAAGTGGTGTGTTTATCTTACTGTGCCGTATCTGTTGCTAGAAGTGGGGTTGACTTTGACCTCTGTTCTCTTTTTTATAGGTACTGCAGAGCCCAGAATGTGAAAGACACTTTTAGTGACCCTAAAAACTAGGACTAAGCATGTAGAGGTCTTCTCATAGGTCATTATATGGTCAGAATCAATGCACTGTTAAGATCATTATTTAAAATTTCATGAGATTTTGACTTTCATGACAAAGAGTGACAAGCTCTTATATATATGTATTGAGGACTCTTTATATATCCCTTCAAATAACATGAAGTTGTAGGGGACTGCTACAGCTGAACCCAGGGCACATGAGTACTGCACCTGTGGCACTACACAAAATATCAGGGAAGACTGTTTGTTCAGAATAAGATTTATTTTTTTCCTTTTTATCTAGGGCTAGTTGAAAGTCCAGGCACTCTGTAAACTCCCCTCTCGTTCCCCCAAGTGGCTTAAATTACCTGACATTTTACACACAGCTGAATTTCACTCCAGGTGTAGCAGTAGGCAATTGTTGAAGGAACTGTAAGCAAACTCCATTGTCATACTTAGATCATTTTGTGGAGATGGAGAAGGAACAAGAACCCAAGGATAAGGACAAGTATGTTGAGAATTTCTTCCTGTTCTGCAACTAAGCACAGACACCACTTTAGGACCAAAGTTGTATTTGTTAGCACTTATATTCTGTTACTATCTACATGTGGATAATTCTCAAATTTGGTTCTATTCTAAACGTCTCCATTGCACACCAAGATTTCAATAGAACTGTTTCTTAAGCAGGATGTTTAGTCAAAGATGAGCATAGATAAAACAGGGTTTCCTGTTTCCCCCTACTTGTCTCTGTTATCTTTAATATTTTTTCTCTTCTCAGTAGAATTCTCGGTAGAATTCCTGAGACTGTAATACAGGGATCATTACTTAGAAATATCCCTTTAGATTTCCTGGTGTATCTTGCACTGAACAGATCTGTAAGGCTTAGCCACTAAGCAAAATCTTCAGCAATCTCAAGTCTCTCTGCTTTGTCAAAAACCAAAGTATTTTTTCCTATCTATTTAGGACTATCTATTTAGAACAGTGATGCAAAGGCTGTTGTTACTCCTCCTTTTGACTCCTTGATATCATCACAGAAATCCAGGAAATTAACTCTCCAACCAGAATGATAGGTTAGAAAGCCAATGTTACTTTATTATGGTGCTGGGTGCACAGGGGATCGTTTTGCCTATCATGCGGAAGATATGCAAAAAAAGATACTTTTCTCACCTCAAAGAGACAGTTTGCATCTTGTATACCTTTATTATATGCATATTCATTATCATTCTGTGAAATGCCCACCCAATTCTTGTTACTCATACATATGGTGATTTGGATAGATAAGGCTGTGGCACAGGCACTGTGAATTTCGAGGAGTGGTCTCTGGGGGTCACTAGTTAAGGACATTGGAATGAGCGTTTAGTCTTGCTAATTAACTACATGTTCTTGTTTGGGCTAATTTACAACCCTGAGAGGCTTCTCTAGCTGTTTTCTTTTGCAGCTGCTTACCTATTTCTCAGGCCTTATTGACAGAGGAAGGCCCACATTGATTTGAAAGACTGGCTGTCTTGTTGCATGACTTCTTTATCTTGAGAACCCTTGTAGCCTTTTCCATGACTATGTCTCTATACACAATGAAAGACTTGTTTAAGTCAGTACCAATATCGCACCTTACAGTGTATTGCTTCACTCATTCTTTTTGCTGTAACATGTAAAACATAATAGGCTTTTTCATTTTCAGGGTCTTCCACGATCTCTCACACCCTATCATTTCACATTCACCATGAAGATGTCCGTCCTGTCCCTGAGTCTTTCACCTCTCTCATTTTTCAAACAATTTTCTTTCAAAACATCTTCCATCCTACTTCCCCAGTGTTTCAAATGAACTCCCTGACAATGCCTACAATAAACCTTTGATGATCTTCTTTAAAATTCCTTTAAGCTTCTCTTTTTGGTATAATGTCTGCAGCATTTTCGCAATGGCTGGGTACCACTACTAGCATGTAAAGTTCAGAAGTTTCTTAGTTGCCTCAGATTTTCATTCTCTGTCTCTGTACACTATTTCTTATGTTCAAATTCTTAAATCCTGATCTGTGAGGCAACGATCACCTCTTTGTGTGGTGTTTGCACTAGACTTAGACTGATGAAGTCCTGGATGCAATGCTGACCTGGAACTAGCAAAATAAAATAAAATAAAAAACAAAACCAAAATGAACCAAACAATGGTAGGAAGAGTATCTTTAAAGAAAGAGCTGGTTATATCATTTTCTGAGACTGCAAATGCACAACAAATTGTCAAGCTATAATTGATTACATTACTGGAAAACATGACATCATGTCCCAGATTAATTTACTTTAGCATGTATGAGCGCACACATCCATGGAACAGCCATTCCAGAATGCTCAACTAAATAAATACTTCAGCAAAAATAAAGCTTGTAAGAGAGTCTAAGAAAATTGTATTACTAGATTTTGGATTTATGCAGTCTAGAAGCTGTGCCAGGGTATGACAGTTCATTACTACAATAGCATCAATTTTAACGAAAATTTTAGAAGTTCCAGAGACAGCAAGGGCCCTATAGTGCAGTTACTTAGTTCTCTATTTGTGATATAGCAATCTCAGAGAAGACTTGTAGAGTTGATGACTGCATAGTACAGGAAAGACTAGCTCTCAGTAGTATTTGCTGAATCAGAATATCTTATTTTTCTGAGAAGAATAAATAAAATTAGGTATATATTTGTAGAATAGATGTCACATAGTATAAAATATGAATGTTATAAGATGAAAAATATGTGAATAAGGCATCAAATCTTTAATCAGGACATACCAAACAAAAAAGTAAATGAAACACTAAATGGGAAGTCAGCTTAAAGAATTCAGTGACCACTGAACATTTACAGATGTTAATATAAATGATAACAAAAAGTAATCTTTTAAAAAAGGATTTTGTTCAAAATGGATAAAAAGTATATTTGTATCATGAATACTTTCAAAAAAAGTAAAATCATATTCTTTAATAAACAAATGTAGAAATTCTGTCTGAATGTGCAAATTATTTTACAATTACTCTCATCTATTCTTGCAACCAAAACTATGAAAATGATTTATTATTGTGTTCTACATTGTGTAACCATTTATTAATGAGAACTTAGTCCTGAGCCATTAAAAACAGAGCCAACTTCTTAAAGAAAAGATGTTTGATCCTGAAAATACTTTCTTCATGCACAAGCCCACGGAATTCTAGTGAAATGTTCAGGACCAGACTGTAGACAAACATAATAAAAACAAATGCCTAATTAAAAGGTAGCTAAGCCACAAACTTTGGTTTGAATTGACAGCAATTAACACAACAATATAGCTGAAATCATCTTCCCAGTATAAATCCAAATTTAGCAGCTCGTAATCTTAAAATATTTTGATATATACTCATATATATACCCATAATATTTTAGAATCGTGTTTTACTGTGAAGCTTGGTAAAAACCAATAGAGGAATTTATTTCACAGTCATAATATTGAATTTAAATAAAATATAGTTTTGAATACAGAATTGTAACCTAGCCAGTGAAATGCTTATCATCTCATGAATTTCATATTTAGGATTCACAGTGTTGAGACTAAATGAGTTTCTTGATTGAATGCAGACTAATCCTGGCCCTTCTTGGAGTCATCCTCTTTCAGTAGGTATCCGAACAGCAGTGAAATAATGACTGACTTCAGTAGGGTGGATATACAAATTTCTGCTGGCCTTAAACTACTGATCTCAAGGACAGGTAGGTTATCTGGCCCTGACACTACATAGGTAAGACCCACCAAAGAAACTGCACCTGGAGCCAGTGGTTTCTACAACCCTGCCATGTGCCAGATCTGAGACAGGGCAAACTTGCATTACTCTTTCCTTCCGCAGAGTGCTTCTGGGCTTCATGTTCACAGACACCACACTGAAACCTGTGTGGTTGCTGGCTCAGCTGGCAAAAAATATGGAGCTGTGCTAAGGCTTGGAAAAACACTCCCACTTTTTACATGGAAATAGACTTGATTATTCTATTATTTAATGCTATCGTATTGGTATAATGGAAGAAAATAATCAGGCTGCAAGTCACTACATTAGAATTAACAACTTTTTTATTAAAAAAAATCCACACAATACAGCTTGAATAAGTATGATATATTCATAATTACTTTTCACAATAATAATAACAACTACAAAAAGCCAAGAAACTGCTTACAAATAAACCCCAGTTTGAGACAGACTTCTTGGAAAAGAGGAGAGCCAGGACTTAGTTCAGCATAGAGTTTTATCACATGTGCAACATTTATTGTTGACCTCATGCATAAATGGGGAAAAAAGCAATAGATAAGTAACTGGAATATTTTTCTTTGACATTTCTATTTGGAAATATATTAAGCAGCCCTTCGTTCTGGAGTAGAACATTTTTGACAAAGTCTGACAACCTAAGCAATCAGAAACAAGAGTTTTCAGCTACTTCATGTAATGATGACTGCACTGCATGATTTATTTGAAGGTAACCACTGAGTCACCCTCACAGAGGGTTTGACTGCTTTTTTTTTTTTTCATTATGGACATCTCTGGCCTTCTGTAGTGTCAGTGTCACCAGACAATTCCTTTTCATTGTCTTCTCCCATGACCAGAGCTCTCAGCATGAGTCACGGAAACTGTCTGAATCTGCTGTCTTCTTGGTGGGTCCAGCTAGAGGGATGCCTTGGGAGCAAACATGGGCAGAAAGGTGCCAGAAGGGAGAGCAGCTGCTGATGCCAGCGAGGCATTTCAAAGCCTCTAAACTGTGGTGAGCAGCACACCCCACAGGGGATGGGAAGATCTGTGTGCTGTCTTTCGGCCCACGCCAGAGCAGGGATGATTATGGCTCTCAGCCTCATAATTCCACTGCTGCACACTTCACTAATGTGCAAGTGCAGCGAAGGGTGGCCAAATATGCTCAGAGAAAATATCAGTGAGGAGATAAAAACAAGCCTCAATTAGCTGCCAGCCCCAGAGAAATTGTCCTCCTGTGGCTATTAGCTGGGAAATATTTAGATGCTTGAAAGGCCATTACTGGCTTGGGAATAATTAATTAATTTAATTTCATGGTGCTGCCTTCCTGAATTCTTGTCAAAATAAATATTGATTTATAAAATTTTAAATGCCTGAAATTGCCTATTCTTTTTCGTATCTCAGACTTCAACACTGGCTTAGCTCTAAGTTAGAATACTATTTAAACACCTTTATTATAGGCAATAACAAACAGTGGAGAAATTTTTCCTGAAACGCACCTGTGCCTTTTGCACCCTTGCTGTTTTCCTTCAGTCTATTACAAGAATCTGAACCTGCATTTGATCATTCAAATGTACCATAGTTTGCTGCTGTTTCTCAAATGCCTAACATTAAATATATACACAAGTCTTTCTGTATTTAAAATCCTAATTAAAATTGAAATCAGTAGAGCAAAAGAAAGAAGAGAGTGAGAAAAAGGAAGAACCTTTAGTCTAAAACTGAAGATGAAAGCTGTTGAATAATTGACTACCAAACCAAAGAAGAGTACTGTTGTCAAAATTGTTATTGACTATGATAAGATGTAATGTAGATGTCCCCACCATATTTTCAATCTCATTCTGACAAGTGATTTTGAGAAACACAGAATAAGCAGTTCTTGCCCTAGCAGTGCAACTAGACAAGACAGATGAGATGAGAAAGATCACTTTATTTAAAAGCTGAAGAACAGAGGCACACCCAGTACCTGTAACTTGCCTGGGTACAGGCAGGACATTTTTTAACGGAACACTGATGCTTATTTCTAGTCACGACATAGCTGTTCTCCTTTTGATTTGTTCCCAGTAACCTCGAATTATAAATTTAACAATGTCTCCTGGCCTGGAAAGTCCGCTGTGTAAGAAGGAACAAAACACCCAGAAAAAAATGAAACCCACGTGAAACCCAAAGCAGTCCTAGGTCATAGGCTGGAGACAGGTGGTGTAGGAAGTGTGTCTGTTGATTGCTATGTCTAATCACTGTAGATTTTAACTCGTCATTTACTGGATAGAAAGCATCAAGTAATAACTAACTGGTCTTCAGAGGTGATCTGAGTAGAAAAAGGCATCAAGAGGGTTGTCAATGTGTACCACATCTGTTTATAGATATAGGATAGCTCTTAGAAGTATATGAAATGAGCCACAAGATTCTGTAGCCTTAATCAGAGTAACAGAACATATACTACCAGCCAAATCCGGGAGGTGATAAAACATTGATTTACAGAGTGAAAGAGTGAAGCTCTTTTGAATCCGAGTTATTAGAAATTTTACAGTGAATCTTCTAGAAACCCACAATAGTTTATGTGATGTGCTTTTCTCACACATATTACCTCTGGCAGTGATTCTGATTAAGAATAGGAAGGTAAGTTGCTAACATCATGATTCAGGTTTTTGTCCTGGTGGTTTTTTTCCCTCCTGATAAGAAGCTCCACAAGGTTTCCCTCGAATTTTCTGTCTTCCTTTTGAGCACTGCTGCTCTGTACTGTCTGGACTCAAAGGTCTTGAATAGTACCTTGCAGTTCTAAATCTTGCAGTTAAAAAGATCACAGAATGAATGACTGAATGCTGTTCAAAGAGCTGAAGTCAGAAGTGCACTGTGTTTTTCAAGAAGCATAGCGAGGTACGAAGCCAATCTTTAACAAAATGTAATTGATGAAAAAAAAATAATAAAAAAAAAGAAATATCATCTTCCTACAAGTTCACCCAGAGTATTGGCAGTGCTGGATTGTGACAATGTTAGTACTGACTGACTCATTGAACTCACTGACTGACTCACTGAACTCAAATCTCTTTGTATTTTCATGGTTTTAAATAAAAAAAAAGCTGCAGGGTTCTATGACAGCTCTGAATTTAGTGAAGTTAGTACTGGCTGCAAAAGACAGTGTTAAGTGCCCAGTGATCATTGCTCTGTAAGAGTAAATTTAGGTATTGGCTTTCCGATAGCTATAAATGTAATACCATTTTGATATGACAGTGTCCCATCTTTGTAATTTGACATTGTAATGTAGAGTTTTAAAATGTTCTCATCAACTGCCAGGAAACTTGCCTATGGAAATGTCTTTGAAAAGCAGCATGGAAATGTGGATAGTGATCATAAATTATGTTGGTCCTATGCCTGTGCTTTGAACTATTACACTAAAGATAGCTTAAAGCTATATTAACTCCATCATTTCTGGGCCAGAAAAAAGGGTGTCAGATTTGAGAATCCTGCATAGGCATAGATTGTGATAAATATGGGGAAAATCTAAAATCGTACATTAGATTTTTTCACCAGTGATAACAAGCTTAAAGTACTTTTAATATCTTACACAGTTTCATTTTCTGGAATGCTCTCTCAGAGTGATGACTTCAGTGGTGACTATAAGCAGCTAGTATTTGTAATAATAGCAGTTCTTGACAACTAGCATTGAAAATGTTAATTTAGACTGATGTAGAGTCATGACATGTAATAAACATCAGATTTTAAAATTGACTTCAGCATCAAAAAATATGTGACTCTTGCAGGAGCTGCTGAATCTGTTTCTTTTTGTTGTTGTGTTTGGGACTTTTCCTTAAGAATAAAACTGTATAGTGCTACAGTGCTTTCTTCAGAATTTTAGTAAGAAAATAAATGTGCAACAGAGGCTTCTGTATTTTATGACTAGCTGGCTCATTTCGATTCCATGCCCTACAAGTGCAGGATTAAAGGATTCCCTAAAACTATTAGAAAAGTAGTAGAAAGGGCAGAAAAGCCCCACCAGGAGAAATGAAGAGCTGTCTACCTCAAGTACTCAACAATTCAGGCACTAGGGAAGACTTGTCCATTATTGTAGGCACTGGAGCAGTTTACCTGCATGGCACCATGCACAGTGCTGGCAGTACCAAAGGTAGCCTGGGGAACAATGAAGAGCTAAATTCTGTGGAAAAGATGCTCCAACTTAAGCTACAAAACCTTACTGAGAAGCACAGTGTGTTAATTTTGGTAAAGCACCTACAACACACTCCATGTTAGAGCAGCTATTCTCACTGCCTTGTGAGGCAATGTCTTGTGCTGTGTAGGTGCCAACTGAAAATTAGAGGAAAACACTCAGGTTTCTTATCCACCGAACTGATGGCTTGATATCTATATCATCTTTCATTTTCCTTACAGACCAAGAGGTAGAGAACTTGCGTATAAGTGCAGCATATCTTTTAGCACACTTTCTGTTTCTTGCTTTCATTTCACAGTTCAGTCTGGTTTTGAGTGCTCTTCGAGGTTTACATGCTGTATGAATCCTAAACTGGCATTCCAAATGGAATTCTACTTACACTTCCTGGTCTTACCTAGGCTGCACCATGCTAGAGTACCTCAGAGTTTACCAGTGTATTTTGCCTTCTATATCATAACGACTGTTCTTGAAATGCATGCTTGACATTATCTGCTGTTGCTATTGACCACAGAGAAAAAAAAATATGAAGGATATGAAGTCTAACAGAACAGGCTTTGAGCATGACAAACTTTTGCTAACCCTGAAAAACAGATAAGACAAAATTTATCTCATGGGTATCTCAAAGCTTTATACTTTGTAGCTGAAACCTCTGGTACAATACACTGTACTTGTTTACAGTAGATCCTGTATGATGCGAGCTAATTCATATTACCAGCAGGGCATGTAACAATTATTTATGGCTTCTGTCTGTTGATTTCAATAAAAAAAGGAGTTGTTCATACTGAGGTTTTACTGTTTGGTTATCAAAACACAATACAATATTATTAAGAGAGTTGAAGTTAATTATGCATCCTTTTGAACAAGCCATTTACAGCAGTCAAATTTTAACTTCCAGATACAGTCCAAGAGTGAAATATTAAAGTAATAAATTTTCTTGCAAAACTGTAAAGCTCCATTAGTTTTGATTTTTTAAATAACTGGAATCAGCCTGAGAAATCACTGAGAACAAAGATGTAAAAAAACACAAACAAACAAACAGAAAAATATTACTCTGGACTCTGGACTTTAATTTTTTTTTCCCTACTTTTCAAAAAGTGGATTGAAATTTTTAGAAGAAAAAGATATTATGGGTTCATGCTCTTAAATAATATGGATTTAGAAGCATCCACGCCTGGGACAAAAGATAGAAACTCTGCTTTTCTGGCAAAAGAATTCGAAGGACACCGCATTCAGTTGTAAATATCAGCATACTAAGAAAATGACCCCAGGATATAGCAAAAAAAAAACCCTCAAACTACCAACAAGACAATATTCAATGAGAAAATATTATACAGACTGATATATTAAAACAGCAGTTCTTTCTTTCCTTTCTTCTGTAGTTAATGATTGTCAATGATGTCAGCTACAAAAGCTATCTCTGGAGAAAAATTCTCTGCAAAACACAGATGCAGAGTAGTGTTCTATAGTACGAATGATAAGAAGATCAGTACATCTCAGAAAAATAAGGCAGGAACCAAACTGTCGTAAAGTTATCCATAAAATAGTAATTCTTAGGTCTTTCTTTACTCCGTAAAATTTTTGATATTAATCTCCCTACTCTACTCTTTTACCTAAACAATTCTTACACAAATCTGCTGCCTTGTTTACTAGGTTGTTTATTTGAAGATGGCTGTTCTTTTTTCACTGATGTCCAAAAGGCTGAACCTCTTTAGGGCAGCAGCTGACTTTCATACTGACACTTGTCTGGTCTTTTTGCCTCTAACATTATATTAGCAGTGGCACACAAGCAACATCCTGTATCGCACATATGGCTATTTATAGCTAACACAGATTTGTTTGTTTGTTTACGTTGATGGATATTTCATCTTTCCTCCATATTGGCTTCAAGTTGGCAAGGCCAACATTTTTACCCTTCACCTTTCTTAAAAGCATGAGAAAAAACATCTATGCTTAGTGACAGCCAGCATGGCTTCAGAAAGAGGAAATCCCGCCTGACCAATCTGGTGGCCTTCTATGATGGAGCTACGGAACTGATGGACAGAGGTAGAGCAGTTGATGTCATCTACCTGGACTTGTGCAAATCCTTTGACACTGTCTCACATGACATCCTTGTCTCCAAGTTGGAGAGACATCAATTTGACAGGTGGACCACTCGGTGGATAAAGAACTGGCTGGATGGTCGTATGCAAAGAGTAGTGCTCAATAGCTCAATGTCCAGCTGGAGACCAGTAATGAGTGGTGTTTCTCAGGGGTCGGTGTTGGGACCGGTCTTGTTCAACATCTTTGTGGGAGACATGGACAGTGGGATTGAGTGCGCCCTCAGCAAGTTTGCCGATGACACCAAGCTGTGTGGTTCGGTTGGTACATTGGAGGGAAGGAATGCCATCCAGAGGCACCTTGACAAGGTTGTGAGGTGGGCTGATGCCAACCTGATGAAGTTTAACCATGCCAAGTGCAAGGTCCTACACCTGGATGGGAGCGATCCCAGGCACAGCTACAAGTTGGGCAGAGAAGAGATTGAGAGCAGCCCTGCGGACAAGGACTTGGGGGTGTGGGTTGATGAAAAAATGAACATGAGCCAGCATCAGTGTGCGCTTGCAGCCCAGAAAGCCAATCGCATCCTGGACTGCATCAAAAGGAGTGTGACCAGCAGGTCAAAGGAGGTGATCCTGCCCCTCTACTCTGCTCTTGTGAGACCTCATTTGGAGCATTGTGTGCAGTTCTGGTGTCTTCAACATAAAAAGGACATGGAACTGTTGGAACAAGTCCAGAGGAGGGCCATGAGGATGATCAGGGGACTGCAGCACCTCCTTTGTGAAGACAGGCTGAGAAAGTTGGGGCTGTTGAGTCTGGAGAAGAGAAGGCTGCATGGAGACCTCTTAGCAGCCTTCCAATATCTGAAGGGGGCCTATAGGGATGCTGGGGAGGGACTCTTGATTAGGGACTGTAGTGATAGGACAAGGGGTAACAGGTTTAAGCTTAAACAGGGGAAGTTTAGATTGGATCTGAGGAAGAAATTCTTTACTGTAAGGGTGGTGAGGCACTGGAATGGTTTGCCCAGGGAAGCTGTGAATACTCCATCGCTGGCAGTGTTCAAGGCGGGGTTGAGCATAGCCTTGGGTGGCATGGTTTAGTGTGAGGTGTCCCTGCCCATGGCAGGGGGGTTGGCACTAGATGATTTTAAGGTCCTTTCCAACCCTAACTATTCTATGATTCCATGATTCTATATAGTTTTCATGTTTTCCATTTGCTGCCACAGCTATTTGATAATTTTTGAAATTTTCATTATTGACTTCGTCTAGAAGGAGAATAAGACTTGTTTTGCAGTCTCGATACTGCAGTGTGATGCAGTCAGCCTGTTCCATTGCTGCTAGATTCTGCATAGCTGCCAGTCATTCTTTTACAGTGAATCAGAAAGGTGGTGTGAAGTAATCCATCATTCAAGTGACTCACAGGAATGTATTGAAGTTCCAGCTAGACCAGGATGGGACCTACAATTTTATGCTGAACTGCTCTTTGTATTTCTCAAATATTTGCTAGACCTGAGGAAACAGGAAATTAGAATATTGAGCAAATGTTGCTGAAAATAGCCTTCTACTTCTTTGCTGCTACCACCTGATGTGGCTAAGAGTAGCTTAGACATTTAAGTGTGAAAGATGAAACACTATCAGTAGGAGTTTTGTCACTGGCTTCAATTGAAAATGGAATTTGCGTCTCAAAACGTCACTGTAGAAAATGAGCTTGGCACATGCCAAGGGATCTTAGAGGGATTATTACAGAACCCTCTTTCCTCACATCTACCAAAAATATGTATCATCACAGGTGTCTTACCTGTATGTCAATTCATTGATGCAAAACATCAGATATCTGCTGTATCTATTACCCTATTTTTCTGAAAAAAACATATTTGAATTTTGGACTTCTGTCACTGAGTGGTAGTGTAAAAATTTAATTCAGTGAAGTCTCATTTTTTTTAAACAAAGTTTTCATATTCAAATATTCTTTTTATGCATTAAGTTCAGTACTAAAAATAAGATTTTTTTTTAATTTATTATTGAAAGAACAGACCCTGTCTTATTTCCTTTTCTGTTGTGTTCACAACCAAAGTCAAGTGTTTCATATGATGAGATTTCCTATATTGTGCAAAAAAATTTGGGAAAATATGGTAATTCTATGATTCTTAAACTAATTCAAAGCAGGCAGTTCACTGTGTGAAATTAATCTTGCAAGGAAAATGATTAATCCTGATTTTGTGACCCACCTGGGAGTATAATATGAGTACTATCTATATTCCTAGTTGAATTGTAGGAGCATATTCATATTGATTTGTAACAGTCAAACCCATGGTAACATATCAGCGTTCACTCCTTTGTATCAAAAAATTACTTTTAGAAATAATCTTTTGAAAAAACTAAAAGACATTTAGTTGAATGCATCAGAACATAATGTTCTAGAAATTCAAATTTAATGTGAAAAGTAAGTGACCAGTACTTAGGAGCATCATATAAATTTTCTATGTAGTAAAATTATAAAAATGTCCCTCCAGGTTCTGAGTTTTACTACTGATTACAAGAAAACACCACTTGCATTTTTTTATTGTAAATTAGGTATGTTTGAAAGATTACGGTTTCGAGCACACAAATGTCAGCAAGGTAATGTATTTAGTATAAGACTATTTATGCAGGGATTTCAAGCTCATTTGAGGGCCGTTACGTAAAGCAGCTGAAGTGGAATCATTTTATGCAAAATAAAACCATAAAGATGAGGAGTCAGGATTAAATAAAGCAAAAGAGCAAGTGAAAAATTTAATTGGGAAATAAGCACTGGCCAGAATGATTTCTCTACACAAAACAGTTTCTCCACCATTTCATTTTTTACTTTTGACAATATTATGAACTATTTTAGTGTCTTCCATTGGAAGCATGAAACAATATTGGCAGGCATTATAGAAAGTAAAATTTAAAATGGTGAATTTAACAAAATAAGTCGACAGTTTGATTGATAGCTTTAATCAACAAGTCTTTGATTCAAAATAATTGCTCCCATCAGTAAATTCACTGCATTGCAGTTGCCATTCTTTCATACACAGAGTAGGATTTAAACATCATAGACATCTAAATGCAGATGGAACCCAGCCAAGAAAATAGTTAATAATTGTGTATTCATTTATACCTTCTACAACATTGCGATCTTTAGGTCAGAAATGATTTGGTTTAGCTTCTGTAGAACCTGCCACTCATAAAGCAGACAAAAAGCTATATCCCCTTTAGGGACATAGCTATCACTTACGCACCTGGGGTAAAATGCAAAGTAATATTTAAACGTCCCTAATGCCTTTATTTCTCATGAAATTTGTTAGACATTAAAAAATCTTTTCCATGTATGCCAAAGGTGTAAAGTTTTCTTCTTATCTGCCTTCTAAGGCCATCTGAGATTCATAAACTCTGGGTCTTGGTGCCTCTAAAGAATTTGGTAGACATGTTTTGAGTGTAATTAAGAAACAGTTTTGAGTTTTACCCACAATATCAATTACATTTTGGTGAAAATTCATTCAGTGATGTCTAGGGTGTGGCATAGTAATCTAGACATTGAAATACTTACCCTTACTTAGAACATAACTTATTTTAGTTCTAGAACTGTTTCAAAAGGAGTCTAGATTCCTGTTTTCTATGGTGTGTTGCAATAGCCACACTACTTGTTGACTGCTAATTCTATGAAATGCAACTGTCATAACTACATAGAACCAGCAACACAAACATTTATCAATTATAAATTTGCAAGGCAAACAGAGCCTGCCTTTCTTGCCTAATCTCTTATATTCTCAGTCTGGAGATGCTCTTTTAGGGCGACAGTGTAAGATCACGATTTTAAGATAAAGTTTGAGGACATTTTTATTTCCAGAGAGCAGCTTGATGATTTCTCAGCTGGGAAGGTGACTACATTTCCCAGCTCAGAATTCAGATTCAGTTTCTGAACTCGGATGCTTGTCTGCTAGACATTTCAATGTGAAAAATTACAGCGCTAACTGCCTTTTTCTCTGTGCCTCTGACTTCGTGCATGGAATACAGAAAACAGGAAAATGGAATATGAGTGTTGGTGTCTTATATGAACTAGAGGAAAACCAGATGTTTCCAAATAGTGTCATCCTGTGAAATTTCATCTTTAGTGTCTAGCATGAGAACAGAAATGAGAACACCAGTTTATAGTGTAATGGACATATTACCTGGGAAATTTGTGGTCTCTGTTTCCAGTACTATTTTTGTTTTCTACTTTAAAGCCTTCTTAGGAAAATGTGTGACCTGAGGTATTATCTCTCAGACTCAGACTTTTGATAATAGACTTCAGCCATACCTTCTTTGACTTTCTCTCCTTCTCCAGTAAATCTTGAATTCCTTGCCACAATCAGCCAAATTTCAGCAGGAGTGAACAATTACCTTCTCAACTGTCATGGGTTCAGCAGCAGCGGTCATTTTTCTCCTTCGTAGTAGCTGGTGCAGTACTGCATTTTCGACTTTCAGCCTGGGAACAGCGCTGGTAACATCGATGTTTATAGTTACGGTTTAGAATGTTTTGGTCTGACCAAGGACTTTCTGAGCCTCATGCTCTGCCAGGGAGGAGGGGAAGCCGGGAGGAAGCAGAAACAGGATACCTGACCCAAACTGACCAAAGAGGTATTCCATACCACGGTACGTCATGCCCAGGATGTAAAAACTGGGGGCAGGAATCTGGAAGAGTTCAGTTCATGGCTCGGTTGTCGAATGGTGAGCAGTTGTATCCTCTTCCCTTCTATTTCCCTGGTCATTGTTATTATTGGTGGTGGCAGTGGTGATTTGTGTTATACCTTAGTTACTGGACTGCTCTTATCTCAACCAGTAGGAGTTACATTATTTCAATTTTTCTCCCCATTCCCCCCTCCCCCCCCCCCCCCGGAGTGGGGGGGAAGAAAGGGGGGGAGTGAGTGAGCAGGCTGTGTGATTTACAGCTTAAACCAGGACATCAACGAAACAGCTTATAGGCCAGTTTCGAGATGCATCACCAAGAAATAGCAAACAGAGGTTGAGTGTTTTCATAAGGCTGAGTCCCCTCTAGATGTGTACTAGTGACTAAATTACTGCATTTTTTAAAACTGGGATGTTGCCATAGAGTACAGAATCCCACTCCTGTGAATTGCGTTAAGTAGGCTCTAAGAAAACCTACTAAGTAGAGCAGATCTGTTTTCTGAATCTTAAATGGGTTTAGGCGCTGAGTTGTGCAGAAGCAGAACTCACAGTTGTCTTTCAATTCGAACTTTATATTCAAAACCTGAGGTGCATATGAAATTAAAGCAGCAGGCATTCTGTATTTATGAAAAGAACTTTCATTTAAATGCCATTTAAAGTCCTGTCCTTGGATTTAATTCATAAAGATTAACCTTGAGTATTATTATATTGGACTGGGATCTATAAACTGCAAGGTAGTAAAGGTAAGACATATCAAGCACACCCGAAGACCTTAAATAAATTATGTGTTAGCAGTTACACTAACCAGAAATCACATTTTCTTGCTATTCATTTTTCAATTTAATTACCAAAAAAGTATACTAAGAAAATCAGGCTAATAAAAAAAAAAAAAAAAAGACAAAAATAGAACCCCCCAAAGTTATTATGGAATTTAATCAAATAAGAGATATAAAGAAAAAAACTGTGAATGATGCCTGATGGGGAGTTCCCAAATGAAAATACACATCTTGCCATGAAAAAGTCAAATTGTGGGAGCAAGGGGACTTCCACCCTGCTTGAGCTGATAAGACCTAATGAAGTTTTACTGGGAGTCCATCTTAGAATGTTTTTTGAGGCTTCCAAGGAATTATCCATATGTGTACAGTTTGGGGACATTAAAACAATTAAACACAGATTCTGTTCAAAGGCAGGTCTTCTGAAGAGATAGCCAAAAGCTATTTTTGTACAGTTGTTGATTTGCGTTACACAAAACCAGAAATTTATTGTAAACCACTATTTCCATCACTGCCCTTTAAAACATCTTACCATGATTTTCAGTTGTTAATGGGAGATGTGTATGTGTGTATGATCATTTCATATTTTAAATACTGCTTTTCTCAAAACATGCAATGGACATATTTAAACATTTGCTTTAATTCTACAAGATGTAGAAACTCTTTCGATATACAACTGAAATTGTGTTACTATATGGTAAACAACTATGAAGTTTCCAAGAACCACTGAATTTTGATGTATAATATGTCAAATGCTTTATTTTACAGAAGGACATGGCCAGATAGAGTCTAGAAACATGTGCCTGGAGATTACAGAGAAATTTAATTTTTCCTTTCCAGAGAGGTACTTATTTCCAGCATTTTTCCTGTGAATCCACACCACCTACTCAGAGCAGAAAGTGACCTTTAATAAACAGCTTCTAAACCTTTACAAATATCATAACTGAATTTCGAAAACAGGAAATACAATTTTTTCTACATAATAAAGCTTTTGATGGCTGTATCTGAATGTTTCAAAGTCTTTCAAGAAGTTAGAAGTTGAGAGATAATATATCTCTTTCCTTATAAGCCATTTTCTTTTTCTGTGTCTGCACTGTCTCTTGTTCCTACAACGAATCTGTCTTATTAATGGCTAATAGTACTCCATGAATATGTCATTAGATGTCAATTAAAAAGTGACCATCTTGTACTTCAACCAATACAGGTTTGTCATGATGCTTGAACTCTGTTGACACAAAAACCCCTCATTTCTACCCATATTCTCTGTTGACTTGATGTTTTCAGGAGATATGTTGGTACTTACCTAAGGATCTGTAGAATTTTCTGCATTGAGGGAGTAATGTAAGTAATTCATTCCCTTGTTTTAATATCACAGAGATGTCTTGGCCACTCAAACTAAAAGGGAAGTAAACAGCAAAGTGTAGCACTAACAATTTTCTAAGTCATTTGTTCCCCTCCTTTTGTTCCATTATCTCTTGCAAAAAGAAACACTATATTATCATAATTCGGAAATAGAATTCTGTAAATTAGAAATCTCTTGAATGGAAAGGTGGAATAAAAGAAAAAGTGGAATAAAAAAAGACTTTTCCCCCCCTTCTAAATCATAGAATCATAGACTATTTAGGGCTGGAAAGGACCTTAAGGTCATCTAGTTCCAACACCCCTGCCATGGGCAGGGACACCTCACACTAAACCATGCCATCCAAGGCTATGTTCAACCTGGCCTTGAACACCGCCAGCGATGGAGCATTCACAACTTCCCTGGGCAGCCCATTCCAGTGCCTCACCACCCTTACAGTAAAGAATTTCTTTCTCAGGTCCAATCTAAACTTCCCCTGTTTAAGTTTGAACCCATGACCCCTTGTTCTATCACTACAGTCCCTCATGAACAGTCCCTCCCCAGCATCCCTGTAGGCCCCCCTTCAGATACTGGAAGGCTGCTATGAGGTCTCCATGCAGCCTTCTCTTCTCCAGACTGAACAGTCCCAACTTCCTTGGCCTATCTTCATACGGGAGGTGCTCCAGTCCCCTGATCGTCCTCGTGGCCCTCCTCTGGACTTGTTCCAACACTTTCATGTCCTTTTTATGTTGAAGACACCAGAACCGTACACAGTACTCCAAATGAGGTCTCACAAGAGCAGAGTAGAGGGGCAGTATCACCTCCTTCAACCTGCTGGTCACGCTCTTTTTGATGCAGCCCAGGATACAGTTGGCTTTCTGGGCTACAAGCGTACACTGTTGCCGGCTCATGTTCATTTTTTCATCAACCAACACCCCCAAGTCCTTCTCCGCAGGGCTGCTCTGAATCTCTTCTCTAAATGCAAGAAGTGAGTTTCATGTGATTTTTTAAAACATGGCTATATGGCTAAAATGGCATTTATAAGAAAGTCATCATTTCAGAAACCATCTTGGAAAAGCTATTAATCTGGAAAAATTATTGCTCAGTTAAACTATGCAAATAAATTTGTATGTTTCAGATTTAAGAAATTTAGATTATACTGTCTCCAGCTGATGACCTGATAAGACTTCTGGCATTAGTCAGCTATCAAGCAACTTGCAATTATGCATACATGAAAGACAATGAAAGAAAGTCAAGTTCTATAATCTATGTGTGTGTTTAGATGGATTTGTTATTTTTTCATAAAGGAAAAAAAAAGTTTCTGAGACTTATTTCACCCAAAGATATTAGATTATTTTTATTTATTGTTGCGTTTTACATCCTTTTCTGTTCAGCCATGAACAGCTGACAAAACGCAAAATAAAGGATAATTATTTAAAGCTTTGTTTAAAATTCTACTTGCTTTATAAAAAAAACCCTTACCTTAAAGATCTATTATCCAGCTAATCAGTGACTGATGATGTACATCTGATTCATGAGGGAGAATGTCCAGCTTAATAAATATTTAAATCAAAGTAATAATTGGAAGAAATGCAGTAGATACATTTCATCTTCTTAATGCACAATGTTTCTCTTTTATACTGGATCATAATGTCTCAGTAGACAACAAAACAGACATGATGTCTTTCGTCAGAATCTATAAAATAGAACTTTCTGTGCTGCTATGCACTGTGCATATCAAATTTCCAATTTTGCATACTTGCTTTAAAAATGTGATTTGCAATATTTCTGACTAGCATTGCAGAGATGGATGTCTTGTATCTACCGATCTTTTGATTGTAAATTATTCTAAATATCTAAGCAAAGTAAATCAATTTAAGTCTTATGGCCACAGGCCACAGGATCTGTTCTGGTCTACAGTGAAGTATTTGGATATTGTCACTTTTCTTCTAATGGCTAAAACTTTTCTCCTCATTGCCAGCACAAATGCAGTGTACCATTAATACTCTTTTGTTGAATGACTGTTGTCTAGATCCTAGGCTAATGCTGTATTTTGGTTTAATGACTCATTTTTTACCCTTATATTTAACTGCATATGTTATTTATTGAGTGATCAGCTTAGTAAGCTATTGCAACTGCCATGTTAAATTGAACAAGAGAGGTTTTTTGATTCTTTTTCTCCAGGTGGATTCTCTATTCCTATCATTATTCCAGTGGTTCTTCCATTTTCAGTTTAACTTTCTTAAACTATATAGGAGGGTTAAAACTGCAAGGTATCAGGACATTTGCTGAAACAACATTATTCTAAGTTTTAAAGTTTTTGTTTGGTCGGCAACCTCTTGTTATTTAAAAAAATAAGATGATTGCAAAATGACAGTGTTTCTGTGTACTTCTACACTGTACTTCAATGTGACTGATTTAAATTTCTCCTTCATCACATTTTTATGGAGCTGCTGCTGTTTACCTTAACTGTCTTTTCTAAAGTGATCTATAGTATGCTCCATACAGAAAAAAATTATCTTTTCCTTGGAAAAAAAAATATATATAAATAATTTTTTATATATTTTTGGCATGTTTCATTCTTACCAAATGGTAGCAAAGTAAGGTACAGAATTGTGAGACGTTGTTTAGTCTATCCTCTGCCTAGCTCATTCCGGTAGATGTTGATTTAACCTTCTTTTAAAGATCTTAAATGAGATTTCCAAAGCCTCCCTGGGCATTCCCTTTCAGCATTTTCAGTCTTGCATTAGAGAAAATGTACTTGTTCATGTGGTGGGTTAGCCTTGCATAGCAGTAAAATGCTCACCCAGCTGCTCACTCAGCAGGATGGAGAAAGAAAATAAGACGAGAAAGGTCAGGGGTTGCGATAAAACAGAGAGATCACTTACCAATTACTGTTGCAGGCAAAACAGACTCCACTCTGGCAAAATAAATTTATTTTATTGCCAATTAAAACAGATTTGGGTAGTGAGAAACAAAAAGACAAAAATTATAATAACACCTTTCCTTGCTCTTGTCAAAGGCTCAACTTCACTTCTTCACTCCAGAATACAATACAGCCCCCACCCTGCTGAGCAGTGGAGGGGGATGGAGGGTTATGGTTGGTACTTGGCTTCTCTCTGCCACGTCTTCCTCCTCACACTTTTTTCTGCTCAGGCATGGGCTTCCACAAGCTGCAGTTCCTTCAGGAGACAGCCACCTGCTCCAGTGTGGGCTCTTCCCAAAGGGGCAGGGGAATCTCTGCTCTGGTGCCTGCAGCAATTCCTCCACCTCCTCCTCTGACTTTCTTGTTCTCCCCTCCTCTGCCTGTGGGGCATTTTTTACCCTTTCATCTCTTTTCCCCAAGGCACCACTTCTGCTGTGGGGCTCAGACATGCCCTGCAGTGGGTTGGCCATAGCCAGCTAGAATCTCCGCACAGAGGCTGCCCTGCAGCTCCCTGTTAGCAAAACCTAGACACTTACAACCAAAACAGCTTCTTTTTTCAATTTCAAATTGAAATCTTTGTAATGGAGATTCTGAGCCCATTAGTTCTGGCACTGCTTTCCACAAAAAAGGTCGATAAGTTATTCCCCCCACCCCCCAACTTGTTTCTTAGACTTAAAAAATGCACTCACTTTCTTTAACCCTGAAATCATCATTTCTAAGTCACGGTGATTTCTAGGTTCTTCAGTTAATCTATGTTTTTCTCAAAGTACAGCACATCACAGTCCACCAGGGGCCTAAACACTAATTTTTATGGACTACAGCGAAACTGCTCTGAAGAAAACAAATTTTGTTAGCTTCTATCCATGCAATTGATTATTTCTATATAATTAATATGTTTGCCTGACTGTCATACTTGGGGCTCCAGAAAGGGAAGAAAGCATTGGGCCTGACATGTATCTACGCTCTCGAAACTTCAGAATTACCTCTGCAAGTCAGCATGTTAAGAGGCTGAATGATACTTGATTTCACTGTAGCAAGCCTAAATCAAAAAATATCTACTGTTTGAAACCTAACATTCTTGGAGAAGTTTATAGTTTCTGAGTCTGAATAGGTGCTATGAAACAAGTCAATTTTGGTATTAGTGCGAAGGAAAGGTTTTCTGAAGAAAAGGACATATTTAGAAATAAATGACTCAACAATTTAAGATCATAACAAAATAAATACCTTCAATATTTTGAATGAAATAATAGTGATAGAAAAGCTAACAACATAGAATCATAGAATCATAGAATAGTTAGGGTTGGAAAGGACCTCAAGATCATCGAGTTCCAACCCCCCTGCCACTAAACCATGCCATCCAAGGCTATGTCCAACCCCACCTTGAACGCCGCCAGGGATGAAGCATTCACAACATGTTGAAATAGTTCTTCAAAAACATGTATAACATCACCAAACTCAATAAAGAAATGTATTTGATTAACCAACGAAGGAAAACATTGTTATACATATCCTGTTACTCACTGAAGACATTTGTCTTGTGTTGCCTAGACAGACTGTCACCATGTTCTCATCCATCTTGGTTACTCAAAGGATACAACAGAACTATTGATTTGTATTCATTCTTATACAAATCATGAAGAGATTTCAGGACTGATAGACAGTTCTGTTGCATTCCTGTGCATAATAATTGCTAAGGAAGGTAAAATTATTTATCAGGCAGCTGCAGTATATTTTAATGTCTGTCATTCACCATGTATTCAAATAAGAAAATATCAAGTTATGGTGTACTGATTCCTTAATATGATTATTCCATTTAGTACACATTTATGATTAGTGTTCGCAGTTCCCCATTCAAAAGCAACATGCGTGAAGAAACTTTTAACACTATTACGTCATTCCTAATTTAGCTCAACTGATTGAGATTTTTTACACTGTACCTGAAGTTACAAAAAACCAATTTATTTGCCTCTAAAGCACAGTTTTAAGGAACTTGGAGAACAGTAGAGTCAGGCAGTGCATTTGACTCCTTGTTTTAACTTCGTAAATTTAAAAATAACTTTTTGATAACTAAATACATCTGTGTTTTTTCCTGTCATGTTCAGTGCAAGTACATATTTGAACAACACTAAATGACTGATTTACAAATTCTAAGATTCAACAGCCTGCCCTGGTAGAGGCAGTATTAAATCTTTAAAGTTTAGACTCAGTGACCTGGTGTGTGCAGCAGATACTTTTTTTCTCTAATGAAAACGTCACAGAAAATAACTCATGCTGATTAGCGATACTCTTCATTTCATGTCTTACAGCAAAGAAGAGTCATATTCCGGACAATTTTAACAGCACTTTAATAACAACACAGCAGCTTCAAAGACAACCTACCCCTTCTGCCTCAAGTAGGCAAGAAAGCATTACATAAAATGCTGCTTGAACATAACAGAAATTCTTAAAGTTGCCCCGTTTTAACTTCATTGACACTTGAAAATACTAAATGTTTGATGCACTGTATTTGTAGGAAGGGAATAAGAGGTCATAGTTTAGAGTGAGGGAGACAAATGTGTTTCATAGACTGCATAGATACATCCCTACCAGGCCATCCTTTGGCACTGAGGGCAGCTGGCATTGAACAGTCCGTGATCATGCTACTAAACATGTACACTTCCAACACTCACCTCATGCTAACTAGCAGTTACTACTAGCCTCCAACCTTCACAGATGGCTGATCCCTGCCTGGCTGGGTGAGGGTTTGGTTCTCTGCCCCAAATCATTTGCGAAGTCTAACAGGGCAAACAACTGCCTGGCAGCTCAGTATGCCGGTAACCTATGTGTTTCCAAAAGCAATGTTTGCCTTGTCATAAAATAGTGATGACACTAACAGGCTTTTTAAGCAGAGAGAGATGATATTCAGGGTACGTAAGCAGTGACTCAGAACATTTATACCCATCAGTCTCTGCCAAGTCAAACAAATGAGAGTGTTTTCACTGCTCTTTCAGATCAATATGTATTTCATTTCTGGAAACTGTTGGCCTACATCTCAGCAGAAGTTATCTGTGAGGGATGTGCAATCCCAGCAAGGAATTTTCAGGAATAAATCCTATAACTTTGAGTTGCTGCTTCTTCTGTAGCTGTACTCTGGGGTGCCCGTGGGCAGCACCAACCCTGACTCTTTTGGCTTCCCCCACCACACGAGCCCTACCCTAACTCCTGCCCACATCAAAACACCCCATGTTGGCTGCTTGGGGTCATCAGCCCCTACCCCAGTGATGCTGTTGAAGGGCCTGTCTCCAGCTCCCCACAATCCTGCTCTCCCGCTCCCAAGGGAGGAGGCTGCCCCAGTGCCCCTGGCTGCCCTGCTCCTGGCTGGGGCACTGGGATGGGCCCTGTCTGCCAGGCTCTGCACTGACGGACCCTTCATGGGGACCCCCTGGTGCCACCAGCACCTGGCCAGGAAAGCCAGTAGTCCCCGCTGTGCCTGCATGTGTAAGATCCGCAGCAGGAACCCACTAATTCTATCTTCCTATGGCATTTCAGAACATCCAATATATTACATCCCCCTCCAAAATCCTCTTCCCTTCCTTGAAGACGCAGGATCTGAAAGTATGAGAACTGAACAGTTCACTTTCCACATGCAGAAAAACCATTTATAATAACAAAGAGAAAAAAATATTCAGACACCAGATGAGGCATTACTGAAGAGGGGAAGCTTTCCTTAAATAACCTAAGCAAACAAGGGGGATGTCTGTGTATATGAATATATACATATATATGCACACACACTGCATTTATATGTACAGTAAGATATGCATCTCCTGCAGCATAATTATTGACTTGTAGTACTGATGGCCTTTTAAAGAAAAAAGAACTTTTGTTAAACAATTAAGTGAAGACTAATAACAATCCAGTATATTCAATACAAGCTGCAGCTGTTAACAGCTAGGGACAGTATTATGTTAGAACTTCTGTTTCAAGCTGAGGTTAATAATAAGATTTTCCTAAGAGAAAAGTGCATAACATCAAAATGGAACTATCTGGTCTGTTCCTCACAGGCTACAACCCTCAGAGGTTTTCAGTATCCTCAGTGTGCATTGCTCATCATAACCAGCAAGAGCTGTGCTGGTTTACTGCTTTGTAAGGGATTCTCAGCAGTTTGACTTTTAAGTGAGAGTGCTTGAGTATTTTGGCTGAGGTTTTCATCAAAACAATGGCTTACCATTACACAGAATGAGAAGGAAAAGGTTCATTATTAAATGCATCGATGGGTAACATGCTGCAATACTATTTTCATGCTTAACAATGAAAATCAAACCAAAGCACACTTTGCAAATGTTTTGCAATAGATAGCATTCAGATTTATATGAGGTTTCTTTCATGTATACTAATGTGTTAAGTGCTATTGCAGTTCTGCATGTCGAATATACATGGACGTCAGCAGAGACTTCTTTGCATGTATTATTAGCAAAATCAAAACTATGTATTTTTAAGTCCTCAAATATAAATTTCCTGATTTGACACCTTAGGTTTCATATAACTAAATACATATATTTCATAGTTACAGGATGCAATTCAGCTAGAGATGCCTTTATTTTTCTCAAGTACAGTTTTCAGTGGCTTGGCATCTCCATATAGGCTTTTGTTTGATATTGCAAGTGTTTCCCAGAGATGCTAACAAGATATGTCTAACTGTTTAACAGTTAATACCCCATATTTGTCCCTGTCTCAGTACATACATATTTGAGACAAGAAGCTGAACTATTCCAGCTACTTAGCATTCCAACATTCACATTTGAAATTACAATGTGACTGAGCATGCACTGTCTTGACACTGAAGGAGATTTGGTCTTCTTTTCATCCCAGTCTTCCCTGATGCTTAAAATGAGTTTAAGCTGTTTCCTCCAAGGGCAGTTTTAACATGATCATTTTTAGACACTGTTCTTCCTGTCACACCCTCAGCCTAGTGACCCCTTTCATTCTAACAAAGCTCTATGCATTCATTTGCATGTAAGATAGTATTAAATTACTTTACAATTCAAATAGTTCAGAATAGGAGACGGGAGACATAAGCCATATTAAATATTGCAGACAATTGTAACATGTATAGTATGCATGTCCATCACTTAATTTTTTTGTTATTCCAATAGAAATAAGAAATCCTTCTTTCATTATCTTCTAATTTAATCCATCATACCCCTTTTTAATTTGTATTTTTTAATTTCATTCTCTTTCTGATGAAGTGTCTTTAATCATAGTGCAGCCCAGCATCATATCTTCTCAATATAGCTTATGCTCAATTTCAGATTTGCCTATCACTTGGTATAAACTTGAATCAGCTTGAATTACAAAAATTTGTGGCAGCTGTTTTCCTCTATTGTTTGTATACATTACATCGATAAACAGTATAACTTAGAGACAAAAATACATAATGTTAATAACATCCCATTAAAGATAAAATGAAGACAGCAATTCACACTATTAATATAACTGGTGGATTCCCTATCATTAGATATTCTAAACTAAAACTGGATAATTTTCTGAAATTCATGCTGTAGGCATCAACAATGTTTGGATTCTCTAAAGGAATAGATGAGTAAAAAATATTAAACTTTTTTACCTTGGGAATAAGACCATTTCTTCATATGTTCCATCTGGTCTTCAAAACAGTCTACGGAAACTGGTTCATAAAAACTGGTTCTATGTTGACAACATTTTTAAAAAAGGAAATGAATGATATTCCAGTGTGCAGTAGCCATTTTACACAGTTTCTCCTTACAAAAAAAGGGAAAGCAAATAGTGGAAACTACTTAGATGTCTGTAATCTATCCCTTCTGAAATACAAGTCAGTGAAATACTGCAATGCCACTCTACTAATTTGTCCCGCTGCTCCACAAGTAGACTTCAATTTGCAAAAGGTCAGCATGAAGTAAACCTCTGTACCTTGTAATTAAAAATTATGTGGGGGACAAGCTAAATTACAGTAATTGTTTCAGGTCACAACATATTTGGAGCAAATGTAACAAATACAAACTGTTAGAATATTTGAAAGCTCCCAAATGTTGACCTCTATGGAACGGGATCAATAGCAGTCAAGGAGAGGCCACTGTTCTGTTCCCTGCTGGGCCAGATGTTCCATTTTCTTCCAAGCCTGCTACTGCTAATCACTACTTGGTTTGGCCTTATTATAGCTAGCTCAATGAAACACTACAGAGAAAAATAATGACATTACAAAAAATGTAAGAAGCATTCCTATGTCCTTTCTGTGAGAAATGGGTTTATCCATAGATATTTTACAAACTTCTGAATTAATAAATGACCACATAGGATCTCAGCAGCACATGCTAATACAGACGAGTAAGAATTAGTAACTGTGGTGGGTTAACCCTGACTGGACACCAGGTGCTCACCAAAGCCACTGTATTGCTGCCCTCCTCAGCTGGACAGGGGAGAGAAAGCAACGAAAGGCTTGCGGTTTGAGATAAGGATAGGAAAAGATCACTCAACAATTACCATCATGGGCAAATCAGACTCAACTTGCGGAAGTTAGCTGAATTTATTAACAATCAAATCAAAGAAATGAGACTCAAATGAGATAAAAAACTGATTTTTAATACACCTTCCCCCAACCCTCGCTTCTTCCTGAGGTCAGCTTTACTGACGAATTTTCTACCTCCTCCCCATCACAGGGGGATGGGGAATAGGGGTTGTGGTCAGTTCATGACACATTGTCTCTGCTGCTTCTTCCTCCTCAGGGGAGGACTCCTCACATCTTTCCTTTGCTTCAGCACAGGGTCCCTCCCATGGGACTTCTTCCCACAGGCTCCAGTTCTTCATGAACTGCTCCAGTGTGGGTCCCTTTCATGGGGTCACAAGTCCTGCAGCAAACCTGTTCCAGAGCAGGGCTCCCATGGGGTCACAGCCTCTTTTAGGCATCCCCCTGCACTAGTGTGGGGTCCTCCGTGGGCTGCAGGTGGAGATCTGCTTCACCATGGACCTCCGTGGGCTGCAGGGGCACAGCTGCCTCACCATGGGCTGCACAAAGGGTTGCAGGGGAATCTCTGCTCTGGCACCTGAAGCACCTCCTGCCTTCTTTGCATGATCTGGGTGTCTGAAGAGCTGTTTTTCTTACATATTTTCACTCCTTTCACTGGCTGCAATTGCTGTTTTCCAGGGCTTTTTCCTCTTCTTAACTATGTTATCCCAGAGGCACTACTACCATTGCTGATGGGCTCAGCCTTGGCCAGTGACAGGTCCTTCTTGGAGCCCTCCTGCTACCAAAACCTGAACACACAAACCAAATACATTAACCATGATAGATTCTACCATCCGCAATTGTAATAACTTCCCCCTCTTTCATATGCAACATCAATTCAGATTTCATACTTGTCACTGACTCAGCTGCTACTAATGAAAATACAAGATTAACTGTGCTGACAAGTAGGGATAAAAGATTGGCATTTGACATAAATCATTCACTAGAAAAGGGTTTTGGAAAAGTAAGTATCTCTTCTGTAAAAAGTGGCACAAACAGAAATTGTATTCTCTTAGACATAATACAAAATCATAAGCACAGATTGAATTACAACTTGAGAAAATTCAGTTGAACATGAAATGCCTTATGAAAACCAAGTTGGGAAAGATCTGTGCTCATTCATGCAAGTTGTCAAACATAACGAGCTATAATTAATGCTTTTCTTCTGATTACATTTATTTGCTTATGTCTGCATCATGTCCCTCCTAACCTTCAGAAGTGAAGAGGTTACAAGTAGGAGATTCTAGATATGCCTTCCAGATCTCTACAATCATCCCTGTACCTCTTTTCTTAAAACTAACTTTGCCCCAGGAAGCAAAGGGTTGAGATTTTGCTCCCAGTACTTCTCTCTGCAGTGAATGTTAATGTGGTTGCAGGAGGAGGAGGGTTCCATGCTTAGATCCTCTGTGGCTTTGGTATGCTGCCAGTCCAAAAGCAATAATGGAAACCCCAACAGGAAAACAGCAATTTTCTGTAGTTTATTGTCCAGTCAAATCTGAAGACAATTTCCTGTCATCAGCTATGGGTATTTTCCTGGCACCAGAACTTTTCACCTGTCAGAGTTCCTACAAATAATGTAGGTATGCATCTCACTCCCGAAAAGGCTTCAATAATGTTTCTTAATGGAAAGTGTTTCTTAGTTAATCAAAACTAAAGATCACTATCCATATGATAAAAATGAGATCTTACTATTGGTTGTGTAATACTAGGTCATCTTGGAACTGTAAGACTAAGCAATTTTAATTTCTTTCTGTTCCATTTAGGATAGAACTGTACAAAGGGTTTGTGGTATTATATAAGCAATGTGCCACATAATCACATATAAGAGCAATAAGAAATCTTTCTGTTATTTCTCTAAACCCCTGAAAATAAATTACAGTTAAAATACAGAAATACACTGATATTTTATAAAGAAGTTTTTGGTACATTAGCTACTATATCAGATTTTGTAAATGGTTATATACATTTTGTGTTTTAACTGTTAAAAGCCCACTATTTATTAGCTACAACTGGTGCAGGTAAGCTTTAAATTTTGATAATATCTGGACTAGAAAAATGTGGCACATCCTAAATCCTACAATTAATAATGAGACATGACACAGAACCAGCAGTCAGGAGGCTGTTCATTCATTGTGCTTCTGCACATAAATTACTTAGACTGGGAAAACTGGAGGCTTAGCATTGCAAAAGAAGACCTGGTGTTGAAAATTAAGAATTCACAAAACAGAAGTGGTCTCAGAAAGAAGGGGTACAGGAAAGAAGGCGGCGAAGAAGCACAAGCAGCAGCCCAACACAAGCTGGCACAACTTTCTGCCTGAGTTTCCTAGACCAGCAATGGTCTGCATGCTGGGGAGGAGAGTGGAGACCTAGTAAACAAAGGAAATTAGTGGATAGGTGTATGAGATAGCCAGGTAGGGCAAAACCTTTAATTCTGTTGTTTCTCAAGTGAACCACAGTATCCAGAACAAATATGGGCTGTTTTTTACGCTGTGTAACAACATTTTTAAGGGTTAGTCTGGCTTCAGAATTTAACATTAGAAAAATGTGATGAAAGGTTGAAGAAAAAAAAGAAAATTAAATAATAATAAAACAAATATCTCTACTTTTAAAATAAAAAGCTTGATATAGGCTTTGGGATCACCGATGTAAAGGACAATATTGAGCTTGGCAAAAGTCCAGGTATAAAAGACCTAAGTGGGTATAGGATCAATATCACTGGAATTTCTTAAGTGATCTCTCTCTAAAACTCTAAAGGAGCAGTAAAACAGAAGGATAAAAGGGCTGTGAATTTCAAGAGCAGGACCACAGAATAATTGTTCCTTGAGCTACTATATCTATTCGCACTACTTTTTTGTGTCATAAGTTGAAATTTATATTTGTTCAATTTGTGGAGGAAGAAGAGGAAGGTGTGCTGAAGTTCCTAGGTTCAGATGCACTCAGGACAAGCATGTTTGTAAAGCATCCTTAAGTTGAATCATCAGTGGTCAACCTCAGTTCTTCCTAAAGTTATCTGAACTGTAGCTTACAGTGACCTGAAAAAATCTTTCTGTCAATATGAATCACATGTGAACTGAGGAAGTTCCACTGGATTTAGACACAGAGATTGGTATCCATCCAACTTTAGGTAGTATCTGAAAATCTGTTGCCTACATCTATTATAATAAGCCGAACCTCACTTTGCAGTCAATGCAGATAAATAAATAAATGAGACAAATTCACTTTTAGACGTGTTTATTTCTCTAATAGATATTAACTATAAAGTAACATAGCATTAACTAGTTTAAAGTCAGGTAGCAGTCTCTGAGATCTGTAGTTTCTGTTGAAATGAATACCAGAATATTAAAAGACAATCTGCTTCTGCAGAAGCTATTTTCTATTTTCTAGATTGTCTAATCTGTATTTTAACAGCAGAGTCTTCAGGTCTCATCAATAAACCTACATTTTTCATACAGCCTGTGAGTAAGGACTTCATAAGTGGAATCAAGTCAGCTAATATGGTGGTTGGAAAGAAAACCAATATTAGAGACCGGCTCCTACTCCCAAGCAGCCACAGGGTTTGTGCAGTTCCAGGCACTCTCATGAATGGTGGCAGTATCAAAAAATCCTGGAAGTCAGGGGATTACTTTGTGAAACTCTCTTGAACTCATTACTAATTAGTGTTTTATTTGATAGCCCTTTCATAGCTGGATACAGCTGGATGAAAATAAACTGTAAGGGAACATAGAATCATAGAATCATAGAATAGTTAGGGTTGGAAAGGACCTCAAGATCATCAAGTTCCAACCCCCCTGCCATGGGCAGGGACACCTCACACTAAACCATGCCATCCAAGGCTACATCCAACCCCACCTTGAACGCCGCCACGGATGAAGCATTCACAACCTCCCTGGGCAACCCATTCCAGTGCCTCACCACCCTTACAGTAAAGAATTTCTTCCTCAGATCCAATCTAAACTTCCCCTGTTTAAGTTTAAACCCATTACCCCTTGTCCTCTCACTGCAGTTCCTAATGAAGAGACCCTCCCCAGCATCCCTATAGGCCCCCTTCAGATATTGGAAGGCTGCTATGAGGTCTCCATGCAGCCTTCTCTTCTCCAGGCTGAACAGCCCCAACTTTCTCAGCCTATCTTCATACAGGAGGTGCTCTAGTCCCCTGATCATCCTTGTGGCCCTCCTCTGGACTTGTTCTAACAGTTCCATGTCCTTTTTATGTTGAAGACACCAGAACTGCACACGATATTCCGAGGGAGGTCTCACGAGAGCAGAGTAGAGGGGCAGGAGCACCTCCCTCCACCTGCTGGTCACACTCCTTTTGATGCACCCCAGGATACGGTTGGCCTTCTGGGCTGCAAGCGCACACTGCCAGCTCATGTTCATTTTTTCATCAACCCACACCCCCAAGTCCTTCTCCACAGGGCTGCTCTCAATCTCCTCCCCGCCCAACTTGTAGCTGTGCCTGGGATCGCTCCCATCCAGGTGTAGGACCTTGCACTTAGCGTGGTTAAACTTCATCAGGTTGGCATCAGCCCAACTCACAAGTGTGTCGAGGTCCCTCTGGATGGCATTCCTTCCCTCCAACTTATCAACCGAACCACACAGCTTGGTGTCATCGGCAAACTTGCTGAGGGCGCACTCAATCCCACTGTCCATGTCACCAACAAAGATGTTGAACAAGACCAGTCCCAACACCGATCCCTGGGGGACACCACTCGTTACTGGTCTCCAGCTGGACATTGAGCCACTGAGCACTACTCTTTGCGTGCGGCCATCCAGCCAGTTCTTTATCCCCCGAGTGGTCCACCTATCAAATTGATGTCTTGCCAACTTAGAGAGAAGGATGTCATGTGAGACAGTGTCAAAGGCTTTACACAAGTCCAGGTAGATGACATCAACTGCTCTGCCCCTGTCCATCAGTTCCGTAGCCCCTTCATAGAAGGTCACCAGATTGGTCAGGCAGGATTTCCCCTTAGTGAAGCCATGCTGGCTGTCACCAAGCACCTTGTTGGTTTTCATGTGCCTTAGCATGCCTTCCAGGAGAATCCACTCCAAGATTTTGCCAGGCACAGAGGTGAGACTGACTGGTCTGTAATTCCCTGGCTCATCCATTTTCCCCTTCTTGAAAACATATTTTTGTTTATCATTAATTTTTACTTAGTTTTGCAGACACTTGTGAGACACTGCAGTAATCCTCTCAATTTATCATATACTGTAAATTGATTCAGTAAGTTTATTCATTTGAGGAGTCTTTTTTTGTTACTTCTCACAAGTCTAACCAAACAAATACATTTTATAATTAGATAGATCATGTGATATTGCTCAAACTAATCCGGCTAATTTCTACTGTATTACAGTATTAGTTATCACTAAAGCTAACTATTAAACTTTCCAACACCCTGAGGACATTTTCCATGTTGTAGAGAAGCAAGGCTCTGAGGTGACATTTTCCATGTTGTAGAGAAGCAGGGCTCTGAGGTGACTTTTTTAGCTTTTGAAAATCAGGCCAGTTCTCCTTGCCACATTTACATAATAATGACTGCAGTTTACAAAATAACCAGAAATACACAACTTTTGTCACTTTTGCTTTAATACCTACACTCATAAACCATAACTAGACTATGGCATACGTGTTTGCTTCACAGTTCCTGGGTCCAGTTGTCTGCCCCTGATGCTGACTGCATCTGTACCAGGTCAAAACCAGGGTATGCATGTACTGAATGATGCTTTCCAGACTCGGCAGACCAAGCTGTATAAATCATATGGTAAATGTAAGTACAAACCACTGCAAAGTTGTGTATTTCAGGAAGCAAATTCTGATTGCTTTAAAGATGTGTCCTTTTAGCCAGCAGTAGGGTTATTTTTAATTGTGAGAAATTCAGTGCAGCCTTTGCTTCTCTCCTACAACTCAAACTTGAAATGTGTTTTGTTCTTACCAGATATTTGAAAAACGTCTTCTTAGCAGCTTAAAGAATTGATGTTTTGGCATTATCCCTTGCAGACAGTTTAGCTACTGTCTTGGTTTTGAGTTCAGGCACTTAGAAATGTCTCTCTACCTACAGATTAAATAAAATTTGCTTTTACCTATAAGATAATCTCCTTATGATGTTTCTGTGACTGAAGTATGTTTTTCTCTTTAGGCTGTAATTCACCTCCACCAATATAACATTGTTCAGAAAAAGCTGGCTTTTGCCTTGACAAGAATCTTAGGACATGTTAATGCCAGCTCTCTGACAGGATCTAACAATAACACTTCTGAGTAAAGCAGTTCCACTTCGCAGGGTAGACTCTTATCTTGAATGTGTGATCAGCCACGACTCCAGAATTTCAATTAGGAAATTGACTGTCACAGAGCTATGTGAGGGGCTAGTCCCCCTGTGTGGGATGAAAATCTTCAGTTCAAAGACCCTGTGCTTGTGCAGAAATGGGTCATTCTTAACTGCACTGCAGAGCTGGCAGCACAGTCAGCCATCAGATTGCTGTGGTAGTAGGTTTGAGGTGCCACTCTTTAAGTATTTTCTACATAGATACCTACATTAGGAGCATTCTTGAAACTACAGCTTGCTTTGAGAAAATGAGGATTCTCAAATCGTATTGAGGTCACTCACAGCACATATGTACTTAGCTTCCCCCCCTTAAATAGAAGCATGTCTGCCAAGTAATAAGGATAGCTCTCACTGCTACAGCAAGCATTGGCAGGTGGAAAGGTCTTACAAAACTATTTGAATACAAATGCAGTAAATAGCATATGAATAATTTGGGCCTGCGGCACCCAGTGGAAGAATAAAGAAAAATATATTTAGAAGGACAGACCCAGGGCAGTCTTTCCCAGGCTTCAAAGCCACTGAATATCTGTCAGTGACAGCTTTAAGCATACAAGGAACATGAGGGACCCTGCTTATGCTTCTGTCTTGGTAGCATATACAATGTTGCTAGGCGACCCACTGAAAAAAATTAGAATAACAGAAATGAAGGTAAAGCTTAACCAAGAAAAATACACATATTTTTAAACTACCTTGTGCACAACCTGGACTGGAATGCCCATGGAATACCTGGTCTAGTTTCTGAGGAGTGTAATTTTATAGCCTACACTACCGGTTTGTTGGTTTGGGCTTTTTTGGCATCTTTTTAACTACAAGCCTGTGTTTATCTGTTTTGACTCATGAGGTACCAGATAATTCCTTTTTATTTTTAATTGAATTGGTTTTATCTGATGCTGTAACAAATTATTTTGGCATAAACACAGTTATTGCATTCCTTTTTTAGCTGGGCATCAACTTCATACAGTAATTTACTAAACTAATCGTATCTGAATAAGTCACAAGAATAGCACGGTCAGGTAGCATGGTTCTTAAATTAAAACAATTTCTTCTTAAGCCTAAAGCTAAGCAAAGAACTGTAGGGAAATGAACTGACAAGCACTCAAAGGAAGGTCCACAAAATCAAGATGACGCCAGTTGTTTGCTGGGGTATTTATTTTCCTTTTCCCTAGTTTTCATATAGGGATTTTGGGTCAAGTCTATTTTCTCTTCCTGCTGCTCTGGTATTGCTTATTCCTTCTAAAGCTGGAGTTTGAGCCCCTGAGCAGCCTTTACCAGGTGCAGGCGAGTAGTAGAAGAACACCGGAACACATCAAGGTTTCCTATGGAGCTGTAGCAAACAAATCACAGGAGTTACAGCTCTTCTCTCACTCCTGAATGTACGCCTCTAATTCTCTTTCACTTACATGCAGCGACCTTTTAGGGCCTTTTTAAAATGAGACCGATAACAGCACACTGCAAACCTAACATCTACCAAATCACTGATGTAAACCACCAACTTTGTGCACCATCTAGTTTGATCAACCTCAATTTCTGCAATACTGAGAAGACCCCACAGAAGTGTGGAAAAATTACAAAGAACTTTGATGAACAGATGAGGTCAGAGTTAGGCAATTGATAGTTACAATTGCTACTCATCATTTCCTTTTGTGTCAAACCAGAAAAAAGGTCTTGTCAGAAGGAAACCACGTAAAATCAATTTACAGGAACAGGGAACTTGATAAGGTTAAGAAGATTTGAAAAAACCCAGTGGTTTCCAAGTCAGAAATTTCTTTGAAATTGCCTGAGAAAGGTAGCAATAATTTGATGAATATAGCATAGAACTGTCTCTTGAGTAAGAAAGAAATGTTATTTCTTTTCGGTTTTGTTGTAAGTATTACTTCTGGGGAAAAAAGAATAACAAACTCAAACCATCATTTAAATAATTGGAACCCTCTTTCTTAAGTAATTAAAATCTTATTTATAAAATTATAATGTGGTTTCTAATCAGAACAGAGTCTACAGTCCTAAATAAGAAATTAAAATAACTTTTCCTATTACTATCAAAGGATTTTCTCTCTATCTAATCAGATGCAGCCATCTGATTAATGTCCAAAGCCATGCGCCTTGGAGGAGCAGGGAGCAAAGGTAAGCAAGCTGAGGCAGAAATTCTATAGTTGGCATCTGGTCTTTCTTGAAGTTGCTTACTTCCAACCTTAAAAATATTCATCTGAAATATAAATTGAATGGTATATAATGGAAATGGGAAAAGGATGGATGGAATAGAAATTGTTCTAAATTGCTCGGAAAACAAATAAATCAAATGACCAATCTGACACAGTGTGATGCACAAATGTTTTGTTTCGAAGATGATTTAAGTTCCCAACAGAAAGTGTCTAAGTCTGACCTCAGGAAATAACTAACTAACTAAATAAATAAATACTAAAAAAGAAGTCTATTTCATTTTCTATGGCAGAGAATACTCCTCTTCCTTCAGTTCTAAAGACCAGCACAAAACTAGACCTTCACCTAGAATCAGAGGAAGGCAGTGCAGTGGATAGCATGCTAGGAGCTCCAGCAAACTGGAGTACATCTGCGGCAATGTTCTTGTGCAAAAAAAAAAAAAAAAAAACCAAAAAAACCCAAAAAACAACCCACCAATAGTTTGATAATTTTAAAACTACACACATTTATGACAATCTGTTTATTTTTCTCTTTTTAGTAGACTATCAGAAACATTATGGAAATATGAAATGATTCAATCAGCACTGTAAATACTGTAGTCATTTCGGGCAACCTATTCTGGGAAGTGATTCCAAAGATCCTCAATAGCTGCCCATTCTGAATTTGAAATATTAATGTTTCGTTCCATTGTCATAAGCAAGTGATGTTTCAAATAAGGTACATGAGGATGAAAAATAAAATTTCAAATAAAGGAACAGAGAAAAGTAGTTTTGCAAAAGTAATTACAAAAATCATTGTGAAATAATTGGATAAATCAGTATGATACTGATCAAACTGGGGTAGTGTTTAAGCATAGGTAACAATGGTATAATCTGCCCCTAAATGTCATCCTCTTAAAAAAAAAAAAAAAAGAAAAAGAAAAAAAAAGAGAAAAACTCACGGAGTTCATAGAGCATTGGAATGACTTATTTTGAAAATTAAATAATTGCAAGAAGAGACTGCACTTAATGCTCTATTCAGAAAAAGCATGACTCATCATCCATTTGCTCCATGGGTGAACTGAGCTTTGCAATAGTTGAGACTAATACAGCAAATCCATTTGATCTGGCACAAATGGGAAATAAACTTCATCATTATGAGCAGATTGAACAACATTTGCTGAGCTTTCAACATTTTCATTCTTATTACTTTATAACTGGTGCTGGTCAGACACTGAAAACATTTCCCTCCCCCATCCCCAACTTGCTCAATGTTTGCCTGCTTTTTAAATTTCCTCTGAGTTTCCTGACCTTCTTCATTTATTCTGCACATCTCTAAGAGACCTATTACAACTAAATACTGACAATTTCTCCAAACATACACTGCTGGCAGTATTAAAGCCTTTGCTAATGTTAAGAAGCAAGGAGGAGAAAAAAGCTTGCTAAGAGTTTTGAAACTACTCATGATCTAAAGGTTTTAAAATTTGGGTTCATACTGATTTTTCTAAATCTTATGAATAAGAATGATCATTGTGAGCTAACAATATTTTAGTCAATGTGCTCTTACCTAAAAAGAGAAACTGAATTTAAAACTGTTTTCATAAAGGCATTGTTCTCTAAGAAAAAATGACTCACAGAGTTGGCATAGTTTTTTTTTTCTTCTGAAATGGAAATGCCTGGCTCTCCTGTTACCCACTAAAAATAGGTATGTAGATCTGCTCAAATCTATTGTGAAATAATTTATAAAATTTATCCATGGTTTACAGTTCAAACAATGTTAACTTGATTTTCAAATATTTTTAATCTTCTATACACCTTCTTTTGTTTACTGCTAAGAGCCTTAAAATCATTCAGTAACTTTTCCAGAAAATGTGTGTGCTATAATCCAGTAAAACTGAAACATATGTGAAATATTGAGTCTATGAATCCATGATTTCTTAAAAACAGACAAATCTTTACAAGTGGGATGAGTACCACTTCACAGCCGTCTGCTGAACTAGAACATACATTGTTAAAAAGATATTTTCTGTGGGGATTTTGTTTCATATTGGTGGTAACCAATACTTTGTCCTAAATTAGATACCTCACTTGTTCCTAAAGTTTAGGTTCCTATTGAAATATTCTGCCTATAATAGTTCTTTATATAGAAAGAGGAGAGATTTAGATTCCTTTAAAGGTCCAAAACTTCTTTTTTTCCAAGGTCCTAAAGGGTAGTTACTTCCACTTCTATATTTAATAAGTCAATTCTTCCTAAACTGCTGAGCTGCTACTATTACACATTTCAAATTGATTTACAATAAAAACTTATGTACGTTTATACTTACAAGCATGAAAATTTAGAAAGATGCTGTACATTGTCAAACCCTTCCCCATGACACACTTGATTTTGAACAAAGTTTCCATAATATTTGACTGTGGTTTGCATAGTTAGTTGAATTCTTTCTGACCTTTTAATACTGTGAAGTATCTTGAAATTTTAGTGAAAAATTTTCTTTTTTTTTTTTTTTTTTCCCACTTTATTGATGATTTGTGTGTCCTGTAGCTTTATATATTTGTTTTTAAGATTGTCAAATGGACACCATCCATAGGCGATTCTACAGAATCATAGAACGTTTTGGGTTGGAAGGGACCTTAAAGATCATTTAGTCCCAGTCCCCCTGCCATGGGCAGGTGGTGAGGCTGGAGTTGTTGCTGGTGAAGACCAAGGCAAAAAAGTCATTGAGTGCCTTGGCCTGGGATTTTCTTCGTGTACTTCTACATTAAGTAGTGGGAACTTGCTAAATTCTGTAGAACTACATTTTGTAAATGCATAAATAGGCATATGTTAAATCATACGCTGAATTTGCTCCATTTCAGATGTAGCAACATTGCAATAGACTAGTGTATTAATAAAGATTAATAATTTTACCTTGTTGTCTGGCTATGGGCTTTGTGTACCTGATTAATAAACTAATTAAGCTCAGACAGTTGTCTCTATTGTATCCTTCTCAAGGAAGCAAAGTTAACGAAATCAAGCTGCTAATTAATCAATTACAGATAAATATTCTCTGAACAAAATTTAAACTTAAGCAACACTGGATAAAGAGCTAAAAATGCATTACAAAAACTAAACAAACCAATCCCCCCATCAAATTCCCCAAACTGAAATAAAATCTGCAAATAAGCAGAACTATATTGCCCAGGGAGGTTGTGAATGCTTCATCCCTGGCGGCGTTCAAGGTGGGGTTGGACATAGCCTTGGATGGCATGGTTTAGTGGGAGGTGTCCCTGCCCATGGCAGGGGGATTGGAACTCGATGATCTTGAGGTCCTTTCCAACCCTTACTATTCTATGATTCTATGATTCTATATTGTATTATCAGCTTTCTTGTATCCATGCCTACAAGCTTCCCTTTCTTTGCTTTCTGCTTTGGATGAAAGTTCACTTCATAAATGAAACAGTAGAAGCAGCTTGTTACATTCATTCTGCATTTTTCCATATGTAATGCAATCTCTATACTTCTAGTTATACCCTTTGCATCCTCTAAACCATTCTGTTCTCACTTGGGTATAATAGTTTCTTCAGGTATTTGTAGATCTACTTACATTTAGATAAACTATACATAGGCACCTATCACCTCAGATAAATTCTGTCATTTTATTTTGAGCATGGTCTGCCTTTCTACCCCTGTATGCCTGAAGTAGAACACATTCCATCATGCAAATCATGTGCACTTTTTGGAAGACTTATTTTTTTGTTCCATTATCAGTTACACAATGAAAAACTCCCCTGGCCTCTTTATTATTACACACTACTGAAATCTGTTGGAATTCATTCGAACTAATGTTGTTATGTACAAGATAAATGTTAACATCTGATCTAGTTGTTGACTTCATATCCAGTGGAGAGAAATCAGATTTTGCATGCGATAACTCGTCTCAACAAAAAGGTCAGATGAATAAACTGCCGGAAGAGTCTATTTCAACCTGTAGGTGTCTGTGGTGACTCAAGTAGACTTAGACATCTGATTTTTACATGCCTGAAGCTAGGTAAGACCCCCAACATCAGTAACTCACTGAGCTGAATAATGGATGCTTAACTGAACTGAAGGATTAGCTCACGATAGAGTCATCGGAGTCTGGAAATATTAGTTCAATTATTCTAAATCACATGTCATCTCAATTTGGTTATTTACTATTGTTGTTATCCTTCAAGGGAGAAATTTGTATTAAAGGGAGATTTGCATACTGGGAACGGATGGTGGAAAATAAGAAAGGGAAAAAGTAAACAAAAGGTACAAATGGAATCATTCTGCATTGTGTGAAAAGGAAAATAAGAAAGCAATCTACTAGGAGGTTTTGTATGAAAAGGATCAGCTTGAATCTTGGAGGTAAGGATGAAAGGGAAATTAAGACATCTATTTACTTACTGATTGCAGTAAGGTTAGAAGAAACAGGTGGAGTCTGTGCTATGATCACTGAGAAGATTTTTATGAAAGTGTTCAAGCTACCTGCAATGGATAAGCTGTAATATAAGGGTTAGAATGAACAGGGGAGATAGAACTTCAAACACAGGCAAGCAAAATACAAGATCTGATGTTTACCTATATGTGGAGAGGAGAAAATTATAGGCAAGTTGTAGACTCACAACTTCTCTGTCCATTTTGATAGCATCACAGGGAAGAAAGAAGAGAATAGACATTCTAGACTGTATTTTATTCTTCGCTGCTCATTTCTATTTAAGCACTTTTTTTTTCTTCAACTACTCTTTTATATTAATTATTTTGGTTAAAATTATCCCAAATTAATGATAAAGGAGATCTTTCAGTGAAGTTATGCTTCCTTCCTTGGCATTTACCCTGAGTTACCCTTTCAGTTACTTCTTTTCAACGTCAAGAATGTTAAATATGAAATCGAGCTGTAATACACATGATTATATTTGATATGTGTTTTGATAAACTAAGAATTTGTGATATGGGTATCATAAACCAAGTTATTAGTCAGCATTCAATGTACACCTGGAACTCACACTGAACTCTTCTGGAGTCCTCATCTCACCAAGTCTTTCCTGTCTTTATTTAATGTCTTGGAAGGAAATAAGTACTGATATATTTTTTAACTGAAGCCGATTTGCATGATTTATATAAAGAAGTCTAATCTGTGCAAATTTTCTGTATTTAAGAAAATCAGTGTTTATTCAGTTATATAAGTGGAGAGACCAAAACTCTACTGAAATTAGGGACTTGCCATGGAGACCATTCCACTGAGGGCTGGACCATATGGCTGAGTCTGCTGTGCCTGGGGTAGTCCGAAGGCGGTCTACAGTAACATGCGCAACTGCTGATGCTCACTTCCCTTCTGGATTGTGTGGCAAGGCATTGTCAGTGCTGGGGACTGCAGAGGTGACTTCTGTAAGGAGAAGGCAAGCCAGCTCCAGCCAGACTCACCTCTGGCCGGAGCCCAGTACATCATCCTGTTGTTGTCACATGGAAACAAGCTTTTCATTGACAGCTTGTGTGTTCAGGTGCCCAACTATCAAATAGGGAAGCCAAATGGTCCAGGGTCTAGTATCCACAGGCCAGTGGACAGAGATCACATGGAGCTTGTATACAGACAGTATCCCAGGAAAGAATTAAATAAACTAAAGGAGGTGGGACATTCTTTCTTTCTTGGACATGTATTGCCACTTCTTCATTCTTTATATTGTCAGTTATAATTTCACTTAAGGGAAGGATGTGGCTAACATCACGGTAGTAGAAACTCTCTAGGTTATTTTATTCTCATATATAGTCAGTTCAGGAATGAGATAACCCTTACCCATAGCTAAAGCAAGTGTAACAGAGAAGAAATTTGAATGCAAATGGAACTTCGGAAATTGAAAACTCTTGACAAATCTGATCTTTGGTGTGTGTATGAGGTCTTAGGCGTACTCACATACACATAACTGTATGCATTTCAATTATTGTATTGACAATGTGATGTGTCAGAAGGGTAATTCATTGTCATTGTGCTTACACTGACCATTCATTCTATTGCATATTCTCAAAAGATTTCATAATTTTTAAATAAGCATTTGAAAAAATAAGAGATTTTCCTGCAATTGTTGGTTTCTGCTGCCTTTTAACTTCAGTGCTACGTGATTGATAGTACACATATATTTAGTTGGCAGTGGAAAAAAATAAATAACCATTATTACATGTCCCATCTTCAAAAAAGCTATAATCTGGTATACTGTGATCCACTTCACTATCAGACCTAATAATAAAATATAGTACAGATAAACGTCAATTTGGCTTGACACTTCAAACTAAAATGTTGTAAAATGTGTCTTTGGTTTTTAGTAGCTATGAAAAAAGATCTCCAACTAGCAATGAAGTCATGCTTGATGTCATTAGACGTCTATATTTCCTGTCTGACAGATTTTAATGCCTTCTTTTTTCTTTTTTAATGAGGTATAAGGTAAAATTCAGAAAAGCGTCTCAATGGCTTTGAAGACCAAGTATCACTGAAAGTCAATTTAACTTCATAATTTCTGAAAAATGAACTTACAGGAAACTTGTCTCTGTCTAGCTGGCTGTAAAAAGATGTGGAAGCAAATCTGCTCTCTACTCTTTTGACCAGAAAAAAATGAGTTTGATGAATGTAGCACTTCCCACTGGTCAATAAACTTAAAGGTGTTTAAACCAGAGCTTCCTATGATCTAAGTAGGTTAAGTACAATTAAACAGAGTAAAGTAACACTATCATTCTAACATCCCAGATGGAAAGCCCCCAAAACTCATTTTCCATATACATGACCATATGGCAAGCTTCAAAAGCTACCAGATCAAGATTGCTTCTGAGTGAGGATGGCTCAGATTCATCTTGAAGGTACTTTATGAGAATACACCTATCAATCACCAGTCTTCTCTCTCTTTGAATGAAGGGGCACTAGCCTGGCTTATTCTAATGAACAGAGCCATAGAAGTATGATCTGAAGACAGAGGTGATCTCTCAAGCAAGACACTCCTGGGCTGTGTTGCAAACACTATGCCATTTCTTGTTACAATGTTAAACAGGAAAGAAGAAAAGCTATTCGCGTGGTAAAATGAATTGGGGTAAATTATTCATGTCTTAGTTCTATGCTTCTATCTGTTTTATTTTAGTTTCTCGTTGTTGTTGTTGTTTGCTTATTTTTTTTTTTCAGGAGGACTTATGTGTTCCCTTTATCCCCCCATCCAATTTGTAGTAAAAGCTGATTGCCATGTAAGCATTTCAGTTTTGCTACCAGTCTTCTCTGCTTCTGAAGTGTTTCACAAATTTGCTGAAATCAACTGTTCTCCTGCTGCTACTCTTTCTCAGCAGGGAACTTAGTTCCCAGGTATTTTATTCTCTGCCCCTGGAAATCCTATAGAATAACACACTGGTCAGTGACATTCTCTACATATTCTTGTAAACACATGTAGTCTCTCAATTATCTGCATGCTGAGTGGAAATTGTGCAAAAGTTGACTGCATATATCTTAGGATTTTGAAAACATCACGGACCAAATTTTTATGCAATGGCTGTACAATTGTCTTCAAAACCTGTGGATGTCCTTACAGAGTTTCTGTCTTGGTTTTTACCTTTCTTTGTTCTTTCATTCACTGCCAAGAAAAAAATGACAAAAAATTATCCAAACACCACAACAAAAATATCTTGAGATGGACAATAGCAGGTGACTTACAGATTTATTATTCCAGCAACTATTTTTTCATTACAATAAATACTAAGTTATCAGTCTTAGTGGTAAGTACTAAGAAAGAATTTCACATGGGAATTGTATATAACACAACATGTTGTGTGACTGACTGCTTGTTCTTGAGGTCTCACAAATGAAGTTTCAACAGCTTAAGATGAGTTAAGCATCTTTGTTTACCCTCAAAATCAAACTATGCTACTAAATTGTCTGGGGAAAATCCTGGATAAATACAGACTATAGTAAATGTACACTACAAGCTAAATTCTAATTAAAATCAATTTTATTTACACCAAATGTACACACTTTAATTGCACAGTAGCTTTAATTCCGTGATGTGGGGCCGTGGGGACTGCAGAGAGCTACTCCTGGAGGGGCAGCACGGCATTTCCCGACAGAGATCGCCCCTTCCCCTCAGGGCCGCGGGGCACCGAGCAGCAGCCATGGGCCGACACGTTCCGTTTGGGGCGCCGTTGAAGCCGCCGTGCCCGATCGCTGAAGATCTGATTACATCCTCGGCGGAGACGCCGTCTGGCAGCTCCAGCACCGGGACGGCACCCCGTAATCGGAGAGCTGGCGAGCCGAGGAGCGCGGCGGACCTCGGGAAGGGCTCTCCGAGCTTCGCGGGGCAGCCGGGGCGGTAGGGGAGCGGGCAGCAGCGGGCAGCATCGCGCAGCACCGCCGCCCCGGCTCGCCAGAGGCTTTAGCACCGCGGACAGCGCCCAGCAGCCGGGCGGCGCTGGAGGGGCTGGTGGGGGTCCCGCGCACGCAGCGGCAGGCACGGCGCGCCCGCCGGCACGCGCGTGGGGTGGCACGCAGCCGAGTGCAGACAACACGCGCGCAGCGTGGGCACCGTGGCCAACGCAAGAGGCAGCGGGGGCACACAGGCGGGGGCGCGCACAGGCGGAGGCGCGCGCTGACACACGCGCTCGACAGCGGAGGGGTACGAACCCACGCGCATCCCCAGCACCCAAACGCGCGCCCCGGCACGGCAATGGCCCAGCACACACCACCGCCGCCGCACGCGCTTTCACGCGCCCCGCGCCCCGCGCGCTCGGTCTCCCGCGGGCGCAGTCGCACACACAGACACAGTCATACCTGCGCACCCGTGACCACACGCCACGGGCGCGCGCCCTGCCACCGCCAGGCAGCGGCGCACCGGCGCTGAGCCGCACGCAGGTACACACGCACACCCCCTTACCGCACCCCCGCCCCGCACCCGCCGCCACGGCGCCGCCCGCCTGGCGGCAGCCTATGGCACAAAGGGTCTCCTGCGTGAGCCCCCGCCTGCCGGGGCGCAGCTGCCAATGGGAGCGTCCGGAGGGCGTGGCGCGCCTGGCCCCGCCTCCTTAGTTAAGGCCGGCGGTGGGCGAGGGTCGCTCAGCGGCGGGAGGCGAGGGGGGGTGGGGGTGTAAAGGCTGAGTGAGGCGCGCGGGCAGCGGCAGGCGCCGATTCGCGCACGCCTCCTCGCCAGCTCCCGCGCAGCGCGAGGGGAAGGCAGAGGCGGCGCCGGCGCCGCTGAGGGCAGCGCCCGGCCGCGGGAGTGGCGGGCCGGAGGCGCACCTGCGAGCGGCGAGACGAGCGGGGCGGGCGACGAGGAGCCGACCGGAGGCGCGCAGCGAGCCGGCGGCCGCGCAGCCCGGCTCGGCGTGCCCAGGCGCCGCGGCCCTGAGGCGATGGAGCAGGAGAAGTACCTGCCCGAGCTGATGGCCGAGAAGGACAGCCTGGATCCCTCCTTTGTTCACGCGATGCGCCTCCTGGCAGACGGTAAGGCTCCGCTCGCCGCGACCCAGCGGTCGCCGCCGCCCCGCCGCTAGCCCAGTCCGGGGCGCTCTGCGGGGCGAGGGCCACCCTTCGTGTTGGCGCTCGGCAGTCCTGGTCGGGCGCCAGTGTGGGAATTCGTGTGTCCGTGCTGGCGTCGGGCCGGGCACTGGAGCGGCCCCGCTCCCCTTAACCTCGGCGCTGAGGCGAGCCCGCGGGCGGGGACCTGGCCACGCGAGGACGTGGCGAGGCGCGGAGCTGCCCGCGGCCGGGCAGGGGCAGTTCGTGGGGTTTGTGTGCCCCGGACGCCGCGCCGGGCTTCTCGCTGTGGGAGGCTGTCAGACGGGGCTCTGCTGCGGCCGCCTCCGCTGGCAGCGAGCGTGTGCCCCTGCTCCCCTCTTGGGGAAACGGTGCACCGCCTCCGCTGTGCTTGGCTGGCCGCTGCGGGAAGGGCTTCCGTACTTCACGGTCTTATTTACACAAAGGCAGACGCTGGTTTCTCATTAAACTCGTTATTTCTTCTTTCCCATGCTGAGGTAGTGCGGTCTACATGGTAATGCTATTGTGCCGTTAATGGGACACTGTTCTAGTTGACTGCGTAATATCAAGCATTGATTGGATATGGCTTATCAGTTTCATGACACTGTTTCATCCAGGACGTTGAGGGCTTTCTCTTGGTATCGTGCGGGGATCCAGAATTTACTGCTTGTAACATTTTGTTGTTCATTGTAATCTACTCTGCTTTCCTTGCTTTATGTGAACTAGTTCTACTGGAGGTTCTTAAAAAAAGTTTATCATTTAGTATCTTTCTGGAACTACTCCACATAGTTATTGAGAGCAGGCCTGTGGTACAGCATTTCAACTCCTGCAGAAGTGTAACCCAGTAATTCCTCTTCATACTTAGGTTTCTTCTGAGGTATATAATAGTAACTTCAAGAATCCCTGTTAAACTTGGAAACTAATGTAAAAAAGTATTGACGAACAGCACATAAATCAGGAGAACCTATCAAGCACTTGAGTGAAGCTCAGGCGAAGAAGTGTATGGTTAGGCCCTTGAGGGATTCACAAATTGAAATAAGCGCACATTCAGAGGTGGTGAATAATTTCCAAAGTTCTCTTATATCTGAAGGAAATCATAATGGATTAAAACTTGGACCGGCAGGAATAATTGTCTGTCTCTGTCGGCAGTCTATGTAATTGCTATTGACTGTGAATGAAGATACTGAGTCCAGGTTTTGTTTGAGTGCTTCTGTTTGATAGCTTGGAAATTCAGTATGAATACCGACACATTTAGCACACTTTTGTAGTAGCTACCTTGCCGCTGAAGAGGCAGCCGCGCTACTTTTCGCGGTTGTTTTTCTAATGAACATGCGGCAAAGAAAGTCCTTATTGAGGGGATTATTTTTTGCACCTTGCAGTTCCATCTTCACCCAGAGGGGGGAGGTATCCACTGAGAGTGTGTGCTTGTATGCCTGGGGAAGGAGGAGAATGCACGAAGGACAAAATTGAAACTGCTCAAAGTAAAGTTAAAATAGGGGAATAAAATAGGTGTTTCTAGGAATCAAGTCTGTGTGTAAATTGTATTTTGGACAACTAAGATCGAATAAATGATTAATTTTCTCATTCCTTCTTAGTATAGTGAGAACTACCATGTGTTTTAGTGGATTTTTAAAAAATGAAGGTGAGTTGCCTGTAGGGAATGCTAATGTCAGATTCACACCAGATACCTGGCATTATCTTTCAAAACACCATCTGTCAAGCTTTCTAGAGATTCATTTTGGAGCCTAATATATGATGACTGTTAAAACAGTTTCATCAAGTTAAGAGTATAGCTACTTTAAGGAAACAAGAATTAATGTACTGGTAGCTGCTGGATATAAGTGGAAGGGAAATGTATAGAAATTGGCAGGTGTTTTTTTTGTTTTGGTGTTTTTTTTTTTTTTTTTTTTTTAATCTCTTTAGATGCCCAAACAACATGGGTCTGTGGTGCAAGGATCTCTGTAATGTATTTGTGGCATATGAAGCACTGCTTCCCGACTATGGATTTCTTTTCTTTAAAATACAATGTACGCTCAACTACATATATAAAAATACTGGCCATGTGTTATTTTTCTGGTATACTAAGCTTTCTTGATTGCCAGTAGGTTTTGTATGAAATGCCTAAGTGTGGATTTGAAGGCTTTTGCTTCAAAGTTGAAAGCCTCAAGCATTCACTCGACTTGAAAGTGCTGTGATTTTTCATGTGTGTTGCTAGAACCTGAGGTTGAGAAGAGGCATGCCGCTGGTTGAAGCAGCGGATGAGCACACAAGTGACAAGCATTCCAGAAATATGTTTCAATTTATGATGCTGGATTTTTTCATAAAGATATAACCCCATGTTTTTCCCTGATGGTTTTTGTTGTTTGCTCAATTTATTCTTTTTCGTTGTATGTTTTGGTGTACTTAAACATAACTTGTTTTAAAGGCAACAAATTACTTATTATATAAAAGTCTGTGTCCTACAGGCTGACCTGTATCAGGTACGTGCTTGAATTGGTAGCTATTTACCCCTCACCACTGAGGGATCAATAGAAGTTATTTACTTTAGGCATTATTTGGGTCAGAGCCTGCATGGTGCAATGTGTGGTGAAACCCACAGAAAAGGGACATTTCCTGTGGCAGAGAGTTTGCATACTTGCCAAACAACACAAAGAAAGATGAGGAAAGGGGTATCTTAAGAAGTGCTAGTACCATATTAGATACAGAGTGTGAATGCATAAACAAATAATTTCTCCTAAAAAAAAAAAAAGGGGGGGGGGGTGGTGGAAATCAGTGAGGGGAACCTGTGGTGGATTCTGAAAATGAACCCAGTCTTTAAATGATTATTATAGGGCCTTAATTGGAAGATATTTTATTTCCCCGTGGGTCATTAACTGTTTCATACAAAAGTGGTTCCTACATGACTATTACACTACTAGAAATGGGAAATGCACTGAAGTAACAGAATTATAAAATGGTTTGGGTTGGTCATCTAAGTTCCAACACCCCTGCCATAGGTAGGGACACCTCACTTCATACATTAGAATATTATACTACTGTTGTAGTATAATCTAAGCAGTGAGAACAAAAGATCTCTTCTAATAAGTAGCAAAACTCTAAAGAATAGGTAGAGAGCTTTCCTGTATTAATTGAACTATTTCGTGTACCAGGCTTTACAGTTGCTGGAAGGATTACACTTTTTATGGATAGTTGTAAATGATTTTACTATAAACTGCTTGCAGGTAGTTATTTTCTTAGGTAAGATGTTATTGCTTCTAGCCAGGAGATACCCTGATCAATGCATGATGCCAGATAAGGCTTGATCAGATGAAAAATACCGCAAGCGAAGAGCTTATTGTTGAGGAGGAACTTTTGTATTTGTATTTATGCCGCAGCACTCTCTAAAGTTCCAGTGAGAACTGAGAGATTCTCCGTTCTAGAGCTATTTCCTACCATGGTAGCTAATGTACTGCTTATACATGTTATTTTTGCGTGTATGAAAATATTGGCTTGTTAGATGTCTATGATTATGAATATAAATATAATGTGTGACTTTAGCAGTGAAAGGGTGGATGACAGAGAAAGCTACAACCAGCTCGAACTGTTTGGGAGTTCAAAACTTGTTTTATATCAGTGTTATTTTTAATAAGTTGAAGTGTCAGCTAATTGTCTATATACTTTTGGAGCAAACCAGATTTTATATATGTCTGTATATTTATATGTGTGTGGCTTTGGGCTGTCTTGCATACTATATTATTAAAGCTAGCGATGCGTTTTGTAATATAAAGATCTATTGGAAGAGCTGGCCAAAGTAAGATCAGCTCTCCCCATGGAAATACTAGCATTACTTGGGTAATGAGGTAGCTAATTTCTCTATGTAATGACAGTGCAAGTGACCTCATACTTTCATTTGGCATTTGGAAGGCAATAAGAATCAGGCCTTTAACTTTAATCTTAAGTCCCTAGATTATACCACGTGACATAGCATGAGTTTGTTAAACCTCCAGTTGTGTCAGTTAGACTCATACAGCTCAGTGTCACAAAGCTCCTTGTAGGACAAGGCATGATTATTCAAAATGTATATAATTACTTAGCCTTTACACTCAGTAAGCATTAGTACAGTCTTTCATACAAGCATTCAATAAATGTTCTAGTCTGAAAACTGTTGATGTAATGCAAATTCATTTTGTGTCATGTTTAGGATTTCAACTAATATGTTGGCTTATGTGGGTTTTGGATTTCTTTGGACTCCTAGAGATTCATTTGTTTTTCATATAAGAAGGCAGATTTAGTTAATAAGTATATGTTTCTATTAAAAATTATAAGATTACTATATAAAAATTATTTGTCTTGGCAATTTGGAATATGATAGTTATCCTTGGCCCAAGATGTGAAAGCTGTTGGTCAAGCCTGTGTCCTGCTAAAGTCAGGCCTGTGCTGCTTTTTAATTTTTATAAAGTTTTCCATTGAAAACTACTTGAGAGAATGTACTTGGAAAATTCATTAGGCAGCACAAACTAATACATTAGATATTAATCTGTGAGCAGTCACTTTTCTGCTTATAGTTTCTTTTTTCCTGATGTTTATATCAGGTGAGAAGAAATCTGTGTTCACAAGACAGTTTGTATTAATCATTGTGTACTTTGCTGTCCCAAGGAGTGCAGTGTAAATAACTGGAAGATTGACTTGGGAAACACATTGATGTTTAGAGCATGTATTTTAGGTGCCTTGGTTTTATTAGAAACTAGGTTTACGTATCTGTCATTTGGATTGTTTTCAATAAAAATGGAGTAATATCCGTGCAAGCTCTAGATGAATACAAGGTACTTAAAACTTCCATAATGCAGTGGTGTGCATTACAAACTTGGTTGAAAGCTCAGTAAAGCTAATGGGACTCTTCTGTTGCCATTAATTTGCTATCAGGCAATCCTTACACCTTACACAAATATAATATATTGAAAATCAGGAGAATATACTGCAGGTTTTATAGCAGAGTTTTGATTTTTAAATTTTTTTTTAAAGTGTTTTTTTTTTTTTTTTTTTTTTTTAAACATCATGCTATGACAACATGGTATGTGTTCATAATCTGAGGAGGTGCTTTTGCTTTGCAGAATGTGGTGCAGATGGATCCCAGGAGAACCAGATTTAGGCAAAACAAAAAATATTATAAAATATTACTATAATAATACTATAAAATGTTAGAATGAATATAACAAAGCAACCTTTGTAAACTTTATGACCCTAAGTTGTTAGTCATAAAAGGTGGGCTTGCTTAAGAGTGGGAAAAAAGAAAGATTAAAAAGAAAATAATAAAAACCTTTCAATTTCAGACATCTGAAGCAGCTTAGGACCATTTCATCTGTGATCTTAAAAAACATGGACTTTGAAACAGTAAATTCTCTTGCAAAGAGGGAATAACATAAATGTATTAACTGAAGGTTAGGTTCTGATACTCTTCTGTGGTTCACTCTTTAAATGGTGCTATTTGAGTCTGTGGAGCCTGCTTAAGTCACAGTTCAGTAAAAATAGTAGAATTTAGTACCTACTGTTAAAGGGACGGTCAAAGGCATTTGCAGAGGTTTGTCTCGGTGGCCATGACCTCATCAACAGTGTGTGCTAGTTTTTGGCAGCATGAATATTTTCTTGGAAGGAGAAGTGTTTTTTATTTGTTCTGGGAATTATTTTAATAAATTTCTTTCATTCTTAATCTCCTTAGTGTGTTGATTCAGGGGACACCAGCTGTAATCATCAATCTCTTCCCTTATGCCTCAAAATATATATATAAGAATATATATATAACACGTCAAAAATATATATCAAAAGCTACCGGAGGGTAGTCTGCCAGCTATTATATATGTATGTATTTATACATGCATATACATATGTAAAAGGTGGGTAGAAAATCTCGGTCAACTGTTAGTTTACCGAGCGCTGAACACACCACCTGTGTGATGTGTAGAATAGAGTGGCCATTTCTAACCAGGAGGTGGCATGATTGGGCTCCACATCCCAAAAGAGAGCTTCATTTCCTAGCACCTTCTGAGAAAGGGCCAGTCTGGCCCAACAGATATATCCAGTTTTCGTGCACCGTATGCAGGTTTTTTCTCCTTTAGGCAATATGCAGTCAGTATATATTGTCTAATAACCAGATTTTCTCTAGCATGCTGGGCTATTGAATAGTCCATGAAATTTGATCTGATCAGTAGTGACCAGTGCGTAAGTCAGGAAAGACTGAATATCCACCTAGCTCACCAAAGCAATGCCAGAAGAGAGAAACAGTTCTTCCATGACATCTCAGGACACAGGTTTCAAGCTCAAAGTATGACATGTGTTGGGTCTTATTTTGGAGCACAGAAATATAGTTATTGTTTGGTAGTTCCTCTCCAAGTTTTATTAAAATAGGAACATATTGCAAGCTGTGCCTTGCAGCTGTTATGTGGGCTAAACATACTGCCTAGATGAAAAAGTGTTTTCTTGACCTGCAGGGTCTCTGCAGTTTCCTGACACTTTGGTTCAGGGTAAGAGCGCCTTTTCAAAACCAAGCATACAACTGTTTTAGTTTAAATCTCATTTCTTCAACAGACTTCTGAATTTGAAGGGAAGATGGTCGTGGCTGACCTCAAATGCACCTTTTTCCTTTAAAAACTTTTGAGAATAAATAGGTGTTTTTCTCAAGAATTTGAGGTGTTAATAAAGCATGCAAAATAGAAAAAAAATGCGAAGGTGTGCATTCATCTTTTCTTCATGTTGCATTTTTCCGTCCTTGGATGTATATTGTAGCACAGGGTTAGGAATATAGAATCATAGAATAGTTAGGGTTGGAAAGGACCTTAAGATCATCTAGTTCCAACCCCCTGCCATGGGCAAGGACACCTCCCACTAAACCATGCCACCCAAGGCTCTGTCCAGCCTGGCCTTGAGCACAGCCAGGAATCACGCATTCAGAACTTCCCTGGGCAACCCATCCCAGTGCCTCACCACTCTCACATTAAAGAACTTCTTCCTTATATCCAATCTGAACTTCCCCTGTTTAAGTTTCAACCCGTTATATCATTGCTCCCTATCAGAATAAGTGAGGAAGCAGAGCGTTTTTAAAATTAAGTAAGTAAAGTAGGGAACTTTAATGATGCTACAGTGCAGTCTTTGGCTGTATAAACAAATGAGGACTCTGCAGTCTGACCAGAGAAATGGAAAATGTTGATACTCTCGTAAAGGTCTAAGGTGCATAGTATATGACGTTTTGACCTGTTTCTTCCTTGTACAGTATACCTTCAGTGAATGCTTTCTAAAACTTCCATCTGTAAGATGTAGACTAATGCTGAATTTCATTCTAATCTCTTAGATATCTAAGTGAAAAGTGTTTTGTAAGAAACATGTATTATTATTACTTTTAATACAAAATTATTCTTTTTAAATTTGCAGGCAAAATTAATCCTGATTATTACAGTCCTTTGTAAATCCTTTCATATTTTAATTAGAATCCTGCTGGAAATGAGTACAGCTATTTCCTAATCCTGAAAAGGACTAGAACTAATAAAAACTATGAAGAAAAGTTAGATAAGGCTTTCAGCAGATTAATAACTCCTGTCAACCCCCCAGACCTCGTGGAATAACTTATGCCTGTTCCTGATTTTACAAATTTTGCCATTAAAATGAAATATTTTAGTTTTAATACTGAAAAAAATATCAAGTGAAATTATAATAATGTTAATATTGTGATGTTGAAGATCATCCACATTTAAATAATGTAATACAAAGTGTTGATGGCTGCATGTGCTGTAACCAAAGACATCTTTAAAACTTCAAACACTCAGCTGGAAATGGGTATTCCTGTTTGTTCTTGGGCTAGCATGATCCAAAGCCTAGAAGGCACAGGGCAGGTCACTGCTGCCTTTCAGTTTCTCTGCACGTGCTGAAGTGTTCATCAGATGCTCTAGCATCTGTTTCTTGTAAAGGTTACACCAAGAGATGTAAACCTCAAGCTTTTGATTTATAAAATACTTTGAATTTTGGGAATTGATGTAGCTATTGGGAAAAGTAGTATTTCATCCTGGTCTGTAAAAGATGTATTAAAATCTGCATTCCTCCTTCTTGGCTCTGCTGTGGATCTGGAAGGAATAAAGTTCTACTACTATGATAATAGAAGCAGTTTAGATTTGCTAACTGGTGAAGGCAGTCTTCAGCAAAAACAAAAGCAGGGAGCAACTCCCCTGGCTCATAATACATCAACTTCCAAAGAGCAGCATTACAAACTGGAGAAAGAATAGTTTTCCTGGGAGGTGTGAGCGCTGGAGAAAAACAAATCCTCTCTTTGCATGTACTCCTAGTTTAATGTTCCCTAAGATTCGAACTTGTGTTTCAAAGCTGTCTTTCAAATGCTTGAAGTTAAAGAACTTGCTATGAAATCTGGGACTGCGTGTGTATGTTTTGAAAATGGCTTGTGGAAAAATTGAGAGTTACCTTCTTGTCTCTCATCATGTAAATTTTTATGCTCAGTATTTGTTATAATGTAGGCTCATATAACTGATTTTTCTGAGTATTTTTAAGCAGATCAATTTCTTGCATTTTGTCTTTTTTTGAGATTGTAGCAAGAACTTGGTGTCTTTGGCGCTCGGGCCACATATCCTCTGGCCCAGAGCATGAGTTCAGCTGGGGAAGGAGTGAGGCACTATTTTTCTAAGTACTTAGGACTGTGCTGATTTGCTGCAGCTATGAAGCTGGCTCCCTGACTTTCCAATTTGCAACTTAAATTGATTTTTTTCGCAGTTCTGCCGAAATGAGCATCACCAAACTCTTAAGTGATTTACTGTCTTTGAAGTTTGAAGGGTAAATTAGGGAATGATGAAGTGAAGGAGAATTCCAAGAGACCTTTCTCCCCTCCCTGTGTTCAATTCAGCAGGAACATGGAGAGCTAATTTTGGTAAATGATGCTTATTAGCCTGGTGTATCCATAGGATTGGAGAGGTGTCTGAGAGATATGGCTTTCTCACAGATACATACTTGCATTTATTTCACTAATGCTTGTATGCAAAGTAGTGGGCTTTACTTTAGCCCACTGTAAAATTTAAAAGAACTTCTTATATATTCATATATTTACCTTTATCTACATCTATTTATTGTTATGCTCAGAAGCCACTGATGGGTAATCTGCCATGCTTAATTCTTATATTATGTGGACTCTTTTTCCTGATCCTACACATTCCTATTTAACAATATCATTGTTCAGTCTTTGTAAATGCACTATTGCAAAATGTCCTCTAACTTGTTCTATTTGGTTTGGTAGGGGTCTTCCAAATGCTGCATTGCTGTTGTTACTGGGGTGGTTGGTTTGTTCTTTGCTTGCTGTAAATGGTTCAGTGTAAACATGAATGGATCAGTTTGTGCAAAATCCTGTAAGAAATGCTTTAGTGATCAGTGGAAAGGAAAGGGATCCATAAGTCACCAGGGAATGTGGGAAAACAGGTGCTCAATTACTGATTTTTGTTACTCTTCTTTTTTCTGGAAGACTAAACTGTGAGGTAAACTGGGTGTGTAATAGTTTATGTTGGGTTGTGCATGACAAAAAGGTGTTCATACAGAACCAGCTTGTTAGAATACACAAACCATCTGTTCATCATGAAAATACTCTTGCTGCCCCACAGTGTATGAACACTCAGAAATGATATGTCAGGTGAAAGCGAGAAAATAAGACTTTTCTTTCCCACTGCTGCAAAGATTGAGATAATTTTTTTTTTTTTTTTTTAAATGATCAAATGCTGATGCCAACTTTTGGCTGTAACTTTCCAGTTCTTGACAGTTCATCTCTGTCCCTTCTCACAGCCCTTAAGGGTTTTTTATAGATAATGTAAAACTGGAATGGAGAGAAGGATGACTAGGAAAAAAGTAACAGAAAATGCAGGAAGGGTGGAAAAAGGAGAGGAGAAATTATGGAAGATTATAAGGGCAGTGGAGAAGGGGGTGGCAGTACAGAAAATGATTCAGAGAAGAAGATTAAAATAATGAAGGGAAGAATTAAATTCTGGATTAACAGGTGTAAAATTTTCTGTTTAGGTCTAAAACTGATGAAAGCTTGAAATACTGAACCTTTAATAAGGACTTCTGGAAGCTTTTAATGAAGCCTTATGTAGTTAAAATGGCTAGATAAAAGTAGCTGCTAATAAGCATTTGAAAATGCTGTTAGTTACTTAAGAAAAATCCAAATCAAGTTCAACTTTTCCTGAAAAGCTTTTGTGAACAGTTACATGGTTTTGATACTTTTCTGTTTTATGTGATCAGAGACACGCTATACGTGTCTACTGTATATATTAAATTATGCAGTAATTAAACACAACCATCTATTTTGCAGAGATGCTACCCGTTTTGTACTAAACAGCAGTGGAGATCTTCCTAGTAGTGAACAGATTGAAGTGATAGATACGGAGTTTCCGTCTCTGCTTATGTAATAGAGCCTTCAGATTCTGAAGTGCTCTAGTGTTGTGAGCTTTGAACTTGGACTTTTATTTATTTATATCAGTGGTCTTATTACAGATGAAAGAGATTGTCCACATTCTGCTGTTTCAGTGCTGCTTTTCCAGGTTATTCCTTTGCATTCCCTTCCCCTGGTAACTAATGCCTCCCTCAGCCTTCCTCTAAGCAGCCAGTGTAATTAGTGAACTTCACAGCCTCATCCACTTTCATTCTGTTCTACAGTTTTCTCTTATCTTCAGAAGCAATGTGAAGAGGAGGAGGTGGTTTGTTTTTTTTTTTTCACAGGAGGCTTGAGCTGGAAGTAAAGGTGGCAGCTTTACTGGAGAAGGATGTCAGAAATGTTGAGTAGAAGGCGTTATGGCGGGGGAAATGGCGGGTAACTGGATAGCATATGTTTAGAAGGGGGGAAAATTGGTTGAAAGACAAAGCAGAGCACATGGAAGATGTCAGAATGAAAATTAAATTGGATACTTTATTTCTTCTTTAAATTACATAATTTTGATCAAAGTGATATACTTCACTTGCTACGTGTTCTACTTATCCATGAGCACAGATGAGTAGTTACTGGATGTATACATATTTTTTCTACCCCAAAACAGTGATACATATAATATGGTAGCAGTAAACTAGTGCACTATCTTTTGGAAGAATCTTTACTTCTGTCATTTGATTTGTCATGAGGGCCATACCCCTCTGCCTACCCCAGTATGTGGGTAATTCAGTGTAACACTGCTAAGGCTGCTTTGAAAAGATGATTGTGTTCTCGAGGTGATGGATACTTCGAGGCAGACTTTTCCAGGACTAGTGACTGCTGTATGTCTTGCGTCCTTAGAGATATCCTTAACTCAGGTTCTGGAATTTCCAAACATTCTGATGTATCCCTAAGTTAAATGTAATTCATCTTCTGACAGAATTATGATTCAAAGTATGTGAGTATTACCACACCTAGAATTACTTACTAAGTTCTCAGGATGAGATGATGGTGAATGTTTTGTCCAGCCTTCTGGGATTTCACAAAAGAAAGGTTAGCTATGCTGAGATTCTACTGAGAAGGTATTGAGCTGTGGAGTCTGCAGCAGATGAGAGAGCAGAAGTCTTCAGTGGTGTGAGCACCAATTTACAAGCAGCAAACTGTCCTTTGTCTTTAAAACAAATTTCTGTGCCATCAGTAAACTGCAAAAAAAAGAAATAAATTCAGAGGTGATAAAAAACAGCTTCAAACTGCAAATCATAAAAAGAGTGCATAAAGCAATGGATTAAAAAAGGGGTCTTAAGTGGCAATTTCAAGGTAAGATTGTTTTGCTACAATATCAATTTTTGCATTTTACTGGCTTGCATGGTGAAAGAAAGCAACTGGAATGATTCTAATGGAGTCATTTAAGCTTAAATCAACATTAATTTTATCATCTTACGTAATAATGTAATTTAAAAAACATGTGCATTTCATAATACGTTGGAAGGCTGTGGTACAGTTTATTGTAAAGCTTTTCTGGATAGCAGTAGTACTTGCAGTATTGCTCATTAAATGGTAATTCAGGTTCATTCACTGGTTTAAAACAAAGTAGTACAATGAAAATTAGGGAAAGATACAATGCAATAAGATTATTCCCTCCACCCCCCGATTGCTTAGTAGATTCTACTCTAGATGTCAGAAACATGAAGTGTTGAAGTGTGTCACCTAACTGAAATTTCAAGTAAAATGTTTGTTTCCCTATTGCTAGCACTGCGTGTAGATGTGTGCTGCTTGTATCTCATGAGGCAGGTGTATACCAGTGAAAGCACTGCAATCTTACTTCCCCTGGTTGTGTAGATCAGTCTGCCTCTTGGAGTTGTTCTGCAAACACGCAGGGTATGCCACAAAATGACCACACACTAGCTGTATAATATGTGCAGGTTATTAAACAAGCACACTGAAGCAAATAAACACATTAAAGCAAACAAGCGCAGTAACACAGATCAGGTATATATCTATGTATACATATAACAAACAAGCACAATGAAGCAGATCAGAGATCTATATATAGGGAGTAAAGTACAGAGGAAAAATAGCAATGCATCAAATCATTACTGCATAGAGAGAACAGAGATTAAGAAGAAATACATCACCAATTACCACCGAGTCATCATACAAGCCCACACTTCAAGCTGGGAAGCCTTGTTGCAGCTGATGCCAGGACTCTCAGGTAATTGGGAAAGTTCCTACTGAGGCCTGTCCACCCGTAGGTGAGGCTTCAGATTTGGCTACAAGAAGATTCTGCTTTTATGCCCTTGGAAAAACAACTGGCTCTGTGTCGGATCTCTGATTGTTTACTCGTGAGGCCCTGCAGTTTCTTATTGTCTCACTGTTGTCTGCACTGAGAGTGTTAGCCAGGTGCCCTGGTGTGGCCAGGTATGGGCAGCTGAACCTCTGCACATCTGTGTTTTCCTGCCTCTTTCTGATGGTCACAATGAGCATAAACATGTATACTCCACTGAATGCAGCTGGACAAAAACATATACTTTCTGTCTCTGTCATTAGTGGGAATCAACTGTCAGCTGTGTTCACATCCATAACAGGAGTATAGTGCTACTCTCCTCCCTTTCACATGCTTTTGTTTGTTTCTCAAGAAAACAAGGGTTTGGCATAGGAGAAGTGGTGCTGTGTGTTGTAGTCTTGTCCTAGCATTGAGCTGGATGAAGACCAGAGCTGGAGCTTAAGGACAGACTTAACCAGTTTGTCTTAAATGAAATTTTGACCATATGCAGCACTCCAGGTCAGACTGTGGTGTTTGTTCACTTTAATTTCCTCCTATAAATTAAAATCCTGGGGGATAGATTCTTGCATTAGTTTCTGGCAGTGTGAGCCTTACTACTGAAAGGTTTTTTCTTTTTTTTTATTGTTACCTGCTGGTGTTTTCTTTATGATTTGTCCCATTCTTTAACAATATTGGCCATTTTAAGAGGTGTTTTTTTTTTTTTTAATCTATTTTTTTCACTTTCAGGGTTATTGTCTGAGATCTGTCTTAAGCCGTATTTCTCTATACATTACTCAAAGTGACTGAACAGTGACTTACTACAGAATATTTCATGTCAGATACAGCAGATTAATAAACTAAAACAATTGGTATGGGGCATATTTTGCTACACATAATAGCATCTTCTCCTTAGGTTATTTCAGGAAAGGGAGAACAGTAATCTAGAAAAAAAACAAGTTCTTGCAGCTTTATGGTTCAATTTCTCCTACCCCTTTCCCTCCTCCCTCCCCCTCAATCAACACAATCATAATCTTGCCTGTGATATTCCAGAGAGATGATTTTTTTAATGTGACAACAATAAGGGTGTTTTCCTGTTTGACTTAATTTTTGACATGGGCTAAAAGCTTTAGTGTTTCTCTCAATGCAGATATTAGGTTGACAAATTTCAATGAGTGTTCCGTAATCTGTCATTGCAGTTATGTTCATGTGTGCCTCCTAGCATATTCTATTTAGAAATCATGATCTTGGAAACTTAGACCGAAATTTTCTTTTATACCAAGGGCTTTACCTGAAGTCCATAAAGTGCTTGGCCTTAATGCTTTACCTTAATACAGCAAGTGAAAATTTATTCAGCTATCTTGTGATAAGCATCCTCTTTGGTAACACTGGCGGTGTGAGTCCCTGTTTTATGTGAAACAACATTATATATGGCTTTTGTTCCACTCTGTTTTTCCTCAAATTCTGAAGAATTGTAGCTGCCAGAGCTTTCCAGACTGATTTATGGTAACTTTTAGCTCAGATTGCATTGAGAACATCTAGTTTGATATTTGTGTCTCCTATTGAATCCTGTTTATGCGTAGTAACAGTTTTTATTACATGCAAAATACAAAAGCTGTTGACCCTTAAACTGTTGTAGGTGGGCTATTTTGGTACATTCCAAGCTGTCATGTGGCCATTTTGGTTGTGTTTATTCCGCAGTACTTAGAAAATTAAGATTATTTTACTACATAATTTCCTTTATTATTACTTCCTATTTAGATTTGCCTGTTTTGTACTTTGGGCAGGACTGGTCATCACTGGTTGCTTCATACGGTTGCATGAGGTGGGATTTTGTTACGTGATTCACTATCCCACAGGACTTCTGTACCTTTCCCTTTGTCTTGAGGGGCACATAGCTGAATTATTGGCTGTTAGTGATCTCTGTTTAATTTACTGTGTTAATTTTTCTCCCGAATGTGCTACATTTGTTTCTTGAGTCTTAACCCATGTCTAACAGCTCTTCCCCAGGATGGTGCAAGTCTTTGAAGTTTTGTGTAATTTATCTAAATTTTATTGTCATTAGTCTCAAGAATGGATCTTCCTGGGAGACAGCAATGGGTGTATTGTACCTAGGGTGGTTGTTTGCCATGTCATGTAAGTTACATGGTCTTTTTATTTAACTTCCACTTTCCTCCAATGTGAGGTTTGACCTCTATAGAGCTCCTTCTTGTATGTACATTCCAAAGTGGATTTATTCGTTTATATGCCGAATTAAAGCTATTTTATTAAAATCTAATGCTAAGTCTTCAGATAGTTTTTCTGAGCATCTTTCCCCAGATCTGAATTTGTTTTTGTCTTACCCTATGATGGTTAATCTTCGTACTGTTGAAAAACAAGTTCTTCATCCTGAAATAATATTCATGTTGTTCTATACTGTCAATCTTTTAACAGTGTAGAAAAATATAACTGGACTTTAGTGTATTTTTTTTTTAAGCGACTTCCTGTTTTTTTCCCCTTGCAAAAGCTAAATTAAAACTATTAAAAATGTCGGGAGTGCCCGAAGATGGGATATGGGGGGGCTGTGAACTCACTGACGTTTTATGGGGAAAAAGCCTACTTCAGAATTGTTTGACATTCCCCTTGCACTATAAAAAGCACTGAGTTCTATCAGAGTCTAGGAGTGGTGGCATTAGGTATGACAGTTTTTAAGAAGATAATAAATGTCAAATAAAAATAATGAGTTCATATGTTGCTTAGCTTAGAACAGAAGGCGCAGGTAAAACCTGAAGCTTTCTGGTAAAACTAATAGGAAAAAAACAAACTTTTCTGAAAGACGCCACTAAAATTCCTAAGGAGGAAAGCCAGTGAAAAGCTGGTTTTTGAGTGTCTGCTATGTCAAACTTGTCAGATGTTATACCACTGCAGTAAGGAAGAAGCTTACATGTGAATGTTTTAGCAGCATGTATAGGGTTTGTGCATAAAGAAAGACTATACTAAAAACTGAACTGGGACTCCAAAGTTAAATGGCTAATATATGCTAAATTGCTGCTCCGAGTGGCTTATTAAAAGTGGTATTAAGTAATGAAAGCATATCCCTAAGTTGGAAAACTACGTAATTCTTCTGTTACTCTAAATATTTAACTATGTTGTGAAATTACACGGTACTGCTCAGTAAAAGTAAATTCTCTTAACTCAAACTGCTGAGAGTGTCTGCGTTACATTGCTTCTGCCTTCAACTGAAGTTTGCACAGCATGCTGCTGACAGTGGTATCAAAGTGATTTTTAGATTTTGAAAGACTGAAGTGTTTTTGAGCAGCTCACTTGCCAAGACATGAAGTTTTGGGTACGTCTTTCAACACCAGCTTTGTTCACTAGTTCATTGTTTGAGGGTATAATTTCAACCATTAAATACTGAGTGTTATTGTGTGTTCGTCTTAGAAGCTTTCAGTCCAGACAGCAGCTCAATATCCATTTTTTTCCATGAAAAAAGTGAGTGAATTAAGGTAAAACTGTCTCATAACCTGTGAGACGTCTCTGTTGCTGATAGTATTCTGTATGGTACTTTTTAATCTGGCTGACAAAGGGCCTTCTGGAATTTAGTCCCTCATTTGAATGCTGAGTAGTGTCAATGCCATTACAACCTCATGACCTCTGAATTCTAAAATTTCATCATCTCTTGTGATTTTAGTGTTTATAGCCTGAGGTGCATTGACTGGGAAATGATGCTTGATCTAGAGGCATCTCACAGTACTGCCAAGATAATGATCTTACCCTGAGTAGAAGTTATTCTGAAAGAAAAACAGTGCCATTTTACAGTAAGAGTTTATTGGAGACCTTTAAAAAATGATTTTCAGGTGCTTGCTAATCTTGGTTAAATGAGTTTAGAATTAGGAATCTTTTAGGATGAGAGTGTTTCGGTACTTAAGCAGGCAGAAATCCAAAGATGAACCTATCATAAGCATATTACTTTAACTTTAATCAAAGAAACCTGACAACAGCCCTGTGGAAGAATAGAATTAACCTTTTATTTTAAGGAAATTGCATGAACATCAGTCTGAGAGCTGATGCAGCATGTGCCTCCTTGAGACGATCTGGGAGGACATGTTTGAGGAACATAGTTGCTGTTTGTGAACAAAAGAAGAATTATTCAGGAGCTGAAATAAACTCTTTCACTGTTGGTATTGCTTTGTTTGAAATGGCTGAATAACCTATGCCCACTAATCATTTCTTCGGGGTGCCATCCTTCTAATGGAACCTCACTCAGTGGGCCTGTTGGGTGCAAAAGCACTATAGTGGTTTCTTCCTAGGAACTGAGGTAGGAAAGCCTGTTACTTAAGCTGCATAGTGGATGAGGGGGGAAGTCCTAGTATTTGTTATTTGTGATATATATATATACACATTTGCAAAATCAGTCAATGTTTTTCACCTTTTAGTGGGAATTTTGAACCTAAAAGTTATGACAAAGAAAGTAAATATTAATTAAGAATCCTTTTTCATAATTCTTGCACTCCTGAATTCTTGTCCTATGTCTTGTGGTGCCCTTGTCTCACTTAGATTGCAAGGTTCGGGAGGCAGGTGTTGAGGTGCTGTGTAAATACAGTGTTGTAGTACATACAGATGGTTTTTGTCACTTACTGTTTGTCAGGAAAGTGATCACTGCAAAACTGCTTCCTGTAAATTTCATCAGCAAGGTTTGGAGTGCATTCTGGAGATGCCCCTATCTAAGTGTCACTGTTCAGATTACCTGTTCATTCAAACCTTCAGTTTGGTTGAGAGCTCTTCCCTGCGGACATGTCTGTAGAAATGCTTTCCATTGCTATCTGTAATAGGTCTGTTTGGTAACCTTTGGTCTTTTCCAGTTAAGTGTTGAACACATCATCTCTCCAACTCTTCTCTCCATTAATATATTTCGAAGTTCTCCTTGATTATTTCAGCAAGTGTACCAGCTAATAACTAGTGCATCCTGGTCTGGATAGGAAGGCCTTCCTGCCCTCACAATAGGCTCTAGACTGCACTGTTCTTTCTTTTGCAAAATAATGTAACCCAGTCATCCTTAATGTACCTCTTGCAACACAGTTATATTTTTCCGGTCATTTGTTTAAGTTGCAAACTGCTTCTACCTGCTTCTGACTTTATTCTGCCTTTTGTGCACCCTCACATTCTGTTTTGACTTCAACAAATGTCAAACCCATTAAGTTGTAAAACAGTGTATCTTCATCTCTCTTTCATCATTCTTCTTGCTGAAATTTTTCCGGATGAGGTACTAATTTCATAACCTCATAAAACTAAGCAAAGATACAGTAGCAGCCTGCGTGCTTACCAAACGTACTTCTTTAAAACCAACATCTTGTTTTGTTTTTTTTTTTTTTTTTGTTCGTTTTTCAAATTAAACACTAATGTATTCAAATTACTAATTTACAGGGTTGCAGCAAAGGGGACTGTAGATAGATAGGCAGGACAGTGAGGGGGAAAAAAAAGGGAGAGTGCTGGGCTAGGTGGTATCAGTTTCCTTTTGAGGAAACAAAAGGTTTTGAGCAGAGAGAATCAGCATGTGTCTGAAGCAAAAGAGCTTAGTTGAATGAGTGCCCTGAAGAGTCCGTGTAAATTGACGTGTGTGACTGAATAGTATGTAAAGAAAAATCTGCAAAACTTTAAATTCCTATACTGGTAATCAGAGATGTGGAATGGCAGTAGTGGGATAGGCTGAATTATCAGTGAACAGGTATAACAGATAAGATAGTGCCAGCAGCAAAGTTTAGGGCAAAATAGGGCTTCAGTAAGGTCATAGAAGCAGGAAAGTTTTTACATATGTGTTTTACTGTAATATGATGAAAGCTGTAGGGGGAAAAATATTTGCATCATCAGCAGCAAGAGTTCTGAAAATGCATCCTATGCTGAGAAAATGCTAACAGTGCTATCTATGCAGGGGCATACCATCACACATATACACCCGACATAACTTTGCTGCTTGACAAAAGCCAGAATTACACTTTTCTTGAAAAATATTACTTTGCTGCCATTAAATCCTCTCCAGGATAAGTTAACAACATGACACCATCTCTGGCTAGATCATTTATGTTATCTTGTTGTCTGTTAATCACAGATTAATATTCCAGCTTTCTTCATAATAGATTTATTTTTTTTAAAGTAACTGTGATTTGTCAGGTGGTTGTTTTATAACACCTATTCCTGGTGCTCTTATCTTGCTACCACTGCTTCCTCTTTCAGTGGTAAAGGGCAATTCATGGAAGATTTACTGAGGACCCAGCTAGAAATCTTCTAGCACCAGACTGCCATGTGCGTTTCTTTGTTATTGACTTGATATGGCTGCTGCGCCGCTCCCTTTCAAGAAGGGTTTTGTCTGGCTCTGTATTTTTAGCTTTGGCACTACATAATGTTTGGTTGTTTTGGTCTGTTCCCCCCCCACCTCCCCCCCGACTCTGAAAACATGGTCTTCTCCAAGGTTTAGTTTGGTTTTATTAGAACATTTGCTGTTGATGCTCAAGGTAAGAGCATGACAAGAGTAATCTACCTTTTAAACATCTGATAGAGAGCATGTACACTCACTTGACACTGTGACATCACTTTTCTTCCAGAACTATACAAAATATGAAATAGGAGGAAGTCTTCAGTCATATAATACAGGATGCAAAGGTAAGTATCAGGTTATACTTTTTATACTTTTAGAAACCAAACTTCATCAGTAAGAAATGCAGTTCTTTTTTGTTTTTTTTTCTTTGAGTGTATCACTATAGTACAGCAATCCAGGTACACAATGTCCACTGCTTGTCCCATATACACTGAGCAGATTATTTTGTCATAGAAGGCTATCAGATTTGTCAAGTACGATTTGCCCCAATGAATCCGTATTGACTTTTCCTAATCATTTGCTTGATTTGGCTTGTGATAGCCCCAGGAGGATTTGTTCCGTAATATTCCCAGGGACTATGTAAGACTGATGGGCTGATAATTTCCTGGATCCTCCTTTGAGCCCTTCTTGTAAATGGAATTGACATTTGCCTTCTGGGTAGAAGTGTTCTGGATCATTCCCTGACCTCCATGACTTCTCAGGGGTTACAGAGAACCAGCTCTTAACAGCCTTGAGTGAATATTGTCAGTGCCTGTGAACTTTTAGGGGTCAAGCTCCTGTGACATTTCACATACCAACTCTTCGTTCACTGACAGTGGGTCTGTGCTTTCATGAACCTGTGTTTTTGTTCCCAAGGCCTGGAGCCCAGCAGTGCTGATAAAGACAGGTGAAGAAAGCGTTGAGAACCTTTTGCCTCTTCAGTGTTGTTGGTGACATTCACCTCCTGCTTAACAAAGGACCGTTGTTTTCCTTCTGTTTCTGCTTGATGTTTATGTACCTGAAGAACACAGGGCACTTGTTTTTGACATCTCTGGCCAATTTCTATTTGAGCTGAGCTTTCACTTTCCTAACTGCATCTCTGCACCCTCTGTCAATGTAGTATTCAGTGGGTGTTGTTCTCTTTTCCATCTCTGGCACACTTCTCTTGGCTTTGAGCAGACTCAGAAGCTCATGGTTGAGCCAAGAGGACCTTTTGGTCTGCCTGCTTCCCTTGTGTTTAAAGGGGATGAACTGCTTTTGTGCTTCCAGGAGAGCATTCTTGAAAATCTCCCAGCGCTCACTATGTGTATTACCTTCCATGGAAGCTTCATATGGAATCCGTCCCTCAGTAGATAGCACTGAGAAAAGTTTTTTGAAGAACTGATTTTTTTTTTTGTGGAATGAAGAATAAGCAGTAAGCAAAGGACAGCAGAACATTAGCCCTTGAATTAGTAAGAAGGTGTAGAAGATTTACAGGAAATACACTTGCTCAAGGAACAGACAGATCAAAATGGCATGCCCTCTAATAAAATTCTGTTATTACAGTACTGTGAAGCTGTTTCTTTTTACTCTTTCACAGCAAATCTTAAATAAGAGTATGCAGAAGTGTTGGGCAGCTGAGTGTTGGACTTAGTGAGCAACACAAAAGGGAAGCAAGGGAAATGAAAGCAGAAAAATTGTAATGCCACTCTGGGTCAACATCTTGGGGATTAGATTCTAAGAGAGCTGTGCACCATTGTGTGCACTGTAAAAAGCCTGTTCATTGCGTGTGGGATGAAGAGTGGACTACTGCTGGAAGTCTGTAGACCAAATAAAGCATTACTGCCACCAACATGCCATTTAGGACACTCATACTAATATGGAAGGATGGATGCGGAAAGGCAATAGTGTAACCTCTACCAAGAACCATAGCACTGAACGACTAGCTGTTTTTCCTTCTCAGATAATGAACAATGCAGAATGGAGGAGAGCCCAGTTTGCTGACTCCACATTGTGGATGCCTCCTTAGCAGGCTCTCTGAAGTCCTCTAGCACATAATTTTGTGCTTACAATGATATCAGTTTTGTTGAATTCTGTTTGTTTGATACTGGAATTCTGTCTCCAGGTTCAGAAAGACTAAATGTTAACCTAGTGCAAAAGCTTGAAAAATGGTTTCAAATTGAAACTAATGCAGGTTGGAATTGCGTTAATCTCTAGTGATGACTGTATTTTCCAGCTGGGTGCCTGTTCCTGTTTGGCTGAAGAGTATTAGTATTCAGTATCTTGTTGTTTTTTTCCTGACAATATCTTGACTGTACGCTGGAGTTCTTCCCTGCAGGAAGGAGGCCAGCATTTCATCTTTAGAGTCTTATTTAAAAAAATGTGTTATGTCTTTTAAGGCACAACAGGCTACAGGCTGTGCTTAAATTGACACTTGCCAATTTGCATTTTGCTAATCATTTATGCACTTAGGTCAGATAATAAAATTGCTACTGGAAGTTCTTACAACCAGCAAAGGAAATGAAATGCAATTATCTCAATGACACCAATAAATATGGGCTCCTTAACCTGAGCTTTTAAAGGATGGCTACAAGCCCATATTCATAGCAGTCTAAAAGATAATTGCATTTTGAATCATAGAATCATAGAATAGTTAGGGTTGGAAAGGACCTTAAGATCATCTAGTTCCAACCCCCCTGCCATGGGCAGGGACGCCTCCCACTAAATCATGCCATCCAAGGCTCTGTCCAGCCCAGCTTTGAACATCACCAGCAGTGGAGCATTCACAACTTCCCTGGGCAACCCATTCCAGGGCCTCACCACCCTTACAGTAAAGAATTTCTTCGTCATATCCAATCTAAACTTCCCCTGTTTAAGTTTGAGCCCGTTACCTCTTGTCCTCTCTCTACAGTCCCTCATGAAGAGTCCCTCCCCAGCATCCCTGTAGGCCCCCTTCAGATATTGGAAGGCTGCTAGGACGTCTCCACGCAGCCTTCTCTTCTCCAGGCTGAACAGCCCCAACTTTCTCAGCCTATCTTCATATGGGAGGTGCTTCAGTTCCCTGATCATCCTCATGGCCCTTCTCTGGACTTGTGCCAACGCTTCCATGTCCTTTTGATGTTGAGGACACCAGAACTGCACACAGTACTCCAAGTGAGGTCTCATGAGAGTAGAAATGTGCTTAGTGGTGTTTCCTTAAATTTCAGCTTAATCTTAAAGTGTGGCTTATGATGCCAAGAATTTTAACGAGTAGCACTAATTCTAAGACACTGTTAGTAAATCTGAATTTCTTCCATAAGGACAAAAATACACCTATGAATTCTGGGGGGTTGATAATTGTATTCTTTTAAGGTACCACCTTTCATATATTTTAAAACACCTCTTTTAAAACATCTGTTGTACAGAGTAAAATAGGGGAATTATAAAAATTGTAATATTGAACATAGATGAAGTATTTGTTTTAAATTATTTTTCTACCCAAATACAGCTCGTTTAAAAAAACCCACACATTTGCTTGAAATTTTGAGGATTAAATTCACAGTGCTCTTATGTTCTGAATTAAAATGGAAACAGATTTGCTGCTCTGCAGATGCTGTTAGTCTCATGCTCCCTCCACAACTTCATTCTCCAGTGTTGACCCTGTACATGTTTATATAGATTTACAGTGAATGATCAGTGATTGAGGAACTGAGTCATGTGTCTGAGATATGTTTCTGTCTTGTGCTTCTATTCAAGTCAGCAAGTGAGAATGCTTCATATGTCTTTGCAGCTCCTGTCAAATCTGCACTCTCTTTTGGTGGTATTAAGCAAAGATATCTCAAGAAATCAAGAAACTTGGAAGACAGTCTTCATTTAGAAGAAAGAAATGGGCTGTTAGACAACTGCAAACAGAAATCAGTCTTTGCTAGCAAGATGTTTTTTTTGTTTCTCATCGCAACCTACAAAAAAAAAATAATCGTGGAATACCAAATGTGGGGAGCCATAGTAGTTATGATGAGTCACAAAAATACAATAAAACCAACACGATTAGTTAAACCAGATACTTCCATCTTGTCTGCCTGCTTCCTGGCACCAACTTTTCCTCCCTATTTCTGTCTCTGTTTCTAAAGCTTTACTACGTTATGTAGGCATTCAGTTTTGCATTGCTTTGAACACAGGATGGGGCTGTCAGTGTGCCTTCTCCACATGGTCAACTCCTGCTGTTTTTTCTATGTTTAATGTTCTTTTTCTAAAGCAAAACAATTATTTCCTTTTTCACTTAAATTTTCTAGAGATAGTATGGGAATACTAAAGTAGGTACACACATAAATGTATTTTTATGTATGTCTCTATGGAAAAAACAATGGCGAAATAGTAGCTAGCTAAACAGCTCCTAAAAAGCCCACAGTAAATCAGTTCTGTATGAAGATAACACAGCAGATGGTATAATCTGTGGTAGAATAGTGTGGTGGACAGTCACCAGCAAAAAAATGTAGAATCTGCTTCCAATAAGCAGTAACATCTTGGCATAACTATGCAGGTATTGTAGCTTTTTGCTTGTAAACAATTCCTTCCCAGTAGTAACACATGCATTAGCTTGTTTGGAGGTAAACCTTCTAGCTTATTTCTCTTCCCTGCTGCTTCAGCTCATTTTCCCCTAGCTAGCGTTATCAATAATGACTGCCGGAGAAGATGACTATTCCCTAATCTGCTGGCATCTTCAGAGGCATTTTGCCTCTTCTCTGAGCCACCTGCTCTTGTCAATAGGCCAGTAAGAAAAAGAGAAAAAAATGCAGAAAAGGAAAAAAACGGGTAGGGGGGGAATGGGGATGGGGGGACGGGACGGGACAACGGGACCTGGGGTTCTGCTGCTAAGTACAATGTGTATTTCAGCCCATCAGGTATTAGGAGAAAATAAAGTCTGAGCATGACCTTAATGTTTTCTAACAAGGAACCAGTCCCACTTTTAAGCCTGATGCTTGAATTACACCTTTGAAAACTGCCATGGTATTGTACTGAGCAAACAGCTTTGAGAGTATGTTTTAACATGGATAGTTGTATTTGCAGTGCAATAGTTTAAGATGAGCTATTTATATACATGTTTTCAATTTTGTTTTAAATAGTTCCCTAATTTTTGAGAACATATTTGTCTTTTGTGTTATGGGAGATGGTATTGGTGACACCACTCTCTCTATATATAGTGTATATAGAATCATAGTATAGTTAGGGTTGGAAAGGACCTTAAGATCATCTAGTTGTAACCCCCCTGCCATGGGCAGGGGCACCTCCCAGTAAACCATGCCACCCAAGGCTCTGTCCAACCTGGCCTTGAGCACAGCCAGGAATCACGCATTCAGAACTTCCCTGGGCAACCCATTCCAGTGCCTCACCACCCTTACAGTAAAAAATTTCTTCCTCATATCCAATCTGAACTTCCCCTGCTTAAGTTTGAACCTGTTACCCCTTGTCCTCTCACTACAGTCCCTTATGAAGAGTCCCTCCCCAGCATCTATGCATATATTAGTATATATGTATATATATGTACATACACAAACATAAAATGCAGCTTTCTTATTTTACTTCCATTTTCTGTCATTCCCTAAAGTGAGGGCCCAAATTATTATTTCATAAAACGTTTGATTGAATAATATGTTACTTACTTCTATAGCAATACCCATATGAAGTAAAGCAGGAGTGAATTAGTTCTGGATAATGTTTCTGTAAACAGCTTTATGAACTAGGTTATAAATAACACAGGACAGAGACTTTGCTTCTTGTTACATGTGTATGAAGTGTCACATACTTTAGAACATCATGCCAATTTTAGATACTCTGAACAAACCATTCATGAAAATGGAGAACTGGTAGAGCATGCTGTATTTCTTAACCAGTAATTGTTGCAGAAGATGGCACCATTGCTACTGTGATACTGTCCTTATGAACACAAGTAGGAGATTGTGAGTTGTGGTCCAAGGGGCTTCTTGAGACTGTCAGGTAAAGGGAAGATTATAATTAACGACAGAATAGTACATTTGTGTAGTATGATTGGGTGAAAGTATCAAGCGTTCCTCTAAGGAAGATTGTGTTTTTTCGGACTCTTCAGGGCAAAAAAGTAACAACACAAAACTGAACAAGTAGGTAAAGTACATAAAGGTTACCTGTCAGACTTAATAGTCTAGGATTTTTACAAAGCTTTTGATAAGAGCCTTCATAGTAGGCTGCAAAGAAAATGAATTGTGGCAGAGGAAGGAACCATAACTTAGGTATGGTTAGAAAATTATTGTGCTAAAAACAATCACGGAAGTAGTCTGTTTCTGAAGGAACAGCAGAACCAGAGGTAATGAACATTACTGATTCTGATGAAGGGGCCTGCCTAAGATCAAAAATTGCCTGATATGTGTAACTTCTGATTAGGAACTGCTGTTCAGAACTGTATGAAACTCCAGATTATAAAGATGCACCTACATTTGGGTAGCTAGTTTAATAGTTAAGGCTTTTTTACCAGGAGACTGTAATTTGCTGTGACCAGTGCGGGATGAAGTACTAAAGGACCAAATGTGCTTATGCAACTGAGTGCTAACAGAAAATAATTATAATATATTGTAAGAATATTTCACTTGGTAAGGAAGAGGTATGAGAATATATTCTACCAGAAGAAATTGGTGCATTTAGTTGTTCTACTTTAAAGATCCAGTGGAATACAGAATGCACTGGTGGCGTTCAAGGCGAGGTCGGACTTAGCCTTGGATGGCATGGTTTACTGTGAGGTGTCCCTGCCCATGGCAGGGGGTTTGGAACTAGGTGATCTTAAGGTCCTTTCCAACCCTGACTATTCTATGATTCTATGATTCTGTGATTTTGAATGAATCATGAAAAATCAACTTTTATTTTAAAGGAAGCCCACATGGGATTATCTAGCATGCTGTTCAGTCGCATCTTGAAACTTCAACTGGTGGGGACTCTACAATGTCCCTGGAAGGTTGTTCTCATGTTTGAATACATACTTTAATGAGGTATTCTGGAAAATGAATTATTTGCATCTTTTTACCCTTAAAAAAGAAAACAACCTAACAAAAAAAACAAAACAAAACAAAACAAAAAAAAAAAAAACAACAAAAAACCAAAAAGGCAGAAAGTTGTAAAATTAAGGAGTGCATTAAAAACCTATAAAATGAAATAATTATGCACTATAGTCCTCCTATGAAACTAATTAACTCTGCAGAGCATTTAATCAAAAGCTGAGGCTCGACTTTCATTTTCTGTAAGTACTGCATAACCTAGCAACAGATAAATTGAGATGACTCTCCATTTCAGAGTGGTTTATGTATTTTTAAATCTGTTTAAGGTTGGTGGGGAAAAAATGCTATCAGATCAGGAAAACAATATTTTACTCTTTTTTTCCTCAGGTGGAAATGACCAAGTTAATGATCGGTGGAAGGTCAGATGGCATCTGTTTACAAGTTTGAGTAGGGACTTCTAAATTGATAGTCTTTCAGCATATAGTAACTTCTGAGAAGCATTGGGCTTAGTTGATCACTGGGAACAATTGGATGCTGAAATGCTCCTAATATAACATCTGTCATGTTTACCTTGTCTTTGTGGGTCAGGAAATGATCCTGGTCACTTTGTAATCCAGAAGTCCCATGTTGTTATTGCAAAGCAACATACAGAGGTGGTTATTTCCCTATACATAGATACATATGTATGTATCTTAACAGTAGCAGGTGTAATGCCTAGCTGAATCCACATTGTTTTAGTGCACTGTTGTGGATTTTTGTGGAACAGACTGATGATGTGACACACCTAATGACCACATGAACTGGATTGTGTTTCCCGGGTGTACTTTCAGAATTATGAGGCTTGGATGGAAGGATCTGAAACCAACTCACTTTAAAGTGAACCGGAATGCGTCTCTGCCTGGGAACCTATGTAGGATGTGGAAAAGTCGTGAGGGAATCCAAGAGTGCCTATTCTTCTGTAATCCACTTCCCAGTCCTCCTGCCGTGCACAAAGGGTCTATCAAGAGTAGTAAATGAAACGGGACCAAGACTTGGGCACAAGGACTGGCATTTTTTGCCCACTCTGTTAAATTAGTGGAATATTTCCTGTTATTTCCATGCAGCTGGAATTCTCTCAGACAAGACCTGGGCATGGTTCAGAGTTTAGCGCAGGGTAGGCACTATTTGGGATGGGCATTTGCTTTGGTTAGGATAGTTTAGGTGAAGGGATGCAAATGGTGTGTAACAGATGGTCTCTGGAACAGAAAAGGTTGTTACTCCTATTGTATTTAGTTAGTAGGTGTAAATTAAGATGTTGATTATGTCAAATCCCTTTAATTTGTCCTTTCTCCTGCCTGTCAGGTTTGTACATCTCTGCATCATGAGATACATGCCTCACTGTATGCATTCCCTCTCCATTCTCCACAGAACAACTTTCATATTACAGTTTCTGCTTTTGCTCTAGAGTGCATTTTAGGTGATTCTTTCCACCCTATTTCCCTAAGCTGCCATGTTTGCTGCTCCCTTCTTAAAACCTCAGTTATTTTAATCTATTTAATAAATGATTCAGAACTGCTGCAGTTTGAAAGAGTGATATAGAAAGCAAAGCACATGTGAGCTTTTTAGTTTGATTGGTTTTTTTGTTTGTTTGGTTTTTTTTGCCTTTTTTTTTTTTTTCCCCTATTTTCCTCATTTTCTCACTTTCTTTACATGCACATGCTCCAACATGGTTTTACTTTTGCTGGTTCTAATTTCTTTAGGCAAGAAGCATCTGTGCCTTGTTCTGGACCATTTCATGAGTAATGGGAAGTGGTTATAGGAACATCTTGCTTTTCAGAAGCTTCTGCTAATCTTTCTAAAGACATAATGCTGCTGATGGCCAGAGCTGTCCATCCATATCATTTGTAAGTACAGTTTGCTAAGGTCAGTTTTTTGTTGGAAGCAAATAACAAAGAAACAGGATGTTAGAGGAGAGCTTCAGATGTAGAATAGGGTAGACTATTTCAGTTGGAAAGGACCTGCAGTGAGCATCTAGTCCAGCTGCCTGCGAGGTACTACATGCAAAAAAAGTCTTGCTGCTTCCAATTTAATCTTCCTCAAAAAATATTGAAGTTCTTTTCTTTGTTGCAGAAAAATAAAAAAGGTTGAAAATAGTGGGGAAGAAAATAAATTACATCTTCAGAATCAGTTAAGTTATAAAGTAGGGTGCTTGTTTCCACTGACTACCTGCAAACCATTAACACATGCTAAAAGGCACTCAGATTTCCCTGCAGACAGTGGCTGAAGAGAAAGCCGCTTGATGAGAAAGCAGTTGCTGTTACTGCAGTGGCTGTAGAATACACACACAAAAGGAGAGTGAAGGAGCATCACTGTATTACCCTGTTTATGTTTCCAGAATTGTAAACACACTGCGATTGTGTAATCTCAGTGTTTGCCCATCAAAAGAATGGTCCAGAAGCTCTGGAGTTTGTTTCCTTAAAGCTGCTGATGTTTTATTGGAGATTTGAAATGAATTAATTTAATTGATGGCAATATGTGTAAGATACAATGCTGTCCACAGCATTTGCTTTTTAGCAGTGCTTGTCCATGTGCCAGAAAGGCTGGGATGCAGAATTTAAAACAGTCAAGGAAGCTTGACTGCTTTAAAGACCAGGAGAATAACATGGCAACACAAGGGAGCAGAAAATCCACTAAACTTAGCTATTGATATGTATGCTTTTAATCTTTTTAGGTCTGTTGAAATGTACATGCATAATATATGTATTTAAGTAAGTCAACAACATTGCATCTGCCCCTGTTAGGAGATTCTTAAAAATTATTCCTTCTAAAGGCAGTTCAGGGCTCAGCACCAGTAACTGCTTAGTTCTGAACCTGTTTTCTATCAGTTCTTGGTTCGGTAAGGTTATTCATGTGAAGTCAAACAGAATGCCCAGTGTTTGGTATCTCGTACCATTTAAAAATGTCATCCTAAAAGTATAGATTTCTGAAAATATTGTTAACCATTTTTGTTTACATGGAAGTTTGTTAAATATGGTTTAAAATAGTCTTAAACACTCAGAATTGGAAAAAATGCAGCCTAACTCTATATGTTTATGTTTCTACAGCTCTAACTGTATTGTGCTGTACACTGCTGTCCTTTAATATTATTTATGCCAAGATTTGTATAGCATCTGGAAGACCAAGCGTGGCATCAGTACTTATATGTCTGAACTGACTAGAATACTGACAACTCTGTATCCAAACTGCTCCCAGCATGTTTAGGGAGAGCGCTGCCGTCTTCAGATGTCTGTGCTGCCTGTGGTAACGGATGCAGAGAAGTATTGGGATTGCTGAACAGCTGCTGAGGTGTTTTTGTCCTGGCAGTGCATGGATGCAGTGTCCTTACATCCCTCTCTGCATAGTTATCAGTTCCTACATTCACTCTGGAGCCAAATTTGTGCTCAAGGGAGACTTTCTGAATTGAAATAAATTGCTAGGGCACCCTGAGTAGACTGAGAACTGAAGCTTTGAATAAAATCTTCTTTATTACAGTACCTGAAAGGTAGAACAGGAAGCCCTAAGAACTGTCCAGTAATTTAAACAGGCTGCTGTAAAAGCTCTCAATGACATATTTTGCTCTGAGAAGACAAAAAAGTTAAATGGAAATAGATTTTGCCAAGGACAGCTAATTCTTTAGTTAATATACATTTTCTTTAAAATGAGAAAATAGATATTTAAAAGGTTTTATTTTGAACTGTAAATATATTCATGTTTGTTTTCTGTAATCACTGTGAACTTGCCAGCTTTTTCGGGTAGGGATGGGAAGGAAATTATTTCACTTGCAATGTGTTACTGAGATTAAAGCAAGCATATTTTAGAAGTCTTGCGTAGATTGGCCAATCTGGCTTTTAGTATATTAAAACAGATTGATGCTGATAGTTTTTGTTCAGCTCAAGGTAATGGAATAGAAAAAGCAACATTGTACATTGTATCATGATTGATGATTGAAAAATACATGAAGAGGTATTTCCCACCTGTCAAAATGTCTGTCTGGCGGTTGGCTAGCTTGGATGTTTCCCAGCCTGCTTGAAATCTCTATCTGTTGCCTGTGCCCTGTATCTGTTGCTAGCATCCTGAGTGGTTGGCCTCTCTCTTTCAAGAGCAGTAAAAGCGGTGCAGGCAGATAACTCAACTTCTGTGCTACCACAGTCTTATTAAAATTTCATGAATGTTGAATATATAGGCAACTAAGGAATGGCTGTGCAGGTATTGTACAGCATTAAGTTAACCTTGAGGACACTCTGCTGCTAGAAATATGTTCTTCCTTAGAAGAAAATGGTGTGGTGGTTGTGTTGTGCGGAGGTAAAGGAAGTCGGCTTTTTTTTTTTTTTCCTCTAAGTTGTACAGGGAAATGTATGGGGTTTGCCTCTTCAGCTGCAAAGGCTGTGAAGACTGTATTAGAACTGCTTTCTCTTAGTGTATGAAGCACAGTTTGAAGTGCTGGAAGGATATAGGCTTAACTGGGAAGAGTTTACCGTATACTCAATACAGCTTCAGTTGCTAGCCCTGAAAACAGAGAGAAGAAATTTCTGAATGTAATGTTTCCCAGCTAAGGACAGGAGCTGAGGTGCCATCTGAAGTTAATCATATCGTATACAAAGGGGATGTAGTTCCTGTAATGTAATTTGAGAATGAAAAATAAACTGAACTTGCCTTGCTCTCAGGGACATACTGTTGCTTTACGGTGTACCTAGAAGGACTGCAGTATACCATAAGATTAATTGAAAATACTAAGAAACTGAATGGGAATTTGTCCATGGGTATTAACATCCCAAAGTAAATAGTACTAATCAAAAGCTTCAGCTTGATTATAAGGACTTTCTGAATGAGATAATTTTGAAACCCCAAGCAGAAATTGGGCTGAAAATAGTAATGTTGTAAAGACATTTTTCTTTTGAAGTATTGCATTTCTTTTGTGATATCTGAAGTAAAAGACAATACTTTTAATCAGTAAAATATTTAAATAAATTCTTAAAACTTTTTTAATAACTGGCAGCTCAAAAGTAACTAACAGACCATTGTTTTCATCAAACAGAACCATGCCACTAGATCCATGTGCCCCCTTCACCCTTCCTCCCCCTTATATTTAAAATGGCTATTTCCTGATGAGTTAGGTATCCAGACGCTGCCTGCCTCTAGCTGGGGTAACCAATCCTCTTATCACTGTTCTCACAATTGCACTTTTAAACCGGTATTTCATTATGTTTTGTGTACACAAGATGTGTTTAACCTGTTTGGTTTGTTTTCCTTTTTCTCTCAGGATAGTAAGGCCTGCTAATAATTTAGGCTCAAAAAGCCTGCCAACATAATACTTGCAGATGCTGGGACAATGTATAAAGTAGGGATGACACACTGGCATTCTGCCTTGCAGAATGCATTGTTTAGGATGGTACTCTTCTTGCTATGTGTAACATTTGGGTGCAGTTCAGTTCTTTTGTAAGGCACCTGCATTTATGTAGCTACATGCAAGATGAGCTCTATGCTCTCATTACAGTTGATGCAGATCTAGTTAATGTCATCTATGAAATGGGGAGAGTTTGAGCTGAACTCTACTTCAGCAAGCTGAGCTATTTTCTTGGCTTTATTATTTCTATTTGTAAGATACCTCAGGTGGGATTGTTCATTTATCTGAACATGATCTTATGCTATTTGAGATGTGCTGTGTCATCAAAGACATGAGCAGATCTGATAGGTACAGGTATGACACAGGTCCTGTGGGAGACTTGTATCCTTTCAGAATGGCAGCTGGAGGTTAGACGGGGTATCTGTCATATTGGGTAGTCATAGTAGTAGCAAATTGTGAAATATAGGTAACTGGATCAAATCTTTGCACTTTCATTTTAAGCTTTATTTCATGTAAAATCTACTCTAAAACCTGTATTGTGAAGTCTGTTAAAATTTTTGAAATAGTTTCAAATTTCAACATTTGAAGGTTTAATAATATACAAAAATTTGCTTCAGAAATTATCCTCTATACTTGTTATTAATATGTGTGAACATAAGGAAGTGTAGTTGTTCTTTTTTAAAAAATACTATGTGACTTAAGTTCCTGTATGATATCTGAGACACCGGATAACCAGGAAGTACTAAGTGAGAAACCAAAAGGAAAGGAAACAGTGGAAGAAAGAAAATTCCTATAATAAACAGCTTCAAATAAATTAAGATAGCACTGTCTGCAGTATAATTTCTGAAACAATCAATGTGGCTCTATATGGGCTGGCATATTTTATTATTCCTGGAGCTGGCAGCCCAGGAACTGAGGGAATCTCTGGTAAACAGAAGAGTTAGTGTATGAAAGCATTCAGAGTAACTGGCTTGTGTAAACAGAGTGCATTGGCAGGACAGGGTGGCTGTCTTTACAGCAATAGTCAACTCCCTTAACCTGTTCATAAGAAGTTTAAGGACCGAATCATATATTGAAGTGTTTTGTTGCCCTGTCTTTTCAGTCTTTGCTTCCTGGATGCTCAGTATTTGGGTAGAACAGTATTTTATCCTTTTTATAGATACCTTCTGGTGAAGGTTCTGGTGAGGTCTGTATTTGGGTAGAACAGTATTTTATCCTTTTTATAGATACCTTCTGGTGAAGGTTCTGATGAAGTCTGTATTTGGGTCACAAGTAAAACTGTTAATGAGTAATTTTACTAATTACTCAAATAACTACAGTTAGCTTTAGAAAAAGCAGATTTCTGGTGCTATGGAGTAATTAAGTGCAGGATAACCACAAGCCTTTTAACCTTCAAGTATAAGAACAAAATGGTCTATCTTTGCTGCTGTTGTGGTCTAATAGATAAATTTGAATTTCTTTGTTGGAATACTCGGTTTTTAAAACGCTGTGTAGAACTGAGTGTGTTCATGCATGTATTCAAACTGTGCGTAATAATATCTGTCTGTTTTATTAAGGTTCATTATTGAAGTCTCTGAAAGTTTTGAAATTGACCATCAAAGAGTGATGGGACCATCTGTAGTGCTAGACTGAAGCTTTATAATTATGATCTACTTTGAAGTCTTGCGGGGGAAAAAAATGAGGTTCAGTGCTGAAGCAAATGCATCAACTGAGCATTGTAGCCATATGGTCTCTGCAGCTTTGTTAAACTCACTAATAAAATGTTATTACTCAGTTCTGACCAGTAAGATATACGTTAACTTGCTTAGTAATGACGCTCAGACCTTCAGCACAGAGGAGGCTGTTAGTGTTGTATAAGTGGGTTTAAAAATGGTTGATTTGTGCCACATTGGCATGATTTTCTGACCTTAAATTTCAACAGTACATGGAGAACTTCAGTGGACCTCGGTGTGGCAAGAACCTTACACTTTGTTGGCAGCATTTAGAGAAATACTTGAAGTGCTCAACAATACATTGTGTTTTAACATTCAGTTTTACAGCAGTCTTTAAAGAGATCAAAACTGCCATACTTAGTACTAGTTATGTTATAAATATGGCCAAAAATAGGTGAGAACTGCTCGTTGTTTTTGGAACATTCCTACTAGTTCAAATGATAACAGAAGAAAAGTCTTATTTAGCATTCTCTTCTGCTAGTTCCTGCCTTATGTTTCAAAAGTGTGTGTTCATCTGAAATAACTTGTGAAATGTGTTCACCTCCTCCTTTCCTTCCTCCCCTTCTCCCTTCTTCCCTCCCCCCTCGTATAAGAGCCATTGGGGGGTGAGAGGGAAAACTAGCCATACTTGTGATGGCTTTCATGGGGGGGGGGGGGGAAGGGTGCTGTGCCGAATAAATCTCCTGAAATTTAGCACTAAAACAGAACGTGACATAATGTGTAGTTTGTCTTATACTTTAGTCTTGCTTTTATATTGATCAGTCTGGGTGAACTGTCAACTTCATTGAACAGTTGAATTTAAAGGTAGCATGACGTATGCAATAGTGTATACTTGAGAAATACTTCTGAGTGCTTAATGGAGAGCGAGGAGGGAGGATTAGTGGTGGGAAATTACGATGCCAAGATTGGAATGACAGAGGAGGGAAGAGGTCAAAAAGAAGAGTTTTTGGTCACATGAAGTTTGGTGAGGAGACTGGAAAGAAGCAGTGTACCAAATACAGAGCAGGAGGAAACCCTGGGCTGGGAAGCTATTGGAACAGTGCGTCTTCCACAGGGTGTTTCAGTGTCACTTTTAAGTCATGCCTCTTTTTATTCTTCCTCAAGGTTGATTCTCATGTTCGGTATCCAAACGTACTGACTGCAAACGGTTTGGTCAGTTTTCTTCATGATGTTCAGTGTTACCAGCAAATATTCTTAATTCATAAGGGAAAGCATTCATGAGTTCCTCAAATATTGAACCAGTCACTGACTGCCAGTAAAGGTTCTCAGCATCTGCTTCTGTTAACTCACCTTTCTAAAAGGTGGATAGTGCATGCTGCTGAGACCTATTGCTTGTTGTTGCAAGTATATCAATATATGTAATTCAGTGTTCCCACATACCTCTAAATATACCATAGTTTTTCTTTAGAGTTACTAATACCCCGATACACTGAAATAGTGCTCAGATTTAAGTTCAATAGCTTGCACAAGAATGCTTTATATTATTTAAGTCTCTTAAATCCTGTTAGTGCCAAGAGGAAATACCTGGGAGCCAATTTGGTTTTTGGTGCAAGCAAAATGCAGGCATCCTTCTCAGAACAAATTACCCTGTGAATGTTTATCATTGTAAAGATCGATTACAAGAAAGATGTAATTTTTCAGAGCTTATGGGAAAGAATGGGAAGAAACTGAGCTAGCCATAAGATGAGAGCAATTGCTTATCTGTCTTTGTAAGAGTTACTACTTTGGGAGAAGCATTAGTGGCTTGGTCATAGAATCTTAAGAATTAATAGTAGAATTAAAGAAATTATAATAAGTGTTGTGGGTTTGTGTGGTTTTTTTTTTTTTTTTTGTGTGGATTTGTTTGGTTTTTTTTGCCGTTTTTTATTTTTTTTGCCTTTTTTTTGTTTGGTTGGTTTTCTTGTTTGTTGTTTTTTTTTCCTCGGAAAAAGGATTGTTCCCTAAATAGTACACTGGAAGCATCTGGATGTTAAGCACTTTGCTGTTCTCTTGTGACCTACATAGAGAAACAATATTGCTATTACCAGCACATTTATCTCTATATTAAGATATCAGACCTTAAATCAGTTAACGAACCTAATAGTAAAACATAACTGGCACCACATAATGTACACAAACATTGAGTTTGTCCTTCTGACATCCTCATCTTAATTCACCAGAACTTACACATTGAAATTAGTTACATTCTCAGACCAGTAATGCTGTTAACACATCAACATAACTTCCAGAAGGAAGTGGGAGAATGGGCTACCCGTGACTGGGAGAAGGCTGAGCTTCTTAATGACTTCTTTGCCTCAGTCTTCACTGGCAAACGCTCTGACCACACCACCCAAGTCTTGGAAGGCAGACATGGGGACTGTGAGAATGAAGACCCTGGGCCCACTGTAGAAGAGGATCTGGTTTGAAATCCTCTTAAGAACCTGAATGCACACAAGTCCATGGGACCTGATGAAATCTATCCGCGGGTCCTAAGGAGCTGGCAAATGAAGTTACTAAGCCGCTGTCCATCATATTTGAAAAATCATGGCAGTCAGGTAAAGTTCCCGACTACTGGAAGAAGGGAAATATAACCCCCATTTTCAAGAAGGGGAAAATGGATGAACCAGGGAACTACAGACCAGTCAGCCTCACCTCTGTGCCTGGCAAATGAGTTGCATGCAGACTCTGCGTGCAAAGAGTTGTGGTCAATGGCTCAGTGTCCAGCTGGAGAGCAGTAACAAGTGGTGTCCCGCAGGGATCGGTGTTGGGACCGGTCTTGTTCAACATCTTTGTCGGTGACATAGACAGTGGGATTGAGTGCGCCCTCAGCAAGTTTGCCGATGACATCAAGCTGTGTGGTTCGGTTGATATGTTGGAGGGAAGGAATGCCATCCAGAGGGACCTTGACATGCTTGTGAGGTGGGCTGATGCCAACCTCATGAAGTTCAACCAAGCCAAATGCAAGGTCCTTGCCAGAGAAAGTTGGGGCTGTTCAGTCTGGAGAAGAGAAGGCTGCATGGAAACCTTATAGCAGCCTTCCAGTATCTGAAGGAGGCCTACAAGGATGCTGGGGGGGGGGGTGGGGTGGGGAGGGAACTCTTCGTTAGGGACTGTTGTGATAGGACAAGGGGGAATGGGTTAAAACTTATACAGGGGAAGTTCAGGTTAGATATAACGAGAAAGTTCTTTACTGTGAGGGTGGTGAGGCACTGGAATAGTTTGCCCAAAGAAGTGGTAAATGCTCCATCTGTGGCAATGTTCAAGGCCAGGCTGGACAGAGCCTTGGGCAGCATGGTCTAGTGTGGGGCATCCTTGCCCATGACACAGGGGTTGGAACTAGATGATACTAAGGTCGTTTCCAGCCCTAACTATTCTTTGATTCTGATTGTTATTTCCATGGGACTGTGACATCTAAATGTAGGATTACGCTTTCTTGTCTTCAGTGAGAAGGAGAAACAGAGTAGAATCAGAAGGGGAATTTGAAATTTCAGGCCTTTTTCTTCATTTCAGATAGGAGGAGGGGAAGGAGACGCATCAGAGTACATTACAACAGGATGGAAATTAGATTACAAGATTAGATATTAGATGGGTATTAGGTTGTTACAACGGATGGATATTAGAAAAATATTCTTCACTGAAAAGGTTGCCAAACATTGGAACAGGCTTCTCAAGGCAATGGTTGGTTCACCGCCCCTGCAGATATTTAAAAGTTGTGTAGATGTGACACTTAAGTACATGGTTTAGTGGTGGACTTGGCAGGGTTAGATTTACAGTTTGACCTGGTGATCTTAAAGGTCTTTTCTAACCCAAATGATTCCATGATTAGAGCAACTTCCTTTTTTTTTTTTTTTTCCATGTCCTTAATTGCATGTGTCTTACCCCTTTAGGCTTTGTGTTTTAAAAGATATTGATGTCAGTAGTTCTAACTATCATTTGTGATGCCATCATCAACCTGTCTGCATTGTGCATTTCAGGAGATAAATATGTATCAATTGCCATTCATTGAGAAGGCTTACAGCATTCCCTTCTTAACCTCAGTGATACTCATTTCACACAGTCTTTAATACTCCTGCTGATGGTGTTTAGAAGGATAGGGAATGCAGTGGTGCTTTAGTACAGCAGTTGATGCATGCAGTAGTTGTAGTAGCCTGTGGATGTCTGATTCTCAGAAGAGATGCTTCTGAGAAGGAAAGGTGCACAGTCATTCCATCATAGAGCTTTCTCTGCTTCTGGTGCTGTCTGGTGCTCTTGGTTTATCAGCCTGGATTTACTAGAGAAGGTGGCCTTGCATGCAGTAGAGAAATACCTGGTTTTGGGCTTGCATCACATGGTGAAGATGAGGGAAGTGCTTAAGGGATTATGGGCAGACATCTGCTTTGGTAGAAGACTTGCTAGGATGGTCAAGGCAGCTTTAAACTAGATGTGTTGGGGAAGGGGGGCACTAGTCCATATTCCTGCATGTGTTGGGCGAGTTGTTTGGCCTCTGCTGCCAAATTTACCTTAGGTAAGACTGGCCGCTTAGGCTGAAGGCTTTTTCTGTCAACAGAATCACAAGGATATTCTTTATTATTGAGGCAGCAGAATGCTTATGTATGAGTTAAGTACAGGTAGTATACCATTGAGTTATCATTTAACGTTCCTTGAAAGCTTGAGGTAAAATTAACATACAGAAAACTGAGAGTAGATTTGGGAGTAACTTGTTTGGAACAACTTTTGTTATCAACTGTGAGTCAGAACAATTTTGAAATCAAATACTTGGGTTTTTACTTTTTTTTTTCCACTTTATTGAATATGCTACAGTTTTCATAGAAATTTCATTCTATGCCCTAGCTCCAGCTGACTTGCACATTCTCAGAGGAGAGGTGTTTAAAAAATGGTGCCTACCACATCTATATTGGTTTTTGGATAATTTTAGATTGATTATTGCTACAGGGCCTGCTTAAATTAAAGTTACATTTATTAAAACTTCAAAATTACCTGTGTATAGTCTATAATACAATATTTCTAGTATATACAGTATATACAATAGTTCTAGTGATAATATAGTTCTAGTAATACAATTGATTTTTCCTGTTACAAGGAGGGATACAAGGTTCGTGTTTTATTTTGACATTTGATGACATGAGTTTGAGGTACCTGGATAAGTTTGAGATACCATGAGTTTGATGGTGCCTGGATATACAGGAAATATACAGGGAATATTCTGGGTATACAGGGAATCTAATTTAATAATTTGAAATACAGGTTGAATAGCTCACTATGTGGCATGTTAACCATTTAACCATGCCAAGTGCAAGGTCCTACACCTTGTTCGGAGCAATCTCAGGCACAGCTACAGGTTGGGCAGAGAATAGATTCAGAGCAGCCCTGCTGGAGAAGGACTTGGGGGTGTTGGTCGATAAGAAAATGAACATGAGCCGGCTTTAGTGTGAGCTTGCAGCCCAGAAAGCCAACCGTATGCTGGGCTGCATCAAAAGGAGCGTGACCAGCAGGTCAAGGGAGGTGATCCTGCCCCTCTCGTCTGCTCTTGTGAGACGTCACTTGGAGTATTGTGTGCAGTTCTGGTGTCCTCAACATAAAAAGGTCATGGAAGTGTTGGAACAAGTGCAGAGGAGGGCCACGAGGATGATCAGGGGACTGGAGCACCTCCCATATGAAGATAGGCTGAGAAAGTTGGGTCTGTTCAGCGTGGAGAAGAGAAGGCTGCATGGAGACCTCATAGCAGCCTTCCAATATCTGAAGGGGGCCTGTAAGGATGCTGGGGAGGGACTCTTGATTAGGGACTGTAGTGATAGGACAAGGGGTAACGGATTCATACTTAACCAGGGGAGGTTCAGATTGGATATGAGGAAGAAGTTCTTTACTGTTCGGGTGGTGAGGCACTGGAATGGGTTTCCCAGGGAAGTTGTGAATGCTCCATCGCTAGCAGTGTTTAAGGCCAGGTTGGACAGAGCCTTGGTTTAGTGTGAGGTGTCCCTGCCCATGGCAGGGGGGTTGAAACTAGATGATCTTAAGGTCCTTTGCAACCCTAGCTATTCTGTGATTCTATGATTATGTAGCTTCATCCAAGAAAGCTACCTGTTCCTTACCCTTGTTATCTTTCTGGTCTCTGTGCTTTTTCTCATATATTCATTGTAGTGGTGGGTTTTTTTGGTGAAAAGCTTTTGAGGGAGAAAAAAAATACTTGTTTTCAGGAGATATAGAAAGGTTTCACTGTTTTTACTCTTCCCTGAAATGCATTTCATACCATAGTGTTTGTGTAATCACCATAAGCAGTCCATATGCAGTTGATCAAACTGTGAAGGAAGAGTAGCACTACTTTCAGAGTGAAATTGTATAATTCCCTGCAGTGACTTCAGCAGAAGAGGCAGTTAATCAATGGATGACGCTGTCTGCCTGAATACCGTGTAAGTCCCAAATGGCAATTAAGTTCACCTCTTTTCCTAGCACTGCCCCACTGTAGCATGTGATGCTTCCCTGCTATATCTGAAAGTTTTCTGCCAATGCTACTGCCCTCATACATAAATACTCAGGAAAATTACATTAAGGATGGCTACCACTGTTATCATACACAAAATTACATCCTGTGGGAGGTGCAAGTATTTAACATTACTTGTTGGATGCTCAGTAGGGAGCAGTGGGCACTGAAATTCAGTGGATCAGGTTCTGTCTTGCTCTAGGCAGAATATGAACAGAAAAAGCGGGTTGCCTCGCTTGTGTGGACTGCCCATCTTTGCAAGTATTCCATTGGATGGGCTGCTTTCCACTTTTTAGAGAGGAGCCTTCGACGCCTATTCTAGGATGCTTACTTCCAGACATACTTACCCAAAGTTTAGACAAAGCAAGGCAGCCTACATTTAAACAAGTGGATCCTATTCCATGATTCCCACATCTTACACAAGTTCTGTAATTATTGAGATGTTGAACAGTAATTGCTTTTACTGCACGTAGTTTCCTTTGCCTGTATAGCCTTCAGCAACTATGAAGAGTTAATCCACACACGTTAGTCTCAGTTTTGAAATGTGTAGATCTTTGATTTATTGCATAGTTAATAAATGCTTTAATGTCTTCAAAGTTAAAGTCTACTGCTTTCTTCAGGGTGGACAGCTTAAGAAATGTTGACTTCTGGGCATTACTTTGTAACAGTTTTGCATTGGTAGTAGTGCAGGAGTTAGTGAAGCCTGCAGAGCCAAAGGGCAGAGCACTGTTCTATGTTTGGTAATAGCATTACTGGAGCCTAAAACACTTTGCTAGGCCACTTCACTAACACAGCCAGAGAGTGCTGCATAGTTACTGTCACACTTCATATGATGAAGTACAAAATAGTAATCACAGAAAATACAGAAAAACAAATACTGCCTTTAGATTCTTCTGAGAAAAAAAGAACTTCTAAATCTCCCATAACTGTATTGCTACTAGTTGTTTATGCTTAAATCCATTTGCCTTTATTAATTTTCCATAACCACTCTGTATTTATTAGTTGTGCGCAGTGAGAAATACTTTTGTTTCTTGTGTTTCTTCTTCTGTTACTTACACTGCTCCTTAGGAAGGAATAGTATTAGACTCACTGTATTTTAATAATTTTCCTTTGTGAAGTGTTTTTGTAAGTTGTAAATACACAGTTATGATTTTTAAAGAAATGCTGAGAAGCTTCCAGGATACTTAGGTTGTTACAAGGTAAGCACTATACATAACTCAGCATGAGGTGCTTGTGGGCAGAAAAGGAGGGGGGGCCAGGGCTCAGGAGCCAGTTCCCTGGCACAAGGTGTTGTTTCAGAAAGTTTGCGAGCCACTGTTACTTCAGCATTTTGAGCTGTTAAAGTTACTTTGCCTCTTTAAATGAGCACTCAAAGATACTATTTTATTCCTCTATTTGTTTTTACTGAATTCTTAAATGTTCCAGATTTCTCCCATGTTCTGTCTTTTCTCCCCTATGGAAAATCTGACTTCTGTCTTCAGACATGTTAATGTTTCAGTTTGATACTCCTCAAGTGTATTTTTTTAATGAATGTGTTTTATCAAAGATATGTAAACCAGTGTTAACTTATTTCCAGTCTAAGGATGGTACATGCAATTTATTTTATTACAGCAAGCTCCATGCAAATTTTGGCTAACTAAAAATGTCTTGGCAGCATAAAATACTAAAAATATGTTGAATTACAGAAAAAATAAGGCTCTTTGGAAAGTCACATCCTCTATATTGCCATGCCCTAAACTGAGTCAGCTATGTTGTTTATAAGATCCTCTGCTTAGATTGATCTTGAAACTACCATGTGATGGAAAATGCGCAACCTGTTTCCCTGGATGCTCTATGACACTGCTGGTTTTGGGAAACATTTATACTCCATTGGTAGCCTTTCTGCAGATATCTTTTCTGTAATTTAAACTATGTCATTTCTTCATTTGGTTATTCCTTACCTTCAGCCCCCTCAGTGCAGCTTGGAGAAGCAGTTCAGTAAATTAACTCTGCAATCCCTGGGTGTATGTTGGTCACCTTTGTAGTGAGCTTTTACAGCTTTATATGGGATAATGGTTATGTGCTCTCTGACTGTGAGCTGATTAAAAAGATGGTCAGACATGTATTTTCATTTGAATATCTGCTGATGAAAATGTTCTATTGCAAACATCAGTCAAAAAATATGTGGATTAGGGACACTCTTGGGAGGATTTTATGTCCATAAAATAAATTGGTACTTCATGAGATACATGATCTTTCTCCCCTAAGTTTTAAGTAATTTTAAATGAATTCCCAATTAATTGCAGAATGATGAAATTCCAGTGTGGTGTATGTAAAAATGAACTTGACAGCATCCTTGAAAAGTCATTCCAACACTGTTTCTGATCAGTGATAGCTCAGATGCTTTTTAGCTGATGAGAATCTCAACAGCAGCTGGTGCAATAGGGGATATGGATGTATACATCTGTGGGCGTGGCAGCAGGAGGAGGAAAGAATATGGAGAACAGGAGCAGTGTAGGTTTTTCATTATCCAGATGACCCTAATAAAATGAGAATATTTAGTTGTTACAAATTAGATGGCAGAAAATGGCCATCACCTTGTAAGTTACTTTGTACCTCTCCCGTATGTCCCTTTTTGATGCTTAGCCTTAGGCTGTCATTGCTCACATTGACATGATCAGGAGATAGCCAGGGAAGCAGCAGTGTAAGCTCCTGTGTAGGTGCTGGGTACTCCCTGCTGCAGTGGGTTATCACTGGTGTGGTCGCTACTTCAGCTCCTGTAAGCTGTGGTACCAGCCTTGGTGTAAGCATGTGTACTCTGTGCCTTCTAAAAGACGGAAACGACTCTTGAAACAATTTTATTGAGGTTTACGAAGTCGTGGAGGTTGGGTTGTCTATGCAATAAAAACTGACCTGACTTCTAACCATCATGTAGCAAACTCTTCATGTCCATAGCTTAAAGCTGCTGATAATTTCTGTTTCTCATTTTAAGTTTTGCCACATTATTCCACTGTTGTAACAGCAGCATGCTCTTTCAAACATCTAAAAAGCAATTATTTGGAATTTCTTTTTATTTCTTCCATGCAGTGTTCTATCATGTGTTTTAACACTTGCCATTTTGTTCTCAGTCTCCAGGAGGAAACACAAAGATTCTTTTCTATTTACATAATTTCACATGGGTAGTCAAAACCAATGCACTCTATAGGAGAATTGAAGAATTAGAATTTATTGTTGCTCTAATTAATGCTTTAGCAATCTAATCAAAATATAACAACCACATATTCTTGCTCCAGCTGTAACAATGCTAATGCATTCAAAAGAATAAAATTTCTATTGAGATTCATTGGTAATATGAAATCAATAACTGTAAATATCTGCTCCTCTCTTCTGATTTCTCACCTCTCCAGTCATCCATGGTCCTAGGTTAAGGGCAAGATGGTTTTGTGAGTTGTCAGCATCCCAGTTCTTCTCCAGGAATGCAGTATTAATGGTGATGGAGGTTTACCTCCTGGATACTGAGTTTGCTCAGGGTTATTTTTCTTTCTTGGTCCCATATCTGGTAAATGGATTATACTTTTTATTTTCCTGTCTGTAGGGCTTTTTATAGCATGACTGCTGAGATTTCTTATTGTTTTCCATATATGGTAATATTTCTTTCGGCGAGAGAGTGCCACACAAGTGCAAAGCTGAGCAAAATTTAAGCTTAAAAAGAAAAAAAAGTAAGGTGATAACCAGCATAGCTTATGCAAGCTCAAAAGCATGGATCGGATGCCTCACCTGTGGGTACTCTTGCTGTTTTAGCTACAAGAAGCTAGATGAGTTGCCTGATCTTACAGCAAGTTGTATTTGAAGTTTCTCAAAAGATTTCGCAGATACAGCTAAAATCTTGTTTTGTAAGTTGTTATCAGCTATCATACATTGGTACATACCACTGCTGTAATAGCACGAGAATGTAAATCAGCCTGGGCAAGCAGAACAACTTCTTCATTAGAACCCATAAAACATCACAGTCTTCCATCATATCCGTACGTGCTTGTGACTTACTCACAGGCAGCCACTCACTTTTGCTCCCCACCTCATAGGTGGTTGATGCCCTAAGCCTGTCAGTGTTTAGGAAGCATTTGGATAGTGATCTTAATAACTTGCTTTAACTTGGGCGGCCCAGACTTGGTCAGACAGTTGGACTAGATGATCACTGTAGGTCCCTTCCAACAAAAATAATCAGACTAGGGACAATGTGGGCCCCTTCCAGAAGCTATTGGGAGAACTGGCTACTCTGGATTTGGAGAAGGCTGAGGTTCTTAATGACTTCTTTGCCTCAGTCTTTACTGGCAAATGCTCTGACCACACCACCCAAGTCTTGGAAGGCAGACGCAGGGACTGTGGGAATGAAGACCCTAGGCCCACTGTAGGAGAGGATCTGATTCGAGACCACCTTAGGAACCTAAATGTACACAAGTCCATGGGACCTGATGGAATTCATCCGCGGGTCCTGAAGGAGCTGGCAAATGAAGTTGCTAAGCCACTGTCCATCATCTTTGAAAAATCATGGCAGTCAGGTGAAGTTCCCGACGACTTGAAAAAGGGAAATATAACCCCCATTTTCAAGAAGGGGAAAATGGATGACATGGGGAGTTAAAGCCAGTCAGTCTCACCTCTGTGCCTGGCAAAATCTTGGAGCAGATTCCCCTGGAAGGCATGCTAAGGCACATGAAAACCAACAAGGTGCTTGGGGACAGCCAGCATGGCTTCACTAAGGGGAAATCCTGCCTGACCAATCTGGTGACCTTCTATGATAAGGCTATGGAACTGATGAACAGGGGCAGAGCAGTTGATGTCATCTACCTGGGCTTGTGCAAAGTGTTTGACACTGTCTGACACGACATACTTGTCTGTAAGTAGGAGAGACATCAATTTGATTAGATGGACCACTCGGTGGATAAAGAACTGGCTGGATGGCCGCACACAAGGAGTACTGCTCAATGACTCAGTGTCCAGCTGGAGACCAGTAACGAGTGGTGTCCCTTAGGGATCGGTGTTGGGATCGGTTGTGTTCAACATCTTTGTGGGTGACATGGACAGTGGGATTGAGTGTGCCCTCAGCAAGTTTGCGGATGACACCAAGCTGTGTGGTTCGGTTGATGCGTTGGAGGGAAGGAATGCCATCCAGAGGGAGCTTGACACGCTTGTGAGGTGGGTTGATACCAACCTGATGAAGTTTAACCATGCCAAGTGCAAGGTCCTACACCTGGGTCGGAGCAATGCCAGGCACAGCTACAGGATGGGCAGAGAAGAGATTGAGAGCAGCCCTGCAGAGAACAGCTTGAGGGTGTTGGTCGATGAGAAAATGAACATGAGCCATCAGTGTGCGCTCGTAGCCCAGAAAGCCAAGCGTATGCTGGGCTGCATCAAAAGGAGCGTGACCAGCAGGTCAAAGGAGGTGATCCTGCCCCTCTACTCTGCTCTTGTGAGACCTCACTTGGAGTATTGTGTGCAGTTCTGGTGTCCTCGACATCAAAAGGACATGGAACTGTTGGCACAAGTTCAGAGGAGGGCCACGAGGTTGATCAGGTGACTGGAGCACCTCCCATATGAAGATAGGCTGAGAAAGTTGGGTCTGTTCAGCCTGGAGAAGAGAAGGCTGCATGGAGACCTCCTAGCAGCCTTCCAGTATCTGAAGGAGGCCTGTAAGGATGCTGGGGAGGGACTCTTGATTAGGGACTGTAGTGATAGGACAAGGGGTAACGGGTTCATACTTAACCAGGGGAAGTTTAGATTGGATCTGAGGAAGAAATTCTTTACTGTGAGGGTGGTGAGGCCCTGGAATGGGTTTCCCAGGGAAGTTGTGAATGCTCCATCCCTGATGGTGTAAAAGGCGGGGTTGGACATAGCCTTGGATGGCATGGGGTTTAGTGTGAGGTGTCCCTGCCCATGGCAGGAGGTTGGAACTAGATGATCTTAAGGTCCTTTCCAACCCTAACCTATGATTCTATGATGTATTCTATGTTCAGTAGTAATGTAAAAGAAGCCAAAAACTGGAAGATGAGTGCTATGTAGAAGCAGCCAGGAAACTTTTTCCGCAGTGCTGACCTTTTGACTGTGTTCCCCTTTCAGGGCTCTTCAGTCTTTCCAGCAAGCTCTCTGTCTGTGCCATTTGATCACTGTGTTGCTGTTCTCTCTGTAGCATCGTTCTGCTGACTTGTCTACCTCCTGGCTTTTGCAGCAAGCGAACCTGTGGCTGTGCCCTTTGGAGCCATGATAAATATGTAATGAATAATGTGAAAACAGATGTATTAGAAAAGGTTTCATTTGAGGTCATAGATGCTTTATTAATTGTGTGTTTCATGATGTTGTTAAAAGATGAAGAACCTCAGTCGTGCATTTCCATTATTTGGTTAAAGAGATTACATCGAAGACTAGTTTTAGAATTATTCCTATTTTTTTATTGTGGTCTGTGCCAGCATCTAATTCACTTTCTTTTTCAGATATTTTTTCTCCTTGTTAATAAATGTCGCAGTTGTTATTCTTCTTATTTTACTTTGGCATTTATTTTAAGATCCTGTGTTTCTTTGCTATCAGTGAAAAATATGCTCGAACAAATGAGGGTTTATTTTCATTGTATATTTAGGCCGTATGTATAAAGATTTGCAGATAAACCCTGAAAAATGGGGGTTTAATCAATGAGATGACATGTGTCTGTATTTGTGGCTTACATAATGATATATACTCCTGAGATGATAAGATTCAGAATTTTCCGAGGAATAATAAACACACTCGAGTAACATAACGTGTGTTTCAGTGTTAGGTTGCATTGGATAGCGAAAGATTTCAAAATTCATGTATTCAACATTCATGTATTCAACAATGCATATATTCGTTATGAAAAATGGCATATTAATGTTTATAAGAAATATTTATAACATCACACTATAAAGAATTCATCAGCAATCAAGACAGATTAGTAGCTGAGGAGTACATAAAAATAGCAATGCAATTTGTTTTAGCTTTATTGCAATAAACATAAGTAAATGGTTTTTCAGTAAGGCATAGGCCTACTTTCTTTGGAAAAGAGAAAACATACAGTAGCTAAATTATGTTAATTGTACTTATTTTGCCTGGTCATGAGAAGTGAGAAGAAATTTATGTGACCAGAGGTGTAAATTGCAGGGACAGGTACTTTATTAATGTTTGCTGTTATTCTGCTGATTATTCCTCAAGATGCTTCCTAGTTACACATACACAGATGTAGTCGGCTTTAAGCTGCTTACGCAAACCTTTTTGCTTGTACTTTGATAATCAATGCTTTGCGGGGTTTTTTAATGTTTTTGTTTGAAGAATCACATGAAATAGAGAATGTATTAAGACATAGTTGTTTTTTTCTTTTTTTTTTTTTTTTTTCTTCCTGTGGTATAGTTTAGACTCACAGGAAAACAAGTGGGTAGGATGATACAGCACTGATTGCATGCGAACCCCTTTGGAAATAAATGTACTTACCCTCATGTGTCTGCTGAGATCTTAGACACTGTGAGAAAACATCTTCTGGGGTTGTAAGATGCCGTCTAAGCATCGTGTCTGTTCGAAACTGCTGCTAAAATTCCCTCTTCCAGGTCACTGTTACCCTTGTGTTGGCATACAAGGGCTGAGGTGGTGAAATCTTTAGTCATTTGAGTCTTCTTTGATGATTGGGCTAGTCTGGGTTTTATTTACAGCTGTATTTTCATGTGAGGTGTAAGTTGTCGAGGTTCTAGTAAAAGCATAACAATTACACTGCCTGAAACTTCAGTTTCTAGTGTCTATCACGTGGTCTGTGACACTCTGGAGATCAGCTGGTATTTGAAAATACAATCTTTCTTTTATCAAAGGATCTCTATATCATCTTTTTCATGAAGCCAGATTATAAATACATGGCAATGAACTTCTCCTTTGACAAATACATTTATAAAAGTGAAAGTATAGATTAAAATAATTTACTTTATAACAGAAGGCTATGAAGGCAGTGATGAGACAACAGATACTTTATGAAGTAGTAAATCTTGCCATTCTTCACTTACGCCGTGCCACGTTTTCACATTTTGCATTGGTTTGCATTCCAGCCTTCATTGCTGTCTTCAATTACGCTTATGTTAAGGTAGTGATTTATCTGTACAGTATCAATACAGTTGCAGACTGTATAGAAAGCATATAGCATTGCAGTATTTGGAAGAATTCTACTTTTGCTTAGGAACCCCTGGAAGTATATATTGTAGTATGCAGATGACTGACTAATGTCATCCTTTTTGCTAAAAATAAGGTAGCACAGAGTGCGAATACCTTATATCTTTTTAGAATATCTGGTGTTCAGTGGAATAGAAAATCAGGTGTCATCTTCTTTATCATAACGCATGCTATTTCTGCAGAGCCATTCAGATGAAGCAAGCATGTTTTGAGGGTAGTGACAGAAAGTAACCAAAATCTGTGTGAACTGGAGACTGGTGATGAAACTTTGGACCAGAAAGCTTTGCACAGTGAGGCTCCAGTGCGCTGCCCAGCAGTGCTGCTCTTAGGGTAGAAGTAGTAGGAGTGAAACAAGGACATAATAATCTCTGTAAGAATTGGACTGGTCTTTTGAAGATTTAGAAGTATTACCATGTTCAAGACCATTCTTAAGGCAACCCCACATCTTTCAGATTTTTATTATGTGCCATTTATTAATTCACTACCATTGCAGTGAATTAAAAAAATTAAAAAGCCCCACCATGTTTAAATTAGAAAAATAACCAAAACATAGAAGATGTTCAGGTGAACATAGAAGATGTGTAGGTGGACAGCCAGTTTTTGCCATGATTGTTTTGACTTCATTGTGAAGCGACTACAGTTATGCTCAGGTTATTTTATGCCTCTTGTCATTGCAGAATCTTCCAGTGCTCTGATTAAGGGGCTAACATCTGTTGTGAGATCTTTTTCTTCAATCTGCATTATCCAAGACTTACTTAATAAATTTTGGACTGTGGCAAACACAACACAGTGCAGAATAATTCATAACACTGGCTATATTTGACAGCTGTAGTATTTGCATTATCGTTTTTACAATTTATTTATGCATCTCACATAGCTAATAGCCAATCCCTCTGACTAGGAATATCATACTGCCTTCAATGTCAAACATACACAAGATAATTCAGGGTGTTACCCAAACCCAGGGGTGTCAGGAGAGAATGTGGGTTCACTTCCCTCTTCTCTGCCATAGGCACAGTGATGGGCAATGTAGGATCAGTCTTTCCTATCTGTCTGCCCAGCTAATTTTCTCACATAGACTGTTTTCATCCCTTGTTGCTTCCGCATCCTTCTGTTTGTATCCCTTCAAAACACTTCTGAAGTAACCTTCTTGGTAGTTACTGCCCTTTATTGGAATTTCACCTGTGATTTTTTTCACACCAAACAGAATATATGTTTCTGTCTTCACATCTTTTCATAAGCGTATTCTTGGTTCTGCTACCCACCCAATCATTCATCATTTATTACTGAGATGTCATCTCCCAGTTAAGATTTGCCCATAAAGCTCACCTTTGTTCAACTTACAGATCCTCAAGGCAATATCATTGTGCTTCCCATGTGATGGTCCTCAGGTTAACATCTGTAAACTGCATCTCAGTTCCTACACCTCCGATTATCGTAAAAAGTTATTATTGGGATACAGTGGCTGAATTGTTAAACTTTTCTCTCTCTGATGAGATATACTGTTCTATTATTCAAAATTGAGGAGCTTCCTGCTCAGCTTTTTACATAATTTATGCATTCTTAGGAACAGATTTTTAGAAAGAAAAATCCTTGTAAGTAGTGACTGTATCCATTCTACTATTAACCGCTTCATCAGTTGTATTAGAAACCAATTCTTTAGATTTTAAACAAACACTTTTATTTGTACCTCTTTAATATTCAGTAATGAAGATTTAGTAGGGAGAATAATGTATGAGCTAACATTGAAGTAAAAGCTGAAAATGCTTAATAGAGGCAACTACATTTTGTAAATTCTGAAAAGTATTGCAAGTAGATGAGCAATTAAGTTTTATGCACATAAAAATAGTTTTATTACTTTTTTGTATTAGTGTGTTTATGACTATCTAGTGTCTAAATACTAGGCGTGTTACGTGATGGAGCCTTTTAAGGGTATGTGTCCTGCAGTCTTGAGTTTAGTTCTTGGTTGTTATGTTTGAATAGGGTCCCCGTTCATGTAAATGCAAGGGAAATTGCCTTTTAGGTAGAAATTTTAAGATGACTCCTGATTCGTCAGATTGCTAAAGATCTATATTTTTGTTTGTTTGTGTAATGTTTGTGTTTTTCATGTTGTCCTTCATACCTGAGATGAGATTCCTTTAAAAGTTAAGACGCCATTACCTCATCCTTCTACAAATGATTTTTGAAGTGTTGCCTCCACTTCAGTGCCCGCAGAACTCTGTAGGCAGGTGGGAAGCTGAGATTTCCCCTGCCACACAAAACAGGCTGTTTTTCTGTAGCGGCAAATTCCCATTTTTCCTGCAACATCTTTGTTTTGTTCTCCTAATATGTCTTATTTGATAACTTGATTAGGAATTACCAGGAACAGGTTCAGTCTGGTGGTTTTGTGATGGGTTTTTTATTTCCCCTCACTGTAATGGAGATCAGACGCCTCTGCCTATACCTAAAGTTATGGTCTGAAGGCTATGGTTATTGGACAGCTTTAATGTTGTCCTATGAGATTTACACTATCCATGTCGTGGTTTAAGCCCAGCTGTCAATCAGCCATGCAGTCGTTAGCTCACTCCCCCCCTCCCCCCCCTCCATTCCCAGAGGGATGCGGAGGAGAATCGAAAGAATGTAACTCCCACAGGTTGAGATAAGAACAGTCCAGTAACTAAGGTATAACACAAATCACTGCTGCTACCACCAATAATAATAATGACAAGAGAAATAACAAGGGAAGAGAATACAACTGCTCACCACCTGCCGACCAATACCCAGCCTTACCGAGCAGCGATCTAACCCTTCCAGGCAACTGCCCCCAGTTTATATAGTGGGCATGATGTGCTGTGGTATGGAATACCTCTTTGGTTAGTTTGAGTCAGGTGTCCCATTTCTGCTTCCTCCCGGCTTCCCCTCCTCCCTGGCAGAGCATGAGACTCAGAAAGTCCTTGGTCAGACTAAACATTACTGAGCAACAACTAAAACCATTGGTGTTATCAGTGCTGTTCCTAGGCTGAAAGTCAAAACCACAGCACTGCACCAGCTACTAAGAAGGAGAAAAATGACTGCTCCTGCTGAACTGAGGACAATCCAGAACAGTTAAACTCTTTCAGGAGTTTCTTACACTTTGTGACTATTTTGTCTGACTCCAGAATTCAGTGCTTGCCCTGTTAGATACTTGAATTCCTTCAGAAATACAGCTCCTAGAAATGGATATACAATCAGTCTGGCTTTAAGGTTAGTGTTAGGTGCCTTCTTGAGTTTTGACCATAGGAGCTAGGCTCCTTAACGCCATGGTTTTGGAAGTGTCACCCTTCTTATTTTGCACCAACAAAAAAAGCGTCTTGATTTGGAAGACATTTGTGCATCTCTCCCAGTGAAAAGAAACCAAAACAGAGCTGGTTCTGACCATTGCAGAGAGACTTCTACTCCAGTGTGATGAGGTTATTTTTTTAGGATCTGGACATGGGTTTATCAGACAATAATTACTGGTTGTCAGACAATAAGCAGATATCCACAAGGCTTTTGTTCTTCTGCAAGTACAAAAATTAATGGTAAATTGTAAAAATTAAGGATTTCAATATAAACCCAGTTGTTCTTTGTGTGTAGAGATCAACAGTAAAAGAAAATAAAAATCGTTACTACATGTGGAAGACTTGTTATCTCAACAATGTCTTACTGCGGTAACAATCTAAAGAAGATTAAGACTAGTCCTTTCCTTTCTTGAAGCAATAGTATTGAAAAGTGTTGTAGATTTATGTTCATTGCTCAGATACCACTTTGCGTTTGGAATGGTGCATAACAGGAAAAACAGACAAGTAAAAACAGGGGATGGAATATTTCGTGTTCGCTGAAATCAGGTAATGCATTTTTCTTGTCTTATTCCCATTGGTTTCATAATGGTGTGTTTCTTGATCTGAGCATATTTGGTGGAATCTGAATCTCAGAAGAGCCCTTTAATCTGGCAGCTGGGACTGTGCTAGCCTAATGGGAATCGTATATGAGTTTTGTAGCGTTGGATCTGGTGCCATACTCATCTGTAGAGAACTTTATGATCCGATCTAGGCCTTATTCATGAGCATTAAGGAGGGTCTTCAAAAGATATTTAGTAACCTGATTCCTCTTAATTTTGATATGAATTAAGCACTTGAATTTAGCCCTGGATTTTATAGGCATTTATTTTTCCTTAAACATCATGGTTTTAGAATGTATCTGTTTGCACTAATGTGTTTTTATATGTCTATTTAATGTAGTACATTTTCACAGCACGTTTTATGCTGATCCCCATGGCATGCAGTTGTTAGAGCTGCTGTCACACAAGTAAAAGATTCTGCTCCAGTTTGATAGCTTTTGTTTACCCTGTTCTGCACTGCTTATAATTTGTGTCAGCTAAGTGTTTCTGTGGTCTCCTACGCAGAGCTTTCTTTTCTCAGACACTTCCTCTTTAATAAACAGTGTAGTTTCTTCTGAAACATATATTTTCAAATCTGTAGAATTTGTCTTTATGAAATGTTTTTCATATGATGTGAGGAAGAGATGATTAATAGAAGACAATAGACAACAACCAAAATATACTATAGAATGAAAAGGTGAATCTGCAACTTCTCCATTTTCTCATGGCAGATAGCCAGACAGCTACTTATGAAAAGTTGCATTATTCCAAGATTTTTCAGTTAACTACATAATTACACCATTTTTGTTTGCACATACTGGAATCTGTCTTTATATTATAACAGTAGCCTAGCCTTTAATTTGTGTGCTGCAGTTTTAATTGGTAAAGATGTTTGCTGTAGCAGCATACATCTTTTGAAATAGAGCAACCTGCATCTTTTGATTAATGAAGGCTAAGTCACTGGAGTGTTAATGTTAGCAGCATCAATTTCTAGGCAGAAAAGTCAGAAAAGAATGCAGAAAGAATAACAAGCTCGTTATTATTCCATGTCACTTATTTGTATGTTGAGGTTCCAAAATCTGAATTTTTGTGTGCCATTTGAAGATTTTCTATTAGCAAGTTGTTGATGCTTTTTTGGTTTGATTACAGAATGATATGATTTTCCTGCACTGTTCTACACTACTGGTATATAGAAGTATGGTCTCAAATGTAGTGCCATATGACTTTTTTTATTTTTCTAAAAGCTGAAATTGATTCTGTGAAAAAATTATTTCATGTCTGTGTAATTTCAGTTGCAGAAGTGTTTGAAAGTATGATCTTTGTCTGAATTGCTGAGACAGTTGAGCTCATCTGCTCGACCTTGCTTAAATTATGCCTTTGGCTTTCTAGGATTCTCTATCAAATACCACTGTGGCATTCAACATGTAGCCTATGCTTAAGCTCCATTTATATAAAGGATATAATATGATGTAATGGATTGTGTTTATTTAGTTTCACCTTTGGCAGGTTCCTTGCAGGACCTGATCTTTACACCCTTGTTTCATTTATCTGCTAAAGCTTCATTTATCAGGTAACGCTGCTTTGCAGTAACACTAACTAGGCTTTGTACTGCAAGCTTTCTTCTCCAAAGCTTTGCTGCTTTGCCCTTTCTTTCCCCATCCCTGAGATATTAGAGCTGCTTTTGAGAATCTGCGAAGACTAGCAGCAAGAATAGATAAGCCATACAAATTACCTCTCAGGTTTTACTCTTTGTTTTTTATACTTCCATAAAGCCCCTAAGAAGAGGCTCTTAAGGAAATTACATGTCCACAGGCAAAAGGCAAATATGACCTAATCGTAACCCCTCCTATTATATTCAATTAAAAAAAAAAAAAAAACAAAAAACAAAAAACAAACCTGGAATAAACCTGAGAATCACTAAATGTTCTTAATATACTGTCCTGGGTTCTGCAGCAGCAGTCATTTTTCTCCTTCTCGGTAGCTGGTGCAGCGCTGTGTTTTTGATTTTGGGCCTGGAAACAGCGCTGATAACACCAGTGTTTTCAGTTACTGCTTGGTGATGTTTAGGCTGACGAAGGCCTTTGTGAGTCTCATGCTCTGCTAGGGAGGAGGGGAAGCCAGGAGGAAGGAGCGACAGGACACCTGACCCGGACTAACCAAAGAGGTTATTCCATACCACAGCACGTCATGTCCAGGAAGTAGAGACGGAGAGCAGAGACCCGGAAGGGTGGTGGGGGTGCACGGCGGGGGGTGCACTGCTGTGTCGGGCTAGGATTGGTGGTAAGCTATTGTGTTCTTTCCTTGTATTTGCCTCGTCATTATTATTCTTGGTGGTAGCAGTAGTGATTTGTGTTATACCTTAGTTACTAAACTGTTCTTATCTCAACCTGTGGGAGTTGCATTCTTTCGATTCTCCTTCCCATCCCTCCAGGAGCGGAGGGAAGAAAGAGGGGGAAGTGAGTGAGTGAGCAAAGCTGCATGGCTGAGAGGCTTAAACCACGACATATACCAGGCTCTGATCCATGCAGGCATAAGCTATGTCTGCATAAGTATATTAAGTATACCTGGGACTGTTCTTTGGTACTGAAACTAATTGGTATGAAAATCACTACATCCGTGCCATTAATGTCCTCTACCCTCCAAAACAGAGGGTGTGTGCAGAGTTTTTATTGTGATTAGTCACAGGTCTTGGATGTAGGGCTCTTTAGCAGTGCCCCAAAATTGTCTGGAGGAATGCTGGTAAGTGTGAGTCTTGCCGGGTTCATTCTGGCCATTGGGTAGTATGGTGAGTCAAGCTCGAGTTCACAGAATACTCCTTGACACTCAGGGATTTTGTGGTTTGAAGAAAGCACTGGCTAGCTTGTATTACAAAGCTAATGCCTACACTTCTGCTTTTTTGTAGTAGTTTAGGCTCAAGTGGAAGAAAATAGGCTTTTCAGTGCCCCTTAGTGTTCCCTCCACCATCATTCCTGTTAGTTGGTGCACCCGAGGGTACACTCTCTGTCATAGTTGTCCTGTGTGTCCCCATCCTTCCAGGAGGCAGGAAGAATTGCCAGGGTCTAGAGCGTTTGGCAGTTTCCACTTTGGTGCCTGAGAATTGCCAGCCTCATCTTTTTCTCCGTGGTGGCATGTTTAGATCTAAAGGCACCTTTTAAGCCTATTAATGTTGAGCGAGAGGCAAGGTTCGCTACCAAGTTAAATTTAGTTCACAGAGACAAAAGTTAATGTGTATATAAACATCTAATATATATATATCTCTATAAATATGTGTATTTTTACATAGATAGCACAAATTAATATTTAACAGTAAGAGTTCAGCGTTGGTTAATTGGTGAGAGGGTTTATGTTTGCCCATTTCTGTTTTAGCTCCTGTTCAGAAACATTTCCATTTCTCCTCTTTTTGACATATCTACTTGTTCGCCCCCTCAGGTACAGTCTTCAGATTTGTTACCTTGATTTCTTATGTCCCGCCTGATAAATTGTTGTCTTCAGACAGCTGATTGATGGAGTATGACATGATCTTTTGCCTTTCCTTTCTTATTTTTATTCCCTGTTACCTAGAACGATGCGCTCATCTCTCTTCTTGTTTTTTCTGCTTCCTGTTTCCTTGAATGTGTCTTGTGGCCATGTCCTGACACATTTCAGATTCTCAGATTGCTTGCCTTCAAGCTTCATCCTGGGTTTCTGGTTTTCCAGAAACATTTTATAATGCAAACAAAGCTGTATCTGTTGAGTGTCTAATGCCTTCTCTTGTACAATAATCAGCAAGCTGTCCGAGTGCTTCGTTTAACTCTTGAGAATTGAATAGTCTTTTAAGTCAAGAAAGGTTTTTAAACAATTGGAGGCTTCTGAAAAACAAACAAAACAGAAGAAAAACAAAGTGTCAGTACCACTTTGTATCTTGTCTGTCCTACTCCTCTCTTAAAAAACAACAAACAAACAATAAAATCCCAGGGAAAAAAAAAAAAGAACAAAACAACAAAACAAACCACAAACAACAAATAACCCACCAAAAAAACATCCCCCCCCCCCCCCCTTAATTATTTTTCTCTTAACGTTGCTTGTTGTCCTGGTTTCAGCTGGGGTAGAGTTAATTTTCTTCCCAGTAGCTGGTGCAGTGTTGTATTTTGGCTTTAGCCTGAGAGCAGTGCTGATAACACACTGATGTTTTACTTGTTGCTGAGTAGCACTTACCCTGATCAAGGACCTTTCAGTCTCATGCTCTGGCAGTGAGGAGGGGCACAGGAAGCCTGGAGCCAGAGGAAGCAGAAACAGGACACCTGACCCAAACTAGCCAAAGGGGTATTCCATACCACAGCACGTCATGCCTGGTATATGAACTCTGGGGAGTCACCCAGAAGGCCCAGTTGGCTGCTCTGGTTGGGCTGGGTATTGGTTGGTGGGTGGTGAGCAATTGTATTGTGCATCGCTTGGGTTTATTGTTTGGTTTGTTGTGGATTTTTGTGTGGGTTGGTTTTTTTTTCTGGTGTTTTTGTTTTTGTTTTTGTTTTTTTTCCCTTCAGTTTTATATTCCCTCCCCTGCCCTTGGTTCAGCAGTAACAGTCATTTTTCTCCTTCTTAGTAGCTGGTGCAGTGCTGTGGTTTTGACTTTCAGCCTGGGAACAGTGCTGATAACACCGATGGTTTTAGTTACTGCTCAGTAATGTTTAGTCTGACCAAGGACTTTCTGAGTCTTATGTTCTGCCAGGGAGGGGGGGAGCTGGGAGGAAGTAGAGACAGTACACCTGACCCAAACTGACCAAAGAGGTATTCCATACCACAGCACATCATGCCCACTATATAAACTGGGGGCAGTTACCCAGAAGGGCAAGATCACTGCTCGGTCGGGCTGGGTATTGTCAGTGGGTGGTGAGCGGTTGTTTTCTCTTCCCTTGTTATTTCCCTTGTCATTTCCCTTGTCATTATTATTATTGGTGGTAGCAGCAGTGGTTTGTGTTATACCTTAGTTACTGGACTGCTCTTATTAGCCCGTGGGAGTTACATTCTTTTGATTCTCCTCCCCATCTCTCCGGGAGCAGGGAGAGGAAGGGGGAGGGAGTGAGTGAGTGGCTGTGTGGTTCTGGGTTGCTGGCTGGGCTTAAACCACGACACCCCTTATTAGTATTCTGTTGTATTTTAGTTATTTAACTGTTCTTACCTCAGCCTGTGGGATTTGGATTCTTTCAGTTCTCCTCCTGATTCCACCTGGGGGGATGTGAGTGAGTGACTGCATGGTATTGAGTTACTGGCTGGGCTTAAATCGTGACACTTGTACATTCTGTTTTTGTAGGGGTGTGAAAAGACCCGTATTTCCTTCTCAGAACATCCTTATGAACAAGTACTTCTAAAATGAACATTAATATTCTCAGTCATCTAGCTGGACAGCCACAATGAAGTGTGTGTACAAGAAGTGACATGCTCCCAGTGGTTATCAGCAATTCTACCTCTCCAGTACTAAGACTGCTGGATTCAGAGCAGCCCTGCGGAGAAGGACTTGGGGGTGTGGGTTGATGAAAAAACGAACATGAGCCGGCAGTGTGCGCTTGCAGCCCAGAAGGCCAACCGTATTCTGGGCTGCATCAAAAGGAGTGTGACCAGCAGGTCGAGGGAGGTGATCCTGCCCCTTTACTCTGCTCTTGTGAGACCTCACTTGGAGTATTGTGTGCAGTTCTGGTGTCCTCAACATAAAAAGGACATGGAACTGTTAGAACAAGTGCAGAGGAGGGCCCCGAGGATGATCAGGGGACTGGAGCACCTCCCGTATGAAGATAGGCTGAGAAAATTGGGTCTGTTCAGCGTGGAGAAGAGAAGGCTGTGTGGAGACCTCATAGCAGCCTTCCAATACCTGAAGGGGGCCTATAGGGATGCTGGGGAGGGACTCTTCATTAGGGACTGTGGTGAGAGGACAAGGGGTAATGGGTTTAAACTTAAACAGGGGAGGTTTAGATTGGATATGAGGAAGAAATTCTTTACTGTAAGGGTGGTGGGGCCCTGGAATGGGTTTCCCAGGGAGGTTGTGAATGCTTCATCCCTGGCGGCGTTCAAGGTGGGGTTGGACATAGCCTTGGATGGCATGGTTTAGTGGGAGGTGTCCCTGCCCATGGCAGGGGGGTTGGAACTCGATGATCTTGAGGTCCTTTCCAACCCTTACTATTCTATGATTCTATGATTCTATGATATTTTCTGATGGAAACAAAAATCTCTCTTCTGTTTTCATTACTGCATACAAAGTGAAATGATGGATTTTGGAGTGCTGTCAGCTGTTGTTATTGGTAATATCTGTTCTAAAACAAAGGGAAATCTATATGACTTTTATCAGCATTAAAAAAAACCCCACCAATATACATTCCAAGTCCTGATGGAGTAGTGTTTGTATAAAATGGTTTAATTTGTTGAGGAAAGAAACACTTCCACAAAAATACTGGATTAATTATTAGCTCAGCATCAAAGTGCAGTTCTTGCTTTGGGCTTAGCCTGAGCAGATCTGTTTTCATAGAATCATAGAATCAGCTTGGTTGGAAAAGACCTTTAGGATCATCAAGTCCAAGCATTACCCCAGGACTGCCAAGACCATCACTAACCCGTCTTACTGAGGGCCTCATCTACACGTTTTTTTGAACACTTGCAGGGGTGGTGATTCCACCACTTCCCTGGGCAACCTGTTCTAATGCCTGAGCACCCCTTCTGTGAAGAAATTTTTGTTAATATCCAATCTAAACCTCCCCTGGTGCAGCTTTAGGCCGTTACCTCATGTTCTATCACTGGCCCCCACCTCACTACGACCTCCTTTCAGGCAGTTGCAGAAAGTGATAAAGTGCCCCCTGAGCCTTCTCCAGACTAAACAACCCCAGGTCCCTCAGCCATTCCTCATCAGACTTGTGCTCCAGACCCTTCACCATCTTCGTTGCCCTTCTGTGGCCCTGCTCCAGCACCTCAGTATCTTTCTTGCAGTCAGAGCCGTGAACCAAGCACAGTACTAGAGGTGCAGCCTCACCAGTGCCCAGTACAGGGCACTGCCCTGCCCCTGCTGGCCACACTATTTCTGATACAAGCCAGGATGCCGTTGGCCTTCTTGGCTGCCTGGGCACAAGCTGGTTCATGTTCAGCTGCCAGTCGGCACCCCAGGTCCTTTTCCACCAAGCAGCTTTCCAGCCACTCTTCCCCAGGCCTTTAGCATTGCATGAGGTTGTGGCCCAAATGCAGGACCTGGCACTTTGCATTGTTGAACCTCATACCATTGGCCGCAGCCCATTGATCCAGCCCGTGCAGATCCCTCTGCAGAACCTTCCTACCCTCCAGCAGATCAACACTCCAAGCCAACTTGGTGTCATCACAGATTTACTGAGGGTGCACTTGATCCTCTCATCCAGATCATAAATGAAGATACTAAACAACACTGGCCCTAACACCGAGCTGTGAGGAGCCCCAGTAATGATTGGTTGCCAACTAGATGTGATACCATTTACTACCACTCTTGGGCTGAGTTTCTACTTGGTCGGTTTCCAAACCAGCAAAGAGTCTACCTATCCAGGCCATGAGCAGCCAGTTTGTCCAGGAGAATGCTGTGGGAGACAGTGCCAAATGCTTTCCTTAAGTCCCAGTAGACAATGTCCACAGCCTTTCCCACATCAACCAGGTGGGTCACCTTATTGTAGGTCAGGTTGATCAAGCAGGACCTGCCCTTCATGAACCCGTGCTGACTGGTCCTGATCCCTCCTGTTTTCCTACATGTGCTTTATGATTTCACTTAGGATTATCTGCTCCATGACCTTCCCTGGTCGTAGGCTCCGGCTGACAGGCTGTCGTGGTTTAAGCTTCTATAAACCCATGCAGTCGCTCTCTCACTCACTCCCTACTCTTTCTTCCCTCCGCTCCTGGAGGGATGGGAAGGAGAATTGAAAGAATGCAACTCCCACAGGTTGAGATAAGAACAGTTTAGTAACTAAGGTATAACACAAATCACTACTGCTACCACCAAGAATAATAATGACAAGAGAAAATACAAGGGAAGAGAATACAATTGCTCACCACCCAATATCAAACCGACCAAGCAGTGCACCCCCCACCGTGCACCCCCACCACCCTTCTGGGTCTCTGCCCTCCGTTTCTACATCCTGGGCATGACGTGCTGTGGTGTGGAATAACCTCTTTGGTCAGTCTGGGTCAGGTGTCCTGTCTCTCCTTCCTCCCGGCTTCCCCTCTTCCCTAGCAGAGCATGAGACTCACAAAGGCCTTCGCCAGCCTAAACACTACCAAGCAGTAATTGAAAACACTGGTGTTATCAGCGCTGTTCCCAGGCCCAAAATCAAAAACACAGCGCTGCACCAGCTACTATGAAGGAGAAAAAATGGCTGCTGCTGCTGAACCCAGGACACAGGCCTGCAGTTTCCAGTGTCTTCCTTCCTGCCCTTTTTGTAGAGGGGTGTCATGTTGGCCAGCTTCCAGTCCTCTGGGACCTGCCCACTAGACCTGAACTGCTGATAGATGATGGAGAGTGGCTTAGCAAGCCCCTTTGCCAGCTCCTTCAGCACTGAAACAACTGCAGTGGAACAGATTGTCTTGCAACATGGTGTGCTCCTGGAAATTTTCTTCTTTTTTGCGAATGAGCCCATGGCATTTTCTGAACTTGAGAGGCTGTTCTGCTGCTAATCAAGACAACTGACAAACTCTTCAGCATGCTTGAGTCAGTGCAAGTTTGCTCAAATTCTTTGTCTTTTGCACCATTAGGAACAGGAACAGATTGGCAGATGTTTCTTTTTACCAGCTGCTGAGATTGTCAATGGCAGACGTATAACGAGATGAAAGGCTTGTTAGTCTGAGACATAAAATGCAGGCAAACTGAGTGATTTCTTTTAACATTTTCATTGTGAATTGCATTTTCCCTGTTTATTAAATATTTTATGATATGCAAGCTGCAGCAGCATGAGCTTTTTCATCTGGGCATGGTTAGTTAGGATGTTTGCTGTGAAGCAGGACAGTTCCCAAATCTGGCCAGCCTTAGAGACCTCACTGCTGTTTCATCAGTGTGCTGGAAAAAAAAGAGATCTCTGCAGAATGACTTCTTTGTATGTCTGTTAATGAACAGTAATAGTGAGGTAATTCATAAAGGTGACATATAAACTGGAAAAGGCAGGAAAGAATAAAGATGTTACCAGATACACAGAACTATAACAAGCATTTTCATTAGCTTGACAATTCCAAGTATGGCAGTTCTTTCTCACACAGTCAAAGGCTTACCTGCCAGCTGCCTTTACTGGAGGAAAGAATTGCTTCTAAAGAAAGCAGGGCATACACTAGATATGTATTGGTGAAAACAAATAGGCTGAAAAGTACTTCTGCTCTTCAGCTGAAGTCTCTGTTACTTAATTTCTTATTGTCCCTGTTTACTTAATTTTCTGAGTTCTGTTGTAGTTCTTTATCCTGTTCTACACAAATATTCATATAGGTTTCATAGTGACTTACCTGGCTGCTGTTTATTATTCGCTACGCAGTTTAAATATAGCTAGACTATTACCTGAGGAAGGTAATGAAGAGCATGCATAATGGCAGCCTATGGCCTCCCAGATCAAATATATTTTTTTTTTTACATTCCATCCCATTCATATAACCTGCGCTTGCACATTTTTAAGGTATTTAGTGTTCTTAAGTCCTAGGGAAGAACTAAGAGTATTGAAATGTCTTTTATGGGCGTTTAAAGGAGCAATTTCCAAGGAAATACAGTTGGCTTGTACAGTTAAGTGGTCTATTCATCTGCCAGGCTCTTTGTCCCCAGATAATTTTTTAACATGTCTAATTTTGAGCGTATATGCACATGAGGATAAAAATCTAAACGTGAAGTTCTGACGTGTTAAGAAGGAAGTCTGGTCATTGTGTCTGGAGGAGATACCCTAAATAGCAGCTGTGTGTAGAGGGAAAATGGTAGCTCAGCCCCACATCCATTATGAAGGGCAGCAAACGGATGCTTAAACTAAACCCTGAGTCAGTCAAAATATCTGCTGCCTCTTTGTCCACCTAAGCAATTGAGAGATCTGAGAGGAAGAAGAGATAAGGATATCGCATACAGGGACAGGTGATGAAAGATATTGTTCACAAACCAATAGGAAACAGAAATTAATCTGTTATTCTCTTTTTACCATGTATCTGTAGTAATGACAACAAGGTAAAAGCAATGCATGGAGTCAGATATTTGGAAAAGAGTCATAGAAGACCTTAGACTTCTGGAATGACTGTCTCTTGGAAAAAAACTGTTGTTTCCCACAGAGCTGAGCCCCATCTTTTCAGCACTGATAATATGGTGAGTTGCACTGTGCCTGAGGACTAAACTAGCTTCTCCCAGATCTGGCATAGACTTTAAAGCTTTTATATACCCTGGACCACAGGCAAGAAAGTACCTTGAAAGTGGGTGCCATTGCTTTGAACTTGACTTTAAATGATTAAAAGCTGTACTTGGGAGCAAGAATATATTTGGTTTTAGGATACATTGCTGTTACAGCTGCAGCAAGTTGGAGTTGAGAACAAGAAATGCTTCCTTTTGACAGGGTGATAAAACGATACCTGGCCACTTTATGCCAATGTGAGGTCTTCCAGCCAGCTGGAGTTAGGAGTATAATGCCCAAGTATCGTTTATGGATATCCACTTGTGTAAGGGCTCAGCAAGGGTTCAAACTCAATCCTAGACTGTAACAAACTGGCAGCTGTGTATAGATTCATCATAAACAGGTTTCGCTGCTGTTGGGAGCTTCTTGGGTTGCTTGCCAAGTTTTCTGACTATCAGCACTCCTGCTTACTCTGGATTTAGTTTTATCTAAAAAAATTTAGTCTTTGCAAGTGAGCTTGTCTGTGATGTGTGAATTCTTGGTGTGTGAATCCATACTGTCTGATTAGTACAGCTGCTGACATGGATCTTAACTCTCACAGGTTTTATGGGTTTGGTTGTTTTTACTGAATAAGAAGCAAAGGAACGAAGAGGGACTTCCCATCGTTGATTTCTGGATACATGCCAGGAGCATACACTGTACTCATATTATTTGAAAACTGTATCCTGGGCCCCTGTCTTCCCTTTGACAAGATAACAGACCTGCCTGTTCAGCAGTGACAAATTGGATTGCAGGCAGGTTCAAACAAGTTTTGTTCACCTTTTAAAATTGGTTCCTAGAAATACAGTTGGAGGACTTGAAGGATATTTGCAGGAAATGAAACAAGTCTCCTTGACATTTGGGGCTGTTCAGCCTGGAGAAGAGAAGGCTGCATGGAGACCTCATAGCAGCCTTCCAACACCTGAAGGGGCCTATAGGGATGCTGGGGAGGGACTCTTCATTAGGGATTGTGGTGAGAGGACAAGGGGTAATGGGTTTAAACTTAAACAGGGGAAGTTTAGATTGGATCTGAGGAAGAAATTCTTTACTGTGAGGGTGGTGAGGCCCTGGAATGGGTTTCCCAGGGAGGTTGTGGATGCTTCATCCCTGGCGGCGTTCAAGGTGGGGTTAGACATAGCCTTGGGTGACATAGTTTAGTGGGAGGTGTCCCTGCCCATGGCAGGGGGGTTGGAACTCGATGATCTTGAGGTCCTTTCCAACCCTAACTATTCTATGATTCTATGATTCTATGACATCTGTACTTCTTAATGTATTGTTGTGGCTTCTACAATGCAAACAAGTAGTCTTAAGGCAAGCTGATAAGCCTGTGAAAAACATGTATCTTGTTTGCTGCAATATCAGGCTGTAATGCCCCTCTAGGATGAGAGTATGAGTTCTAATTCCTTGTGTCAACCTGTTGTAATGAAATTACATTACCTGGTGCTAATGTATTTTCTTTCCTATGAATACAAGTTCTCTTACCTGAAATTTTCATTTCTAAATTTGCCATAGCGACTCCTATTTCCAGGCTGGACTTGAGTGTCCTACTTTTTGTTGAATAGTGTGTGGGTACTTGGTTTATATTCAGTCATAAGAATGGCCCTAATCTTGCCTCAGTTGCCAAGTGCTCTTTCCTGAATAAATGAGTAGTAGCCAAGAACACTTGGTGTCAGTTAACTAAAACTAATATGTAGCTTCTAAACCTATCTGTACTTGTTCCTACTTCTGAGATGGTTGCTGGGCTGTTTTCTGTATCGTTGTGTTATGGCTGTTCCATTAAACTGGACAGGGATGGTACACTGGTCAACCACTAGCACATTGGCATGCCCCCTGTCATGTCAGCAGCTAGTATTTTAGCAGTCAGTACTTAGACATGACTTGAAGAGTAGCATGGATGAGCAAAAACAAGTGAGTGTGGTGTGGGCATGAGCGTGTTCTGCCAAATTTGTTGAAAATTCTGCAGAAAAAGCCACAGGAGACTGTAGAATAAAATCTCTACAGATTATTAAAATATCTTAAATTTTACTCGTTTTCACCACTACAGCTGCTTCAGCTTTCACTGTGCATTTAGAAGTGTGTGAATTTATGTTGCTGCAGAACAGCAGCAGTATTTTTTTATTTTGCTGACAATTTCCTCTGAAGAGGCAGTACAGGGAGGTTGATCATCTTTCAGTGTACATCACTGATCCTCTGGAGCAAGGATCTGTTTGTACAGACTTCCAAGTGGAGGCTCAGAGCAAATACATGCTCTGCAGTGGGTTTGTGAATGAAGGCTTACATGCCTTTCTACTGTTAGATGTCGTTAGTTTAGTCCTTAATGAAAATGTCAATTTATCCAAAAGGTATTATTTGTAATTGTTGCTCTCAGTCTGAAATAAAGTAAATTAAAATGTACTTCAGTGGAAGCAGATCAGTAATCTTCCATTGTGACAGGAATTATGAAATCCTGGTAACACTTGGTAAATATCTGAACGTCATTAAACTTGACACTTGCCAGAAACAAACTTAATGTGTATGTTGGTTATATAGTATTAATAAGCACCTGGATACAGTTTTTCTGTAATTGAACTCTTTTGTCATGTAGCAATAAATGTTTAAGAGAGAATGTCACTGTAGGCAGGTAAATGCAATCTATATGATCATATATATACCAACACTGAGTCTTTGGTTTCCTTCTTTCATGCTTTTTTATAAGTTATAAATAACAAATATATTTATATGCAACTATTCATTTTATATAAGAGCACGTGTACACAGAGTCAGTATTTTCTATATGCTGGTAGAAGCACATTGAGAAGCAAAGGTCATGTTCTAAGGCACTCTAAATCTCTTCCACCTCTCAGCAATTCCTCACATTTATGTGGGGTTTCATCTTCTTTTCTGCAGTGAACTTAAGTTTTCCTGTCAGTTTTTCAGATATAGTCGACTTTGAGATCTGAAATCGTGTCCTGAATGGAAACTACAGTTTTGAAGGTTTGTAAACTCCTTTCAGATACTTTGATAACTGTGTGAGCAGAAGTTGTTAGCTCATTAGTGGCATTGCTAACAGAAAAAACAAGAGAGGTCAGTGAGAAGAGTGAACTCCAAGCAAAATTTTATACTGGTTCTTAGCTTCAGTAAGTGGCATCTTTTTCGTAATTTTCAATACTTTCTACTTCCAGACGTTAGTCTTCTGTAGCTGTTCTACTTCACAGTACAGAAAAAACACAAAAAAGCTAAGTAATATTGCCAGCTGTTCATCTCTCTCTCTTGCTCTGAGGGCAGACTAACAGACATTTTACCACTAATAAGTTCTAGGTCTGAAGAGAGAAAAAGGATATATTTCCTCCTTTCTAGAAGCTGTGAAGAGATGGAAAATCTTGCTTTCTGCAAGTGCTCCGGCTCGGCAGATCCACCCTTTCGAGAGTATTATCAGCTTTCAGATAGCCAGGGATAGGTAATGAATATCTCCCTGGGGGACTTACCTGCGACTTCATTGATTGGTTCATCTTTCACCCTTATTTATCTGTTCTGCACCATGCAGTGTATGTAGCACAGCACTGGTGTTTTCTCTTGAGATTAATCCAGAAGAGCACTTCATCATGTCTTAAAAGTGCCTTGTTGAATGGAGTTTAACACAGTAGAAGCTTTGCTGACAAAGAACTGCTTTCTTTTTCTTACACAACAAAGCAACATAGTTTTCTAGGATGTTTAATTCAAGGGCACCTAGAGATATGTTAAAAAAAAATTCAATATTTTTGGTGCTTTTTGCCTTTTTTTTTTTCTGGTCTGAATAAACCTTAATGCTCTCTGCTTCCTCTTCTTACAAGTAGTTTCTTTCTCAGATGAAAGAAACCCAGGATTAAATAAAAATATATCTGCAACTTTCAAATTTATCTTTCATCTAACTGATGGCATATTCATAATGCTATCTAAGCTGCTCTGAAGGGAAGAGGTAAGAAGGGAGAACTATACTGAGTTCAGCTACTTAGTGAACTGCACGTTGTAGTTCTAGCAATACAGCAGCTGCCAGCAATAAACTTTCATTTTCTCCTTTGTTTTCTTGTTAATTCTCTTTGGGTTTTAGTCAGTCAGTTCTTTATATCTTTTATTTCTTTTATACCTATATTATTACATTTTGTTAAAAAGGTTTCCTGAGGACATGGGGCTTGTGCAGTCGTGCTATTTCTATGTCTGTATCTGCAATAACATTTAAGTGTTTTGGATAAGTTCAAGAAAATTTGACAAACAATATAGGTCTGAAAGGTATTGCATTTATAGGATCATAGAGTAGTTCAGATGTGAAGTGACCTCAGGAGGTCTCTAGTCCAGCATCCTTCTCAAAGCAGGGCCACCTGTGGGGTCAGACTGGGTCATTCAGAGATTTATCCAAGTGGGTCTTGAAAGCCTCCAGAGGAGGAGATGGCACATCATCTGCAGCACTGCTGGGCTCTCCTCAGGGCGAAGAAGTTTTTTCTTACACCCAGTCCAAACCTTTGTTTTACCTTTACCATGTTGTCTCTCACCCCCATTACACGCTGTTATGAAGAGCGTGACTGTCTTCCCACAGGGATGAAGGAGCTGCTGCTAGTTTCCCCAAAGCTGTCTATTATCCACAATAAACAAGTCCAGTTCCCTCAGCCTCTTCTCACAGAGGATGTGTAGACAAACTCAGTTCATACCTGTCTGCAACAGATGGCATAGATATATGGATTCGACCCACAGTTTTCATACAGGTATTAAACTCATCACTGGTGGAGGTATTGCTTTATATGTGTCAGTTGTAATAGGAATTTCTTCATTATCCTTCCTGAATCATCCCAGTGAGCTGTGTGAGCAAGTGAGTATGTGTAGTGGAGGAATGTTGTTATCAGTTGCATGTGTTTCTGGGTGAATACAGTGAGCCATGGGCCAATTTTTCAGAGCGCGTGGCTGACTGTGCTTCCTAATAACCCCTCCCAATTTCCATTAGACACTGAGTGGTTTTACTTCTAAATTACCTATCCTTAGGGGTTCGGATGTCCTTTTTGTGACTGGAAGCCTCTGAGGATGTTTCTTACAAATTTAATTTGTGCAAGTGTTTTTATTGAGCCATCTATTTTTTTTTTTTTTTTTTTTTTTTTTTCCACAAAATCCAACAGCCCGGCTTTCATTCAAAACTGAAACACCTTAGAGATTAACTTTCATGAATGTTTTGAGTATTTGGTGATTTAAAAATACATGGGGATTTTGCGATTTTAGCGTCATTGTAGGCATTCAGCATTGTGACTGTGTAGCTTTTTTAATGACCTTTAATTATAAAAGACAAAATGTTTGCTAATAAGCCATTGGTGTTGCTGCTACCACAGCAGAAATGTTTCAGCAGGAGAGATTGGACCAGATGATCTCTAGAGTCCTTTCCCACCTCAACCATTCTGTGACTCTACTACTCAAATCACATCCAGGTTGCCTGATATGGGAAGATTTGAATGTTTCTATATGATCATGAACATTCAGGTTTGTCTTATGGGAGTCTTTCATCCATGAGGCTACCATCTCTTTATTATTATTTTTTTTCCCTTTTATTTCTCCCCTTCCTTCAGGGGATTTATAAGTGACTGCACTGAAAACAAAGAAACAAAACAGAAGCGTGAGGGCTGCAATGAGTTAAACATTGGAGTGAAACAAGTTAAAAGCCGTACAGGATGTCTCACACTTGGTAGACCTGTAGACTCTTCTTCACATGCTAGTAATGTCTGAGAAGCATAGTTGAAATAGTCTTCCATTAACTTGAGCAAAGACATCACTTCTGTTCCAAAACTTCCACATAGTCTTGGTCAAAATGAAAACGCAAGACTGGCTCTGAGGTAAACCTGCCTCTGGCCAATGCCAGGCCCACGAGTGACTGTGGTAGCACCTCTGGGATAGCGTGTTTAAGAAGGGGAAGAAAGTTACTACACAGGGGCAATTGCAGCCAGAGAGAGGAGTGAGAGTATGTGTCAGAAACAGCCCTGCAGACACCAAGGTCAGTGCAGGAGGGCAGGAGGTGCTTCAGGTGCCAGAACAGAGATTCCCCTGCAGCCCCTGGTGCAGCTGTGCCCCTGAAGCCCATGGAGGTCCATGATGGAGTAGATCTCCACCTGGAGCCTGTGGAGGACTGCACACCAGAGCAGTGTGTGAAGAACTGCAGCCCATGGGAAGGACACACATTGGAGCAGCTTATGGAGGGCTGTCTCACATGGGGGGTTCCCACACTCGAGGAAGGGAAGTGTGTGAGGAAGGGCCAGCAGAGACAATGTGTGGTGACTGACCACAACCCCCATTCCCCTGTGCCTCTTGGGGGAAGGAGGTGGAGAATTTGGGAATAAAGTTGAACTGGGGAAGAAGGGGTTGAGTGTTTTGCCCATAACAGTAATTGGTGAGTGATCTCTCCCTGTCCTTATCTCAACCCATGAGCCTTTTGTTGTATTTCCTCTCCCCTGTCCAGCTGAGAAGGGGAGTGATAGAGTGGCTTTTGTGGGCACCTGTGTCCAGCCAGAGGCAATCCACCACAGTAAGATGCAGGGTAGGCTTGTATTATTCCTGTATGTGGAAGGCAAAGCATAAAGGGATGTGTAGATTTCATTTTTTGTTAGGTTGGACAGGCTGATGAGAAGAACATTATTTTTTGATGAGTTTTGACACGACTCTGAGCATAGCAAAAGGATGTTTTTACTGTGGAATGCCTGATTTTAATGGAAAAGCTAGATTTATGACAGAAGTTTTGTAATCGGTGTCAGGTACTTTGAAGTGAACTGTAATTAACATCATTTTATTGGCACTGTAAGAGTAAAGCAGATAGTTTCGAAAAAGTGAAGAGCTACTCACTCAGCTATTCCATTTTATGCTAAGCCAGTGAAGGAAGAAGAAGCTATTCCTTTTAAAAAAGTCATAAACAGGCTGACAGTATTTACAGAATTTTACAGCTGCAGGTTTGGAGAGTGCTGAAGATCAGTTTTGAACATCGTGAAACCCTTTTTTTCTATGAGGGTGACTGAGCACTGGCAGAGGTTGCCCAGGGTACTTGTGGAGTTTCCCTCCTCAGAAATGCTGGAAAGCTGTCTGGCTGTGGTCCTAGGCCACTGTCTCTATAAGTAGCTCTGCTTCAGCAGAGGAGGTTGGACCAGATGACGTCTTGTTAGGTTAACAGTATGACTCGATGATCTTAAAGGTCTGTTCCAAACGAAATGATTCTGTGATTCTAGTTTAATATATGTGTAGAAATAGATACACTTTCCCTACTTGCCTTTGAAAATTATCTCACTTGCTAGTGTTCCCCATGCACCTGAGAAATGCCTTCATTTCATTTCAATACTTACTGCACTTGCAGCACTTTTCTCCTCTTTTGTTCACCTGTGTCTCTCCTCTCGGCACCCCCATAGCACAAACCTTTGTATAATTGCATGGAGCTTTTTTAAAAGGACATCCTGTCCATTAAACCTGCCCAAAGTAGGTGTTTTACTGCAGAATATTGCTTTGTAAGCTCATGCATAATTGATGCTTGCTGCTTTCCACATTCCTCTCTCCCAGAGAATGCAACATACCACATGTTTTTCCAAGGTATATTCAGATATTTTACAAAAATTAAACTTTTCCTGCTGATGCTTTTAGTGATTAATAAAATAACTTTTTAACTCTAAATTAGGGAGTGTGTATCTCCAGTTATTTTAGGTGTGTTCTCTGAGAAGTTTTGAAAGAGCTTGTGGCATTCTAGAGGTGTCTGCTGGTGGAGGCTTTAAATAATTTGATTTTGAACAGACAGCATAAACATCTATGAACAAATTGTGATATGGGCTGTTCTCTTACATACATTTTTCCTTATGCTTGTTGTAACTGAAAGAAACCTGCATATGTGGTACATATTGCTGCTGCTGTGTTACTCTTCTCCATGTTTGCTTTCTGGGCCTTAAAACTGTATGTTTCTCAGACACACAGCTGTCCCTTTTCAGCTATAATTCAGTTATAATTAACTCATTACAAACATTGCTAATTTCTTTGCTGTCAGTAATGATACTGCTGCAAATGCAGCTTTTTCAGTAATACCTGTACTATCAGGAAGCTCTTATCTACTGTATTAGATGTTCTTTGTAAGGTAATAAATTCAGTTGTTTGTTATGCTCTGTTGCTTATAGAGCTTTAGGGAATAAGCAACTCAAAATTATTCAAGTTGAATATATTTTGGGGCTGTTTTTGTAAATTCCATCGAATTTTCTACATACCATCAATGCTATATATAGAATGACTACTTACTACATTTCTTTAATGAGGAATTGTTTTGTGCAAGAATTAACATTATTTCTTTCCTTATTTTGTGCAACTTTTAAATAATTCAGAAGCATTTGAATGGAAATTCAGTAACAACAAGATGATTCTTCAGTTTTTTACCGCTCTTACATTTAGCCATTGCAGTAGAATCCAACTTAATTCTGGTAGGTCACAGTTACAAAAAGAAAAACTTTAAAAAGTCTTTCAGATGAAGTCTAAAAGACTTTTAAAAGTCTTTTAGAAGTCTTTTTGACTTTGAAAGATAGATGGAATCATAAGTCTCATCTTGTCCTGCTCCCACTGAGATCATTTCCCCTCAGTTTCAGTTGGAGAAGAATTAATTGTGGAGTATGACCTGTGGACTGTCGCCAGTGCTGAGAGACAGAGTTGACAGGTTTATCAAAGACAACAGTGCATGTCACATGAGTGCAAACAGCACAGGTGTTCAGAGCACAGTCTGTATTATAATGTATAAGTTTAAAGTTTCTGGCAATGACAAATACCTTGTTGCTAATTTCTCTTTTTTTAATATTTTTCAGAAATTGAAAAATTTCAGGGTTCTGAAGGCAAGAAGGAAGATGAAGAAAAGAAATATCTTGATGTTATCAGCAACAAAAACATAAAGCTGTCAGAAAGAGTTCTGATCCCTGTCAAACAATATCCTAAGGTACTGTAAATATAGTCTTAACACAAGTTTAATCTTACTTAGTAGAATGATGAAAGTCATGCGTTGAACCATTTTATTGACTTCTAGTATGCAGGCTTCATGATATTAAAAAGAAGCAAACTAGAAATGAAGCTTCTCTGTGAATTTACCTGTTATTATCTATTACATGTTCTGATTTCTGTTTCAGGTCCTTTCAGAAAAGGTATTGAAGTGAATGGCAATTTTTTTTTATTTCAAGTAGGTTTTGTAGCTGGTCTTTAGTTTAGGCAAGCTGTTAAGATGTTTTCTCATAGTTGCTTTTTTCACATCTACAATCATTTTAGGACATGAAAGTCCAGGTAACTAAAAAAGTATTCTACTAGAATAAAGAGAAAATGCTTCAAAAACTCTGAAAAGTCAACAGTTTCCTTGCACAGAATTTGAGGGATTTTCTCTGGTGAATTGAATTTTGAAGTAAAGTAGCAAGATTACTACAAGCTAAGACTTTGACAGTGTATGTCCCTGTGTATAAAATTCAGATGTCTTTCCAGCTCATAATTTCTTCATACTTGGTTCTTGTTGCTGCTACATATTGTGATTAAAAAAAGCATTTTTTTGTTATTGCAGAAGAACCCCAAATTCAGTGGCTTTTTTGAAGTTTAAGTTTTTATTTTACATGAAAGACAAAAATGTTGGTTTTGGTTTGTGTTTGTTTGGCTTTTTTTTTTTTTTTTTTTTTTTTTTTTTAATGTACAGTTTTGTATTTTGCCTAAACAGTTATTTGATTAGTATTCAAACGGAAATAGTAAACATCTCAATTTATCTCCAGAGTATTTTCTTCTTACTGATTTATTGTCACGATATTTGGTTCGCCATTAGCCTTGATTATGGTCTCAGCTTTTTGCTTTATACTTTCATCAAGAGCAATAACTAACAATGGGTGAAAAGCCTATCAAACGAAATGAAAGGTGTAAAAAACTGAGATTCAGTGATTCCATCTGACATTTACCTCCTGACTAGTGAATATAAAATTGAGATAATGTAGTCATCCAAATGGCGAACACATTAGAAATGCACAGAGTGCTATGAGGAAGTACTTTCTTGCTGCGTAGCCTGAGGTTCTTTGACTAGATTTACAGTATTTTGTGTAAATGCTGTTAGTGACTTGAAGCTCTTAGTAAGAGTGTAATAGGGGTGTAACTTCATAACATCGATGTGATAATTATTTAGAATACCATTTCATGAAGATAGTAGAATGAAAGACAAACTATTTAAAAGACAAATGCAATAATATATACAGTATAGTGCCTGAATATGATTAAATTAACCTTCATTTACTTTAATGAGCTTGTTATATTAATGAGTAGTAAAAGATACAAAGCATTTCTACAGATCTTGAGCAGTGAAGGGGAAAAAAAGTGCGGTGGAAATGCAGTACTCATTCAGTAATGCAAAATGCACTCTTGGAAAGTTTCAGTAGTTGATTTGCTAGCAGTATTTTCTGTGCTTGGCATGGAATTATTCTGAGAACTGCATGTTTCCTGCTACCATCTAGTAAACACCCTGCAAGGACTGCATTTGCCATTTGTATCAAACTGCCAATTGCTGTGGTCTAGTGTCTTGTCTTTTCTTGATGAATTGTATATATTAGGATAATCAGAATCAGTACACAGTGGTGCTTCGTATTGTTTTAGAAATAATAAAAAAGTAGAAATTGGGATAAACACCCCTGACCATTAATTGTATATATTTAGCAGAATATGGTAATAAGAGTAGTAGATCAGACCTGTAGTTATAAACAGTGAAGAGAATTGCTGTATGATTTCACCTGAGAGGCATTTATTTTTTAAAAAGCTGTATTTTAAATTATTAATTGATTGTTTGCTTTTTTTGCCAAGTGCTGGGTGAGCAGGGTTCTGTAAATCTGCATAAAGTGCCCAAGAGTATAAAATTATGGAAAAAAGTTCTGACCAGCTAAATAAAAAATAATTCGTGTGGTTTACAGACTCTCTGTTTAGGAATGGGACGAATCCTTTAAATATGTTTGCTCTTATTTCAGCTACATGTAGAAACACAAATTGCTCCAAAGGAACCTGAGGCCTAAAGGTTTATTATGGCCTTGAGGGTAGATCCCTTCAGTAATAACTGTAGAGTCAGAAGCCGCATTTTATGTTTTGAACAAGAGTTAACTGAACACAAAAGGCTTCTAGTGTCTAAATGGCTCTTGAAGTTGCAGAATAAGTATTATAAAATAGTCTCTATTCAAGTGCCTGTGGTCTGATTTCCGAAATTGCTGGTGCAGACAACAGGAAAATGAAATCAAAGTCTGTGATTAGCAACAGCTGTCTTATGTTACCTGCTCTGTTAAAGATAGAGGCCTCTCCTCTTCTGTAAAGTAGAGATCTAAAAAGAGGTAAGGGTGTTAGTTGAGAGTTCAGTAATGATGTTTTCTGAGATTAATTATTTTAAATCTCAGCAGCCTAAGTAAAAACAGCATCTCATTTACACACGCTCCTCTAATTGCAGCAGATCTTTTTAATGTCCTCAGAACTCCTCCTGTAACAGTGATGCAGTGTCTTGTGTTTCTTGACGCTTTCTCCTTTCGCATAGTGCCTTTTTTTTCCTCTTTCATTTATATGTGAATTCCAGCTAAGGTAAACCAGCAGAAATACTCAGGCTATTTGTTACAGACTGTTCTATTTTTTAGCTTTTGTACCTGTTCAGTTTGAAATTTGCATAAAAAACCCCAGGGCTTGTTCATAAAGATTTTGCCATTTATCAGTCACATGTTGTATTTCAAGTACATCAATGTGGGAAAAGAGTGGGTTATGAAAGAAGAAAAACGAAGTCTGAAATTATCTTGTTGAAAAACAGAACGCATAATTTAGAGGCTTGGTGGGCAGCTTTGTTGTTTGCGTGCCAATACCTAACTCTCAGAGAGTCAGTTGCTGTATGGGCTTAGGGTCAAAACACAAAAACAAGTGTCACTTACACCTTCAGGTATTGTCATGATTTTATCTTTTTTCCCTAAGAAGCCTTGGATTTTCAGTAAGCATTTTCTCTTCATATGAATTACAAAAAAAGAGTTGTTTTGGTTTGACTTATCACCTCCTCAGCTCCCAAACCCACTATTTGTTCAAGGTGAACGAATCCAAGTAATTTTCAGTATATGGATTTAATGATTTATTTTCAGCTATTCTTTCTGGAAATTAAATTCTTATTTGGTTAAATCTGAGTTTGGATATTTCTTTTCTGTGTGATACGTCAACAGGTAAATTAGTCTAAATCTAATGGACTTTAAATAACACAAATTTAGAGCCAAAACGCTGAATTATTTAGTTTTATGGCAGTTTACATTCAAGACAAAGAATTTCCAGTTTTATCAAATTTCAATTACATGGAAATTGCACATGCTGGGGAAAAAAACCCAAACAACCAAAACAACCAACCAGCCAAAAAGCCAACCAAAAAACAAACTGCAGTTAATTAAGGAAGAAATTTTTCTGAGTTATCAGTTACTGAAGTTGGAGGTGATGACACCTGGAGATAATGAAGTCTCTTTTTTTCAGTGAGAGACAGAAATCAATGCAATGCCTTCTGAGCAAAAGATGATGATTAATATTTTTCTAGTTATATGATTACACCAAGCTGTGTGGTTCGGTTGATACGCTGGAGGGAAGGAATGCCATCCAGAGGGACCTTGACACGCTTGTGAGGTGGGCTGATGCCAACCCGATGAAGTTTAGCCATGCCAAGTGCAAGGTCCTACACCTGGGTCAGAGCAATGCCAGGCACAGCTACAGGTTGGGAAGAGAAGAGATTCAGAGCAGCCCTGCTGGAGAAGGACTTGGGGGTGCTTGTTGATGAGAAAATGAACATCAGCTGGCTTCAGTGTGCGCTTGCAGCCCAGAAAGCCAACCGTATGCTGGGCTGCATCAAAAGGAGAATGACCAGCAGGTCGAGGGAGGTGATCCTGCCCCTCTACTCTGCGCTCGTGAGACCTCACTTGGAGTATTGTGTGCAGTTCTGGTGTCCTCAACATAAAAAGGACATGGAACTGTTAGAACAAGTGCAGAGGAGGGCCACGAGGATGATCAGGGAGCTGGAGCACCTCTCGTATGAAGATAGGCTGAGAAAATTGGGTCTGTTCAGCGTGGAGAAGAGAAGGCTGCATGGAGACCTCCTTGCAGCCTTCCAGTATCTGAAGGGGGCGTATAGGGATGCTGGGGAGGGACTCTTGATTAGGGACTGTAGTGAGAGGACAAGGGGTAACGAGTTCAAATGTAAACAGGGGAAGTTTAGATTGGATATAGGGAAGAAATTCTTTACTGTTCGGGTGGTGAGGCCCTGGAATGGGTTGCCCAGGGAAGTTGTGAATGCTTCATCCCTGGCGGCGTTCAAGGTGGGGTTGGACATAGCCTTGGATGGCATGGTTTAGTGGGAGGTGCCCCTGCCCATGGCAGGGGGTTTAGAACTCGATGATCTTAAGGTCCTTTCCAACCCTAACTATTCTATGATTCTATGATTATTGAATATGGATTTGTATATAAAGAGGATGTGATCATATAAATATTAAATATAAATAACTATGTAAGTATAATGCAAATGAAATTAGTTTCAATTTGGTGCTGGAGTGAATCATAAAGTTACAAAATTTTAAAACAAATTCTCAGCTTAAATACAGGATTATAATTATTTTTTTTTCCTCTACTGGTCTGTTAGATAATGAAAACTGTCTAAAAATATAAAGTATTGGAAGCATGTTCTACTAACTTCCAGGACCTGGTAGGGGTGGCAAAGATGAAGAGCAGGTTGATTCTTCTTTATGTCTTCCATTATGTAAAGTTGCAAACTGTGAGGCACTGTGCCTTCAGAGGATGCAGTATAATAAAGCATGTTCCCTGCACACAGGCTCAGCTGATAGGCAATAGCAGTCTCATCCAGAAGTACAGTTTGGCTGCAGTTGAGCTCCCTAACTCCTGGCTTTCTCCTGGATGTTTAAGTACAACTTTTTTTTGGGGGGAGGGGGAAGAAAAAGGGTATAATCCAGCCCCTTACCTTTTGAAAGGCTGACACTGTTTTAGAGTAGGTGTTATCGTGGGAGAAACTTAATGTTGATGAATACCGTAAATTAAGTTAAATTCCAGATTCTTGATATTCTTTGTTTTCCTGTCTCATGATGGTTCCTGGAATGATGAATGACTTGACTGAATTCATCTTCCTCATTCTTAGTCATTGTAAAACTGGTTATGTTGTATATAACATGTCAGGTTGGAGGCACTGCACTTGAAATGAAATTTATTTGTTCAACTAAAATCTCATAAGGTTATTTTAATCTCTGTGATATATTAAAACAGAAATTATAGGTGATTTGAACAACAAAGTACTATATATTTTTGTATACGTTACACCCCAGAGTGAATCTCTCCACTAAAATGTTCTTACAGGGCATTTGAAACAAATTTTGTGTGAAATAAGTATTCGCAAGAGAAGAACTGGGTTTTTTTTTTTTTTCCACTTTTCCTCTTTCTAGTATACAGAGCTAAGTGACTGACTGCAGAACAGGGATTTTTACCTACCTTACCAGTATTTTTTGCTTCCCATGCAAGACAACAAAAGCCTTTACACTTGGAAAATATACTAGATTTAGGCTGATGCCAAAGTAAGTCTAAATATTATGCCTGCTCTGTTTTTCAGCTGAATTTTTTGAAAAGAAGTCTGAATGATGGACTGATGGAAGGCACAAAATATTAATTTCAATAAAGTGTACTGCACTGAAACTGATGCTGTGAATAGCAGGTTAAATAAAGAATGCTTTCTCACATATCTTGAATTACATCTGCCGCTATCATGTCTTGATGAAGTAACTGAACATGCATCTTTGTGCCAAAATGCCACTTTTTATTTTATAAATTTATGGGGGTATTCAAACTTCCTTTTTAATTAAGGCCATTTTGATTTTCATATTCAAGTGTAATTGTCTCCCATAGTCTCTGATCCAGACAACACTAGGAATAATAGCAGCAAAACCTCATTTATGTTCTGTGTTTAATCTGGAATTTAATAGCATTTAATCTCTGGTTTCTGGAGCCACTGACATACAGAAAATGATTACAGAAAATTTACATAAAGTGTTTTTTTACTTAAGGCTCAGAAAAATCTCTTGAAAAATACTTCAATAAAATTGATCAAGTGAAAGTGATAAAAGTGATGAAAGACCTAATTAAGCAGCTCGGATATTAGAAAAAGTATCTTTAAGTTGTATACTAATTCATTGCTGCTTCATACCAAATTTCCTATTAATCTATATTTTCCATCCTGATAATTAATTTTATTTCAAATACACTAGCAGAAATATTTCAGAATTCAAGTTAAGTTTTTCAGTATTGTTGACTTCCTTGCTACAAATGAATAGAAGTTTGTAGATGTATTTGCTTTAAATCACTTCTGTATGAACTACCCAACTAATTCTGAATATTGATAATCAGGTGTGTGTACATCTAAGCAGAGGAAAGGTGTAAAAGCAGTCATCTTCGTTTTTCTTTTTCTCAGTGTCTTCCAGTATTCCAACTGAAGAGAAAAGCAAAGCCTCTCAAACCTGAAAACCTCATTTTGCTTATCTGAAATTTTCTTACAAGTTACATGATTCTGCTATTCAGTACAGTTTTTCAGTATTTCCAACTGTACCCGGAACCCAAAATCCATATGTATCTTCTGTCCTGCATTTAATGACAACAAGTATTTGGAAAATTCAGACAAATACTTCAGCTGTACTTTCAGTAAAATACGTGAATAAAACATCACACATATATTTTTCTTTTCTGACTTACTTAGGATGTGACTTTTCATCCATCATGCTCTTACATTTTCCATCAAGAGATGAACCCTGCTTCCAGTGTTTTCTGGGCCTGTGCCAATCTTGCAGAACTCTTGAGTGGGTACAGAAAGTAACTTGATTTTAATTGGTCCCCTTTTTTGTTAATGATTTATTTGTTTTCATAGCACTGCTGTTGAAATCAGGTACCACAACATGAGTTAACCTCTTTGTCATGCTGAGAAATTTTGCTGAGACCTCTTTAGAAATTGCTTCATAAAATAGTTTCTGACTGCAGAGAATAACATGTATTCCAGATAATGTTGTAGATTTGCTTCTCTCTTTCATTTAAGCTTGACAGCTCTATAAGTCCTTAGCAATGTAATTAAAACATTGGCAACATAATTAAAAACAAGTAGCACAAAAAATATTCCCAACATCAAAGGACTTTTTTCCTCTCTTTTGCTCTATAAGGTTTTTTTTTTTTTTTTTTGGATGATTTTTCACAGGGTATCTTTATTTATGTGTGCAGATATATAGTTCAGCCTCCAGTGTTTACTGTTTTCTTCCTTTAACTCATGTTTAAAATTAAAAACGGGCACTAAATTGCCACTTTGTGGTTTACACAGACTTACTCTGTGCTATTGTGGTGGAATGCAGTAAGGCCTTCCATATTTCAGGCTAGGCTTTCAGTCTAGTTATAATTTAACGTTTCGTATCGCAGACCACTCAAAGGCCATAACTGAGTAGGAGTCACCCTGTATACTCAGTATGCTCAATACGTAAATCAGGCTTGCTCCAAGGAGTTGGCAAGCTGGAAAGCACAGCATAACTAGGAAGTGAGACATGTAAAAAGATCAGCAAAAATGCAATGGTAGCTGATAGCAGCAATGTCAAATACAGCCAAATCCTAGCCACTCGCCAGTGGGAACTTTGGTTGTGTCTCTCATTTTCTAAGCCACCAAAACTCTTACATTCCTTTCTATTCTTCTTTTATTACTCCTAGTTGAAGGGAAAAAATAGGAAAGAAAAGTATAATTGGTAACATCACTTAAAGAAAATAAGTCTGAGAGCAGGCAGGAATTCAGCCTGCATTAAGAGACAGTTCTGCAAATGCCCTTTCATGCTTGTCAAGTTTGACTGAAGGTTGTGCTGGAACAACAGTGGAATGAGTCCCCTCAGTCAGAGAGGGAAGGAAAAGGAGGGAAGGGATCCTCCTAGAAAGGATTCCGTCTCAGCTATGTCCCCTGCATCCTTCCAAACCCACATGTCTGTAGACTGTATGATGTACAATTTTAGAGGGAGGTACTCAGTAAAAGAGCACTTTTTTTGTTTGTTTGTTTGTTTTGTTTTGCTTTACTGAGCGTGCTTACGTTGGTTGTAGATGATTTGGGTTAAAATGCTGCCTAGACTAGCTTACTTAGAAAAAGAGAATAATAGGCTCTTCCAGCATGACTGATTTCATGCTAAATGTTCATATGTAAATAGGTTTTCTAAAAGCACTGTTTCGTCATCTTTGGCTAGAAAGCAGACAACTGTAGTTGCCAGAACCACCAGAAAACTAGCTTGTTTGTATCTAGTGCTATCGTGTACCAACAAAAAGAATTCATACTAGTCTGTGTGTAACATTAAGCCTTTATGGTAAGGTAGATTGTTTTTTCTAAAGGAAATATGCCCTTAAGTTTTTACTGTAAAACCAAATATCCTTGTATCAAGAAAGCTGGGTCACTGTCAGCTCCCCTGTCTTATCTCCAAAGAGGCATATATATATATGGCTTTTTCTTGTGACAGTAAGAAAGCAAAAATCAGTTTTGCTTACAGATTAGTTTACTGATCTAGGATGATGGGGATGCACTGAAGGACTAGTTCATGCATTTAAGAATGGCATATGAGCCGTATTACAACTGCTACAATCATAGAATCATAGAATAGGGTTGGAAAGGACCTTAAGATAATGTAGTTCCAACCCCCCTGCCATGGGCAGGGACACCTCCCACTAAACCATGCCACCCAAGGCTATGTCCAACCTGGCCTTGAACACCGCCAGGGATGAAGCATTCACAATGAAGGCTTGGAACAGACTTAAGAGGGTTGTAGAGATCTTTAAATCAAGTTACTGTGGTGTTGCACCAGCAGCACTCATACTTGGTCTTGGTCTTTTCTGTTGGTCACTGTTAACTTCAGCTATCATGTGAAATACCCTTTAGTACTCTGGCAATAGTGACTTCAGTGTTGCTAAGGGTCAAGCTGCAGTTTCAGACAGTTTGGTTTGGGTTTTTTTTTCCCAAAGTAGTAGTTTAATTGCTGTGTGATGCTATTGTAAGGGTAGTAAACAGACATAGATGTATGAACTAAAAGATGTATATGACAAAATTCTGGAAGTTATTTTGAGACCGAACTGCTGCTGCTTCATCTTACAGAGTAGCGCTCTTCTGTTCAGTGTGATTTGATAGATACAAAAATGCACAATGTGTGGTATCATGTGTGCATGTCCATTTCTCAGTTCTTTATGTTAAGCTCTTGAATTTTGTTTCTATAGCTCTGACAGACACATCTCATCCGGTACGTGGTGCATTCGTGACAGATGTGGCCTGGGTATGGCATCCCAAAAATAGACACTATTTCTCACAGGAGAACACGGCTGGGCAGTTTTGAAGTACTCTGAGCAGCAAGAGGAAGTTTTTCCTGTAGATCTCAGATTCAGTTGCCAGCTGACCATAATCATATTCCCTGCATGCATCATGCATTACTGCTCTTCATTTTTACTGGGAGTGATTACAGCAGGAACAATTTTTACTGATGCTTGGATAAGTAGCCTACCGGAACTTTTTTCTCATTTATCATGTTTAAAATATATGATGCTTAAGGAAAAGAAGTAGTAACATAGGAGGCATCTGTTTGTAAATGAAGACTGCATTTATGTCATATGCTGGAGAAACAAATCAGGAGACCTTTATGACAAAAAAAGTTTGTTGGGTTTTGGGGGCGGGGTGGTCAAAATGAGATCTCTCTTAAAACAGTAGTTTGAAGTGACATTAGAAAAAAGTTTTTATGTATTGGTATAACACCTTGAGATTAATGGCATATTAGGAATTCAATGGTAGCATTGCAAAGACTTGTATATATTTTAGATCTTTAAATGTTCTATTTAGTTTTACTGAAAGAAGTGGGAGTATTCTTAGGATGCATAAAAATTGATTATTTTTTTCTAGAATAAAGACTTTTATAGCAAGGAAAGGAAAAAAAGAAAAAAAAGTAATGTTGTGGAGTCTGCTGTGCTTCAAAAATACCCGCACAAAACTACTTTCCCAAAATAATGCACATTAAGTTACTGTTCAAGCTTATCATGAACATATTCTCTTTAACAGTTAATTTCAACCTGGAAATAAATATCTGTAGCAGCAAGACCTTTATTCTCCTACCTCACGTAACTTGAAATCTGTTGAAAAATGCAGTCTGTATCATGAATGAGTAAATTAAAAATATTTGTTTTCTTCAGTTCGTATGCTCTGTCTCATTTTCTGAATAGTTGTCTACACTACTATAACTAGGAAAATAGATAGAAAGCAGACTATTTCAGTCTGGTACTATAGCTGTATGTAACAGGTATGTTAAATATCAGATACTCTCTTTTGGGATTGAATGGTGAAAATATATAAAATTCAATTCACTAATGTACAACTTCACTTTTACATTGCTTGATTTTGTGGCCTCTGGAGTCTATTAATTATATAAGAAATGAGTTCTTCAGCCAGCACAGTGTCTTATAATAAAAACCAGGGAGCGTAGGACTCAGGAGATGTAATTTACCTATTGACTGTCCCTTTTGAATTTTAGGCAATTTTCAATTAAAACCTTTCCATAACACTCATTACTACTCTGATGTATAACTTAAAGTGAGATGAGGTACCCTTGTTTTGGGGTGCTGCTCAACTTTTTACTTGATGGAAGGAGGAATAGTCTCTTGAAACATATAGAAGAATAGCAGTAAAACTGCCAGGAATTATTATCAACTTACTTTTCAGTAAGTCTTAAAGGAAAAGAGTGTACTGGTCTTAAATTGCAAGTAAATTTCTCAGTCTAGTGAGAGGAGGATTGAAAGGGTAATGAGGAAACAAAAAAGGTATTGTACCATTTTTCTTTCCAGGGTACAGAAGGCCAGTGATTATTTTGAAGCTTCAAGGATTTTTTTGGGGGGAGTGTGGTTAGAACATGTAGTAGATTGTTATTACTATGTTATTCTGTCATCCAGTATACTTGTCAAGTTTTAATTGAAGTTTAATTGAAATTTCTAACGCATGAAGTTTAAGGTCATCATTTGACATAAATCTTGCGTTTAATTTGAAAAACAATGAAAAGTGGTTGTTATTGTATCCATCTGTAGCAGCATATAGCAATTGTACTAGGCTTTGGAATAAATTCATATAAGATGATACACATTTTTCAGCCAAGTCTGACATCTAACTTGAAGAATAAAAAAGACCCTATTAATCATGAGGTGATAGAGTCACATACATTGTATTTATCATTCTTGTAGAGTGTGAGTTATCTCTTGTTAATGTTTGAGAAAATGCATGGTAATTATGTAGAACAAATAAGTTGAGAAAGTAAAAAATATGGTTAACTTGTACAGAAGCTTTAATGTTGGTCTCTGACTTTCATGTTAATACTTCATAAATAATAGTGTGTGCAAATGGTAAATGTAATTTCTTAATGCATAGTGGAGTAGTATGCATATGTGAATAATAGTAAATTCCGTGGCCTGAAAACGATTTAAGGTAACTGTATATACTTGATGTAACACCAGATGTGCTCATGCAATCTACAGAAGGTAGGCAAGGAAGCTGCAGTGAGGATACAGAAATAGTATTTTCAAATAATCTTTGATAGTATAAATGATCAGTAGTTCAATATCACAGTATTTGTTCCCTGGAAGGGGTCTGTTATCACTTAGCTTGGAGCACAAGACTGGATATTTATTGAAATACTAGTTTTTGATCTATACCAGATGATTTTGTGAGAAATACAGAATCTTTATATCTGGGTCAGACTTTTAAATATGAGCTTATTCATAATACCCTTGAAGCAAGCAGAAGCAATGACTACCAGACTACCATTCCGATGTACAGCTGAAATAATTTATTATTTCAGTTGCTTTGTAATAATCTGACTGCCTTTTTAACAAAAAATAATGTATTAGAAATCCCACTTCATGCACTTCATCCAACCTTTTGTACATTTGTATGCATAGCTCTTGGGGATTCCTGAATGTTTTTCCTGTGCCTTTAGATCTTTCTTCCCTTCCTTGAAGGAAGGTAAGGATTCAAAGCCTACTCTTAATGATGAGTTGATTGCATAAATTACTTAACAGTGTGAGAAAATTTTTTTTTCTCCTCACTTGTGTTGCACCTCTTCTTCCATCATTTTCCTTCAAAATTTCATTCAGTGCCTTGTACTGATGAAGTTTTTCCCTAAGTATTGGAAACAATCTTGGAACAAGTACTGAAAATTTGGACCTTGTGTTACTCAGCTGAACAGTCTACCCAAAGTCAGAGGATCACAGGCTGGACTCTTGACTAAAGTTTGAAGGAACAGGGAACATTTAAACAGGTAGCTATAAGTGTTTAATAAATCAGTGAAATACATCCTTAAGTTTTATAGAGCTTGGATTTAGCGTCTTTTTTAAAGCTTCCCATCTCTTTTCAACGTGTCCTCTCTGATGATTGTTGTCATGCTTGGATTTAGCTGCTTTTCTAAAGCTTCCCACCTCTTTTCAAGGTGTCGTCTCTAATGCTATTGTTCATACTCATGGGTTCTGCAAAAAGAAGAGTAGTAATGCTTTGCTGCTACTCCATCTTTCTTTTCTTGAAAACATTGAAGTATGTCAGTGTCTTTTTCTTTCTTAAATGTGTGACAGGACATTCTTGAAAGCTGCATTCCATAAAATGGACAGGCTTTAAACTTTATAGATGGCAAGGTGTGCAAATACCAAAAGTATTTGCTACTTATCCTTTTAAGTATTTAAAAATATCTGTAAGCAAGCCTTTTTTGTTGTAGAAGTAGTTTTCCTAACTCCAGTTTAATATTAATATACACTGTAAGTTAACAGTCATCAATATGTATGACAAGGTGGCAGACTTCAGCTTTTAGAACTGAAAACAGATTTAGTGCAAAATGGAGAGCTAAAATGAGATACAGCAGAGCTGGCAACATCATTTCCATGATCTTTTCTAAATATTTCTCACAGTTTTTCAAATGATTGTGTTTTTCTGAAAGCTTCTGTTTTCTTCTGCCTCGTCTGCCGTGGGTTTTAGGTCTTGGTCTTTTCTACTAGGACTTAAGTCTATAATAGTATTTTGCTGGCTTTTTTGTGCCCTTTTGTGTGTTGAAGAAATAGATATTTTGTGGGCTACTGTATAGTATAAGCCTACGTTTCAACTCAATGATCCGCAGCGTCCTCCTCAATTCTGTGTGACCATGAACAATCCCCACATATTTTCATCTCACTGGTTAGGGAAATCTGGCACTGAAAGTTGTAAACCACCTTTCTTCTCCCCTAAGCCCATCACTGCATTTGTATGGAGCCAGCTGTAATCCTCAGACAGAAGGGGAAGTGGCTGTAAGGTAGCACACATGAGGTAGTCACACCTCTGCATCTCTCTGGGAACAGCAGTGCATCTTCACCTGCCTGGTAGGACATTTAGCTATTAGAACAATTTTTGAGGCCATAAACTAGAATTCAGCAGGGGCAGATAGTATAAATTATATGTTGAGTAATACATAATAAATTATTTTTTATCAGCTGTCCTGAGTTACAGGATGCGCAAAACGAAGCGGCAGTCTTCCTCTCAGTGATACAAGTAGCTGAGAGTTAACCACTGCAAGTCTCTCCCTCACTTTTCAGACCTTTCTGTACTCTTGCTTAACATCCCTTCATGCAGTTCTGTCTGATAGCTGCTTGCCAATACTCTTGCTGAAAAGTAGCTGCCATGAGAATGTATGACTGGTTTTCCAAGCTGTAATCTGGCTATAGGTAGCTGTCTTCTGGGGTTTTAGGTGCCTAAATTGATATATAAATAGCTGTCTATTGATTTAGAGGGATTTCATTCCCTGCTTCCTCTGATATATTTGAAAATCTCACAAGACACCTGCCTGTACCTGTGCATGGCAAATTAGGTGTGTGAAATGTAGAATCTTAAAGCCTTGCCTGGCATGTGAAGTTCCAAGTCATTAGCAAATGCAGTCTGAGTGTTGTCAAGGGCCCCATTTTTCTCTTGGTTTCTTGCTAGTTGTAAAACTTCACAGAAGCCAGGCTGCATAACAGGCATTGCCCTTTATTTTCTGTATTTGTTATGTAGCTGTCACCTGATAATGTGTTTCTTTTCTCTGTCTTTTTTCTTGGTTGTCTCTCACACACTGTTTGTCTTTCCACATATTTCAGACAGACTGGTTTATCTCTCTGTAATACCTCACAAGTCTTTTCTGTATTTCCTTAACCGCAGATGATATGGATTCTTTTCCATATGTGTAATTCTGTTCTGACCGTATCTATATTTAGCGTTTCTATGTATGATCTACATATGGACACCTTCATTCTTTTCAGCTACGCTTTTCTTTCTGTGGAAATGAAAAAAATAATAAAAAAATTGGATTTTTTATTTTAACGCTTCAATAATGCATTGTACCAGGAACAAGAAATGCCATTTCAGCAATTCTTATGTGTAGGGTCTAAAATTGCAGGTGCTGCAGGTGATTTTATACCTAGCTACATGTGGTAAATGACAGAGTAAAGAATTTCTTAATCCATGGATATAGCTGTGCATTTATGAATATACTGATTGTCATACAACATAATTTTTTTTTCTTCTGACTCTGCTTCAGTGTTCTTCACTATAGTATTTTATGAATCCTCTGTTAAGAAACTGTATTTCCCATTTTCAGGAGCGCTGTCCATTCAACTCTTTAGTAGGCTTCTATATGCTGGCATCACTGGGTTTGCCATTCTCAGATCACTGTGAGGTGTATATGTACTTTCCTACTTACTAATTTCTCACATCCCTCATCCTTCACTTCACATACAGGTTTGTCACCACTGAATTATTAAAAAATCTGCCTCCTGCTCATATACAATGTAAACTGTGTGAATTAGAAATAAAAGTTAAATATTCCCTGTCAGGATGTCTTTTTAATATAATTTTCTTCCACATTAAATTTCTAAAGGATACTAAAATTATTTGTTAAACATAAGCCTTGCAGAGTTGGCATTTTGAGGGTTTCTAGTCAAACTGTTGTGTAGGGCAGTGCATTAGGTCCTCTGGACGGAAGCTGCTGTGGCCATTAGAATTGTATCATGCACGTCACGTCCTTGGAGTTGAAATCTGATATGTTCAAAAACTACTGTTTTATTCCCAAGAAATCCTGCCTTTTTCTTGGCCTACTCCTGCTGTGTCAGATAACACATCAAGACATAGTAATTCTTTCAGCCAAGCATATGGATGTCCTGAGCATGACTTCCTCCAAGCATTGCTGTGTTGCTTGTAGACAATAACTGTGTATCTCCACTATATCTGTCAGTGCTAACAGGCTGCTTAAACCAACACTGACTTCATAAATTCATTAGAAGAGGATTTATGTTCGGTACATGTTTAACTTATGTTCACTCAGAACAAGAAATTAAACACAGGAAGTGGAAAAAACCTTACATGCATTTAACCATGCAAATAATTAGTGTAATTAAATGTCTTTTCAAGATTGAGTGGAAAATTGTAGCAGAAAAAAACTATGAAAAGCATTAGAAAATGTAAATAGCAAATACTTACATGAGTACAGTTGTTATATCTACATACTTCATAATTCAAGAAGGTATTAACTGACCTAGTTTTATATGCGAGTTGTCTTTTTTGGCTGCTGTTTTATTGTTGAATATGCATCAAATCAAAAGAATCAAAAAGCTGAGAAGTCTATGTATTATGTTGATGGGATTGGTCACTACAATAATAGGTATTATATTTTATTATTATTTTGACTTGTGTCTTTAATTTTATGTTAATTTAGATAGTACAGTATTTGTAATGTGTATGTGTTTGTATATCAGTCTCTAAATAGACTTCTGGTCTTAAATTGTTGCACAAATTTTTTTGTACTGCAGAATGATACGCTATAGCTACATCTTCTCATGCTAGGTTCAGAGGAATTCTTTTTCTGGGTTTTTGACACTGTCCAAGTGAGTTACGCACACATAGGAGGAAAGTACCAGAGTTCTGTGTTGTCCCTGTAGGATACCCCTCAATAGTCTAGCAGATAACTATTTTTCTTCAACCTGACTAGACAAGTTCGTTTAGGAAATGTGGATAAAAACTGTATCTGTTTAGTATTACCAGAAGGCACCTTAATGTGTGGCAGTCATCAGGATGTGAGGAATGTGATATTGAGCTGTTCATTCTAGCCACTTCTCCATTTTTTTAATCTGTGTGGGTTTTTTCCTTCTTTCTCTCCTTACTTTTTTTCCCTTTTAATTCCATAATGATTAAACAAGTGTCCTTGGCCAGAAAAAATATGCTCTCCCAGGAGGTCGAACGTGATTTGGTGTTGTTTCTTTATGCATTAGAAAGAAGGAAGAGGAAAAATAAAAGCATTAAAATTCCCGTGTAAGATTTTTATGTGATTTATTGCTCTTAATTTTTTTACAGTTCTGGGAAAAGAAATCACTATATTGCTTCAATGGGAAGTAATTTGTGGGTTGGAGATTACAGCAATAATATATTTAATTCAATCAAGCTTTTCAGATTTATAAAATATCGATACATCTAAGACCTCAAAGTTGGCAATGTCTTTTAAAGATTTATTGTTGCAGTAGGAACATATTTGGGGAGATAATAAGGGACTATATGCCACTCTGAACTGTGCCTTCAATTTGCACTGATGTCTCCTGGAGATATATCTGAATGGGTTTAGTCTATATACCCTCTGAAACTGAGTTCAGCCAAAATTATCTAGCTAGTTCAGTGCCCCGTAAAGATTTGTGACCTAAAAAGTTCCTGCCTTTCTAAGCATGGCAGATCAAAGAGAAAATGACGATGTGTCTATAGAGATATTATACTTGGTAGAGAGAAGCCATTAACATGAATTTTGCATCTCTGAGCAGTTTCATGACTTTTGGTCACATAGCTTGCAATTCCTGCTTTTTAAGCCTGCTAAAATAATTCATTTTCTGCAAAGCAGACTAATCCACTGAGCAGTGTCTAACCTTGAAAGTCATATCTTTTTTTTTTAATACACTTTTAGGAATCTCTCCTAGCTTGACACGCATCTTATTCCCTTCTTGATTATATCAAATGCATGATAGTTTCATTTTAAAGAAATAAAGATATAATTTTCAGCATTTGATATCCTCAACTGATAAAACAGAATAAACTGTTTTAATTCGGTTTTGAACCTAGAAAGATTTGCTGACAAGTAGCCTGTCACATTCTGTCATTTAATAGAAATTTCCATCTTGTATAATGCCTTGTTAATACAGGAAGATGAATGCAGAAACGGACATGTCTACATAATATGTTGTCCATCTGTATGAACTTCAGGTGTCTTTTCCAGTAAGATTATTTTTCTGTTTTTCAATTTGAATTCTTTATGCCTTCATTGCCTTCTTAACAGGGTTTTCTGTTTCAGTGGATGTTGTAATTGAGAGAAACTAAATGAACGCCCACTATCCCCATTTGTCTTTAAGGCAAGAAAACCGGTTACACAACTTTCAGTCCAATTTTGGTCACTGAAGCATTTTACTGGTTCTGATTAGTCCCACAGAGTGGGAGCATCCTCATCTTGTCAGTTCAGAAGAGTCATTAAAATTGTGTAAGCTGTGGGTGATGCATGAGCCAGTGGTATGTAAATTCCCTTTTAATGAATGCATTCTTCATCTTGTCAATTTTTTGCTTCCTGCTGTTAACTCTGTAGGTAGCCCAATGCAGCTGATAGAGGAAAAAATATGGAAAACAGATTGCTTGTAAAGAAATAGCAGAGGTGATCCTTACACATTTGTAATTAATTTTCTTCAGAAGACCTTTTATTGAAGCTAATTTCCACATCATTTGGATAGAAGCAATTCAATGTTGTTTCTGTAAAAATGGGTCATAACAGTTCTGAAGTTTTCCCTGGGTATAGAAAGAAAAAACAGAGGACTTAGCACAGCAATTAAGTAACATAATTTGCTAAAAAGACATGTTTTAATAGGAAGGATTCAAGAAAGATCTTTTGTGCGGTTTTCATTTTTTTCTGCTGGCCCTCAGTGTATGAGGTTGGTTGTCTCAGCTGGCACCAGTGTGGAGTTACAGGGGTGATGAATATCTCCATTGCAGCTGAACCAAGCAAGCTACTTAAGGGTTGGTTTTGTTTGTTTTTTAACTTACTGTGATTTTGAACACTTTTGTTTTCCTGGTAAATGCAAGGGCAAGTACTGTTTTTTGTGCACATTTCAATTCTGTAGTTACTATCCGTCAGCTTGGCAGAATGGTGATATAACATAATAAAATTCAGAACAGAGCCCTAACAGAGTCTGAATTAATGTAAAAATATTTGCCAGTACTTAAACCTGAATGTCAATACAATCCACATTATTAGCAGGAGTAATTGCATTTAAACTGATTAGTATTGCCAGGATGTAAAAGTTAACTGTGGTAATTTTTCTGAGTCCAAATAATTTTCCAAAAGGAAGAAAAGCTGTGGCTGCCTCATCCCTGGGGGTGTTCAAGGCCAGGTTGGATGGGGCTCTGAGCAGCCTGGTCTAGTGGAAGCTTGGAACTGGATGATCTCCAAGGTCCCTTCTAACCCAAACCGTTATATGATTCTTGTGTATGAGCTCAGACAACTGGGGTAATCTGCCTCTGTTGACAGTATAAAATAGGGCTGGCATTCCTTCGGTGTCACCAGTTACTTCTGCGACCAAGAATCTGAATGGAATTGCTTTACCTCACCACACGCATTTGGCACCATAGCAGATGCTCTAGCCATTTTTGAGATATGACAAATGAAACTTAACAGGTGGTGAAGATGCCTGCCTTTCTGAAGGGGCAGTCTAAGGTCGGTCAGGATGCCCAGTTTTAAGTGTCTGTAGATATCTATGCTCAGATATCTCGATCCCACATCCTCACCAATTTTCATTTTTTCCTTTTTTTTTTTTTTTTTTTTAATGAATGTTGGTATGTTTCTTTGTGTCAGTATTATTCTGGCAGAATCTGGCAGTGGTATGCTACCACTAGAAATTGTCATTCACTGTAACTGAGATAGAATTGGACCCTTACTTTTAAGTCTCTATAAAAGGAGTGTACTTTGCTGTAATAGGCACATGCCAAGACACTGCTGAGGTAGATGAAGAATTTAACTACCTAAATCACTTGGCACCTCAAAGTGTGGGGATGGCCACATTCGTTTCTTTTCAAATCTTGCTTTCTCATCTGGCTTTCAACAGTGAGTTTTCAGTGCCCTTCTGGGCTTTCCAAAGTATATGTGCATTTAGAGGTTCTTGATGTTGGAAACCTAGAACATAGTAAGTCCTAAGGTATACTTTGTTAATCTGCTAGAAGTTGACGGCTGTGTGAAAGACTTCAAAGTCTTAACGACTCAAAGGTTTTTTAAATTTTTTTAATGACTCTTTTAATAATGTAGGCTCTTACCATACTACCATTTTAACTGTTATATCTCATAATTTGTAGGTCAAAACAGCAAAATGATGGCTAATAATATGTTCAGAAATTCTGTGTCATCTTTAATGTACACCTGTATTTAAAAGCTGTTACAAGCAACATTTTCACAATCCAGTTTGCATTTCCACATTTTATAACTTGTTATGCAGAAGACTTCATCTCCTAGGTGAACTCTGGTCTACTAACTCTTTGAGTCTGAAAAATACGATTTTTAACACTCACCTGTCTTTTTTGTCCTTTTTTTTTTTTTTTTTTCAAATTCTTATTTCCTCTATGATTACCTCAGATGTCTTTGATCATATATCCTAACTTTGCTACTTAGATAGTCCTCTGAATAAGATTTTTCTGTACTATGTATGTAAAGTGACAGTAAATATGACACAAAAAAACAAGGTGTCTGGTTAGAAAAAAAATGACTTACATACTGAAATATACTGCTCTTCCAATTAGCAACAGTATGTGCTTTTAGCATTTATTCACTTATCAGTATATTTTATTTAACGAAATATAGATTATTGTTTTATTCAGCCTTAACCATGAGCACTCTGCACACAGTTATCTGGTTGGTCATAGGAGAGCCTCAAATGGCAAGTCAGTATTTTACAAGTACTCTTTATAGTTATTGAGACATTACCATACAGTCATTAATGATTCAGAGCAGAACTATTTCCATCTGTGTGGCAGTCAGGAAATCATTTTGAGGTTTTCATAGAATGGTTATTTTGTACAGAGATTGTTCCAGTTATTAGTGTGAAGGTTTTCGCATAGCGTAAGTTTCTAGAGGTACGTGTAGGTATATTCATCACTTGTATTGCTTGATCAATAGAGACAGCTCTTTTTCACTATGCTTGTCAAATCCCCAAACTTTTCTTAAAAAACAATGAAATGAAAACCTGTCTGACTACAGTATTTCCTTTTGTTGATTACTATAAAGTAATAAAAATCACAGTGCACATGCAGATTTTTCTCTCAAACCCTTGGCATCGGTGCTGCTTGAAAAGGTGCAGACTGCTTTTCTAATTCTATTCTTTTGCAGTCATGGAGTACTTAATAAGTTTACACATTAAAAAGATGTCTATCAGACATTAAATAGCTAATGTATGTTTTTGGAAAAGTGTTTTGTGTGTGGAGTTGTTAGTTCCCATGTTTTTATTGTAATTTTTTTTAAGTAGTGCCTTTTTTTTTGAACCAAGCTTTTTCTAATTGGAGCATGAGATCCATTAATCACATATGAAGGTTATCACATAGATTGTTCAGGAGTGGTGATGAGATACTTTTAGATGTTAAGAAAAGCTAGGGTAGATTCATAATAGGCATGATGATAGACAGTCAGTAATCAAAATCTGCAAAATGGGGTTTTAATGCATACTGTGTCACATGTATTTTGAGCTGATATTAACCGACTTAGGTTGTGCAGTACTTCAGACCTTAAATTAATCTCTTTGTGAACACATCAAACAAATGTGGCTTGAAAATAGAGGCATGAGGTTTGCGCTGGTGTTTCTTGATGTAATAGGCAAAGTGCTACTGAACCCATATTAAAGGAAGCTATGGTATTCTTTGATTTCTAAAAGATTAATGGTTTCTTCTAGTTTTTGCTGTAAGCTGTTCAGTTCTTTTTTAATTAAGGGTCTTGAGATATGTGCATGTTTGAGCATGAGAAGGTTATGCTGAACTTCTTTGGTGTGATTTTCAGACTTTCATTTATAAATACCTGGTTTCTCTTCCACTTTTTTGTCATGTTTGCATCAGTCTTTTCTGAAGATGACGCCTTTTGGATATGAGGAAAAAATTATTGTTATGGTAAAGAGAGAAGTTGAATAAAAAGGAGCCTGAAGTGTTCTTTGAACACTTTCTCATGAGATTCTATTCCATATTATACATATTGTTGTTGCTGAAGAAAAATGTTGAACTGCCTAATTTAGGAATAACAGAAGTTTGTAGAGGAAGATTATTGCGAAAGTAATTCTTACCAAAGCTCGCAGTTTTATGTGCCTGTATATTTATGTAATAAACTCATCCTGTAATTGTAATCTGCTCTGTAAAAAAAAAAAAACAAAACAACAAAACAAACAAAACCCCCACAACCATTGTTACGTATTTTATGTTCTATATTATTATATGTATTATAAAATATATATATGCTTATATTGTAATTTCAAGGATATTTTAAACTCTACCTTTTGGGATTAGGTCCTCTTTAAAGCCATGGAAGACTGTGTGTCAGTTTAGTTTGGGAAGCAAAATTTGCCCTTAAGAGTGATGTTCCAAATTCTTTTCTGAAAAAGAACAGATAGACTTAAAAGGATGAATTGTACAGTAGTGGATCATGAGGTTTAGGCACATTACATCATCCACAAAGCAATTTTTTTTTCTCATCAATAGAAAAGTTCAAGTATGCATCGCTTGAAACTGTTCAGAAATCTAAAAAGTACAAATAATTAAGCCAGCAATGGTTTAGTTATTGAATTTCAGGTATCTAGTCAGAGTGAACAAAACTCTCCACAAGGAATAGACAGCAAAGAAATCAAAAGGTCACATAGATCATATCTTAATTCAAGAGCATCCTTATGATGTTAGGATTGAGAAGAGTTTAATTAAGAAACAGTTTTTCAGCCTAATAGTATTCTTAGAGCATTGGTTTCAGTTCCTTGGGATTTCTAGGAATATTTTTGGTGGTGCTTCTGCAGCACTATCGGTATTGGAGCCACTTATTTTTCCAATTGTATAAAATGCAGCAGATAGCACCACTGTTCTGAAGGGCAGCAAATACTCTACAAACAGTGCATCCAGACTCTCATGCTGCCAGGACTCATTGCTGAGGACTGGTTGGAGGATAGGCAAAGGTCACTGCTTAGTATTTTCCTACCCCCACTCTCCAGTGGCTTTGTAACATACGGTGGATTTCACCAGTGATGACCCCCGAGAGGCCACTGAGGCAGTGGAGAGCAGGTGTAGAGCAAACCAGATTGTGCTGCGTAAATCTGCAGTGCCATTTTAATGGCATCACTCCAGGATTGATAAGTAGCAACCAACTGGTGTTTGGAGATAGCACAAATTTAAGTGTAGCGTTAGGCTGAACAAGAAGATGACATACTGGCAAGAAGAGTGTTTAGACAGCTACTGTTCTTTTTAAAAGGGCTTTAGTGTATTATTACAGAAGTCCTCTTGTTTTCAACATTTTCTGTGAAAGATCTCTGCTTAACATGAATTCATTTTAATGGCCATGAATAGCTGAATGTCTGTTTCATGTACGTTTATATGGTGGAACTTTTCTCTTGTAATGCTGTATTAATATAATCATTATATAGCCTGCTATCTGCTTAACATGCTTTTCAAGAATATTCAAAAAGTTATTGAAGATATTCCTTCATACAGAGAAGGAAAGGCTTAATAAAATAGCATTACTGAACAGCAAAACCAGCTGTTCTGGACAGTTTTCAAAGGAGAGATCTGATGCTTTGACGCATCAAGCTTCTGCAGCATCTTTTAACCTAGCTGGGTTTGAGGACATTAACACATTGCTGAAAGAGAGACAATTTTGTTTAGATTTTTTTTAATCATTAAAATAAGGTGATAGCTTACGCTGTGATGTTGGTTGTCTGTCATTTGACACTAGTCAAGTTATTCCAGGTATTGGCAACCCTTTTCCTGTCCTACATTTTAATCTTTGTTTCATTCTGCGATTCTTTACTTGAAACTGTGCAGAGGAAATGATCTTACAGAAACGGCTTAGTACTTCCGCATAATATCTAGAAGAGCACTGATGTCTCTGAACACGCATTGCTAAAAGTGGTTGCTGCCTTTCTCACAAACCAGTTCCCATTAGGAGAAAAATATGTTCGTCTCAAAAAAAAAAAAAAAAAAAAAGGTGTTTCAATGAAACCACTTTTCTCCTCTTAAAGTTTTATCAAGGTTGTTCCAGGTTGCTTGAAATGGTGCAATGATGGGCAGAGACTTGGAGCTGCAAAGTGTATAAGTCAGAGGATGGCAAAATGTCAAGAAATATCCGTGTTGGCAATTTTGCCCGTAACCTGTCCTTGACTTGCTTTCCTCAGCAGCCAGTTTCTTTTGCCATGCTCTGAACAAAGTCAGTTGTCAGAAATAGTTTTGAGATACAGGAATTTGTTGGGGACTAGAGATTTGTGCAGGGTGTACCAAACATGAAAACCGAAGCCAAATGTTTTTCTCACAGAACCTGCCTAGGTTCAGAGGTACGGAACTGAAAGGCAAAAGTAAAAATAAAATAACAAAAAAGCCCTCCTTTAGTAAAAAAGAAACAATGCATGGCTGCAAAGAGGGGAGAGTAGAAATATTCATTATCTTTCAGACTGTGCTTCCACTCAATTATTTTTTCTTCATCTGTTTACTAATTTCGGCTGCATTTTAAAAGAGGCAGAGAATTTAAAGACAACTAAATTCTTGCAAGTTCTGTGGACAGTGGAGATGGGGTGGAGACCCCATTCAGAGAACACATGCAAGTTCTTTCTGTAATGAGGGCCATGATCAAGAACTGGGGCTGTTACAGTGCAAACTGCAGGGAACCAGAGTACAGTGACATCAGAAATCTGATTTTATTGTTCATCAGCTTTGTCAAACAACTTTCTCTGAAATACCAAGATTAAACTACGATTACAACTATGCAAATAAGATCTGACATGTAAGAATCATCCCATGGCTTGAATGACAAAAGATTAATTCTAAAGTAGGCCATTATCTAAGCTCTGACTACAAAGAATAAAACACCATCACATTGGTACTGTTGAGATGAAAAGTTCCTGAGCCTGAATAAGTGAGGACTTTTACAGCAATATGTGTTAGAATAGACTAGAATGGAGTAAAATGGAACAGGACAGGATTATTTCAGTTGGAAGAGACCTGCAGCGATCATCTAGTCCATCTGCCTAACCAACTCAGGGCTTTACTGAGTTAAAACGTTGTTGAGGGCACTGTCGAAGCACCTCTTAAATGCCAGCAGGCTGAGAGCATTGGCCACCTCTCTAGGAGCCTGTTTCAGCATTTGACCACACTCTCGGTAGGTAAGTACTTCCTAATGACCAGTCTCAACCTCATGTGGAACAGCTTTGAACCTTCCCATGCATCCTGTCATTGGATATCAGGAAGAAGAGGTCAGCCCCTCCCTCTGCACATCCTCTTGTCAAGAAGCTGTCGGGAGCTATGAGGTCTCCCCTTAGACTCCTTTTCTCCAGCAAGACAAGCCCAGATTTCTCAGCCATTCCTCATAGGGCACTCATTCCAGCCCTTTCACCCTGTCTGTTGCCCTCCTCTGGATTCGTTCAAGGACCTTCATGTCCTTAAATTTGGGGGGCCCAGACTGCACACAGTACTCAAGGTGAGTCAGCGGCAGTGCTGAATACAATGGGATGATTGCCTGTTTTGACCGGTTGGTTGTGCTGTGTTTGATGTACTCAGGATGTGTTTTGCCGTCTTGGCTGCCAGAGCATACTGCTGGCTCACCCTGAGCCTGCTGCCAACCAGCACCCAGGCCCCTTTCTGCAGGGCCACTCCAGCCACTCCTATCCCAATTCGTATTTGTACCCAGCATTATCCATCGCAGGTGCAGAATCCAGCATTTCGACTTGTTAAATTCCATCACAGTAGTCGTAGCCCAGTGTGCCTATCTATCTAGATCCCTCTGGGGGAGATCCCTTGAGAGAGTCAACAGCAGCACCCAGTTTGGTATCATTGGCAAACTGGCTGTGTAGATAATTGCTAAAAAGTAATTCTGTTGTTTTGGAGAGTACTTAGATTACTTTTTTCAAAAAAATGAACAATGTGTTTCTAATTGATTTTATAATTGTATTTTAACTGTATTAAACCATTCACGGCAGTGCATTACTGCAGTCTGAAAAATTGAAACAAAACCCTGATTGAAATATGTTTGTTATGATATTTAAGTTATGACAACTTCTAACGAGTATTTACATCTTGGAAGAGAAGCTATGTTAATGAAAAAAAAATCATGTTTCAAATAATTTGTTGAAATAATGAAAATATTTTAAATTTCTTAAGAGTAGGTTATAAACCTACTTCATATTTTAATAATTAAGTTTCAGTATTTTTTCTGCTTTAATCAGAAGGAAAAAAAATACTGGAATTTCTCATACAGCAGAATTACTCATTTTGTATGATTCAATTTCAACTTCTTCTGAATAAAAAGGGTGGAAGAAAGGTAAAACGACAATTCAGACAAAAACTAAATTGCCAAAAGTGGTGTGGAATGCAGTTAATAAGAAACAAGAGAAAACGCTTGCAGACGTATTGCTTCTTCAAACATTTTTATGTTAAGCGTTCTGAATAGCTTGTTGGTAGGCATTGTTTCTATTTCCAGGAGGCGAGATCTCTTCCTACTATCCAGTTTGACGTTTTTTCTCTTAAGTGTCGTGAGGCCCCTTTTAGAAAAGAAAGCAAATATTTATTAGTTAGTTTGCTTTGTCATGAAAATTCGTGCTCTTTGAGGAGTGCGGAAGAGGTAATAAGGTTCTTAGCAGGAATTGTGCTTGAAAGGTTTGAAACAGAGATGGTGTATTTTGTAAGCCTGAGGTATCATAGCTGTAAATTTCTGTGCTTCCTCATTAAGACTGTTTACTGAAAGTAAATTTTTCTGCCAAAAAAATGCATTAAGGTTGATATCATCACAGTGTGTTTGCCGTATGTTGAAGTGGCTTCGTCTCAATAATTATGTTGTTTCACTGAAGTAAGAAATATTTGTTATTTAAACAAAATATTTTATGCCTCTGAACTAGGGAAAGGTTAGTATGGGGAATCTGACATAAATGTTAAAGAATCTGAGTAATGCTACAGTTGATGCAGCAGTGATTGCTGTAATTATTTTTTTCTAAATATTTTCTGTTTCACAGCATAACTTCTCAAAACCTCTCCCATCTGACTGAACAGTCCCACTTAGCTATGCTGGAAAGGTGTTATTTTGTCTTTGGAATAGCACTTAATTTATTGCTTGCACTGCAGAATAATCAACTTCTCTCAACGGGGATTTAAGGCAACTTTAATTTCAGTGTGAGAAAGGGCTTGCAAGGTGTTTAGTGTCTCTGTGTAAAAAAACCAAAAGGCAGAAGATTTAGCCTTCTACACTTCTTGGCATGAAAGGAGAATGTTTGGTCTGGGATTCTTTGACAATTTAAGTGCAATGAATTTTGTTGTCCTAATTATTTTATTATATATTTATAATGACAGAAAATAATTCAAATTAAGACCGCATAAATTCTGAGTGAATGTGTCCAAACAAGAGATACATGTAGTTTAACTACTCCACTTTACAATTTGTTTTAAATACATTTTAATACCACTATGTAAACAAAGCCTCAATCTTTCAATTAGCACCTTCTTCCACAGGGGCATCTAGCAGTTGTTTATACTGGATTTTCTTTGCCATTTTAAATGCGGAGAAGGTATGATTTTAACACATGGTCCTGAGTTGTGAGATGCCCCCAGGCTGGTTAGCTCAGGTGTAGAGCTGGGTAGCACTGCCTGCAGTGAAGCTGCTGTCTCATGGTTGGAATCAGTGGCAGACAGAACTAGCTACAACACCTTTATGGATGCTGGGTTTATCCTTTCACCTACAGTCTGCTAGCAGTGTGCATTGCAGCTGATGTTCCTAATAGTCTTCTTTTGGTGGTGTTTGCCTGTGTCTTCAAGCCTTCCCATTTATCTATATGCTCTGTGTGGTTAGCTGTTGTGGGTTTATAACAGCAAACCCCATAATCTCCATAGCTGCAGCACTCCCCACAGGTATTCTGATGCAGCCAATATTTCTCTGTGTTCCCTTGGAAGTCTAGACAAAAGTATAACTTTGTTCCATGCCTAAGTGATTTGTACAATACAAAATCTGTAGTGAAACACTCAATATGGGCATGGGACTGTCCATCCCTTCCTCTAATCTTCTGCATTTACTTTTCACCTGGGTGGTGCAGTCCATGACAAGAAACTTGTGAAAAATCTCCCATTCTGTGATTTTAAGCTATCTCATTAGCATCTTAACAGTGTCTGTACCCAGTACATCCAGGAAGACAAAATGTACTTATCAGATCCACAGTTTTCCTGGATTATCATCTGAACATTTCTAATAGCTTTGTTTAAATATTTCTAATTGGTTAAATACATTTCTATGATGCATCATTCAGGTGTAAAATATTATTTAATTTTTTTTGTTTGTTTGTTTTTTTCCCAAAATACATGAATTGACATTCACTTGATCCATATGATTCTTGGTCTTTGTCTGTACTGAACTGGGTATTTTTTATTTCACACAAGGCCTGTTTTTTAATAAGATGGTGTTCTTTGTTACCAGGGTGTTGCAAAATGTGGTTTGACAAAATTCCTTAGGTTTGGTGATACACTCCAAATTATTTTTTCAGTCTGTTGCTGCAGCTGACAGTAATGTGGTGGTGACTCGCCTGAGTAAAAGGGGAAAATCTTCCTTCAAAAAACTTCAGTTACATTTATTTGGAAAGTTATACTTCCTGCCTTACAGTTTTTAAAAGGTGTTTCAGAATAAAGACCGAGTTCCTGCTTTCTCTCTCATAAGGGTGTAATAGTAATCGATAATCTTGTCTCAGCCTTACAGAGAAAGAGATTTAAGTGATAAATATTTATGTGTAATACCTTAAACACTGAGCGACTTTGTATATAGGAAATTCTGTTTTAATGCAAACATTTCACAGGGTTTTAAGAGTCTTACAACATTAATAAAGGGAAAACTTTAGTACAGCAGAGACAATATTTTGCTTTTGGATTTCAGCTGTAACCAGTGTGCATGTGACTACATCTACAGTAGCTAATTTAGCACTGCCAGTGCCTGTTAGGCTCTGCGGCCAGCTGTTACAGTCAAGCCACATCCATAGTATTAAATCTGCTCTGTCTGTAAAAAAGATGGTGTCATAAAAAATGCATCTTGGAAATCAGTCCTGACCCAGTTAATTTCCAAGGGCTGTTCAGAGACTGTGTGGGAGAGGGCTTGTTGACCAGTCCAAAGCCTTGTCGGGGCAGTAGTGATGTTAGAAGTACCAATGCTCAGCTACTTTGCTGTTTGTCACCTGGCGCTGTGTGCACACATGCAACCCGCACATCCTCCTCTGCTCAGTGGTTTAATAACTTCAGAAGTCTAGCCAAGGCAGAAGCAAAGCTGCTTGACTGTGGAACTGAGAGCAGTGCTCTGCCCACTTGCTCCAGCGTGGAGAAATGTAAACGTGGGGTTTGCAAATCTGCTCAGACACGTAATCCAAAGCACAGTGTGGTCATTATTTTAAATGAAGTGGGCTGGAAATCATCAACATGAATCTTTGAAACATGCAAAGCAGTTCTGTGTTGCATGTACTGTATAATATATATTTTAGTCAGCTTGAAGTTAAAATTCTCCAGTTATGGTTCTTCCACTATTTCTTTTGGGGTACTGCTTCCCAGTGTAATATAGCCCCCTGTAACTTCTCGCAATTTTTAGCTTCCTTTTATACATCTTTATGAGCTAATGTGGATTGTGCAAAAATGGAATTAATGAAGTTAAACAGAAATCAATTGTTTGGCAGGACTAGAACAGTCTTTATTGCTGAAGTTTGTCCTAGATAGTGTTCTATTTTAATAAATTTAATATGCACTGGAGTTTATTTTTAATGGGATGATGGGATTGAAATTGCAGTTGCAACTGGAAGGAAACTGATTTGATCAGCTGTGTACAGTCACATTAGCCAAATAAGGATTCATATTAATTTGCTAAATGTTTTAGAATATAAGCTGAGGCAGAGCTAAGAAGAAAGTGCTTCAGAGAGGAAACATGCCCAGTATATTTTCAACAGATACATTTTCTCCGATGTTGCATTTTCCTGAAGTACAGGGGAATCTCAGTTTTAAGGAACCATTTTGCATAGTATGGGATGATATTTATAGCTCCTAATAAATTCTTGTTTCTGCTTAGTGCTTGATTTACAGTACTTGTTTTCAGATATGCTGTTCTAAATTTTGTACAGAGACACTGGCACATTGATTACTTCTAGCTTTCAGGTCAATGGGGACTGTGCTCTGCTTATAAAGAAATGAGACATTACAGTGAAGGATTTTTGATGGAGTTCATTTAAGATATACAGACGTATTGGTATACATACATGTCTACTGACAAAGGCATTAAAAAAATCCTTTTAGTATAAAACAGAAAGCATTGATTAGCTCTGAAAGCTGTCATTTAGCAGTTTGCATCAGAGCACTTTAAAACCATTTACATGAAAATAAGGAGAAACTAGTACATTGAATATTTAATGATTTTTTTTTCAAAGTATGCAGTAGGCTCAGATTTGCAAATTAAGAGTAATTGTGATAATGAAAGGATATTTTTGTTATGTTTTCTTAAGTCTTGCCATAAATCCTGTGCTGTAAATATCTGAGTCACTTTCTGACTCATTGTTCCTCTTCTACATCTTATAATTTTGTACAAACAAGTTTGATTGCTTTTATGTTAATAATAACCAGTTCTTCATCACACTGTAACTTACTCTCAAAAACAATTATTAAGAAATTTGCCAGCAACCTCAAAGCCTTTTAAAAGTTAAAATAAATACTAATCCCCATGTGTTTTACTGATAAACTTTAGTATCTGCATCCAATATCAAACACATTTTCACATATTCACTTTGTCATGATGAATTCTTTTCTATCATAAATAAATTAGATGCTTTTCAATGACAGAGTTAAAATAAGGAATTTTCATCAAGGTTACTACTCAAAAAGGCTATTTCACAAATACATTTATTTTGGTTTAGCTGTTCTTTGTATGGCAAAGCAAGAAACTATTATCTTTAAAAATCATATTTACAGGAGATGAATAATAACCTTTTTTAGTTCAATTATTACAAAGGATAAACATCAGACTAATTAATCACTGTATTTTTCATAAATAAAAATCAGGAGGAGCCACATTTTGCTCTCTCCTTGTCTTTTTCCATCTAAAGCAGACCAATGTGAGTGTGAGAATTGTGTCAGAATCTGAGTGGTGAGCAGTAATTCTGTAAGTTACATCCATATTAGTTACATTGCATCCATTTTTTATTCATAAAAATGTAATTCCTGAAAATTAGGGAAGTATGATTAGGTCTTTAGCCTAGTTTTTACGTTGCAGTCTGAAGAAATGCAAGGAATTAGTGTCTGTGTTCTGTCTGCATGAAATAAAAAATACACATGATGGCTCCCTCTAAATAGCAGAAGGAATCATGCCACTGTAGATATGTATTTTCAGGACTGCTGATTTATTTAAATGAATAATATAATTTATTTAATTGCCATCACTGTTGTAAATTGCTGTCTTAGCATCTGAACAAAATCTTGTAGACACAACTCCAGAGGACTGTTAAAAATTGTATCATTATAGGGTTTAATATATGGATCAAAGTGTACTGCAGAAATGTGTTTTTTACCATATCTGATTTAAGACAATTATGTTTGGACAGAAATAAAGGAATTCTGTACCTATGCCTGAAGTATGAAAGGAGAATGTTGTACCACTACTTAAAATGTTGCATAAAATCATAATTAATTTTGCAGTACAGTACAATATGAACAAAATGGGTTTGCTTCACTGTGACACACAGATTATCTCTGACTGTTCTGAACTCCTGCAACATATTGTGCATCACATTATAATCCATTTACTTTATGCCACAGCTTCTGTGCCTTATAACAAAAACATTACTCTGATGTGGTTTAGCTCTTCCAGCAGTGACCACACTGGGCACCTAAAAATGAATGTGAGTACAGTCAAACTGTCCGGAGATACGTCTCCAAAGTATTATCCTAGCTTCCAACACGAATGTCCTCAGCTCAGGGTAGTTTCTTCTGATGTAGCTGTTCTTCTGTCAGTCACTTCTAAAACTCAAATTTGCAGGAATCCTGGGCGGAAAGTTTTATTTTGTTAGTTTTGAGACCGATGCTTGCCTAGGATCTTCTGCTGTCCCCCAGTTTATTTCATGGAGTATTCTCTGGAGATCATGTCCATTGACCTTCTTCATGCTCCTCATGATTTTAAGAATCTGTTGTAATTCTCAGTTGTGTTTTCCGGAGTGAGGAATCATAGCTCAGGACTCACTCAGTGATTCCTATTTTGTCACTGTACAGAAGCATTTTTTTTTCCGAGTCCTACTGTGGCGTTTCTGAAATTGAGACCTGTAACTGTAAACAATCTTCAAGGTGGTGTGGTATTACTGGCTTATAAAGCAGCACAATGCTATTCTCTGGGTTTTTTTGACTCCTTCCCTAATAATTTGTAACACAGTGCATGCAGTTTGCTTTTTCACTACTGCTGTGAGCTGAGCTACCTGTTATTTTTCCTGACATAATTTTTGAGGTATTAGAATCAGCACATCATTTTATTTATAAAGGTGGGATGTGTTTCAATCAATGTGTTTTACATTTATTTACATTGAATCTCAGCTGTTATTTTGTCACCACGTGTCATGACATGTAATTCGTTAGACCCAGTCCTGCCTTCAGGGCACTGATTTACCTTATCATCAGTACAGTGTGTCTTTTCACTGTTCACTGCTTTTTCCAGCTTTGGTCTCCCACTAGGATCCCAGCAGGACTCAACTAACCACTTCCTCCCGGTGTGAATCCTGACCATTTACCCCAAATTTTTCCCATCATTTAAACTTCTGTTTTTAAATTCATGAGAAGGCCTTCCTTCTAATCCCATGCCAGCCTAGTTTTATGAAGACCTTCTGATAGAGCACCTGTGAAATAGATGCTTTTGGAGGTCATCAGGTATATGAGATCAGCTTACTTACTCAGAGACTCATAGAATAGTTAGGGTTGGTGTTGTGGTTTAAGCTCAGCCAGCCAGTAGCTCAGAACCATGCAGCTGCTATCTCACTCTCCCCTCTTCCTTCCCCCGCTCCCGGAAGGATGGGGAGGAGAATTGAAAGAATGTGGCTCCCATGGGTTGAGAAAAGAACAGTCCAGGAGCTAAGGTATAATACAAACCACTACTGCTACCACCAATAATAATAAGAGAAATAGCAATGGAAGAGAATACAACCGCTCACCACCCGCCGACCGATACCCAGCCCGACCCAGCAGTGATCTAGTCCTTCTGGGTAACTGCCCCCAGTTTATGTACCTAGGCATGACGTGCTGTGGTATGGAATACCTCTTTGGCTAGTTTGTGTCAGGTGTCCTGTTTCTGCTTCCTCCTGGCTTCCCCTGCTCCCTGGCAGAACATGGGACTCAGAAAGTCCTTGGTCAGCCTAAACATTACTGAGCAGCAACTGAAAACATCGGTGTTATCAGCGCTGTTCCCAGGCTGAAAGTCAAAACCACAGCACTGCACCAGCTACTAAGAAGGAGCAAAATGACTGCTACTGCTGAACCAAGGACAGTTGGAAAAGACCTTAAGATCATCAAGTTCCAACCTCCCTGCCATGGGGAGGAATACCTCACATCATGTCACACAAGGCTCTATCCAGCCTGGCCTTAAACACTGCCAGGGATGGAGCATTTCCATCTTTGTTGTTTTTTTTTTTTTTTTTTTTTTTTTGGAGAACACTAATAGATTGCTGGGAAAATATTTCCCTTTTAAATAGCCATCTCAACTCTTCACCTCTCTAATATGTTTATTTTACTGTTCACTGATTTTATTGTTTATGCTGGTTTTTGGTAATTTAATCTTTCCTTGCACTACCTTCCTCCCAGCCTGCCACAGTTCCCTCCTCTATGACCCCAGATGGTGAAAAAGCATTTTATTTTTGTGTTCTGGCCTCATCTTTCTTGAATACTCCTTTTATAGCCTGAACGGCTGTTAACTCTCTGTCTGGCTTCCAAACCTTTGAAAATATTTTAATTTTTTACACTTTAAGTTGTTCCTTAACCTTTTTTTCTTAACCTGTTGTGCGGATTTGTTTCTTATTTGTTTATTTTGTGGTTTGGGGTTTTGTTTTGTTGTTTTGGTTTTCTTTTTTTTTTTTTTTTTTTTTTTTTTTAATGCTGGTAGATTATGGTAATTTTTTGTTTTTCTTATTTGAATACAGTTTCAGATTTTTAAAAGATCCTTTTCTCCATTCTGACATTTAAGTGAATCAAATATTCTTCCATACCTTGCATATGTAACCACTTTTGACTTTTAAGTATATCCACAGCTGAATCCTTTATATCTCAAATGAGGTCTTTTCCTTTTGTACAGACTCATAGAATCATAGAATAGAATCATAGAATAGTAAGGGTTGGAAAGGACCTCAAGATCATCGAGTTCCAACCCCCCTGCCATGGGCAGGGACACCTCCCACTAAACCATGCCTTCCAAGGCTATGTCCAACCCCACCTTGAACGCCGCCAGGGATGAAGCATCCACAACCTCCCTGGGCAACCCATTCCAGGGCCCCACCACCCTCACAGTAAAGAATTTCTTCCTCAGATCCAATCTAAACCTTCCCTGTTTAAGTTTAAACCCATTACCCCTTGTCCTCTCACCACAGTCCCTAATGAAGAGTCCCTCCCCAGCATCCCTATAGGCCCCCTTCAGGTATTGGAAGGCTGCTATGAGGTCTCCACGCAGCCTTCTCTTCTCCAGGCTGAACAGACCCAATTTTCTCAGCCTATCTTCATACGGGAGGTGCTCCAGTCCCCTGATCATCCTCGTGGCCCTCCTCTGCACTTGTTCTAACAGTTCCATGTCCTTTTTATGTTGAGGACACCAGAACTGCACACAATACTCCAAGTGAGGTCTCACGAGAACAGAGTAAAGGGGCAGGATCACCTCCCTCAACCTGCTGGTCACACTCCTTTTGATGCAGCCCAGGATACGACTCCTAGTATCCTAGTGGTATTCTCAGTTCCAGGTGAACCTCAGTTCTTCCTCCTGGCACCGTTATTTCAGGCCGCGATTGTAGCTCTGCTTCTGCACATCCCCCTTCTCTCTGGATCTGCACATGGTGTAATGAGAATGTTGCAAAGAGTGCTGCTCTGCAGGTCCCAACTTTCAGCTCCCTAAAGACCTACATTTGGCCTCCAGAAGTTCTCCAGCATTCCTCAGGCTTTGTTTTATATAAGGACTGGAAATTGCTGCTGCTAGCATGGCTCTGGAGTCTGCGCAGATTTCTTATGACGTCTGCAGGATGTGCGCTTCTTCTGAGCCATCAGTACAGGTCTCTGTCTGGGACATGATGTGTTGTCGCTTCCGGCATTCCAACTGGCCTGTCTTGAGAACACATAGGAATGAAGTTGGCTGGGGCAAGTAGTTTCCCTGTCAACTTGTCCTCTTTCTCGCTGTTGTCTGCAGACGTACATCCAAGATAATGTATTTCAGTTCTTTCTTTTCTTCCCCCTCCTGCCATATTTTCATGATTTAGAAATAGGATTTTCGTGGAATAATCCCTTTTCTAATTTATTACTGTTATTTTTCACAGTCATATTTCCTGTCATTCCATTTTTCTTCTTATAGTACTCTTTCTGTGTTTCTAAATCAGAAACTTTCACTTGATAAATACTCTGTGGTGTTTCTTAGAGAATAGTAATGGATCACTGGGCTTGACTGCTGTGACATTGGAATTCACTGGCTGAAAGCCCCCCTAGTACTTGGGCATCCAGGGTTTTTAGCACAGAATCATTGCATGCTGGGAGTTCACTTGTTTTGCATTTGCAAAATATTTCGTGAGGTAGGAGCATCGTACTCAGTTTTTTTTCACTCCAGAGTTGTCATATAGTGCTGGCAAGACTGTTGGATATTACAGCCTGTGTTATTTAAAGCCACTCAGGCCTTCCTGCTCACGCTTTCCCCCTCATTTGTCACATGCAGCATGTCTTCTTCTTCTTTCAGGATGTTGTCCTGAAGGTATTTTTTTCTGTATTAACTGAGTCTGAAACACAGTTATGTCACTTGCAAAGGAATGCTATCAACAAAGCATTACAAAGCAATCTCAGGTTTTAAGAAGCTTTTGACACTCAGATGGTATAAAACTCTATAATTTCATTTTTTTAATGAAATTGAGTGGGTATTCCAACTTGCAGTTAATGACTACTACAGGCTATCAACTTGGCAGATTATAAACGCAAATACTAATAGTGAGCATTTGGGGGAAATCACGTTCCTTGTATGCACATTTAGCACAGTGATTGATTCTTCATGGTTAGCAAATCTGTTGCGTTTATATCAGATTATGGAGTGAGTATATATATGTTAAGCTTGGTTTTGCAATCAGCAGTGTTAAATAAAATGTAAATTAATTAGTTACTACTGTTGCAATTAGCTCTTTGTACTGTGGAAGAGGAGGCTCTGCAGAGCCTCTGGTTTGCATACTGTAGAGCAAGCTGGGGCACTTTCAGTTTGAACAATGGAGAGGGTCTTTCTGTGTCTAGTATGCTTGCTATGGAAGCCATTGGAAAGCTATCTGTGCCAAATACTGAGTTAATGCTGGTTATATTCCTTCCATAAATTCATCACCTTCAGTAAAACATCTAAGAAAACTAGTCTGATTAGGGTGGAGTCTGCTCTTGGAACATAGTGCTTTAATATGTGGCCTTTGAGAATAACCTAATGAACAATGGCAGTATATCTAGCAGTATGTATTCTTCGTTCTTCATTGTTAGTTTGTGTTCTGTCCTGCCAGATTTGATTGAACAGACAAGTAGAGGACAGCATCTGTTGTCTTAGATTTCCACAATTTTCACCTGAAATGTAGTTGAAATTTAAGTAGGAATCAGATAGATGTGCTCCCTGAACATCTTGGGAACAGAATTCAGCACCAGTCTTTGAGTTAACACAGTTTTACTTAACTGTTTTCACCTTGTCAGTGTTGCTTTGGAATGCTTTGCTCCTCTTCAAATATTTTACTGCATTATCACCTCAGAGCAGCTAACTCTTCGTTAAGAAATCTTTAAAGTTACTTATTCTCCTCTCTAAGCATAGAAAAAGCAGAAGGTAATGAGCTGTAAGGGAGAAACAGTGTATTTTCTTGTATTTGTCCTTAGTAATAAAGAACAACAAAAAAAAAATGAACCCAGTGCAGAAAATGTTAAGAGGGGAGGGGAAGAAGCAGAATTTTGTAAAATGTTTTTGAGTGCTTTCACAGGCTGGTTTGATTTCCACAGAGCTTTGTGAGTTTGCATGTGTCAGTCAATTTAAGGTAATGCTTTGCTTTGATTATGAACGTGACTTGAAGATAAAATTAATGTTTGCATAGCGCTTGGAAAATGTAAATAGATACAGAAATGCTGCTGTAAGTATAATTACTTTAATAACGAAAGGCAAAATCAAGTTGACTAACAGAGTTTTTAATTAGATTAACATAAACCATTTGTGACTTAATACAATGCTCACTACAGAATTAGATACTATATGCATGTCTGTTAAATCAGTTCATTAACATACTGGGTCCAGATTAACTGTTGTTATAATTTCCGTGACTGAAAAGGAATTTGAGGTTTAGGCTACATTTTTATTAGTCCAGTATCACTAATGTACATGGGAAAGATACATTAGTTTTACGGTTGGGTATTCAGCCTTAACTTATCCTGGTTCTTGTTGACCTAGTACTTAACTTTGCAAATACAACATGTGGCAAAGAGAAATTTTTCACCTAATAGGAAATCATATTTAGCTCAGCAGCAGTAAGATGGTGTGCTTGAAAATACCACTGTTATTACAGCTCTTTCAGATATTCCTTTTACATTCCAAACTCTTCAAGTTGGAGGAAAGTTGGTAGGATGCTGCCAGTTAGCAAAGAGCAGATGGTGTTTATTACTGTGACCAATAAGTGATATATCTGTGAGAGTAATAAACCCAATTACCCAAATGTTGATTGTGCTTTTAAGTGTTGTAGTCGTAGTACCTGTTTCCATACCTTTGCATATGCTTAAAGAAACTTACTCAATTGTGCAGTTTGCAAAAAGCTTACTGGTGCCCTTCTGAGGTCTTAACTGTAGAAATACCATTTTAGATAATGTCCTTCAAATGAACCAGTCTTAGATACACAATTCCAAGAACTTATTACTTACCTTGTATTTTATTTCTAAATAGTAAAAGCTGACTGCTTCAGGCTTGGCTAGCATGAATGTTAAAAGACAGGTGGCTTTTTGTCCTAAAGAGGCCTCTTGCCCTTGATTCAATAGAATATGGCTTAAATAGTGGTGCAAAATCATGGTTATCTCGGCATACTCTGCAGTTTTAAAAAATGCTGCTCTTGGACAATTTTCCGTTAAGGAGCAGTCAGCCCTCAAAAAATTCCCACTCATTAGAGACATGGGTTGGGATCAGTCATGACCTCTGACTGGTGACTAGTTTACTAACAGCTCTAACCTCCCCGATATGGGCAAAAAAGCCTGAGAGCCATTCTGGTGTGTCCCCAGCTGGGCTGGCCAAATAGGGATATGCTTAAGAAAAAGCATGTTACTCCAAGTTGCTAAAGAATTATAAGAAAGGCAAAAGCCAAAGATAAAATGTGACGTTAGGATCCCGTTTCTCAATTCCGAGTTGAAAACTCAGGCTCCCATGTTGTTCTTCTGTCAGCAGAACCTCATCGTGCTGCACTTACCTTGAGTAATACCAACTTTCATAACCAAGCCCTGTGATTTTAATGGCAGTAATTTCTGCAATTACTCCCAAACCATCAAAATAAGCTATAGTAGCCACATACATTCAACAAGGCCTATTTGATTTTTTTAACATTCAAGTTTATGTCTTCCTGCATGTCTCTGCAGTGCTTGATACGATAAGTCTCCCTGGATATCTCTGCAATTAAAATAATAAACACCTTAAACTTGTTAATTACAGATTTAATATATACCCACAACTTCAGCTGCTTCCCTTGCTTTTCCTCAATTGCTTCATGTCAGAGTTAAAAACAAAATTGCACAAAATAACATGTTTGGGTGTTTGGCAGAATAGCAGATTATAGTAAGTCACACTGCTAATGCATGTATGAAAGATTTTCCTAAGTTAGGAGTGTTTAACTGAGTAAATATACCCCAGACACCAAACTCTTGGGTCTTTTTCATCAGAAAAATTATTTTAATTTTAAGACTTATTTAATTTGCTTTATTTACATGCCGCAACTTGTTACCAAATTCTGACAGAAAATACTAAAAGTCAAAAGTGAGGGGATATTTTTGCTATCTCGGTGTGGACATATATCTGGAAGCTGTTTGTCTGGATTCACTGACCATCTGTTTCATGGAGTGATGCCAAAAATATTTTTTCACTGTAAATTTAGGTGCTTGCTATGAACTAGTAAATAGCGAGACAAATATCGCAGCATTTTCCTCAAGCACACTGTAAATATGAACTCCCAGCACTTTTCAAGATTAAAAATGTGTCATAAAAAAAATGTTTATTTCTTAGGTAAGTCTCGTCGCAGTAGCTTTAATGACTTAAACTTTGATACTGTGATCTAATTTATTCTTGGGGCAATTCTGTTGATTTAAACTAGGAATTAATTTGGCCCAGAGTTTTCAAGAAGCTGTATTTTCCATTTGAGCATTTAATTTTTCTCCCTGTGGCCTGGCACTGGGTTATTGTTCAAAACCTAATGAGGAGATGAGACCCAGTGAGCTTTTTAAGAGGGGACAGCCTTCTCCTTTGCTTTTGGGACTGCTGCAGTGAAAATTCAGTAGTGCAGTACTTTAAGAAAGCATTATCACAATGTCCTTTGGAGTAGCTCTCCAGATCCCCTCCGAAAGAGTGCATTCATTTTCTGCTTCTGCTGTTTCCTGTCTCCTGCCATGCCTTGCTAAAGTAGTGCCCTGCAAAATTCAGTCTCACCAAACAGGTTTCTTGGAATCCCTTCTCCAGAGACAGCAAACATCGCATCCTGGTAATAAAAAATAATATTACATCCTCATTTGGAACACTAAGTTCATTTTTAGGAAAGCCAAAAAATACTAAGTATTGAAGAGATATTGGGGTAAGGAGCTACATAGAGGGGGAGGCGAACTTGAACTATGCAGAAGCTGCTGAGAATAGAAATAGGAATAGAATAGAACAGAACGTAATAGAATTTGATAGTTCCCATTTGAAGAGACCTAAAATACTCGTCTAGTTCAACTGTCCTACCAATTCAGGGCTGACTAAAAGTTAAAGCATATTGTTACAGGCATTGTCATGCTTCCAGGGTGTTGAGAAAAATAAAATTTGCCTTTATAGTCACCCAGTAATACCTTAACATGAAGGGAAGTCCCTTGTACATATCATAAGGTGAGATACTCTTAAACACTATTCTAAAATAAGTGAACTACAAGAAGTCCTGCAATAGGATCGGAAGAAAACTAATCTACAAGCAGGTCTCAGTATGGTTTTATTCAGAAGTGAATATCTTTGCCTCCTCCCCTTTTCTTTAGCACAGGGCTGAACTTAGAAAGCTGTTGTTTTCTTCCCCATGAATAAGGAAGGGTTTTTGTGAAGGTAAGTAGCTCTGAAAATGGAAAGACACTTTTTTCTCCTCACAAAGGAGCTGACAGCAGTGGTGAGCAGCATGCACAAAGAAATAAAACACCAATTTCATGTTGCCAAGCCCATGCTATTTCTGTTTTGCTGTTTCTAAAAGAAAGTAATTTGTTCTCACAGTTCAGGGTTTTGTGCTGCTTTATTTTACAGCTGGAAACATTTGTCTGTCCCATGCCTTATTTATCTAGGTTTTGTTACTGTTCTGAGCACCAATCTGTGAAACAGTCACTGACACAAACAGTTCTTCTGAATGGCAAGCATATTCTTTGTTTGTGCTTGTAAATCCCTATAAAAATAGTGTTTATTAAATAAGAGATGTTGCACTTCTAATAGGGATGTAATTGGTGTACATCAAACAGGGAAACAAATATTCTTCTAAATGTAAAAACACATTTTCTATCAAACATTTTATTTAGTTTGAGGCTTGAATGTTAATGATGCAGTCTGTATGTTAGACTTGTTATACCGATGGTATGCTGCCCTGAGGTAGTCAAAATCCTTTCTAACATTAAATGGAGTTTTTAGTCTTGAAACAACTGCAGGTTAGAGCTTTATTTTGCAACAGAACAAATTATATGATTGTTTAGCTGTTCACTAGCATTCTTGTCCGTATGTGCAGAAGTGTGGTGGGGTGAAAGATGGGTGTGGTTTTAAACAGGACAGGTTTTATGGGGAGTACCCAGTGCTGATATATGATGGAGTAACTTCTGGTGTACTTCTGATGGTGCCAAGTTCTGTGCAGACGGGATGGTGTCCCGAGTGCTTGTGGCAGCTCTCAGCCAGAGGCTGCTGCTGGCTTCAGGGAGCCCCCCTGCAGCCACCTTGTTGCCACCCTGCTGGACCTTGGAGTGCATGTCCCAGCTCTCAGGAGGTTCACGGTATTCTTTGGCATGCATAAGGAGAGTAGGAATGCCAGCCTGTTGGTTCGGTGAGTCTCTCAAGACACACTGTATGGCTGTCTTGTTTATTCAAAAGCTAGTTTATCAAATACTGAGAATAAAGTTAGTCCTGTGTATACAGCTGAGGTAAAGATTAATGGTTGATTACAGTCCTCAACATTAAAAAATGAGGTAGTGATGAAAGTCAACAGCTTCTATCAGCCTAGCTCCATTAGCTAGCTTCATTAGCCCCCTTTGAGGCTGTCGGGGTGGGCTCCTCCCCAGTGAGAGAGCTCCAGTGCTGGGAGCCAAGGATATTTACATATGCTAGTATTAGCTACGGATCCTCTACAGTGCAAGGTCACTATCTTTCCTTTCCCTACCCTTTATAAAACAAAGACACAATAGTGGAGCTATGGCTGTTTGCCTTTGATACCCGCTTCAAAATTCAAACTCCCGGTGTGCTCATCTCCCAGACAATTTGCTTTAATGTGCTATATAGTGAAGAAACTTTCCCTTGAGTTTGCAACATTATATAAATCAGATGTTTTATAAATATCAACTGACAAATATGTGTGTATGTTTAATTTAAATTCTGTGGTAATTCTGCTGATGTTATGGCTTCTGAGAACACTTGATGTGTCCGTATTAAAGGAGGTAAGTTCAAGCATGACAATGAGGATAAATATATGGCAATCTTCTTGAAGTGCTGCAGTACTGAAGTGCAGTACACTTAAGACTATCACAGTATTATATGTAGCTTGCAGAATATATTTTAAGAACTAGTTATTATACACATTTTCTTTATAGCCCAGGTTGTAATTAATCTCTGGCATTTTATAGAAACCATGGTTTATTGACATAACAAATGCTGACACTAAGAGACAGACTGCCTGTGCTGTGATCCAGCTTGACAACACCTGGTTTTAGGGCTTCTGTTCTCGGTGTCTTAGCCAGAAGCAAGTGAAGTGTATTGATGCGCAGCGTGTTTTACTGCAAGAGGATCTGGAGATGAGCAAGTATGTTATTGTATATTTATTTATGCATGAAGCACAACTCTAAACTTTTCACTAACGTAGGCAATTTTTTGATAAGAAATTTCTTGTAATTCTTAAGAATTCTCCATTTTCTGTATGCTGGTTGGGTATCTAGTCTTGGGTTTAAAATATTCAGTCTTATCATGCAGACTCAAGCAGAATGTCTCTCAGTCGGTAAGTACTCTCCATGTGTAAGTATAAAGCTTTGCAGACAGATGGGAGCAGCACAGTTTTGGGAAAAAATAATTTCTGTGTGTCAAATGCATAGTAACATTTTTGGCTATTTCCATATGAGTATTAGAAGAAGTTTTATGAGCAAAAACTTTTATGGAGACTGAGAATCCAGAGTTTTGGATTTGGGCATCTTACAGTCTGATTGACTGCTTGTGGAGGGTGGAGTGTGGAAGTAATCAAGATGCAGATGAACTTGGTGAAAAACTGCGTATATGTTGGTTGGGGAAGAAGTTAGGGAGACTGGCTGTGGATACCTGAAAGAGCTATATTCTCTGTAACGTTTTGTTCTGCACAGGAGAAAGTTTACTGCATAGCTGTTGTCATGCAGAGCATCATGTTGATTTAAGTAAAGCATCCCCTGTTATCACCTGATCATTTTCCCCTGAGTACATGCATCTGTCTCCTCAAGACAAAATGATAAAAAAGATCTAAGAAAATAGCATGCAAAATCTTTGCCATAAACCAGGAGGGGTTTCTACAAGACTCAGAAAACTTTGCTGGCATTCGCAAACAGGACTGAAAAGTTAAGCCACCCATAAAAACACCTAATATGACAATAGTGGCCACATTTTTCAAGTAGGGAGTCTGTTTTCTCCCAAGAAATGAAAGCTTTCTGTTAATGCTCTCTCTTCTATATGTCATAATTTCTCTTCTGTCCTCTCCTACTATGACTGGAAACTATCCATGTGGCTGTCACTGGAGCCTTAGATTTCCAGCATTAAAATTGGTTTTGCTGAAGTTCTTGTCTAGCATTCCTTTATAAAATAAGTAAGGGGAATAAAGTTGTGTTTCAGATTTGTGTACAATTTCTGCTGTTCACTGAAACTTTCTCTCGTGTGCTCTTTTTACCTATGTGTGGACATAAAGGATTTATTTTTTTCTAAAATTATTGAGTCTGAGTTACTGTACCGGTACTTTCAGACTTTGTGATTATGAACTGGTACAGAGGATAGCCCATGGCCCTAAACTGATGTTAGAAAGACTGAACACAATAGTTGAATGTCTGATATCGTGCACTGGCTTTTCTACAACTTTAGACAAAAACAAATTAAAAGCAATTCAGATATTCAGTTGTAAATAACTGCTTGCTTCCTGATATGTGGGTTTGTTTTTTTTTTTGAAGGTGGATGAATTGTGTCTGTCTACTGCATAATCAATAGAATTAAAATCCCTAGCCACTTATTTCCTGTGAAGTGATTAAAATCCACTTAGTACATAGATTATGCTGACTATACCGCTCCTTTGCAGCAATATGTCAAGGTAATTATTAGACTGTTTATGAAGTGCTGAAATGTAAATGGTCAGCATAAATCTTCATAGAGTGTATTTTAATAGTTTTATTCCATTTGGAGAACGAATGGAGTCAAGCTTTGGCTGGCCTTCTCATAGTCTTCTCCAAAGTTACCTAGCAGTATAGCTTTCAGCTTTAAAGGGCAGCTATTCTTAATAGTAAGAGGTGGTGCTGAAAGGATAGATGGTTGTTCTCTGATTGGTGATCTGTAAGTGACAGAAAATATTTGGTGTTGTAACTTCTGAACAGCCATTCTGCACATAGGGGGAACAAAAGCTCTGTTTTCTTGGCTTTCTGTAATAAATCTTCACATACAGAAAATGTGTAATTTTTTGTAATCTTATTTCTATCAGTAGACTTAGTCCAAGGTCTAGTATTAAGTCAGAATTCAGTCCTTGCTATTTGTTCCTCACTGTTTGGTTTATTGTCCTATGAAATTAAATAAGCAGTTCGAAGCTAACAACTTCTAAGCCACATTGTATCTGGAAGAAGCATAACTACAGTTTCAAAACATAGGATTGTTGATGTCATGATAGGGCGTCATCTCTAAATCCTACCCCCAAAATGGGGGAGGATTTATTGAACAGTTGATAACTTTTATTAAATTAACAGGTAGAGTTGGAAAAATACACTAGCACACAAGCATGAAAAATCTTTTATTGGAGCTTCAAAGGTGGCAGGGTTTTTCTACAACATTAGTACTTAGTACTTCCCCCTTGACATGTTGTCTTGCTGAAGTCAGTTATGTTGGTTTACGTGACAGTAGATGTCACCTTACATATTTTTTTTTCCTCTGATTACATATTATTTTCTTTGATGGTTTAACCAATATTTGAAGGAAGTTACAAGAGATTTGTAATTAAGACAGTGGACTGAAAGCCAGCTTGGGTTCTGTGGTATCTGGCTTGATTCTGAGTTAGGGTGTTATAAACATGGCTGATGCATTTTTGTTGGTACATTCTTGCTGGCTAAAATGGATGCAAGAGTATTTTCCTGTTTTTTCTATTTGCAAAATATGTACTGAAAAACAAGGTATGTTATAACACATTTTTAGGCATTACGGTATTTTTTGACAGTATGTTCTTGGTTGCTGTTTCTTATTGTCATGTTCTCTGTAAGGATGCTGAGGAGAGACTCTTCATTAGGGGCTGTAGTGATAGGAGAAGGGGTAACGGGTTAAAACTTAAACAGGGGAAGCTTAGATTGGATATAAGGAGGAAGTTCTTTACTGTGATGATGGAGAGGCGCTAGAATGGGTTACCCAAGGAAGTTGTGAATGCTCCATCCCTGGCGATGTTCAAGGCCAGGTTGAACTGAGCCTTGGATGGCATGGTTTAGTGTGAGGTGTCCCTGCCCATGGCAGGGGGGTTGGAACTAGATGATCTTAAGGTCTTTTCCAACCCTAACTATTCTATGATTCTATGATTCTGTCTTTGAAATAATATAAAAGAAATGCTGATACAGTTGCACACCTTTTTCCTTGGCTAAGCTTATTCTTTGTTGAAAGCCAGGCCAGGGTGCTGTCTGTTGAGATTTGAACATAATTTAGAAACATCCTAAGCAAGTGCTGATAGTCCCCAGTCAACTTCTGAAGGCAACATAGCATTTTTAAAAGAGTTTGGAAAGCAGGAAAAATAATAAATTGAAGATGCTATTGATTATAGAATGAACAAATGTAACTTAATAGACTCCTCCCTTTTTGCTAGTTTGTGTTGACATAACATTAACAATTTATTTATTGTTCTATCTTCTGATTTTCACGTAGACATATGTCATAGAATCACAGAATCATAGGATAGTTAGGGTTGGAAAGGACCTTAAGATCATCTAGTTCCAACCCCCTGCCATGGGCACGGACACCTCCCACTAAACCATGCCACCCAAGGCTCTGTCCAACCTGGCCTTGAATGCCGCCAGGGATGAAGTATTCACAACTTGGTCTTTCTACTTGACCAAGTCCTTTTGTTAATGCCTACTGTCATCATCTGTAAGCAGTCCTGCCTAGGCAGTAGTCCTAAACTGTACAGTAGTCCTAAGGAATAGTTAGTCAAGGAACTGAAATGCAAAAATATTTAAAGTAAAGCTGGTTGTCATCAATCCTGCATAAAAATTGTAAAACAGTTTCCTTAAGTCTCCGTATATTTTCTTATGTTTCCGTATGAAGACAGGCTGAGAAAGTTGGGGCTGTTCAGCCTGCAGAAGAGAGCTGCGTGGAGACCTCATAGCAGCTTTCCAGTATGTGAAGGGGGCCTATAAGGATGCTGGGGAGGGACTCTTCATTGGGGACTGTAATGATAGGACAAGGGGGAACAGGTTCAAACTTAAACAGGGGAAGTTTAGATTGGATATGAGAAAGAAGTTCTTTACTGTTCGGGTGGTGAGGCACTGGAATGGGTTGCCTTCTTCGTATGGGAAAAAAACCCAATTGTTATATGTGTTGCATGAACTGTTGTGTTCAAAAGTATTAGCAGCATGGCAGAAAAAGCTCAGTGTTCTTTAAAATCTGCTCAGAAAATGGCCTTGAATATCTGCAGTGATCTGTTGCTCGTGTTGTTCTGTTGGTGGCAAAACAGTTATTTGAAGATCATACACTTATTTTAAAATCAATGTGTAAAACATCAATTCCTAAAAATCCATCTAAAGCTCTAACTTTGCAGAATATATTACCTTGCCAATAAACCTGGCTAACTCAGGAAACAATGTATATATTCTCTGGGGTTTACCAGTATTGTTTGATAAGCAAAGATCTGGTTTAGCAGTTTGCTGAACCTGAACAGCCACTGGCCCTTTTTGTCCTAGAGGGAAGCCTCCTGGGCTCAAATAAACCGTGAATGCTTTTACTGCCTTTCTCACTAGATTAGAGGATACATTGGTTCTCCAGACTTGTACCCCAATGAATTAGGCTCAGAATTATATAAGCTTTAAGCAGACTGTTTACAAAATTTTATGAAGTTTTTGAAAGCGTACCTCTTGGTCTGAAATAGTTTTATTATTTGCTTTCTAGTTCAATTTTGTTGGGAAATTACTTGGACCAAGAGGGAACTCCTTGAAGAGGTTACAAGAAGAAACAGGTGCAAAAATGTCCATCCTCGGGAAAGGATCCATGAGGGATAAAGCTAAGGTACTGTGTCTGGATTCTGGTTGCAATTAGTGTCAAAATACTTGTGCTTTAGCTGTTACATTTGGATTGTCTGTATGCTTAATAATGACTCAATTAATAGACCAAATTAATAGACTGACTACAAGGCTAGTTTGTTTTTTTCAAGTTGCATCAATTGCTTAAATATTGCTACGCAGTACTTGCTTCCTATATAATTGTAGACCTCCACAGTTACTGTATTACCAGTCTTACTTAAATAAGTTGCCTAAAATAAAAACCAGCTTAAGGTTAATCTGTTCTGAGAGAAGTCTATTTCTCCTGGGAAAGTATAGCTCATATACATTACTGCTGTGGAACTTTAAAAAAAACAGATGGAGTATTTATTCAGGGCAAAAAAAATATAACAAGGTGAATGTTCTGCTTAAATGTGTATAAAAATGCACTAGAGATAAAAGAAAAAACTAAGTGTTTGAAATCACCGTATGGTCAATGAACCTAAGGTAAGTGTTTGTAAGTAAGGCAGCCTCCCATGTATCTGGCCCAGTGAATAAGTAGTGATTGCATTGTGGTGTCTTTACAGTCTGTAGAAGAGCAGTGTATGGTTAACACAGAAATAATGACTGCTAATTTCACGGAACTGTATATTGTCTTTAGTAATGTTGTGTGTTTCTCTGCTTTCCTTTCTGTCACCTGTCATTCATCTCAGTAGCTAAAAAATGAAAGCAATATGCCAGAATAAAGGGAAGACTGATCAGGATGTTATGATTGTCATTATTTGGTCTTGGTGGTACATATAAACAGTCACACATGCATTATGACATCTCCAAGCATAACACTGAGAAAACCCCACACCCACAAACCAGAAAAATTAGGCACATGGAATGTATTCCATATTTTCAGAGCTTTCTTCGTGACATTGGCCATACTGACACCTCAGTTATCTGTTTAACAGTATATTTTATGATAATAAATGTTGAATACACTGCAGATTTTATTTCTAGGTATTGACAAGTAAAATATTTTATGACTTTTGGCTTGTTCCTGGAATGATAAAAAATGACTCCCTGGATGAATGAATGCATGTGCTGCTAAGTAGATGTAATTTGCCTCAGTACTGCATCTGCCAGCTCCATTATCAGCCACCCAGTCAGATTATTACTGCTAAGAGTAGGAATTGCTCAGACAGGCAAGTGTGAAGGGCTTGTTACCAGCTGATGATGTTTACATGCACATAAGTAGATAGACTGAAGTCCTCTGATTTTGAGATCCATCACTCTTCTTATCATATGATTTAAATTTCGTCTGGTCATAATGAGCAGCGCCAGCATGCCAGTTACTACATTCACCATGAGTGAATCTGCAAAAACAAAATGCAAGGTATTTTTTCTCCTGTTCGTAGAGTATTTAGTCCTTATGCATAATCTCAGGTTAAGTATGAACTTCATGGAAACTCATGAGAATCATGTAAAAAATTAAGTTCTGGACTAAAATAGCATTAATACAGCAGTGATGAAAGCAACTTCTGTAGAGGAGGCCTCATAAGCAACTGTTATCTTAATCCAATTTAGACATTACTGACCCAAAGGAAAACAAAATCCCTGTGTAATTACAGTGAGGGATAGAAATTATCTGATATGTGTTCATCACTGTTACAAGTTCCAAGCAAAAAGGGGCTGAGAGTGACCATGGGATGGGTTATATTTGCAATTAGCATTTCAGAGAGGATATTCTAGGTTGAGATACTGGTAAAGCTTAAAATATATTTGAATGTGAGCATAAATAATAGCACAGATTGATACATTGCTAAGAAAAATACAACTTGCTCTAGTTAGAAGAGTTTTCTTACCATAAACCAAGCCCACTAATTCAATTTATGCAGTATTTTTTTTACTGATTTAAATTTAAATACAAATTGCCAAGTCTGGAGGCTTGAAATTGTTTCCTATGGTGCAAGAAATCAGTTTATATATATTGGCGGATGAGTCTTCCTTCTGGAGGAATTCTCAAGACACATATATGCAATTTCTTGCTGTAAGCTAGAGTTTCCTTAAAGCTGCCTATATTATACCATGAACCATTACAGCCTGTAGGCCGACTGCAGGCATGTGTGGTTTTCCTCAGTGGCCTAACGCAGCTGGATGCTGAGTTGTGTCAGAGCAGCAGAAAGAGAATTTCTGCTGGAAAATACTAAATACGTTTGTGCCCTAAATCTGTAAGTACTTAATGTTTGAGAAGTTAGCATGTGGCTGAGCCACTGTCCATCATATTTGAAAAATCATGGCAGTCAGGTAAAGTTCCTGATGACTGAAAAAGGATAAAATGGATGAGCCAGGGAATTACAGACCAGTCAGTCTCACCTCTGTGCCTGGCAAAATCTTGGAGCGGATTCTCCTGGAAGGCATGCTAAGGCACATGAAAACCAACAAGGTGCTTGGTGACAGCCAGCATGGCTTCACTAAGGGGAAATCCTGCCTGACCAATCTGGTGGCCTCCTATGATGGGGCTACGGAACTGATGGACAGGGGCAGAGCAGTTGATGTCATCTACCTGGACTTGTGTAAAGTGTTCGACACTGTCCCACATGACATCCTCTTCTCTAAGTTGCAGAGACATCAATTTAATAGGTAGACCACTCAGTGGATAAAGAACTGGCTGGATGGCCGCAGGCAAAGAATAGTGCTCAATGGCTGAATGTCCAGCTGGAGACCAGTAACGAGTGGTGTCCCTCAGGGATCGATGTTGGTACCAGTCTTGTTCAACATCTTTGTGGGTGACATGGACAGTGGGATAGAGTGCGCCCTCAGCAAGTTTGCCGATGACACCAAGCTGTGTGGTTCGGTTGATACGTTGGAGGGAAGGAATGCCATCCAGAGGGACCTTGACACGCTTGTGAGGTGGGCTGATGCCAACCTGATGAAGTTTAACCATGCCAAGTGCAAGGTCCTCCACCTGGGTTGGAGCAATGCCAGGCTCAGCTACAGGTTGGGCAGGGAAGAGATTCAGAGCAGCCCTGCGGAGGAGGACTTGGGGGTGTTGATTGATGAGAAAACGAACATGAGCCGGCTTCAGTGTGCGCTTGTAGCCTAGAAAGCCAACCGTATCGTGGGCTGCATCAAGGAAAGCATGACCAGCAGGTCGAGGGAGGTGCTCCTGCCCCTCTACTCTGCTCTTGTGAGACCTCACTTGGAGTATTGTGTGCAGTTCTGGTGTCCTCAACATCAAAAGGACATGGAACTGTTGGAACAGGTCCAGAGGAGGGCCACGAGGATGATCAGGGGTCTGGAGCACCTCCCGTATGAAGGTAGGCTGAGAAAGTTGGGTCTGTTCAGCCTGGAGAAGAGAAGGCTGCGTGGAGACCTCATAGCAGCCTTCCAGTATCTGAAGGTGGCTTATAAGGATGCTGGGGAGGGACTCTTGATTAGGGACTGTAGTGATAGGACAAGGGGTAATGAGTTCAAACTCAGAGAGGGGAAGTTTAGATTACATATGAGGAGGAAGTTTTTTACTGTAAAGGTGCTTAGGCACTGGAATGGATTTCCCAGGGAAGCTGTGAATGCTCCATCCTTGGCGGTGTTCAAGACCAGGTTGGACAGATCCTTGGGTGGCATGGTTTAGTGGGAGGTGTCCCTGGCCATGTCAGGGGGGGTTGGAACTAGATGATCTTAAGGTCCTTTCCAGCCCTAACTATTCTATGATTCTGTGAAAGGAACTGGACCACTGATTTGGGTTTTTTTAGTGCCAAAATGGTAGCATGTGAATGCTTGGCACTGGAGTGAACCACTCTGGCCATATTCTTTAATTTTGAGCATATGGAGGGATTGTTTCCAGGTCTGGGAAGTGGACCCTGGTCAAGGGAGGTGTATCTGCTTTTCAGAATTTCCTTATCTTTATAAAAAGTAAGGTGTGGATAAATTTCAGAGAGTAAAGAATTTGTACTATTCCTCTTCATACCCTCAGGGGATACTCGCTTAAGTTGGGCTTGAAAGTTTTGAGTGTCCATTGTACCTACAGGATGGGAACAGGATACATTAATTTGAAAAGGCAATGCAACTTACTTAAAGTTAATATTATGAACAGCTCCAGTTATGCGCAAAATAGCAAAGAACTTGTATATGTGACACAGAAAGTTGTGTCAGAAGTTACTGAAGAGATGCCCAAGTGTAGCTGCAGCATTGGATATGAAGACTTTACTGGACACAATAGAAGATGCTGGCTTTTAGATACTTCTTTTTGATTTGGCATGCAGAACTGTAGGTATCATTTCAAATATTTATTAGCTGAATAACTCCCTTTTATCTTTGCCTCTTAGAGAAAATACTGTTTAACATGTCGAGCAAAGTCATGACTACCGAGTATTGTGCCCACCTAAGAGCACTGCACTTTCCAGTGAGTTCTTAGTACAGGTTGAACTGTCGCTATCTGCTGGCTAACATGCTGCCACTAACAGTTGTCATTCCTGTAGCAATAGAGTATTATAAATACATTCTTCAGGGCAGGTAGTGACGAGATTTAACATAGTCGTGTTGAGTTGCTTGGCTTTTGATTCTTCTCCATTTCTTTTTCTTCCTTTTCCAAACAGTATGGGAGTTGATTGTAAAGGTAAACAATCTGAAGTGACAGTAGAAACCTCATTACAAGTGTAATGAATTGACTGTTTTCATACAATAAATAACTTGCCTAGCGGTCTGTTGCACCAGGCTTTGCACTGGTTCTGCTCCACTTCATGTGGATGAGGTTGCTTGCTCTAGTTTGTAGCTATGTTAGTTAATCCCAGTGTCGTGTTATGAGGTTTCAGCTCTTCTAGTTTGAGATAAAAATCTGAGAATTTCTATGGAAATGTCAATTGTAATTTTTCTAAGAAACAGAACCTGTTCGTTTACTTTCAGCCTGCCGGGAGTTTTGATCTGGACATTATGCAAAATCCCTGAAAATGTTTCTTTCTTATGTAAGATGTTTCCATTTCATTGAAGTACTGCTCTGTTATCCTTAGCTGTAAAATCTCTAAGGGAAAGATAGAGCAATATGTGACACTGGGTTTAGAAAACTAGGTCACATCTAGAAGAATCAGTAGCTAGTTTTAAATCACTAATTGGTGCTCACCCATTTAATCTTTATCTGTTAGATTTTCCTTTGCTGGGTTATCGAAGTATTATTGGCTTTGTATTTTTATCTCTACAGTTATAGCACCTTACAGTTCACAGCCATTTTATCCCACAGATGGCTTTATGACCCAGAGCAGGATTAGGCCCTCAGCATGCCTTCAAGATAGGAGCAGAAGTTACAGCAGTGCACTGCTTCTGCTGCAGCACATTTTTTTCTCTTCCTAAGTCTCTGCAGTGTCTTGTTACTTACTGCTGTGAGGCTGTAAGGGTTATAGCAACCAGCAACAAAGAAAAGTGAAAGCAAAAGGAAACAAACAGAAAGCAGAGCACCCCATATTTTAAAACTGAAATCTTTAAAGGATCATTTGCAAAAGGATCATAATTTCCATTCTCTCAGTTTTTCCTTTAACTAAGGATGTCAACAGATACTGCTTTCAAACTCTAGAGCTAGGTTTTCCCTGAAAAAAATTCAAAGAACATACTTTCTCCTGATACAGAGAAAACTTACACCTATTGGAGGCACAGATTAAAAGATGAGACCATCTGTCTGCCCTCTATGGAAATACTGTCTTTCCCAGGATCATTTGTTAGGGCCACATTCCTGTAAGGAGTGTCTTTTGGTTTGGTGGTTTTTGCAGCTTCCATTGCTTACCTCTCTGTCTGGCTTGCTGGTGGGAACAAACTAAGAAATATAAGGTCACTGATCTAAGATACAGTTTACTTGCCCTAGTGGGACAAATTCTTCCATTCCTGGTATTCAGATGGTCCTGTCTGCATATATCAGTATCATGCATAATCAGTAGGTGCCTTCTGATAGATAGTCCCTTATCTATCAGAAAACTCATCAGTGTTAACAGGCATCTCCTTAATACCACTGACCAGTAACTTTGGATTTGGACACTAGCTAGAAAGATCAATTTCTGTTATCCTTCAATATATGCAGTTTCCAGTGATCTGCAACACAGTAACCCCTGGCTGTTTCAGTTTGTGCTATGAAATTTTGGGAACGTCCATTTGTTTTGGTTTCTGCCAAGTTTATTTGTTTCCTTGCTGTATGGATTTTTCCTTCCAAAGGTGGTTTGTCATATTTATGTCAGAGATTTAAGATGGTTTCTCTGACTTCCCTGAGTTTTAGAACCCATTTAAGTACATAGCTCATCTTGCTGCAGAGAAAACTGTCTTTTCCCTATTACCTCTTGGGTTAAGAACAGGTCTCCTTTGTTTTGGCTGGATAGCTCGTCTACTCTGACCTTGCTTAGAGGAGTCAGCCTTGAGGAAAGCTTTTTAAAAGCTTTTTATCTGTATGTATATGTGTGGAGGGAGAGAGACAAGGAGAAGGATGTGTGCGATATATAGCTGTAACTGGTGGCAGAGTGTAAGTCATTCTATATTAGCCAGTTCCTTATGATACCTTCTACACGGTGACTAGAGATGTCTGTCTTCCATCAACAACTTGAAATTCCTTTAGTATTTAACATTAAATTCCTCTATCCCCAAAAGATGCATAATCACTTCCAAAGTTTCAAGATCATTTCATAAGCCATTTAATAAATGCTGTTACACATTGGTAGGAAATTCCCAGTAGCTGACACTACTTGCATTTTAAGAGGGGTATAACTGAAGTAGTATTACTCTCCAATTATCACCAAATTATTCAACAGTGTTCCTTTCCCTTTGGTTTAAAACTTACTGTCTTCTTCAGACATACTTGAATAAGCGCCCATACCATTCCATGTCCTAAATGTGGATGATGTGCCACCGCATTTCCATTCTGAGTTTCACGTAGCTGGTGAAGAAAAATCATCAATTCCAGATCACCCATTCTACCAGTCTCTCCGTAAGCAGCTAGTTCCTACCTTCATAGCAGCTGGAAATTTTTTAGTCGCACCTCTATTAAACTCTTCAGGTGTGAGTGAAGACATCAAATTTGTGTCAGCAGGCTTCTGCATGTTGCTTATGAAAACAAGCATTGCAATGTTGTATCTAGAGCCCTGTTTAATGCACCTTATTTCTGTATAATTAGGTACTCTACCTGTAAGCAGTGCCCACCCGCTTACCCCCCTCACCCCCCACTGAAAAGGGACACAGGTCACAAGGTAGCTGTTGTTCCTCAATATTGCAGCATGTTTTCACTGGTGCAAGGTCTGGTCTACCATCAGTTAAGAATTAGCCATCAGGAATTGCTGGATCACAGAAGCACCATATTTATCTCCTGACCATCTCTCAGCCAGTCCATCCCTGAGGCAGCAGTAGCAAAAAGACCTCAGTGAAGACTGCTATGCTGGCAGTTCATTCAGTGAATATTCCCCAGGACAGAAATTCTTAAATTGAACAAATAAATAAAAAAAAAAAAAAAAGCCTTTTTGTGTCTCAGAGACAAATTTTGGACTATAAATTTGAGGCTGTAAATATTGGAAACAGTCTGTGTCATTGATTCTGTAACTTATTCACCTACGATTTCTTGGAAATAGCTATAAATACCTAACAATTTATGCAAGCTTATGTGCTTATTAAAGGAAACTGAACTGAAGCCTCTGACCTTGTTGATATGCTGTTTTTTATGAAATTTTTGGTATTATATAAGAAAGACCTAAGTTTCTGCATACACTTGGAAAATTGGAATACAAGCTTTTATTTTAAACTGGAAAGATGGCAGAAAAATTGAAATTGCATATTTTTCTAACCTTGACCTGTATCGATTACTGATGAAAAAATAAAATCCATTGATTGGTTACATGCAAAGATAGGTTAAAACAATCAGGAACGTGGAGCACTCATTTAAGTTCTTGAAATCTTTGTGCTTTAAATAAAATTTGAAAACTGTTGGAGTTATCTCCTTTGACTCCTATGGAAATCTGTAAGATCATAGAATCATAGAATCATAGAATAGTAAGGGTTGGAAAGGACCTCAAGATCATCGAGTTCCAACCCCCCTGCTATGGGCAGGGACACCTCCCACTAAACCATACCATCCAAGGCTATGTCCAACCCCACCTTGAACGCCGCCAGGGATGAAGCATCCACAACCTCCCTGGGCAACCCATTCCAGGGCCCCACCACCCTCACAATAAAGAATTTCTTCCTCATATCCAATCTAAACCTCCCCTGTTTAAGTTTAAACCCATTACCCCTTGTCCTCTCACCACAGTCCCTAATGAAGAGTCCCTCCCCAGCATCCCTATAAGCCGCCTTCAGGTACTGGAAGGCTGCTATGAGGTCTCCACGCAGCCTTCTCTTCTCCAGGCTGAACAGCCCCAATTTTCTCAGCCTATCTTCATACGGGAGGTGCTCCAATCCCCTGATCATCCTCGTGGCCCTCCTCTGCACGTGTTCTAACAGTTCCATGTCCTTTTTATGTTGAGGACACCAGAACTGCACACAATACTCCAAGTGAGGTCTCACGAGAGCTGTAATGCTCTTAGTATCCCAGAAATGGAGTTCTTGTGCTGCTGAAACCAGTGGCAGTTTTGCTGATGACCTATGAGAGGAATGCATAGATCACTGTTAATGTTTTGCAAACTGAGCAAGTGAAATTCAAATGCCGCCTCCAAATGTTTTTGTATCAGTTTTTAGACTAAGGGCCCAGTCTGAAGAGTGATATGTTAGAATGGTTTCAGATATTCCACCAGATACATCACTTCAAGTGTTTCCTGCTAACTTGATTCGTGGAGTGACGTGGTACTTCCATGATGGCATTTTCAAAATGAAATAACCAAAAAGGCAATTTAGTGGTGTTAGAGATTTCATACTCTAAGGCTGATAGTTAAGAAAATTACATGGCCCTCACAAAAGAATTATATCAGACCTCAAACAGATACTGAAAAATCCCTGTTTTATTACTGAGGCAACGCAGTAGTGATATTAAAAGTCTTCGCCTCCCTCACATCCAATATTAAAACAAACTTATGCATTCTTTAGCACTGACAGGATATTTATAAGACTTATACTGTTTTTTTTTTTTAAAAAGGCAGGACACATTCTTCTCTTTCTTCTAAATTAGACTACTTCCAAGGGGCAAAATCTTGAAATGGTGCTTCAGATTTATTCTTTCTTTTCTGAGTTAAAAGTGATGGAGGACCATGAAACTTTAAAGGAGGCAAAGTGAGTAAGTTGCAAAAGAGAGGAATGTGGGAAGGGTAAAGATGGCCCTTAGTGAAGAAAAATACATATTACTTGAAGTAGTGGAAGACTAAATGTATTTTGTTTTGCCAACTTGTAAATGTTTAGTACATTTTTGACCTGGAAACAGTTTAAAACTTTTGTTTGTGGAATATAGTAAGGCTTTCTAAACACCCCAGCAAAGTGAGCAAAGCTGTGTACACACGTATTATGCATTAGAAAAAGGACGACGAATAACTCAGCTGCCATCTCCCTCTGTCTGTAGTGGTGCCAGTTTGACACCCAAAAGTCTGAGTTTGACATCCCAGTCTGTACCAAACTCTACTTTATTCCAGGTCATTCAAATTTCATCAGCCAGAGAATCATTTGGTGCTTTGTGGTGTCATTCATTTGCTGCCACTTCCCACAGGGGAGCTATGGCATCTTACCTCACCAAAAAGGTTTGATTCTGAGACCATACAGATAACTGGGAGATTCCTTTCTCCTGCACATAGAATCATAGAATCATAGAACAGTTAGGGTTGGAAAGGACCTTAAGATCATCTAGTTCCAACCCCCCTGCCATGGGCAGGGAGACATCACACTAAACCATGCCATCCAAGGCTATGTCCAACCCCACCTTGAATGCCGCCAGGGGTGGAGCATTCACAACTTCCCTGGGCAACCCATTCCAGGGCCTCACCACCCTTACAGTAAAGAATTTCTTCCTCATATCCAATCTAAACTTCCCCTGTTTAAGTTTGAATCTGTTACCCGTTGTCCTCTCACTACAGTCCCTCATGAAGAGTCCCATGACATGTGCAAACCTGAACAGCATGCTCAAGTGTAAGTCCAGACACTAACATCAATGCCCTTGGAGAGGCAGTACTTTTCTCAAAAAAAAAATGACATCAGGAAATAAAAATGCAGCACATATATGTGTGTGAGAGAGGAAGATTAAAAAAAGATACAGGGAAATTATAAGTAAATTAACTCAATGGCTTACAGCAATTTGGAGTACTATAGATGTTTTCACGCTGCTGTTTTTTCTCATCTATACTTTTCAGAACAGTGATTTATATTCCGAAGTATTTTGTTTATCTACATGTAGCTTCATAAAGATCAGGTTTGATCTTGCTGAGTTTTGTTTTATGATTATTGTTCTTGCTGGTTTACATACAGATAAATGCAAAAAGAACTGCTTCAAATTATTTGTAGCAATTACGTTAAATCCCAGGTTTCTGTGCGTTATGTTATCTGTACTCTTGAGGATCATGATAAATACTTTTAATATACTTTAATGGGTTACTGTTACAAGGAATTTTGCAATGCCACAATAGAGGCAGCATTACAGTAAATTAAATTACAGTGCACACAATTAAATAGAATAATGAAAAAATCGGACTTGGAGCAACAGCTCTTTGGAGTCCTCTGAAATCCGATTTCACAGTAAACATAATAGAAGAAGATGATGAGTAATTAGATAGCTAAGCTAGATATTATTTTGTTTGTTACATCTCCATCAGGGATTAATTTTCTTTTATTCAGAGACATTTATTAGGCTCTGGATTATTTTTCTGATTGATTACTGTTGTAATATAGTATTCCTTTTTCATTTGTCTATCAAGCATCAATATAACTTTAGAGCTATAACTTCATTGTAGTACAGTTGTTATGCAATCTTCAGTAATTTGTGGCTTCTCAATAACAGCTGTAAGGAAATCCATACAGATTTAAATTGAGATTATAGCTATATATTACCAAAAAAACCCACCTTCCTTTCATCTTCACTGAAAAAGAGAAATATTAATTTTACATACTCTCTGGCAACAGCTCCTTTCCAGGAACTGCTAAAGCATGAGTGATCTGTTATCCCTGTAGAATACACCCCACTCCTAAGGACACCTATGGTTGTGCTTTAGGCTTTCAGGTTCTTTTCCCTTTTTTGAGCTAGTATGATATTTTACTTGTTTATAAAGCTGGGTATTCCAGTGTCCTAAATCAGATCTACTCCATTAATAATCCAAAAAGAAGGACTTTTTATTTTTACAGAATTTGGGGAGGAGGGGAAGAGGTAGTGGTGAGCAGTTAAAATATGCAGACAAAGCCTTACCCTGATCTGCATCTCCTGTCATCTTTTGCCTTTCATGCTATTGGAGAAGTTTGTTTGAAACCAAGTCTTTAGAAGTAACCCTAGCAGTTAAACTCAGACTCTGATCTCACAAACTGTGTTTAGAAGACATAGGAACGTGGTTGGGATTTTTTTAGTTTATGGATGTGCAAGGGCTTTGCTGAATTTAGGCCTTATATGCAAATCTGGCCATTCTATGCTTACAAATATTTGTGAAAGTCGTTGGCTGCATGTTGTGTGTTTGTTCTTTGGTGCTCCATCAGGTGAATGATTTAAGAGTTATCTATAAACTTCGAAGAATTCACTAAAGTCACTTTTAGAAGTGGGGAAAAAATAATAAACTGTTGTGTTTCTCTGTCCATCTACAAATCCCACTTTGTTTCCTGTTATATTAAAGAAATCTGTTACCAAAAATTTTTTCTCTGGCATGAGAGGGAAAGAAAAAGGATGTTTCCTCTGAATTATGTTGTTAATCCTTCTCCAGAGGTCCATTTTATGGGTTAGGGAGATGTAGGGAATGGCCAGCAAGCCTTACTTCCTTAATTAAAAACATAATTAACCATGCAGATAACTCTCAACTCTAGTGTAACACTGGTGTTATATTGAGTCTCTGGCTATCAAGAGACTTAATCCATAGGTGAATATGTAAGTCCAAAAAGAATGTTTCACATTTCTTTAAATTGATGTAGCAAATGTGGGCTCCTGAACAGTTTGAAAATAAATTATTAATTCTGTTTTGCTGTTTCAAGGCCAAACTGTTGGTGTCAACTGTTGCAAATACAATTAATATTTTAGTTTGTTCTTTCAAAGCTTTAGCTGCAATTGCTAAAACATACTCCGCAGAAATGAATCTCAGTCATCACATAATGAAACTTAGGAAACCTTTTCTTTGTTACCTAGTTTTAAGTAAGAGGCTCAATCCTGGTGCTAAAAAGTCCATAGAAATAAACTATGTGATATTGAACCTCTGAATAAAAAGAATTTTTTTTTTTTTTCCCCTTGATGATCCAGGTGCCAGAAAATTTGTAACAAGGATCATATGAGTCTCCATCTTTTACAGTTCCTGTTCTGGAAATAGCTAGGTTTAGTTTTGTCTGTTTTCTGCCATTTTCTCTTTCCTCTTTTTTATTATATAAGCACAGTAAAATAATGAATCTGCATTTTCTTTCATGTCCCATGCTGCAGGCAGCTGTCACAGGGAATAAAATAGTGACTCATACTGCTAACTAGGTTGTATATGGTCTTTGATTATTAATGTGGATGTATAATGCTTATTATGTACACCAGATATTTCTGGGGGGAGAAATTTCTCATCATGACATCCTTGTCTCTAAGTTGGAGAGACATCAATTTGATAGGTGGACCACTCGGTGGATAAAGAGCTGGCTGGATGGCCGCACGCAAAGAGTAGTGCTCAGTGGCTCAATGTCCAGCTGGAGACCAGTAACGAGTGGTGTCCCTCAGGGATCGATGTTGGTACCAGTCTTGTTCAACATCTTTGTGGGTGGCATGGACAGTGGGATTGAGTGCGCCCTCAGCAAGTTTGCCGATGACACCAAGCTGTGTGGTTCGGTTGATACATTGGAGGGAAGGAATGCCATCCAGAGGGACCTTGACACGCTTGTGAGGTGGGCTGATGCCAACCTGATGAAGTTTAACCATGCCAAGTGCAAGGTCTTACACCTGGGTTGGAGCAATGCCAGGCTCAGCTACAGGTTGGGCAGGGAAGAGATTCAGAGCAGCCCTGTGGAGGACTTGGGGGTGTTGGTCGATGAGAAAATGAACATGAGCCGGCTTCAGTGTGCGCTTGCAGCCCAGAAAGCCAACCGTATGCTGGGCTGCATCAAAAGGAGCATGACCAGCAGGTTGATGGAGGTGCTCCTGCCCCTCTACTCTGCTCTTGTGAGACCTCACTTGGAGTATTGTGTGCAGTTCTGGTGTCCTCAACATCAAAAGGACATGGAAGTGTTGGAGTAAGTGCAGAGGAGGGCCACAAGGATGATCAGGGGACTGGAGCACCTCCCATATGAAGATAGGCTGAGAAAGTTGGGTCTGTTCAGCCTGGAGAAGAGAAGGCTGCGTGGAGACCTCTTAGCAGCCTTCCAGTACCTGAAGGGGGCCTATAGGGATGCTGGGGAGGGACTCTTCATTAGGGACTGTGGTGAGAGGACAAGGGGTAATGGGTTCAAACTTAAACAGGGGAAGTTTAGATTGGATCTGAGGAAGAAATTCTTTACTGTAAGGGTGGTGAGGCACTGGAATGGATTTCCCAGGGAAGTTGTGAATGCTCCATCTGTATTGGTGTTCAAGGCCAGGTTGGACATAGCCTTGGGTGGCATGGTTTAGTGTGAGGTGTCCCTGCCCATGGCAGGGGGGTTGGAACTAGATGATCTTAAGGTCCTTTCCAACCCTAACTATTCTATGATTCTGTGATCATGAGTTTTGCCCTATTCCAGTTTTGAGTGGTCAGCTTGTCCTGTGGCTGCTGCCTAGCCCTACCACACAGATGGGTAAGTTCTCACTTGGAAACTCCTTGTTCTGGACATCACATTATGTACATGGGGAGAGAGATTCCTCCAAGAGCTCTCTAATGCAAGTTACTGTGTAGGCCCTCTGAATAGCGGATGTCAGCCACCTCCATCAGACAGCTATTCTCTCTTTGGACGTCTACGTCTTCTGGATACATGGGTTGCATCTCACTGTCTTCACTGACCTGCATAACTAACTTTGGCTCCACATCTGATTCCTGGGGAGCTAGAAGTACTTCAGATGAATACTGGCTGTTCCTGATTCCACAGTCACTGAGGGAGTGAGACTATTCAAATTCCTATTTCACTTTGAGAAAGCCAATTGTGCTTCAGGTTCTAGAAACAAGAGAGGCAACTGTTACAGCAAAACTCTTCTCCTGAGAATCCACTTTTTTCAGGTTTTTAGGGAAGAACTATTCATTCATCTTTTATGTTTTCTTGTTGGATGGGAATTTTGTTAATTTCATCCACCTGCATGTATTTTTTTACGTATTTGTTGCATTCCTACAGCTTGAGAACATAGGACTCCTCCTGTGCTACTTTATAGTTAAATACACAGTCCAGAATCTTTTCTTATGAATACAAAACTAGCTACCCTAAATGCCAGCCTAGCTGACAACTTGAATTGTTCTGTGAGTTTTAGTGAAAATGCGGAGAGATCTGTAGATCTCTCCATATTGGAGGGGCAGGTTGGGGCACTCCACTCATAACTCATATGCATAGTACACTCTGAAGGTACATGAAATCTCCTTCAAGTTGCACATTATCTATAGGGAAAGTAAAAATTGAAATTAAAAAAAAATAAAATTAAAGTAAAACACATGTTCCTATCCTATTTCTAATTTTGTTTGGTAATGGAACTGAAAACATTGGTGCCATTGGAAGAATACCCACAAAATTGCCTAACATATCACACATATTGTGATGAATCTGTGGTGCCCCAAATACCATTTGTACGCAGTTGCTGGTAATGCTTTTAACTTTATGGTGGTAGGCCATATTCAGTGGATTAACACTTGTAATAATACTGTTGGCTTCTTATTTTGAAGTAGTTAGGTGAAACACTAGTGTTGTATATTCTGCATGAAATGTAAAATAATGTGAGAATGAACTCAGCAATTATGGTATTTTTAAATGAGGCTCACATAGGGTAACTGCTTGGCCTACCAAATATACGTAGTATATTATTATCGATAGATGCATATTCAGGTAGAATAATTCTAATGCAAATTCATTATTAAATGAAAATTATTACATTAATTGCATTAAAATATATCAGTATTAAGAATTGCTAGAATAGTTTGTAAATAAAGTTCTGAAAGTTCACAAAGTATAGTGAATGAGATGTCTTTCAACGTGAGAATCATATGGAATTTTGGCCTAATACATATAAATAAATGTACTTCAAATATGCCTGGCAACTTATTCATGAAGGGGACTAGGACCATAAATAGAATCATAGAATCATAGGATAGTTAGGGTTGGAAAGGACCTTAAGATCATCGAGTTCCAACCCCCCTGCCATGGGCAGGGACACCTCCCACAGATCAAAGATTTTTTACTTGTATAGCTTAAGAATGCAACAGTAAACCCTTTCATATAAACTTAGTTATGTTTTTTCATGTGGGTTTCAGTGAGAAAGGACTTATGACAGACCATGTTAGCTTTTGTATGGACTTTTGTATCCAAACTGGTCTTCTCCACATCTCAACTATAAAATTTGCTTGTATTATATAGCAATGAAGGCAAATTTTCATGTTTTGTTTTATGGTATTTGTAGAATATAATGCAACGCTGGATCTACAAGTTGTCATATTATACTGAATATTAATTCATCCAGTGTTATTTCCTGGCTCTGGAAACAGTATTCAGTGTTTTATAAAATTATGAGTGAAGAAATAGGGGCAAATAATATTCCTAGATAATTGAAAAAGCTAATATGATTGAGGAGACAATTCCTTTCTATCACACATAAGTTATCACCTTATACCATGAAATACAGCATCAAATGACCCTTCATAATACATTAGCTAGCATAGAAGCATATGTTATGCTTTTACATTCAGCATGCCTAATTAAATTCTGCTAAGCTATTTGTGCAGATTTCTTGTTGCATTTTATGAAGAAATGTCATTAGAAAAAAAATACATTTTGTGTCTCTTGAATAGATTGTATGTGTGGGACTGAAACTATGGTGAGAATATTGCAAGCAAATATAGAAAAGATTCCTGACACCAGAAATAAAGTCTAAGAAATAATATATTTAGGTAAGAGTTGCAACAAAGCTCTTACAGGTGATACCAGTCTAACAGGTTTCCGTATTTTGAGTTTGATTTATTTCTTTCATTTGCTGTAAGTTAAAGAAAAGGGCTTGTAGACTCCAAGGAAGTGTCATTGCTTTAAGACTCAAATATTATGGGGCATGAAAAACTGGGACTTCTTCAATGCACCATGATATATCTGTGATAGTTTGTTCCTTTATTTCTGTAAATGATTCATGGTGTATGTTCTCATTTTAATACTAAATACAGAAAAGTCATTCATTATATACGGAAAAGGCCACAGTTGAGTATCATTAAGAAGATACGTGTGTTTCTGGACTGATAGGAGTGTATCTGAGTGATTTGAAATGTTAGAAATGATACTGTCATCTTTTGGCATGTCAGGGTACAAAAATAAAAATGCTGAGAGTACACATAAAATGCTACTTCTATGTTGTTTATTCTTTTCTAGTTTCTTTAGATGGCTTTTTGTGTCTGGATCACTGTAGCCTGTTGGATCTTTGAGCTGCCTTTAGTTATTTACATGTTTGTTTTTTTTTAACGTTGGATTTCATTTCTCTCCTATTTGTTACTTTGTTCTGAGTTCAAGGAGATCACATCATTAAATCTGAACAATTTCCAACTCTTTAGATGTTTATTCTTTCTGTACCTGCATAACCGCTGGTGTGCACCTGACATTGAGACACTAAATTTTGTAAGAGTCCAAGGACATGCTTGTCTTCGAAGTTTGAGGAAGCTCAGGCAGAAAAGCAAGGGCACCTTCACTGTGTTCCATGCATTGCTATTGACATCACCACAGGTGAATTCTTGCATTGTTCCATCCTCCAGGAGAGGCTGTGAGCCTAGATTGGCCATAGCCTAGGGGGCATCACTCTTCACATATAGCCAGCTATGGTCCATGCCTGAAGTTGGGTGGTATGAATACAATGTACACAACATGAATTTTTTTTTAAGGAGCTGAAGCTGCTTCTTCGGCTTGGTAATGGTTTTATGATATTCAGTGCGAGGGTGGTGAGGCACTGGAACAGGTTGTCCAGTGAAGCTGTGGATGCTCCATCTCTGGAAGTGTTCAAGGCCAGGTTGGACTGGGCTTTGAGCAACCTGGTCTAGTGGAAGTTGTCCCTGCCAATGGCAGGGGGGTGGAACTATATGATCTTTAAGGTCCCTTTAAGGTCCAAACTATTCTGTAATTGTGTGATTCTATGATATAAATGCACACTTAATTTGAGCAGGTGTAAAGATATCTGGATTTGCAACATCCAGCCTGAATATTTATGTCTATCCTAAAGGATAGTAAGAGCATACATTTTTCACCATCTTAAGCTTCAAAGAGTTCACAGGTAAAAGCTAGAGCTTGAGTTTGGATTCAAACCCGTATTTAGATAAAGTCTAGGTATGGTCAGGTAGCTTTTTCAGTGCCTTTGGACAGAGTTGAGTAGAAGAAATTCTCAAACATGACTTATTTGTATTCTACTGTTACTGCTCAAATAGATACCAATGTGAGAAATCTCTCTTGTTCCATATTTTGTGTCTGAAAAATCTAGTAGCGTAGTTTCCAGATTTGTGCACAATTCGCACATAATTAGATTAGTATGATATGCCAAATATTTTCCCACTACTTTGTCCTGTTACATAGTTCTTAGTGTATTCAGATGCATACTGAAATGTCATTAAGAGGTTTGGGTGGTATGAATTTTTGACAAGCTATAGTGTCATCACTGGCGAAAACTTCTTTACTGAGCCTGAGAATATGTTGGGTTTGTACCCAGATTTTTTCTTACCTTAGTCGGGCATTAAGATGAAAGTTACCAAGATGAGTATGAATAATAGTTCCGAAATACTAGACTGCTGTGTATAGTTTTTTAAATTTTCATCTAGAAGTAAAAATTAGGCTACTTGGCTGCTATCGATTGTTTGTGTGTAAGAGAACATAATAAATCTCACATTGTGGTTATAATGTAATTGTCTCTTAATAGCTGGTTATATTTTGTTTTCACTTTCACTGTCTTGCACAATGAAATTATTGTCTCTCCATTCTTGATTTCTTCAGTAGCCTTTATTTTCCTGTAGTTCCAAAATCTTACTAATATTATTTCAAAAGGGTTTGGGGCATTCTTTAGGCATTTCATAAATGTCAGGTGAGCAGTCTTTAAATACCGCATTTCAATTTAGTTTTGACACAGATAAGAAAGACCTATCAAGCAGCTTTTGTGAAAATGGCACAAATATTTTGTGCAACGTAATATAAAGAGAATGCAGAAATACAAAGAAAAGTGACATTTTTGTAGAGGATATGGGAATTGCAGTGTGGCGTAAAATATTCTGAAGAACAGCATATAATTATCTTTTGAATTTGTATGTTAACTCTGATTCCAAAAGTGTTCCTGAAAATGGAAAACAATCAGCTTCTTAATAACATCATCCATCAAAGATAAACTTTTACAGGAAGAAGCATCATCATCAACATATTTAGCCACAGTAAAAAGAAATGAGTTAATTAATATGGATACAGTGTTATCTCTGACATGGTACAACACAGAGCATAGATTAAAAAAAAAAAAAACAAACCAAAAAATAGCAAATGTCTTCCTATTTATTGAAGCTAGCAAATGCATTTGGATTCCATCCAAGGGAAAGAAAAATACTGTCTACTAGAGATTGACTAGTGTGCAATTTGGGAAAAAATAAACATCCTTCTACCTGCCAAGACCATGTGTTGTGAGTAAGCCCAGCCATCAACTAAGTACCATGCAGCTGCTCACTCACCCCCTGCCTCCTCCAGCTCCCATCCTGACCCAAGCAGTGATCGCTACGTCCTTGGTAACTCCCCCCAGTTTGTTTACTGGGCATGACATGCTGTGGTATGGAATACCCCTTTGGCTAGTTTGAGTCAGGTGTTCCGTCTCTGCGTTCTCCCAGTTTCTTGTGTCCCTCCTCACCGGCAGAGCATGGGAGACTGAGAAGTCCTTGATCAGGGTAAGCACTGCTGAGCAACAGCTATAAAAAAACTTTGGTGTGTTATCAGCACTGTTCTCAGACTAAAGCCAAAACACAGCACTGCACCAGCTACTGGGAAGAAAGTTAACTCTATCCCAGCCAAAACCAGTACACGATGCAAGCCTTGGTCGTGTTTTTTTATGTCAGGTTCCTGCCCTACTTTCACCCGTCCATCTTCTGCACTGCCACTGACCAACCAAAACTTTGGCCATCTCATCTAAATCCATGTTGTGGGTGAATACAGCTCCTCATTGAGATGCATAAATGTAGGTGGCTACATGGAAAGGAAGTGGTTAAACTTACGTTGGAATTGGTGGAAATTTAATGACAGGGGTACAATGATCTCTTCATCTGCCTAAATTCAGCTGTCTTACTTAAGGCATGCTGAATGGCTCTGTGGACAATTTTGAGTACTGATTTGCTTTAATATCAGTGTCCCGTGCCATTTTAAGTGCCCTAGGGTATCTCACCGACCCTGTACTGAGAACTTGGACCTTAGCAAACGCTTGCCTCCTACCCTTCATGTTTGTGAAACTTCACATATCCACTGGTGTGACCTGGCATGCTCTGTGTAACATGTCTCATGCTGCCTGGATAATTGCATTTTGTGTGTAAAATGGCTTTTAGCATATGTCTATAGCTGTGGACCAAGTATTTTTGTTTTAAATTGAGGGTGTTAATGTTATTCCTGTGACTACTCCTGGTTCCTTAAATTCTGAATTTCTTTTAGCTAGGTTTTATTTTTGCGTGGTTGCTCTTCTGGGCATAACTTTGTTCCATATAATGTTCTGACTCAGAAGAAGTTTAGCTGGAGTTTAGTGTGGAGTTCCTAAATCCTTATTGTACCTCTGATACCTGCTGTGAGTGCCACTTTCATCACCTGTATATGTTTAAACAGAATTGCTCTTATATTTGATTCTGCAGTTTCTTAGTGTTTCCAGTCCCCAGTTTTGCTGCTAGGCTGAACTTCTGAGTCTCTTAAACATTTTGCCAACTATTCAGTAGTATTCATTTCAGGCCACCAGCATTGCTACTGTGTACACAACAGTTGTCTCACTTGCTGTGTCCTTTTTTGTGCTTGAAAGCTATTTTCTCTTCTCTAATTGCTGGGCTTTGTCAGCCTGGGGCTTTGAAGAGCAGGCAAGGTGCCAAGTTCTCACAGGCTGTCAGTCTTGATTTCCAGAGTAAGCTCCATAAAGAGGGTGCTGTGGATAACACTGCCAGTGTTAGGAAGCACAGCTCAGTGTTCTTTCACATGCGCACAGCATTCACATTAGCAAAACCCAGCATCAGTAAATGTGGTGTCAATTAAAGCAGACACAGTGGTCAGTGGGGATTGGCAGCAGCCACTGCATCATTCTTCTGCCATCTCTCCTTTCCCTGGCCTGAGGGGGCTGTCTTCCAAAGCATGTGTGAGACGAGATGGCTCCACATAGTTCACAGAGTTTGTACTTTCATTGAGGAAGTAGCCTGGAGAAGAGAAGGCTGCGTGGAGACCTCATAGCAGCCTTCCGGTATCTCATGGGGGCCTATAGGGATGCTGGGGATGGACTCTTCATTAGGGACTGTAGTGATAGGACAAGGGGTAGCGGGTTCAAACTTAAAGAGGGGAAGTTTAGATTGGATACAAGGAAGAAATTCTTTACTGTGAGGGTGGTGAGGCACTGGAATGGGTTGCCCAGGGAGGTTGTGAATGCTCCATTGCTGGCGGTGTTCAAGGCTGGGTTGGACAGATCCTTGGGTGGCATGGTTTAGTGGGAGGTGTCCCTGCCCATGGCAGGAGGGTTGGAACTAGGTGGTCTTAAGGTCCTTTCCAACCCTAACTATTCTATGATTCTGTGATGTATATAAAATTGCCTTTTAAAGTATAATATTCCACATGGGAGTCCAGATTTTCCTCCAAGGATTAGGTGCTTCAGAAAAGAGGTACAGTGGCACTAGAGAGCTTGGTGAGGAATGGGTAGACAGTCTGACAGTTGCTTTCAGCCTCCCAGCTGGTCTGCAGTGCCATAAAAATCACACTGGGAAATTACAGAATTCCTGGAAAGATGAAGTGGCAGACGATGGCTTGAAGTCACATAATTCAGTAGATAGGAGGCAGCATTTCACAAATCTGAAATATACAAACAAAACTTCAAAGCCCTGTCAGAAGTGTTGGCTTCAGACAGTGGCTGTCCCACTGGTGAACTGTTCCATATTTTGAGTCTCAGTTTCTAGATAGACATAAAGCACACACTGGTTGCTGACCACACACACTCATTCTAGAAACTTCTAAGCTGTTATAAAATGCTTTATTAATTTATATTTTTGCTTTAATGGAGTATCAGGAAAGAGCTGTCAAGGAATATCCAGCAGTACTGTAGTCAGGAAAATCTTCATGATGCTTGCTTGGGAGCGCAGCTGATAAACCATTCTCATGAATTAAACATTTTTCTGCTTGTTTTAGTTTTGAACAATTCTTCTCCTCAGGCATGCATCAGATATTATGTGATCTTTCCAGCCTGGGTGAAATGGATAAAATCATTCTGTTTTTCCAGTTCGAGTATTCATCTGAGTAATCATCCTTACTGATCTTTACCATTCCCTCTGAACAAGAGGTGGGGAAAGAGATTTTCAAGGTCTGTTGTTGTATACTGAGATGTATTTCTGTCTGAGGAAAAGCTTTGTGCTGTGGTAGTCAGTATTTATATTGGAAGTGGTTTGCAACCATGGTGTAAGGCTGTGGGAGAGGTTCAGGTATGGTTTCCTGATCCTCCTTTTCTGGCAGTTTGAAACATGTTGTAATAAAGGGATAACTTCAGAGAAAGCTCATCACAAACCTGAGCATGCTTATGTCAGAAGATCCTGTTCCTTGTTTTCTCTGTAGACATCAATTTTCTTATAATGTGTATCTTCCGGGTGGAGTTCAGCTCCATCATCTGCTTCCATCTACAGGTGTCCAACAGGATTATTGACTTGTCCATTTGTCCTGGGTTCTGCAGCAGCAGTCATTTTTTCTCCTTCTTGGTAGCTGGTGCAGTGCTGTGTTTTTGATTTTGGGCCTGGGAACAGCGCTGATAACACCAGTGTTTTCAGTTACTGCTTGGTAATGTTTAGTCTGACCAAGGACTTTCTGAGTCTCATGCTCTGACATGGAGGAGGGGAAGCTGGGAGGAAGCAGAAATGGAACACCTGACCCAAACTGACCAAACAGGTATTCCATGCCACAGCACATCATGCCCAGGATGGAAAAATGGAGGGGAGAGACCCGGAAGGGTGGGGGTGCACTGCTTGGTCAGGCTGGGGATTGGTGGTGAGCGGTTGTATTCTTTTGCTTGTATTTTCTCTTGTCACTATTATTATTGGTGGTGGCAGCAGTGATTTGTGTTATACCTTAGTTACTTAACTCTTCTTATCTCAACCTGCGGCAGTTGCATTGTTTCGATTCTCCTTCCCATCCCTCCAGGGGTGGGGGGAAGAAAGAGGGGGAAGTGAGTGAGTGGGCTGCGTGATTTGCAGCTTAAACCACGACACCATTGCAACACTGAGCCTGTTTTATTATTTGCCTTGCATTTTCTATAATGTTGTGCAGTAGATCTTCAAGTAAATATTGGATTCATTAAGAAGAAAATGAAAGTGTGGGGCATGAAAAATAGGGTTCATGAGCCTAGAAATGAGTATGACAACAGTGCTTGCTTGGTGTAAAAGGAGGGGTTTATCTTTTAAAAGCAACAAATTAGAACATAACTTAAAAATGAAGTGAGAAGAATTAATGACCACGGACCTTATTCACTTAGTTTCCAGAATCATAGAATCAGAGAATAGTTAGGGTTGGAAAGGACCTTAAGATCATTGAGTTCCAACCCCCCTGCCATGGGCAGGGACACCTCCCACTAAACCATGTCACCCAAGGCTATGTCCAGCCCCACCTTGAACACAGCCAGCGATGGAGCATTCACAGCTTCCCTGGGCAACCCATTCCAGTGCCTCACCACCCGAACAGTAAAGAACTTCTTCCTCAGATCCAATCTAAACTTCCCCTGTTTAAGTTTGAACCCATTGCCCCTTCTCCTCTCACTACAGTCCCTTATGAAGTGTCCCTCCCCAGCATCCCTATGGGTCCCCTTCAGGTATTGGAAGGCTGCTATGAGGTCTCCTCGCAGCCTTCTCTTCTCCAGGCTGAACAGCCCCAACTTTCTCATCCTATCTTCATATGGGAGGTGCTCCAGTCCTCTGATCATCCTTGTGGCCCTCCTCTGGACTTATTCCAACACTTCCATGTCCTTTTTATGTTGAGGACACCAGAACTGCACACAATCCTCCAAGTGAGGTCTCACAAGAGCAGAGTAGAGGGGCAGGATCACCTCCTTCGACCTGCTGGTCACGCTCCTTTTGATGCATTGATAGCACTCCAGAAGCGTCAAGGGCAACTCAAGAGTTTTGATGCCTTCCTGAGAGCATGCGGATTTGCTGACGTGGGATACAAGGCAGCATGCTGGGGAAGGGTAGATTTATTTATTTAAACATTGCTGTGGTTTAACCTCAGCTGGCAACTAAGCACCACGCAGCTGTTCACTTTACTCCCCCACCAGTGTAATGGGAGATAACAGGAAGAGTAAAAGTGAGAAAACTCCTGAGTTAAGGGCAATTTAATACATAAAGCAAAAGCCACGCACACAAGCAAAGCAAAACAAAGAATCCGTTCATTGCTTCCCACGGGCAGGCAGGTATTCAGCCGCCTCCAGGAAAGTAGGGCTCCATCACGTGTAACCGTTTCTTGGGAAGACATGCTCAGCATATGATGGTATATGGCACATCCATTTGGTCACTTGGGGTCAGCTGTCCCAGCTATGTACCCTCACTTCATGTGCACCCCCAGCCTACTTGCTGGTGGGGTGGGATGAGGACCAGAAAAGGCCTTGACTCTGTGTAAGCTGTGTTCTGTAATAACAAAAACATCCCAGTATTTTCAACACTGTTTCCAGCACAAATCTAAATCATGGTACCAGCTACTGTGAAGAAAATTAACTCTATCCCAGCCAAACCCAGCAAAAACAGTGAACCAAGGGAGCAGGCATAGGATGAGTTAATCAGTCTTCTTTATTCATCCGTTTTCTAGTAGCTTCTTTAGTATTTGAGTGATCAAGTTTTCCTAGAAAATATTAGAATCACATCCAGAAATACTCTTAGTAGTCTACTTTTCCTAATTCTATGTGCCTAAAGTGCTCACGCACTCAGGGAAGTGAAATAACGTTGTGGTCAATAAATATTAGGGAAGTTCAGCTCACTGGCTAATCTCATGTAAAAGGCATTGGCATCGGAAGTGTGCTGCTAGGTACTTTGGGAGGAAAAAGCAAAGGTCAAAATTCAGTAAATTAAATACTCACTGCAGATTATTTACACAGCTCTACTTCATGCCTATAAATTAGAGACCTTTCAAACCAAAATCTGTGCCATTGCTGCTGTGTTAACATATTTGTGTGCACAACTTAATATGAGAAATAAGGTCCATTTTTTCAATTATTATTTTACTTCAGAAAAGACTAATAATATTTTCTTTAGAGTGCTCCTAGAAAACTGAAAGTTGTTAATGCCTTGTTGTGTCTAAAGGAGGCTTTTCCTTTGTCCTGCCTTGTCTCAGTGAACCCTGGAACGTAGTATTTGTGTTAAAAATTGGTGTATGTGAGATTTTATTAATTATTGCTTGTGCACATTGGTATGTTGTTCCTCTTTCCTTGCACTTCTATAGATCAAGTAACGTTCAGGCCATTTAGGAAACCACTTAGGAAATGTTAGCCACTTAAGCAGAGGTTTGTTATCCTTTAAGTGTTTAAATTGCCCTGACCTTCTTGGTAGTTAGCATATCAGACTTTCCAGAGTTCTTAGAATGTAACTGGGTTTGCCTGTAAGAAAAAGAGGAATATTAATTTCAAAACCTTTCCGGTATGGATCCATTCACTTCCCAAAAGGAAGAATAACTTCTCAACAAAAATTTAATTGCTTTTATCCTCTGGAAAATAGTATAATGAAATGAGGTCTCAAGTGGCAGAGCCCTGAGTCCATAAGCCCGCCCAGCATACTGTCATATGGATACTTCCCTGTTTGTGTTTCTATGCAGTCCAGTTTTGCCAGTGTAGTATTGTATCCAACTTAGACTAGATTTCAGACCTACACCAGCCAACTCGGCACTTGACCAGCTTGTCCCATGAAGTGTTAGCAATTCATCTTGTCATCATCTTGGAGATCGTTGGTCCAAGGAACTTATTTCCATGGTACACTTACTCTCTGGGATCTGAGGTAAGAAGAAAAAAAGAGAGGAGAGGAGTTGGACTGGGGCTGCTACCTTTCACATCCATTTCATAGGGAAGATTTTGAGGTATCCAGCCCTGTGGGGCGCAGCCGCTGTGCGAAGTCCGTGGACTTCCCTCAGTGGCACTTCCTTTCATGGCCCCAAAGCACAATTCTGTTACATTCAGATGGGAATAATGGAGGATGAAGGGCAGAAATGGTCTATGGGGTGTTTTTAAAGTCTATGGATGATTGATTCTGTGGCGGATAATACTGTGGTCAGACTGATGCTTATTTTCCTAATCGCCCTTTCCAGGTTTTTTTCCCCAAAGGACTTCATGGCTTAATGCAGGAGTAAAGATAACACACAGGGTTGTTTGAGTGGGCAATTGTCCATCCCCTGCAGATGCAGGCTGTTTCAGGCTGCTGCTTCTTCATTCTCAGAGCAGGCAGTGCCTTTGCTGCCAGACCTCCCACTGGAGCTGGCGAGCTCTGTGGGCTTTGCTGGTGTCTGTGCCTGCCCCTGAGCAAAACTCAGCTCCCTTTGGCTCAGAAGGTATGAGTCCAAGAAGAAACTAGAACTGAATGCATGACTAATTGGTACAGGATCAATAACTGGCCTATTTAGGATTACTCTGTTGCATTAAATTTCAGTGCAGAGGTTTGACTGCATTCAGCAGTTCTGCAAACTGGGTTTACTTTATGACAAGCTGTCAATGATAACCTTTTCTCGTAATAACATCTGGAAAAAAAGTGTCCCTTAGCCAGGCCATACCCAGTACTGCCCAGGTTCTGGTACAGGGAAGCCTGCATGGTTTTATTACCAAATGCACATTTTCTTAAGCGAGCTCCACATACTTTTGCTATGAAAATATTTTGTAGGAAGTGCTTTTTAAAAGATAACACTCTCAGTTATTACTCTTTACTTTGTATTTGTGTAGCTGTCTGCTGTTAGCTACTCTTCCTACTGTTTTTCACCCCACAGACAGTTCTCAGACCATCCCCAACCAAACCCAAAAGCCTGCCTGAAATGGAGATCAGTCTGTACTGGAGGCAGTCTCATCTAGAAGAGTGCTTTGATTCATTTTCCATTGTTTAAAGATTAAATGTGTAAGCATTATGTGCAGGCTTTTAAGGAGTACCTGTGTTTTATTTCTCCATGTACAAGCAGAATATTTTCCTGTTACCTTTCAACAAAAAACAGACTGTGCAACAGCAATTTTCTTTCCCCTAAGGATGGTAGCCTGTCATCTCTATTAATCTTCTACACATTATCGTCACCTGCATGCGTTGTTCCAGTGTGATAAATTTTTACACCAAATTAAAAAAAAACGGTGATATTTGAGAGAAGGTAATCCCATGGACAGAAGGCTGTGAGCAGAAAGATGGAAGTGGACAAGGTTAAATTTGTGCCAAGCAGTGAGTTCTGTGGCCTGTTTTTTTTTTATTCTCTATTTTGGTTACTGTGTGATTTCTGAATCTCAGTAACAAAATAGCTAGGAACCTTTCCCTGTTTTTTTTCTTCTTGTTGGAGGTTATTTGGTATACTTTATAAAATGCAAGTCATCCTATGCCCTTCAAAGGGATGCTTGTCTCTTTAAAGTTGTACATAATCATCGGAGTCCACATTAATGAGGCCATTTGTACCGCAGTGCCCAATGCATTTAGTCCAGATGAGAGCTCTGAGCATCATCAGAATAGAAAAGGATCAATAGTGAGTGTTCCCATCCATGTTGCTATTTTTCTTTCATTTTCTTTTTTTTTTTTTTTCTTAATTACTTTCAGAAGAGAAAGCTCTTGATCGTTCTTGTTGCTCAGGTTGTACTGTTGGCTTATGCTGGAGGTATGCAATGATGCATACCGATGTGCTTTATTGTACATTGTAGCAGTGTGTGCACAGTGCTGAGATCCTATTTGTTCAAGACATTTTGTGAGATGCTGACTTGCCACCATTTAAACAATGTTAATGTGGGTTGTGAAGTAAATTGTCTTTGCATTTATATTAGTACTGCCTCTAACTGAAAGCAGTGTTAATTTTCAAAATTAAGAGGAGGTATTAATACTTCTTTTCCTGCTAAGTTGTTTACTATTAAATGTAATTAATAGCTGCATTACGTATTCTAGTTCAAAGTATTCTGCTGGGTTGTTTCTTTTTTCCCCTGGTCTTCTGTCTGTCATTATCAAAAACGTGGCTTGGTTAGGATGATTTTTTGCTGAGGTTTCAGTTATAGCACCCAACTGATTTGTTTTTCATTGCTGAAATTGAGCTCGATACCTGTATTCCAAGGTAGTGCACAGATTTTTCTTAAGTGTCATTGTCTATAAAACCTCAGCGTTTTATTGGATATTTTGCAGTTTACTGGTTTACTAGCAAGTTACAGAATTACTGCCTCTGTGCTCCAAGTTGAAAGGACCCTTTATTAAAAGCAGTGAAATCTAAGTTGCTAATTACATCTCCTTGCTTTACTGCCAACTTAAAAATTTTGTATCAAATTGTTCCTTTCAGTTGATTACTGTTTTTTGTACCAGTTCCTGCTAGTGTTACAGAAACATCTAGAGAGAACAGCCGAGTATTCCTAAAGAAGAAAATATTAAAATGTGAGGTGCAAAGAAAATGTTTAACTTTGGTGTTAATTAAATACTTAAAATTTTCTTTGTAAATATGTGGACACAAAATTACCTTCTGTGCCACTCATTTTCCTTCCACGCCATTTAGTGTTACCCTTTTGGGATAGAAAGCTGCTGAAAACCAGTGAGAAAACAATATTAGCAAACTCATCAGCTCATATATTCTTGGTCAGGAGAGAGTTATCCTAGCCCTGGAGCAGGTGGCTTAGCTGGGTCCCCTTAGGTGAGAGCGAGTCTTCCCCCGGGGTGATGCTCAGCTGAATCAAAACCAGAGGTATCGTAGTTTGCTGTGCTGGAGGGTAGCATCGAAGTATTTCCTTCCTGGGATGGAAAATAGGGAAGGAAATTGGCTCTCAAGTAGTCTGTAAGACAGAGTATTTGTTAGGGCTCTTCCTATTACTGAAGCAGCTTATGGTGCATGCTGTGTTCAGGTTGACTAAATCCATCATCCCTTGCTAAATGACTAGTACAGGACCACAAAAGGAGTTCATGTCACAGCTGAGCTTAGAGTACATGTGCTCTTAGGTCTTTATCCTACACTCCAGGTCTGGAAAAAGCGGGATTTCTGAAAAAAAAAAAAAAAAAAAAAAAAAACCAACAAAACCCAACCATAAAAGAAATAAACTACAATAATAGAACAACCTTATGAAACTTCATTAGCACATTCACCTCTGTAATAAATAAAGTGAAATGAAGTTAATCAAGCAAAAAAGGACTTTTTTTTTTTTTCATAAAGTTTATTAGAAAACATAAGGAAATGAGGAAAATAGAATACATTCATATGGCTGAGGTTCTTAATGACTTCTTTGCCTCAGTCTTCACAGGAAAATGCTCTGACCACACCACCCAAGTCTTGGAAGGCAGATGCAGGGACAGTGAGAATGAAGACCCTGGGCCCACTGTGGGGGAGGATCTGGTTTGAGACCATCTTAGGAACCTGAATGTATACAAGTCCATGGGACCTGATGAAATCCATCCACGGGTCCTGAAGGAGCTGGCAAATGAAGTTGCTAAGACACTGTCCATCATCTTTGAAAAATCATGGCAGTCAGGTGAAGTTCCCGACGACTGGAAAAAGGGAAATATAACCCCCATTTTCAAGAAGGGGAAAATGGATGAGACGGGGAATTACAGACCAGTCAGTCTCACCTCTGTGCCTGGCAAAATCTTGGAGCAGATTCTCCTGAAAGGCATGCTGAGGCACATGAAAACCAACAAGGTGCTTGGGGACAGCCAGCATGGCTTCACTAAGGGGAAATCCTGCCTGACCAATCTGGTGGCCTTCTGTGATGGCGCTCCGGAACTGATGGACAGGGGCAGAGCAGTTGATGTCATCTACCTGGACTTGTGCAAAGTGTTTGACACTGTCTCCCATGACATCCTTCTCTCTAAGTTGGAGAGACATCGATTTGATAGATGGACCACTCGGTAGATAAAGAACTGGCTGGATGGCCGCACGCAAAGAGTAGTGCTCAGTGGCTCAATGTCCAGCTGGAGACCAGTAACGAGTGGTGTCTCTCAGGGATTGGTGTTGAGATCGGTCTTGTTCAACATCTTTGTGGGTGACATGGACAGTGGGATTGAGCGTGCCCTCAGCAAGTTTGCTGATGACACCAAGCTGTGTGGTTCGGTTGGTGAGTTGGAGGGAAGGAATGCCATCCAGAGGGACCTTGACACGCTTGTGAGGTGGGCTGATGCCAACCTGATGAAGTTTAACCATGCCAAGTGCAAGGTCCTACACCTGGGTGGGAGCAATGCCAGGCACAGCTACAGGATGAGCAGAGAAGCGATTGAGAGCAGCCCTGCAGAGAAGGACTTGGGGTGTTGATCGATGGGAAAATGAACATGAGCCATCAGTGTGCACTCGCAGCCCAGAAAGCCAACCGTATCCTGGGTTGCATCAAAAGGAGCGTGACCAGCAGGTCGAGGGAGGTGCTCCTGCCCCTCTACTCTGCTCTCGTGAGACCTCACTTGGAGTATTGTGTGCAGTTCTGGTGTCCTCAACATCAAAAGGACATGGAAGTGTTGGAACAAGTGCAGAGGAGGGCCACGAGGATGATCAAGGGACTGGAGCACCTCCTGTATGAAGACAGGGTGAGAAAGTTGGGGCTGTTGCTCCTGGAGAGGAGAAGGCTCTGTAGAGACCTCATAGCAGCCTTCCAATATCTGAAGGGGGCCTATAGGGATGCTGGGGAGGGACTCTTCATGAGGGACTGTAGTGGTAGGGCAAGGGGCAACGGGTTCAAACTTAACCAGGGGAAGTTTAGATTGGATATGAGGAAGAAATTCTTTGGGCTGATGCCGACCTAATGAAGTTTAACCATGCTAAGTGCAAAGTCCTCCACCTGGGTCAGAGCAATGCCAGGCACAGCTACAGGTTGGGCGGGGAGGAGATTGAGAGCAGCCCTGTGGAGAAGGACTTGGGGGTGTGGGTTGATGAAAAAATGAACATGAGCCGGCTTCAGTGTGCGCTTGCAGCCCAGAAAGCCAACCGTATCCTGGGCTGCATCAAAAGGAGCATGACAAGCAGGTGTAGGGAGGTGATCCTGCCCCTTTACTCTGCTCTCGTGAGACCTCACTTGGAGTATTGTGTGCAGTTCTGGTGTCCTCAACATAAAAAGGACATGGAACTGTTAGAACACGTGCAGAGGAGGGCCACGAGGATGATCAGGGGACTGGAGCACCTCCCGTATGAAGATAGGCTGAGAAAATTTGGGCTGTTCAGCCTGGAGAAGAGAAGGCTGCGTGGAGACCTCATAGCAGCCTTCCAGTATCTGAAGGGGGCGTATAGGGATGCTGGGGAGGGACTCTTCATGAGGGACTGTGGTGAGAGGACAAGGGGTAATGTGTTTAAACTTAAACAGGGGAAGTTTAGATTGGATATGAGGAAGAAATTGTTTACTGTTCGGGTTGTGAGGCCCTGGAATGGGTTGCCCAGGGAGGTTGTGGATGCTTCATCCCTGGCGGCGTTCAAGGTGGGGTTGGACATAGCCTTGGATGGCATGGTTTAGTGGGAGGTGTCCCTGCCCATGGCAGGGGGGTTGGAACTTGGTGATCTTGAGGTCCTTTCCAACCCTAACTATTCTATGATTCTATGATTCTATGTTGGAAGTAGAGAAGTGTATCCAGCAGAGGTCTTACGATAACCTTGTTACTACACCATTCTGCAAAAGAAGCAAACACTGGTTTTAATTAACAGTCATCCTGTAAATAATTATTCATGTCAGGGCGATTTGTTAGTCTAAACAGTTGTGAAGGACAGTGACCTTAGATAAGTTTGCAGGTTGCAGAACTGAGCTCATAGTTGTATGCTACATAAAGTAATATTATAGTTCCTTTTGCTAATGTAGGAATTGCTGTGGTCTTGTACTTGAAATAATAATTCCTTAATCCCAGAAAGCTGTCAGCTTTACCTGAGTAGGAACATAGAAAGCCATGAGGGACATTTGAAAAATTCAGTAGCAAAATAATTGGTACAAAATCACAATTAAGCAAATCAGTAATAAGCATCTGCATGACCTATTTAACAGTCTGTTATATCTGCTTTATGTTCAGTGTGTAGGCTTTAGAGATTCATTAGGAGTCAGATGTGAAAATAAGCTGTACAGTGCATGTGCAAAGGTTTGGTCACGTGGCATGCTCTAAATCACAGCACACATCTGGTCACTGGTAGGGGTAAAAAGAGCAAACCACTGTTTACTGGCACACGATGGGATGTCCTGCTCAGGCATGCAGTGTCCATAAGCTGAGCAATGCCAGTCCCTTGCAGTGAAGTCAGTTTTATTCAGCGTGTGCCTCCAGGTTGATCTGCACAGGCTCTAAAGCAGCAGGCATTGTGTTTGGCTTCAGTGGGAAGCTGGTGCAGTAAAACTCAAAGGCAGGGAGGATTCAGTTCCAAGAGCAGGAGAGGCTGACCAAGGAAACCTTGGTCTTGAGCAATCTTGGTTGGGAGCACTTGGTGGTCCTATAACAAACACAGTGCAAATTAATTATATAGTTGTGTCCATGTGTGCATGTTAGGTATGCTTTGGTGAAGTAATTAGAATTTCATTCTAATATTAAATTTAAAAATTATGTGTATCAAACCAGAAAGTCCTACTAGAGTTTCTCATTCTCCATTTTACTCTATTGTGTGTGTCTTAATATAATTGCTACAGTAGCATCCATTCATCTCTTCAAACTGATAGGTAATTGCATGGTAAAAGGAATTTAGTGATACATATATCTCCTGTATTTTGGACAAAATACAAATAGAGGAGGAAATAAAAATACAAGTATTTTGGAAAAACGCAAAGCAAATCAATATGGCCTGGACTTTATTTTTCTCCTAATAAAAGTATTTCATACTTAAGCAGTTCATATGTTGGTAACAATAATTGAGTTACCAGCAATGCACTGCTTCTGCAAAAAAAAGATACAGCCACTATCTCATAGATTAACCTGAAGCTCCAAACACTCTCAGACCGAGTGTCCTAGTAGGCAACAGAGATTGTAAGTGTTCCAGGAAATCAGTGAAGCTTCAGCATATGATTAATGCTGAAGTGCTAACCCAAAGAAGGATGAAGTTAAGACTCAGCATAACAACTCTGTGTCAGAAGATTGCACTTCCCTGCTCTAGAAGGGGACTTGTTGCTCCTGCTCCGTCTGTAATCCTATTATATAGCCATTTTAATGACCTGATTAAACTCATTGTACGAGTTTTGCTTCCATTACTGGCACCTGAAGGCTGTCTCCAGACAAAAATACCCTCTGGTAGTTAGGCATGTAGTCCTTCAATTTTATTTTCTTTTTCTTTTTTTTTTTTTTTTTGATTGAGTGAGAGGATCATGCAGTCACATTTTGGAAGAGACCTTAAAGCTCATCTAGTTCCAACCCGCTGCCATGGGCAGGGGCACCTTGCACTAGACCAGGTTGCTCAAAGGCCCATCAAACCCGGCCTTGAACACTTGAACACTCCAGTGACGGGGCAGCCACAGCTTCTCTTGGCAACCTGTGCCAGTGCCTCACCACCCTTGTAGTGAAGATTTTCTTCTTAATGTCTAATCTAAATCTGCCCTCTTTCAGCTTGAAGCCATTCCTCCTATACTACCCCTGCATGCTCTTGTAAAAAGTCCCTCTCCAAATTTCTTATAGGCCCCATTTAGGTACTGGAGGGTTGCTCTAAGGTCTCTCACATTTTCCTGTATGTCACTTTTTCGTCTTGACTTTTGCTATGCAAAAAGCCAAAGCTATTTTTGTTTCTTCTCCTAAAACAGAATCCCAGTACTTTTGAACACTGTAGTTATTTGTCTTTGTACCTCTTCCAGCTTGAATCCTAAGTTTGTTCATGCTGCATTGGCTGCAGCGGCTATTTTCAAGGAATGATTTTTGTTCAATATGTCTCACTTTGAAATGAGCAAAATTCACTGTAGAGAATCCAGTGAGCAGCTCATTTCATTTATTGTTTGGCTTAGAAACATAAAGTCAGATTATACAAACACTTGCACACACAGTATTTTCCAGGGATATAAGGAAAAGTCTAAGTCCTTGTGCCAGTAAACTTCGGAAAGAGAATCTAAATTAAAATGTTTATTTTTTAATATACTATAATTTACATAGAGCACAGCAAAGTAAATATTTAGAAATGCAGGATAAAATAGAAAATAATAGATTTAATGATGTATAATGTTAGTGGGAGTTCCAGTATTTCTACACTATAAATTTATTAATTAATTCAGTAATCTAGTAAGAAAAGTTGTATCTTTTCCAGACTATTGACATTTATATTTTCTGAGGGAACTTGCAGTTTTGCTGTTGTGTTGTGTTCGTAGGCATGCTTTCAGAGATGCAAGGCCTATGAAAAGAGGGATTTGAGTGAGAAAAAAACCTATACTCATCTTATCTATGTAGGCCTAGTAAAGCATTGCATAAGTGCTTTTAGTCCTGTGATGGTGTATGCAGATGCTTTCAGGGACTGGCCAGGAGAGCATTAATGCATTACGCACTGTGATCCTAAGCCCTGTGGCTGCCGTGTCTGTGAATAATGTGGACGATATAGGAAAGTTTGCTTCCAGCTTTGTGATTTCTCTCTGCTGCTTCCGTATTTAGATCTTTTGGGTTTATAAATCTTTTTTAATTTAATTAAACCTTAGCACAAGTGGCATATTCAAAATGAAAGCAATTCAAGCTGTGGTAGAGCCTGAAGTGAAACTCTTTAGTCATTCTTTATCGTAAATGTTTTTACTAATTCATATCCAGTTCACAGCCACAGAGTAGCCATTGCCAATTGCCTGGATGGTTCTAATGGACTCACTCATTAATCTCACTCTCATCTCTCAGACGGGCTAAACCAGTAGCAACAGTGTAAGTCCATTTTCAGAGTGTGTGCTTTAAGGATCATATAATGATTTATATTTTGAAACGTACTCATCCAGCCACATGAGGGGGATTGGATGCCCTTAATTCAGGAGTCTGAGTTTTATGTATAGTTAATGAAGAAGATAGGGCAGGCCTCCAAAGGGAAATGAAGATAACCTAATCTGATCTGTATGTGTCTAAGTATAGAGATGGATGGTTTGTGGTACTGTGCCTAAAGCCAGGCAGAAGGTGACAGTGGGTATATTTCAGATGTGGGGTTTCACAACTGCTACTTCTTATCCAGTTACGATTTAGATGCTGTACTGTCTTTGAAAGAATAAAGACCTCCCTGAATGAAAAGAGTAGTGACCTTTGGAAGTAATGGATGTGAGTTGACTTTGGTGGACAAACTCACAGCTATGCATTTTCAGAAGTTACATTCCCATGAACTGGAAGAAGCATGTGCTTGAGCTTTGCAAACGTGGGGGAAAGATTTTTTTCTACTTATTTTGGATCACTGAAAGAAGGGGTGCTCTAATTGTGACATAAGAGACACACTATGAGAGAGAGGGAGGCTGACTGGGTTTCTCCCAAAAACCTCCCCTCCCAAAAAAACCAAACAACAATATGCCAGCCTTGCTCAGTTAATGGCAATGAACTCTGAATGGAAAACATAAGCTACGTGCTGAGCCTGAGAGAATTCTCTGCAACAGAGAGTATTAGCGTGGGGTCTCTGCTGTGCTTATGGCAGCTATGCAGCTCCTGGCTTTTAGCTGATGTACATGTGTTCATCTCAGACAGTGGGCAGTCAGCACCATTTAAACACATTCTCCTTAGCCAAGTGAAGAGGTGACTTCTGGGAGGATTTGTGCCTTGTGGTCACTCTGTAAAGAAGTTTCTCTTTATTCCCAGTGATTTCAGATGCCTTTAGAAGACAGCTGATGCAGCCCAAACTGCTCTTTGAGACCTTGGGCGCCCAACTCACCGTGTCCTTGCCTTTCATTTTCAAGTAATGACAGAGTTAATGATGCAGGAGTTTAAAACATCATTTTTCAGATGAAAAGCAAAAAGGCAAATGTATGGGTATAGCTGTCAAATGCAGTTACAGATTTATGAAGATCCATGGCATCATATTAAGCGGAATTATACTGGACTACAGAGGGCAGAAAAGCTTAATCAAAGAGAAAATAATTTTTAAAAGCCTTTTAAGCTTTTTAAAGTCATGTTTTGAAGTGAGACTTTAACTCTTTATCAGTACTGCATGGCTCTTTCTTGAACGTGTCTTTCAATGTCTAGCCATGCATAAGTAGCAATGAGAAGAGCTCTCCTAGTACTTCTAGACCTTTCGACTGGTGCTCCTTCATTAGGTAATACCGGGCCTCCTGCTCTGTGGTTTAGTGGGAGAAATAAGTAGTGTTTCTCCATCTTGTTCACAAATAATCTGTGCCACAGCCGTTTTACCTGATCAAAATGGGAAATAGGAGACAGGAATTTCTCTTGTTCAGGAGTCTTTATGTCTGCTGGTTTTAACTCCTCATTAGTCAAAATGATAATTACATGTTCACTCATGTAGCCCTGATGAGTGATGTTGAGCATGCTCACCAGATCTGATAGCCATTGCTGAAAGATACGGGCACTGACAAGCATAAGCAGTGCCTTGCTGTGGGGGACTACGTGACTGAGGGTATGAAGTTAGAATTTAGCCTTGAAGATATCAAAGCTTATCCTGGAAGAATGTGCTCAATGGCTCAATGTCCAGCTGGAGACCAATAATGAATGGTGTCACTCAGGCATCGGTGTTGGGACCGGTCTTGTTCAACTTCTCTGTTGGTGACATGGACAGTGGGATTGAGTGTGCTCTCAGCGTGTTTGCTGAAGACACCGAGCTGTGTGGTTCGGTTCGTATGCTGGAGGGAAGGAACGCCATGCAGAGGGACCTTGACACGCTTGTGAGGTGGGCTGATGCCAAGCTGATGAAGTTTGACCATGCCAAGTGCAAGGTCCTACACCTGGGTCGGATCAATCCCAGGCACAGGTACAGGTCTGGCAGAGATTCAGAGCAGCCCTGCTGGAGAAGGACTTGGGGGTGCTTGTTGATGAGAAAATGAACATCAGCCGGCTTCAGTGTGCGCTTGCAGCCCAGAAAGCCAACCGTATCCTGGGCTGCATCAAAAGGAGCGTGACCAGCAGGTCGAGGGAGGTGATCCTGCCCCTTTACTCTGCTCTTGTGAGACCTCATTTGGAGTACTGAGTGCAGTTCCGGTGTCCTCAACATCAGAAGGACATGGAAGTGTTGGAACAAGTGCAGAGGAGGGCCACGAGGATGATAAGGGGACTGGAGCACCTCCCGTATGAAGACAGGCTGAGAAAGTTGGGTCTATTCAGCGTGGAGAAGAGAAGGCTGCGTGGAGACCTCCTTGCAGCCTTCCAGTATCTGAAGGGGGCGTATAGGGATGCTGGGGAGGGACTCTTCATGAGGGACTGTAGTGATAGGACAAGGGGTAATGTGTTCAAACTTAAACAGGGGAAGTTTAGATTGGATATAAGGAAGAAATTCTTTACTGTAAGGGTGGTGAGGCACTGGAATGTGCTGCCCAGGGAAGTTGTGAATGCTCCATCGCTGGCTGTGTTCAAGGCCAGGTTGGACAGAGCCTTGGGTGACGTGGTTTAGTGGGAGGTGTCCCTGCCGGTGGCAGGGGGGTTGGAACTAGATGATCTTAAGATCCTTTCCAACCCTAACTATCCTGTGATACTATGATTCTTATGAGGGAGCAGAAGGCATCTGTCTGTGAAAGCAGAAGGCATCCGGAGGAGCGATCAAGTCAAGGGGAGTAAATGACTGCAGAACAAGATTTTGGAAAGATAACAGACTTTAGTAATGTGGCAAAAGTCATCCAATAACGCGCTGTTGGTAACTGATATAACCAATGGCTAAAAGATGCATTTATGCTAGAAACTGTATGTAAGGAAGGGTTTGTATTAGTAAAGAAGAACTTTCTGCTTAATCACCGAAGAAGTGTGTGTGTGTGTTTTTTGGCCGTCTCAACAACGACACCTGGCACAGACTGTATTTTGTTAACAACTCTTGTAGCTATTCTACCAGTTTTTATTAGCAGTACTTTTGGTGGCATATGTCTGTCCATCAGTGTTTTGGTCTCCAGCTAGCTCTCCAAGTCTGCCACAGAGGCTCTACAATGCTGCCTCTCTGGACAACAACCTGCCTGCGTAGTAACAGCTGACGGTCAGCAAAACAGCATCACACAGCCTCATTGCTGTGCCTGATCCTTTGGGTTTTCAATTTGTCGAAACCGCGGCAGAACAGACTTAATTCTCATACTGAACTACAGTGCGGTAGCTGCAGTTGTCTCCTCAAAAGACAAAAAATGGTGGGAGAAAAATCTGTTGCTGTGCTCTAAAACCACCATTATCCATCACACAAAGCACTGTCATATCCCTTTGCCGTTCCACTAGGACCAGAATATCAGCAGTGAAGGTCTCACAGGCCTTCAGGAAGCCTACACAAACCTAAGTAAACAATGTACCAAAAAAGAGAAAGGTATGATTTTCTGCCTTCAGTACTGCATACTGTACCCTTTCCTTCTAGCCCTCGATCTCTTTTTCTCCTGAAAATGAAAGCTGACTTTCCGTGAGCAGGGAACAGAAAGATTCTGTTTCCAAGTCAACTCTTTCTTTATGAGCACACTTGGGAAGCAGATAAAAAGATTCCCCAATGTGTATGTGTGCAAATATGTTTGACCCATCTGGGTAGGAGGAAATGGATGGAAATAAGACAAATAAAACACAAAACAGTCTACTGAAAATAGGCAAGAAAAGAATCCCACACTATTGACATGAGTGTTGTAGTGAATTATATTGGAAACGCTAAAGGATACTGCTGCCTGTAAACAGTAATGTTGACAAATAAATAACGCAAACTTAGACATTGCGGGTTTCAAATTCAAAACCAGGATATTTTGATTTTCCAGTGTGGAAGACCAAGTCTGAATTTCAACGCTTGCATACTGTGCTTGGATTCAAAAAATGACAGAAACAGTGGGTGGCTGACTCAAAAGATACAGTGTGGATATCTTGCAAAACTAGTCAGTAGTCACAGGCTGTGTATTGACCAATGTGATGATTTATTTAGTCGTGGCCATTGTTTCTGCATCGACCCTTTGTGCTGTGGCCTGAAAGTAAAATATGTTTTTAGGAGTTTTTATAGTGTTTATAGAGGTCTGTTTTCCAGAGGGACCTTGACACGCTTGCGAGGTGGGCTGATGCCAACCTGATGAAGTTTAACCATGCCAAGTGCAAGGTCCTACAGCTGGGTCGGAGCAATCCCAGGCACAGCTACAGGCTGGGCAGGGAAGAGATTCAGAGCAGCCCTGTGGAGAAGGACTTGGGGGTGTTGATCGATGAGCAAGTGAACATGAGGCGGCAGTGTGTGCTTGCAGCCCAGAAAGCCAACCATATCCTGAGCTGCATCAAAAGGAAAGTGACCAGCAGGTTGAGGGAAGTGATCCTGCCCCTTTACTCTGCTCTCGTGAGACCTCCCTTGGAGTATTGTGTGCAGTTCTGGTGTCCTCAACATCAAAAGGACATGGAAGTGTTGGAACAAGTCCAGAGGAGGGCCACGAGGATGATCAGGGGACTGGAGCACCTCCTATATGAAGATAGGCTGAGAAAATTGGGGCTGTTCAGCGTGGAGAAGAGAAGGCTGCATGGAGACCTCATAGGAGCCTTCCAATACCTGAAGGGGGCCTATAGGGATGCTGGGGAGGGACTCTTCATTAGGTACTGTAGTAATAAGACAAGTGGTAATGGGTTCAAACTTAAACAGGGGAGGTTTAGATTGGATCTGAGGAAGAAATTCTTTACTGTAAGGGTGGTGAGGCACTGGAATGGGTTGCCCAGGGAAGTTGTGAATGCTCCATCGCTGGCAGTGTTCAAGGCTGAGTGGGACAGAGCCTTGGATGGCATGGTTTAGTGTGAGGTGTCCCTGCCCATGGCAGGGGGGTTGGAGCTAGATGGTCTTAAGGTCCTTTCCAGCCCTAACTATTCTATGATTCTGTGATTCTATTCTGTGATTTTGTGTATGAGGACACATGCACACACATAAAAAGTCAAAGTACAATCCCTGAGATTTAAGACTAATACATAACTTAGGCATGTGCCTAAGTCCTGTATGTTCACAAATTAAAATCATACTTAAAGCTAAACCAGAGCCCATCACATCAACATGCACTTTAAAGGCTTCCTTTTGTTCTGCAGAATCTCAGGAAGCCCTACCTGTTGAACTTGTGTTGGACTGGCTGGGCCTGGCAGGCACCCTGTGTGCTTCTCCCCTTCACCCTGTTGGGAGTACTTCCCACTCAGCCTCAAGTTTTAAAGATTACATTTCTCTCTCATCCCTCCCCCCGCAAACATGTTATGCAATAGCATGTAATGTATTATGTAGTGATAGCAATGACATTATCTGGCCCCACCTTCCTTTCATAAAACAGATACTCTGTACTCACAGTTTCTTAATCTCTTAAATCTTTCCATGCTGTTGTTACTGATATGCCTTCATAAGGTAAGCAAGAAGAAACCGCTCTGGACCTCGTCAGAGTTGCAAATATTTCGATCATATGCGCTGACTTAGGGGAAAGGACTCTTGATTTTGCAGGTAAACCTGCATCCCTTGATAGCTGCGTTCCTCTTGATAGCTGCATTTGTGCATTCCTTCATTCCTCTTGATAGCTGCATAATCTAAAAAAACCCTAGTTTTTTTCTGAGTTCCGTGCAAAGGAAATTTGTGGGACCTCTGGTTATTCCTACTCAATATCCAGTGTTCTGTACCATCCTATCTGATAGAAGGTACTAGCAACACTTAGTCAAATATATTCTCACAGTTGAAATGGAAGAAAAGCAATTCCTAAGCACAAAGCTAACCACAAAACCAACAGTTTTAGGACTTCGGTTCAGCCAGTGGTCTGAAGCTGTTGTTTAGCTAGTACAGGATCATTGCTGCATTATATGCAGGTGGTTGGTTACATTTATTTTCCATATTATCCGCCTGAAGGTGGCATTTAATTTCTATTTCGTGCACCACAGGCTGCTACAGTGACTGATCTGCATTTCCATAGACACGGAAGAATCAGATCCCCTGCCTTTACAGTGAACATGATGGTTCATCTTGTCACCCTGCATGTGTCTGAGGTGGCAGAAAGGTTGAAATCCAGTGTGAGAGGGGATCAGGGGAGTGGTGGGCAGTGGACTCTCAGAGACCCTGTGCCCCTTGTGCCTTTCTGGCTGGATGCTTACCAGCCTTGCTGCCTATGTGGCTCTGGCAGCAGGGGCTGGCAAAGGCAGGCACTGATGAACATAGTGTGCCAAAACAGCAGCAGCAATAAATGATTTATGATAGGGCTTACTTGCCATTGAACATTTCTAGCATAGAAACACTGTCTGGCAGAATGGGATTTAGAGAGCTACTTTGAAATAGTGTGCTAATAACATATGATTAAAGAATATGAAACAAAAGAGCAAAAAGCAGCAAACAACCCCTTTCCCTCCAAATGAAGGAATGAAGGCAGTCAGACATCTTTCCTTCCTGTCAGTCATGTTGCATGTAAGTCCCTGTCTGGTAGAGTGCTTTCTGTGAGGATGTGGAGGAAGGACATGCCAAGGAAACACAGACGCTGAAGGAAGCCTTGCAGGGGCCAGCAGCAAGGACCAAGGGAGGGACAGTGCAAGACAAGGTGGGCAGCAATGCAGGGAGCACTGTTAACTGACAAGAGATCAAGCTCTGTTTACCAGACAGGCATCTCAGGCACCTTTTCCAGGCTGCTGTGTGCATCTCAGGAGCTTGCAGTAATATAAAGTGATGGCTGCTTTGCTGTTGTTCAGAATGCAGGGCGGCAGAACCTGTCCTTGTATGACCAATTTACTGGTGGTGAATTGGTAAACCACAGCTGAGAGAGGTTTAATTAATCAGCTGTTCTTGTGCAGCACCGTTCCCACAGGTCCTGGGAGAAAGGTCGAAGACTGAACACTGTGTGGCTTTTCTGCTGGGAAGCTCCATCATTGTCAAACTCCCCTGTAACTTGCATAAAATAAAAATAAAACTAATGGAGTTTCTCATAATTAGATGTATTGTCCCTCTTAAATCATACCAGGATCTGTTGCCCAGTGTTGTTTTTGCAGTCAGTGACTGGTTCTGGGTAATAAATTACACTGCATAGCAGAAGAAATATGTTTGAAGCTGGTAATAGTAGTATCTCAGCTAGCGCTTGCCTGACTGTGTAGGTTTCCACTTTCTTTGCACTCTGTGGCAGCAGCAGTCTAACATCTAGTCACTAATAAAGTAGTGCAGTTTTCATCCAGCTTGCCCAGTAAAAACAGTTAGCACTTAAATAGGTATTTGAAGGTGAGAATTACTATATGCAATGTTTCAGATTCGTGCTGGTTCTGTTACCTTTTTCCAGAATAGTTAAATGATGGCTGTAACCCTTCAGCCAGTTTCAAAAGTGATGCCAGCAATCTTTAAATTTTACTAGCAAGGTATTTAGATCCTTAAACTGATTTATTCGCCTAAACTTCTAAATCATCTTGAACACCAACCTCAGCTTGAGATGAGTTACCCTCATTCCTTTCCATTGAGAGCTTCACATGACTAGTTTAAGCTGAAGTATCTCACTTCTGGACACCTAAGTCAAGGTAAATGAACCCTGCTGGGGGAACTCAAGTAATTGTTCAGCTGTCCTATAACTGTCTTTTCAAACTGAGGCCTTGCTTCAGATCCAGCACATCAGCAGAGACTTGTGGTTGAACACAGCCCAGGGAGCCTGATTATACCCTCAGAGAACTTGAGTCCTTTGTTCTTTGCACACTTTGAAGCAAAATAAGAAAACCCGTTCAATGGAAAAGGTAGTAGAAGGAGCTAAGTCTATTAAGCAGCCAGAGCTCTGCTCAGTTTCTGTGGTGCACATAGTTCTAATTTAGGATTTATTTCTTTTTTTAGTTTACCGTCTTTTCAGGTTAGGAAAGGAGAAAAGGAGGAAAGGCAAGGCACTGTGTTTTTTTCAGCATTTAGTATCAATCAGAACATTTGAGGATGCTCATACAGTAAAAATACCCTCATCTTTTGTCTCAAAGCTACAGAAGAAGTCTGCCATGAACAGGCTGCTATTCAATTTTATTTTATGTTCATTTGCACTGGTATTGAAAATGAGCAACAAGGGAGACCACAGGTGCTAAAACACTCAAGAACTGGAAAACAAATAAAATGCTTCATTTTCAGCCAAAGGCAGGTTGCAATGTTTCCTGGGAAAAGCTTTTAATAGAAGGAAATTTTGTGGTGAACTAACCGGTGGTGACATTAAGCAGTATTGACTATAATAGGTTAATATAATCTGCATATTTTGTGATTATCTGAGATATGGCTACCATCAAATGAAAATTTTGCTACACTCAGAGCTTGTGCACAAGGTTATCTCTTCTTGCATAAATCTGAGCACATAAAGGGGGTTGGAGGAGTGCTTTCAATTGCCAAGGATGATCTGGATGATAAAACTTAAGTGCAAAATGAATATTAAATTTTAGTGCAGTAAAATTAGCTGCCTGATGAGGATTGCTGGCACTTAACCTTTTCTGGAGTACAGTGATCTGCTTTCAACTGAGTTTTTAAAATATTTTACTCTTTCAATTTTATGTTTGTTTGATGTGTTTATTATAGCCCATTCCAGTTTGGACACCATAAGAGCGCTTGTGGGAGATGGGAACTTCTGGGGGGGGCAGCAGGAGCAGCATGCTGTGAACTTTTAGGGGAAACACACTGTGTGCGATTAGTCACTGGCATCTTGGCCAAACCAGTTTAGTACCAGTGACCCCTTCAGCCAGGGGAAAGCCCTGTTTAGGAGAATGTATACATGATGTCTCTTTTGGGGCAGCAGAAAGAGCATGGAATTCTGAACCCTGGACTTCCAGAGGAATCTCCTTGGCATTCTCCAGGCTACTTTCTCTGTGACTAGGATTTTTAAGTACCTTGCCAAAGGAGTCAGTCTACCTTGCACTCAGGATGCATCTTTATTCTACTGTGTAAATGATATATTCTGAAAACTTGCAGTGAGGAGCACTGGAGTACCTATTGGAGTCACAGCCTGAGTTACCCCAACCCAAAGCTAACCGTCATCCCCCCAAACCAAGTTACCTTAAGATAAAAAACTTGGCAGAACTAATTTTGATTTCCTTAATTTTTCCTTTATGAGTCTCAACTTCTTAAGTCACTCTGTCGTTCAGAGTTGAGGTCAGGTCTAGGCTCCACAGGCAAGGAGCTGGATGTTCCCTGAATGGTAACTGTTCTGTGTACTTTGCACGTTTCATGAAAATGAGTTTTCAACTAAATTGCTATTAGAATTACTATAATCACTACTCATTAAAAAATTCAGGGTTTTTAGTCAGATTCATTTACAGCTTATATTGGACTAATATCCTTACAGTTTTCCATTATGAGAATATTATAAATACATTCTTCCATTTGCAGAGCAAATCTCCTTCTTAGCCAAGATGACCAAGAATCTATTTGCAAGCAATTTTATTTGCATTCAATAAATTTGTCAGACATAAAATAGTGATATATGTAATATTGCTATAACATACTCATATGTTAACTACTTCTGACACTTTTGTGAGAAATCATCCAAGAACTTGCACTCTCAGTAAAATGTATTTGTCTAAATTAATATAATACTAGTAGTTACAATTTCTGAATAGTAAAGGAACAAGTAATTTTGCCATTGAAAAGGGCGTTTGTGTTCTTTGTCATTATGAAGAACCCAATCTTAGAAGGAAACAAAAAGCAAGTGAAACCTACAAAGTCATGTGTGACTGTCACATGTGAGAAAAAATGTCTCATTTGCAAAACATTGAAATTCTAGCTCAGAAAAAAGGGTATGTTTGTGAAAAAGAGTTTGATGCATTGCTTTATTTTTAAGTATTTATCTGTTATTTGAAATACTTGTTCAGAAGGTGGTGCATTTTCCAAGTCATTTCAGGTATTGAAACACTTTGGCCTGTGTAAATGCCATTAGAGATACTGTGTTTATCAATTATTTATGAACTTCCTTTTCCTTCTTAATTCCCAGTGCTCCATTTATCACTGCCAGCGTGCCTTCCCTCCACCAGTGTGGTTTCCATATCACTGCATGAGAATGCAGGGGATGTACAAAATAGTGGTCTCTTTCTGTATTTGCTGGTAGGATGCTCGAATCCATTTGCTACTTTTGTTTGCAGTGTTGTGGTTGATCAAGGGACACCCTTTAGGAAATAACTATTGGCAATCAGCCCACTTGCAGGAAAACGAACTTTGTAATTCAGATGTTAGCCAAGTCTTTAAACTGCTGAAAGCTGAACCATTCTTGTTCCTCTCCATGGGCCAGTACAGCAGTCAGGGGAAGTCCCTTTCTTTATCCCAAGGAAGGACCTTTCCAGCGTCACAGGTACCATTGCATTTCAGGTTACAAAGCGTTAACGTGGAAACCTGCTCACTAGAAAAAAGTGATGAGGAGTTAAATGGGATGATCACTTCTGGCTTTTAAGCCTGGCACTTGCATGGGCTTCCTTCCCAGTTAATTTCAAAGGGTTGGTCAGAGACAAGACAACATTATCCTTCAAAAAGTCCCACTGTGTGGGAGAGCTGGGGAGTCTGCCACCACAGCTGAGGATGTGAAGGCACAGGTCGGCTCTCTTCACATCTTGAAGCAGTTGTGATTCCTGAATTTGAAGCTGAAAGTGCCTGTAAATCTTTCTTCTCTGCACTCCCTCAGCTCTGATTATAATGAGCAATCAGAGTGGCTGAAGTGTTGCCTTGCTTTCTAGACGAGGCACTTATAATACTACATTGAGCTCATTTGAATACTAATTAGTAACAGGTTCTCTTAAACAAAATGTGCAGCCTTCAAATAATAGAAACATTATTAGAAATGAGTTCCATATTTGACACATAACTGCCTTAAGCATACACGTCTATGTTATAGGTGCTGTTTAATAAAACAGATAGACCTGATGCATCAGCAAGTAATTACAAATACCATAGGAGGAAAACTTGCATGTTGTTTTATTCTGTATGTATGCAACACATCGTGCCCCACTAGATAAGGTTCACGTTTCAAAATGAGACAGAATAACATGAGAATGGGCTCAGTCTGCGGCTCCTGCAAGTTGCAGAACTGAAAGCTTGGATAAGAACAGAAATAGTGAATGAGAGGTCTTCCAGGAATTAGTTGCTTAAGGACATCTTGAACTGCAGGAGCATCTAGATTGCCAAGACTTTCATATTCAGCTTGTCATATGGCAATATTCCCATGCTCATAATCATCCTTTTCATCTTGATCTTTTTTGGTTCTAATACTTTTTTAAACTGAGACACCAGAATGTTCTCAGTATTAAAGTGTGTGTGGGAATTGTACAGTGTTTGCAGTTTCATTTTGTTTACTTTCTTAAAAATACGTAATAGAGAATGTCCTTTTAATTGGTACTGCACAGAGGAAAAATCATTTCTGTGAAACTGAATGTAATGCCTCCAAGATCTTTCTCCTGAAATAACATTGTCTAGATTCTGTCATAGTGTGCACAGATACGGCTGTTTTTTATCGCTGGAGAAATTTTATTGCTGTTTGACTCGTTTTCTGGATCACTTACGAATAGTTTTATGGAACACATCCCCAAATGGTTCTTGTGGGATTTGTCTAGCACATTCCCAAAAACGAACACCTATGTCCTAATTTTTGTAATGCGTAACTTGATGAGCGCTCCAACTGCTACCTCATTAAATAAAAGAGCAGCAGCAACACTTCTGTATTCAGTAGCAGTGTATTCAGATCATCTGTCTAACTTACTCCCTCACTAGTTTATGAATCCCAAAGAAGCTTAAGCCTGAAATAACTATCAGATCTCCTTTGCCGTAATGCTATGTGGCTTGTCAGACTCTTCTGTGTCTATAGATTTAAGGGATAGGAAGCAACTGAATCAGAATTTAGATAGCCGCAGTCTGGTGTTCGGATCAACATCATGCCTAAGTCATGATTGTTCAAGTTCTTTGGCAGCTATAAGCTAAGTGAGTAGGTTACATAGTTAGGTTCGGAAGGGCTTGGAAATGCCATTATGTAGCCACCTGCAACAGCAATTAGTTACTGAAGTAGTGCCTATGTGCGTCAGTGGACTTAATTCTCTAGGCTGATATTTCAGGAAGCATTCTTCATCAAATAGGTGGTTAAGCAATTATTTACCTTTAAGTGTGTACTTGGGGCTTTCGTTGTGAAAATGGGTTTAAATATGCAAAGAAATAAATTCCCAGAGTGAAGCTTCTGTTTCCTTCATAGTCAGAGGTAATTGCACGGTAACCCTCTGTGGATTGACTCTTCGGAAATAAAAGTTTTTCATTCTGCTTATGCATAAAATACAGTAGGTATCGATTTTTCCATCCAGAATTTTCTCTATGATAAAAATAGTCTTTCTAGTATTTCCTTCAGGTGACCAAACCAAAAATCTTCTAAGTACTTGACTGCTACATAACTGGAGTTGACTTATATTTCAGTTTGATAGTGCATAGCAGAAGAATTCATTCAGAACTTTGAGAAATTCTAAATGTTTATTTTCATATTGTCCCTGTACTTACAGACAGAATACCCTTTGCAAATCTTATGATGCAAACATTTTGTCTATATATTCCTTGGAGAAAAAGCTGCATTTTTATAGGACCAATAATAATAGTAGTAATAATAATGACAACACAGTATTAATAATAACAATAAAAATAATATTCAACTTAATGACAGAAAAGAAAAAATATAATTATTTATTTCAAATTTTCTTGTTTGTGTATTTTAATGGCAAATACGCTTTTTATTAAACACAGCTTTTGAGAACACTGTTTCTAATTAACAGATGTCAAGATGAGTGTTTCCTGGATAATAATTGCAGATAAATACACTACCATTATTATCAGTGTGTAGAATATTAGCATAAATACAGTTAACTTTCTTTTCAAGATGCCTGATGCTTTATCATCAGCTAGCATGCTGAATTACCTAAAACATCATTAGAGTTTTCTTGTGTCCATAACATTTGTAATATTTGTCTCTAAAAAAAATTATTACAGTTTTTAAAACGAAGATAACTTAGCTCCAAAAACAGTGAAATAAGTAGAGTTAGAAAGATGTAATGCAACTAGTAGAGCGATTTCCAGAGAGTAAGAATGATGGCAGAGGAAAAGAAAATACATTTTCTTCCAACCAGTGTAAACAAAGCTGTGTTTGCATTGATCATTTTCTCTTGTGCCACAGGCTTCAGCTCTTAAAGTTCTTACAATGTCATCAGCCATTATAAAATATCTCTACTCTTATTTTAAAAAATCACTAAATAATTGTATCCATTTGAATGTGTTGAGTTGGCACTTGACTGCCAGCGAGCCTGGTGTAGCTGAACAAAATCCCATAGTGAGGAGCCCTTCTTAAAGTGATGGTGAGGTTTGGGTGTGTGGTCTGTGCTAATTAGTGTTGGTCACTTTGTGCACTCATCCTCAGCAGTAGCTCTAGCAATCACAGCTCATGCTGTGGCAGAGTCCAAGTGATTGTGTTTAAAGCCTGAGATAGTCATGTGTATATTCTAATGTTGAAATCTGCTGATTGAACTAGGGAGTACATTGAAAACAGCAGGCCTCATCCAGGTGTGCATTTGGGTTGAAAATTAGACAAAATACTCCTGTATCCCTGGAGTATTTTCCAGACCCGTTCAGCAAAGGCAGTAAGTATGTTTTCTTTCCCCTGACACTTGTAGCTCTGTGTCTCAGTAAGGATGGTGTTGCTGTCACGTCTTGTGGGGGCAGGCAGCAGCACAGGGCTTGAGACCTGCCAGGCTTGGCTCCCTTTGAGCTTAATTACTTCTAGCAGCGGTTGTCTAATAGCCGACTGATTCGTACTATGTTATTTTAGCTTTTGCCTAGATTTGTACTATATTTGTAACTAATACATAGTGGTAATAAGTCATTATTCTATTTAAAGGGTGCTGCTATGGCCCTAGAATAGAACTCAAGCATAGGAGAGTACAGGACTGGTATGGATGTGGAGGCCTTGAAAGCAAAGGCACAGAATGATAAGGAAGGCTCTAGGGCTGTAAACAGGGACTTGGCATCAAGATCAGTTAGTGATTATTAGAGTGCAACCCTGGGAGCTGGGTAGAATCACTTTCTGAGTAACAATGAGAGCTGTCCAAACCATGACAAGAGCAAAGAAAAAGTATTCAGCATTTGTAAAACTTACCATATAGTGAATTTGGGTAGGGAATGAAGTTGCAAAATGATGGAGAGACCAGTTTTATGTAGCATGTTATTGTGGTCTCCAATCATTAACTAAATACCAAGCAGCTGCTCACTGCCCTGATGGGATAGGAAGCAGAATTGGAAAAAAAGGTAAAACCCTGTGGGTTGAGATAAGAATAGTTTAGTAATTGAAATAACATAAAATATTATTATAATTAAAATTTAGTATTAATAATAACTGTAATGAAATGCCAAAACAGAAAACAGAAGAGAGAAATAAAACCCAGGAAACACAAGTGATGCACAATGCAGTTGCTGACTGATACCCAGTCAGCGATCAACAACTCCTGGACAATTCCCCCCAGTCTATATACTGACATTCTGTGAAATATCACCATCAGTATTATATGCCTTTCGGCAAAGGACTCAGTGCTGCGAACTCACAGCAATGGCCCTTCCCCAGCTGAAGCCATTAACCTTAGGATTCCCCAGGGCAGTGAAAGAGGGAGCATAACACCAGGGAAAGTGTCTTGATGCTAGAAAGTTTTTGTATATGTCATTTTATCTGCATGCAATTTGACCTGCAAGTGTTAGTATGGAACTAAACTACTAATAATTCTTTGATTAGACTTTTACAACTTTACTGAGAGAAGAAATAAATACTTCATATAAGGTATGTTTTTGCCCATAGTAAGAGTGTAACAGCTTTGTGGGAATTCAAATAACCTACTATGTAACTTGGTTGCAACAAATTGGTAATTAGACTCTCGTAAATAAAACCATGACATTTTGTATTCTCATTAATTAAGACTAAGTCTTCATCCTCAGTCTAAAGGCATCCTGAAAGCAGTGGTCCCTAGTTGTAACCATAAGCTTTAAGATGAACATAATATTCTTAGGAAGCATCTATTATTATACCAGTTATGCATTTCTTGACATTATTTTATTTCATGGATTAGATTTACGAACTTGCAACTCATTGCCTATATTCATTTTTGGCTTGTTTAGTTCTAGAAGCAGTTTCTAATGACTGGGTGATTCTTGTCTATGCTGGTTTAGCTTTTACTTAGATTTGTACAAGTGTAGGAACATTTGTAGGTTTGTGAACTCTGCTCTATCACTTTTCTGGCAGGTAATTTCTACATATATCACTAGATGTTGGTCACAGTGGTCACTGGTTGTAGCCTCAGATTTGGCACATACCACTTTATTGTGTTCACCCTTTTCCTAAGCATTTTTTTTCTTTCACAAAATTTATGTTTTTTGTTCATCTAACATTCACCCTAGGTGTTTGGGCTCTTTACAAAAGTGATTCAATAGGTCTGTTATCACATTCTTCTACTGATTTGTCTTTGTTTTCTTTCTCACCTATCTAAATGAAAATATGATCTAGTACAGCTTAGCACCTCTTTGCCATTCAGGTGTTCTTGTATTTCATTATGAAAAGCATCATGAAATAAAGCACCCTTGAACTGAAGGGCCTGTTTGCCCAAGGCAGTGCTGAATGTACACAAATCTCTGCTCTATTTTGCCAAAGCAACTATAAGAATTTTCATGATGCATCAAGTATAGAAAAATAACTTCTATCACCTGTATCTCGACAAATTTCCTCTGTTGTACGCAATGTTCTTTCTGCATGGCTGTATTTCTTTCTGGGATCTCTGTGGCCGACAGCAGGTGTTGTACACCCACTCTCTTAGCTCTGCTGTGTGAGCTCTCCTCATGTACTCACCATCTCCACCTTCTTGATTCTCCTCCCTGGAATGAGAATAACTGGTTTGAAGACAAGAGTCAGGGGACAGCTGAGCTCTTTTAACTTCAGTCTGTACCCTGCTGAGAGCTGTCCCATTCTACCATATCCATTCTCAAATTATTTCTCTTGGGTTTTGTTTTCTTTTTTTTGTTTGTTTGTTTGGTTTGGGGTTTTTTTTGTTTGGTTTGTTGTCCTCTGTTTCTCCACTGATGGGACCTAGGACCTGAAATACCTATTTTGATTTACTTGTTACTGTAAAATTCACTTGTTACTTTTACTACAGTTGTTGTTGCAGACATATAGATTTTTGCATTTATGTCCATATTAAACATTATTAGATTTACATTTGCAAAACTTTATGCTCGTTAGTTTTCTTCCATAGAGTTGTCCATTGATCTTATGAATAATGCCTCTGTAGCAGCAGCACTGTGATTATCATCCTTGCCTAATCTCTGTGCTGTGCTTTCCTTTACAAATTCTTGCAAGGTAAGAAATCCACTGCAGCTCTCATTTTGTTCTTTTGAGTACCTGTTGTTTCTTTTCAGAACTGTATTTGTTACATTAGAGGAAGTTCTGTGTATTTTATTGATGAAATTTGTCTCTGAGATCTGCACAGTTCCTGCTGCATGCTTCTATTATTCTTGGATGTTCTGTTATTTCAGTGATATGAAGATACTTTTTATTCATTGATCTGGACTGTGTAATTTTGTTTGTTATGCAGACTCCATTTGTTCTTTCAAGTTTCTTCCAGTAGTTTTATTGAAGCATTTTGGCCAGGGTTCCAGCTAGAAATCAGTTTGCTGTCAACACACATCCTTTTAAAATGGTGAGGTTGCTTTCTCATCCAGAGATAATTCATCATTTCACTTGGCTTTTATAATCTTACCAGTCACATGCTTCACTTTTGCAAAGGCCAGTACTCTTCAAATTTCTGCTATAGAGTTTTATATGCAAACTTGGGGGTGTTGGTCGATGAGAAAATTAACATGAGCCAGCAGTGTGCGCTTGCAGCCCGGAAAGCCGACCGTATCCTGGGCTGCATCAAGAAGAGCGTGACCAGCAGGTCGAGGGAGGTGATCCTGCCCCTCTACTCTGTTCTTGTGAGACCTCACTTGGAGTACTGTGTGCAGTTCTGGTGTCCTCAACATCAAAAGGACATGGAAGTGTTGGAACAAGTGCAGAGGAGGGCCACGAGGATGATCAGGGGACTGGAGCATCTCTATGTGAAGACAGGCTGAGAAAGTTGGGGCTGTTCAGCCTGGAGAAGAGAAGGCTGCGTGGAGACCTCATAGGAGCCTTCCAGTATCTGAAGGGGGCCTACAAGGGTGCTGGAGAGGGACTCTTTGCTGGGAACGGTAGTAATAGGACAAGGGGTAACGGGTTCAAACTTAAACAAGGGAAGTTTAGATTGGATATAGGGAAGAAGTTCTTTACTGTTCGGGTGGTGAGGCACTGGAATGGGTTGCCCAGGGAAGTTGTGAATGCTCCACCCCTGGCAGTGCTCAAGGCCAGATTGGACAAAGCCTTGGGTGACATGGTTTAGTGTGAGGTGTCCCTGCCCATGGCAGGGGGTTGGAACTAGATGATCTTAAGGTCCTTTCCAACCCCAACTATTCTATGATTCTATGATTCTATAATTCGTTTTCGCTGCTTTGGTCAACTGGAAATTATAGAACACAGTAGGTGTTTCAAAATGCCTGTTATCTTTTATGAGGGAGCAAGTTATGGAGCCATGCATCAGGTTAAGGGCAGATGGACTTTAGCACTGTGTGACAGACACATTTTAAGGCAGCAGATGAGGGTGAAGGAATCCCGAAGCATATAGCATGAGGGGAGCTGGGTTTAGGTGTGCAATATGGTACTGACAGTCTTGAGAGACGAGGGGAATTGGCATGCAGAAGGGAGTGGAAGGGGATCAGGACGAGGGGGTTGTTGTCTTTGGAGGGTGGTGTGTTTTTCTCTGCTGTACTTGTCCTGCAGTGTCTTTAAACATCACCATGCAGTAAATAAGAGCGTATTAACCTGAGGGTCAGTACTAAGAGTGATTGCCATCACTGATCCAGAAGCTGAGGGAATCTGTTCCATTCATTTTACAAATTGGAGCTGATCAGGTCCTAGATTTGTCGGGGTTCTTTGGTTTTGGGTTTGTTTTTCTTGTTTGTTTGTTTTGGGTTGTTGGTTTTGTTTGGTGTTCTTTTCTGTATGATCCAGTGCCTAAGACATAAGCTGCATCTGATTGTTATAAGGTAGTTCTCTACAGTGAATCCATGAGGCTTTCAATGCGCAGTGTCTTTAACAGTGATTCCATACATGTCTACATGAGTAGGCTTAAGCAGTTACAATACCCATGATAGAGCTGGAGGCAAATGACTAGGCTGCTAGGTAAACCCTGGCCAAAGCTATGCAAGCTGAACAGGCTCTGGAAAACTGGACATGATGTGGGAAATGGTAGAATGTAAAAAGCTGTGAGAATCTGACAAAAGTTACGAACAGTACCACGCGGAATAGCTGGACGTAACAGGTGGTTAAGGCAGAATTGTATGAGAAATAGCCAAAGTCCATAGGTGATTGGACTGGTGCATTAGAGACCTTTAAGTGTGCAGTCTTGCAAGGCCAACAGCACTCACATAACCTTATAAACAGCACCATATAAGATAGATTTGTGATAATGTCATTCATTTTGCCTTCATGTAGCAGATGCCAGAAAGTCTCAATCCATCTCAGTCCTTACCAGTACCACGTGGGGTGTTTATTCATTAGTGTTTTAATTTGAATCAGAAGCATGGTTTAAGGGAGAGCCTCCTGATCATTCCCAAGGACTGGGCCATTACTTACAGTAAGCAAAGATCACAGGAAACGAACCGACTCGTATTCTAGGTAACTGAACTGAAGCTGGGCTCCAAGAAGGTTCTTTGACTTCATATGGGAACTCTGTGCAACCAGACTACAACTAGCAGGAGGCAAAACCCACTGAAGTGCAAGAGAAGGGGTAGTCCTGTCATCCTAAATTTAAGTAGTGTCAATGTCAGCCTTGCAGCACTGACTGTGGGAGCTTTCTGGTGTTTTTTAAAAGACTTTTTAAAAAGCAGTGTGGAGGAAACTTTGAGCAATTACTAGGATATTACTTTACAACTATTAAAACTTAATTCTGTTGGAATACTTCATGTCAAATTATTCCAGAGGGTGCAATCATATGTTTTAGTTTCTTTTCCAGAAAACTGAAAAGCATTGTAACATCTCATGAGGGAGTGTTATTTCATTCTGGTTCTGTGGACATTTTGGTGAGGTTTCAAGTGATAAGATAAAATGACGAAGGTACTTCAAGTGTAAAGATAAAGATATTTTACCTTCTGTCCTGCTTAATTTTTACTTTTTAGTTGAAAACAATTATCTCCATTTTCAACTTTTAAAAATAAAATCATGGGTCACATTTACTGAGTTATGATTTTATCATCATCTGCAGAATGTTGACTTAAGGATAAAAAGTCCTTGGGGCTGGATCTTCTATTGTAGATGAAAAGAACTGGATGTGTATTTTTTGAAGCATAGTATCGTGCAGTTACTTTTGGTTTGAAGCAGTGGTGTAAATGAGGCAAGGCTAAGACAAGTGAAGTTAATGGAGAAATAAGCAAATAAGAATTGCAATCTATTGTTACAATTTTTATCTTAGATATAAAAAATCTAAAGGTTCAAAAAGTATTTTAGTATATACAGAAAGCTATGACTTCTTAGCCAATTTTAAGTAAATTAGTTTACTGTTTCTGTGATTAGAGGGTAGATTTAGATGAGATATTAGGAAGAAATACCATACTGTGAGGGTGGTGAGCCACGGGCACAGGTTGCCTGGAGAAGTTGTGGCTGCTCCATCCCTGGAAGTGTTCAAGTCCAGATTGGGCACGGCTTGGAGTAACCGGGTCTAGTGGAAGGTGTCCCTGCCCATGGCAGGGGAGCTGGACCTAGATAATTTTTAAGGTCCCTTCCAATCCAAACCATTCTATGATTCTATGTTTTCTATCTATAAAAAGCAGATATATATACATACTTTCTTCAAAATTAATTCTGAAGCTTTTAACTCATCATTTCTTCAGCATTACTTATTGCTGTCTTCTGTAGTAATGACAAAATTTTTTCATTATGTTGTCACAGCCAATGCTATTCACATGATCACTATTTTATATCTTTGCTTTTTATGCAGAGGTAACTACTATGAATATGTTTTATGATTTACATTCACTATCTCAAAGCCTTGTATAAAAAAGTGGATTGACGTTTTAAAACATTACTTTAACATAAAGTAGGATTTTAAGGCTTATTTTATAGCTGGAAAACTGGGACTCGGAGATTGCCAAGATAAATCTATGTGAGGTGAATCTTAATCAGTGTACACTAGATTGTGTAGGTACCATATATCAGAACTGGAACAACTCAGACCTTATATATCAAATAGTACTACTAAGGCATACTTTATTTTAGCAATACTAAAATGTGCAGCCTTCAGATAGTCATTAAGTAGCATATAGGCTTTAATAAACAGTAGCTTTTTTTAAAGTGCTCCAAAATGTGAAATGAGTCTTTCTTTTTTATTGTGAACAACTTAGATTCAGACAGATTTGTGCAACTTTTCCATCATAGGTTTAATATTTCAGCACTTGCTTCTGGAGTATTTAGCATGTTTTTACTGTGCTGATTAAAATCTGTTATAGATGATAATTTTGCTGATTTTATCATTCAAACACTTGAAATAGATTTTTAAATCTCTAAGTGGCTTGTACTAGACTTTTATTACTTGAAGGGTTTAGAAGTCTGCTGTATTATGTCCTTTTGTCATGTTCTCTGTAAATGCTAAATCAATGCAAAATTAGTAGATTCCGAGTTCTAAAGAAAACCCCACACACTTCTTTTGTAGGAGGAAGAACTAAGGAAAAGTGGAGAAGCCAAATACGCGCACTTGAGTGATGAGCTTCACGTATTAATTGAAGTGTTTGCTCCACCTGGAGAGGCTTATTCTCGTATGAGTCATGCCTTGGAAGAAATAAAAAAATTCCTCGTTCCTGTAAGTGGCTTATAGCATCCTTCTGTGACTGATTATGGTTCTGCTGCATTGAATTTGTGCCTTCTTTAAGCAACTTTAGCTCAAGGGGAAAAGCAAAAAACAACATTCTGTTGAACATTCATCTTTCATCTCAGGGAGATCTCACACAGGCCTTTAATTGTCACAGTAGAGCAGTTGATCCACTGATACATTTTCTAGATAGTTTATTATATCAATTTGTCTTTATCTTTTTTTCTTTTTTTCTGCTTTCCTTTCTTAGTTTTGGAAGGGAGAGGTGATTTAGTTGTTTGTTTTTTCTGGTTGTAGACATTAGTCATTAGTATGTAAGTACACTTTTGAGATTTTTGAACATTGAAGTCTGTAAAAAAACATTTTTATATATCTAATGATTTATTTAAATATCTTGCTAATGAAGTTAATTAATTTATTGTGGAGCAAACAGCATGAGTAAAATGTTCCTCAAGTGATTCTGTTCAGACAGGTTGTCATGACTCAGACCACAGTTTAGCACCCCTTCATTAGCTAGGGGAGCGCAGAAACATATTCTAAAGCTGGGAACCTTTTCGTTTTGATTTATACTACATAAATACTTTTGTTGATTTGCCATCAAGCTCACTGAAATTTATTTTCTCCACATTTATACAGTATTCCGTGACATTATCATTCTTAGTATTTATCGTAGAATTTAAGCATGTGCATACTAAATACTAAGTAAAAGTTATTTTGTGTGGTAGAATTACATGAGTTACTCTCTGAGGTCTATCCTATTTAGCACTTGAAAAAGGTTCAGAACTTCAGTCCCTTAAAAAAAATATAATGGAAGCTTGTTTCTATTTGTGATAAAAAATGAAGTGCAATAATTGCTTATATATCTCAGTAATGATGGAAAGATTCAGTAAACGTCAAGGTAAGAGAAGTGAGGCATACACACATTTTTGTGCCAAAACTCAGATGTTTTATTTGATGCGGGCTTCTTGGCTGGGGAAAAAGAGAATAAATTACAAGTACAGTATTGAAGTACTGTTATATTTTAAATGGTCACATTTTTTTAGAGCAGCTAAACATTTTTTTTAAGAATAAAAAAATAAGGAACTTAAAATTGTTAAAAAACACCTGGATATTTGTTTTAAATAGCAAAATTTATTGGCACCAAGTGAGAGCCTATAATAAATGAGTTATATTTTAAACAAGTGGACTCTACCTTTCTGATTTTCCCTTTCTATCCCCTTATTATATTTCCAGTTTTGGAACACTGGTAATAAAATACTCTTTCAAATTCTGGGAAATAACCATAAGACGCAAAAACTTTTTTTTTTTTTTTTGTGATTTCTGACTCTGTTTTGCATATACAATATGAGGAACAAATTAGGTCAGTGTCGTAGCGCTGGCAACATAACATGAAATCCCATTTGGCTGCAAGTTAATGGTGAAAATCTGCCAAGCTGTAACACTGAAAGAAAATTTATAGTTAAGTAACATATTCTTGAGAAGTCTGAAGTGTCATAGCTAAAAATGGTAACAGGGCTAATTACAGAGATTCTCAGTCTCTGTCCTTTCAATAACCCTATTTCCATTTGTTTGTGACTTTGCCAAACTTGACTTTGCCAGACTTTACTTTGCTTGTGTAAGAGGCTCCTGTTTAAAGTTATCTTTATACATCCTCTTCATTCTGAAAGACAGGTCCTGCATTACAGTTGATACAGTGGTGATGGTACCTGTTCTGTGCCCCCTGGTTTTTTAATACTATTATTTACTCTGTCCAGTACTGAGAAAATCTGTTCTGGGTGAATAAGGGAGAGAGAGCAGTGTGTGATGAGAGTGGTGTTAAAATTTGCCGCATGATGCTGCTGTAAAACATTCAGCATCTATGCAAGCGTATATTTTGTGTGACACATAATGTATTGATAAGTATTATATGTATTTTCCAGAACAAGTATAATAGCTGCGCTGGAAGAAATATAAAAACCAGCTTCTTTGTTGCAAGATTTTGAACTCTGTTGGCAGCAGTAATAATCACTACAAACAAGTAACAGTTTTAGTTTATGGCTTGTTTGTTACTTTTATCCCCTCTGCTTCATTTCAGATTTACAACAATTTACAATTAAGTGGCTGGTTGCAACATATGTCAAGGGATTTACACTCAAAAAGCTTGCACTAGATAATTTCCTTTTTGTTCCCTATTTATAACATCTCTTGAAATTGTTCTATGATGTTTTGTTGTTTGTAAGACCTAATTTATTGCAGCAGTGAATACTAGAATTGAATGACAGGCATGAAAGCAGTAGAATCTAACAGTTTTATTTATAACAAATCAAGGATGCAATAAACCATTCAAATGAATTTTGACATTGCTTATGAATTTTATGAAGTTTAAGTGACATATTGCCGTTAGAAATAACACTGATTGTATCAGTAAGAGGGAAGAATGCCTTTATACTTTATCCGTAAGTTTTAATGAAACTGAATTTGAAAAGAAATGCCTAGAAAACTCAATAATAGAAGAAAAGTGTAGAATAGGCTGGAGAGGAAATAATTGTTTATTAACTGAAGGAAAGATTTAATGAGCAATTACTTTTTCAGTTCATTTACTTAGTTTTTACCTGCGGCCTTGCCCAAGAATAGTACCAAATTTTTACTAGTGAAGATTTCGTGTCCAAGTCAGAGGTGGAAACTAAGCACCGCTGTTTACATTGGCTGTTCCACATGTTAACATGTTTCAAAGCTGTAGGCAGCTTGGCCTCAGGTTGTGCATTAGTATGCCTCTAACAGGCATATCCTTGAAAAATTGAACCCCCAATTTTATTTTTGCTACTCTTAATGTGAAAATTTCAGTATAATCAAAATATGACTGATCAAAAGACCCATGATTAAGTAAATAGGACTAATACCTTGGAGTTTTGAAACATAACTGCCTGCTCAATTGTGGTTTTTGGGAACCTAGGAAAAATAAAAACCAAAAATGTGCTCTCCCAAGTCGATATTTTAGAGTAAAGATCAAACTTGGAACTGATGTTAATATAATCCAGTAAGTTACCCAGTTAGCTACGTGCGAAGTACAAACAGTAGGGATGCTTAGGAGGAGGGTGCGTGTTTTGCAGATTCATCTCTGTGGCCAGCACAGATTGAGTAAAATTCGTAGGTATCTGACTGCCAAATGCTTCTGACTACAAACTGCCAGGGACAGGTGAGGAGCCTAATGCTGATGCTATGTCTCAGTGTCTCAGAATGGGATGCAGGGTCAGTGAACTAGAAGGAGAGATGTTTAAAAGGCCAATATGGAGGAGAAAGAGCTTAGAAGCTTTACAAACTCTGCTGGTTTTAAGAGGTTCCTAGCAATTAAATGCTACAAAACTTTCTTCACCATTAATGAGCAATGAAATGCTACATCATTCATATAAGAATTGATTATATCAGTCTGATTTACATCTAAACATAGAAACATATTTTCTGAACACGCTATGATTTCCGCATAGTAAAGAGCTATACCATCTGTAGGTGTTCTGTGCTTCTTAATACATGCAAAATGTTTTGCTGATAACCATTTTATCCCTTTAAGTGAAGCATTTTTATTTGACATGCTTAGCATCCCTTGAGACGAGGAGGGAAGCAGATACTGATCATTCATTTTATGTGCGAGTGCTCTGTAACAAGGAGCTATTATGTAGAGGGCAAGTTGCAGCTGCGGTGACACAACCACCTTAAAAAGATTGTTTACAACTGTGCGGTCAGAAATTGAACCAATTACCACTTCAGGAGTTGCTTTTCAACTTATTTGCATATATTTTCATAGCCACTTATATCTGCTTTAAATTGAGGCATATTAACACCACTCAAGGGCTGGGAATAAACTCACAGTCATTTAATGCAGTCCAATTGATGGACAATTGCTCATGATCATCTGCCTGCATACTTCAGTATTTTCTGAGGGTGTTTATCAGATTGCTTTATCAGGAACTAGTGTGATGAGGCAGCAGGTGAATGCAGGTTTTTACATTGCTGTTGTTTTGAATGCAGGCTACAATGTCTTCCAGGCTTTCTTCTAGATGCCTGAATCTCTTACTGAGTCATTAACTTTAATCATTTTATCTCACCTTGCTCCATACCATTGATTAAAATAATTTTCTTACCAATCATTTAAGTGTTCTCACTGATGCAGCTTCCAGCATCATTTCTTCACTCTTTGTAACTGAAGGTGGATGATTACTGAGGAAAAACAGCTTTTCAGTGAAATAAAAAGTTACTAATTTTATTCAGGAAATTCTTCATACCAGAAATGTATATGAAAAAGATTAGATTTGATGGGATTTGCAAACAAACCTTGATACCAGTTTGTTTCAGCAGGGATAATTAAATAATCTTCGAGTTTAATCCCTTGAAGGTCCTTCCCTAACTAATGTTTCAAAAATAATTCTTTTACTTCAAACGTGCATTTACTGTATATATAGTAATTTATATTTAGTACAAACCAGAGTTACTAACGATCTGTTATGCCATGTTACACTGACTATATTGTAGTATATACAGTACACAGTAATATTTTTTCTCAAAAAAGTTTTGACTGGTTTAGAACAACTGTATTTAGGTATATGACATTTATTTTGCATATTTTTTATTAGCTCTGAATTTCTTCGGTGCTATGTAATGAAATCTCTATTTACATAGCATTTCATACTCTATGCTTTTGTAATCTTTTGTTTCTAAATAGCTATTTTATTGGCAGGGGGTTCAGTCTTTTTTGTCCTCTTTCAAAGAACCTCAGTAGGCAAAATCATAGAATCATGGAATAGTTAGGGCTGGATCATAGAACAGTTTGTATTGGAAGAGACCTTAAAGATTATCTTAATTCCAACCCACCTGCTACAGGCAGGAACACTTTCCACTAGACCTTCCGAAAGACCTGTCCAATCTGGCCTTGAACACTTTCAAGGACAGGGCAGCCACAGCTTCTCTGGGCAACCTGTGCCAGTGGCTCACCACCCTCATAGTAAAGAACTTTTTCCTAATATCTAATCTAAATCTCCTGTTTCAGTTTAAAGCCATTCGCCCTTGTCCTGTCACTCAATGCCCTTGTAAAAAGTCCATCTCCAGCTTTCTTGTAGGCCCCTTTAGGTACTGGAAGGCTGCTCTAAGGTCTCCCTGGAGCCTTGTCTTCTCCAGGCTGAGCAACCCCAACTCAACCTCTCTCCATTGGAGAGCTGCCTCAGCCCTCTGATTGTCTTCATGGCATTCCTCAGGACTCACTCCAACAGGTCCATGTCATTCTTGTGTTGGCGGCCCCAGAGCTGGACACAGTACTGTGGGTGGGGTCTCACAAGGGCAGAGTAGAAGGGGACTATCCCTTCCCTCGACCTGGTGGTCACTCTCCTTTTGATGCAGCCCAGGATATGGTTGGCTTTTTGGGCTGCAAGCGCACACCGAAGCTGGCTCATCTTCATTTTCTCATCGACCAACACCCCCAAGTCCTTCTCTGCAGGGGCTGCTCTGAATCTCTTCTCCACCCAACCTGCAGCTGTGCCTGGGATTGCCTCAACCCAGGTGTAGGACCTTGCACTTGGCTTGGTTGAACTTCAGGAGATTGGCATCAGCCCACCTCACAAGCGTGTCAAGGTCCCTCTGGATGGCATTCCTTACCTTCAGTGTATCAACTGAACCACACAGCTTGGTGTCATCCGCAGACTTGCTCAGGGTGCGCTCATTCCCACTCTCCATGTCATGGGCAAAGATGTTCAACAGCACTGATCCCAATACCAACCACTGAGGAACACCACTTGTCACTGATCTCCAGCTGGACATTGAGCCATTGACCACAACTCTTTGAGAGTGACCATCCAGCCAATTCCTTACCTACCAACTGGCTCATCCGTCAAATTCATGAATCTCCAATTTGGAGACAAGAATGTTGAGCAGGACAGTGTCAAATGCCTTGCAAAAGTCCATGCAGATGACATCAGTCGCTCTTCCCTTATCTGCCAACACTGTAGCCCCATCGTAGAAAGCCACCCAATTTGTAAAGCATGATTTGCCCTTAGGTGAAGGCATGTTAGCTGTTACCAATAGTCCCCTTATTGTCTGTGTGCCTTAGCATAGGAGGATCTGCTCCATCAACTTGTTGGCCACTGAGGGGAGACTGACTGGCCTGTAGGTATGTGTATTTCCGTAAGTATGATGGTGAGCAGCAGCATAGCCACATCTCTAAAAGAGACATCTTTTATCCGCAACAAAGTAAACAATTTATAGTTGCATATTCTGCTAAGATACTTGCAGTAATAAACAATTACTGCAGTAATTATTTAAAAATGGGTAAGGAGATTATTTGAGCAGCTATTTCAGTTGTGCTGGTTCCGGTTTTTGCACTGGGCAACATCTCTGGCAATTTCACACGCAAGTGTTGATAATCAAGGAAAAAGATCAGAGGTTCTCTCAAGGCCTAGAATGTCATAGTGTTTTACCTCTTCACAGCATGTTTTCCTAAAGGTTGATTATCAAATTAAATTATTATAAACATATTCAGACAGAAGTGTTCTCAAGAGTTTGCATATCTTGTGGACAGTAGTTCTTGACTTCTACAAGCTCTGGAGTTCTTCTTAAGCACGATATTGGCCAATTGAACAGCAGCACTTGTGTAGTTTAAATCGCTCATTTTAAGCTTGATGAAAATCACCCTAAACCTGTCCCTGAAAGTGAAGATTTGGGGGTGGAGAAGTACACTAAAACAGCCTTTTTAATTAAAACCAAACTTCAGCATTTCTCAACTAACTGAAATTTATGTACTTATTTTACTTAATTATGTGTAGACTACTGTTTTTTTCTGCTGTGAAGCTGTGAAATAGATACCCACAGAAAGAGCACATAATTCCTCAAATCTCTTTACATTTATTTTGTGATGAGTGGGTCACCTGTTGGCATGCCTTACCAGCAAGTGTCTTTCACCTAAGGTTAGCTCTCTGGCTGCTTCATACCCTCACATGTGCTTTAAGGGTTGATACTCCCGCTCTGAGTGTATTAAGACCTTTTTATATATGCCAGAGACAGATTTAGTCTGTGAGAGCAATCTCTTGGTGATCTCCCTCTGACACACAAAGGAATCAATATAAAAGGCATAATCTTGGCTGCCAGAGCCAACCTTTCTTTTGCCTTTCAGTTTAACCAGAGACATTAACCTGATAGGGTATTTTACAGTGAAAATTAATCTGAGTGAAGTACAGAGACATGGCTGTAGTTTATAAATATTTTCAACTTGCTTGGTGAGTCTGTATTTGTCAAATATTCTATAGGCTTGTCTTGCTGCTTCCTCTTGCTGCAGTGTAGGTTTTTCACCAGTGAGAGGTCAGAAGCAATCATTTGTGTGTGGGTGATAAAATTCATGCAGATAAGTTTAAATCGTATAGTAGTGTTCCTGGTTTCTTAATAGCAGGTCTGTTACATGTAGCAAAAAGTTGGCTATGGTGTTGCACATTAGACTGTACAAACCCCTTCATCTCAGAGGGACCACCGGGCCCTCCTACACATCTGACATTTCATTTAAGAGCTGTGTTTGTGAGTACAGATTTGGCCAATCATCACATCAGTAAAAGCTGGGTGTTTGATCCAGTGAAGAGGCTACAACTTCATGGTCATAATGATGAAAAAAGAAAGATGTGCATGATGTTGTTATGTGTTTCCATCATATACAATAGTCTTCTTTTGAGCCATCAATATCAGGAAAGAAAATTCCAATATTGGTGTTATAAGAGTGAAGGAGATGAGTTATTTGGTTTAGCTCTTTCAGGGAACTGGTTTGCATCTTAGCCAGGTTAATTTATATCTGTTTCAACAAAATGACAATGTGATTTTTAGGGTTTAATTCATTTGTGGAGGTAGACTCAAATAAAACAAACAAACAAACAAACAACTACAAACAAACAAAACAAAACAAACAAACAAACAAACCCACGGAAAAAAGTACTTCTTTTCGTGCCTTAATTCAAATTGAAAGGCAGTCTGCAAATAATACCCAGGCAATGTGTTGGGGTTTGTGGTTGGTTTTAGTTTCCTGTTTCTTTGTTTGTTTCCTTTTAAAAAGGGGAAGAGAGAAGGTGTTGGTGGCATTCTTAATGTCTTGTGGGTTTTTTAATGTAGCAAAGGTCAGTGTAGCCAATTCTGAGGACACTGAGTTATGCTCACTTAGGAAAGCATGAAAGAAAAAGGACAAATACAGGGTAATCTCTCCTCTGTTGTGTTCTTTCAGCTTCCAGCAGTCAAAAATTGAATCTTTCCAAGGCTGTATCTAGACCATCTTGCCTTATACCCTGTGATCGATTTTTCTTCTCTTCCCTGCGCTTGTCAAGTAACCCCTTGAACCTTAGTTAAATATTTGGCCTCAGAAAAACATCATGTAGCAATGTGTTTCATGGTTCAGTTATGCACTGTGTGTAAAAACAAAACCAAAAACTCAGAAGTCCACTGTCCTGGGTTCAGCAGTAGCAGTCATTTTTCTCCTTCTTAGTAGCTGGTGCAGTGCTGTGGTTTTGATTTTCGGCCTGGGAACAGCGCTGATAACACCGATGGTTTTAGATACTGCTTAAATCACGATATCCATTTCCTCTCCTTTGTTTTAAAGCAGCTGCTTAATGCTTTATGAGTGCCCTCATCTTCATGCATAGTTGAAAGAATGGCTAATTGCACACCAGTCCTCACTCTTACATGGATCTGGATTTGTTTCTTTCTTAGCCCCCCATCTTTTCTTGTGCAAAAGCAGAGGTATCTCTGATTATCCATGTGACATACTTCTGGCTATCCTTTCCACATCTTACTTTGTTTTCCTTAGCTTACTCCTGGTTTGTTTGTTTTTTTCTGTTGGGATGGGATGGTCAGGACAGCACAGAGAAGCCCCATCTCGGTGATGAAGATGGAGTACGCTAGCGAAATGTATCATTCTGTTATTTTATGGTTTAGTGTGAGGCTTTTTCTAGAACTATCATACTTCCCACTTGCACTGATTTGATATTTTTCAAACGGCATTTGTAGAAAATTCAGCGCATCTTCCTGAATGATAATAAGAAGTTTAGAGCTATTTACGTTCAGTATTTTTATTTTTATCACTACTTAAGTACTTTCATGTGTATTATTTTGCATTTATCAACACATTGTTTTTCTGACAGTTTTATTCTAATAATTGAATATAATAAGTTCTTTCAGCAATTTTCTGCAGAAACTTTTAGATTTCATTGCCCTGAATAACTTTAAATGAAATTTAAATGAAGTTCACAATTCAATTTTTTGTTTATATAATTTATAAATATGATGAACAAAACAGATTTCTGGAATCACTCAGTAAGCTCTTCCCCTCAGTAAACACAAAATTATAAACCAGCGAAACTATTCTTAATATTGTTTATTCTATAAAAGAGAGAATTGTAAGTCAACAGTGTGCTTCCTTACCCTTCGACAGCTTCTGGTGCGGCTGATGGAAGTTTTGACTTCCATCCATAGAGACCTTTAAGAATGGAGGTCTCATTTGCTGTGCCATGCCATATAGCATAAACGTGTTCAGAAATTGTCCGTATAAAGGATAAAGGCATATTGGTCCACAGAAAGGACTTCTATAAGACCGGTGATAAGAACCTAATTACATTCAGTGCGTGCAAACATGAGAAGGTTTCAGTAAGTACAGAATATATAATTACATGTTATTCTGATGTTTTGAAAGATTTAAAGTAGCCTAGTAGCAAGGAATAATATGACAAAACTTCATTGGCATGAGAGATTTTAGAGGAAAAACAAGAACATGAATAGTAAAACAAAAGATTGTTGTTTGACTATGAAAACTGCTTTCTACAGAATAACAATAAGTTTAATATATTTTTCATTCAGCTTTAGTGATAAAGGGATTGCAAGAACTTAGAAATAATCACCATATAAAAATCAGGAAAAGATGCAGAAGATGGATTAATAGCAACCAAATTTATAAAATAAAAATTCCATATTTAATTGAATATTTCTGAAGGAATATGTGGCTAGCAATGTGGTGATAATAGAAATGAGTTCAAGGAGCATTAGAAATGAAAGGAATCCTGAAAAAGCTGTAGACTTCAATCCCTGGAGATAGTAACTGTATCAATAACATTGATGACTCAGAAAAAAACAGAATATTTCCATACATATCAGTTGTGTAGCTGGAAAAATACAGGATGGTGTACTTGTGTGTTACTGAAATGAGGCAACAGTAATGTTAGTTTAAAAAAAAAACTCTTCAGAAAAAAGTCAGAAAACTGGGTAAGAGGTCATGGTGTGCTGGTCTGAGAGCAGTTCTATGAACAGCAGAGCCAATTACAGCTGAAATGACTTCATGTCTTGTGTTTGGAGTCTGGGGGGTCAGGTAAGTGTTGTGTTCCCTGTCTGAAACTTTCATATATTCCAGAAATTCTCAACTTCATTCATTTGTAGTATTTTTTTGAGGACCTTATGTGGGCATTTGCTCTTTGGTAAGGGCATTACCAGTATCTTCCTCGTCCTTCTGGATAAGCACTTTTATAAAATTGGGAAGGACTGACTGTCTTAGGACTATGGGACATCTGTCAGTTACACCTGGAGTTGGCCAGTTATCCAAAAGTTAATTGGGTTGCAAGCAGTGGAAAAGAAACATGGCAAGTGAAAGGAAATATTGCAGTAGCGGCATGACTGTTTGGTGATTATGCTGTGACCAGCCTACCACAAGTCCTTCACTGAATAATTGGGGAAGACTGCAACTTACAAAACAATTGAGAAAGGAATATAACCACGGCTTTAATGTTTTTTATGGCTTAATAAAAATAAATTTGTTAACGAATCTGATTTTATATTCAATGAGAAGTTTGTTGATAAAATGAATTGTATTAGCGACACCTGATATTCCTGAATGATGTAAGTGACGGGTCAAAACTTTTTAGTAAGAAAGGTTCCCTAAATAGGTCTGTCTGTAGCAATTTTCTTAAGGAGCTGGTATGTGAAAATTTCTGTCAAATCTGTATGTTGTATCTTCAGATTTTGAACATGGAGATTTGTGTCTTTATATTGGTTTATTTCATTTGACCGTATTCTTCTCTCAACACAACAGATTCCCTTGGGGTAAGATCTGCAGAAGGGGCACAGGTGGTACAGTACTTAAACCCTGTAGCAAAATCTGTAGCTATTAAGCAGATGAAGACACTTGTGTGAGAGTGATGCCTCAAAGTGCATCCCCAGCCGTCAGCCTGCTTATACTAACACACAAAAAATGCTGAGAGCTAGGCTGCATCTTATATCCTGCCTCCCTGCCAAGTATAGACACTGCACTTTGGAAACATCAAAATGAGAGACAAAGATAAAGGAAGAGTGACGCTGGAGAAGGTTTTTAATAAGAGAGGGGTCATCCTCTGGAGCTGCCCATAGTCCATTGACTAAAAAGGGAAGCTGTTGCTGACTTAGATTAAAACAAAATGAAACTCTTGTAGGTATATAAGATATTTAAAAAAAAAAAAAAAAGAAGTCTCTATGAGGCATGATATTTCTGAAGAGTTGTGTGATGACACTAGAATCTAGTGATCAGTTTTGTTCAGGGCTGACTGGAGATGTTACAGAGAAAGAGGAGTGAGGCAGTCTGGTACCCAGAACTGTATACTAAAGTCAGTTGGGAATGATGGTGGGAATGACTCGCTCACTGGTGAATAGACGCAGGAGCTTGTTGAGAAAGAAAGGTTGAGAGTGGATGAAGGCATCACCAAAAGTATAATTCTCATATTTCATATTTAAATCTCTTGAGCACGGTGACTATCTGCCTACTTGCTTGCCATTTTTCTCTCAGCTGTTTGAAAACTAATGCATGCAGTTTATTTTTACTCTTCTTACTAACTAAACACGTTAAAAAAATGAACTATCTCCTTTAGACAGGATTTGTGTCTATTGGACTCTAGTTCAAATTCAGCATAATTTTCATGGTTTCATAACTTGTGAATGACCCAGTGCGTAACAACTCAGTTACAGCAGCATTGAAAAACAGAGATTTTGAGCCAGATTGGAGGAAGTGAGAAATTTTTGGAAGCAGACTGTGACAAGCTGAGCAGTATCCGTGGTTATTTCTGATTAAGGTGCCTACTTACATTTCTGTTTGTTTACATTTCTATTTATAATGGATACTTACCACACAGTTAGCCTGAGCAGGACAGTACAAGAAGGAACTGAAAGCAATGGAAAGTCCTTATTGTTCAGAATTTTCCTTTTGGCTGTTTCTTCACTTCTATAAACTGTGTTAAAATTTAGAAGTAAGGTATTGAACGGTAATCGATCCTGGTATAGGGGTTAAATAAATAGATATATACTGTCTGAGAATTGTCCCTGGGGAAACTGGCCGGAAAAGACAGGCGGAACGTGATTTTTTCCAAGCAGTGAGGGCTTGAAAAGGTCATTGAGAACTTTTGAGAGAAAAAAGAAAAAAAATACTTTTAGAGTGACAGTTAACAGCTGTTCATTGGTTTCATTGTTTGCCTTGCATCTTTGTTACTTTTGAGGAAGTGAATAAATAATGTTTGCTCTAAAGACCCTATTTCTGAGGTGGTTTAGTCTAGTCACAAGTCTCTAGCCTGTAGGATTTCCTTGGGTACCAAACACATGTGTTCCACCAAGTTAAAACTGAAAGGGAAAAGCAATCAAGAGGTGTAAAATAACTATGTTTACAGCAGGTTCAGGAAACCTGTGCTATTATCTGAGAGACTAAGAAAATTCCCTCAGTGGCAAAAAGGTCAATTGCACAGGTAACACGGTACTAAGTTACAGGATAAACAGCTATAAGGGCTTCTCAGTCATTATCTTTAAACTGATTGTCTAAACATTGCTGAAAGGAACCAGTGCTAAGTTAAACAAAGATTTTGCTCTGATTTTGATTGAGGTTTCTTATCTGCCAGTAAACGCATCAGAAAGACAGATTTTGCCTTAGGTACTGACTGGTCTATACTTTTCTGTGTATCTTGCTTTGAAAAGCACTTAATAGATTTATGTCAGTCTGTAAAATGAACTGCAGCCAAAGTAGGGTCTTGCATACCATACTGAAAGCAGGTGCAGTTAAAGACAGAGGTGATATAAAACTCTGAACGATATTTGTGTGATGGGAATCCTGACAGTCTGCTTCACTACCACATCTTCAGTGTGGTACAATAGGTGATTCATGTCATAATATGGTATGAGTCCGTGATTCAACATCTTTGTGGGTGACATGGACAGTGGGATTGAGTGCGCCCTCAGCAAGTTTGCCGATGACACCAAGCTGTGTGGTTCAGTTGATACATTGGAGGGAAGGAATGCCATCCAGAGGGACCTTGACACACTTGTGAGGTGGGCTGATGCCAACCTGATGAAGTTTAACCATGCTAAGTGCAAAGTCCTACACCTGGGTCGGAGCAATGCCAGGCACAGCTACAGATTGGGCGGGGAGGAGATTGAGAGCAGCCCTGTGGAGAAGGACTTGGGGGTGTGGGTTGATGAGAAAATGAACATGAGCCGGCTTCAGTGTGCGCTTGCAGCCCAGAAGGCCAACCGTATCCTGGGTTGCATCAAAAGGAGCATGACCAGCATGTCGAAGGAGGTGCTCCTGGCCCTTTACTCTGCTCTCGTGAGACCTCACTTGGAGTATTGTGTGCAGTTCTGGTGTCCTCAACATAAAAAGGACATGGAACTGTTAGAACAAGTGCAGAGGAGGGCCACGAGGATGATCAGGGGACTGGCGCGCCTCTCGTATGAAGATAGGCTGAGAAAATTGGGTCTGTTCAGCCTGGAGAAGAGAAGGCTGCGTAGAGACCTCATAGCAGCCTTCGAATACCTGAAGGGGGCCTATAGGGATGCTGGGGAGGGACTCTTCATTAGGGACTGTGGTGAGAGGACATGGGGTAATGGGTTTAAACTTAAACAAGGGAGGTTTAGATTGGATATGAGGAAGAAATTCTTTACTGTGAGGGTGGTGGGGCCCTGGAATGGGGTGCCCAGGGAGGTTGTGGATGCTTCATCGCTGGCGGCGTTCAAGGTGGGGTTGGACATAGCCTTGGATGGCATGGTTTAGTGGGAGGTGTCCCTGCCCATGGCGGGGGGGTTGGAACTCGACGATCTTGAGGTCCTTTCCAACCCTAACTATTCTATGATTCTATGATTCTATGATATGCTATTGCATGCCTGCTTGAGAATGTGATTTTACCATCTCCGTCTATCTCCCAGACAGTGTGAATATGCTACAGTATGTTCAGAGAGATCTCTGGTTTAATTTTTTTAATCACTCTTTGTTCAGAGCTCAGTTGTTTACATGGTCAGAAATCATATTTTCTGATGGAATGCAAAAGCCTACTTTGTAGTGCGATCAGTTATTGAAGTATCACTTTTAAAAAAGTGATTTCTTCTGTGTCACATTTCAAACTAAACAGCTGAGTAATATCCTTATTATTAAAATGGCATACAAACAAAATCTGAATGGATTTGATTTTCTGACAAACCCTAGCCAGTTTTTATGTAAATTATTGTATACAGGGGCCATAGTTAAAGGTGATTTATACAGTATAGCAGTTAAATCTTAACTTGTACTACGTCAGCCCTTTAGTCACTCCCAAGCTAGAAGTGATTTTATATAGCATCATTTAGGTTGGAAAAGACCTTAAAGATCATCCGAGTCCCACCATTAACCTGGTACTGCCAAGTCCAACACTAACCGGTGTTCAGAGGCACCACATAGAATCACAGAATTATAGAATAGTTAGGATTGGAAAGGACCTCAAGATCATCTAGTTCCAACCCCCCTGCCATGGGCAGGGACACCTCCCACTAAACCATGCCACCCAAGGATCTGTCCAACCCGTCCTTGAGCACCTCCAGGGGTGGAGCATTCACAACTTCCCTGGGCAGCACATTCCAGTGCCTCACCACCCTTAAAGAACTTATTCCTAATATCCAATCTAAACTTCCCCTGTTTAAGTTTGAACCCGTTACCCCTTGTCTTATCACTGCAGTCGCTAATGAAGAGTCCCTCTCCAGCATCCTTGTAGGGTCCCTTCAGGTATTGGAAGGCTGCTATGAGGTCTCCACGCAGCCTTCTCCTCTCCAGGCTGGACAGCCCCAACTTTCTCACCCTATCTTCGTACGGCAGGTGCTCCAGTCCCCTGATCATCCTCATGGCCCTCCTCTGGACTTATTCCAACACTTCCATGTCCTTTTAATGTTGAGGACACCAGAACTGCACACAATACTCCAAGTGACGTCTCACAAGAGCAGAGTAGAGGGGCAGGATCACCTCCTTTGACCTGCTGGTCACGCTCCTTTTGATGCAGCCCAGGATACGGTTGGCTTTCTGGGCTGCAAGCGCACACTGAAGCCGGCTCATGTTCATTTTTTCATCGACCACCACCCCCAAGTACTTCTGCAGCAGGGCTGCTCTGAATTTATTCTCCACCCAACCTGTAGCCGTGCCTGGCATTGCTGTGACCCAGGTGTAGGACCTTGCACTTGTCATGGTTAAACTTCATCAGGTTGGCATCAGCCCACCTCACAAACGTGTCAAGGTCCCTCTGGATGGCATTCCTTCCCTCCAATGTATCATCCGAACCACAGAGCTTGGTGTCATTGACAAACTTGCTGAGGGCGCACTCAATCCCACTGTTCATGTCACTGACAAAATGTTGAACAAGACCGGTCCCAACACCGATCCCTGAGGGACACCACTCATTACTGGTCTCCAGCTGGACATTGAGCCATTGAGCACAGCGCTTTGCGTGAGGCCATCCAGCCAGTTCTTTATCCACCAAGTGGTCCACCTATCCAATTGATGCCTCTCCAGCTTAGAGTTAAAGATGTTACGTGAGACAGTGTCAAAGGCTTTACACAAGTCCAGGTAGATGACATCAACTGCTCTGCCCCTGTCCATCAGTTCCGTAGCCCCATCATAGATCTTCACATCTTTTAAATACCTTCAGGGATGGTGACTCAACCTCTGCCCTGGGCATCCTGTTTCAGTGCTTGACAATTCATTCAGTGAAGACATTTTTCGTAATATCTGATCTAAACTTCCCCTAGTTCAGTGATAAAGAATGAAGCAGAACAGAGCACGATACTTTTGGGCCAGGGGGAACAGAGCATCTACATTGAGTTTGAGGATATTCTCATATATTATTATAGTTTATGTATTGTGTTCTGTATAATGATATGTATATGTATATGTATACATATCATATATAGAATAGAATCATAGAATCATAGAATAGTAAGGGTTGGAAAGGACCTCAAGATCATCGAGTTCCAACCCCCCTGCCATGGGCAGGGACACCTCCCACTAAACCATGCCATCCAAGGCTATGTCCAAGTATATACATATATATGTATATATATATTTGTAATATAATGATATACTTATGAGAAAATATATTACTCTAATACAACATAGTCTATTGTTATGTAAATCTAGGCTGTTAGATTTCATCTAGCTACCCTTATACTGAGACCACCATATTAAGTGCATGTCCTGCTCTCAGGTCATCCAGCTGCTCTGCGCAACTAGTGCTCTGCTACTGCCTGGCACCCACGATGAATGAGGAAAACTACCTGAATGAGAAGCTGAGGACTTTGGTTTATGGAAAAATGAATCTTCCTAGTGAGTCTGATCGGAGACCAAGAATCAGGAAGGGGAGGGAGAAAAACTTTTTGTTATTGAACCTGGCAGTTTTTCTTCTTTGTACAGGAGTAAAGCATTATGTGGTGCACCTGACAGGTTCCTGTCTGTTGGAATAAACGGGTTCCTGTCTCTGCAGGTGGCAAATTTCTTCTGGCTCACAGTATTTCTAGGGAAAATAGTTATAAGGGTAGGAAAGAATGCATTTGCCCTGTATCGTATTGGGGTCAGGAAAGCTTTTGGTCCTTCTAAGGGACTTGGAGTCATCTTTAGGCATGTATTGAGCATGATGGGAATAATCCAGGCAATTCTGTGTACCCAGAACTTGTGAAGAGGGAGTCAAGGGAGAATTTACAGACTCATGGATTCCGAAACTGTGAAGTCCAGCTATTCCCTTCCAGTCCCAGACAACACAGGTGGTAGAATTTCTTCTAAAAACTGTACTAAACGTACGTTTCAGAACGGTATCAAATCTCACTTCAAGTGCCCCGGATCACCTTTCTGTAAGCTCTGATTACCTGATCACTCTTATTTCCCTGGTATCGTTTGCTTTCACTATCAGTCACCTTTAAAATCAGTCACATTTAAAAAATACCTGTCCATCCTTATTACTGTCATTTTTATGTTGTTTTTGCTCTGAAATAGGCATTTAACCTAAACAGCATATTGCCCAGTTCTGCCTTTTTATTATCTGTGGCACTTGGGTTATGTGGGCAGCCTGCAAGATGCTCTTTATCCTCTCCCTGCTTTCAGTAATATTTCTGGCTGCACACTCACATTCCCAGACAGGTATGTCAAGAACAAGTTTCAAAAAGGAGACTTTTTAAAAATAGTATTCCTGATACAAAATTACAGGAAACATGTCAAGATCAGTGTCTGCCTGCACATCAACTGATTTCAAGTTGAGCCTACACTGCCTCTGAGAATAGTTTCACTGCCAACTTGCTCTAAATTGATCTCCGACTGTTCTTCAAGTAATTGCAACCTAGCCTGTTTTAGCAACTTTATAGTTTTGTTTCAGTTGAATGTTACAATATATAGCAGATATCCCCAAGACAAAGTTGGTCCATTATGTATTTGTTCTTCCTAGGTAGTAAGGGCAGTTTAAGGAATGCTTTGTTTTCTTGCACTGATGAAGTGGTCTGTAACACGTGCATACCAATACTCTAAGGACCCGAATCTTCTCTTGTGAACATTGTCCTTGCAGTAGAGAACCATCTTCCCATCTCTTCTTTCCCCGCTAGACAGGGTATAAGAAAATAGATCACTTTGTTTTGGGTACCATAACATACTGTGTGCCAGATTCCACCAGGGAGCGTCTCTTTGAGATGCTGGTGTTTGTCAGATCTCTCCCATCTGGAGATGGGACTGCATAGAAGAATAGTGAAAATAAAATAACGGGATGTGAAAGCAAAAGGAAAACAAAGGGAATTAAATAAAATTAAATCAATTAAAAATCAAAATTTTTAAAAATTGATGAAGAGCAGTAGGATACTGTCTGTGGTTGCAGTATCTATGAAAAATTTTGGTGCCTTGTATTTTTTTTCAATTTTCAGGAAGAGTAGTTTTCAAATTAAATATAACGTAAATCTTTGTAATTATTTTAGTTATGAAAAAGAATTCCAAAGTCTATGAGAAAACAATACTTATTTTAATTGTTTATAGTGTTCATTTTAAGTGTGATGGAAGCATTTTGTAGAAGGACATATGCAACAACTGATAAGCTCCACATAAAAATTTCAAATTGCCATTAATATATTGAGCCTCTCATGTTCTTTATTTCAAAGAGAAATTATGATCAATTATTACAGCATGCTCACACTTTTGATGTAATTTTAATAGCTTTAATTTCATTGAGATTGACAGACTAAGTAGGGTCCAATTTCCCATTTGAATTTTTGCTCATTGCTATTAAAAAGCCTATTTAAAATGTCACAATTGCAAAGTTGTTGTGAGAAGGGGTGTGTGACAACATCAGCTTTTAACACATATTGTTTGAGAAATAACTGGCCCTAACTAAAGGATTTCCTTGCTTAGATTCCTTCTTCCCAGGGCTGCTTATGCATTTTTTCTGACACCTAAATGCAAGCTCTGTATGCAGTCGCTCGTATGAGAGGTAGAGTCTGTGGCTTTATTTTCACAGTGATGTACTCATAATTTGGAGATCTATGACTGTGATGATCCAAACCAAAATATCTTCCTATGAAAGCTAATGGATTTATGGTAACATCTGTCTTACGGTGAGATTAGCAAGCAAAAGAGTAGAAAAGAAGTTTCAAAGCTCTATGCTAATGAAATCTGCTTGCCTCCGGGATGGCGCAGCACTGCACATCAGAGGCGTTGTCATCTAGGAGGATGTGGGGGGTGGCAATCACGTAGTCCATTGTCCAGGGTATTTATTTGCAAAAGGTTGTTTAGTTCTTGAGCACAGCATAGCATTCCCAGATCATTGCTTGGTCAAAGTCAAACTCAAGGAGCAGGAACTTTTGACAAAGGTTAATGGAAATGAAGTATTTGTTGACTAAGGTATGTGTTTGCAGTTCTGAACACTAAAGGCCGTACAGTGAAAGGAGAAGTAACTCAGAAGTTTTATGCATCCCAGTTGGAAGGTGGGTATTGTCAAGAGAAGCCTGCTGGCCTTTACTGTTGTCTTTTCAGGACATCTGCAAATAAGCTACTCTTACCGTTACTCAACATTGCAGAATTGCTTGAGAGACTCTTCTAGGCAACCTCAGGCTGGGGAGATCATGGATATAAAAGTTTAAAACAAAGGAGGAAAAGAAATGCTCTTGGTGTCGAAGGAGAGTATTAGAATGAGCTTCCCCTGCAGTGAATGGTTGAAAGACAAGGCAAAATGCATCCATAACTGCTGGAGGAAAGGAAGAGAAAATATCAGGATATAGTTGCTAGAAATTCCTGGTTCAAAATGGGTCTGCAACAATTTAACTAGCATGATTCAGAAATGCTTAGGTAGATAGTTGGTGTGGCTTTCTCTGTCAGTCTTTCAGGTATGCTCCAGTTGGGACTCCTCCTCCTGGGAATGACAGTTTGACTATAAGGTCTTTTCGGAAGTTCACTGTTATATTTTCATATGCATTTATTCTTACCCAGATCTTCCATATGTGTCTTTAATTTTTTTGAAGATAGACAGGATTTGAAAGGGTTCTCATACTAGGATCTCACTGCATTTTTTGGAACAGTAATTCTGATGTCTTTTGTTGAGCCTGGGGAAGATAGTAAGAAAACTGTGCAATTCCAAGTAGCATAATGCAGCCTAAATGATGCAGCCTGGTGATACATGTAGTTTGTGGGAAATAATTGGAACTGGACAAGAAGGAGAATAACTAAATTACATTTTGACCCAAGATCATACCAAAGTTTTTGTTGTAATAGATCAGTGTAGAGTTCCACTGAGTACAGATTTCTCTGGTAACAGTGTTAACAGAGTGAGATCCTGGGGTTATGTCCCGAGGAAATGCAATACTTGCTTTCATTTTTGGATCTTTACCATGGGCTGTGTATACCACAAAAGGTTTTCCAGGTTTATGCACATGAATAGGGGAGAAAGGCGACTACATAATATCCGTGGACAGATGTCATAGCAGCAGTAAACAGCCCAGTAGTTGGGTTCTATTACTGTAATTTCTTCATGCTCTGAAGAATACTCCTGCTTGGAAAAGCAGTCAACATGACAAAGAACAAATCTTCAGATGAAGATCCCCTGCAAGGCCTTAGATATTTCAGGACTGAGGTATTTTAGTGGAGAGTTACTAATTAAATTGAAATCAGGGAAGCACTCTATTTTTTTTCAAGGTTAAATTAAAAAAGATGGAGCCTGATATTGCCATAAAGTGTTGATCTTAATAAAAAGGACTCTTTTTGTCTCATTATTTTAATAGGGTTTGCTTAGGTATATTCTGCTTCTGTAAAATTGCTAGTTAAATGCATACATTATAAGGCCATAGATATTAATTAGTGAACAACTGAAGAGTCTCTTTCCCAGTTAAAAAGCATGATTTGGAGATTATATCTTCAGGAGATTTCTGAGACGCTGTTAATGACATTTCATTTTCATGAACTTAATGTGACTCATCTTGGGAACAGGACTGTTTCCTGCTTCCTCCCTTCCTGAAAATGTCACTGCAAAGAAATAGGATACGTTACAGGAAAGGAAGTGTAAATCCCTCCCCACATATACATCCCCCACCTCCATAATAGTCTATATGGGGCCTTCTTGAGAAGACTTAGGAGCTCAGTTTGTCTTTTTGTCAATTCTGCACGATACAGGGCAGGACCCTAAAAAGGCTAGGAGGATTAGACAGGTCAATAAATGGTTAGAAGGGTGGTGCTGTAGTCAGGGGTTTGGGTACCTTGAACATGGGACTCAATTTAGTAGGCCAGGTCTACTGGGGGCTGGTGGAGCTGGTCTGACAAAGAAAGGGAAGAGTGGATTTGGTAGGAGGCTTGCCAGACTGGTCAAGGATGCTTTAAACTAGATGTGTTGGGGGAGGGGGGCATCATTCCGTCCCAACACATCCAATCACTGGCCAGCAGCTATAGTAAACATTCAGAGAAATGTAGCGATATTGCAGCTGCTCCAGCCAATGAGCCGGCTTCAACTGAATCTTGGCTCAGATGCCTCTATAAAAATACCCATAGCATGGGGAGCAAACAAGAGGAATTAGAGATGTGTGCACATCTATGAGGGTGTGATATAATAGGCATCACAGAAACATGGTGGGATGGCTGCTATGAGTGGTGTGTTGGAATGGAAGGTTACAGGCTGTTTAGGAAAGACAGGCCCGGTGAGGAGGGGGAGTTGCTATTTATGTTAGGGATAGGCTGGAGAGTATGGAACTCTGTCTGGGGACAGGTGAGCAGTCAATAGAGAGTTTGTGGGTCAGGGTTAAAGGGAGAGCAGCAATGGGAGACATTATTATGGGGATCTGTTACAGATCGCCTGACCGAGAGGCCTCAGTGGATGAAGCGCTCCATAGACAGATAGGAGCAGCCTCACGCTCGCAGGCCCTTGTTCTCATGGGGGACTTCAACCACCCTGATATCTGTTGGAGGGATGGTACGGCCCGGCACAAGCAATCCAGGAAGTTCCTAGATTGTGTGGGAGGCAATTTCCTTCTTCAAGTAATAGAGGAGCCGACAAGGAGAGGTGCCATGCTTGACCTCATCCTCACCAACAGGGAAGGGCTGGTTGGGAATGTGATGCTCCAGGGCAGCCTTGATTGCAGCGATCATGAGATGGTCGAGTTTGAGATCCTCAGGACAGTGAGAAGAGCGTGCAGCAAGCTCACTGCCCTGGACTTCAAGAGAGCAGACTTTGGCCTCTTCAGGAGCCTGCTCAGTAAGGTTCCATGGGACATAGCCCTGGAGGGTAGGGGGACCCAAGGCTATTGGTTGATATTCAAGGATCACCTGCTGCAAGCTCAGGAGCGGTGCATCCCAACTAGAAGGAAGCTCAGCAGGAGGGCCAGGAGACCTCCTTGGATGGATAAGGAGCTGCTGAGCAAAATTCGAAGGAAAAAAGATTCTTATAAAAGGTGGAAGCAAGGTCAGGTGGCCTGGGAGGAATACAGGGATGTTGTCCGGGAAGCTAGGGACCAGGTTAGGAAAGCTAAGGCCCAGTTAGAATTAAACTTGGCTAGGGATGTTGGAGATAACAGGAAGGGATTTTATAGGTACATTGCAAATAAAAGACAGGCTAGGGACAATGTGGGCCCTTTCCAGGAGCTATCGAGAGAACTGGCTACCCTGGATTTGGAGAAGGGTGAGGTTCTTAATGACTTCTTTGCCTCAGCCTTCACCAGCAAATGAGCTGAATGGCTCATTGTCCAGCTGGAGACCAGTAACAAGTGGTGTCCCTCAGGGATCGGTGTTGGGAACAGTCTTGTTCAACGTCTTTGTCGGTGACATGGACAGTGGGATAGAGTGCCCCCTCAGCAAGTTTACCGATGACACCAAGCTGTGTGGTTCGGTTGTTACGTTGGAGGGAAGGAATGCCATCCAGAGGGACCTTGACACGCTTGTGAGGTGGGCTGATGCCAACCTGATGAAGTTTAACCATGCCAAGTGCAAGGTCCTACACCTGGGTCGGAGCAATGCCAGGCACAGCTACAGGATGGGCAGAGAAGAGATTGAGAGCAGCCCTGCGGAGAAGGACTTGGGGGTGGTGGTCGATGAGAAAATGAACATGAGCCGGCTTCAGTGTGCGCTTGCAGCCCAGAAGGCCAACCGTATCCTGGGCTGCATCAAAAGGTGTGTGACCAGCAGGTAGAGGGAAGTGATCCTGCCCCTCTACTCTGCTCTCGTGAGACCTCACTTGGAGTATTGTGTGCAGTTCTGGTGTCCTCAACATAAAAAGGACATGGAACTGTTGGAACAAGTGCAGAGGAGGGCCACGAGGATGATCAGGGGACTGGAGCACCTCCCGTATGAAGATAGGCTGAGAAAGTTGGGTCTGTTCAGCCTGGAGAAGAGAAGGCTGCGTGGAGACCTCATAGCAGCCTTCGAATACCTGAAGGGGGCCTATAGGGATGCTGGGGAGGGACTCTTCATTAGGGGCTGTGGTGAGAGGACAAGGGGTAACGGGTTAAAATTTCAACAGGGGAAGTTTAGATTGGATCTGAGGAAGAAATTCTTTACTGTGAGGGTGGTGAGGCACTGGAATGGGTTGCCCAGGGAGGTTGTGAATGCTCCATCCGTGGCTGTGTTCAAGGCGGGGTTGGACATAGCCTTGGATGGCATGGTTTAGTGGGAGGTGTCCCTGCCCATGGCAGGGGGGTTGGAACTAGGTGGTCTTAACTTCCTTTCCAACCCTAACTATTCTATGATTCTATGATTCTATGAACTGTCTGAGCCTGAATGTGGAATACTAATGCACTGGCTCAAATTATGCCCCTACACTTACGAAAAGGATGTAGGAATCATATTCTAGGTAATGATGAAACATATTCTAGATAATGTTTGGCCAATACAGAACTGTGCAAATTATACAAATGTCCCAAGGAAATAAATGTGGAAAAAACAGTATCTGCCATCATGTACAGGGATGTTTACAGTTGTCAATATTTTAAAATTGTGTATCAGCATCAGGTGGTTAGTGAATCAAATAAGAGGAAATGATTGTGTTTTTAACTAGAGTCTAGCACTGATTAAATATTGAACGTTTACTCTTTAATAATTTCAGTATTTTCTTTAGTGTGATAAATACACATTGCAGTGTATTAATTTCCATATACTTGGTGATTGCTGTACCATTTTTCTGTCTGACTTTCCATTGTTATTTCATATGCTCCAGGAAAAGATAGAGGTTATACAAAAGCTTGCCTATCTTACCATCAAATCTTTATTTTTATTTTATATTTTATTTTAAAGGAAGTATTTTTCTATGACATAATAAGAGGAAAAATAATAAGAAATGTATCTTTTACCTATTTCCTTAAAGAAATGAGGCTAATGCGGCATTGTCAGAAAATTTGAAATTCAAAATTTTCAGAGAAATTGGAAGAGTAAAGGCTTTAAAGGTGCTGCCTACAGGCTATGTGAAAACTGGTTTCTTGGTCAATAGGAACCTCAAGATAGTGTCTTCATCAAGGAAAAGCAAAACTTTGATTTTTTGAGATAAAACTTTCCAGTTTTTGTATTTTAGCAAGGCTGGATTTAGTTCAGCAAATCTCCATGGGGAGGAAAGGAAAACAAGTCTTATCTTCTTCTGCATACTGGAATCTGGTGACTTAGAGAAACTTTGGCAGTAAAATATTCCACCAATAGGGAAAAATCTTGGTCATTGATTTCCTTTCTCTGAGATGAAACATATTTGGAAAAATTTGGCAGTACCAAATTCCTTAAAAGGCTTAATATACTTGTCTTTGGAAGAGTGGGATGTTTTGAGCCGTGCTTAGCATGTACATGGGACACTAAAACCATTTTGGTTTACTGATTTGGATGTGCCTAGGGCTGTTGAGGAAAGAAACATTGTGATTAGCCTGTGAACCTCACAGACCACTTAACTGCCTGCAGGGATACCAATTAAGTGGAATTATCATCCCAATTAACCATTGTCTCTTGCCAGTCAAAACTCATTTGGTTTAATTCAGCTCCCTAGGAAAAGTCCCAGTTAACCAGATTTCCTAATTATCTGTGTCCTGATTAAGTGTAGTAATACAGCCTGCATTAATAAAGGGAGTGTTTTCATGTTGTTGCTTAAATAGTTTTCCAAAATTTTGGTTTATTGATCATGTTCTCAGAAAATTAATGTCTTGGTTTTGGTTTTTGTTCTAGTAGCGACAGACTTAAAACTCAGTTGGGCCACTCACATAAGTAATTCAGCAGGACTTGCCAAGAAAGTGTAATTTATAAACAAAGGCAGGCTGAAGATTTCATTCAGGTGTGATGCAGCCATGAGGTTAGAGCTTTGGCTGGTGAAAACTGCCGTTGCTTCTTGATCTCAAAAGATCTTTGCGGACTTACGTGAGCTGAGATATGGGGGCAGCTTTTTAAGTATATTTGGGCACAGAACTAGGCACAGAATATATCCTACAAAGTGTGATCTCTCACGCAGAACGCATTCAGATTATATTCAGCGCTTAGTCATTATGCTGTTTACTTCAAGATATGGTTTAGTTTGTTGACAGGGGGCTTCTCAGATACTCCATGGGTCTGCGACCTGCAAATAAACATGAAGCAGAGTTGCATTCCAATAATGTGTGACACTGGTACTTCACATCACATAAATGAAACAAGACAATAAAAGTTGTCGGGAGGTGGAGGAGCGCTTCAAGAAATTAAGAGCCTAAGACATCTCATTCATTTGATTAGATTATATGGTGAGTAGAGTGTATTGCCTTTGCAATGTTACGTAGCTGAGTCTACTAATTATAATGTTGTAATGATTTTCGTGCAGGAATCTCAGATCTTGACTACACAGGAACATTTGTGGAAAGAGATAGGGGTGAATCAATTACAGATGTAGTGCAAAGTTCCTGTAAAGGTTTCTTTTAAATCGCAGGTAAAACAGCGGAATACAGTTCTGCATCCAGACATTTTCTGTGCCTTTTCTTGACATCTTACTTGGCTTGCCTGAACTTTCCTGCACTGCGTTGTCACAAAACCTTAAGACCTCTTCTGAAACCTTGTATGACCACAGTTGCCCTCACTGACTTGCTTGACATGGGCTTACAATCAAGCAAACTTGTTCTTCAGATCTGAACAGGTGATTGCAGGCTGGCGGGTGAATTCATCACTGTCCCTGTTTAGTCAGAGGTATGATCTAAATCTGCCAGCACGTGATAAATACACATAGAGCTTTTCAGTGATACAGAGGTTGTCATAGTGACTGTTTATAATCCCATATGTCATGCGTCATTCACAAAAAGCAGGTTTCCAAAGTAGTCTCAGGACCCACAACCACTTTGGTTCTCAGATGGGTGTACTCGGCTGGTGGAAATGACCTCTCCTGGATGCCCAAGGGAGTTCTGCCATTTTCAACAACTCTTAATTGTTCCACTTTTTGAATGACAAATTTTTGTCGTCTTCTTTTATGGCAATCTGACCATGACCAAGCTGAGTCAAGTCAGCATGAGGAGCCACATATGAAAGAATTAAGCCCCACACTAACCCAGAAAAGGCCAATCTATCAATCCTAGAATATTAAAAATGTAGCATACAACAAGGGGACATTATTGTGCAAAAATTATAACCAAAATAATCAGGAAGTAGGCAGATGCACAGAAAAGAAAAAGAGCTTTTTTTATCTTTTCTGGGTGAGTTAGGTAGCTCTGTTTACGTTTTAATGAGATAAAAGCGGTAGTGAAAGAGGAAGAAAAATGTCAGTGGCTTGATTGCTTTCACAGCTTTTACTGTGGGAGATATTAAAAACATTAACAATAGATAGTATCATAAGAGGTTTCTGATAACTTATAATTCTCTCCAGCCAGCTGGGAATTAAAAAGCTTGAAAATGTTTCCCAAGTGAAAAATTTCTCTGTCACAATGAAATTTTCATTTTCTGTCTTTTATGCTGTGACTTTTGTGTCAGACCCACCTGGGATGTGTTGAGTAAGGCAATATTAAAAATCTAATAATTTTCTGGAGTACTCCTTCAGCAGTATCAAATAATTTGAAAACAGCTGAACCACACTCTTGCACTCTCTTCAAGATGGGATTAAAACTTTTCATTCATGTTTGTTCTTGAGGTTTCCTAGCTCTAAAGATTTGCTTAAATTTTTAAGTTCCTCAAATCCTAGATAACATCCAAAATCCAAACTGGAAATTAGCCCACTTTGATTAAGGGTTATGGATTGTGCATATATCATCCTCAGAACTGAGGGATCAACATTCAAGTGATACTTACCTTCTTAATTTTTTTGAAGATTGATGAAGCAAAATAGGACTTGATTTTCTGTTGACTGGATGTGTTGTATAGTTATATTGATGACAGTGGTAGAAGATGGGAATAACTAAAGATAAAATTACCAAAGTCAGAATTTCAGGAATTAACCTGCCTAAGATTAGCCAGGTACCCATATCATTATGGACATAATCTCTGCAAACTGTGCAAGACAGTTGAAAATGGAGTTGTTTCTTTTACCTGTATGAGCATAATTTATTACTGAAAAGACAAAATTAAAAAAAAAAAAAACACACTTTCACTTTTATTATGTTTCTTGTGTTCAGGACCACTGCAAATTTAACTGTGTTCAGGCACAAGAAGTGTAGAAATGTGGTATTTTGCAATGTTTTTTTTCTTCTCACTTCTATATTGGTTCTTGGAGCGCATCAGTGTTCAAAAGTTCTGCCTCTTCTGAGCATTCTAGCTGCCAAGTTCTGCACTAATTGCAAAAACTCATGGAAAATAGGAGATAAGCCTTTGAAGGATAAAGCATAATGGTTGAAATGGAAACTTCTGAAGGAATGATAGAGGAGTTCCAGCGCTCTAGAAGGAAAACCTTGTGGAAAGCTGGAGTTTTTCCTGATTTGAATTGTTTTGAATGTTTTTGTTTGAGTAATAATATCAACAGAAAAACACTCAGCATGAAAACTAGCATGCTAATTATGGCTATGTGGGATTTAGAGATGGAAGACTAATGCAGGTAATCTCTATCCCCCTGCCAATACTGACTTGCTCTCATGAAAGCAATCCACGTGCCTTGTGAAAGGACCATTAAAAATAGTATACGGAAAAATCAGAATAACAGACATTAGATTTGTTTTATTGGTTTTGGCTGTAGCTTGCGAAAATGTTGTGAAAACATTCAGTTACAGCAGTATTTTTTGAATTTTCATGAGCATCCTGAAAGAAATAAACCAGTTTGGATTTCAACAAAGACCTACTAATGACAATTCCTAATTGTAGCAGTTGATTATGGTTTTGCCCCATTTTTAATCTGTTGATACCATGTGCCTCTGCATGTTCCTGTGAAAATAAGTTCTAAAAATTCCCTACCTGTTGTGTAAAATATTTTCTTTCACCTGTTTAAATCTCACTCCTGCTAGCTCAGTGGACTGCCCTCTGCTCCTTGGGCTGGGAGGGTTGGTCAGTGGAAGAAGAGAGGTTTGGTATATTACAGTTCCTTATTCAGTTTATCCATGGTCAAACTTCTTCATGATTTTGTAAACCTCAGTCTTATCCCCATCAATATTTACTGAGTACTTTATTAAATGTGTTAATATTTGTTTTAGCAATTGTAGAGTTCTGTAAAATTCTTCTGTCTACCATTTAGGACTACAGAGAACATACAGAAGTCACTCCATACTTTGTTATTTGCAATGTTAAAACATTGCTGGAAGCTGTGAAATCCCTAGGCTAACTGAGTCAAGTAATTGCAAGAATGAACTGTATGCAGTTCTTTGCTTGAGTAACTGTTCACTCTTCATTCTCTGACAATTCTTAAATAAATTTTAAATCATTGAACGCATTCATAGTTACTAAACTCTTTAGAGAAAATTAAAATAAATATAACTTCTCTTTTCTTATTTTAGTATAACTAGTATTAACTTATATTCCATAAACCTGCCATGTTTGAAGGCCCAATTGCTTGTAGAGAAGCTTCGAGTGTAGTGTTGTTGTCTGTATATACAGGTACGTAGTTCATTCTTCCACTTGTTACATTTCAAGGTTAGGGAAACTGGAAATATGCCCTGAATTAAGAGAAAAGGAAGCTCTAACAGGACCATGAAGTCTAGGGTGTCAGTAGGATGCTCCTCCATTCTGGGATCATTGTTGAATATAAATACATAAAAATTCCTGAAAGCTTATGCTGGAATACAGGAATTCTCTTGTCAAAAGAATTGTAATAAATTATAACTGAACTTTGGGAAAAAAGAGTAAAGGGAACCTGTGAAGTTTTGTTGCCTTCAAGACCAGATAAAGCAGAGCAAGAAAAAGTTCAGGAATGTAGCTGCAACTTCAGGGCTAACTCTGACTTACTAGCACTTTTGGTATCAGTGGCTTCCAGTATTCAGGAATGCTGAATCAAAAAAAGGCAGAATTGACCTTACATGTGGAAAACTCTTTGTTTTATCATCTGCAGTTTATGAAGAGAAGGCAGATTCTGTAATGTGCTAGTGTAGGTAACAACTCGACTATTTAATTTTCCAGTTTTGCAGAGAAACTGTTTTGATCGATATTTTAATTTCAATTAGGCAGAATGCGAAGATATCTCAGCAGATGGTTGTCATAAACCCTATACCTCATTTCGGAATTATCGTACAAATCTATCCAGCTTGGCACTAATACGCAGCCTAATTTTCCTGCATGTTTGTGCCAAAAGTAATCTGGCATGGATAATATTTTTTCTAATTACTTTCTGATTTTATTAACCAACATCAGACCTGCGTAACCTGTGGTTGCTCTACCCATAAATCTGTTTGTTTCATAGTTTTACGAGAAAAAAAAAACAAGTCAGTTAGCATACAGCAGTGGCCTAAATGACTAATGGGTAGCACTATTGGGTAACTTAATTAGAATGATCACTAAGTTTTCTTCTTTATACTGCTATTGCCTGATGGTGAGTCTGAGTGAAATGTTTGTGCCTAAATTACAAGTAAGCTTTTTAGAAGAGAGAAGTTTAGAAGACATGCTCATAAGGGTACAGTTGTCATTGTTGAGATTATTTAAATAAAGCTCATTCTGATTTTCTTGAGTTTAGTGGGGAAACAATTCCTTGCTGTGTATTTGTGTGAAGGGAAGAAGAGTAGTATTGTGTGCAAAAACTTTTCCCCATCCATTGTCCATCTCATTTGTTGGCTCAGTATATATAGTATTTGGTGGTGGGTTGATCCTGGCTGGATGCCAGGTGCCACCAAGGCATCGCTGTCACTCCCTTCCTTAGCTGGACAGGGGAAAGAAAATACAACAAAGTGCTCTTGGGTCAAAATAAGGACAGGGAGAGATCGCTCACCAATTACCATCACAGGCAAAACAGACTCAACTTGCAGAAAATGAGTTTATTGAAATCAAGTCAGAGTTGGATAAGAAGAAACAACAAAAAAATAATCTTAAAACATCCCCCTCAACCTCTCACTTCTTCCCAGGCACAACTTTACTCCTGAATTTTCTGCCTTCTCCCCACAGCATCACAGGGGAACTGGGAATGAAGATTTGCTCACATATTCTCACTTCTCTGTTGGCTGCAGTTACGCAGGTTTTTGTCCCGCTTTCTTAAACATGTTATCCCAGAGACACTACCACCAGCACTGATGGGCTCAGTCGTGACCAGTCATGGGTACGTCTTGGAGCTGGCTGGCATTGGCTCTGCTGGACATGGGGGAAGCTTCTAGCAGCTTCTCACAGAAGTCACCCCTGTAGCCCGCCTGCTACCAAAACCTGGCCACACAGGCTCAGTACATGTATCCTAAGAAGTATTTTTTTTCATCCTAACTCTGAAATAGATAGAAAGCCCAAACCATTGTGCAAATGGAGGCCATCCCCTGTAGGGCAGTCTAAAAGCATATTGGCTGTGGGAGGTGTTTCTGAAAGTCTATGCCTTCCTGTGTAATTAGTACATGCTGTCTTCAGAAATACCTCTGAAATAAGGGTGAAGATTACCTCTGACAGATACTAGATACCTCTGAAAGAAACTAGGTAGCAAGGACTGAACACCAGCAAAGGCCGGGAGCTTCTTGCTTGCTGTGTCCTATCTGTGAACAAAGGTTTCTGACATGAGAATAATAGTATTGTTAACATTTCAATCCCAGAGACTGACAACAAAAATAATGAATAGCATCTCTCACAGAAATTGATATGTCTGTGTTTCAGACCTTAAAAACAAAAACCAGTGACAAGGTCCTCAACAACATGATAGTTTCAAAACAGGTGGAGTTGATTACTTGGTATGCCCTATCATCAAACTCCTGTCTTCTTTTACACACTTCATTAAAAACAGCTAATGAGCAGCAAATGTTCTTTCCTTGCATACTGGGATACAGACACCCAGTAGGAAGAGCTGTGTGGCACCAGTCCCAGTGACCAAACCCATCTGCCAGAAGAGGAGGGGGAACCCGGGGGGGACTATAACCACCAGCTGATTGCCTACTTTGCAGTTAGAACTTCTTTTCTCCTCTTCCTCTCTGCTTTCCATCCACCACCCCCAAAGAAAACAGATGTATTCACGTTAAGTATATATGCAAGTTCAATCTCTCATCACTAGACTGATTGTGTCAGGAATGAAGTTTCAGGATCTGAGCTTGAATGTACTTGGGGTGGATTTCTGTGTTTATTAGTGTGTATCCTCAGCCTTTTTGATCTCTGGTGTGGCTTAATACAGGAAGTTGATATCATAGAAGTGAGACTAATAATGCTATCAAACTTGATTTTTTCATCACTTACTGTATCATTTATACGTACATCAGGTATGTACAGTGACATAACTGGAACCATTGGTCTAGGGTATGCTATTAAAAATGAAAAGCTGACTTTGAAATTTTCTCTTCAGCTTTATAACTCAGTCACACATCTCTCTTTTGAATCATTCGAAATACCTGATGTAACACATTTGGATACAGATGTCTCAAAAACTTTTTTGCTGATTGTTCAGCCCTTTAACAAATGGCAAACTCATAACTTTGTTTAAAAAGAAAACATCTTTTCTGTAGAAAAAAGGATGGCCATTTCTTCTTTGAAAAAATGCTTTTTAATGTTTGAGGTGTTAGATATACCCTTTTTCCTATTTTTGAGAATGAATGTTTGGTATGTTCATCTTTCTGATACATGTGACACGTGATGTGGGATGTATGAGTCAGGCCACATCCCCTGAGAATTTAGCAATATGAGAAGGAGAAGAGTTTCCCAATAGAGCTCGAGTCTGGAAACACGGGTTGGCTTCAAGACCTACTAATGGAATAATAGAAACCAGGCTGTAAAAGTCCAAGAGAGTAAGCAGTGCTTGCTAGTTTCCACTGGGTCCAAATGAAAATTTATGTACTTTGTAAACTGTTATTTTAACTGATATGATTGAATGAAGAATAGAAAAAATGAGCCCTTTATGATTTTTATCTTTTTTATTCAGGTCCAGGGGAAATTAATGTGTAAATAATGTACCTGCCCTTTGCACTGTTATTCACATTTGTGGAAGCTCCACTGGCTGTTCCGCAATTATGGTAATGGTATCTTTGACCCAGTGTTCAATGCTTAACTGCAGTCTGGTGCTTTAACTGCACTTCTGTAAGTGGATTCCTCTAGCTGTTTCCAGCCTTTTATTATTTACTTTTATAAGTATGCTAAAAAGGAAAAAAAAGAATGTTATAATTAATAATGTATTTTGTATTGTGATTTATCCTTATGTTTCAACTTCTCCATCTTTTGTATTTTCCTTATGTGGGGGAAAGTTTTTAGTGCACTGGGACAGATGGTTTGGATGCAGGAAAGAGTGGAACAGTCCCATAGGGGATCTGTATCACATAACTAGCAATTTTAAGCATATTAAGGGGGTGCTAATGGTGATGTTGTTTTAACTCTTTTAGTCCTGATGACTAAATATGTCATAGAATCATAAAATCATAGAATCATAGGATCATAGAATAGTAAGGGTTGGAAAGGACCTCAAGATCATCTAGTTCCAACCCCCCTGCCATGGGCAGGGACACCTCCCACTAAACCATGCCATCCAAGGCTATGTCCAACCTGGCCTTGAGCACTGCCAGGGATGGAGCATTCACAACTTCCCTGGGCAACCCATTCCAGTGCTTCACCACCCTCACAGTAAAGAACTTCTTCCTTATATCCAATGTAAACTTCCCCTGTTTAAGTTTGAACCCGTTACCCCTTGTCCTCTCACTACAGTCCCTCATGAAGAGTCCCTCTCCAGCATCCTTGTAGGCTCCCTTCAGGTACTGGAAGGCTGCTAGGAGGTCTCCACGCAGCCTTCTCCTCTCCAGGCTGAACAGACCCAACTTTCTCATCCTGTCTTCATATGGGAGGTGCTCCAGTCCCCTGATCATCCCTGTGGCCCTCCTCTGCACTTGTTCCAACACTTCCATGTCCTTTTGATGTTGAGGACACGAGAACTGCACACAATACTCCAAGTGAGGTCTCATGAGAGCAGAGTAGAGGGGCAGGATCACCTCCTTTGACCTGCTGGTCACGCTCCTTTTGATGCAGCCCAGGATACAGTTGGCTTTCTGGGCTGCAAGCGCACACTGAAGCCGGCTCATGTTCATTTTCTCATCGACCAGCACCCCCAAGTCCTTCTCCAGCAGGGCTGCTCTGAATCTCTTCTCCACCCAGCCTGTAGCTGTGCCTGGGATTGCCCTGACCCAGGTATAGGACCTTGCACTTGGTATGGTTAATCTTCATGAGGTTGGCATTGGCCACATCAAATGCATGTCAAGACCCCTCTGGATGGCATTCCTTCCCTCCAGCATATCAACAGAACCACACAGCTTGGTGTCGTTGGCAAAAGCCAAATCAGCTCCCCGTGTAGGTAAGTTCCCTGATGCCCATGAACTTGTTGTCAAGCACTGGAGAAGGTTGAGAATTCCTGCTTTTGATTCAGTGTATAACCTTATGGAAGATATTTAACATTGAGGCAACTTGATACCTAATTAGAAAAATATGCATAATCATACTTAATTACTGTGCCTATTTCATAGGGGAGTTTGAAGATAAATCAGGTATAAGAGCTTGAAATATAAAAAGCTTTTTAAGTGGATAATATGATCTACTTGTTTGGTCTTTTGACCTCAACTGATAATGAAGAAGCTGCAACTAAAAAATGCGTGAGAAAGATTGGTGTTAACTAGCGATTATTCTGTAATAGGGTTTAACATATCTACATTAGAGCCTTCTCAAATTTTGAGTAAAGAATCTGTGCAGTAGCTTAGAAAAGGGATAAAATGGGGGGGGGGGGGGGGGGGGGAGGAAGACAAGAAGCTGAAAATTACCTTTAATGCTTTTCTTTATAATGACTTAAAATTCTGATGTCAATCTTACATAGATAATTTTCAACAAGGACAATGACCACTCTTGACCACAGTATCTGTGGCTGAGATGCCAAAATAAGCAATGCTTTCTGAAACATTACATCATTTATCAGTATGCTGTAATATATGTACAGATATGTAGATTATTATAACTTTCTGTTGCTGAAGTGCAGCAAAGATTTGTTGCTGAAGTGCAGCAAAGGGTTGTTGCTGAAGTGCAGCATAGATTCATTGCTGAGAAATAGTGCACATGGGCAGACTAGATCAAACAAGCACAGCAAGTGGTGATGTTGATGAAACAAGTGACCCACTTAGGTTAAAAATAATGATGGCTATGAGGAACACCAGACAGATGGCTATACTAAACACAGCAGACTTCTTGAAATGTCTGTAGCCCAAGGGTATAGACTTAGCTACAAGTTGACTATTGGCAGGTCATTTATCCAGCAAGTTGGGGAATAAAAGGCTGTTCTTTAGTAAACAGGAAAAGGAAGTACTGGGCAGAAACTGAACAGAACCATCCTTATGGTGCCACTGCTTTCCCATTCATGGATGACTCTTGCACAGAAGAATAAACAAACTTTTAGGAAAAGGAGCTTTAGAGAGACTGATAATTTAAGACTATCCTCAGGTACCCTTACTGTTACATTGCCTTTCACTTATCCTTTCATGTAAGCATGATGACATCCATACTCTAATACCTGGACGACATGTGGTGGCATGCCCCCATCCTAGACTATAGGTGGTATAAGTGGGACTTCACTGATACCAGATAATGATGCTTTTCCTTGTCTATTGTAGATGCCATAAGGTGGAAAAGATGTTTTATTCTTTCCTTTAGCAAACTCCTCCTAATTTTCAACTGAAAAAAATAATTGTGTCTCCTTGGAAATAGAAGTGAGGCTGATGGCAACAGCATGATGGGAATAACAGGTGGAATCAGAATTACAGTTATGAAAGCTGAATGATCTTTAAAATGATGAGAGATCTATAAATAGACCAGAGGAAAAAGCTGGGGCTGAGAAAGAAGAAATAAGGTGTGATCGCAGGGTGAACAGTGACTGGAGAAGGAGAGCAAATTACTGCCACATGGTGTATTTTATCCATGGCCTTGCAAAACCCACGGTCAGGCTTCCGGCAGACTGACAGGCCAGACAATGGCAGTGGCAGAGGTGGCTGGGGGATGGAGATAGGCTAGCAGGTGCTGCTGGAGTCACCATGACATAGCGACATCCTGACAAAGCCTGAGAATCAGTAATGCACCCCATGGTGCCCTGAGACACCTGTAGAGCCTGTGTCTGCCCGAGTGTCTTTGCTGCAGTCAGTTTGACAGGTCTTGATTTTGTGGTGACTTTGTTCCTTATGTCTTGTTTATTTGCTTGTGATGTTTTTGTGCACCATCTGTTTCTTCCTGCTCTGCTGTTAGTTCCGTTTGTAAGATTATAAGCCACCTTCTGTGCAATTATGTGTGTATATTCTTCATCTAGTATTTTAAATAGCTTGCAGTTTTGATTAGCACAGAGCTTAAGTGCCTGCCTTTACTGTGACCTTCAGACAAATGGCCAGATTTCACTCTTGTTACCCTTATTGTAAATCCTAAATAACTCGACTGGATGTAGTGCAGTTCCACTATATGCTGCTATAAATGGCAAGATAATTTAACCGACATGCGGGCCACACGCCCTTTCCATCTGGCTGTAGGAAAGATGGATGCATGGCAGTTCAGAGAGAGAAAGGTGAGCTGTCAGAAGTGGAATTGCAGCTACCTCCTCTGGTTTGCTGTAGAGGTTTTTGTTTGAAAATTCATGCTTACTTTCGGTTGCATGCTTGTTAGCAATACCCTTGCCAGCAGTCCCTTTAATGTTTTCCGTGGTGGTTTTCAGAACAAGAACCCCAAGATACCTTTGGCCTCATTTTCTTACAGATTTTAGGAGTGAAACAGGAGCTGCACTTGCTTCCTCTAAGTAGTCACAGGCTCATGATGCACACAACTTTACAAGCAACATCAGCAAGTTACTCCTTTGCTGCTCCTTGCCTGGGTGCTGCAGGCTTCTGTCATCAGAAGTGATCTGCTGTACAGAACGGGGAAAGAATAGTGAGTGTCCACAAATTTGTGCTGAGATGAGTTTTCAAAAGAATGGGTTTTTTCTTAAGATGTCAGAAATGCTGAAGGACAGCAGTGTTGGTGGGAGGGAAAGCAGAAAAAATGCCTGTATGTCAGAGACCAACAGCTGTAACAGCACATTTTGTACTATAAAATAAACTTGTAGGTTACCTTATTTAGTCACAGATCTGGATGAGGGAAGCAAGCTGGCATTTGGGGGCCTGCGCCTCTTGGAGGCCAGAGATGCTTTCTCACTGACCACAGCAGCTGCAGCACCCCAGCATCAGTGCTTTTTTCTCTTTTACTAATGTTAATGAAGAGTGAGATGATAGTGGTTGTAACTGACAGTCTCCAGTTAGTGACAAGTTTAATAATAAGAATTTTGCTCTTCATGTGATGCATTCAGTGATTCTTTCTAATGCTCATATTACTTTTCAAAGCAGTAACATGACTAATGAAAAGATTTTTCTAAATATAAAATTTATTAGCAGCATAATTTGAAAATCTGTCAAATAAACATGGATTAAATAGAATAATTCAAGTAAAAAGCTACTAAATATATTTGACATCGAGCAGGAGCTATTCATGCACACAATCAATGAATTCATTAAACAATATTATTACTAGTCTGATTATGAACTTGCATTTATCAATGAGCAAAAATATTTTAAACAAAAAATTAACAAAAAAAGTCTTGTTTTCTTTTTTTTTGTTTGTTTTACTTGTATGTGTAGGCGAGTTTAACTGGAGTTTGTGTTTAGTGATTCTAGCCCTCAGTTGTGGATTAAGCCCAGCCATAAATCAGCCACACAGTTCGTTAGCTCCCCCCACACCCCCGCTTCCTGCCCCTGCTCCCAGAGGGATGGGGAGGAGAATCGAAAGAATGTAACTCCTATGGGTTGAGATAAGAACAGTCCAATAACTAAGGTATAACACAAACCACTGCTGCTACCACCAACAATAATAATGACAAGGAAAATGACAAGGGAAACAACAAGGGAAGAGAATACAACCGCTCACCACCCGCCGATTGATACCCAGCCCTACCTGAGCAGTGAAATGACTCTTCCAGGTCCCTGCCCCCAATTTGACATCCTGGGCGTGATGTGCTGTTTGGCTAGTTTGGGTCAGGTGTCCTGTCTCTGCTTCCTCCCAGTTTCCCCTCCTCCATGTCAGAGCATGAGACTCAGAAAGTCCTTGGTCAAACTAAACATTACTGAGCAGTAGCTAGAAACATCGGTGTTATCAGTGCTGTTCCCAGGCCAAAAGTCAAAAAGACAGCACTGCATCAACTACTAAGGAGAAAAATGACTGCTACTGCTGAACCCAGGGCACCCTCCATGAAAATACGACATATATCTTCTAATACTGCATTTGTATATGAACGGCAGACCTGAGCATACTTACGGCTTCCACAGGCTTTGTGCTAGCTGTCAAAGATCTCTACCACATAATAAATGAGAAGCAGGAGATTGGAGGATAGTGTCACCAGGGATATTGCAAGGTTATTCACTGGCGATGTAAATGCATACCCATTATTTCACACACATAGCCCCTGAATAATGTGAAAAACCGGAGCAAACAAACTGTCAGTGCAGGTGATTGTATGTGTTGTTAACACAAGGAGCAGATTACCCTGGAATCCACTCCTACTGATTTCCATAAATCTTCTCCATCCCTCTAGATAATCCCCACCATTTTTTTGTCTCCCTTCCCCTTTGATAATCTCTAGTGGCCCCAGGCTAAATTAATTTCCTCTGTTCATATAAGTACAAATTTTTCCTGGCCTGAGTGTGGTGAACAGATTTTAGCTGTCCAGGGCAAAGCAGTAGGACATGACTCAAGAAAGAAATTCAAGTCCTAGAAAGGTAGCGGTTTCAGGATTTCCCATGGACTCAACAGAAGAAGACTGAGTTAAAGGAAAACATATTTCTCTTTTTCCTCTAAATTTTCTTAACGAGATTTCTCATGAGTCTTTCAATGGGGATAGGAAGGAAATCCTCGAACAGCACACTCTTCTTCACTGACATGTCTCTGCAGCAATCAGATTACACTGTGAGCTCTATCTGTACAGGGGAAAAAGCCTAAAAATGTTACATTTTCATTTCAAATAAGAAGTTATGACTCTGAGATTTCTTTGATATTCCAGAAAATTATTATTGGAACTGGCACAGCCTGACTTAGTTACTAAAAGAAAGTTAAATAACTTCTGATAGGTTATTCTTCAAACTTGTGTTAAAGGCATTCGGATTGATTTTTGTTAGAAGAATTCATTGAAGTCAGGCATCTCTTTTCCCTGATTTTTCTTTACTCAGATTTTTCTGTTGGGGAGAAAAATAAATGTAATTTCTAATGAAAACCAATCTTCAGCCTTTACTGTAGCACTGAATAAAAATATTCCCCTGACAAATAACACGTGGCATTGCTTCCTAGAGAATACATAAAGAGGCAGCTTCTTTCCCTGCTGTGTCTAATACAGCGAATATTCCATCAGCCTCAGAGTAAAAATCAAGAAACCTGTGGTTTAGTCTAACTTCAGGTGAGAGAGCTCTTCAGGTGTTTAAGTAAGCAGAGGAAGAGCATTACAGTACTGCAGGGCATAAATGTGTTGCAACTTATAACAATTCTTATTCTATAACATGCCATATATTGCGGTAGTCTTCCTAAAACAGTTTATAGTGAACAGTGTATTTTTCCAGCTAATTTGGACATATCCATTGAATCAGACATTTTACTTCTTTGTAACAAACCTGTTTGAGCAACAGAAACTGATTACAGGACCTTGATGGTGGTTTTGTGTTCTTTGCACAAAACCTTTGTGTGGGTGCCAAAGCACAAGAATAAGAGGAATTACTTATGTAGACTCTGATGTGATAAATGCCTTTTTCTTTGCTCCAGGTTACATTGTGCATCTAAAACATTGCTGTAAATAGCTCTGCCAAGGTCACTTTAAGCCCAGCAGACTTGTACATCATACGAAAGTGTTCAGTAATTTAGACTGTATTCAAATTTCAGTTATTTGGCCTTTGAAAACCTTCACGTACCTTTCCCGTCAGGCTAATAGATTTAAAAGATCTGGATGAATGAACAATCTAGTTGTGTTAGATGGCTAGTGTGGTGTGTGGCTGACACTTTTCCTATACCGTTGTAGAATAAACTACTAATATTTGCTGTACTGAAGGAAAGCAAAAAAAACCCCCAAACCACTAAAACTACCATACAAGATAAATAGATCTATTTTAAATAAGCCTGTGATACCGTAAAGAACCAGGCAAATATCAAACTAAAAACAAAATTAGAAAATGAGCTCATCCTGGGTTCAGCAGCAGCAGTCATTTTTTCTCCTTCCTAGTACCTGGTGCTTTGCTGTGTTTTTGACTTCCAGCCTGGGAGCAGCGCTGGTAACACCAGTGTTTTCAGTTGCCGCTCAGTAATGTTTACTCTGACCAAGGACTTTCTGAGTCTCATGCTCTGACATGGAGGAGGGGAAGCTGGAAGGAAGCAGAGACAGGACACCTGACCCAAACTAGCCAAAGAGGTATTCCATACCACAGCACATTATGCCCAGTATATAAACTGGGGGCAGTTACCCAGAAGGGTGAGATCACTGCTCGGGTAGGGCTGGATATCGGTCGGTGGGTGGTGAGCGATTGTGTTTTCTTCCCTTCTTATTTCCCTTATCATTATTATTATTGGTGGTAGCAGTAGTGGTTTGTGTTATACCTTAGTGTCCTGGGTTCAGCAGTGGCAATAATTTTTCTCCTTCTTAGTAGCTGGTGCAGTGCTGTCTTATTGACTTTCGGCCTGGGAACAACACTGATAACACCAATGGTTTTAGTTGTTGCAGTAATGTTTAGTCTGACCAAGGACTTTCTGAGTCTCATGCTCTGCCAGGGAGGAGGGGAAGCTGGGAGGAAGCAGAGACAGGACACCTGACCCAAACTGACCAAAGAGGTATTCCATACTACAGCACGTTATGCCCAGGATGTAAAAACTGGGGGCAGGAACCCGGAAGAGTTAGTTCACGGCTCAGTCGGTGGGTGGTGAGCGGTTGTATTCTTTTTCCTTGTATTTGCCTTGTCATTATTATTACTGGTGGTAGCAGCAGTGGTTTGTGTTATACCTTAGTTGCTGTACTGTTCTTATCTCAACCCGTGGGAGTTACATTCTTTCGATTCTCCTCCTCATCCCTCTGGGAGCTGGGGGGAGGAAGGAGGTGGAGGGGAGTGAGAGAGAGACTGCATGATTTTCTGAGTTGCAGCTGGGCTTAAACCATGACAGAGGTGATAGATCATATATTGGATAGCTGTCCTCATATGAAGAAATTCTCTATCTTAAGGTCTGCAGTATACGCTCTCTTGTCCAGTTTGATTATAAATTGTCTTAGTTGATCACTAGATGACTTTTCTCTGTATATTATTTCACTGTCTTCTTTATAGAAAATTCATGCTTGTTAGGTAAACATCCCTATCAAGGGACATATCTCAAAGCCATTCCTGTATTCGCATATTTCTATTCTGCAATTACAATTTACACTTTTAGGTGGAGACAGGCATTGCATAGTGTGGCCCACACATTGCTTTGCTAATCGATTACTTTGTGCACATCTTTGGTGAGATGTAATTTGCAGTAATACCTGCAAAACTACAGCAGTTTTAAACAGAAACTTGTAGCAGAAGTCAGGGAGTCCTAATTATGTTTCTTTCTTAGTTTTGAATTGCGTAAATGTATGTATTACCTGGTTGGGATGAATTCAAAGATTAAACTCCAATCACAGCAACTTTAGATAGTGCTAATGAGAATATGCATGAACCCGTTCACCTGCTGTGGGGGCAGAACAGTGCTGGCAGGTTAGTGTAGCTGGAAAATGCTCAGAAAAAAATGAGGAAATAAAGTCTAAAATAAAACTCACAAGGAGGAATGTGTTTTATGTGTATGTGTGTATATATATATAAATAAATACACAACAGATTCTTGTAGAGTCATTGTATTTTGTACAGACTGGTGATCTTTTAATACTGACCTTCAAATAACTGATGGCTGAGTATGGGTAATATTCGTTTAAGTTGCTAAAGTAGGTGTAATGTTACCAACAGAGAGCTAAAACAAAATTCTTTGTATGGCTTTTAAAAAGAGACTAACCATGAACTCATTAGAATTCTCTGAAAAACGTGAGATAATGGAAAACTGATTCTTATTTTTCAATTTTCTTGCTAGTAGCAGGAGGACAAGTTCTCTAAAAGAACACATATCTATAGGAATACAAATTGTCTAGAAGACATTTAATGCATAAGAGCATTTATATATATATACACGCATACATATATGCATATGTATATGTATACACACATACATATGTATGCATTGTGTTTGAGGTTTTCCGGCTTTTAAATAGCAGTGCAATCTTGGCCTGGAGTGAAGGCATGTAATATATAATAATTTAGCCAAAATTAATTGCTAGGCAATGTCCTCATGTTAAACTGGCATCAGTCCATATGACAGTGTAATCATGTGTGCTTAATCATAGGTAGAAAATGCTAAAGCAGTGAATAAAATATCTTCCTTAAGCATTTTACTATCTGAAGGCTTAAGTGGACATAAAGCAATGCAGTATAATAGCATGAAGCATCATTAGCATGTTATTATATTCTGGCTTGAGTGACACTGAAAAAGCTGAATTTGTCTGATAAGAAATCCATATTATTAAATTTGATGTGTTTTTAAATAATTACCATATAATCATCATATAACACTTAATCTTTTATTTCATGAAATGAAGAAAACTCAGCTGTTACAGAATGGTTCGCACAAATAAAAAAAAAAAAACAACAAAAAGCCCTAGCATTGTTATGACAGAAGAAGAAATCTCTGTGTGTGTGATCCAGATGGAAGCCATTGCAGTGAAGATTTCATTTTGGGTGGCAGTGTGTTTGAGATACATTTTCCTTTCACCCTGTAACCTTGATAAATCCTCAGCACATGTGTATACTATACTTAGAATGAAACAGTGCACCTGGGCAAAAAAAAGTGTGATATTGTGAAAATTTCATTAGTTGTTTCTGTCTCAGCCTCTGTGGAGCAGGACTGTGCTAGTTCTCAACTGTAGTTATATATTAGCAATTTAAAATTAGGAACTGATGAGTTGGTTTGTTATTGCATCTTCTTGGTCTGTGCCAGATGAACATGAAATACATAAACTGTAATTTTATGTCAGGCTTGGTACATGCATTAAAATGAGAAGTACTAATAACGTATGATGATTTATATCTGACTTCTACTTCAAAAACCTGTTTAATCACATCAGTGTCTTAAATGGATGAGCATCATTCCAAAACTTATACATCTGGGGTATTAACTTCAGGTGAGAGTTGCAGTATTCTGCTATCTTAATCCAGGAAATTCATTTATCCAGCATCTGTTTTAGAAGCCAGTTTGCAATATGACTAGTGACAACTAGTTTCCATAGTTTCCACTGGAGTAATATATTGTATTTTCCACATCAGCACTCACTGCTGAATAACAAACAAGTCAATCATGGAGCTATACAATAACCAAAGGAGAGGAACTACAGAGTTTTGTGGATAATTAATCTATTGTATCAGATTTCAGCAATGAAAGACAAAACCATTGTCATTATGAGAGAAAAGAATTTTGCATTTCTCATAGGTTACTGTGAAAATCAGGTTCTAGCACTGGATTTACTTTTGTCCTATGTATACTAGCCTAGAGGCTCAGATCATTGACATTATACTTAGATAGCAAGCTACTTGTTGATTTTTAGACAGAAAATGTTGCACTTCTTTTTTTTTTCTGTTTTACACCCAAAAGTTGTCCTTGAAAGCAGGGTTATAACCCTGAATTGCTATAGGACAAGTCCATTCCACATTAATAAAAACACAAAATATTTGGCATTACAGAGAATCAATAAACATATTTATATATGGACTGTCAGAGTAGCAATATTTGCAGTTAGAATACATATCACTTGGGGAATGAGAAAATAAAATCCAAATATTTTATTTCCAGGAAACAAATTGCATGATCCAGTGCTGAATATTTTTATTGTCTGATTTTTAAATTTAATTGCCTTTATTAAACATGTAAGTTCACTAACACTTTCTTCGTTTTGTATGCCATGGGACAGGATTAGTCAAGTGTGCTACCACAATGCAGTTAAAAGCTGTAAAAAACAAAAGGTGAAACTAAGTTCCCATTTAAAATTGTGCCTGTAACTGTGGACAGACAAGCTTGTCTGTGCAAATACTTCTCTGACTCTCAGCAGAGTATAACATATACTGCTTTCAAAAAGTTCTTATGCTCTTATTCTGTGACATGACTCATCAGCATTTCTGCATTTTGAAATGGCCCTTTGATCTGGGGAAAAAAATCTTCAGAGAGACTTTTCCTTTCCGTGTTATTAAGGTAACCAGAAAAACATCCTGCAGTAAGTCACAGAGTTTGATATTTCATTAACTTATGACTGTATATAAAAAGAGTTAGGAAAAGAAAATGTGTGCCATGTTGAAAAATGCAGATGCATTTTCAGAGCAGTGGACACTAGTTCCTTGCAAAATCTGTGTTTGTGAATACAGGATGAGTACTAATACAGGCACACACAATTGCACACAGAATTAGTAGATTTACAATTCTGTGCAAATGTGGTTTTTAGCATTTCCAATCTTTTGTGGCTGCACAACTGTGTACTTTAAAAACATGGCTGTAAAGCATGCTGTCTCAACAAAATAGAACATTCAGATAAACCCTAGCTAGTCTTAGCTGGGCGTGTTCTACTGTGATGATCTGCAGCTTGCATGGTAAGAAAATCTCAGACCTAAAAGAAACACAGCTACTCTGAAGATTAAATTACACCTTAAAGGAGGTGGGTGTAGTGCTGTGAATAAGTATTAATTTACATTTGTAGGAGAGTGTGATGACAGCTCAACAGACCCTTTTTCAAAATTACTTCAGCCCACATTCAGGGAGTGTTTAATTCAGCACAAGAAATGAGTCATTCAGCTGCAGACTTTTGTATGGGTTACTAGTATGAATCTGAAACTTGTTTTCAAGCTGCCAAATAATTTATAACATAGGGTTTCCTTTTACATTATCACAGAGTGGTTGAGGTTGGAAGTAACCTTCAGAGGTCATCTGATCAAGCAGGACCACCTAGAGCCAGTTGCCGAGGATGGAGACTCCACAACCTCTCTGAGCAGCCTGTGCCCATGTTCAGTTATCCTCACAGAAGAAAAATGGTTTTCTGTGTTCAGATTGAATTTCATGTGTTTTAGTTTTCACCCATTTCTTGTTGTCCTGTCAGAAAAGTGTCTTCTTGCCACTGCCAAGAAGAGTCTGTCTCCCTTTTCTTCATTCCCTGCCTTCAGATATTTATGCACATTGATAAAATCGCCCTGAGCCTTCCTTTCTCCAGTCTGAACAGCCCCAACTCTCACAGCCTCATCTTACATGAAAGATGCTTCTGTCTCTTTTAATCATCTTAGTGGCTCTGTGATGGATTCCAAGAACTCTGGATCTTTCTTGCACTTGGGAGCCCAGCACTGGACGCAATACTTCAGGTGTGGTCTCGCCAGTGCTGAATAGACAGTAATAATCACCTCCCTTGACTTGCTGGCAATGCTCTTCCTAATGCAGCCCAAAATACCATTGCCCCAAGGGCATATTCCTGGCACCTGGTCAGTTTGTTGTTCACCAGAACACCAGTGTCCTTTTCTGCAAACCTTCAGAAAACTGCTTTCAAGCCAGAATCACCAGCATGCAGTGGTGCCTGCGTTATTCTTTTGAAGGGGTAGAGCTTTGGATTTCTTGTTTAACTTCATGAGGTTACTCTGCCAATTTCTCCAGCATATCAAGCTCACTCCAAATAGTGGCACTACCCTCTGGTGGATCAGCTAAACCTCTCAGTCTTATATCAGCTGCAAACTTGCTGAGGAGATACTCAGTCCCATCATCCGGGTCATAGAGAGATTTTGAACACTACTAAACCCAGCACCACCCAGCACCAACCGCTGGTGTACACCACTTTTGGCTGGCCTCCAGCTGCACTTTGGGCCACTGATCACAACCCCTGGCCCTAGTCATCCAGACAGTTTTTAGTCCATCTCATCGTCCTCTAATCTGGCCTCTACTTTGTCAGTGATGATGTTAAAGGAGATTGTGTCCAAGGCTTATTACTGAGGATAAGGTAATTAACATCCACAGTTCTCCCCATATCCAGCAAGCCAGTCTTCTCATTGTAAAAGGCAATGACATTACCCAAACATCATTTCCCCTTTGTAAGTCCATGCTGGTAGCTCCCGGCTTGTCCTTCATATGTTAGGAAATTCTTTCTAAGGGAATTTTCACCATCACCTTCCTAGGGACTGAGGTGAGGCTAAGCAGCATGTAGTTCTCCAGCTCTTTCTCCTTGCCCATTTTGAAAATAGGAGTGATATCTGCTGTCCTCCAGACTTCAGATTTATGGTACGTGGCAAGAACTGGGAGCTGCAGGAGAATGGATAGTTGGATGGTGCATAGGTCCTTAGCGCATGAAGAAGGAATACAAGGGAAAAGGCTTCTGTGTCCTTATGGATTATTTTAGTTATGGAAGTGTGTATACTCGATATTTGAATAATAAACAGAGTGGAAAAGGACTGATCCTGACTACAAATTTGACAGCAGACAGTCCCAGACGGAGGAGCCAAGATAACATCTGATACCCAGTAATAATATCCAGTGGATATATCAACACTGATTTTATGACTTTTCATAGTCACATCTTTTTTCTCTACCTCAAACATCGGCATATTGTGTTGATTTGAAGACTTTGTCCATCCATCACGACAGATCTGTGTTAATTGCCAAGTAAGTACCCACAGAAAGTAAGAAATCATGGAAAAAAATGACTTCTCGAATCAGGCGGTCAGTTTGTCTTGATCAAAGCACTAGGTTTTTTTCTGAAGCCTAACGAAAATAGAGCCGATTCAAGCTGAACAGTTACAATTTCCATCTGTAGCCTTTCTTTCAAGCCTCAAGTTCAAGCGAGTGCTGGCCTTAAATGGCCATGGAGTGCTTTTCCATAATGTTCGTGTTCCCAGCCAAAACCTTATTCTTAGTTTTGACCATTGAAAGTACAAGTTCACCTGCTGCAATCTTTCTAAAAACCCACTTTCTATTTTGAGATACTCATCAGTGCTTGAGAACCTGGTGTCTTGGATTGTTTGTTTCTTTTTTATCTGTGGAAATTCTGTTTTCCAAATCTTCAAACATGTTGCCCTGATGGGGCAAAAAAAGATTAGTGGGACTGTTAAGGATAACCCCAGCCAGCAACTCAGTACAGCACAGCTGCTCAGTCACTCCCCCCTTCGCCTTCTCTCCTGTAAGACCCAGCAAATTTAGGAAATCTTAGCTTCCAAAACTTGTGTGGTTTTGAATCAGGATATATTCTTTTTCCTCTGCTGAATTTCTCAGATACTGTGACAACTTGCACCATAAGAACCAGAATATCCAGTAAGATACTGGGGGAACAAAAAAAAAAAAAAAAGAGAAAGAATGAAGGTGAGTTTTTCTAGTGCACTGCTGGAACAACCTGAAGGATTTTCTGGTTGCAAGCTCTCAAATGAATGGTTTCTTATAACTGTGAATTATGTTAGGGGAAATAAATAGAAAATTCAGAAATCACAAGAAGCAAAGAGACCCAATAGGATACAGAAGAGATATTCTAATCAGTCATGCTTGAGTCCTTAACCAGTCCCTGAGCTCCCCTCAGATGTTTTGGTTTAAAAACCAAAGGGAAAACCAGCAACATTTTCAAACACGGTGTTGGCTGTATAAAACTGCATTGATGGCGCATTGCATTGCAGACTGTGGCACGCAGAGCCTTTCTGCTTTGTCCTGGATATTTGAAGTTGCTGCTGGGAAATGGCCCTAGAGAAATGAAGGAAAGCTTGCTTTGCCAACAGGACAAAATGTGGTGAAATTTACGTGCTCCTGGTTTATGCAGTGCATTTGGCATTGCTTGGAAAGCTACTGAATAAGTTTCTGTGGTGTATCTTTAATTTCTTTATATCTAGGTTTATGCTTTAATGAGATTGTCCTGTTTTCAACTGAGATAGAGTTGCTTTTAAACCATGACACTGGTATATTTACAAATACTCTCCACAAGGCTTAATCTCTGCCAGTCTGAAATGAGCCCAAATGAAGGCAATCAATGAGGTGAAATTTCCACTTAAAAGAAGAGGACCTGGTACACTCCCCAGACATTTGCAGAAATGTGCACTTGTAAGGCTCTGTTTATATTAAGAAAAGATTGTTTGGAGGTTTCCCAGTATTGAGCAAACTATGGGATAGGCTTGGTAAGGGAGGATACCTAATTCATTGGTCAGTAGTAAGTATTGTAATATTTCATAAAGATTCCTCTAACATGTCTCTTGGCCTTCTTTTGCTTCAAAACCCTTTTCATAAGGATATGGATGAGTCCTTACCAGTCTGATAAGTCAAATATATGCTCAACAGCACAAATGACATTTGAAGGGAGCAGTTTATTACAGTGAAGTTCAGAGTGTCCAGAGAACAGGTAGAACCACTTGAAAATTAAATTATTATAATTAAATTGTAATTAATTACTAAATTAATTGTAGGTTTATTTTTCGCTTGCTCCAGTTCTTTATATGGGAGGAAGTGTAAGATTGGGATGGACTTGCATTAGATGCTCTCGAGATTGATCAGTCCTGGGACACAGCTTGCCAAATATTTAAAAATAAACTCACAGTCACTCAGCTGGCTTACACATTGTCCAGAGACAATTTTAGTTAGTTAGAAGTTAGTTGTAAACTCTTCCTTATCAGAGACAAGGAAGTGGATGCTCAAGTGAAAGCATACAGGCAAGAAAAGGTGGCTGCTACCTGTCTTCTCATGTTTTTAATGTCCAGAAATAGAAAGCTAATGGTTTAGCTGCTGGTGAACAGACCTATAGGAGCAGACTTGAGAGCAGTTAAAATGTACAGTTTGTGTACCCTGAAATCACCAAGTCAAGTGATGAAAAAAACTGGGGTTTTAATAGCAGTATCAGGTATGATTATTCTCAGAATGCCTGAACGAGGCTCTGGGATGACATCAGCAGGGCCTGGACTTCAAAATTTCAGGTTAAAACAGTAATTTTCAGCCCAGGTTTTTTATCGGAGTTTTTAGGAATCCAGGGGAATCGTGAAGCTTTTACCCAATCCACTTAGCCGGAGCAGTGGTAGGTGTAAATAACAGAGTGGGTTAGTCAGAGCTGCCCAGGAGAGCTGGAATGGACAATTTAATCTCATAAACCTCAGGCCTGGAAGTCTTAAATTCAATAAAATAATCTACCTTTGCTGCTAAGTAGGATTAGTTGCAGCCACCAGAAGCTGAGAGTACTCAGCACCTGGAGGTGTGATGAAGTCATATGTGTTTGCCTGGCTTGCTACGCTGAATTTAAATGCATAATGAGGCATTGATATTCAGTACTTATTCAGATTTGTCATTAAAACAAATGGCAGACCTTGAAAATTTCAAATAATTAAATATATTTCAGTTTTAATTAAATACGTTTCAGTTCAAATAATTGTTTGAATTATGAAAAAAGTAATAAGCTAGTCTCAGTTATTTCCATTTATAGCAGTCTTTCCATTGACAAAACAAGTAACGAAGTTACTGTTATTTCTTTAGTTTCCACATACTTTTTCTGTGATGAGGTGAATTATTATATTGAAAAAAGTGATATTTATTTTTCCCAAACTAGACACATTTAATTAAATTTGGGACATTTTACTTGAATGGAAAAGCATGAGTGTTTAGCATGGATTTCCATGCTTCTAAAATCAATAATGCAGAACTGCGTTAGTTAGGATTAAATAGCAGCTTGGAACTAATGGATTCACAATCACTTGTATTGAGTTCCAAATGCTTATGCTGTAAGTCTATGTAATATTTTTAGTTGGAAAACATGTAGTGTAAGGTGGCAGGTAATTTATTCTTTTGGTGTTAAGGTAGCTCACCATAGGCTTTCTAGCAATGTAGAAGGCAAGTGAGGAACCAATATTCAGTGCATCATTTCAGCTGCTAATTTTGTGTTCACAGCTAAGGTTCATTAGCACTAGCTATTATTTTTAGATTAAAATGAAGTTATATTTTTAGTTATATGACAAAAAATCCTGTATCTCCACAACTTGCCACCTGCCCCAGGTTTCGTCACAGAAAAGCACTGAAATCAATGGGATCATTTTCTTAGTGAAGACTATATGGCTGATTTCAAGCCCCAGTCATGATTCTACAGCACAATCAGGGGGGTGGGATTTGAGACCATCAGGGATTGTCCTAACAGACAGCAAGGCTCTAGGTGCCTGATTTGGATGTGTTTGTGGGGTTTGTATGTGTGGGTAACTGTCCTGAAGTCCTGAATGCAGATGAAGTCAGTGGCTCTCACACATGGGCTCTCAATGGATGTACCATTTGTGCTGAGTGGGAAATCTGCTTGGCAAATTCAACTTAGGTGGCACTTGGCTAACAACTGGTGGGGTCTTCTTTCCAGATGGAATTAGCAAGTCCAGTCTTAAGGTGGCACTGAGCTCAGCAAAGCCCTTCAGTGCGTATGGGTCATGCTCACTCGTATGTTAAAATGCCTCCTCAATCTGACCTTGTATTTTTAGGATTAAAATAATAATAATAATGATAATAAGTGTTAGCCACCTTACTAATTATTAATATTCTCTTAGGAGCTCATCTACAATATATGCTGTATTTTAAATACCTATACTTGTTTTTCTTCAACTTTAATAAGCAAAACCAGTATCTTTTTGCTTTAGCTATTTAGGAAAGACTGAAGAATTAGTTTCAATATAAAAGCAATTAACATTTGGCATGGAAACAGTTTTATGAGCATTCCTTTCACCCAGTTTTCACATGTGTATTATCTGCTATAGCATAAAAAAAAGAAAACAATATTTCATCTCTGAATAAAAAGTAATTTTATTCCTTTTTTGTGAATTTCTGATTCATAGCACAGAATTAAATCTAATCATGTTTTTCTTTGATAAAGGGCCAGATTAATAGCTTCAAAGAAACACAGACATTTTGATACAAATCAGTGATGGGCATTCATAATAAGCAGGGAGGACCCCATGTATGCACTTTTATACCATTATTTAAGTATTGTAAAAAATTAAATGTAAAAAAATGTGTACAAGTGCAGAACTGTATGCATTGAAGTAGTTAAGAAACTAGGTAGGGTCACTCTTCTAAAATAATTTTTAAGTATTTTTATATGTCTATAAAAGTATAGTTATGTGAAAAGGAAAGAAACTGAACATGTATTTTCCAAACCCATTTTACCTCCTTCCCTCTTTTCTCATTTTAGTGCCATGTATAATTCCTTGGAAATGATGGAAAAGTATTGAATGCTATTTGTTTCTTTTATTACAGGACATATGTCCAGATATTAGGAAGTTGGAGTTCAGTCTTCAATAAGATTATCATTGTGAAACTCTTTGAAAGTTTAGTTTAAATTCTATCATGTTCTGTTTCTCTAAAAGCAAACCACTTTATGAGAAAATACACCAGTGGGTTTACAAGTCAGAAATTAACTTGGGTAAGTTATATGCTAATGAGTCTAGTGTTATCTAGGCAATATGATAGCTAAATCTGACTTCTTTTATCCCATTTGCAGCTCTCCAGTATACCTGAGGTTTTACTCTTCATGCTACAGTTTGCTTCTGTATCCAGTGCATATCATCAAGATGATTACCTGATGCAGGAATATACCAAATTTGGATCAGTACTTAAGTGTACGCAGAAGCTGGGATTAATTACAGAAACTCATAGACTAAATGGAATATCTTGATATAACTCTATTTGTTAAAAAGCTGGCTTCCACTTCTGGGTACTGTTTATAGATGGATTTTTTTAATTGTAAGCTTTATGGCATCATTCCGCATGACAGCCTACATCTCTCCCTCTGTTACACTGCCAGTCTTTGGGTTAGTAGTTGTGCTTGATCATAGAATTATGCACTCATAGAATGGTTTGGGTTGGAAGGCACCTTAAAGATCATCTACTTCCAGCCCCACTGCCATGGGCAAGGGTGCCTTCTACTGGACCAGGTTGCTACATGCCCCATTCAGCCTGGCCTTGAACACTGCCAGGGATGGGGCAGCCACAACTTCTCTTGGCAGCTTGTGCCAGTGTCTCACCACAGTAAAGAATTTCTTCTTAATATCTTATCTAAATCTACCCGTTTTCAGTTTAGAGCCATTCTCCATTGTCCTGTCACTACTTGCTCTTTGAAAAAGTCCCTCTCCAGCTTTCTTGTAGGCCCCCTTTAGGTCTGGATCTTCAGTTGTTGAGATTTTCTCCCTGAGAAGGTTCTTCAGTTGTGGATTGTATGCATTTGAATTAAAGCTAGTCCTTTTGTTCAGCCATCTGGGGAGGGATGCATTAGATGCACGAGCCATGAAGCAACATGAGAAGCTAAAAGATATGGAGAGGCAGAACTTTCTGCTACCTGGCAATAAGAGGGAATTAGGTGATATTCTGTTAAAAGAAAAAAATAAATAAAAAACAGTGGTAATTGTGTTAAAGCACCTGAAACCTTCTTTAATGTTTACTGCAGAGCAGAAAAGGAGACATTATAAATACCAATGCCACATCTCCTGGTGAATAATCTTATGTACAAGGGTTTATGCAATACAAAAATAAATTATTCAAATTTAATAAGAAGAAATAAAGATAACATTTTTATCTCGTTACATAATAAATTGTTGACCTCGAAACTGTCACTGTCTTTTCACCTATATCACTGTATTAATTATAGCACTTGCTCAGTTTTATACACTTTATTCCTAACCTTTCATGCACTACGTACTTTAAAAAGAGTGGAGACACTTTGGAATGAGTTTATCTCTCGTTGGTACACTGTCTTAGATTTATTTCTAAATTATTTTCTACTTCCCATTACTGCTTGTCATTTCCTTAATCACCTTTCCTTTTGTCTCAAATCTTACTCTGAAAATACAAAACCTACCCCTTATACCTGATGCATACCTGCCTAATGGAATTACTAGATCAGCTTTTTTTAAGTTACATACTTGAGAATGTGTTTCTTGCTAATTTATTGAGTTTGCCATTTATTTTGTTTTTCTAATGCATGATTTTAACTTGTATTACTTGATATTGATTCTATGATTCTATGATATGCTTCTTCCCTTTATTTCCATTGGTCTGTTTTTTTGTTAACTTATTTCTGTATTTGCACTCTTTGTCACCAAAGTTTGGTGTGAATCAGAAAGTTGAATCCAGATTATTCTAATATTTTTAGTTTCTGTGACAGTTCAGATGGTGACCCTGAGATTTAACAACAGCTTTGTTTCACTCTTGTCCTCATGCTTATTGAATTTAGTGTGAAGGGGAGTCTCCTCTCATACCTGCTTGTTCTCCTGTGATTGTCCTTACCATTACACTGACTATCCATAAATCTCTCAGTACTGAAAGTAATTTAGATTATAGCAGTTCAAACCAAGCAGATTTAAAATACGTTTGATTCCAGCAGGGTAAATTGCTCTTGTGTTTTTATGGTGCTATTACTTCCCAGCATGTTTTGTTTTATTTTTTTCCTTGCTATACAAAAATGTATTGGCTCTGAGAAGGATGTGCAATGCTGTTTAGTCTAAGTTAGTCCAATTTCTGTGTAGAAGGAGTGCACGAGAAATACAGATACTGTGTTTTCTGCCTTGACCTCTGACTAGGGAGAATTTTGAGGCACTGCTGCCTCTCCAAAGCCAAGCCCTGATGGCAGCTTGAGGTTTCTGGAAGGAGCTTCCGTGCCTGCTGCTATGACTGACAAAGGAGGGATGTTCTTCATCCTTTTTCTCACTGTCAGTCCAGCTTTGCCGCCAGTTTCTCTGCCAAGCAGCTGTGCCAGGCAGAGATGCTGATGCTGGTGGTGCTGCTGCTGGTGCAATGCCATGAGGAGAGGAGACAGCGCTGTTCTTGTCAGAGTATCAGCGATATGGATGGTCTTCTTTATTCTCAGCCTATGAAAACCTACCTAGGCACAGGCTATGGCTAAACTGTATGATCAAAATAAAATACAAGGTTCCTGAAGGGATCCACGCACAGAATCTAAGCCATAACCTGGGTTAGTCTGGAGAAATCCTTATTCTGGAAAAACAAAAGACCAGACAGACCATGCTACTACAATCCTCACAGCTCCTCTGTTGAGACAGTGCAGCAGTGATGAATCACCCTTCCACCAGCACCTGCTCCCAGGATGTTACAATGGGACTGTGGTGACTGAATTGAAGATATTCTCTATCTCGTGACTTAGACCATGAGCATTAATACGTTTCAGTATATGCTAGTAGCATTATTAAGAACATTTCTGCTCTGCATTTGTAATAGACTTAGTACTTGCCAAGACTCCAAGGACAGCTTATGTTTTTCTTATCCTATGTTGCAATAAGTCAAAAAAATACTGATATTGCTTTAAAATCTAATTCCTGTGTCATGTATCGAGTTCAGTCCCAAGGCACTTTATGCAATGTACAAATTATCACCTAATGGGATTTTTAAAAATTCTTGAATTATTCAGAAGCCATAAAAGAAAGGGCAATCAACAAACCCATAGCAAGATATTTTCTTGCTCACTTACCATCTTTCATTGCTCTTTCCAGTCTCCGCAGGTTGAGCAGCATCTTTTGTTTAATGTGCCACATGGGACCAGGAGAGCGTAGATGTAGCCAGGCTGGATGAGACAGGCACACTAAACAAGTGTAAACATGTCTGAATTTTGCTGGCTGCTTTTACCATCCTTGTTTTCCTTGACAAGGGGTCTGCAGACCTACAGCAGTTAGCAGGAAGCAATATAGGTTCCACCTGGCATATTTTTTGGGAAAAAAAGATGCATAGGTATTATGTATAGTTTGTTACTTCCATTGGCTTTAATGTAGACTATAGTAAACAGTTAAATGTCCAGCCTTAAGAGCAATTAGTGATCTCATTAGTAGTGGAGCACCAGCAAACATCTGAGGAAGAGCAGTGGCAGTCCTGTTCTTCTCCCTGTCTCCTTTGAAGCAACTGGGTTTTCCCAGAGGAAGACCAGTCATATCACATCCCTTCCTTCCTAGGAGCCAGTGTAAACATACAGTGCAAATCCATAGTGATTTCTTTAGGAGTAGGTGGCCACAACACCCTTCTTGCAGCCTGCTGTATGCTCTGTTCATACTACCAGTTCTTTCATATATCCCCTTCAAGTGGCAGCTGTAAATAAGCATTAGTCTCTGGCAGCCAGGATTCACTTTGAATTAAATTCAGGGGTAGGACACTGTCAGCTAAGTGACTTCTGTGGCATTGTAGCTGTCATTTGAATGAATTGCAGACCACAGTATCCATTTGTTTGGGGGCATGTGAACAAGAGGGTAGAACAAATTGGGGCAAATGGCTGATATGTTTCTGAAAGTTTTTCAAACACCAGGCGCCCATCTTCAGTGTGGTTATTCTTTGTGGCTAGCAGCATTTTCATGTAAACTGGAATAATCTTCTGTTGAAAGCTCTCTTTAGTATGAAAAAAAAGATTAATTTGATTATACAATTAGATGAGGCTTATTTTGCTCTGTTCTAGCAAGGACTAAAATATCTGGGTCAAAGTTTCATAACAGTTGCCTGTACACAGTTTACGCTTCAGGATTGGCAGCTTCTCTTCAGATGCTGAGGAGCAAGACATCCCCCCTCCCTTCCATGCTTCTTCTAGAGTGTTGTGCCCCATGCTGATGATGCCAGGCAGATTTAATTGTGCATGCTCAAAGAGAAAAATGACATCCATGCTTGAGTTAGTGCTCTCTGTGGCAAGCTGACAAATCCCCCAGCTGTCAACTAACCTCAAAGGCAAGTGTACGTGGCTCCAGCTTATGTCTGCTTGCATTCTACCCACAGGCATTTATAAACTGAAACTCGTATTGGCTGCAACACATTCAGACTGCTATTGTGAGAAATGTGTGGTCTGTTTTATGTGTTTCAATCTCTAAGGGTGACCCACACAATTAAGGTTTATTTCTCAGACAGACTATAGGCAGGTAAAGACAGCAATTTTTTTGCATATGTGGCAAGGAAAAGGCATGATGTTTACGGCTAGGGATCCGGCTTAGAGAAAATGATTTATTTCTTGAGCTCATACGGATTATATTTATATGTTTATGTATTTATTGGGGTTGCTAGCTGCCAGAGAACTACATGCACACAAAATGGCCTTATGTAAGTGCCAATATATATGGGCAAATGCAAAAAGACGTGTTACTAATGCAATATTGGAGTCACAGAAGAGGACTTCTGGCAGAAGCATTGTCACTTGTGGTGCACTGCAGGCTGTCCATCTAAACTGATCATTACCTGGCACCTATGCTCTAGTGAAATAATGAGACTAATCTGCAAATGGGCAAAAAGCCATCTTAACAGATGGCTTTGACTGTAGGTAGCCAGGAAACCATGTGTATACATTAAACATGGATTCAGAGAGCATGGGTCTTATCCAGGAACATCAGAACAGCTGTCCATTTTGAGCTCCTCCATATACTGTTGAGAACATATGCCGTATCAATCAGACACCCACGCAGGGTGGGCTAGAGCCAGCTCCCATGGTTCTGAGGAACTTTGTCGGAATTGCTTGGTTGGGCATGCCTTCAGCTACAGATTAATCTCATGTTTTGCAATGAACTTTGAATTTGTGTTAGTGAGACAAAGAATGAAGTTGCATCCACCTAGTTTGCATGCCCTCATGAGGCACTGTCTCACCCAAATTTTAGGTGATGGAGAGGGCTGTCCAGCCTACCTGACATAATTACCTAAGTTTCCTAAGTAGACAGTGATAGAGAAAGGCTTTGGGTATGTGCAATGAGAAGTCCCATATGTTTACATTTTTAATGCATTGGAGTCTTAGACCAGGATCTTAGAATATAAAGAAATATCAGGTAATGCCAAGTATCTCTGTTAACTCAGAATTTAGTTCACCAAGCTTTTCTGGTACTCAGCAGCCAGTGCCGCTACTGTTTTATGTAACAGTCTGATACTGAAGTACTCAGCTGGCAAGTGGGAATTCCTGGGTTCTTGGCCTCTTCCATACAATGAACTGCAGATCCTGACCTCATAAATCCAGGTATGTGGTTCTTACCATGCTTTGAAACTGAATCATAGCACAGCTCACACAAAGAACACAAAGAATCAGCAACTCCAGGAACTGGTACCACCAGTTATTTTCAGGGATGTCGTGGTTTAAGCCACTATAACTCATGCAGTTTGCTCACTCACTTCCCCCTCTTTCTTGCCCCCTCTCCCTGGGGGATGGGGAGGAGAATCGAAAGAATGCAACTCCCACAGGTTGAGATGAGAACAGTTTAGTAACTAAGGTATAACACAAATCACTGCTGCTACCACCAACAACAATAATGACCAGGGAAATAAAAGTAAAAAGAATACAATCGCTCACCACCCGATACCAAGCCCGACACCGCAGCGAACCCCACCCTTCTGGGTCTCTGCCCTCCATTTTTACATCCTGGGCATGACATGCAGTGGTATGGAATACCTCTTTGGCTAGTTTGGGTCAGGTGTCCTGTCTCTGCTTCCTTCCAGCTTCCCCTCCTCCATGTCAGAGCATGAGACTCAGAAAGTCCTTGGTCAGACCAAAACATTACCAATCAGTAACCAAAAACATCGGTGTTATCAGTGCTGTTCCCAGGCTGAAAGTCAAAAACACAGCGCTACACCAGCTACCAAGAAGGAGAAAAATGACTGCTACTGCTGAACCCATGACAAGGGGCTTAGTGCTTCCCCATATAAACAAGAGAGCATGTGGACTGTGTCTGACTTAGTGTCCAAAATTAGTCTGCATCTGAAAACAAACGAAGGACTATATTCAAGTCACTTAGCTCCATCTAAAATTCATTGAGTCTTCTGTCCTGTTGTCTGGCTATGGGTTTTCTGAAACACATACTCAATGGAAATTTTAAGCTAATTGGAATTTAAACTGCCTGAAAATAGCCCTAAGGCAACAACATCAGGATTTAGAGGAGACTGGCTTCAGTGAATCTCTTCAAATACATGGAGCCCTAGAGCTATTTTACTGGTGCTGGGAGCTGGGCAGGATGCAGAAGTGCTGCAGGAATCACAATCCTGTTTTCTTTATCCGACCTGAGCTTGAGAAGAGAACTCAGGATGGGGCTTACCTATGTCTGTGAATGTGGTGCTCTGTTTTGACAACACAGAGCTTCAGAGAATATTATGTGCCTGAGAGTATTTGGTAGTTCAGGCAGTGCAGACTGAGATTTCTAGAACCATAGGACCTCTGCATAAGCCAGTCATAAATTTGAGTTACTGGTACCTTGGGACCTTTGGGAAGCACTGTAAGAGTTACAGAGAAAATAGCTACAAGAAAAGCATTTATTTTTCTGACTACTTTTTCACTTAGTTAAAATTAAGGGATATGATTACCTAAATACAAAGTGTTAATACGTAGTTGTTTGTCTGTGGACTTAAGATACCTGTAAATCTGTCCTAGTAGTAGCAACACTATGTGGAAGATGGTCTGCTCTTCGCATGATAGATGTCTAGCTTAACTGTGTAAGGAATGTGTGTATGTTATGTCATCTGTATAGGGGACCAAGTGAGCCCTATTAATACTTCGAAGTGTCAATATTAAGAATTATAATTTTAGGCTAGACTTACATAACTCTGCATCCTTAAGGTAACTTGTGTTTAACCTAAGTTACTCTCCCTTTAACTGTGGAGTTACAATGAAATTCAGCTGTCACAGATAAGAATAATGATATTTATTAATAGTGCAAATCATTCAAACACATGGAAAGAATTTTAATGTGTGAAGCACATCAGGACAGGAGATCACAGTCCTCAAGGGATTGATTTATCCTTGACTTCTGTGAGCCATTATTATGCTAATGATAGATATATATTCCCAAAATCCGTTGTGTCTATCTATGCCTTACCTTTTGATTTCTTTATTAACTGTCCTGCCATGTCACTACACGTTCTTGTTAATTCAGATCAGGTTTTGCAGCTTGCGTCATACTTGCTATTTTTTACCAAAATGGTTTATTGAGTTCTCCAGCAGCTTATGTGCTTTTCCCTCTTTGCCACACCTCTGCTGCTGCTGCCAGAAGGGCTCTGGGTGAGCTGCCACCAGTCTGACTCTGATGCTAATGGGCTTCCTTTGTTTCTACAGCAGTCAAGGCAACCTGATTAATCATTCCCAACCGACATTAATCAACATATTTTTGGTAATCTGGGGTAAACATGTTCGCGTAACTCTAGAATGCCGAAAGTTTTATCTGAATATGTAATTTGTTTTCATGTACTTACATAAACATTACAGTTTATGGTGCTACTGACTTCACTAAGATTGTAAATTCTTGGTATTTCTAAAGTCAAGATGCAAGTTTAGGTGGATAGTTGTGAGTGATTAGCTCACCTACAGCAGTTCTTTGCAAACACTGACCACTGTGATACCAGTAGATGACACCCTTAGTATAATCAGTAAATAGAGAAGCTGTTTATAGGTAGTAATGTCTTTAAGGATATAAAACAGAAAGGCTAATGTAGATTATCAGCTGATAGACTGGCTATAAGATAATTAGAAAGCTAGAAGTAAAGCTGAGAAGTACAGAACATTTCCCATGAGCTAATTTTAATATGAGGAGTAGGGGGACTATTCTGAAACATAGCATACTACTGCAGTGTGTACCTACTTCATTATAGTTCCTTCAGTACAGGTATGTCTTGCAATATCTTGTGCTTTCTCTTGGGACTAGATATATATATGAAGCTTCAGCAGCATTATTTTTCTCATGTGCTAGGCTCTGAATTCAGCTACAATTAAATATTCAGCAGGACACTCTAGCTAAACTCATGTAGCAGTTATGAAAGATTAATTCAGTGTTATGTTGCTCTTTAATGAAGGAGTTGAAGTGAGCATTTCTGTTGAAAAATTCAGATTTTAGGCTTAGAAATTATGATCTTTATTATGCTTTATGAATGGAACATAAGATGATTGATCTGTATAGAGTTATAATTTTTTTTGAAATCTTTCTCTTTCAGGATTGCATCCCAGCATCTTAATTACAGTCTTCATGTACTTTGTTGTCTTTACCTTGTATTTCAAAATACATTGTAGATACTTCCTAACTGGACGTGCAGTAAATAAGCTGTAGAAAAGCTAAAGGCATTGCGTAGCACAATGGTGTAGATTTGCAGATCTTGCTGTATGTTATAAATTTTGTTTGTATTTTCTGTTTCATCAGTAGTGATTTTAAATGACATGCGTATCTGAGGAGCGAATAGCAGCTTTGTGGCACTTTCTGGTAGAATTCAGTAGTAAGGCAGTGTTCAAAAAAAAAAGAAGAGGTTAAAGCAGCAGCACAGTTCCAGTTCTGTCCCTTGCAGGTACTTTCTCTTTTTTTTTTTTTTTTTTTTTTTTTTCTCTTCCCCACATATTTCTCTTACAAAATTTTCTTGCATTATTAATGAAGTGCAGTCCCAGCACTGGTGTGGAATCTGAAGGGTGAACTTAATCAGCAAGTGGGAAGTCCTAATCCTTGTAAAGCCAGTATGCATAATAGATGATATTAAGCAAGCCACAGTAGATGGTACCTGTTCAGCAGTTGCTGTAAATGTGACATCACTGATTCTGTCTATGTTTTTCCCTCTGTGTTTTACACAGAGCATTGATTTAGGAAGATGTCTTTGGCTTATTAACCATTAATGTTATACTGGTAGAAAAATGTGAAAAAGGATTTGGGGATTGGTGTGAACTCTAAGCCATGAACTGGTTTACTAGCAAATTAGTGATTTGGTTTCAATTATGATTCTGCTGCAAGTATTACACACTTTATTGTATAAATGGGGTTCTTTTCTGAATTTCATTAATAGATTTTACTCCAGCTGCAGCCTGTAGAAATTTAGAAGGGAAATCGTGACCAGACTAACACTCTCTTAGAACACAGAAGATCAGCATCATGTCTTTAAAAGCATTTCCTGGACCTCCTCAGGAGGGAGAAGGAACACCCCATTTCCATCTGTTTGCTAGGTCTTTAATTTGGATAAAAAGAGGTGTCACTTGTACATCCTGACAATCACTCATCCAAGACAGGAGGCACTGTAGCCCTGTAGCATTTTCAGACTCTTGCATGGCAGTCAGTGGAAGTTGCTTGTGAAAGGATGGAGAAACTCAATAGCTGAAATTCAGTAATCCTTTATGTTTTGAAAACGAATTATCTGTTGCACAGTTGTGCTGCCAGTGAGCTGGCTGATGCACTGGGCCCTTATTACTGTGATCAGCAGGCAAAGAGCAGAACACCAAAGGAAGGAAGCTAAAAAAAAGGAACTTTTGACTGAAACAGAGGTTACAAAATAAGTAAAAATTGCCCAATATTATGTGATTTGTATCAGTAAGAAGCAGAAATTCGTCTGATGTTCTGTTTACTGAGTTTGCAATGATAAAGTCGATACCCTGAACTCTTAGAATAGGCCTATTTTATATCATTTAACAATTTTATATAGTAAGCATATCTTTGTTACTTATGAATCCTAAAGAGAGAGCTCTTTCTCCTATCAGAAGTTGTTTAGTAGATAAACAGAATAATTCAAGGCTACATTCAGTGATGCTAATTGGTACTGGATTAAATCACCTAATCAAATTACTGTAATGTAAATTCTGTATACTAAGGTGCAATGTAAGGTAGAATTTGCGTTTAAAGGTCATAAAGGTCGTCAGGGGTGTCTGCCAAAAAAATATATATGTAAAAGGCATTTTTGGATCTAATTTCAAGTTGTTTGAAATTCATAGAATCATAGAATCATAGAATAGTTAGGGTTGGAAAGGACCTCAAGATCATCGAGTTCCAACCCCCCTGCCATGGCAGGGACACCTCCCACTAAACCATGCCTTCCAAGGCTATGTCCAACCCCACCTTGAACGCCGCCAGGGATGAAGCATTCACAACCTCCCTGGGCAACCCATTGCAGGGCCTCACCACCCTTACAGGAAAGAATTTCTTCCTCAGATCCAATCTAAACCTCCCCTGTTTAAGTTTGAACCCATTACCCGTTGTCCTCTCACCACAGTCCCTAATGAAGAGTCCCTCCCCAGCATCCCTATAGGCCCCCTTCAGGTATTGGAAGGCTGCTATGAGGTCTCCACGCAGCCTTCTCTTCTCCAGGCTGAACAGCCCCAATTTTCTCATCCTATCTTCATACGGGAGGTGCTCGTTTTATATGTGAAAGTCCATTTTTATCTTGTATACAGATGTATTCTTGATGTATGCTTTGTGTTTATGCTTACTATGCCTTGTATGTTTTATTCTGTGTGTACATATTCTTTATGACCACCTTCACTCCCCATATAAATTTGTCTGTCCACTTACTGTTGGTACTTGCCCGCTCCCAATGTCTATTTTTTTTCAGCATGCAGGTGACACTGCAGAATGATTCACCTAAGTGCCATCCATGTAATTTCTGGTTTGGGTGTATTGGCAGCTCAGCCAAGACACAAGCTTTCAAAACACAAACTTTCTGGTTTGGGTGCTTTCATAGCCAAAATACAGACTTTCAGTAAGTTTTACTCTTTGCATTTTAGGATTATAACGATGAAATTCGCCAGGAGCAGCTGAGAGAACTGTCATATTTGAATGGTTCTGAGGATTCAGCACGTGGACGGGGCATTCGAGGAAGAGGGATTCGTGTGCCACCTGCAGCTCCTTCAAGGTGTGGTAACCTGAGCTATTATGCTAATGGCTTTAGGTAGTATAAATAATGGCGAAAGAAGCATATCTAAACAAAAAAAAAATAAAAGAAAGTCACGTACACATCATGGTCAGTGAACCAAAATGTTTTCCTTCCAATAGCTTGTATGGTCTGTGTTATGCCTACAGTTCTGTGACCTACAATTCACAGGCTACAGTGAGTGCTATACAAATAAGCAAACAACTAATCAGAGCAGATTATGAAGTTGGTGAGAGGATATTTCTAGGACAGAATATTGCTATGTTGGCACAGCATCGGTGTGCTCAGTAGCATAAAATTGATGGTCAGTGCAATAGTATAGTCAGAGAAGGCTACATAGTCTGGGTGGAACTTTTATTTGCCAAACAATTACTTCTTTTCTTTCTTGTATGTGTATTGTATCTAGAATACATATATATATTGCATTATGTATTCTCTATTGCATGAATTAACAGTTTTATATGAATTAGACTGTCATCATCTAAAAACACTGATGTATGAATATTTCTTGAATTTTTCCAAGTATTTTTGCAGAAATAGGTAACAGCTCTGCTCTTTCGTGAGGCCAATATATAATCTTAATACACTCTTTCAGACTCATTTTTCACTGTGACCCTTAAGAAATCTGTTGCCTCAGGCATCTAAGTTACCTAGCAACTTCTGAGTGTCCATAGACATCATTTCAGGGTAGGTCCTAAGAAATCCACTTTTATTTTGGAAGAAATAGGATATGGAGGTACCTTATTTCATGCTGACAGAGGAGTTGTGCTTTGGTAATTGAACTGGCTGACCTTGCCTATGACCTTTTTTTTTTTCCCCTGAAGGTGTCCATCATGTTTTCACTCAGTTCTTCTTGAATGGAATTTTTTATCAGTAATACAGTGCACGTACATAGGATTTTTTACATTTAGCATTCATGACCATCTTCCTCACAAAGTCTTTTTGGGCTCAGAAACAAGTCTTCCTTACACCTAAGGTATCTGAAGGGCTTGACTTAATAATAACATTCATGACATCACTGCAACACACTGGCAGCTTTTAAATTAGGTTCAAAGCATAACCAGTGGAGTGCTGGCTCTGCAGGATACCCGACTGATTGTATCACTTGCACAGATACAGGAACTTGGATGCTTTGCTTATTCTCCAGTCAGATACCCCACGAGAATATTAAAAAAAAAAACCAACACTGAAGTATTTAAGATAAATATTTATGACAGTAATTTACAGTAATAGCATACTGATATTTGTAGTGGCGCAGCTGATAAGCTGGAGGGAAGGGATGCCTTCCAGAAGAACCTTGACAGGCTTGAGGAGTGGGCTATGTGAACCTCATGAAGTACAGAAAGAACAAGCGCAGGGTCCTGCACATGGGTAATCACCAGTGTCAGCTCAGACTGGAGTATGAAATGATTGAGAGCAATTCCTAAGGACTGAAAAGGATTCCGTAAGGAATGAAAAGCAGACATATACTCGCAGCCCAGAAAGTCAACTGTATCCTGGGCCGCATCAAAGAAGCGTAACCAGTAGGTCAGGGAAGGTGATTGTCTCTCTGTACTCTGCTTTCATGAGACCCCGCCTTGAGTACTGCGTTTAGCTCTGGAGTCCCCAGCACAAGAAAGGCATGGACCTGTTAGAGTGGGTCTAGATGAAGGCCATGAAAATGGTCAGAGACTGGTGCACCTCCCCAGTCAGAAAGCCTGAGAGAGTTGGGCTTGTTCAGCCTGAAAAAGAGAAGGCTCCAGGAAGCCATATGGTGTAGTTACAAGAACCTCTTTTTAACCAGTAACAACTTCTTCTGACTTACCAAGTACTTTACAGCAAGGTGGATATCATATAAATACATAGGAAGATGCTAAACCTCCCTGAACTTGTCTGTGTGCTACTCTTCTGTCTGCACAGTAGGGGAAAGCAGAATCCCATGCTTCACTTCTCTTGAGCTGAGGTAAATTAGATGGACAGAAAAGTTCTCACTCTGCTTTTATACTCTTGCTCTACTTTGCCTTGCAAGTTTCTGCCATACTGCAGCATATTCTGCCAGTCAGTTTCTGCCACCCACCAATAAACATGAGAATGAGAGTGCTGACTGCTGTCATAAAATAGTTTGAGAGCAACAGAAAAAGTTTCTCACTTTCTTTTCTGGAACTACTTTGGAGTAACTTTGCAGCTCTGTGAACTACGATGATCCAGAATTTCATTAGTGTGAGCAACAAGATGAGGTATAAAAGGCACTGGATGGCGTAAAAATAATGCCTTTCCATAACAGGAGTTCTGCCTGATATATTGCCTAAAAGTGCTTGACATTGTAGCTGCCAAAGTTATATGACACTTTAAATAACAGTAAAAATGTAAGAGCCTTTAAAATGTGGTAGCACTTGTGTGTCCTCGCTTGCCGTTCACACCAAGTTAATCATTCCTTTTTTCCCCCCTCAGGGGACGTGGGGGTGCAATTCCTCCTCCCCCTCCTGGAAGAGGTGCTCAAGCACCCCGAGGAGCACCGGTGACCCGTGGAGCCCTCCCCGTCCCACCAGTGGCGAGGGGCGTCCCTACCCCTCGTGCAAGGGGTGCCCCGGCTGTCCCAGGCTACAGACCACCCCCACCACCTGCACACGAGGCCTATGAAGAATATGTAAGTAACCAGTAACCACATGCATTCATAACATGTGTGAGCTAAGCTCTGTGGTGAGCATTGAGTACTTCTGATCTGGAAGACTCCAGGTCAGTAATTCCTGAGCTTCTACTGCTTACCCCTGTGGTGAATTACAGTCTGGGCGATGCAGTGTTTCTCCAGAGCTGTGATTTTGATGGTGTGGGTTCATAGAATTGTTCATAGCACAGTTTTGGATATGAGAAGGGCATGCTGGGTAGATCTCAGGGTGTCATGAAAGAGCAATACAGATATTCTAAAGATTATATTATAATTAAAAGTCATTCATTACTGTAGGCAAGTTCTTAGGAGTAACAGATTATATCCTTTGTGAGAAAATGGGCATTTTTTTTGTTCTTCAAAAACTTTTTTATTACATGTAAATAGATACATGCATATTTGTATTCAGCATTGTGTTACAGATACATAACAAACAGAAATTCAGGTAGTGTTCATGGAAGCTGATACAGTGATGCATTATTTAGCAAAGAGCGGAACCGTCACCTTTTCTTATGAGATGTTAAAAATAATTGTTCTGTAAACATCAAAACTTTCAAGTTTTCCTCATTAATGTTCCCTTCTGGAACTATCACCATAACAACGGATATCCAGGTAGAGAGGAAAGTACTATCAGGTACGATGTCTGACTTTTTCCAGCTGTGGCAAATCTAAGGGTGAAACGAACATCCCATCCATTCTGTAATCCTATCACAAGGAGAACTGTTGAAAAGATACACTATAATTGAGAAGATGCACTTATATTCAATTAATAGTCTTCTTAGAACAGAAAAAAGTAAATTGAAACAGAAATTAATCTTTGTTGATAAAGCTTTGCTCTACAATCTGTATTTACAGAGTAGAGATTAGATCACGGCCGCTTCAAATCAGGGGCACACATTCTGTTAATGCCAAGAATCACAACTGAACAACAGCTGCAAAAAAGGAGGGGAAGAAAGTTACTCTCTGCTGTTCTTTACCTCAACACAATTTTTATCTATAATGAGAAAATAGCTCTGCTGAAAAAGGAACTTAAAAAGTATATCCTTCCTTGGTAGATAGTGTATTATCCATTCGTATCAAAACGTATGACACTTCTGTGCAGAACTGCATCTTTTCTTAATCCATGAGTGACAAATTTCAAAACAGAGCCCTTGTAATGTAAGATTAATATTATAAATTTAGTAAATATTTTCTTCTTTTTGTGTGTTTGTTTTTCATCTACAGTACTAGTAAATGTCCTAGGGTATTAAGCAGTTTTTAAGGAACATTTCTTACACTTTTTGTGGATGGTAAATATATGGAAAGCAGGAGGAGAAGTTGAGGCAGCTGGATTATCAAGTTTAGGAAAGCATTCAGCCAGTTCCACATTTTCTAAAGTGCTTGCACTCTCAGGAGTGCAAAATATGCACACAATTAGAGGAGTTGTTTTAGTTTGTAATAGATTACTCCAATGAAAACAAGTGTGGTTTTGGTTTTATTTTGCTTACTTAGATAGTAGCAAGAAACATATCACCTTATAGGACAAATTCAGATGGTTTAGAGATCCTTTCATCTTCTGTGTCCTTTCAACATTGCTGTTCCACTGTTAGGAATATGTGGGTTTTCCCTGACTTGCTGTCATTCACCAGTTTGCAATGAAAATCTTTTGCCATCTTGCAAAGACTTGTAAGTGCATTTTAAATCATCTTGGTATTTTACGGACCGAGGTAATAATTAAAACTCTCTTGGATGTGAAGGTAGAAGGAAAAGGTCACTGTCATACATCTATGCGTGAGTTTGTAAATGGTATTTTAGGGAGAAATATTTTTCATTTTCCAGGAAATAATCAATACAGTTTTTCTTCCCAAATAAACCCCTATATTTCATATCCAGCTGGATACTAAAAGCAAGTGGATCTATTTGTTGACCAGCAGCATAATTGTTGTTCTTTCACACTGAATCCTAAAGATGAAAACACAATTTTTAATGAATAATTTATCCAGTTTACTTTGTCTTATTTTCTGCTTGTAGGCAACCTAAAAGCATATTACAATTTCTTTATGTGTAAATGTTTTTCATTTTTGAATACAGTGTTTCACTCCAATTTTTGCCTACTGTAATGCAAGCACCATTGGTTTGAGTAGTTGTGCACATGACTGCAAAGTCATTGATTGTGCGTATTGATACTTTTGATTTTTCTTTGCTCCAATAGAATGTAGCCATTTGAATGCTGAGCTGGAAGTGAACTCAAGAAATAGAATGGGATGGCTGCAGCAGATTTTATTTTTAAAGTTTGAGCAGCATTTCATGAAAAAAATCTTCAGCTACTTGCTCAGCACTGCTGATCAGAGATTGGACTGACTGACCTTGAAGCATCTTAACTGTTCAAATCAGTTTGCATAAGCTTTTGAAAGTTTGGGTTATTCTTTGGTAATTAGACATTATCTAAATATTTTGAGGTTTTCTGATGGCCTTTCCGAGAGTCCATAAAAGCAGATGTCTAAAGGTTTCTCAAGAAAACTCTTGTCACTGATGAAAATGCATTCAACACTTCGAATGTCAAGCCCGAGCAAAGAGAAAATTATTTCAAACAGCTTTCAGAACGGAAGGGGTAGCGACCCACCTCATGCCTTTACTTATTTGTGAAACAGATACATAGCTTTTATTGCAGTGTGCATAGTATCTTAGAGGAACTTTGGAAGGCTACCCACAGGAAGAGGAGGTACAGACATATAGAAGATACATGAAAAAGGAAATAAATACCTACTACATGAACCTTACTCACTTTAAAAACAGCTCATTGTGTGTGAATTTGAATGAAGAGCTTAATTAACAGCTGCATGCAGCTTCTGTGGTCAGAGAGGTGGTCCTGGGTTTGTCACCTGGTACTGTGGTTTGACCACAGCTGGCAACCGAGTACCATGCAGTCACATGCTCCCCTGCTGTGGGACTGGGGGAGAGAATCAGAAGAGTAAAAGTGAGACAGCTCATGGGGTGAGATAAAGACAGCTTAACAGGTAAAACAAAAGCTGCCCATGCAAGCAAAGCAGAACAAGGAATTCATTCACCACTTTCCACCGGCAGGTGTTTGGCTGCCTCCAGGAAAACAGGGCTTCATCATGCATAATGGATACTTGTGAAGACAAATGCCATAATTCTGAATGTCCCCATCCTTCGTGCTTTTTTCCCCAGCTTTATGTGCTGAGTGTGACATCATACAATATGGGATGTCCCTTTGATCAGTTGGGATCAGCTGTCCTGGCTGTGTCCCCTCCTAACTTCTCGTGTGCCCCCAGCACCCTCACTGGTGGGTTGGGGTGAGGAGAAGAAAAGGCCTTGACTCTATGTAAGCCCTGCTCAGTGAGAACTAAAACATCTCTCTGTTATCAACCCTGTTTTCAGTACAAATCCAAAACATAGCTCGGTACTAGCTACTGTGAAGAAAACTGACTTTATCCCAACCCAAACCAGCACACCTTGTGAATAAGAGTGCTGTTCAAGGCTACTAACCTTAGTTCAGTGCTCTTTTCTGCTGAAGGAGGCGTCCACCAGAGTTCAGATCAGAGCAGAAGCTTGACCTGGTCATTGTGAACTTTATTCAGAAGAAGATTCTTTCACTAAGCTGAACTTAGCCCTTTGTCTCTCTGAGATAAAATTTTACGCCTCTAATCTACTAACACCACCATACTGAAGATGTCCCTAGTTGCTGAAAGGGATTCAAAACTTTATAAAGACACAGCCTTCTGGACCTCAGGTTCTGTTGTGTTGTCTTGTTGTTTAACTGAAAATCACTTAAAGTGGTTCCCCATTAAATGTGTTGTGGATCATACTCCTCCTACTTCCATAAATGCAGTACACAAATTAATTTGAATTACTGCTTAATTCTTCTTTCCATGTGTAGCAATACGTGCCATGACCAGTTTGCAGCAGTGACTCAGTCTGGAATCTTTCAAAAGCACTGATTTACCAGTGACCATGTTATTACTCCGAGGATGCTGAAAAGCCTGCTGTGATTGGTAGGAAGTTCCAGTAGGCTTCTCGGTTAGAACTAATGACAAGGTGGCTGTTTGGGATTTATCAAACAACCTCTGTAAATTAGGTTCATATCTATGTTGTATTGGGCAGAGATGTTTCAATTAGAGAGAATGGTACTAGAATTGCATTCTAATTGCCTCTTTTAAACTTACATCTTGTGTAGTTGTGGTCTGGTGTTTTAGTTTTGTCTGTTAGACAGCTGATGTCCCATCTACAAATCTTAAAGCATTTCTGTATCAGTACACTAAAATAGGAGAGAGTAATTGAAAATGAGTTCAGATATTGGTTTAGTTCTGCATCATCATCTTTATTGGCAAGGGCAATGGTAAGACTGATTTTGTGTCATTTTTTCATTACAAAGGTTAAGGTTTGTTTTGGTTGGACATCTACGTTATCACGTGAGTGACATATAGCAAGGAAAATTAACACTAGTATCGTCTTTACAGATTGAGGGGAGACTTCTGGAGTCTTTTCTCAACAGTAAGCAACTTTAAAGGCTAAGTAAGGTCTTGCTGGCAACTTATGAAATAGGCAATAGACATGACTGAGGTTCACAATTTATACAAAAGTGAAGAGTTAAGAAGTGCTTGAGTAGATATTCTGCTGGAAGGAACATCCTACTGAGGCAATAAAGCCAATGTTCAGCAGTATATATTTTAACCTGAGAATCTAGACTTTTTCACTCAAGGTTAAACCTAAGTATTTGAAGGGTACTTAACCCAAATATAAGCCAAAAATACCATTGCTTTCAGATCCTGTGTTGGAAGGATTTGCATTTGACTCTGGAGCTGTATTTTTGCCTTCTGAATCAGGAGCTAGTAATGAGCTGCGCAGTGATATTTTTCTTTACATTTTTTTTAGAGCTATGACGAGCCTTGCTAAGAGGTCTAATGTGAATCTAGAAGTGACTTAGCACCCCAGATGCAAAGAATTGCCAAAAGAAGAAAAATTTGGGACTAAAATACGTATTGCTTTTATATTTTACTTGCAAATGCATTATTTCTCCTCGATAAGAAAGGAGACTTTTGCACAGAAGGCCACTCAATATGAATGCTTAGATGAGTTTCATGTATTTACAAAGAAGTACATAAATTTTTTTGCAAGAAATAGGCCCGTCTTTGGAGACACTGAGAAGCTGGTACAGCTGCTAGGCCTAGGATAGCAAGATTCAAAAGCAATTTTAAACACGAATATTCTCTCTCGCCTCTCATTTTATTGATCAAACCAGCCAAACGCAGCTTCTTGTTATTGTCTGGAATAAGTGAAGAGCAGTGCTTTTAGAAAGTCACTGGAAGAGAACCACACAGTAAGATAGATTGTGCTTTTAATGTCATGCTGGTTTTCCCTTCATTTCAAGCTATTTAAAATGAAAGCAAACACCATATTCAACTATTTATTCTATGCTCAATGATTATTTACTTTTTTCGGTAGTTTTCAAACTGAAACAACTGCGCTCATTTATTCAGTGCCAACCTAGACAATGAAGAGACTGACAATAAGGGGCATTTTGTCGCACTTCAGCATTTTAAAAAGAATCAGCATTTACATGTGACTCTGATCCCCAAAGTTGTGGTTGCAGAGCCTTTGTTAATATTTTAAACTAGAACTCATAGGGCTTTTAAATCCATTCTGTCTGCCACTTCTGATGGAGACTGTATGAAAAGCTGCACTTCCTCTTCATGACATACGTGCACCTGTGTTACAGCTTTAATGTATTTGTTAAAGCGAGCAACTGGTACTTGATTCTGCTACTTTTGAAGCCTATTCCTATAATCCCCATAGGACATTCACAGTGAGAGTGAGGCCCAGACAACAAAAAAGTCTTATTCCAAACCTTAAAATAGTGAAATATATTGGATATAATGAGAATCAAGGGAGATTGTTTTCCTTTTTTTTTTTCCTAAATTGGTATTTCAAAGTTTTAAGATATAGCACTTGCTTCATTCTGTGCCTCTTTTGGCTGAAAAAAATCAATGAAGAATGTACTGAGACTAAAGAGCATTTGAATAAAGCTGGAATTATAGACATATTAATCTGCATGGCTGAACAACATATTGATTAAATATGATTGATTATCTATATATGCCCATGGCACTTAGAAGAAGAGCTAAGCTATATTCAAGTAACATCTGCTTTGACTTCAAAAATCGAATTTTATCTTTACTATAATAGCAATAAACAGGATAATGTTATCTGAAAGACCCTATTGAGCTTTAGAAGAATACTGTGAATGGTTGTCTCACAAAGGTAGAGTGGATTTTTCAGTTAATTATTTAAACTTTGGAGAATGTGGGCTGTGGAAAGTACAAATATATTTATTGTGAAAAAATCCAGCAACACAGATATAGAATTAAAGTAGTATCAAATATTTTGTGTTTTTCTAAGAGTAAAAAACCACTGTCAGCATTAAACCTTCCGTGTTTGGGAACCTGCAGTTCTACAGTTTTTTACTTACCTGTGCAAACTGTACTTTAGATCTTATAGATGGTACTTGCCATATCTCGTAGATGATAGTCTGAATAAATACTGACCAGTGGCCTTCTGAGCAAAGTAGTGCTTTTGTTTCTCAGACTAGAAGAAGTAGCAACATACTCAAGTTCTTTCCTTGTCAAGACCTTTTCCTGGATGCAAGTGTTTCCTCAGGTGCTTTGGGAGAAAAACCAAACTTCCTGGGAGAAAGAAAAGGTTTCAACAAATGCAACCATTGCATGACCTTTATGTCTTCTTGCACAGCTAAGTATCAGAGAGAGAAGTGAAACCCAAAGATGGAGAGAGCAATAAAAAGGGAAGGGACTCATCCAAATACAGAGACTGGCCAGATACTGATTTTAGACTTTATTTCTGTATAGAAATGGTTAGAAAATCCAGACAGGCATAATGCATATGACGCTATCAACGCTGAGAACTGCAGACAGTCTGCACAATGTATTCAGCCACTGCAAGGGGAATATGTGCGTATCAGTCACTGGGCCCTCTTACAAGCAAATCACTCTGTTGGTACTCAGATTTGAGACAGCTTTGTCTGCAGACAGCTGGGATGCCTGCTATCATTTCCCAGTGACAGTTAGTTGTGGTTTTAGTATTTTTTCTCTTTTAGTTTTTTTTGGGGGGTTTTTTGTGGTTTGTTTTTTTTTTTTTTTTTTTTTTTTGTTGTTGTTGTTGTTTTTGTTGGTTTTTTTTTCAATTTTGTTTCCTTATTGTTGTTTCTTGTGTTTCTGTTTTGGCATCTCTCTGCCCTCCATGAACAGTTGTCAATGAAACAGTGGTGCAGTTCAATGCTCCTTTCTGCTGCCTGTCTGCATTTTCTTTCAGAAGCAAGTTTCTCTTTACTTCTGGACCTTAACAGGTGTCTAAGATATGCAGCTGTATTTCAACAGCAGGCAGTACTCTTCTGGAGCTTTTCTGAATCTATTTCAAGGTGTAGCAGTAGTTCTTCTGCATGCATAAATATCTTTCTGACATTTCTTTCCTAATCCAAAGACTCTCTCTGTATGCTTTCTTTTGTGTTTTCCATTCTGCAGGATGCAGATGGCAAGGCAGAGAGATACGACTTCTGTAATTCTTTCTGCTCTTTTACTAATACAGAGGAAAAGCCACGTGAAGAGCAGTCTTGTGACATGACATGAAATTACTGGAAGTCCTTTCGAACCCTAACTATCTTATTCTAATCCTAACTATCCTATGAACCTATGAAGTGTGTACTTGCACAGTGTGAAATAACTACTATCCTATAACGTGCTTCCTAAAGTACATCCTAAATATATCCTGTATCTTATAATGTGTTTCCTAAATTATATCCTGTATCTATCCTAAAGTATATCCTAAAATTTGTTTTCAAAAGAGGTAGCAGTAGACTAATAAACATAGTTGTAAACACAGTAACAAGCGTAGTAACAAACATAGTAACAAACGTAGTAACAAGCATAGTAACAAGGGTAGTAATGAAGTCCAGAGGCCAGCTCCCCACCTGGGGAGATGCTCCAACGGGTGTGCATTTGCTGGTGGAGCTGAGGAGTGAGCCAGCAAGGCCTCCTGCGAGGGCTGGGATGGGTCTGAGGGCGCTGCTCTGGCTCCGGGGTGAGGTGGTGGAACCTTCCATCCAGAGCAGAAGGACATGGTGGCTCTGTCCTCGCCGCTGCCGAGGTGGTGCTGGGGCTGCAGGGTGGAACGCCAGGCCCAGGCAGCAGAGCTCATCTGGGGAATCCAGAGTAGTAAATGGGCAACTACAAGGACAGAGTGAAAGCGCTGATGAAACAATGAGGGCAAGAGAAGGTGGGACTTGGCTCCTGGGTTTTTTGGAAGTATGCTGTTAAAGAGGTCATTGCTAGCACAGGAGAGAGGCTCCTTACTGGCTCCTTACTGGCAACTACAGTGTTGCTTTGGTCCCTTCTCAATACATGTGATAACCTCAGAGCATGGGAAGATGACAGAGATGGGCCGTGTCCCCTTTCCAGGCAGCAGGGCTTGGCAGGGAGCCCTGGGAAGCTGGGATGTGGTCCTTCCAAAACCCAAGCAGCATCATCCCTTGCTCTGCCATGCTAAAATCACAGGTTGGCAGTCAATGCTGAGGTAGCATGTTTCTCCTGACATACATGTTCCCCCGAGGGCAGGACCATCCTGTGCACCTCAGGAACATTTCCTATATTCAGAGCATAGCAAAAAGATGGAACACAGGATCTGCTACATACCTGGGTGCCTTGTTCCCCTGCTTGAATTTCTTCACTTGCCCATCCCTGAGAGCTCGGTTTTGCTCTTCTTCAGGCACGGTGGCCCGTCGCTGCCCTCTTCCCAGGTTGCTCTTTGCTTCCTGGTGTTGTGCGAAGAGCCTGGGAACCTTTGCATTCAATAGTATTGTTAGACAGGTGAAGCCATGATTACCTTGAACCAAGCAAAGCCAGGCAGTTTTACCTTTTCTCCCCTGAAAAGCTCCTCTCCTGTTCGCTCTCAGGAGTGACAGGACGCGCCTGCAATGCAAATGTGTAGGTTAGCAGGGGCAAGGACCTTCCTGCACCATTGCTACCCTAGCTCTAAAAGGCACATCCCTTGGATGGGTTTGCTTAGCTCAGCTGAGCCAGTTGTGGTGGGATCACCTCACGAAGGGGGATGGCCAACCTGCATCAGCCTTGCTCTGCACTTTGGCAGAGCTGCAGGCTGGTGGCTGACCGCTTGTCACTGCAGCGGCAGCCCCACCTTCTGAGGGGGGAGGCTTTTGTTGTAACACTGCTTGTGCACTTCACTTACCTCTGCTGTTTCCAGCTCTGCTTGTGGTGCTGGAGGCTCCTGGCTCCCCTCACTGGCCAGCACAGCCACCTGCTCTCCAAGGAGTTCCCCCTGGTGATCTATGAGGAACTCGATGAGCTGCGTCACCTGCACACAGCAAACCACTGGTTTCAGTGAGGGGGCTGATGAGGGCTCAAACAGCCTTTCCCAGCCTGACCCGCGCTTCTGTGCAGGAAGGTGCAGCCGTGGGGCTGCTCTTCCCAGCTGCTGCCCCATGGCTTTGCTGAAAGGAGGCCTCTGAGCAGCAAAGCTGCGGTGGGCTGGGGACACTGTAGCCAGGCAGTTAACACAGCATACCCTCCCTGTCTCCAGAGCCAGGACATCCAGGGGCAGCTCCTGGGGTGGGCTCAGGAGGTTTGGTGCCAGGCAGATGGCCAGGTTCCCAGCAGTCATCTTCGTTGTGGCCACATTCTTGCTGATGCTGCTAAGCAGCAACAGCAAGTGCCAGAGCAGGAGGAGGTTGGCCTCTGTTAACTTGCTGGCCACCCTGAGGGAACAGAAGCACAGCGTTAATGAAGTTGGTGTTGATAGCACAGGTCTCCCAGGTTGATCTCACCCAAGGCCACTGCCTGCGCTACAGCACAGGGACTACCTTTGCTGAGATAATATCCACCTCCGTCCCTCCCTGCCCTTCTGAAAGAGGCCCTTGTTGCAGCAAGCCCCAATGCCTGTGGGAAGTGCTGCCTGGGGAGAAAAGCTTTTTGGTGCCCCTTTCCCCCCCAAAATATAGACCCCACAGCAGCAGAATGTGGCTTGCAGGAGCCATGGCTATTTCAGGCAGGCCATTGCTTTGCAGCTGAGTCCCAGCCTGTGCCAGTCCCTGCTGGCTGCTGCCACACTTACTCTCTCAGTGCTGCCAGCCTCTCCTGCCTGCTGGTCTTCCCCATGGCGCTCATCCACTCCTCAAACAGGTGGACGTTGAGGAGCTTGGAAGCGATCTTCCGGAGGAGGTCCTGCAGTGCCAAGGGCTCCACGTGAGGCTTTGGCCCCAGCCCCCAGGAGCACACCCACGGCATCCCCAGCCCTCTGGCTCATGAGCAGGTGGCTGGGTTTCTGCTTACGCTCCCACAGGTGCCCGTCAGCACCAAGAGAGCCCGGAGCTGCAGGGCTGCGGGTCAGCAGGGCTCACCTTCAAGAGGACAGCCAGCAGCAGCACGGGGTGGTTATCCAGCTGCACTGGCACCCTGCTGTCGAGGGCCTCCCTGATCTCGCGGGAGGCACACTTGCTGGCTGACAGATGGAAGATCCCCTCTGTGGATGGGCCGTGCTCATCGAGCAGAGCCAGCAGGTCCTGAGGGCACAGAGGAGGAGAGTTGCTGGGTTGGAGACAGGCCCTGAGGTAGGTGCTGGGGACAACATCTCTCTGGAGGAGCTGGCGGGATGGGATGGGATGGGATGGGATGGGATGGGATGGGATGGGATGGGATGGGATGGGATGAGGACCCCCTGCTCAGGCTGGCTTACCTGGATGGGCTGGGGCAGCACGCCATCTTGGCTGCACAGATCTGCCAGGGGCCAGCCAAACAGAGCTCCTGCGCCAGCAGAGCCCGATGGCCCCGGTGCCCCTATTGCAGCCAAGGTCCCTGGCCGTGCAAATGACCAGGGCAGCCTCCTCCTGTTCCTGTGGGTCCCCCTGCTGCCAAGGGAAACAGAGCAAAGAGCCGTGGAGGAGAAGCACCAGCTGAGGGCTCCCTGACTCCCTCAGTGCTGTCCCCCCACCACCACGGGCATGGGAGAGGTGACATCATTTGGGACCGAGGGGCCCCAGGATTCAGCTCTCTCCTGCTGCGGAGAGCTGGGGATGGATATGCCCTGCAGGAAGAGCAGCTGCAGCCCCATCACAGCACACATGCCTGCCCGCAAGAGCAGGAGAGAAGGGCGATCCTGCCCCTGTCTTCTCCACCCTCACCATCCACGTGACCACGTCCTCCTTCGCTGCCGGTAGGAACAGCAACTGGCGCCTGCTCGGCACCAGCCTGCAAGAAATGGGCTGCACGCACCAAGGAGCCCCACAGCAGAAAGGGCCCCTGGAGAGCTGCATCAGCCCCAGGCCATGTGTGAGAGGTGGGGATGAGAGAGATTGCACTGCAAGGGACCCTGACCTGGGCCTGGCACTGGAGCAGCTTCTCCAGGGTGCCAGCATCCAGTGTCGTCCCCTGGGCAAGGGGAAAAGAGCAGAAGGTGAGGAGCGATGCAGCTGATGCTGGGCTGGGGCAGCCCCAGGGGGCAGAGCAGAGGCAGGAGGGACACTCACAGCATGGCGGCCACTCAGCTCCTTCGGCACCAGCCTGATGGATGGCAGCTGGGTCACCTGGGCTCCCTGCACTCCTTCCGGTGGTCTGTGCATGAGAAAGGGGCAGAGAAAGAGCTGTGTGAGACCCAACCCAGCTCTTCCCTCTGCTGCCAGCCTGGGGAGCCCATTAATGCTGTCTGGAATAGCCGGCACCACCCAGCAGTGGAGCAGGAGCAGCGGGAGTGGCAAGGATGGGGCTGGGCAGGTGTTGTCTGGACACAGCTGGATGAAGCAGCTTCATCAGATGTGCCTGCTCAGCAGTGGTGACACCTCTGCCTGCAGCTCTGGGGACACCTCTGCCTGCAGCTCTGGGGCACCTCTGCACAGCTTAACAGAGGCATTTGTCATCATTCCCATGCTACTCATGGAGCATCCCCCCATCACGGGCTGCACAGGCTTTAGTGCCAGGCAGGGCTAATCCAAGGAGAGCTCTGACCCAGAGCTCCTTCACTGCCTGGGAGCTGCCGAAAGAGGAGAAACAGCCTGAGTGCCCTCTGTGCCCCAGAGGACGATGTCCCATGGGGCAGGACAGAGGTGCTGCCCACCCCTCTGGTGGGACGTTGCAGAGGGACTCACCAGAAGGTTATGACGCAGGAGCCAGAGGGCCAGAGGAAGACAAGGGAGCTGGTGGCCTTCCCTTCCTCCTCCTCCTCAGCAGCATCGCCATCTGAGCCCTTCCCACTGCTCAGCACCTGGAGCAGGCCCAGGGCCAGGCAGAGCAGTGAGTGCGGGCTCGCTGCCATGTCTGCAGAGAGGAGCGGCAAGGAGTGACCTGGAGCTGGCTGAGCCCACTGTCTCCCCTCCAGTGCCCACCTGCCACAGGCATGGCCACGGGTGCATCCAGCACCAGGGTGCTGGGGACCTGGGGCTGCTCCTTGGCTGTCCCTGCTCTGGTGCCCTGGTGCCAGGGCCAGGGCTTGGGAGGAAAGGCAGCTGGGCTCTGTTAGTCTTACTTGGTCTTGGCGATGACCACACTGTCCTTGAAGAGGAGGAGGTCCCTCTTCTTCCTCTGGCCACAGCCCTGGGTCACCTGCACACGCTCCCTGAGCAGCGGCTCTGGCAGTGCCAGGTTGGGCTCACACTGCTGGTCCGGGACAGGATCATCGCTGCAGAGCAGACGGCATTGGGCATGAGCAAGGTGGTTACTGCGGGTCTCGACTGTGCCGGTGCATCCCCAAGCTGTGGGGTAACTCACCTCGACCCACATCAGCAGAGCCGCTGCCCCATCCTGACAGGGCTGGGGGAAGTCGTGCGTGTAAATATCTCTTGGAAAAATACAACAGGAGTGCTACTCCAACAGAGAAGCACCCCCAGTGCCGCTGGTGCTGCTGCTGGCAGCACCCTCCGTGCAGGCACTGGGGCTGTTGCTGGGCCAGCACCGGCTTAGAACGGAGCACCATGGTGACCTCTCCCCAGGGTGTCCACGTCCAGCCTCAGCCCCAAGGTCCTCTGCCTTACAGCTGCAGTTTCCACCAATGGAAAGTCACGGGTCCTGCAGCCATGGTCTTCTGACTCACAGGACCAGGGAGCACCAGGTCTACCATGCACACTGAAGACTGAGGCAACACAAAAGCATTAAATGCCTCTGTCATTTCTTCGTCCCCACTTTTAAGTGGCCATCTTCACGAAGTATTGGTCTGACACTTTCCTTAGGACTCTGCTTGTTATTAGCATACTTCAGAAAGCTTTTTGTTGTTTTCCGATGGAGTACTGACCAGTTTCATCTCTAATTGAGTTTTGGCCTTTCATGATGTCTCCCTTCATGTGTGAGCCACAGCTCGGTAGTCTTCCTGAGAAGCTCGACCTTGCTTCTAGAGAGCACACAATTTCTGTTCCTGACCCAGTTCAAGGAGGAATTCCAAGCTGCTCTTCTGCTGCACCTGCTTGACTTCCATTGACACGATGGGACTGCTGCTCCTGTGCTTTCAAAAGCTGGTTCTTTAAAAGCGAGCAGCTCTCATGGTCCCCTCAGTCCTCAAAAGCTCATGCCCAGGAGACCCTGCCAAGTAGGTCCCTCTGCAGCTTCAGTTTTGCTCTCTTGATACCCAGGGTAGCAACTCTGCTGAACTTTTCCCTCATGACACCCAAAAGTTTGAGCTCAAGGTCTTTGGGATTAGGGTGGCCAAGACAGCCTCCTGCCATCACGCCTCGCATGCATCCCTCTTGATTCACAAAGAGCAAGTTTAGGAGGGCACCTTTCCTAGTTGGCTCACTGAGTACTTGCAGAAAGAAGCTGCCTTCCTCAAAGTTCAGGAATTCTGCAGCCTCACTTGTCCCAGCAGTGACAGTATGGTATTCCCAGCTGAGGTGTGGGAAATGAAAATCTCCCAGAAGGACAAGAGTTACTTATGCAGAGATTTCTGCTAACTGCTTATAGAATCCTGCCTCTGTGTGTCGTGGTTTAAGTGCAGCCAGTAACACAGAACCCACACAGTCTCTATCTTGCTCCCTCCCTTCTTCCCCCCCAACCCCTGCTCTCAGAGAGATGGGAAGGATGATCAAAAGAATGTAACTCTTACTGGTTGAGATAAGAAGAGCCTGCTAACTAAGGTATAACACAAAACCACTACTTCTACCACCAATAATACTGATGATAAGGGAAATAACAAGGGGAGAGTATATAAAAATAAAAGGAGAAAAGGAAAACAATAAACAGCAGTGATGCACAATATAAGGATGCTGGGAAGGGACTCTTCATTAGGGACTGTAGCGATAAGACAAGGGGTAACGGGTTCAGTCTTAAACAGGGGAAATTTAGATTGGATATGAGGAGAAAGTTCTTTACTGTAAGGGTGGTGAGGCACAGGAGTGGTTTGCCCAAAGACGTTGTTAATGCTCCATCCCCGGAGGTGTTCAAGGCCAGGTTGGACAGAGCCTTGGGTGACATGGTTTACTGTGAGGTGTCCCTGCCCATGGCAGGGAGGTTGGAACTAGATGATCTTAAGGTCCTTTCCAACCCTAACTGTTCTATGATTCTATGATTCTATAAATAAGGCTTACCTCATGAGACCAAAGGAACTATCCTGAGAGCAATGCATCAATAAACATGAATATTGCTTTCACACTCGTCACTGCTATAAATTTCTCACAAACTGGCAATGTGCTCTAAAGCAACTTTATTATATAATTTTCCTTATTTTTATTTTATATAATAAATATTATTTAGTAATAATTTAGTAATCGTTGGTATTCAATGGACTAAACATTTCTCATAAAATACATAAAACTCCAACATCTACTTATAAATGCTGCAGAAAGATTTTGTGGAGGATTAGCTTTTCTTTTGTCTTCTTCAGGCTCTCCTTACTTAGCAAAAGTAATTCTCTCCTTGACCTTAATTATCAAGTTTTCAGTTCAAAATTATTTTCTATGCTAGAGTAGAAAAGAAAATGCTGATGCAGCTGTACATGTTTTAGTATTATACATGATGTTAATACAACCACAACCTAATAAATATTTATATTTGTTATATAGAGCTCTAAGTGAAGGGCATCTCTCAACTGATGATCCAGATGATCATGTGGTCCTTAAATATTCATGGTGTATGCAGTTATATTCATTCCTAAGATTTACATAAAAAATATATGGAGTATGCTCCATAGAGACAAAATCTGCCTGCATCATGCAGTGCACCATTTAATCATTAAACAGTGTGATTGTTCAAGACCCTGTTACGAAATATTCTTCTCTACTGTCACTTGGAACTGTCACAACTTGTCACTCGGCTATCTGATGGGGAGGAATCCTGGTTGGTATGAAGTAACTCTGTGGGCATTTGCTGACTAAACATTATCATGTGACTGTAACTCCATCCATGTTATCTTTTTTATGGCAGATTGCGAAAGTGAGTTACAAACTTTTTTTTGTACTTCGAGAGTTGCTGTTAAAGACTTGAGACGAGTCCAGTTTAATTAGAGCTATTGAGAGTTCGGTTACTGTGTGAATTCAGCTTGGGTGGAAGGCCTGGGTTTTCTCTTTCACTTCTCAAAGTTTCTTATCCAGGTTTAGTCTACCGAGATACTAAAAAGTAAATAATTTTGGACTGCAAGGTTCATCATGACTAGGCAGTTCCCAGGGAACCAGGCACATACAAACTCAGTGGTAATGAGAACAGCTCAGTTTTTGCAGGCTGGTAAGTGCAGAGGCTTCAGCTGTGCCAGGCAGAAGCCTTGAGTTCTACTTTCAGGAAAGGCTCTGGGTCATAAGATGCCATGGCACTTAACATCCTCACACCAGCCTTGTCTCCAGCATAGCAGTCTTACTCTTGTGTTTTTCAGTGTACCCTTTTGGGGAACTCAGATTAGTGACTTTTTGTTATACTAGATAAACCAAGTGCTCTTTATAGCAATAGATTTCATGTACACCTGACAAAGTACTTCTGTGTTGTGTATTATCTTTATTTATTAGGAATTTTCAGGGTAGCTAAAAGGTTAACTTTATTAATATCATAAAAATGCACAGTTTAGGAATTGGTTTATATTAATTGAAAAAATTTATGGATTGTTCCAAAATAAGATTTTAATTAAACTGGAATTTAAAGGCATGTATTTAAAAAATACTTCCCATTGCAGTAAGCTTTCTTCAGAGTTCATCTATGTTGTTCTCTTTAGTACATTTGTGACATTGTCATCTTGTAAAAAATACCTCTGCGTAAAACATCAGAGATGCATATTTAGCAGCTGCACTTAAATTCAAAGGCAGACATATACAGAGCACAGTTCTGTTTCATTCTCTGGCTGATGGGCCTTTTAGCCAGTTGCCTCTATTCGTATACTTAGTACTTAGGATAATTGACAAAGAAAATCTGGTTTTGGTACAATAAAAGGCCTGAAAAGTAGTCTTACATGCTTATAATGGTTTTTTTTCCCCTCATTATGTTCAGTGCATTTGCAACTCTGATCTTCAGTTAGGAAGAAAAAGCTTTGTGCTAGATGAATTATCTCACCTGTTTAGGTACAGAAGCACCAGTCCAGCAATATGCCTGTTCTTTCTGGGTGTTTAAGGGATGCTGAAATATATAGGTGAGCCTACATCTTCATACACATAGGAATGCATATATGTACCCCATGTGTATATTGTATAGAAAGCTGTCTCCAGATGTGCCTTGGATCCAGGCCACCTACAGCCACACAGCAACAATTGCTTCCGCAGAGGCAGCATGTGAATGTCCTTTATCTTTTGCTTTTGGAAGGAGGAGGGTTTATGACTCTACAACTGCCTTAGCATTTCCAGTAAATCTTTGCGTGGGTATAGAAATGCATACTTGCATTCTGATGTGGATATGCGTATATGTTATCTATAGCTACAGCACAGAAAAATGTGGTCCATTTCTTCCAGCATGTCTGTTTATAAAGACTTGATATTGCACAGAGCTCCTCTACAGCTAGCAACGTGCATGAGTAACTGTGTAAGGAATCATCATGAAGGATCAGAGAAGTAAGACTTAACATATTTTTTTTCTTTTCTAATATGGAAAAAAAAGATACTAACAAGTATTTGAAACAATAGGTTTACTTGTGTAATCAGACGGAGTGGATGAAGTACATGGGGGGTGTTCTATATTTTGTTTTGCAATGTGGTATAAAAATGACTGGGACATTCATATGAATATCTCTGTCAGATGAAGAGGTCAGCATAGTTCTCAAATATGCTCAGCTGTAAAACAGTCAGATCAGTTGTATTTTATCAAAGGTGCAGACTTAGTGCACCTCTTTAAACCACACCAAAATGTTGAGAAAATTGATCTTGTTATGAAACACAGTACTTTAAGTTTGACCTATAGGGCTCTTACAGAGTATAGCAATCACTAGAAGAGGGGGATGCAGTATAACAGCTCCAAGAAAATAAAGCAGAAGACTAGAGGTGAAAAATGTTCTTTCTCCATATAGACCTTTTGAAATTATGGTTGCCTGAATTTTAATAGCCTCCATAGTCGTTTAAGCGCTGTTACTCACAGACAGCTAATATCTCTCTGACGACCGGCTGTTGTTTTTCAGCTCTTAGTATGGTGTAAAAATCTGTGGAATGCAACATCTGAAATCATAGAGTGCAATGTTTGTTCAGTGAAATTAGATAAGTAAATTCTTCTTATACCCCAAGACCCTCTTGCAAACATACCCCCGCACCACCTTCTGGAATACAGTAAAAGCACAGTTAAATATTCTCAAAATCAGTATATTTGTCCAAGTGGAGAGAATAACATTGCATATCAGCTCCCAGCAAGGTGCTGTAAGTGTAGCCTTGGTGTTCCTACTGTCCTACAACTCTTTTGCTGAGTTTCTGTTATGAAAATGTTAATCATCCTTTAGATAATATACTACCACCAATTCTTTTGATGGCCAGATGTCTGTCAAATGCAAATTATTTAAGTCTGAATGGGAACACAACAGCTTTAAGGTCATATTTGATTTGGACTTCCCAGTCCCTGATTATTCTTTCTTTGCAAGCCAGCATTTGCAAACCAACCAGATATGTGAAAAGTGAGTCTTATTTTGGGGCAAGATATAAATTAATGTACTATACAGAGGATTTTAATAATTTCAGTTTCTCTTGACCTGTATTAGACTCACACGGCTTTTCCCAGTTTCCTCTTTTTTTCTTTTGTTTTTTCAAAAAGCATTTCATAAAATTAAATTATTGACACTGTTGATTATTCTTTCTGAGGACTAAACTGTAAAATGTGCAAGAATACATTTGAAGTGTGCACATTTCAGTATTTTAAAAATAAACTGTCCAACTGTGATGTTGCATCATTTTACTCAACACTGGATTTCTGTAATCACGTGGACTCATGCACTCGTCTTTATCAAGACTTCGCAAGTTTATACCAGTCCTCACGTGCTAGAGCTGGAAATTTTCTGGGAATTAAAAAAAATTAATTAAGAAATACTGCATTTAAAAGAAAAGACGTTGAAATTCAAAGTCTGTTTCTATTTTACAAACCAGTTACCGTCAGTCATTGTACTTTTTGAGCAAACACTGCTTGTAATACTTAACTGACATGCAGAGTTAAAATGTATGCTTCAGAGCCAGGTTTGGTTTGCCTTGCTTTGGTTTTATTGCCAAAATTGCTCAGTTATGTAAAAGCTTACAACGTTTTATTTTTATTTAATTATCAATAATATTAAAATAATAAGTGCTTTTTAACTGAAGCTGAATCTGGAACATTGGGATTTCCAAGTATTTTGATAGATCTGCATCAGTTAGCTAGATGGTATGCAAATAAAGAAAAAGGATTATGAACTAATAAAAGTAAAGGGTGTGTAAATCAGTCTGTAGGGGAGATGCAGAAGTGACTTGTGTTTTGTTGCAAGTTAGATTTTGCCGTATTTAAATATGGGCACTCTAGCTGGGAGAAAAAGAAAAGAAAACAGAAAAGCATAGAATCACTGAAACGCAGTTGTGGAGTCCGAGTGCATCTATCAAATAAATTAGAAGCCGCAATACTTTGGTCATATTTCACTTTCCCTGAACAGCCGTTTCACTTTCTTGCAAGGCCACCCTTCATGCAAACACCCAAAACAAATAAATCCAAAGTAATTTAGAGCCTTTCTAACTTTTTTCTTTTGAGGTACCTATTATAAGCTGCCATTTTGAAAAAAGCAGCAGAAGTAGCTTATATGTGCTGAACATAACATGGAGCAACAAGGGGTGGAGGGGGGGAAGGGAAGTAATTTTGATTGCATTTTATTCATTTCACTCAGCTTTCATTTTTGTTTGCTAATGTAAAAATCCGATGCATGTGATTTGTATTTGCATAGTCTAATTGTGTATAGTAGTGGAGTATAATTACAAGTGAGGTTACTACCTCAGTTGTAGCTGTAGATAGTAACTGTATGGCTGAATCAATGGTTAGCGTGTGTACTATTTTTATTTCCATGCTCAGTGCAATATGTAGAGGAGTGCAAGTGTTTTCCTCCTGCGGAATCTGTTGCAGCCCAGTGTTGTGATATTCAGTTGAGCAGGGAGCATTGGGAATGAAGTTTTAAATCCTTAAAAACAGAGTTAAAAATGAAAGTCAGTGTCTCACGTCTTGGATGAACGAAATGCTAAATTAAAAAATTAAAAGATTTATTTCACTCTTCTAGAGGAGAATGAAAAAGAGTCTTTCCTTTTAAAGGAAGGACTTGACTTAAACTCTTGCACAATTTCTACAGAAGTAATATACACACCTCACCAGCAGAGAGGTCTCAGCACTGAGAGCAGGACTTGCCTTCCTGCAGCCCAAACGGTGGCACCAAAATCTTGGTGAAGATCCAGGTTTATGCAAAGCTCTGTTTTCACCCTTTCCAAGAGGACAGCTAAAGGATGCTAGAGGGTACAGTATTGTGGGTACCAGTCTTAGTTACCTAAGTGTTCCTGTACATCATTCAAAAAAGTACATCCATCCTGGATGTCATTAATTCCAGTATGGTTCTTTTGTTTATACAGGATCCAGAAATTTAAGCTCTTGCATCACACAAAGTTTGCAAACCAAGCAGGCTTCTAAGTCCTTAAATTATTTCTGATAACCGGACTTAAATTCTAAATAACTTAGCTTTGTTTTTTTACATGACATTCATTTAGTAGAAAACATGATGGGGGGGAGTGGGGAATGATTCTATCTTAAAAAAATCTTGCCTTTCTGCTTTGATGAGTCCATCGCCTTGCTAGGAGAAAAGCAGACTACAGTGTGGCAAGAAGGCAATACTGTGATGTCCTGACTGAATGAGGACATTGTTCAGGTAAAATTCCATTTTGAATTAAAAAAAAAAAACAAAAAAAAAAAAAACACAACTTTTAAGGGATCTGCTTTCTTTCCTCGGGACCTCAGTCAAGCTGTGTACAGAGTACACAGTCATTTGCTGTTTGCGTTGGAGGAAAGGAATTGTTACGAAGAACTAAGCTTCCACATTGTTTGGAAGCTACCAACTCATCCATACTTGATCAGAATTTATATATTTGGGTTTAAGCAAACAGGTCACTGGATACAATCTGAGAAGGTGTTTAACATTCCACAGAGCAGAAGTAGTGAATGAAAGCTGAAAGACGTTAAAATAAACTTTCCAGTTTCAGTAACATGAGGCTTTTCCTTCCCTAGTTGGGAGATAATCTTGTTGAATATTTCCTTTAAAGCTGTGTATCAGGGTTGCCACAGTGAGTGTACAAATTTCTATGACTTAGATGTTGAGTAGCTATGATATAGAATTAGAACATTATTTTGGGAAGGAACTCGCCTTCAGTTATTACTGAGGTATTTTCCATCCTCTCAGAATGATGCATGCTGATATAATAATTTGTTTTGTAAAGAACAGTTTTTCTCTGCTGAAAGTGCTGGTTAATTTTACACTGTAAGTTTTATCACTCGAGGTTGTCTTCTTGAACTGTCCTGAGATTTGCTGACCTTCTTAAAAAACAGACTGAAAAATCCAAAATATACTTTGTTTCTAAGTTCAAAACATCATTTATTTCATGAAGCCTGGTTGATGCAGCCTAGAATTTTATGACTGCTTTATCATTTCCTTATTAAGGAAAAAAGTCTGAAAGTCAGCAGGAAAGATGCTGTATAAAAGACTGAGTGTTGCTGTAGCCTACTTCATGCACTGAGAGGAAGACAATATTGAAAACAAGAAATGAACACCGAATAAAAACCAACAGGATTCTTAGGATACATACAGGTTTACTTAAATGATCTATAGGTTGTCTAATCATCATGGTCCTTAAGGCTGCATATTAAAAAAGAAATATGCAGTCTTTAGGGAATAAGGATAGCAAACGTTCTGGGTTGGCAGGTGGTCATGCAAGTTCTATGCCATCTCCTGAGTAGAGTTCAGAAGTACAAGTGATGTAGTAATAGATGATTGCATCACTGTAAATCCAGAATGGCTCTTCTGAAAAACGAGACAGATAGCAAAATGAGAACAGTTGTATTTCCAGGTAGAAAATGAGGTATTTAAAGAAAATTACTACTGAATGTGCTGAAGCAAGCTTTTATCCCCTGAGATATTTCTTGTTGGACCACCTATCAAATCATCAAAAATGTTACTGTCACCTTATTCTTCACAGCAATAGGTTTAAACAGCTCTTCCATCTGGGAGCAGTGGTAACAATTTCAGACCTTATACAAGCACATGTAAAATAGATGCAATTTTTCATGGATGAAGTTAGGACAGTGGGCTGAATCTCCTAGGTATTACTGTCCTTACGCTAGTACCTAACTAGAGGTCAAGAGAAGGGGGAACCTGAAATATATGCAATTATCTTTCACTGCACATAGACTGGGGCTGCAGTGGAAGCCATAAACTTCAAAGTAACATTTCAGTATGTGCCATGTTCAGAATTTCCCCAGGACCAGAATGTAACCTGCTCTTGCGGCATGATTTCTGAATAGACCCAGTTAGCAGGAGCAGGGTATCTCTGTCAGGCAAAGCAGAAAATGTAGTAGATTGCCTAAATGTTAGTACAATCCAGCTGTGATGGTTGATTTATTTATTTTAATTTATATAGTTGTTCCAGGATTTTAGATGAGCAGTTTAGATTTAAAGATGCCTAAAGCAAATCACAAAAGACAAATTGACTTGTTGGATTAGAGTTGCTTGTCCTTTGTAGTCCTTGGAGGGGTACAGATATAGATAAATGCCCAACAAAAAGCCTTGTTTAAATTTTAGCAAGCAGCTGTCAGAGACATAGGAGCTGTCCTTTACCAGTCCTAACGAAAAAAACTCATCATGCATTATCTTTTGACAAAGAGGCTTATTGAACACAACAGGGATGTAAAGATTATTCCAAAGGGTGCCAGCCACTGCATGAGTTGCCCTTGTGATTTACAGCTGCAATACCATGCCCTGCATGAATTTCATGACATAACAATCTGTCAGTTCTTGAAGCTATAAAGTCACCCCCTGGAGATAACTGAGTCGGCCTCACATTGATGGTCATTTCAGGACATGGCTATCATTTCTTTGCTTAATAATAAAATTGTGATGTGATTTAAAATACCGTGCTTTAGGTATAAGACTAACAATCCTACTAAACTATAATAGAAGTGATAGATATTGTACGATACTCGAAGTACTAATCTAGTCTGAAGTTATGTGTCGGATCCATTTTGAAGTGGATAGATAAGAACTGACAAGGGCCCAATAAGCAGCTTGGAAAAGAAGTGAGATGTTGTAACCAGGTTATTTAGTGAGATGTTACAAATATTTACAATCATTTTTACTAAGATGTGGAGAACTGAAGAGTTCCAACCACCTTCAGCTGAAGGACAATGTTTTAATTTATGTGTGTTTATTTAAGATTCCAAAGTTGTTTTGATAGGGTACAAATAAAAGATGCAAACACTCATTGTTCCTAGAGATTTTCCATTGTATGGAAGAATTTCCTGTAGTGATACACTACTCCTTAATGTCATCAGCATGGGGACTAAGCCACTTATAGGAACATGTTAAATGAGGCTGATTCTTTTAGATACACATCCTTCCTTCCACTAACGATGAATATCATTTTAACTAGTTGTATCTGCTTGAGAACTTGTCTGTTTGGAGAAATTAATAAGCGTTCTTTGCAGTAAGAGGTCAGGAAAAGAAGCTTGTGACACCTTTATGTTGGAGCTCACTCCATCATCTCTGACTGGTCCCTGAGGACTTTCTGTCTCAGGAGTAGGGCAAGCTTCAGCTTGTGATTTACAGCTGCAATACCAGACCCAGCATGAAAGTCATGACATAACTGTGTTGATTCTAGAAGCTGCAGAGCTCAAAATTTTATAGAAAGTTCAGTTCTTCCTGATAATGGAAGTTTTCAGCCAGCCTCTGGTTGGTGGAAGATCTTTGAGATTTTCCAGTCCAGTGAGCAAATCAACAGCTATGAGAGAAGAGAGAAAGAGAGGTATAATGTGCACGGAGGGATGAAGATTTGCATATTACATCTGGTAGTACTTATATTTTGCTAAGAACGGATAGCTTCATGCAGATACACCACATTATGGCATCATATACTTGTGTTCAGGCCTGTGCTCTCACTCTGTGTAGATTAATAGTGAATACGTAACTGGGGAGCTTAGAAACTTAGAGAACTTGTGAAGTTCTCAATTAGACCTAATCAGGGTATACTGGTGTCTATGAAGAGGATGTGCTAGACTATCAGATATTCTTGTAATACTCTTTAAAAAAGCCACAGAAAGTTCTTACAGAATCATAGAATAGAATCATAGAATAGTTAGAGTTGAAAAGGACCTCAAGGTCATTGAGTTCCAACCCCCCCGCCATGGGCAGGGACACCTTCCACTAAACCATGTCATCCAAGGCTCTGTCCAACCCTGCCTTGAACGCCGCCAGGGATGAAGCATTCACGACTTCCCTGGGCAACCCATTGCAGGGCCTCACCACCCTTACAGTAAAGAATTTCTTCCTCATATCCAATCTAAACTTCCCCTGTTTAAGTTTAAACCCATTACCCCTTGTCCTCTCACCACAGTCCCTAATGAAGAGTCCCTCCCCCCCATCCCTGTAGGCCCCCTTCAGGTATTGGAAGGCTGCTATGAGGTGTCCACGCAGCCTTCTCTTCTCCAGGCTGAACAGCCCCAATTTTCTCAGCCTATCTTCATACGGGAGGTGCTCCAGTCCCCTGATCATCCTCGTGGCCCTCCTCTGCACTTGTTCTCACAGTTCCATGTCCTTTTTATGTTGAGGACACCAGAACTGCACACAATACTCCAAGTGAGGTCTCACGAGAGCAGAGTAAAGGGGCAGGAGCACCTCCCTCGACCTGCTGGTCACACTCCTTTTGATGCAGCCCAGGATACGGTTGTCTTTCTGGCCTGCAAGTGCACACTGCCGGCTCATGTTCATTTTTTCATCAACCCACACCCCCAAGTCCTTCTTTGCAGGGCTGCTCTGAATCTCCTCCCTGCCCAACCTGTAGCTGTGCCTGGGATTGCTCCGACCCAGCTGTAGGACCTTGCACTTGGCATGAACTTTTCATTTTGAGAAAGATGGGGGTTTAATAGAAGTTGTTATACATGAAGTAGCTTTGAATGCAGTGAAAATATACTGAGGTCTTTATTTGCAAATTGTCTTTATAATATTGTCAAATCGTTGAGGTACTTCCAGCGCAGCTGCACTTTCAGTGAGTCGTGTACTCTGCACATGAAAGTTATTAGCATAATGACTGTTTAAAAATGTGTTTATATTAAGCACACATATTTTCTTTTATGGGCCAAATAACCACAATATGGATAATGAACAATTTGTATCTCTAATTCATTTTTGAAAAGGCAAAACAGAAACCGATAGCTATGCAGTTGATATTTTTCATTTCAAGCTTATTGCTACCATACAACTTTTCCTTCACCATGGATTTATGACAGCAAAAATGCAAGGGTAGTCTTTGTTCCAGTCATCCGCTATAAATATTGCTGATTCATGCAATGCACTACTATCTGGATACTGATGCTTTTGATCTGGTTGGCCTGCATTTATTCTTGGTACTGCTGACTGTACTAAAAAGACATTTCACATTGTGTGTGAGACAGAAAATTCAGTCATGCCCCAACACCAAGTTTTGTGTTCTTCAGATTTTTTTTTCACCTCCTCTGTTCTCACTCAGAAGCTTTCTATTCCAGATTATAGACGGTGCTTCTTTCAGTTTGTCTCGTTACTGATAACGAGTAACATTCTCGAAGATAGATACTGGAAATCATTTTCAGTATCTCTGATCTAAGCAAGTGAGGTCTGTCCTGAATCCCCGACTTGTGTCTGCAAGCTGCAGTTTGTAGGCAGTATGTCATCACTGTCATAATAAATGTGGTATTAAAAACCACATTCATCTTGCCAGATGAGACTTTCTCAGCAATGTATGTAAGAGATTCTACAAATAGCTCTTGATATCAAAGGAGCTCACAGAGAGAAATAAAACAGCCAAAAAATGAATAGACCCTTCATATTTCCTACTCTTGATTACCTATCGAAACCCATAGAATTAATGTTGTAGTCATTGTGCATTATTTCTGTGTCATCAAGTGTATAGTAGGCACTTTGCAAACATATGGTAAAGTCAAGTCTGGGCCAAGACATGTACTTTCTAACAAAGTGTGGACCAGTGGGAGGGGTTGTAGTGGGTAAGTGAAAGTTCACTGCTGTTGGTATGTATCAGGGTCCAGTCCTTTAAGGGATTCATTTTGGAAGCATGGTTGGTTGAAAAACTGATATAAAAGAGCCAAGAAATTTCAAACATCTTTTAACAAGCAAATTCAACTTATGCATGTGGCTTTCAAAAAGTCTCTTAGAAATTAACTTTTTAATAACTCTCTTCAAGGAATCAGTTCATCAAACACAGGGCCCAAAGTTGCTTTATTCCCATATTTTAAATTTTGGGTTTGCTCTGAATTAGAGACAATTCTCCCTATCACCTGAACTTTTGCAGATCTTAAATCTAAATTGAACAGAAGCTTTTGTGGTTCTGAAAGTCTCTGATTATAGTGAAAATCATTAATAAGGAAAGCCAGCTGTAGTGAATGAATAGCAATCCTAACTTTAACATCAGAATATTCCTATAGAATAAATAACTTCTTCTTGCACTGAAATGAAAGAATGGATGTAGGTTAATGTGTCAGCACCAAAGTTACTCCACAAACTGTTTTCCAGCAGCTGCACCTCAACAAGATGCAAAGCTCCATGCTTTTCTGTGTGAAAATACTAAAAAATACACTCATTAAGCAGCAGAAACCTAATATAAAAGTCATCTTTAATCTGTACAATAGATGAATTTTCTATTGACTTGAAATTCATGGTGTAGCTGAAATTATTAAGTATAAAACAAATGAAAGGAACAATGAAAATAGTGCAGAACAAATTGAGAACTTGGGGTTGGATCTTGGGGAGTGAAATCTTCAACAAAAAGTAAGAATCAGAATTGAAAATCAGGATGTCACACATTAAGTATTTGCCCCAGACTCAAGCATCCTCATATTTCATTCAGTACCACAAAAGCTCATTAAATGAAGCATTAAAAGGAAAACTGTACAAGAAAAGAGGGTTTGTTGATCAGTCATTTTTTGTATGCTTCTGTAATACTGGTAAAGAATAAAGGTCATTTATGTGAGAAACACTTGCTCCCAAAACACTTACTATTCTACATGGACTTATGATACAGTGTTATCAAATCACATTAGATTGCATGAACTTTTCTGCAGTGTAATCAAATGGGAAAAAAATACCGTTACAGTGCATCGGATTAGTTTCACAAGAGTAGTATTTGTATCTTGCAAGCAATGGCATAGGCTGAGAGCAATACTGTTTCCAGCTTGTGAGGCAGCACTGTTTTTTCCTGAGAATTATTCTGTTTACTAAAGCTGTAGGAAACAGATATTTCAAGAATTGTACAGTTGCAAGACTATCTCAGGCTGGTTTTGCATCCATATAAATTATGCATTCACTGATAATTAAAGTGTTTTGAAAGGGAATCAGCAAGAATACAATAAACCTTCAAACTGTACAATTTTCTAGCATCTAAAAGGAAATTGCTAGAATGCATCTTGTGTAGGCAGTGGACCAGTTTTATTCTGGATTTGAATTGGTACAAGCGTACTGAATCAGATTTAGACAACAGGAAGGACCTGAAGGAAAATTTGCAGCAAGAAGGGAAAAAGGAAATGAGGAAGCAATAAAAGTAAGATAAAGAAAGCAAATTATGAAAGCAAGCAAAGGCAGCAAACTCTAATTTTCAGAGAAAAAAATGAAAGATGGAGTTGAAATAAATGAATGTAGTATAAAGAAAGACAGAAGTATTTGGAATAGTAGAATTGCATGTCTCTGTGTGACAGAGATTAAAAGCCTGGCTGAGAGAATGAGAGCAAAGCAACAAGCCCTGCTATGCTTGTATTGAGGAACAGGGGTCACTAATAAAGGGAAGAAAAGAGAACCAAAGTGATTCAGTGGAGGAAAGATTGGAGAGGAGGAGCGGATGGGAGAAGATGTTGTAGGTATAGAAAAATAAGAAACAGACATGGAAGGAATGAATTCTTTCAGTACCAAATATAATCCAATGGGTACTAAAGGGCTTAGCATGTTGGAGAATCATGTCTGAAGAGGGAGGATTTTATTATCATAAGTAATTCTCCCTTTTCAGTCTCCATGGTTTCTGGTAGTGTCTTTTTGCACTGTTGCCTTGTCAGTGTAGGCCAGGTCAGGACTGACCAACTACTCTCATCCTTCTGTTGCCTGCAGCATCCAGCACTTTCTCACATCATTGTCCTGTGCTTAACCTCAACACAGGGCTGGCCATCTGCACATGCACTGTAAAACACATATCTGAACAACACTGGTCAGTTGTTCGTAACAGATGATACCTAGCAGAGTTCGACACTGTCCCGCACAACATCCTTGTCTCTAAATTGGAGAGACATCAATTTGATAGGTGGACCACTCGGTGGATAAAGAACTGGCTGGATGGCCACACACAAAGAGTCGTGGTCAATGGCTCAATGTCCAGTTGAAGACCAGTAACGAGTGGTGTCCCTCAGGGATCGGTGTTGGGACCGGTCTTGTTCAACATCTTTGTTGGTGACATGGACAGTGGGATTGAGTGCGCCCTCAGCAAGTTTGCCGATGACACCAAGCTGTGTGGTTCGGTTGATACATTGGAGGGAGGGAATGCCATCCAGAGGGACCTTGACATGCTTGTGAGGTGGGCTGATGCCAACCTGATGAAGTTTAACCATGACAAGTGCAAGGTCCTACACCTGGGTCACAGCAATCCCAGGCACGGCTACAGGTTGGGCAGAGAATAAATTCAGAGCAGCCCTGCAGAGAAGGACTTGGGGGTGGTGGTCGATGAAAAAATGAACATGAGCCGGCAGTGTGCGCTTGCAGCCCAGAAAGCCAACCGTATCCTGGGCTGCATCAAAAGGAGCGTGACCAGCAGGTCGAGGGAAGTGATCCTGCCCCTCTACTCTGCTCTTGTGAGACCTCACTTGGAGTATTGTGTGCAGTTCTGGTGTCCTCAACATATGAAAGACACGGAACTGTTGGAACAAGTCCAAAGGAGGGCCTCGAGGATGATCAGGGGACTGGAGCACCTCCTACGTGAAGATAGGCTGAGAAAGTTGGGGCTGTTCAGCCTGGAGAAGAGAAGGCTGTGTGGAGACCTCATAGCAGCCTTCCAGTATCTGAAGGGGGATTACAAGGATGCTGGAGAGGGACTCCTCATTAGGGACTGTAGTGATAGGACAAGGGGTAACAGGTTCAAACTTAAACAGGGGAAGTTTAGGTTAGATATAATGAAGTTCTTTACTGTGAGGATGATGAGGCAGTGAAATGGGTTGCCCAAGGAAGCTGTGAAAGGTCCATCTGTGGCAATGTTCAAGGCCAGGTTGGACATAGCCTTGGATGGCATGGTTTAGTGTGAGGCATCCCTGCCCATGGCAGGGGGGGTTGAACTAGATGATCTTAAGGTCCTTTTCAACCCTAGCTATTCTATGAGTCTATGATTCTACAATTCCTCTGAAGGTGTATTTCTGAAATATATGAAGTTCAATGGTTCAATCAACCTGATGCATTGCAAAAAGTCTCCTAACAGCCAGTGCCTTGCAGGACTCTGTCTTATATGACTACAGAATTCAAGCCATGATGCATTATGAGGTTGTATATCTTTCTCTCCATCTTTTTTGCATCAAGGGCTGGCAAAATCCCAAATGCATTCTTCTCAAAATTTAAAAATGAAACAGACCTTCACACACTATATGTGATATGCATTTCTAATGTTAGAAACACCATGAAAATCTTCCCCTGGGGAGGTATGCCTTTTGGGCTGGGGACAGTATTTTCTCCAGGATTATTAGCAAATAATTCTTCATTGGCTTCAGAAATTTTTTATCATTTTCCTGGAATATTTTAGTAGGTCATTCTTTTTTTCATCAGTCACATCTCCCATAAAATTTTAAAAATACATCCTTTTGTGAGGCTGTAGCTTATGATGTTAACTTGAATGGGGTGCTCACTTTCTAGCTTGTCACTAGGGAAAAGCTTTTAGGTCACCCGTTTGTTTAAACCTATTTGGGGCTGACTGTTTTGAGTAGCTGAACCTAGTTCTTTCTCAGATCATACCAGTTTCATCACAAATTTAGTTCTCTTGGGCTCAAACTATCTTACAAGTTGTTGGGCCTGGGTAGAGAAAGGCTATTAAAACAACATCCATCAAATACATAAAACTGGCTTAGTAATACAGGTTGACCTTCAGATATATTTCTGTTGTGCAAGAAAGTGCAGTGTATTCATCTGCTTGCATGTTTTTGTTTCAACTCTGTGAAGGTTGTTGCTGTGATTTGAAACGTATCGTTGTTTGTCACATGAATTGACCATATTTCCTGCCCTTTGTGCGTAATGTCCCAAATGTATTCATTATGTACTAACCATTCGAGTGGAATTTATTGGTCTATTGCAGCATTTTGGAAACTTCATGTGCACTCTCTGATTTGCATTTATCAAGCATGTCATCCTCCCACTTCCAAAACTATCTTGATGTTAAATGGTTTTTGCCTTGTTCTTCAAACCTATATCCAAAATCAATTTATGACTCTAATGTGGGAGGCAACTTTCAGAAACTTACTGGATTTTATAACACTTTTATTTATGTATTTTAACAAAGTGGCACAGCGTTTTCTGGACTATTTAAATTTCTGCTACGGAGCTATAATACAGACACAAAAATGTAAACGGAAGAATCTAATGGGCAAAACAAAGCTAGCTTAGTAAGATTCAGGATATGACAAGATTGAAAACATCTTCTTCCTTCCTAAATATCTCTATTAGTAGTGATCACATGAAATCCCCAGGCACACAAGCAACCCTTGAAATTCTTTGAACAATTAACAATTTCATTCAGTTCTTTTATTTGCATCATTTGTTTCTAGGAGGACTTTACTCCCACCAACATCTCCCTGTTTTCCTGTTTGTATGAACCAGCAGTAGGAGTTACACTAGAGTAAGTAAGTAGCACTAGAGAAAGATTAGTGGGGCTTACCTGCCATTCTGCTGGGCTCACTTTTAACACTTATTTCAATGCTAAATATTTTCTTCTGAACTTACAAATCCTATTGAGATGTCTTTGTGTGTATTTAAATTCCGGAGCCTTTGAGCCAGAAGGGGAATATTCTGCCTGTGCTCTGAATCCTCCAAAGCCCAGTGGCAGTGTTAGAGCAGCACTGCACTAAGCCTCATCTGGATGTGTGCTACTGAGTCAGATACAGGCATCCTCACACTTTTTACTGAATTCATGTTTACTTTCAAAATGTCATCTAATCAGATGCATAGGAGGGAATAAATAAGCTGGCTTTAAAAAAAACTCCTTCAGAACAAAGTTCTGCATTTTACCCTGAAGTAATTAAGGTCAGTGGTGACACATACTGAAATATGTATGGAAGCACATGAAGGCATTCAGTCACTGAACAGTCATTGATCAGTCCACCATATTTCTGATAGCAGTCTAGTATGTGTTAAACTGGTGAAGTAATATGTTGCAAGCACCAAGTGCTAGAATGTGCTGGGATGAAGACTAGTTTGCTGCATGTATCATCAGCACTATAGTAATCTGCAAGAGTATGTCTTAGCAAGTTCATTTTTATTATTAGGGAAAAGAGGATTATATTCAGAACCGGCCTTAGAAGAATTTCAGGAGGGGGCGGACTGAGGAATTGGTGGTTCTTATTATATGTTTTGTGTAGGTGTAAGGATGAAGGCTAAGTTTTTCCAGAAGGGAGGGAATAGATATAAATGGTGAGAGAAATCCACAGTCCATTTCTTGTGAAAGAAATTAACTACATTACAAGTGATTATTTTAACTATCATGCGAAGAAAAGGTGACATTTTTAGGATCATACATAGAGACTGAATCATGACACCACTAATATCAGAGTAATTCCTGAGAAGGCCTGGCACTATCAAGGAAACAAATAAGGTTGCAGAGGTGCATTCTAGAAAATGTGAGAGCTCAGTGACACAGTGGATAGTCAGAAGAGAATCCTGGCCAGTTACAACAGCCACCAGAGCAGTACTTTACATTTTATCATCTTTTTCTTCTGAAAAATGTCGAATCATGCAATCTTTAAAAAGGTTATTTATTTTCAAATAATTATGGCTAAGTCAATGTCCAGAGATTTATATTTTTTTTTTTAGATATAACACCAAAATGTAAAAACCTCAAAATAAATCTCTGCTTTAGATAAAATGTCATTCCATAAATTATCATTAAACAAATTACATGTTGTTGTCACAGAAAGGTGCCCTTTTTCAGGATTATCCAAAATTGAAACCAAGTGTGCTGTCACAGTGCATTTTGTTACTGCTAATTTAAGTCAGAAAGTGTAAATTTTCACTGGCTTAAGTGATTTCCTTTACTACAGTATCTTACCAGGAACCAGAGAGATCTGCAGGTTGTTTTCCCTTCTCCAGAGCATTTACATTTTTCCTTAAGTTCTGTAAGACAATTGTAAGATTTCCAGACTATAAGTTGCCTTTCTCATCATTTTAGCTCTTCATTTTTCAACTCGTCTCTTAACTGTATACCAAATGCCTTTAAAAGAGTACTTTGCAATGACAAATCCCCCTTACACAAAACACATCCACTGTAACTGCATAAGGCCAAGGTTTTTATGAAGTACTTGCTACTTCTTCACCAGTCATCAAAAGAAATAAGTGTGTGTGAAGGTTTTATTAGCAGTCTCGGCATGATTGTGGGTGTATCTTACAGTGGTTTCAATCTGGCTTGCAATGTTTATTTTAATTAGGCTATGGAGGCTGGACCTCTAGAGGAACTTTTCATGTCTTTAAGCTTTTAGATTCTTCCTCTGCTTTGTAAAAGTGGTTGCAAAGAAGAGTACAGTCTGTTGGAGGTGAGATGCCGGTTCTTGGGTTGATTTAGGCAACTCACTTCAGTTCTCAGTATTCCCACTGAATGTGTGCAGATCATCAGGGGTAACATTAAAACAGAGCACATGCAGCTCTGCATTTATTAGGCAGCTAAGGACAGATTAGCAGGTACAGACAGTCAGAGAATTCATCTGGGGCTACCTGGGGCCTTCTCACACACAACAAGGATCCAGTGGGCCTCTTATAGGTACTACGCTTTATCACATGATGCAGAGCAATATTTAGTTAGAGTGCAATATTTAGTGTGCCTCAACAAAGTATGCAACTACTTGGTCAAAGCAAGGGAAGATTTACGTTGATGTGAGTTGAAGGAGAACATACTACCTTTGTTAAAATTCACAAGTTCATAAATAGGGATCATTGCAAGCATCTTGCCTGACTTCTCATGTATTCATGGCCACTTTTCCATGTGGTTCTTGAAACACAAATGTAAGAAATGAACATAAAATCTAGCAGCATTGGAACAGATTTTTGTTGTGGGAAGGGGTAGGACCAATATGCTAACTGATCCTCCAGCAAAGTAGAAATACAGAAGACACTTACTCACCCCCCAGCAATTTTAGCTGGGGTTTACCCAGCTATTACCCTCCCATTTTAAAGTATTGTAAAGTCATCTGAGGTCAACTCAACCCTTGTTCTGCTGCTCAGCATTTGCCTGGGGTTGAAGTCTGACTCAGAGCACTCTCAAAATTAACTGAAGTTTAACTGACGTGTGGTGCTGTTGTTAAAATTGAGATTCTTAAACATATTCCTCTGCAGATTTGCTTGGTTATTATTTTCACAGTTTATGCTAAAATAACATGTAACTGTTTCTGCTAGCTAAAATGTAACTAACATGTTAGCTAGGCTGAGGTTGACCTTATAATTTAGCACTGTAGGATTTAGTTGCCTGATGATACAGCTTCATAATGCATGCCTAATACGTCTTTTTTAGATTATGAACAAAAATTCCAACTTCTTTTTTTTTTCCAAATTGCACCAGAAGCCTGAGATGCCATATGCTTTCTTCTTAGAAATGGTTTGCTCTGTTTCCAGAGTACGCTCAGATGTGTTTGAGAAAAACCTGTGCAGCATTAAATTTTAAATTAGGTTTAGGAGATTTTTAAGTCATATCAACAGAAAGATTTGGTAACTTTATCAGAATCCGTAACCACTCGTTCATTCTTAGGTCTCTCTAGAGACAATATGTGGAAGATGTTGAAAACAACAGGCTTTAATTTTAACCAGAGTGCTTTGTTCAGAGAATGATCTCTTTCCTCTAGTATCACTTGTCAGCCAGAGGCTCTGTTCTACCCCATTGCATATTTACAGAAAACATGCTGGAATCACCAAGATTTTAAGACAGAGGCTGAGCATTTACACCCAGGGGGCACACATACAAATGCCTCTATGGAGTAAACATGCACATATGCGTGTCCAGCCATAAAGAACAGAGAAACACTTGGCACTCACACAAACACAGACAGCACCACCAGCCTTATCCCACTCCCCTCTCTGGCTAATAAGGAAGGTCCACTAGTGGGAAGTATGTACAAGATGTATCTCCCAGCAGCTGTCCTCAGAACTCAGTCTTTCCAATATCTGCCCCTAAATCCCAGTCTCCTCAGCTACTATCACCCAAGTATAAAAGCCTGTGAGGCCACAGCATGTCTCCAGCTGTTGATGCTCAGAGCCTTTTGATTCACAGTCCCTCCAATAACATGCAGTTGACCAATAGCCAGTGGTGGATGCACCTTCCTGTGATGGAAGGAGCTGGGCAGGGTAGTATTTAGGCTTTGCCATCCACCATCATCTCCCTGTACTCCTTTGCTAGCATGCAGAAGAACATTTAATCACATTACCTATCAGTACCCATTAGAGCAATTAAAATGCTGTTCATTTGCTTGCATTTTACAATATGCTAAAAAAATGTCTCAGGCATCTGAGGAAAACCCATCAAAATAGCCAGCAGTAACCAATTTATTTTTCGTCTTGGATTTCACTAGGAACCTGAGTAAGCAATAGCTGCTACTTCATATGACATACTTCTTTTGCATCCTTAGATTGTGATAGGTGGCAAAAAAGAATTTTCTGCAGTTTAGGAGGAAGCAGCAGACTAAACATTATCTAGGGTTAATTCTAGCAAGGAAGGCAATATAACAACAGTTCTAGATGTGTGAGAAGCTAAAAGCACGTGGGTTAAGAGATGTTTTTATGCAACTTAAAGGGCAGTGATTTTCCTCTCATAACACTAAAATGGAACCATAATGGTTTAGCATTGTTTAAAGCTCATAAACTGCAACTGTAAATCAGCAAATTAGCTAATGATTGCCTCTGGGTAGTGATACATGATGAAAAACAAATGAGGAAAGGTACTCATGCGTTGCACTTTGTAGCTACTGGAAAAAATTAGAGTTCCATCTTCATTAAAAAAAAAGAAAGAGCACAAAAAACAACCAAAAAAAGCAACCTGTTAAAGGGATGTTATGAAGGGTTGTGGCCTGATAGCAGAACAATTACTGCTTCAAATGAGTATGTTTTTTTAATAAATGCTACTATAGTAAGTCTACAGTTCAGTGCTAGCAGTTTTAAAATATTCATGCTGTAACTGAGAAGTTGCATCTGTAGTGGGAAACTATGAAGCAGATTACTGTATTTCCAGCCCTTTCTAGGTAGTTCCTTGACTACTACTATACGTAGCTAAATAACAAAATAATATAACACAGTGATATCACTGTACCAGTAATCTTCAGTTCAGAGACAGTAATGATAAGCAAGACCTTAGACCTTACAAGCCAGAAGGATTTATTGTCATTTTGAATAAAATAGAGTAACAGTATAATCATAAGGAAGCAATAACATTTTGAACTCATGACCACAAACCCACCAACGATCCACCTGCAGAGCTTAGGGGCTTCCTGAAGCTTACACAATAATTCTTCAATTCCCATGTTGCTTGCAGTCAGCATCTTTGTATTGCATTTTTGCATCTGAATTACATTCTTTTCAGTGTGAGTTGGCTATTTTTAATTGTCCATGTTGTGGAAAATTCTGAGTAAAACTTGTTTCTCTCTGCTGTTTAACATCTTCCCAGATAAATTCTGCAGCTGAGATGCTGTGTATGTTTTTTATCACAGCATCACTCATGACAGTTTTTTTACATTGTCATGCCTATTTGTACTTAGATTTACTGTCTTGAAGCCTTCATATTAAAAAAAAATGAGCAGCGCTGAAATAAGGGAAGAAGGACTTCTTCTGTGGGGAGGGTACCATCAAAGAAGCATAAAAGGCATGGGTTTTTTTTGTCCAAACATGGTTTTGTGGAGACTAATATGTAATCTTACATTTCCTCAGCAAAAGAAATTGTTGCCTTTTGACATTTTGCTGTAGGAGACATGCTTTGCAGACAATACATCTTTAACAATTCATAAATATATTAAAACAATTGGTTGTAGTGATCTTAGCTTACCAGTTTCCACTGCTGATATTGACTTTCATTGAACATAACATGATAGAGCATAGAGCGGTGATGGGGGATCCTTTGCTAGTTAAATAAATAGCTGTAGTCTGACTCCTGTTCTCACAGTACTGTAAATGTGGAGTAGTTCTAGTGAATACATGGGTTACACAGAAAAATTTAGGAAAGAGAATGGAGACTCTCTATGGTGGGTGGTTGCATAAAAATTAATCATTTTTAGAGGTGAAAACAGTCTTATGCTGCATATCTTTTTCCATAATGTTCATCTGGATATACCTCCTTGGATATTATTTTGAAACAAATAACCAGAACCAATCTTCAGAATCACTGTCTCTGTTGAATACGTACGATTCTAGATTTTGTATTAGGCATTTAAGTAAAACAAATTCTCTTCTGCTTTTATTAATTGCCCGAATTATGGTCTAATTCTCAGGAAGGGGAACACTCTCATATGTTACAGCATTATGCGGTACTGTTCCCCAGTCTTGGGGGACACTAGCAACTACTAAAAGTTTCTGCTTTTTGCAACTTTTAATACTCTTAATCAAACTGCATTGTCTTGGCAGTATATTAATTGCTATACAGAGGTAAATAGAGATACATTCTAGTTCTTACCAGATATTTTTGTTTGGGCTTTTGTTGTGGGTTGTTTTGGTTTGTTTTTTTTTTTTTTTTTTTCAAATGAAAGCCATCTTCTGTTGGAAAAATGATGCCAAGAAAATCTTAAACTGTGGGTTTTCTCCACAGAGAATACATTTTCTACAGAGACCACTTTTGAATGTGCATACAAGGTACTTTATAGTTAAAAGAGAAATTGCTGGTATTTTAACATTTTAATAAAATACAGTCCCAAAGCTGTCGACTGAGGTAATGTATAGTGTGATATAGTAGAGTCCTGGGAAATATGCACTGAGATGTTGCCAGTAACGAAACTAAGCCACTGCTTTATATTATTCTGTTTTTCAAGATCAAGAACCTCAGTACTTAACTATGTCAAAAATAGGTACCCATGTAGAAAGGTACTGGTCAGATAATGACAGCTGCAAATTAAGCAATAATATTGACATGGACAAGAAGCCAGTGTTGGTATTTGTGTGTTCAGAACTACTTTTCTCCCCATATAACTATGAACTCCAGTTAGTAACAAAATATTGGTGTCTTTGAAATGAGATTTCCAGATTTAAAATTCCAAGGGGGGTGGTAAAGATAAGTTTCCGATGGTAGACTTACACATCTTCTTATGCTTGCTGAGAACAAGTACAGACAGGGGTGAGTAAAGGTTAAATACTTCCCTTACCTTTGGAAAGTAGGATTTCACCTTAGCATTACTTTCAGTCAGCTGCATAGCAGATGGTTATACAATGACTGCTTATCACTGCATCTGATGCAAAGTACAACAGATAACTCATGAGTTAGGCTTAGACCCAGTCTTGTACACAATGGCACCTAACAAAACATATTTCAATGAGCATGAAATATGGATGCCTAGCCTTGCCACTTGGTCTAGCTTTCCTAATAATATAAACCCTCTATAAAGTCATTTAGAGAAGGCATCTCTGAAGATCAAAGAAGAGCAGTTGCGTGGATGGGGCAGCTTACCACTGACCTGGCTGGGATGGAAGAATACATTCTGGGACATTCAGTACTAAAATTGATACACATCAAAGTGTGAATATGATCTTCTACAGGTGTACTACAAGGGTAAATTAATTCACTGAACAAAATAGGGATCATGGTGGAAAACATCTGCTTTAGCCCCTTTACTGTTATAGACCCAGCACAGAGCTGAAATCCAGCTCTGCTGTACTGAGGAGATTGGAGCAGAGAGTATCCGGTTTTATGCTCTGAAAAGGTTACGTCTAAGGGGCATCTTCTGCTGCATCTTGAGCTCTGAGAAGCCTTGGGAACTTCCTGGGTGCTGATGGGGTACAGCAAAGAGCATAGCTGAACGCAGTCCGTACATTAATTGCAAACTGTCAGAAGGGTCTGGTGCTGCAGTAAAATTTTATCATCACCGAGGGCAATATGCTCTTTTTACTGTGGGTTATCACGGTAACACTTCGTTCGTTATTAATTAGGTAGCTGTTACAGGATAGGGGAGGAAAAAGTGGTGAGTACACAAGTTACTAACATTTTACAAATATAAAAATAGAAAATATATTTCCAGCACAATCTCATCAATTACTGTGAATTACTGTACAGATTCTACTGTATGTTCAAACTATCCTACATGAGATCTCTTTCAAAAAAAACTCTTTATATGTTTGGCGAAGCGTTGTTTAACACTAGACATATTACATGCTGAACAGTAAATTTTAAAAGGAATAACTATTAACTCTGTAACTATTTATAGGATTTAGTTTTCAATTAATTACTCACACATAAAAATCTTTTTTAACAGGAAATGTAGTTTAGCATTTGTTCCTTTTCCTTCTAATTACAGTGTATTAGCTTCAATATCAGGTGATGAGGATAAACTGAAGTTATTTGGGGGTTGTATATTTTTTATAATGAAATAAACTAAAAAAAGAAAATACTGTAATTTTTCATTACAAGTGTAAGATGAATGCAGTTAATAGAAGTCCAAGTTGGATTTCCAATTATGACAACAATACAATATGCAGTAATACAAAAAAATGTGTGCTTCTGCACCATCCTATTTGAATGTGTGTATGTAGGAGCCTGATTTGAACTAGAAGAATTTGCTGAACTTATTTCAAGCTGAACATATATTAATACTTGGACTATTAGGGAAAAAAAGGCTTCAACTTCATTAGCAATTTTCTTTTGTTTTATACTAAACCCAAAAAAAGACTGAAATAGAAGTTGTATCATTTTAATAGAGCTAGGAAAGAAAACACCTACAGATTTTATTAACAGGAAAAATGCAAAAATTGTTACATGTGTTAATCAACGGTGCTAGTACAAAATAGATTAATAAATCACAGGATTCATTTTTGCTGATTGGTTTGATTGGAAGTGGTTCCTCCAGGCTAAAAAGCCATGGGCCAGATGCTAACTTTCTCATATTTCTTGATTCATGATGCCACTAAAATCTATGGAAATAGTAATGAAGTAAAGCATTAGTAAGGTATTGAGTTTAGCAAGATAAGAAATTTTCAGCCATAAATGACACAATCAAAATTACTGTGAGAAAAGTATGAAAAGAGGCATAAATGAATTACAAGAGGTTACTGTTGGCATCACCTTTTTCTCTACGATGCCTAGGTTTCCCTGAAGGTTTTCCATTCAGTTAAATCCTTAACCTATGTATCTTAGGAAGGACACAATGCCACTGTGTGCTTTGTGATAGATTTATAATCTGAAGATACATCTTGAAACCACATCAAAAGTTACTGATGAGATTCCAAGGCCATTGTGCAGAGGAAGCTTTAGGAAGGGCTTGGAGAACTGGACACAGATATGATGGGTGATGCTTGCTTTTAATCCTTTGTACATCAATGTGAATCATAGAATCACAGAATTGTTTACGCTGGAAAAGATCTTTAAGGTCATTGAGTCCAACCGTTAACCATGCATTGTCAAGCCCACTACTAAACCATGTCCCCAGGCACCACATCTAGACATCGACTAAATACCTCCAGGGATGGAGTCTTAACCACTGCCATGGGCAGCCTGTTCCAATGCTCGACAACCATTGTAGTGAACAAATTTTTTCTAATATCTAATCTAAACCTCCCCTGGAACAACTTAAAGCCATTTCCTCCTGTCCTGTTGCTTGGGAGAAGACACTGATACCCACCTTACTACAACCTCCTCTCAGGTAGCTGTAGAGAGTAATAGCATCAGTCGCTGGCTTTGGGGCACTGATGTTGATCAAGCTGTTATAGTTGCAAGTTCAGAGGCAAGTTCCTCGCAATCAGAGGCAAGTTCCCTGTCTACAAGAAAAATAAGGAGACATTGCATTGCACCGTGTATGAATATGCAGCTACGGAAAAATTAGTACTTCCAGAACAACAGATCACACATATTGGGGAGTGTTCGTATTTGTAGGTGCATATGTGCGTGGTAGCCAGGCTCCACAGGCTATTGCTTGAGGAAGGGCAAAGTCTGGGATGTATACAGCAGCAGTGCAGGCTTTCTACAATACAGGGCAATTTCAGACTAAAATGGCTGATGTTGTATTTGCCCTTGTAGCAGTTTTTTATACCATTAATAGCTGCCTCGTCCAAGAATCCTGAATGATTAATGTTAGAAGAACGTATGCTAGTGTTTAGTTTAGTTTGTATTTAGATGTTATCTTACACCTGGTGACCATGTGTGGTGCAAATAAGCAGCCCTTTGATTGCTGTGCAACATTATTAGTGACAGTGATTTGTGAACAGAGGGATATAAGTTAAAGAATGGAACATACACTATGTAGGAAAGAATGTGCCAGAGTATATGAATGACAGAACATTATCAAAGCTATTTCAAAAGTATGCTTTAGAGGCTGCATCAACTGCCTATCCTAGAATTTAATCAGAAAACTTTGAAAAGAGCCCAGGACAAAATATGGAGGTAATATAAAAATGTCACTCAGGCCAACAGGCAAATGCTAACAAATTGCCATGTCTTTGTCAAGCACTCATCACTCATTCTCGTGTCAGGTAATGACCATACAAATTGTAATTGTACAGATCGGGCAGGATGTTTAATCCAAGCAATCATCCTTGCTGTTTTATTCCATGAATGTCTACTAAACTCAGAAAATGTTGAAAGGACTGTAGAATGTAATAGAAAAAAAAAAATCAGAAATAAATGCACTGTAAAATAGGATTAATAGTATAAATTTGTGGATTAACATAAATCCTATTTATCCCTACTTAATAAGGCATTATAAAGCAAGGAAGGTTTATATAATAGGATTTAATCTTTTTAATTTTCTTTTTTAAGCAAATAACCAGTTGACCCTAACATGTATAATACAAAAGCCAATTTGTGAAATGCTCCATAGATCCGCAAAAATCTCTTGAGATTTAGGGTAGTGAATATACTTGGCACAGTTGTGTGCAGGCTCCAAGTTGTCTATATTACAACCTTGATCCACAGTTGACAGGAAAACCCGTCACTGAAATCAAAGGAAAACGTGTTTTTCTGAAAACTTTATAGTCCGTCTCTTCCTGCTTCTTCCATTCTTGTTTATTTTGTTTGAAAAGACTTGAAAATTTATACTTTCCAGTTGATTATACATCCATTAATATGATAAAATTGAGTTGTTTAATAAATGTGCTGGATTTGTGTCTATTTAATCATTTTATATGTTTATGTGTATCTGAAATAAATAGGTTTCCAACCAGTAGTTTTCTATGCTGACTATAACTCATGAAATTAGCTCCCAACACTAAATGATGATAACAGGTTTGATTTTATGTGGATGGTAGACTTAATTAGCAACTTTCTTACAAATATCTTTGTAAGTTTATATTACTGAATAATAAAAATTATCTTATTTGCATTTGAGTAATGCTTTTGTCTCAAGATAAAGGTTAATCATGAGGCTTAGGATATGTAGAGCTGAAAATGTTTTATTTACTACTAGACAGAATTTCTCCTCCAGGCTGTAAATTTGCTTATTTTTATTCAATGTCTTTGAGCAGTGTAGATAAACAGCAGTATTTGAAAGTTAGCTACCTCATAAAATTACCACAATTTCAATGCTGACAGCAAGATATTAGTACCCAGAAATAAGTCATCTCAATTTAGATACTTGTTGTGAAGGTATCATCTTTCAGATTTTTTTTAGACGTCTCTCTACCATTATTGCTGGTATTTTCATTGGTCAGAATTCATTTCTGAGACTTCAGGAACATTTGAAAAGCTAGCGTTTCCATGTGAAATGTTAAGTATATTTTCCTGGGGTAGTCCTGCAGAAACTGCTGTTAGTGTTTATGACTGCACCTATACCACACTGAACTCTGCATGGTCATGCTAATTATTTCCATGACTTTACATTTGTACTTTGTGCTCCTTATTGATAAGTATATTTAGGAACGACCTTTGTTGTCTTTTTTGCTTGCGGAAGCTTTCTTGACAGCATTAAGGCTGCACAGGGATGGCTGGGGACAGACAACTCACAGGCATGCTCTTGAAATCAGATCTGAGTTTCTTAACAACGAGCCCTCAGAGGCTCTTCTGCCAGCAGAAACCCACTTGTTCTGCCTCCCTGGTCTCCTCAAGGTGCTGGTGGAAGAGGGGTACGGATGTCCCAGTCCTTTTTTGCCCCTTAATCTACTTGGCATGGTCAAAGAGTCAATTCTGTTCAGTGATTCTAACAAGTATTAATGTATTTCACTGGGGGGGGGGGGGGGGGGGATGGATGTGCACTGAATTGGTTATTTAATCTAGAAATGTAAAACAAAGTTCTATCCACTACCACTGTTGAATATGAATTTAAAAAGCTTTTTTTTAGTCTTTTGCTCTAGACCTCCCTGTTCAGAAAAATTATAATCTGATTTAGTAGGTCAAGCTCTGTGTCTGATTAGCTCTTTAAAATACCACTATGTGTTGGGGCTTCATTTATTTCCCTTGATAAATCAACCTATCGTCTTATGTCCCTCATGGAGAGGAAATATTGTCTGTTCTTCAACCTGCACAATTCTGGTTTCATATTAAAGAAGAAAATAGCTCTTTTTATTGTCATTCTCTTGGGTAAGAAGAAGGTCATGTTCTCAGTTAGGTTGCACTATATATTATAAGGTTTGAGCTATCCTGTATCTCAAATATGAATCTGAAGTTCTAAAAGAATTAAAGTAAATATTAATTATATCATTTGTTCGCTCATTCTGTCCTTTTCTACTAACATTACCTTATACTTCCCCTTCTTTCATTTTTCTTGCCTATCTCATCTTTTGAATTTTTTTTTTGCTTCTGTTCTTTGGTATGTTGCAGCCATTTTTGTGAAATCCAACCACTTCATAAAAATGTGTTGAAATTGCTTCAGCCAAGATGTATATCTCTCTCCCACCCTTCTGTTGTAATTTGAAATATATTTACATTTTTTCTGTAAAAGAGTGAAGGAGGAGTTTTTTTATATATATTTTGTATTTTTATATATATTATATAGTTCTTCAATATTACCAGAAGCTTTTCATCATGAAAAGAGGTGCAAACTCTGGTAGACATTCCAGTCATTTCACTGAAGAAAGATAGCAAAACCTGACTTAAAACATGGATTTGTAAGTTACTCTTAATTTTAAATAAGGTTTCCCCACTAGTATACTAAATGTGAATTGAATTAATCATTTTCTGCATCACGCATTGTGGATAATACATTTTTGCTACATGATTTTAATTCTTTCAGCAATATGGAACAAGCTGAAATTGGATTTGCTGTGCTAATCCTTTTAATAAATATTTGATCATCTTCTAGAGTATCATCCCACTCCTCAAATCCTTTCCTTCTCTCTGTATACCTTCATATTAATTGGAAAAGTCTCCTTTTTACTTCCAAGAACATAATCTTTTATATTACATCTGTGGAGACTGTGCTTCATATCTACTTTTTCTTGCTCCTTTTGCTCCTTTTCTTCCTCTAAGACATGTTATTCATGGTGGTGTTCTCCATATCTGACATTACAGCTATTCGCAAAGGTCTGCTTCTTTTCTTTAAATCAACAATAAAATAGTGCATGCACGCACAATAGGAAGAAAGATAAAAATAGTGACTGCGATAAAAAATTGAGAAAAAGACTGAACTGGTGAGGTATATAATTTTTTATTTTAGCAATGATTATTACAGGAACCTGAAGTACACAGATATACCTTAGAAAACAAATTTTAAGCATTTTGACCAATATATCAAAATGTCTTTCAAGTTATGAATTTGAATTTCCAACACATTTGCATTACCATTCCATCTTGAAGTCTTCTATGCAACTGTATTTAATAACTCCGCCCAAGTAATTAATATACTGAACAGCACTGGACCAAGGATAAAGTCCTGTGGCTTTTATTGCATCTTTCTATTTTGATAGTGATTGCTGATAATTATCCTTCTGAGTACGATTTTTTCAGCATTTCTGAACCAGTCTTTTAGATGAATAGATGTTGTTTTATCAGATCTGTTTCCCTAGCAACTCCACTGAAGGGCAGTTCACATCTTATACAGGGCAAATTATCTACAAAAATTCCATTTTTTTCTCAGTTAATAATACAAGAATTGCAAAGCAACAGTGCTCTCAAACTGAATATCTCAGTCACATGCCTAAAACTAAGTGGAAAGATTCTGTGCCTTTGTCAAAAGTAAAATTTACAAGCTGAAATACTTGATTTCTACCTTCAAAAAGACTTTTCACACATACTGCTACTTTTGCCTGTTATCTTAATGATCTGTATTTGTTAAGTCTTCTCATAAGTAAAATCTTACTGTATTAGGCAAAGTTTTTATCTTTTATAAATAGTTCATAGTATTAATAATTGCAGTGTTAAAAGCTTGTTTCCATTTCAAGCCTTGTTTTGTCTTCTATTCATCAGCACCTAAGAAAGTATTTTCAGTTTTGAATACTTGCTTGTGACGAGTGGTGAGAAGGAGGGATTTTTTTCTAGGACTTAGTTGAATTTATTCATGAGGTACATCTAGCTGTAAGACAGAGTAGATTTTATCACGTAGCAAAAAGTCTTTCCCTTTCTATGCTAGATCTTAAGTATATAACAGTGTCTTCAACAGATTTTTATATGAGATTAGCTATATTTATTCATGCAAGCATTGTAGCAGGCTCTGAAAAATAATTTGATACCTTGGTCTGTTGAGTTGATAAAGGAACTACCAACTGAGGGTTTTCCTCGCTAGTGTACCTACACCATCTGGCTTCTTCATCCCCTGAGGGGGTATACAAACCAGGAAACACCCTTGTTCATTCATTTTCAGTAACCAAAGTTAAGACTATCTCAAAGCTTTCTGAATTGTGATAGATCTATGAAAAACAAACAAGCATAAGCTGTGGTAGGCATATAGCACCAGTAATTGCTCAGAAACTACTGAGAATGTGCACCAGATGTTATTGTTGTAAAAGTTGAATTACCTATAACTGATGCCTGTCCAAGCCACTGAAACACTGCAGTGGGAAGACTGTCTTAGTTGTTCTACACTAGGCCTTTACAACTGCAGAATAGTATGTCTGTCAGAAACTTTTCACACATATATCTTTCTTCTACTCATTTTCAAAACTTTAATTAAGTTTTCATTTGCAATGTACTCTGCAGCTGACTAAGGTTGCATAAATGGGCTTCTAATTACATTTCTTTGATGTGTTTCGTTTATTATCTTCCTGACATAGGGCACCATCCCCAGCTTGAAAAATTTATCAGAAGTGCTTGTAAACGTTCTTTGAAGAATTCCTTTTCTAGGTTGTTGGGGGGTGTGGGGAGAAGTGATATTTTGGTCTTTTTTTGGTCGTAGATTTTGTTGGGTTTCTTGGGCTGGTTTTTGTTTGTTGTGTTTTTTGTTTTGGGGGGGGTGTTTGGTTTGTTTTTTGTTTTGGGTTTGGTTTAGGTTTGGTTTCTTGGGGTTTGTTGGGTTTTCTTAAAATTCTGGTGTAGAGTTTGTCCAAGAATTCTGGAGGAATAATTAGACAAAATCATCCAGATGTATTTAATCCAACTTAGGTTCAGAGGTAGGGACTAGTCCTTCGCTTCCATAGTGCATTTCTAAAGCTACCAGAGAACTTGACTCTTTCCCTTGGAAATTTAACTGGTAGGAACCAAGCCAGCCACTCTGAGAACCTGAGTCCAAATACAACAGTATGGTATTGGTTCTTGAGGTGGTGCCTCTGGCTATCAAGTACTCACATACCATGTATAGATCCATGGATTTCTCAGATTTCACACTAATCATAGTAGTCACTGCAAGCCTGAATCTGAATTTGTAAGGAATTTAATTTATGATGAATTCTTCTGTTACTTACCAAATTTATTTATCTGCTTTTAACTCCAGTGCTTGAAATATTTTGTCAAAGTACTGTATGGTTATTGTGAGATGTTTTTCTAGAGCATTACTTGCAGGTTGTGTATTATTACTTGGAATTTATTAACAGAAATTACCCATATCTTTAATTGAAATTTCTAGCTAGTATTCAAGATGAAATATGTGCACATCAGGAAATGCTGTTGTAGGTGTAAGAAGTTTGTAAGTTATGCAAACTGACTCAGGTTTCAATTCTAAGGTTTGTATGAGGATTGCATTTAGACCCTGTCATGAAAGACACTTACCTTATTCATGTATGTATTTTAGTCTAAGTTCAAGGGACAGATGAGTGACTCAGACCACCAACTAAACCAAATAAGAATCCCTGACAGTCAATAGGAACAGGTAGTTATTATAAGAGTAGGTATTCTACTTTATTCCTACATATTTTTGGGGTATTTTTTTAGGCAGGAACAGACCAAATAATGAAAGTATGGAGGTAATACTAAACATTTGGAGAAGTGCTGAACACTATGACTGATTTTGATTCCTGAGACTGAATAAATTCTTTTCCTTTATACATACAATGAACATGGAAGAGCAAAGAAAGTCATAGCAAATATATTGTAAGGCTTGCCATAATAAATTCCAATTTGTTTGAAAACATTGCATGTGGTCAGTGAACCTGTAAAAATATTCTCTAGGAAATTTATTTAGTCTCCCACCTGACATGCTATACAACTCCTGTAGTATACTCAGGTTGGATGTAATTTAACCCCAAAGAACTGCTCTAGTTTCCTGGATTGAAGAAGGGATATTATGCTGCTTATAAATCATAAGACGTTGAACGCAGATTTGAAGGATAAATATGATGCAGTGGTATTCAGGATGCTAGCATGTATAACAAGGAGAACATACACAATTTTAATTGCTTTGGACAGTTGAAGTTGTCAATCTCTAATGCTGCACACCACACAGTCAGCCTTGGGCTCGTCAGTATTCTAATTACAGAAAGCCTGGCTCTTCACCAGTGTTTTAACACTTGATTTATTTCCTGTTCAAGTTGTTCAATAGAGTTAGAGTTAATTGGTTTTCCAAATGAGTGTTAAAAATATAGAGATCTGGCTTCATTAAGTGGAGGCTGTACTTATTACGCGCCACTGAGTTGTAAATCCATGTAAAGGTTAGAGGGTGAGATTTCAGAGCCCTGTATACAAAACCACATCTTGAATTGGTTTGTTTTGCTTAAAAATTATAATAAATATCTGATAATTAACCCTAGCTGACTTTTCTTTTTTAAAGGAGTTAAGTCACAAAAAAAAAAAAAAAAAAAAACAAAAAACTCAAGCTAAAAATATTAGAAGTAGGCTAATCTATTTGATTTATGTCATGTGATGTTCACCATTTATCTAAAAGGATCACAGTATTTCTTTGCAATCCCAGTGTGCTTTCTTATTCATAAAAGGGAACAAGCATTTTACTGAGTTCTTTCCTTCTGATTAAAAGATTCCCCCCAAGCACCTTGCAAACCAGGAATGCATTCACAAACAAATCACAATTTCGTGTTCTTGTGACCTACGTTCTGTTTGAGGGCAGTAAACTGGTGCTTCTAATAGCAAAATTACAACTCAAGAGACAAAAAGAGTTGGCAGGTATTTAGAATGTTTTTAAGTTCTAGTTGAGGCAATAAGACAGGGTAGAAGGACTTACCTGGGTTTTTCTCAGGAGCAACTATAATTTATTTGCTATTTTCTTCTGTGTGGGTGTTTTAATTTTGCTGGGGTGTTGGGATGGAAAGGATTGTACTATTCCATTGCATAACTTGCAGAAGTTTAGATTAGAAATAAGGAAGAAGCTCTTTACTGTGATGGTGGTGAGGCACTGGAATGGGTTGCCCAGGGAAGTTGTGAATGCTCCATCCCCAGAGGTGTTCAAGGCCAGGTTGGACAGAGCCTTGGGTGGCATGGTTTAGTGTGAGATGTCCCTGCCTATGGCAGGGGGGGTTGGAACTAGATGATCTTAAGGTCCTTTCCAACCCTAGCTATTCTATGATTCTATGATTCTATGAAAAAATGTTTTAGAGTAACCAAATAGCAGACAATATACTTGGTCAGCAGACTAATTGTGGTAGTACATTTCATTTACAACACTGAATGGTGTAATGTTTTTTCCTCAGTTGCTGCTGTGTTTAATGAGAAGCAGGACAAGGCAAGGCATATTACTGGCCTTACAATTTGTTCTATTGATTTATCATGCCTGTTTTAGTGCTGCCTACCCAAAAGGACTGCAAGACATTTGTCAGATATTTGTGGGTTTTGACTTCTTCGCTTCAGAAACATACAATAAGACTACTTCTTTAAGTACTGCCACATAGCTAGGTGTTTAGTCTTACATGAATGTTTCTTTTTCCCCTTTTCCCAAATGCCAGCTGTGGTCTTCAATTCAGTAAGGTAGATTAAAGAATCCATTTTACTAAAGTATCTTAAAAAAAATGCTGAAGAAATTAAAAAAAAAAAAAAGCTGAAGAAATTTTAAAAAAAAATCTAACAATGTTGTAAAGGATGCCTCTTCCATTTTATAAAAGTTAGTTCTGGCAGCATTTTACATTATTACACTATTTGTTGTAAGAGTCTAAATATTTCTCCGTCAGTGTGTAAAGTAGAACTGAAGAGACATTTAGAGAAAGCAATGCTAAACATTCATAGATTTTTCTTGGGATGTAACGAGGACAAGACTATACTTCCAAGCGCTGAGTCACATGCAGGTGTCATAAATGCCTAGTTGCAATAGCTCACATGTAATAAATGTAGAAATTACTCAAGTGAAATGAAACATCACAGAAGGCTTTCTACTAAAAGGTGCTCATAAAAGCCCTGGACAGGAAAATGAAGCCACAGTTAAAATTTTACAAGGACTGAGTGCAAATTGTAATTAGAAATATGCACAAAAAATGTGTTCTAAATGCACGATGATTCACTGGCTGACAAAATCAATAGAAAGATTCCCGCATGAGGTCTGCATCTAGAAGCTTCTGCTCACATTATTGTTACGTACGCTTTTGGCAAAGAGTGTCCAGAGAGGTAAGATAGTCTGTGATTCATTCAGCTGCAACAGCATCTTTGTACACATTTAAGGTAAATTGAAAAAGAAATAAAGTTGAATTGAGCCAAAGGACATGCTGGGTAGTGCAGAACCCAACCCTATCCCGTGATGTGCAGAAATAAGTATCATACACTGCACGATGCCCGTTTGACATAGATACAGTAGGAAGAATTATATAGAATGTAGGGTATTTTGGGAAAATTCATGCTATTTCTCTATTAACTAATATAGGTATAGACAAGATTTATATTAAAAATATAGTTTAGAAAAACACTGGGATAACCATTTTGTTATATAAATTAGATACCTTTGCCTGATTAGCAGGCTTTCTAAAGTTCAGAGCAGGTGTGGATCCTGGAATCTTGGCACTATCTCCTGGACCAGAGAATGCAGCTTTCAGAGCAATGAGAAAATCTGTTCTACCACTGTACAAGTACTGTACAGTATCTGAATCATCTCCCAGCTGTATTGCAAACACATCTGAGGCAATTGCCACAGCTCTTCCTTTCTCAGAAAATCTGACTTGGCAGAGAATGTATGATCAGGGAACTTAATAGGCGTCTGGGTGAGTAGTAGCTTACAATTCCTCTGAAGGTGCAGATGTGTTCCCTGCCTATGAAAATTAACTCGGTGCTTCTTTTTTCTTTTAAGTGCTCATAACTTATGGCACAAACTAGTTCTGAAACTCATGCAACAGAAAATTTCAGTGATACAAACCACCAAATGCATCAGAAAAATAACTTTTGGCATCTTAAAAATGAGGTATCTGGAGACATTACCTGACAGACCTCCTCCCCTAATCCATGACATAGCAGGTTCTGTTTCACAGAACATAGCCCAAAGAAATGGGTCATAGCCACCTGAGGGGCTGGAGGTGGATGACAGACATAGAAGACTGCCCTGATTGTGACACAGACTAAGTCATGCTGATGCCTTGGGCTTACATGCTAGAAGTAGGAATGGACTGACTGCTGAATTCTAATTATTGCCAAAACTTTGTATTTTTAAGGCTCATATGCTTATAAGAAACAAAGACATTCTAGAATAGATGTTGTATTTGAAAGAACATTGTAGTGTGACTGTCATTGTGCAGATGTCAAAATTTTCAAGCAGATAAAAAGCAGTGATGGAATCAAAAGATTTGAAGAAGCAGCATCAGACACAGTTTATCAGAATAGTAATGAGAAATTCTGAACTGTAATGCAAAAATGTTTGCCATGGATATACTTAACAATTGCCTCCTTTCTTTCTACAATCCAGATAAAAAAATCACCCTACAACAAAAATTAACATTACCATTTCCTCTGGTATTCCTATAGTCTGTTTAATGATTGTGAATAGGCTTTTGCCTTCAACGTCATCCCTAGTGTAAGGACCATCTCTTCTGGTAAATCTCACAGAAAGCTTAGCGCTGCTGTTCATAAATCTCTCTTTTCCATCAGTCCCGGTCCTCATTTGATACTGAGTAACAGTCTTTCGAGATGATCTGTTCCACAAACGCCTGTTTGTGCTCCTGGCAGTTGCTATGTCTGTGTAGGATTATTGTGGCGTATCAAAGACAGACTCCAGTTCTGATGAAATCTGAAGACCTTTATTTCGCCTGTGGCATCCCTTTTATAGCCTACTAAGTGCTAAGCAGTAACTTTCTGCTCTCTTGCTTCCTTATCATCCAGATTTAGCAAAACTACTAAGGGTTACAAATATTCACATTGTTTGGTCTGTCTTTGAGATGCACATCCTGCTTTATCTTGCAAACTGTCAGCTTTGTTTTGCTAACCGATCTTTACCCTTCATTGCCCTCTTTACAGTTCCTAAGGCTTTGGCCCGACCAGGCCAATAGCACCTGATGTTTTCTTCACTGTTCCCAGGGCTTAAGTTGGACCAGGGTGATAATGCCTGAATCCATTTCGTTAACTGTTTCTATCCTGTCACCCACAGATTACCTGTTCCTGATATATACAGATGTACTGCTCAGTTTGCCATTAGCTGGGAATGGGGTATCATTCCTAAGGTCTAGAGAAAAGCTTCAAAGGTACACAAAGAGCTATGAATAGCTATAAACATATATACAAGAGCCCTAATTTCATCCATGTCTTCTAACTTTTAAAGAACTAAGGTGTGTATTTTCAAGCAGCCTTCCCTAATCTTGAAAATGATAGATAATAAACTTCTCTTTATTTTATTCTAAATATTCTTTACTAGGCTGTCAAAATATTTAAGGTCAATAATCTTGAGTGGAACAATGTCCTCATTGTTTATTTTCTGTCTTTGCTTGACACAGTCATACAGCCTTTGCAATTACCACTATGTGGAAAAGAGAGTAAATCAATACATCATTGGCATACATTTTCTGCATGAGCTAGTCAGAGGTATGAATTATTTTAAACAAATATTTCATAAATTAACATTCCAGCTTACTTTAAATGTTGTAGCATTCCTGTTTGCTTTGATCCAACCAAAGCAGTGATGTAGTCTGACAAATTCTTGTCTGTAACAGCATCAAAATGTCAGTAGCTTCACCAAGAAAAAAAAAAATTGCACTTTGAAGAGGTATTTAGATCAGAATATCCTTTCATGAACCTTAGGTTTTGCTGAGTCAGTTAATGAGGAAATTAACCTGTGCACCCAATTTGCCTAAATCAGTAAAGAAGGCACCATTATCAGCTGCAAATGATTAAACTCCTTTGTTCCTTATCAGTCAAATATATATATCAGAAACTGCTAACTGCTTTTTCTCTAAGTGTAATAACTGTGGTGAAGAGAAGAAAGAAGATGCATCAGTCATGTGACTAGTTCAACATGTTAGTTGGCATTGGTCTTTGTATTTTTAGCTCTCAAAGTTGTTTGAGGACCTTGAGCAAGGGATATCTGCAAGATTTAAGAAATGTTGGAGAAACTGTGTTGATCGTCAGTCTCCAACCATGTCTAAGTTAGAGTGTTTGTTAAATTCAACATTATTTAAAAGAAGCAATCTAACTTTTTTTTTCATAAGTCCATACTCACTACCTTTCTTCTAGGTTGTTTTTATTATATATTTAAACAGAAATTGTCATGCTATTACTAGTATCATGTGGTCTAAGTAAGGATTGGTGATGTTTAGTGGTGGCTGAATTTGATGAAAAAACAAGCTGTACTTAATTTAACAATGAGGGAAATAAATGTTTCTAATGTATATCTACTTTTAATCTTTTTTATGTAGGCAAAAAAAAAAAAGTTTCTTCAGCTGCTTACTACTTGTTGGTACATTGAAGTAGGTTTGGTGGTAGAAGTATATAAATGAATTTTAGTCTTCCACAAGCCTGTTGGTAAATGTGCATACAAGGTTTATTTGCTCATATATCCATGCAATCATGGTCAAGGAAACAGTACAAGAGAAACTAAGATTCAGACCTACTAGCCATTTTTACTTTTTATGGTAACTCATTAATCTCAGGTTTATAGTTCTGGAGAAATGAGGTACTTGGACACTTAATTATCTCTAGAAGAAGATTATAAATTGGTTGTTTCTTCAGTTTCTCTGGTATCTGGCACTACATCCTTCTAATTGGCAGTGAAAGGAAGATAGTGTCTGGACAGAAACTTTCTTGTCAACACATGGCAATCAGAGATGCTTTTGTGGTTCTTGCTTCCTTTTCCTAAATTTATTCTTCCTCCTTAAGTTGTGAATTATTGACTGTCAATAGCACATATACAAAGGTCACAGACTTGAGGGTTTATCTGAACAGCAGTCCTCTCATCACTACCTTCCACTTAACTGGGTTTTACATATTTTAACAGTAGGTGTGCTGTTGTCTTCAGTATGTCTGCCTTTCTTCCTTAGTTACAGTTTAAAAACCCACACTTTGAAAATGATCACTTCGGAGCAACTATATATCATCAAATGAATAGAAGGTTCTAGTTGTTGATCTAATATGCTGGTTGGAGAAAAGATACATTAGATACATTTCAGAGATTGAGGAAGTGACCACACTATATTTTTTATTTCACCATTTACATCTCTCAACATTTGATGATCACATATCTTAGTTGTCACATATTTGTAATGACTCCTTTGCTACCTTTTATATGGTTCCATATTTATTAGTAAATTGTTCATGTCATAAAAGCAAGACTACACTTTTTCTTTGGTCAATAGTGTTTCTGAAACTGCTGAGATAGAAGTCTCTCGTAATTAAACTGAGTCTAGGCAAAAAATCAACTAAAAAGGTACTGAGATTGAGTTTAAGACAGCTTGGAATTATGAATTGTATATTTTGTCAAAAGTTTCCTACTTAGAGCATTGTCTTTGTCTTTACTGTTTTCTCTGGTTTGGGTTTTGAGTTTCCTTATTAAGCTTGTATTTGCTTAGTAGAAGTGAGAAGTTTGCTAGCTGTGTGAATATCGCATGAAAATCATTAAATGTTTAAGAAAAGCAAATATATACAAACTAAAACTAATTAGTGGTTGAATGTCAGCCATTAAATCATTATTTCTTTTTTCAAGCAAAAATAAGGAGAAAATTAGCTACTTGAGGGCAAATTCTCTTTGAATGGGCTGCCCACTGAGCCGAGCACTCCCTCAATAGACATTATACCAAGCAAGAGCATTTTTTTAGACTGAACTGGAGTTTAATTTGTTCTTTACATCCCTACTACAAGAAAGCTAATTTAATACTATTATTAAGAAAGAGTCCTTTAATTACCTAAAACAATCTAGATGCTTTTTGACATTTACAGCTGTAACACAGTGCATGGGATAAATGAAGGTGCTGTATAATAAATATAAGTATCTGAGAGCACAAATATCTAAAGAAACAATACAAGTGTGTTATATAGTACTTGCAGAGCCGTAGCCTGTGATGTTCTTCTAATTTGCCTGTGCAGTCACTAATTCAGTTCCATTCAGATGGCCAATGCAGGCTTGCAGTCATTTTGGAAGCCCCACAGCTGGGGTCCAGATCAACAGTGTCTGTGGCCAAGGATAGCCATGGCTGAGCTGAAGACAGGCGCTCATGTGGTGTCACTGGTACAGGGAATGAAGACCAAGCTGAAATGGGGCTCATGTGCCTATGGGTTGGGGGTGTGGATAGAGGCTCCAGGTGCAGCTGGTTATGGCCAGTAAAGTCTGTAAGTGCACCCTGCAATAAAGTAAACCACTTAAATATAACACTTTATATTGTCAAGATTCCATCTTGACAGTATTCAAAACCAGACTAGTCCTGAGAGAATGCTGTGAGGAAGGGGGAGTTGGACTAGGCAGTCTCAAGATCCAACCTTCCAGTGTACAAATTCTTGTAATTCTGTGATAGCTAGAAACAAACATGAGATTAAATTTAGGGTAAGCATACACCCATAGGTAATTGCTGTCTTTCAATTCACATTCTATCTTTCCTGTAGTAACTTACAATTTTTCCAAGCCCACAATCCCTAAATGTCTTTTTCTGTTCCATAAATGTGAAACAGAGATTCATATGCAAGCACATATTTTAATGTAAGCTCTTTCATAAAACTTATGATTTTTAAGTGCATTAAATGAACATTAAAACGTGTAATTAATTAAAAGTCAGGCTGTACATATACCTACGTTCTGGAAGTTAGTTTTCACTTCATACATGTTTTTCCTCAGATTCATATGCATTTGCAAACACTGCACAGATACACTCTTCTTTACATCTCCTTTACATAATATATTGATGCTGGAAGAGTCTAAATTGGGTCACAAGAAATCTTGACTCTCCTATTGTGCTCCCGCTGACTCTGTGGGCCTCCTGTTGATATCAGTGTGAGTTCTGCATACTGAGAGGATGTAGCATATCTGAACTAAGATCATGCATGTAGATCTAAGAGAATTTTCCCTTACTATCCAGTGTTGCATATTATGGGGTGTTTTGTTTATAGATTGCCTGTTTTCTGATAGCTAAGCTTTACACCTACAGTTAAAACGCAATACTTTTCATAGCTATATTTTTGTACAAAATACAGATTTCCACTTGCTATTCCCTAACAATACTTGTGCAAGACATGACTATCTCCCTTTGGAAAAAAAAAAAAAAAAAAAGGCACTGTATAAAAGCAGTTAGCTTTCTTTGCATAGGATACCTGCAGTGCTGAATTGATGCCCCTTCTGGGTTGTATACCACAAATTTAGCAGTCTTGCAATATATAAAATGTGTTAAAGTGATGAGAAATTTACTTAATCCTGCAAAACATACTTGCCACAATTCTGGTGCAGCTCAAATCCAACTTGTTTTAGCAGAAAGTTTTAACTTTCCCCATGCTCCTAAGGACCTTATTTTACTCCTCTTAGATACAAATTTTCTGCTCTGTGAAAGTTAATTAGTAGCCAGACATGCTTGAGAAATTCGGCCCCAAAGCACGAACCTAATAAAAATCGTCTAAACTATGCCTGATGATACAGAAATAACTGAAGACTTTAATATCATTTTTTTGTACCTGCTCATCTTTGTAGGTAGCATTTCTTTGAACATGCAGATAAAATAAAGGTGAAAGACTGAACTACAGTCAGCGTCATTTGATAGAGAAATACAGATTATTTTTTTTCCCTATGTGGAAACTAGTGCAAAGACAGGAAGGGAGGCATTACCATTGTGAGTGCCATTAGTTGTCCATGTTTATTCAGTGGTTTATTTTTGAATTCAGTAAATTTAGTTTAGCTTCTTTTGCTGTAAGGAAGATATTTAACTTAGGACACTCAGTCAAAAAGATGTTGTTTTCTTAATGCTGTTGTTACAAACTCCTTCATTCTGCTGCTTTTGTATTGCTAATTTCCCTATCTCTTCCTCTGGTTTTGTTTTGACTCATCTACAGAATTGGAGAAAATACTGATTTGGAGTTTTTTGGGGTTTTGTGTTTTGTTGGTTTGTTTTTGTTTGCTTTTTTTTTTTTTTTTTTTTTTTTTGAGGGAGCAGCAATCTTTAATTTTCATTTAAAATATAAGAATAAGCATTTATTATAGACACAAAATCTGACTTATGGACAATATGAAAAGATACTAATGGATTGTTTTCTTGTCACTTAGCCTTTGGTGTAATTCTAGTGTCAGCACTTGCAGTAGTATCTGCTTCTAAGAAACCAAAAGGACCAGAGAGAAGCCCTGGCTAGGTCAGCTAGAATCACAGGCTTGGATAAAGGAGCTGTGTTCTGTGCATCAACATGTACTTTTACCCTTTCTTTAGGAGTATACTAGCATCAATTTTGGCCATTTGAAATAAACTTGAGCAAAACTTAATATGAAACTATTGGCCAGTTAATGTCATTGAAGTAGTGAGCTAGCCATAAGGTGCCGATGTAGTTTGGCCAGGAAATATCTTTCAAATCAAACAATTGAAACCTTTTCTAAACCAGATTTTTTTCTCTTGAATTCAGACGAATCTTGATGTGTGGCAAACTGCTAGATGCCATCCAGACTTCTTTCCAGGTACTCTGCAAGTTTAGCTTTCCACATATGGGTCTGCCTTCGATTTCATTGAAGTTTGCTATGCAAAAAACACCCAGCCTCACAAGGCTGTCTCATTTGGACTCACTTCTTGATAGTTACAGAGTCATTTAGGTTGGAAAAGACCTTTAAGATTGAGTCCAGCTGTTAACGTAGCATTGCCAAGCCTACCACTAAACCAAGAACCACATGTACACATCTTCTAAATACCTCCAGGGATGGTGACTCCACCACTTCCCTGGGCAGCCTGTGCTAATGCTGACAATTCTTCGTTACAGAAATTTTTCCCAATAACAAATCTAAACCTTCCTGGGCTCTACTTGAGACCATTTCCTGGTGTGCTATTGCTTGTTACTTGGGAGAAGAGACCAACACCCACCTCAGTACAACCTCCTTTTGGGTAATTCTAGAGTGCGATAAGGTTCCCCTGAGCCTCCTTTTGTCCAGATTAAACAACCCCAGTTCCCTCAGCTGCTTCTTGTAATAGTTGGGCTTGAGACCCTTCACCAAATTCGTTACTGTCCTGGGTTCAGCAGCAGCAGTCATTTTTTCTCCTTCTTGGTAGCTGGTGCAGCGCTGTGTTTTTGATTTTGGGCCTGGGAACAGTGCTGATAACACCAGTGTTTTCAGTTACTGCTTGGTGATGTTTAGGCTGGCCAAGGACTTTCTGAGTTTCATGCTCTGCCAGGGAGGAGGGGAAGCCGAGAGGAAGGAGAGACAGGGCACCTGACCCAGACTAACCAAAGAGGTTATTCCATACCACAGCACGTCATGTCCAGGATGTAGAACGGGGAGCAGAGACCCGGAAGGGTGGTGAGGGTGCACGGTGGGGGGTGCAGCCGGTGGAGGGTGCACCGGTGGGGGTGCACAGCTTGGTCGAGCTGGGTGGTGAGCTATTGTATTCTTTCCCTGTATTTGCCTTGTCATTATTGTTACTGGTGGGGGTGCACTGCGTAGTTGGGCTTGATATTGGATGATGAGACAATTGTATTCTTTCCTTGTATTTTCTCTTGTCATTATTATTATTGGTGGTAGCAGCAGTGATTTGTGTTATACCTTAGTTACTAAACTGTTCTTATCTCAACCTGTGGGAGTTGCATTCTTTCGATTCTCCTTCCCATCCCTCCAGGAGCGGAGGGAAGAAAGAGGGGGAAGTGAGTGAGAGAGCGACTGTATGGGTTTATAGACTTAAACCACGACAGTTACCCTTCTCTGGATGCGTTCCAGCACCTCAATGTCTGTCTTGTAGTGAGGGGACCAAACTTAACATGGTTTTCAAGGTGTGGTCATATCCAATTTTAAACCTTTATGGTTAGGATTTTGCTGCTAGATTTATCTTTTTCATGTTGAATGCTTTATCTGCTTATCAAATGTTAGCAGTGGCAGTCACTTAGGGGTTTAGATAGACAAGCAAGCATTGTCAAAATGGGATGAGGCTATATTGTGCATACAGAAATATTCCCATATTCCCTGCATTTTATATTAGAGAATGTTTCTCACTCCTAAAAGGTTTTTATTTATAGCTAGTTCCTTCACTCACTGTCTTTACAGCCTGCATTTTCTGTGCATTTCATGAATTATGATCATAAGTTACATTTACTCATTTAAATTTGATGGTTTTTACTCCTGTCTGAAGCTAAAGTTTGTGGGGTGTGCCTTGGAGAGAGAAATACTGTGAAGCGGTTATAGGACAGTCAAATGTTTTGAGGCAGTGCTACATTTTGATGTGCTGTAGTTTTCCTTCACTGGGATTGTCAGTTTCCTGGCTTCCATTGAGCCACTCCAGGGAAAAATACAGAACTGGAACTGAAACAGCAACCTGCTTGCTTCCTCCCATGCCAGGGTAATGAGCGTGCCTGTCAGGAATAGATAGTAGGTCTGCTATTCCCCACGAACAAGTTTTGCTTTTTCATCTGAGCTTTTTTACAACTCCTTCACAGGTAGTTTCCTCAACCCCAGCGCAGAGATTAGGCACAAACATACTGTCAGTAAAAGTAAGGGGCTAATCAAGTTACCCTAGCTAGAGAAAAGATTTCTGCAGTTAGAAATTTCTTGCAGCTCACAGAAGCACCATTTTAGAACAAGGAACAAACATACATCAAAGCTTAATGTAAAATAGTCTCATTTTGTTATGCAAGATTGTTTGACTTAATTAGATCTCAAGCTTTCTATCCATGTGAAAAAGAGGACATCAAATTCGCATAATATATGTAAGATGCAGTTACAGAAAAGACAAGGATGTTTTCAAGGTACTATCTAAAAGATCACATAGTTCCAACCCCACAGCCATAGGCAGGGACACCTTCCACCTTCCTTTGTGGGGAGGAGCAGTCCTTGATTTTTCTTAGTTTGTGAGATTTTACTTTTCCCCCAGGTTTTCTTAACATCACTTTCACTTTTTACAAGAATAAAAGGCTAGAAGTTACTCCTGTGTTTTTAATTTTAAGGTTCCAAATCCTTTCATTTTTATTACAATCCTAAAGGTGTTTTCCAACCTAAATGATTCTATGATTCAGCTTCAAAAAACTTAAATCCTACAGACTTCTGCTTCCTCCATGCTCAGGTTGTTACCTTCACCTCTCCTCCTAAACTCTCTATCTTAAAATGGGAATCAGTATTGTAAGCTTTTAACAGCCTCATTCACCACAGAAGATCTTGAATGAAATTCTAAATGAAAAAGACAGGCATCCTATTGTTGGTTATAAATATGGACACTACAGGGTAGAATGTTTCCAAGATACCTGATTCTTAATAATAAGCACCTAGCTTACAAGAGGTTACAATTTACATTTCTTGAAAGCAACTAAGAAACACTGGTCAGCTGTAGCATAGCCAACTGCTGGATTGGTCTTTCTATTGGAACATGTCTTAAAGCAACAACTTTCTAATTTGTATCTTTCTGTTTATTCAAACTTTTATATTTAGAATCTAGCATGATTTTTTTCTTATGTTGCTCTATTTTGTGTAATGGTGATGAAGGTTACATATAAGAAATATCTTCCCGAGTCACCAATATTGGTTAGCAAATTTATTATTTGTAAGTTCTATTTAAATGGCTCCCTAAGGTGCTTATGACTAGAGAAAAGAGTTCAAAGTAGTCAAATAGTCTTTGAAGAAGAAAGGAAATCATAACAGCAGAGCTTGAAGAAGTAGTAAATATAGGATGTTCTACAGCTTGAAAATGATCCTCTCTTATGAGACTGACTGACTTCTTTGAAGACTGGTGATGTCAGTGTAATCCATAAGAAGTGGTGGTTTCTTTCTACTCTTCAGTCCTTGTTTTTGTCTGTTGCCTCTTGCTTTTTTCTTCTGGCATGGGCTGCCCATTGGCCACATACCCTCAGCAGTTTCTGCCCCAGGGTGGTTTGCCCTCAGCCACAGTACCCCTCAGAGGTGTGAGCTCCTCCAGCACAACCAGGACTCTTGGACCTCCTTCCAAGAGTCCCCAGCCACGTCTCCTCCGTGATTTAAAATGTTTGAAGGCTTTCTTTAATTTCTTTTTAGTTGTTAATATACCTGGCAACTGAACATCTAATAGGATCTTTACTTTCTTTGCTTGACTATCACACCTCTTTTTAGGGAATTTAATTTTTTTAAAATATGTTAATTCACTGAGGAGCCTTGTCATGGGTTCAGCAGCAGCGGTCATTTTTCTCCTTTGTAGTAGCTGGTGCAGTACTGTGTTTTCGACTTTCAGCCTGGGAACAACACTGATAATACTGATGTTTATAGTTCACGGCTCGGTCGTTGTGTGGTGAGCAGTTGTATCCTCTTCCCTTGTATTTCCCTGGTCATTGTTTTTACTGGTGGTAGCAGTGGTGATTTGTGTTGTGCCTTAGTTACTGAACTGTTCTTATCTCAACCCGTGGGAGTTACATTCTTTCGATTCTTCTCCCCATTCCCCCCCCCCCCGAGTGGGGGGAAGAAAGAGGGGGAAGTGAGTGAGCCGGCTGCGTGATTTACAACTTAAACCACGACAAACCTGTATTATGTAAGTAGTCTGTGTTTTAAATCTAATTCATTGTATTTGACAAGACTGAAAGATGAAATGGTCATAGTGCCTTTGAGTTTGGCAGAAAGATATTTGATTAGCAGTTATTAGTGCAGGTAGTAAATTAATTTTGCAAATGCTTTAGCAAATTTCTTTGAAGGTTGTTCTAACTTTTATGCATACATGACTGGTAGCAGTTCTTAAGATCAGCCTTCAGGCATATGTCTTCACAGAAGGCATAACAAGGGAAAGGTTTCACGTTTTTGACAGGAAAATTTGACTGGAAAACTTGGGTTTATTGTAAAAATATATTATGACTAAATGAAAATGCAGGTTTAATTTTATTTCTACTTCTAAATTTCAGAGAAGTTCCAGCTTTTCATCATAGTCTCCCTTGATTTTCTTTGGATTACTAGTTTACATTTATGCCAGTATCCATCAGGAATGGTTGGACAGACATCAGAAGGCCTATAAACTCTCTTGATAGCATTTTGTAAGTAGAAAAACGCAGGAGTACAAAAACCTGTTAATCTGAAACATATTCACAGAAAAATCTAAAGAAAGAAAACCCCAAAATTAAATTTTATTTTAATGGAAATGTGAACAAGTATTATGAAATAATCTTGGCTTTTAAAAATACTAACCAAAAACAAGTGTTAGTGTAAGAAACAAGCTGAAAGTTCTACACAGGCTGTTTCTGAGGGACGAAACCTTTGATTTTCCTGGTTACATTTAATCTTACTACCTCTGAAATGTAACGTTAAGGTATATGTATAAGTAAGTGTTTGAGCAAGCAAGTTTCAGATTTGTATATATCAGTGCACCTGTCTCAATCCTGGTTGTAGTCATCCAGTAATGGAAGAGAATTAATATGATGTGAGGTTAATTTAAAGATAAAATACAGATAAAAATGACAACATCACAATATTGGCAGAAGACACTTCACTATTATTCCCTTTGGATGAAATAATTAAAAAAAAAAAAACTATATTTAAATAACAGGTATGCTTAGATGAATCATAATTTTGTAACAAACCACTTAAATTTTTCCTTCAAGTAATTATCATGAGATATTCTGTCAGTTCTTAGACACACTGATGGACATCACTAATTGTTATACCAACTTTTTCATCATCTTGCAATCTCACTAAGTTATTTGGGTTACTGTTATAAATGTGTGATCAAAGAACATTGAATGAAGGTCTGAAAGACAGCCTACACCCTTACATGTTAGTGAAATGAGATAAGGAATTGTTTTGACAAAGCAAAAGAATACTCTCTCTGTCACGTTAGCTTTAAAGTATTCAAATCATAAAGAATAAGTTTGAAAATTCATCGAGTGTTATGAGATAATGGGAAAATCGTAGGAGGGTAGACTGTAATGAACAAAGCCACTCATTTAACCTCATCAAGATAGAAATGTATTTCAGTGCAATTTTAAAACAACTTTTTTCAACAATAGTTTTTGTATTCCGAGGTGATATAAACCTCTTATTGTTGGCTACAGACTTCTAATCATGGATCTGGAAGTGATTTAGTTGGTGAAGCTGTTTGAGAAGATATTCCTAAAAGGTTTATAAAACAGCCTTTCCAACAGCATCAATATTAAATCATCAAATCTGCTTTTAAAGCTGATGTGAGCAAGAAATTACTAATACCATTTGTGTTGGTGATATGATCCAAGTAATTCTTATGTTTTTTTCATCGCTCTGACACAGATTTTCACTTTGATTTTGAACATGTTAATTACCTTAACACTTTCAAATTCTGGTTTCTGCATCTGTATAACAGGAATAGCGTTAATTAGTTATAGATTTGCTTGAAAGTTGAATTCTTTGATACATTTAACAGAATCAGTATAATTATGTTAATATGATAGTTTTTGTAATAAATATTGGCAACTTAAGTATAACATATTTTTTCAGTTTCTGAATTAATACCTACTTGCATTTCCCTAATTTTAAAATGCAGAAAGTCCCACTTGTTTTTCTGGTTTTGATGTACATGGGCAGTACATGAGAGATTTCACACTGTTCTTAGGAGAAACCACACTTAATTCAGTGGATAACTTGTTGTTCATACACTGTAACTTCATAAAAATAAACAGACCAAAATATCAATGACATTTCTACCATGTGGACTGAAAAATCCAAGAGGCAGATTAGTCATGCAGGAAAATACTTGTCTACTTGTAATTTCTGTGATCAATGCTAGTTCCTATGAAAAGCAGAGAAGCTGATTCAGGAAACAGAAATATGCAATGGGATTTGCTTTCTCAGTAAAGGGGAAGGCAAAACCAAAATATGATGTATTGCATCTCTGTAAAATTAACATTTCAAAAGAAAATTAGAATACTGTCTGTAAGCAAAGCCTTTACAGATATATCGTGTACTTAAACAATAAGATTTAAATCTTGAATTAAAAGGTATTTTGAGAATGGAAAACAAGAACTGTAAAAGATTGGTATTTCCAATCTTTTCCTGTGTCAAAATACTGTGGTTATCATCCCCGTTGCAATGTTCTAGAAACTTTCATATACTTGCTAGAGTTTTGCTCGTTTATGAGTAAATAGGTATAATTATTTATGAAGTCTATTAGGGATAACTATGATTTACAGTCCTGAATCTTCTTCTGCAACTAGAAAACAGGAATAAAGAGGAGCTACATCTTTCTTATTAAAATGCTAATGGAGGAGAATAGATAATTTTACCATTGAGTTCTCTTTCTACTCTGAAGTCTATTAACATGTTGTAAAATAAAAAAGCACAACTTAGAATAATTGCTAGACCATGAATTACAATCTGAAACTTTCTTCTCCAAGAGGATGTTCCAAACCCAAATTTAGATAGTCATGCTTTCTTTGGCAACTTCTCTTTCCTGAATTAATCTTTGAAATTGGGGGGGGGGGGGGGGGGGGGTGGGGGGGGGTGACTGTGTGCAGGGATGGACAGGAGTTACTTACAACTAAGAGTACCAATATCACAGAATAGCTTAAAGCACAGTTGCAGCAATAGCCATTCTCATTAGAAATGTAGCTTCAGGCTGAAATAGGTGTGGTACCAGGTTTGGCACTTCACTGCAGTATTGTGGTATTGAGCACTTTTGTAAAAAAAGAAGTGGTATCAGCTGTGTTTTGTGGGCAGACTGATCGTGGATGTATGTATTAGATATTCTTGGGGCATGCGAACTGGCTCAAAACCTTCCTGTATGATAAGTGGAGAACTTCTATTTAATGGACACTAATTAGGAATTAGTAGTATACGGTTGCTGAGCTGTTCAGCTCTGCCAAGATTGAAGCTACAAGCCTGCCCAGAAGGAAAGTTTTAGGAATATAAATCTCAGTCTTAAGTGCTTCAAGACTTCAGACCTGATATGGGTAGTTAGCTTCAGTTTTGAAGGATCGGTGCTTAAGACAGCTCCCAGTTCAAAACACTAATGTAGTTACACCCTTCATCTCCAAGTAAATCTCCCTATTTAGGTTCTGTTGGGCTGCCTGGGCACAGATTCTGATCTCATCTGAGGACCGCACAGCCTTCAAGGCATCCACAGCAGACCAATGATGTCACACAGGATCCAGGAGAGACCTCTGCCTTGCTGGACTAGGAGGCAAAAGCCAGGATATGCTAGGATGTCTAACATGACAGTAAATACCTGTGCAGCTGCTGAATTGAGCTCTCTACTTTGTGGTCACCTAGTTTTCACACTGGTGCCAAAATGAGTTAGTCTTAAACTAAATAACTCCACTAAATTGTACTTTTGACCTCCAGCAGGCACTGATGAGAAAGACCTCTTCCAAAGAAGAAAATTGTGTTGCTCATCAAAATTGACTTCAATCTAAATTTTTTATATCGAGGCGTTTTTTTTCTTACCCGTATAACCCATGTATCCTACCCATATACCCATACTCAATAAGCCTACCCATATTACCAAGTCACTTTTATGTTGTCCATTGCATTCAACTTTTCCACTGCACATCTTGCAGTCCAAGAAACCTTTGGATCCTCAGACACTACAGGTGGCAAAATGGACAGGAAGAACGCTACTTTTAATTTATACAAGGAATATTTTCTGTTATGTTGACTGCTCTGATTTTCATTCTTGTGTTGACTGCAGATACATTCATTAGTCTGCCTCGAGGTCAAAACTGAGATACAGCCTTCTTCAATTGGCAGGATAACTACAATTGGAAAGCTGAAGGCTCGCTTTTAATCACCAGTGATGCAACCTTTAATGTTGATTTGAATACTAATAAATTAGTATTATTTCAGCGATGCTTGCCATTAAGTGTTATATTTTGTAATTCTGAGCTGGGTTCTAGGATTCTAAGATGCTCAGGGTGATGCTAAGGAGTTTGCTCCAGCCTCTTGCTGGTAGAGTTCTTGGACTCAGCAGTGTCAAATATTTTCATGAGCCTGACTTGGATAATTCTTATGATAACATCAGAAGACAGAGACTAGTGGCAAAAAGAGTCAGCTTCCTTTTAATCTATATCCCCGTAAGTGAGAAATTTGTTGCAGTCAGCAAGTACATTTTTATGTATTTATTTCCTGGAGTGTTTTATTATCTTCGGAGTTCAGAACTGAGTTTTACAAACTTGCACAACAGAACTTATTAAACTGAAAAAAAAAAAAAAAAAAAAAAAAAAAAACCCAAAAAAAACGGGAAGGAGAATTAAAGTTTTTTTAACTAATATTTTGATGTTTTATGTAATCACGTATGTATTTTTACACTGGAGAAACTTATTTGCATGGATTTTTTATTTTAAAACCCAACCAAATGCTATAATGAAGCATAAAGTGCTGACACTACCTCTGTGAGTCATGAAGGTGCTTCTTTTTACATGGATTCCTGAGTCATTGACCATTACAATCACTGCTAAATCGAAGTCTTTATATTCTCCAGTGCATTAACAGAACAAGGACATGCCAATGAGAAGATAATACTGCAATTGTGGAATAGTGGTCTACCAGCTGAATAGTTAGTGATGAAACATTACCAGCATGAACCATCCCTTTTTAGAAAATTTTGAGGCTTCAAAGAATAGTGACAGTATCTTCAATCTCTGTCATTATAGCTTGTAAGGCGAGAATTACATTTTGCTCATTTTTTTAGATATTCTAGCAGAATCTAAGTTAGCTGGCCTTGTCTCTGAACTGATAGTGAAAAAATTCATCCATATGCTTCTCCTTTTCTAAGCAGGTGATGCCAACTTATCTTCTTTGACTTCGTTATTTGGCTTTGAAAACTCTGTCCTTCAGTACTTCCAGAACTGATGTAGCAGCTTTTTTAGCTTGGTGCCTGACACCTTATGTAAATTTCAAAGAATTCAATTTAAAAAATCCTTTTAATATTGTTGTTCTTTAAAACAAAGATTATCTGAGAAACATGCAGATTTTTATCTTACCCAGGGCAAGGTATTATTGCAGCATAAAAAAAGATAAAGGTGAGTGTATGAAGAGCCGAAACAATGTTTAAAAGGAAATAATAACTAAGGAATTACATCTTTTCATTCCATTCCTACTTTCTCTTTCCGAAGTGGAATTGATTAAGGGATGTTGCAAACTGTATTTCTTACAATGAAAATATCCTTGTATACAAGTAAAATATAAAGAAGCAAACAAGAAAAGCTGAAAGCTGCATCAATAGAAATAAACAGACTAAAAGTATTTTATGGCATATGGGGAAATACAACTGAGGATATGGCCTGAGAGACCGGTCAGGATGTGAAGCTTCTCTTTGCAAAAATTCTTAAAGAGGAACTAGAAATTACACCTCACCAGAGATTTAATTTTTAGTGACCGTTACTTTCTACCTTCCATCTTTTTTAGTGAGCCTCAAAACCATATACATTCATACAATGCAGTTGAATAAAAGCGATGCAAATATTGCTGGTACCCAAAAGCAAGATAGGTGTCTGAGTGTGTATTTATAGATATGTATATGAATTTATGTGTATATTCCTTAATGTGTTAATAAACTGTGTTGTTGTGGTTTAAGCCCAGCCAGTAACTCAGAACCACACAGCTGCTCACTCACTCCCTCCTTTCTTCCCTCCCCCCACTCCTGGAGGGATGGGGAGGAGAATCAAAAGAATGTTAACTCCCATAGGTTGAGATAAGAACAGTCCAGTAACTAAGGTATAACACAAACCAGTGCTGCTACCACCAATAATAGTAATGATAAGGGAAATAACAAGGGAAGAGCATATAAAAATAAAAGGGGAAAATAAAACAATAAACACAAATGATGCACAGTACCACCCACCAACTGATATACCTAGCCCTACCCAAGCAGTGATCTGCCCTTCCAGGTAAATTCCTCGAGTTCATATACTGGGCATGATGTGCTGTGGTATGGAATACCCCTTTGGCTAGTTTGGGTCAGGTGTCCTGTCTCTGCTTCCTCTTGGCTTCTTGTGCCCCTCCTCACTGGCAGAACATGAGAGACTGGAAGGTCCTTGATCAGAGTAAACATTACTTAGCAACAACTAAAAACACCTGTGTGTTATCAGCACTGTTCTTAGACTAAAGTTGAAAACACAGCACTACACCAGCTACTAAGAAGGAGAAAAATAACTGTTACAGCCAAATCCAGGACACAAGAACCTGTTTATTACAAAAGCTTGTATTTCTACAGTGCAAAGCAGTATCAGGTATTATGATTTCAGTAGACAGATAGAAACTTTGCTCTTGGTTTATAGGAGCTCCTCAAAATCCTGAATTGCACCTTTTCTAAAACATTGGTGAGTGTAAAACAGAACAGTGAAGTTGATATGACAATGCTAGAGTTGGCTGGTCTGTTCTCCCAGGTAAGTGATAGGACAAGAGGAAATGGCCTCAACACGCATCAGGGAGATGTAGACTGGATATTAGGAAAAATTTCTTCACTGAAAGGGTAGTCAGGCATTGGAACAGGCTGGACATGATAGAATCACCAAAACAAATGTAAAAAAACAATGTAGATGAGGCTCTTAATGACATGGTTCAGTGGTGGACTTGGCAGTCCTGGGTTAACAGTTGGACTTGGTGATCTTAAAGGTCTTTTCCAACCTGATTCTCTGATTCTATGCTTTCTGTGATTTAGTGCATGTTAAAATGTTCCTGTATTTAACATCTTGTTATTGATCGGTAAATACACTAAAATAGTTGAAAAAAAAAATTGAGATTTATTAGTAAAGATTAAATTGTAAGCTAAAGAGATGGACTAAAAGAAACACTGAGGTTCTGCAGATCCATTTTCAGTTACACTGTTGGACACAATCAGTAAACAGCACAGCAGCTGGAGCAGTCGTGGCCAAGGATGATCTGTGCAGCTTTGGGAATCTGGCCCTAGACATGGTTGAGAAGATTGCTGAACTCTGTTTTTGGTGTCTCCCTTGGGGCATTTAGAGTAGAAAAGGTATTATTAGACATGAACTACTTGTTCTATATGCTGAGTAAAAATCAGTGCCAGACTGATTGGCAGTCCAACAATATTTTTAACATTTTTGGGGTGGTTTTTTTGAAAGGCTGTGTCAGGAAAGGTCAGAATCACTGTTCTGAGATGAATAGTCTCTTAATGAGCAGGGCTGTTTACCTTTTGTACTTTTTCTCATGCTTTTTCTTTTTATTCGTTGGTGAACATTAGAAGAATTAACTTAGAGATACTACGTAGTGGTTTTGGTATGTCAATTTTCCCTGATTCTGTGTCTTTAATGCACTTAACTCATTTAACGTATCAAATGTCTGGTCCATTTTCTGAATTATCAACCGTGAATGATAGTTGATAGGTAAAGACTAAGCTAAACCACCATGATTACAGTTCATGGGAGAGTGTAGCATGCGGTAAGGGAAAGTGTTCTTAATATTCCTCCTTCCTTCATGTGTCTTGCCACAATCTGGGATCATGATGCATCCCTGTTTGCAGTATGACTGTCAGGCTGCACCAGAGTCTAGGAATGTGCCATACACAATAACAGGATTTTCATTCTGTATTTAATATGGATTTTGTTATTGTGATCCATGTTTGCATCACTTCGATCACCTTAACAATGTGCAAATTCAGTCTGGTGTACAGCACAAAAACTTGCTGAGTAAGCTGAGTGTCTTGCTGTGAAAGCCATATTCTGAGTTCTATATGGACTTCCTGTGACTTTCTGGGTTGATTTTTAATGGAATAATATTCCATCAGGCTTTTAAGTATTTAATTCAAGCAGGTCATCTATCAGCACCTGAGAGCCACTTATGTTAAGAAGGCTTTCACTTTAGGGGGCTTGTCATAATATTTGACACTCTCGATCCACTACAGTCAAAAACAACCGGACATCTTTTCTGGTATATCTGTTTTCTGGACCCAAGGAAAATAAAGGGATCTATATAGGGTTTCTATGCAGTTTTGGGGCTTCTGGATTGTTGCTGTGCTATCTGCTGAGGAGTATATGTCTGTGTTAGGATTGCATTTAACTTTGAATCTTTATTTTTAAAATAAAATGGAAGAATAGAACACAGATATCTGAGACTACTGAGTTGGGAGAATGCCTCTCACTGGTAGAGTGAGATATATTTAGTCATATGGGATAAAGTTAGCAGAGGTGTCTGACACAGAGATCTATTAGGCTGTCACACAGTCTCCCAAGAGAAATGATGAATGAATCCCTACTACTTCAATGCTTAGAATTTCATTAGAGAAAGCACTAGAAAACGTGCTGAAAGGAGCAATCACATTTGACAGGAACTCCTAATAGATGGTCTGTTCTTTTTGATCCTTAATTTCTCTAATTGCATGTTTGAACTTGAGGGAATAACACTTTAAAGACTACTTACAAGCATCTCAGTAAGTATTAACCACTTTTTACTGTTTTGCTCATTATTATATTCACAAATGAGAAGTCCCATCGCATTCTGCGTGTTTGCTTTTAATTATACCTGGCCTTTCTGCAGTAATTCCTGTACAAGATTGTGCTAGTTAAGTTGATTCTTCTTGCATATCTATTAAAACCAAGAAGAAAAAATTGAATTACCTCTAAACTTCCCATTTTATATATCATGCTAAACTGTATTTCCTCATCTGCCAATATCTGTTAGAAAATGAAATATTACAGTCAGGATGATGCTGTGAGTATGCTTTTTTTTTTTTTTTTTATTCCTGTATAGTGCATAGGACCAAGAAGAATTTCCAAGAACAAATTCATTCAAACATGATTAGCAGAAGCAGTGCAAACATTGCTGCATTCACTGTAAGCAGCACTTGTATAATAATTTTAATCATTGTCATAAGCAGAAAAACAGTTCATCATCATTGCTGCAACTGTTATCAAGTGAAGTTTGCTTCCCCGTATTTCATAATTTAAAATCTACCTCTGCTTTTCATAGTTTAATTATTCCAGCTCTTCAAAATTTAAGTTTAAATTAAATAAAGTTTGATCAGTTCAAATACACAAATTGATGGCACACAGTGTTCAGGTTGCAGCTTGATAAATCAAAGGTGTCATGGTGAAATACTGTTTAGATGTATGTCTTAAAACAACGACAAATAAGAATTGCCATTTCTATGTTTTCTAGATACTGCCTTATGGTCTTTTATAACATAAGAAAAATAAATATAAGAGTTAAAATATTTATGCAATGAATAAAAAAATTATGAAAAATGCATGAATTATGTAAGCAAGACAATTTAAAATTTATTGTCTGAATTTGTTTTCAGAATTTTTTTTCTATTAAATTAGATTCTAGGAAGTATGTGATAAACTATCTTTGTAGCAATCTAGGGCAGTTGGAATTTGATTCAGCAAGAGATGTAATTTTGAAAAAGGTGGAGGGTGTCTGGCAAAGATTCTAACGTTAATGCCTAAACTCTCATATATACTCAGAATAAATCAATATTTGCTGTGTTATTTTGAGCACTTTAAACTATTTTGTCTCTAATTCCACTGTGAAGGTTTTTTACTGTCATGTATTAGTAATTAATGGAATTGTTAACTGTTAAATATATTTAAATAGGGGATAAAAAGAGATCAAAAACAATGGGTTTGCACAGGGAATTACCGTGTATATTTTCCTTTCTAGCAGTAAAAAATATAAGACTATTTTTGTAGAGCTTTTTTCTTTAATGTGGCAGTAAAAGTGGACAGATCTCCTAGCTGTTAATCATGACTCCAAGTCTTTTCCTGAGGGAATTCTGTAAATTCAGAGACATGAGCAGTTCAGAGAATTTGAGGATGTATTTGCGCATTATCTTGCATTTGGTCAAGTTGTATTTAATCTGTCTATTTCCATCATTAATAATATATCAGTGAAGTTTGATTTAAAATTCAATGCAAGTCGAGGTCCTGTAAAGCGCTTGTCAAAGCATTTCTGCTCTTTGCTGGTACCTCAGCATTTACTTGCACATTTGTGAGCTCTGGGATGGATCCTGTGGTACAGTTTTCACGGGCTGGGATATAAAAAGGAGAACACCTTGGAATTCTCAGCCACTCAAGACCTGGAAATTTCATTTCCTACATTATAATAAAGCTTATTTAAGGTTTAAATGGTTTACTTTTAAGGCATTGTGTCTAGCAAGTCAAACTGTTGTGAAATGCTTTAAACTGTCGATAACTTGCTAAATGCAGACAAAAGAATTGTCAGTGCTTAGTAGATACTTACACTGATTTCTGTATCAATGATACAAGAAATCTTGTTGCTTAATAGGCCGGGTTTATGTCTGCTCCATCTATTGATTATGCAGGTAGGGGAGCATCAGGATGCACAAGAATTTAACCATCTGCTTTGCTTGAAATGTTGGAAGGAGAAATATTAGATATGGTAGAGATTAAAACCAACAGTGGGTGTATTACAGCCCATCCTCCCTTGGCAGCTGAAGGCTGCTTTCTACTCTATTAATTTCAGTTCATGTAAAAAGTAAATCTTTCATTTAAATGTCATTTATGTGATATATTGTCACCAGTGCAACTTGCTGATGACAATGTATCACATATAGTGTATCGCATGCTACTGCAATATATTATCCTCAAGTACTAAGTAAAGCAGTACGAGTCATCAGTAAAGATGACAGTTAAAAATTCCTTTCTTCAGGGATGTTGGAATCACAGACAAGTGAAAAAATGCAACTTAGTGCAGATACACAAAGAAGATACCTTGGATTATTTTTCACCTGCAGTTGCTGCATATTACCAGAATAAATTATTTTATTGATACTGGAAGAAAAGATGTTTTTGTGAGACATTCCTGCACAATGGGAACTGAGTTAACGATTGACATTGAGGTTGGGATGCTAGTCTATAAAGAGAGGCAGTATGGAGAAAAAAAAAAAAGCATCAGTAAAATGGGAGGAGAAATTATTTCAGTGTTTATGGTTGCAAGGTTAGGGGCCAGGGAAAATGCAACGTGTTAAATAGACGTAAGCAGCTACTGATTATACAGAGTTTTGATACATGAGTTAGAAGTGTTAATGTGACTTCAGGAGCATAGGAGGGCTAACAGAAGGATTTGAAGAAATAAAGATATTAGATGAATTTTGTAATATAATAATTGCAGCAGCAAATTATGCTGTAGGCCACAGTCTTGCAAATATGGAAGGCGTGGGAAAAGTCTAATTTCTATTAGATTTTCTTTTACATATTAATTCCATTCTGATTTTCTTTTTCAGTTCACGAAAATGTATTTTAAGTTTTATTTATTCATTTTGCATTTAGTTGGAAAATTACGGGGAGGGAGAAGGGGAAGAGTGGGAGGAGCCTAAGCCTACATTTAGGAGAGTACTCAGCAATTTCTTAAAGTGTCCGAGATTCTGTTTTGTGCCACTGCTTTGGCACTGCACAGCTACTTGCTTCTGTGGCCCCTGCCCTATTTTTATTCTGCATACAATCAATTTTAGGACTTCTGGGTAGTAAACTTGTTTAGTTTGACTCATTACCCTAATTGTTCAAGATTTGCTTTTAATTTGTTAAATATGGGGACATGAATAGCTCATTTATGTTCTCTGCTTTGAATCTGCATAATTTCGGTGGCTGTGATTATACTGAAATTTCAATTATATTTCCATGACTATATAAAAATGGTTCACTTCTGGTTTACTGTTCAGTTATAAAGGTGTTCCCATTGCTGATATGTGAAGAATAAGACTGATTTGATTAAGATGTTGAATTTGTTAAGATTATCGCCTTTGCAAGCACATCTACTTGGGGTTGTCTCGGCATTGTAGACCCTAGTTTATATATTGCATTTATGAAGTCCATAACATAATGCTCTGATTTTTTAACTGATTAGTATTCCCATTTTAATTTCAATGTTATATTTATTATTATTACTATTATTTATCACTTTGATATAGTGCCGCTTCAGTTGTCTTTCAGTTCATCTTCAAAACGCTTGGTAGATCTCACTAGTGCAGGGGATAAATATTATCTTTAACAAATTGATAATATCTAGTTTCTCTTTCTTTCTGACCCTGGAGGTATAGGTGAAGAACCCAAGGCCAGATATAATAGCAGGCATACATACTAATGGAATAATTTAGTCAGGATTTCAGTTTCTAAGCACAAATTATGATTGTAGGAATCCTTGCTTAGCAACAGACTAACTTCCCAGGTACTTCAGTGGGATTCATCTTCTCCAACTGCAAATTTTCGACATTGCATAATCCAAATCTAAAGTAATTACAGTTTTTAGTCCTCTTTGTAGTTGGTAAAGGGAAATTGCTATTTGAGTAAATTGCATAGAAGAATATATTGAGATGTGTTCCTCTACACCCACTCAGAGCTGCCCCACCTTAGAATGACCTGAGGATTTAGCATCAAACTCAGAAGTGATGGAAGGCAAGTCCTCCCCCTTGCAGCACTCTAGAGAGGCTCAAACAGCTCAGCCCTCATGGATCACTGTGAACACACTGTGATGGCACTGTCTATCACATTTTTTAAAAGGAACAAGTAGAGAAGGAAGTGACAGCAGTACAGATCCATGTATAATAGCCATGATCTGTTTCAGCTTTGGTTAAAAAAGCCATTTTTCTGTGACATGATTTAATCATCTCTTCAGGAAAATCTTAATTAACCTAAACAGGCAGTATGACTAGCCAAGTCATGCATCTGGGAGGAGAATGCTTCCGAGATATTTTTCTCTGTTTTCTCTCCAGTGTCTTATATACAGTAAAAGAAGTGTGATTTAAATTCTATAATCTTTAGCAATTCCTGAGTTACAGGTGTGTAATCAGTCACTTTTGACACTATCTAACCTGAGATGCCTGAAGAGAATGCCATCTGTTTGAGATGCTCTTCTGACAATCCCACCCATCCCCATACATCATTCACAGTGTTCTGATTGCATTCTGGGTCTCAGGTTGCTTCAAAATTAAGTGTAGCAGCACTGATTTTTACAAGCTCAGCTTTCTCTGAGCAATAAATTCCTTCAAACAATGAACTAATTTATGTACCTAAAGGTTAGTTATCTAAATTTAATACATCTTTCCCAGGTTCTCTTTATAGTACACTGAAAGGAAAGTTCTCATTTGGAGAACAATTCAGCTTATTCTCAAATAGGTATCAAAAGTATGTGGGATGAATTACCCTCTAAAAAATGTTTTATTTCTACTCTGAGATTCTTATGGGAATCTCCCACTAGGTTAGTGGTAGGTAGCTGGCTTTTAGCCTTCTAAACTAAAGTGATATGGATGTGTGAGAAAATGCAGATGTGGACAAGTCACAACAGAAAAGAGAGTGATTTGTAGAACCAAGGAGAATGAAATAGTGGAAACTATGCAGACTCCTTTTACTGGGAAACAACACGGTTTGCTTTGAGTTACAAATAAAGGTGGATTTTTATACCCTCACGTTCTCTGAGGTATGGTACTAATTTTTGTGTACAGCGGGGTGCAGCTAATGAGAAAGGTTACCCTGGTTCTCTGGCTGCAGACGTTTTTCTTGTACTTTTTCAAGTAGAGTTGCATAAGTCAATTTACTGTGCTTACTTTTGTTTGTGGTTTGCTTCTTTTTAAAAAAAAAAAAAGTCTAGATATTTTGCAGTTTGCTACTTCAGGAGGAGTTGGGCTTTCTTATGTATAAAAAAAAGGTTTTACTGCCTTGCAAAGTATTTTATCAAGTATTGACAAGACATACGTAAAATATTGTGAGTTTTCATTAGAACTATTAGAATTATTTCCTCCTAGGTTTCCCAGAGTGGAAACCTACCATTTTTCAGAGCATGCTGTGAAAATCCTATTTTCTAAGGCTATTCAGAGAAGAGGTGATTTAAACTTGGTACATTTGAGTGTGGGCTGTTATTGTGTGAAATAGGATTTTAACATTAAGTAGGGAATTCATGTTTAAAGAGATCGGATTTCATTAGATTATGATAACCTTGTTACTGGTGATACTTATTTTGTTTGTGTATCTGATATTTGTTTCAGCATCTGAAACTTGGAGAGGATTTGAGTAAATCTAAAGAAATAAATCTTTCTCAATGGTACCTTGGACATTGAATCAAATTGATACTTAACTTTTTCTCAGGTAGTAAAATATAAGCTTTTTTTCCAATTATGTCCCCTTTATTCTTCTACATCCCTTTTTTCCCTGACTGCATTTTTTTTATCAATGGTAGAGTAGTGTGTATTTGCTCCTGAAGTGAGTGTTCCTAGTGGTAATTTTATGTGTTATTCTGAGATTCTTGAGCGAGTTTTGCATATCTTCACATTGTAGGCAAACACTGGTAAATCACAGAATCACAGAACGGTTTGGGTTGGAAAAGACCGTCAATTGGTTTCAACCCCCCTGCCATGGGCAGGGATGCCTCACCCTAGACCACGTCACCCAAGGTTCTGTCCAACCTGGCCTTGAACACTGCCAGGGATGGTGCATTTACCATTTCTTTGGGCAACCCATTCCAATGCCTCACCACCCTCACAGTAAAGAATTTCTTCCTTATCTCTAACCTAAACTTCCCCTTCTTAAGTTTAAACCCATACCCCCTTGTCCTATCACTATAGTCCCTAATGAAGAGTCCTTCCCCAGCATCCTTGTAGGCCCCCTTCTGATACTGGAAGGCTGCTATGATACTTAAATAGGTTCATTTTCAATTTATTTTTTTTTCTTGAATTTAGCTGTATTTTAATATTTTCCTTTTTTATTATTTATTATTTTTAATTCTAAACTATAGCAAACCCCCTAAAAATCATCCAGAATTTTTTATAAACATTGTTAGCCTTGCTGCAGCTCCAGATGTGTATTTCTGTTCCTTTATCTTTGATTAAGGATGTAGCACTGTAAGTCCAGAGCAAATCCTAGTCATTGAAAGACTCACTTTCCTTTTCCCGGACATAAAGTAAAGCGATCTTTTTCTTATGTTTCAGAAAGATATTTTAATTAGAAATACCTGAGATAAACTTACCCTCTCATACAATCCTAACCTAGAAATGGCTATCAGTTTGCCTTTGACTATTTCTAATAGTTCCTCTTGTTTCATTTTTTTCAGTTAATTCCAGTAAGATTTTTCTTCTGAGTGGTGACAGTTACCATGGGTAGAAGGTCTCCTCACACAGGAAAAGTCTTCCCTGGCAACCAACCCCAATCCCTTAGGTAGCCTTGAAAATTAAACCTCATCAGTAACTTCAAAGGTTCAGAGGAACCTGTTTTCCTCAGGTCCTGCCTATCTGTGCTCTCACTGACCTCTTCAAAGAATTGTGAAGATTTAGGGAAGTGCTTTCTTCCCTTTCACTGTAACCAGGTGGATTGACCCTATCAACTTTGTATACAAGTGTTCCAATAGTCTGATGAGCATGGAGGTAGATTCTCCAGTGGCAGACATTGATCAGATCACGCCCAAAGTCACTTTACCTGAGATTTCTGCTTGAAAAACACAGACCTCAATTAAAAGGAATTGCAACTTACAGTATGGGTGGTCTGTTACACACATACATGTGAAGATTTCTGGTGAAATAAGTGAAATTGTAGAAATTATGGAAGAAAAAAGTCACATTCAAAACGCTGACAGCATGGGTAATCAATCTTTTTTTCCTTCATGAAAAAGTCTGATTCTATTGCAAACTAAAATATTGCAATGCATTTAGAGAGGGCATCCTGGGTTCTGGTCTCACAATTTATGCAGAACTGCTCTTGGGAGCACTGTGGTCACCACACACAGAGTGCAGAATATGTGAATTTGAACATCCTCAAATTTTTAGCTTCTGTATCTTAACAGGATCTACATGAGACCTGAGTGTTTCAGCTCTCAAAATGTGCATGGAAGAAGTACTTTCAAGCATTGAAGTTGTAGGTTCTGGGGAGCTGAAGGTTAAAGAGAAGAAAAATACTTTGTGAGTTTGAGGCACTTCAAGGATGTGAAAGGAGCTGTTTTGGATCTCAGTTCTAGGTGCCTGAAGGCTTCTTTGGGACAAGGGTATCCAAAAGAAAAAAAAGCTAGTATGTACTTTACAGAAATAGTTCACCTGTAGTATTGGAAGATAATTCTGATACAGGTGGACACAAATAAGAGGACATAATGCAGAAAATATTTTTTCTTTATCATAGGTACATTATGCTTTTTTACTCTGTTTTCCAACCATTCCACTTGAACCATTTGCACTGTATTGACCTACTCTGAGCCTTCAGGGTGGCTGTTAAAATCTGTAACATGAACCTGCAGAAATGTCAGATATTAACAAGTGTTCTCTGCCCTGCTGATGCTGAACGTTAATCCACCTCAGGCATCAAGAAACTGAGAAAACTAATTTGTAATTGTTGCCCTTCCTGTTCTCTCCTACGGTGGGTAAGCATGCTGAAATGTCTTGCCTCTAGCTATTCAGCTTTGTACAGGAATTTGCATCACCCTTATCTTCAGGATCTTCAGGATCCCACCCAGTAGCATACTGATCAATGTGACTAATATCTGTCTCCTGTGGTTCATTGTTTCTCTTATCCTGTCCCCAGAAGCCAGATTGTGTATTTAGCTATATGATGTTAAATATATCGCTGTAGTCTGCAGCGATAGGCGTTTAACTGTACTTTTTGCACTGAGTTTATATTAATGAAGGCAAGTCAAACTGGTGCACTTCCACCTAAAATGGAAGATGAGTTTTGTGTACACTTCGAATTCTAGGAAAGGCCATTCCCCAAAACAGGACTCTCCCTCCTCCTCAAGAAAAGCTTTCCCTTACTGCAAGCTGATGTGAATGCCTGAGAAGTAGTCACCATCCAAAGTCTTGTCTTTCTTTTGGGCCATGCAGCACCCTTCAGGGGTGAAAACTCCCACTTGGAATCCACATTCACCCTCACTGCTGGGTAGGAGACCAGAAGGAGAAGTATATTTAATGTGCTTGACCTGACGAGACATGACAATATATACTCACTTGTATGTTTTACTGAAATCAGATGTACCAGTGAAGTTTAGTTCAGTACCATTACAGAGTTGAGTTACCAGAAATAATGAAGTAACAAACTGACGCTGTACTTTGTGTGGTTATGATATTGTACTGGAGTAATTTGTATTGAACTGCTGTTATTTTGGAGCTGCCTCATGCTGTCCCTTCTAGCCCAAGCTAGCTAAACTTTACATGGGTTGCAAGTAAAAAAAAAAATTGCCTTCTGTTGTAATTAATATTGAGTCAAAGATTTTTAAGCCCCCTATTTCCTTTGGCACTTCCTATAATAGGAAATTTTATTGTGACTACAAAATGTTTGGGGTTTATTTAACTAAAAATACTGACTCCCAAAATTCAAAGAGAAAAAAGTGTTTGATGCAGCGTTTCTTGCCTACTCTGTTCTATGAAAACAGCATATTGAAAGTCATCCACTGGATTATCTCATTTTTGTATTTTCTCGTTCCTGAGCAGTCCTTGGTTCAGAGGCAGCTACAATGGATCATAATTGCCCACTGCACCCTCAGTAGAAGATTTAGGCATTAGATGAGCTGAACTACCTTCTGAAGTTACTTGTGTGTCTCTAGCTCAGGCAGACAGAGCATTTGTCTGAGCCCTTCCATTAGGAGCGCTAAGTAAGTTGGGAGATCTGCATTAAAGTCTTTGTTAACTTGTCACAGAAAAGCATGTTTTTAAAGAGAGCGGGGTGCTCAATGAAGGAAAAAGTGCTTACTGTAACTTATTGGTAAAAAATCATAACCCATTGCTTCCTTCGCAAACATGCACAAATATTTTTCTCACAGGTTGGGGGAGTGTTAAATACACTGAATATTATGATCCTATCACAATAATATTCTCAATAATGTTGTATAGTCAATATATTTTTTCTGCCATTTTTGCATTTCATCTATAGGTATTTATCAAACAATTTATATAAAAAATAGGAAATCATTGTTTTTATTATCATTCATCAGTATTCTACATAGATCCCACCAAAGCACTGTGATTTGGACACAACAGTTTATCAATGAATAAGCCAAGCTCTTGAATGAATCATGGATTTTTTTTTTTGCCTTTGCAACGTACATGTTGTTTTTCACAAATCACTATTCTCACCAGTAGGCTGCATGTTTTACATAATATGAGGCAAACATAGTATATATATGTTGACACAAATTACTTGTACAAGTTGATAATGTGCTTTGATTTATCTCTCTTCTAAGCTGTGGCATTCTGTTTTTCCCTTAGGGATATGATGATGGATATGGGGGTGAATATGATGAACCAAGCTATGAGGCATATGATAACAGTTATGCCACCCAAACACAAAGGTAAGTATTTGTTCTTTTACATGAATTTTTCGAAGTACATTTTCTTTCCTCTTAGCTCTTCATGTAAATTTCCAGTTTTATTTTCCACACTAAATTCTACAAAATATCAGTACTTTAAAAATCTGTCAAAAGTAATAATGGCACTCAGTTTATATGCAAAATTATTCTGATGAAGCAAAAATACAAATAGCTATGCTTTTAAATTTGTACAAATGAAGTGTATTTTTTCTAAAGCAGGTCATTACATCATTTCCTGATCTGATGTCATTCTGAACTTGTTTGTGCAATTTTGTTGCTTTTGCTAGTGTGAAGTTGTCAAGGCCATCTAATATTTATGGCTTTTATAATGTTTTGGGCAAAACCAATGGAAATTAAAAAAAAAAAATAATTATGATGGTAATACCTGCCAGCGATTGTCATTCACCATCAAGGCAAACTATAGAAGGGAACGGCATGACTAAAGTTAAGGCTGAGAGTAGCTGTTTTCAGCCAGTTGCTTTCTCAGCAATTCTCAGAATTTATAAGTTTGGAAATTTATGTCCTTATTCTGTGCGATAACAGGGAAAATTGCATTCATATCTCTTATGATTTGTGTCACTAAAATGAGGCAACAAAAACGACTGGGTTTTATCTACTCATACACCACACACTCATACATTAATTCGACAGTTGGTCCATGTTTATGGATATGGATTGACATCTTTTTCACAGTGAAACAGAAGGATAAAAGGGTGCTCCAGCCAATTATTCAGAAAATGCTCTTATGGGTTGCTAAGAGTACATGCAAGATTGTGGAGGGGCAAATGAGATTTTAACAAGGCACAGATTGTAACTGAGTTAGTGTGATTCTCACAGGGCAAGGAAGCAATGTATAAATACAGGGCTCTGCACTCCAAAGACCAGAAGACCTTAGCTTGCTTTTTGTTTAACCATCTTCTCTGTTGAATGCTGAACTGATGAAAATGCCTGTCAGAATTACGATCAGCTCCAGAACTGCGGTAGTGAGTGGTACTTGAGCTGAAAAAAAAGAATACTTCATAAGTATTTTTACAACCACTGAAGTATATTTAAAAGTATTTGTCACACCTAAATGTGAACCCCATCAAGTGTACTCTAACAACACTTTTGAGTAATTATACATTACTAGCTGCACCCATCATGACATTGTGTAGGTAGGTATTCTTGTTGTCAAATGTACTCCAACTTTTTTGAAAAGAATTCAGCTCATCTTTTGCTACACTCATGAATTGTCACAGGAGATGTTGCCTCCAGTGTAAAAATAATAATTAGTTGGAAATCTCTTTCCTATGACATTGCTTTATATCATCTGAATTAACATGTAATTTCTTTGCAAGTTGATGTCCCAGGCAACTAAATGACAAACATATCAAGTTTGAGTGTATTGTAGTCCAGCTGGAACTGGCAGTGATAATCTGACTCAAAAAACAAAACTTAATCACATAATTTTGTGAGTTAAGCAGCTGTTAAGTTTAGTAATCAGATATATTTTCTACTAACATCCACAATATGTAATCTTTTTAAAATCTGCAACTAAAAGATTCCCTTTTGTAATATATGGCACGACACACAGTCATACTTATCCACTTAGAGTGACGCTGAATGCTGCAAGTAGACTATTGATTTCAAAGAGGGTACTTTTGGAACAACGCACTTCTCGTTTCAAAGATCTAAAGAACAAATGGACTGTTAGATATGCAATTTGTATTTTTGTTCCTTATTGGCCATTTAGCTGCACAGAAGTGCCTCCCTACTGAGCCAAAATAATACAAAAAATGAAATTGCATGACCAAAATATTTGGCTCATCAAGAAGGTGCATACATCTAGAACAGCTCAGATCTTGGTTGTTAGTATACTCCAGTCGTATGAGTAAGACGTAGCATGTGCACACCCAACAAAGGTGATAAGTATTGCTTCAGAGTACTTACTCATCTTACCCAGTGTGTGATTTACTGGAAAAAAAAATAACAAAAACTTGCAGGCGATGTCTGTGCTCAGTGGGAAAAATATCATTACTGCCCTCTGCAGGGATTGACTGAAATTCTAAAGCATGAGATGAGAAAAAATTGTAATTAGTGGCTCAATACAGAGCACCAAGATTTCTGTCCACATTAAGAGCAGAGTTTCCACTAACTGATCATGGCTTGTAAAGGAATCAATTTGGAAATCCTTAGAGAAGTTAAACTACTGTCTGACTGTCTCACCATGCATGTTGATCAAACCTTGCTTTCTTCATTGCTTTAAATAGAAGACGGTTGGGATGAGGGCACAGACAGATGGGATGGGATGGGATGGGATGGGATGGGATGGGATGGGATGGGATGGGATGGGATGGGATGGGATGGGATGGGATGGGATGGGATGGGATGGGATGGAATGGCATGGATGGCCTGAATGCAAGCTGAACTCAAGGCACTTTAGAGCAGAGCACATAGTAAGTTGTTCTCCTACTCACCCAACGGATAGAGTGAAGATAGCATTTGGGCAGCCTGCCACCACTACCCTTGTTACCTATACCTTAGTCTTCCAGGCATAATATCTACTTCACATTTTCTCACTAGAGGCATTCTGCCCATATGTATTCCTTTTCAGGGCCCTTAGTCCTTCATTGTCCAAGAAGTCTGATTTAGACTTTTTTATTATTTAGTCCCTGCCAAGAGCAGAGAAAATAAGCGTGCTACTGACATACATCACTGTGCTAAAACATAAGATTGATTTAGTAGAAGTAGCACCAAAAATACCAAGCCCCAACATCATCCAGATGCAAGTAGAGACAAATGCCTTACTTTCATGCACAATTATCTAAAGATTTGTACTAAAAGTCAGGGACAGTGTTGCAGGCCCAGAAATACATTTTGTATAGGTCCTTCTGTAATGAACTCTACCACTGCCATCCTTGCAAACAGACAGCTCTGCCTTTCATGGCAGCAGTCTGATTTTTAGGCTGAAAATAGGGGCATGGAGTCATTTGCAGAAGAGACCATGGCAGAGTCTTGGGATCAGACTGGAATGAAACCCACAGTAAGTCTGCATGGCTGAATGAACTCAGAGGCACCTCAAGAGCACTTTGAAATGGACACAATAAGCAACCTGAAGAAAGAGAACATCAGGACCCTTGCTATGGTAAGTGCTACCTGTACCTTATTGTGTCTGGGGAGACTTAGGAGGGAGAGAATTATGGGCTATGACAAATACAGTCTATATTGATGAGGCCTGTCTTGCTTTAACTAACAAAAGTTGTATTCTGAAGCCACCTTTTTTCTTCCTCATCTTCCTATCCCAGAACATAGGATAGAATCTCAAGACAAAGATTTAAATGGATAACTGTCCACCCTTCCCAACCGTGTCTGTAACCATTTTTTACAAGATTCCATGAAAAACTGCAGGGTTAGCAAGGACATTAGAAATTTTAGAAATTTGGTTATTTTAGAAATTCATTCATCCTGATAATCAAAATACAGTTTTTAAAGTAATTTGAATAAAAGCTTTGCCCAATGCCAAAGAGAACAAGGAAACACCATTTCAGTGGGTGAGGGAAGACATCAGATCTGACATATTTCCCATGGGCAATGTTGCACTCCACATGTTTCAATGAAAACTGTTTTTCCTCTCCCTTCCTCTTCCTTCCATGCAGTGCAATGATGGCTTTCAGTGATAAGCACATCTGCCAGCCCAGACACACCAAGAGATACTCAGCAGTTGTTTATATACCACTCACTGGGCACTTGGAAATCAGGCAAAGAACACTCAAATTTGTTCTGCCATCTAGATTTACCTCCTGAAACACTAGTTGGACAACTTTGTTTACAAATCTAGATCCTAGACATGCTATTCAGAAGTAAAAATCCCCTTCTGAACTTGATTGCCATTGCTGCTACTCACCATTCCTGTTCACAGGTGTCAATGGCGAGGTGCAGAAGGGAGGTAAGGGAAAGAATTCACCTGATGTTTTTTGAACAGCAGCATCACATCTCAGCAATCAGTTAATATCCACTTACGTTTTCCACTCCTTTTTTTTTTCCACTTGGTACCTAAAAACTTGTAAGAAGAATATTCTGGTTGACTAACAGAATTGTCATTATACAAAATTACTATTGCTGCAGAGTTGTTTATCCAGACTCAACCCTCACCTGTGAGCTATTCTATCAGATGCAGTCCAATTTCCATTGCTAAGGTAGATGTCATTCCTGTGCTGGCTTATAAAGATTTGCTGCTTGTCCATTTTTTGATGATTCTTAGCAGTTCAAGCACACTGATATTCTCAATGGCTTCTTACCTTCAAACCATGCTGGAGCATGTGGTGGCAACCATTCTTCCTTTCCATTTCCACTCAGATATTCATTTAAAGAAATAGATGTTTTTTACAGGGCAACAAGCAAATTCATAAAACTCAAAAATGGTAGAAATGTCAATTTCCATCTCACTGTAACACAGAAGATGTAGGATAATCCTGTTAGTTTTCCAACTATAATACACTTTTTGATTTTCTTAGCAGGAACTTCTAAGTCCGTTGAACCACCACCACTGTCCAGGATTCATGGACTGAGAACACTAGATCACCAGGAGAAAAAGATGAGAAGTTTTATAAGAGTATCTGCAAGATCTGCCTCTTTGGTTACTCAGAGGTTGGTAGGGGATTAGACTGTACCGCATGCAAATTGTGGACAAACTCTTCAGCCAAGACCAACAGAATAATTTTGTGGAAGGGATTCAGTTGCTGGTGAATCAGCTGAAAATCATGATGGCCAGCAGAGCCATCCTTAGCTCTGCTGTCACATCTGTAGTCATCTGCACTGACTTCTGTGTCTCTGCCAGCACCAGCAGTTTCATTTCAAAGGTACCATGTCTCACATCCAAGAGATACTAAGGATATCTGGGGTTGACAGCCCTGTCACAGGACAAACCGGGAAGAGTATGTTCTGTTTAATCCACTCGTGCATAACCTGCCCAACCATATGTAGTATAAGCAATGGTGCCCAACAGGGAAAAACAAAAGAAAGTAAACGATTCTCTGTTAAAGCTTAAAATTTGGGTTTGATGTAATTTCCTTGTTCCACACTACCTGGCAGAAACACTCAGTTCTGACTTTTGTGAACAGGTAGTTGGTATATTGGCAATGGCTTTCAGGGCTCTGGTTGGTTCACTTGTTCTGTCTTTTTTCAGTCTGGCTTTTGTTAAAAACATGGTTCAGCTGCAAAATGAGATGCTGAGTGGGTGCTTACTAAAGAAAGAAAAGTCTGTGACTCCCATCGTAAGCTGGAAATAGACTTGCAAATATCAGAAAACCTGTAACATACTGACAAGATGAATAAACAATTCAGTGATAAAAGATAGATGAAAATAGTGCAAAACATTACTGTTACATATGCCATCCCACAGCGACACAGGCCTTCTCATTACATATTGTCATCTATGCTGTTACTGCAAGATGACATAGGTAAAGGGCATTTCTCTTGCCTGCCTGAACTCAGCCTCACTAATGACAGTAATCCAATTTTAGTGTCTTGAAGCAATTCTTGGCAAAATATTTACTCTTAATCTTACAAATATTTTATGTAATGCTATAAGCAACAGTCCTCTGGACACACATTCCATGCTGATATGCAGATCACTTTAGGACAATGACTTCTTTCTAGTTTGTCAAACACACTGCAAACGCATCCTGCATCTGCTAAGCAAACAAGCAAACTTCTGTTTCTAATGCAGAAATACATATTATAGGTCATGTCATCTCTTCCTCTTTAAGTAGTTAATGGTAGTACAGAACCTAAATGGCATTAATATGTCTGAAATAAAGTTTTAAATGACCTGAAGACTTACACACATTGTGCTAAGTAACTGCCAAAATGAAATTATCTTGCAGTACTGAAGAAGAGAGAAAGGAAAGATGCAGTATTAGAGAATTTCAAGTTGTCTGGCATGGCTTTCATCTAACTGGATTATCTTTAATTCAAAAGATACGATTATCTGTGGTTTATACCTATAGCTATGCTGTCATATGCCAAGTCACATTCGGCTCCTGTTTCTCAATGCTAGAAACAAAAATGTAATATAAATCTAAAAATATAATGAGAAAAACAAGTTTCGGGGCATATATGCTGCCTGTGTTCACTTTCCTGCTATGGCATATAGTTGCCATGACCATATCAATGTAGTAGTATTTCAGTAACTGTATGTTCATACCAGTACCTATCAATTCAACTGTAATAGGCTCTCAAATTCTGATTCACATTCTTGTAATGACTCAGCCCATTGAAAATTTTAAGAGCATGTTTAACCATTGAGATTGAAAGTACAGCAAGTTACTGCCTTTGAAATAAACTTTTTTTCCCTGGTTATTCTTGTTTATTCTTAAGTTCATGCTGTCCGCTGTACAGCTTGTGTTTATGGCTCCTTTTTCTGCAGTGTGGGTTCCTACTACAGGGCATTTAGGGATCGTTTATTTTTAATCTGATACACAGGAGTATAACATGGACAACAGTTCAGCACATATCACTTATGTGGCTGTGGTGGGTTGACCCTGGCTGGACACCAAGTGCCTACCAAGCTGCTTTATCACTGCCCTCCTCAGCTGAACAGGGGAGAGAAAATATAATGAAAGGCTCGTGGGTTGAGATAAGGACAAGGAGAGATCACTCAACAATTACTGTCATGGGCAAAACAGACTTAACTTGGGAAAATTAATTAATTACCAATCAAATCAGAGTAGGATAATGAGAAATAAAACCAGACCTTAAAAACGTTTTCCCCAACCTTCCCTTCTTCCCAGGCTTCTCTTTACTCCTGATTTTTCTCTGCTTCTTCCCCCTCTCCCAGCAGTGCAGGAATGGGGGTTGTGGTCAGTTTATCACATGTTGTCTCTGCCACTCCTTCCTGCTCACACTCTTCCCCACCAACTTTTCTAATCCAAGTCCTTCCCATAGGGTTCCTGCTCCAGTGTGGATCCCCCATGGAGTCACAGGCCCTGCCAGCAAACCTGCTCCAGTGCTGGCTTCCCACAGGGTCACAGCCTCCTTTGGGCATCCCCCTGCTCTGGTGTGGGGTCCTACACAGGCTGCAGGTGGAGATCTGCTCCACCATAGACCTCCATGGGCTGCAGGGGCACAGCTGCCTCACCATGGGCTGCACCATGGGCTACAGGGGAATCTCTTCTCTGGCGCCTGGAGCACCTCCTGCCCATCCCTCTGCATTGACCTTGGTGTCTGCAGAGCTGTTTCACATATTCTCATTCCTTTCTCCTGGCTGCAATTGCTGTAGCCCAGGGGGTTTTCCCCCTTCTTAAACATGTTTTCCCAGACACGATACCACCGTCACTGATGGGCTCAACCTTCACCAGAGCAGGTCCATCTTGAAGCTGACTGGCATTGGCTCTATAGGACATGGGGGAAGCTTCTTGCAGCTTCCCACAGAAGCTACCCCTGTACCCCTTCTGCTGCCAAAATCTTGTCACACAAACCCAGTTTATGGTATAATCATTACAGTGCAGAGATGTGCTGCAAAATGATTTAGGAATAAAGCAAAGAATGTTTTATCCAGTTGAATCTCCAGGCATTGTTTACAGGCATTATTGAATTATAGGCAGCCTATATTTGCCTGAGCTACAGTTCATCTTGGTTACCCTTGTGTGACCTCCAGATACCAAGCCCTTGCATGTACATCTGTTTCCAAAGATGAGTTCTTCACAGTGCTGTTAGAAAAATAACACTTTTGGACTAATACGCTTATGAAGACAGCAGTAGATAGTTCTTTCTGGACCCTACCCAGGCGACTATTCTCTCCAACCTCCTTTTGTATTCAGCAAAAAGTCATGGCCCTGTGTTTCAGTAGCAGGAAATTAGTATTAATGTTAGAAGGGAGTGAAGTATGGTAACACAGGGCTAGGGTGCTTGGTAGTCTCCATCTGTATAGCTTTTAAAACCACATTCAACAAATTTCAGTAAAGATTCATATAAAATTATTTTGTGTGCTTACACGTAGATGTAATGATCTAGGTGACATCTTAAGTCCCTTCTAGCTCTATTTTCTGTTACCTTTTCCCTTTTTTTGTTCATGCATAACTAGGTTTACTTCAAGATAACAACACAGCATAATCTAATTGGACTAAGGAAGCTGTTCTGTTACAAATAAAAAGACAGTAATCCCATTGTCAAACTCCATTTTGATTCATGGGATCTTTATGACTCATAGAAATCCTTTTAGGAACAATTAAAGTAAATGTATTCTTATTAGAATAAGATACTGACTTTCATACGCTTTTATGCTGTGTTAAATTATAGGAAATAATTCTAATCCATTCCTTCAGGATGATCTCATAATAAAGATATCAGATCTTTATTTTTCATGGGTATCATTTTCATCTACATACACAGATGAACACAAACTGAAGACTATAATACATCTCATAGTGCAGTACAATGCAGCACTGGATGAACTTTCTGGTTTGGAGTGTCTCCTTACTTGTGCTGAAAAGGGGGAAATTTCATTAGGGAAAAAAAAAAAAAACAACATAGATACAAAATTATTAAGAGACTGAGGAGTTTCAAGTATTGATGCAGCCTTGTTACAACAGTTCCAGAGTACATACAACAGTAGTGCAAATTGCAATACAAAATCCGTTTTGTGAGTCTTCTCACTGACATCTGTAGTCATGAGAAGAATAAATAAGTCTTCCAAGATTCTGCAAGAATTAACTTTATAAAACCTGATACGGTGGATCTAAGGGACAGAAAGCAGCAACATTGTAATTACTCATAGCTTTTACTGATGTGATAGTTGCGTAGGAGCCACCCAGTTTAGAGCCAGACTTTGTCCTTGTAAGTAATGTAACAGCATTAATTCATTACCATCCCTGTAAAGTCTAGAAATCCAAGTAGCTGATCAGCACTTTACTACGCTGCCATGGTACAAATGAAAAGCTTATCCATTGTTCAAAGATCTTAGAGTCAAAATTCCTGAAAAGCTTCTGCCTGTATGACAGAAATTACTCTTCTATTCCATCATGTGCAGAACCTTTTTTGATAAATTTTTTGAAGAGCAACTTCATTTGGAGACTTCTGAAAAATGTAATTAAAACAGTTAATTAAGAAAACCGCTGCTGGTAGCAAATGACTATTGTACAGCTGGTAAGTTCTGGTCCCTGTTTCTGGATTCAAGTTATCAAATGACAGCTGTTAGTTTCCTTACCTGCTGATAGACGTCTGGGAAGAGGGAAGAAGCCTGGCAGACTTCTGGTAAGTCTGCCAGTGTCTCTGGTGTGTTTGTACTTGCCACTTGTAGTGTAGTTCAGTATTCCCTGAGGTGTCCAGATATCTACCCTCACTCCAGTTGAATCCCCAGCTATAATGCTGTGGAGGGGTTTCCAAGGAAAAGACATCAGAAATGCTCAGTAATAATGAGATCTTTGTCTATTGAATTGTATACCAAGGATTGAGGTATTCAATATTTCTGAACAGTCTTAAAGACAAAGATGTACTCTCTTGGTTAATGTCTTTCTGAGGAGCTTTAGTACACAGCATTTTTCAGATTTACATGTTCTGGTGCATTCAGAAGGAAAACACTGAGAGAGGTCAGTGATCTTGAATGTGGTATAAGTGGAATAAATTATTAAAGCAGTGATCAGATACCTTTATTTAATCAGTCAGTCCCACTGGTTTTGACTACTTGCTTTGTAGTTCCTTCAGACTAGTCATGAACTGTCCATAGTCCAATGAAGTTCTATTATGTCCATAGTTCTATTTCGTCCTTAGTTTCAGTTCACGGCTAGACAGGACTGTGAATTTATTTAGTAGATTTTCACATGGTTAAATCTTTTGGTGATACGATCAGAGATTTACTCATTTCTCTCACTATCAAAATATTACTATATAGTAAAATACATAGACATAAATATAATCCAAGCTGCAATAGGTATAGAGGTTGCACTGGTTCCTAGTAACAGGGACACTCATTTTTTGTTTTCCTTGTGATGCATTCTCTCACTTTTTGACCAGTATGCATTGTATTTATACTTTGCCGTATTTCATTTTGGCTTTGTGCTTATATCCACCTGTTCATAAATAAAGATTTCCTTGTATTTTATTTCCAACCTGTTGAAATCAATCAAGCCAGGAAGCCTAGTATATGACATTTTATGTATCTTCACAGCAATCCACTCATCACATTCATCATCAGAAACTATTTTCAAATGCCACTTCTCATTTATTTGATTCAATGAGCAAAATGGAATCAAATTTCATTATTTTGAAGTAGAGAAAAGTTTTCCTGTAAAACTGGATAGGATTCCTAAAATTCTGCATCATTCTCTTTGCAAATACTGTGTCTGCAGACATTTCATATTATATTCTGAAATAATGAGTCATAGTTCTGTGTCTATGAGAAAAGTACAGTGGCTTGGAGAATATTTGAACAGAAGTGCCCATGTGTCTGGGTTTTTTGCAAATCAATGGCAGATTGGTTTCTATTTAAGAGTTTGCAGAAAGTTCAGAACCCAAAGCCTTCTTACAACTGTGATGTCTCTCCACTCCTTTGCTTGTATAACTCTACAGGCTTAATTTTTTTTATTTTAATTCAGATTTGTCGTAGCATTAAATCAAACATAGAAAAATGCTTGAGGAAGATGAGATCTAGTTTAACTTCATGCATGTCATAAGCTACTGTAATGGAGACATTCTTCTCTGTTAAAAATACTGGATACACTCAAACTTGAGCTTTCAGAAAAAGGGAGATGTTATTCACTAAACTGTTAACCATATTATTGCATTAGTTCTAAAGATTTGTTCGGTAAGGAGCTATATTTACAAATTAGGTCTGAATCCTACAAGAAGTTCCTTCATTCAAAAGACTTCTGATCTTTCCTATGGATATAATGCTCTGTTAAGTAGAGATGTTCCAGTGTAAGTTTCAGATTCCCTAGAGGATTATTTCTTCATTTACACGTTTCCACTATGAAATATTATGAAATATTATTTTATAAAAATTGCACATATTGCAATTCATGTGAATGCAAATCTAGCTCACCTGTCTTCCAAGAAATGTAATGCTTCGTGTAAATAGCTTTTGTTTCATGCCCAACTATGTGTTAAATCCTGCTGGCTCCTTCTCTTGTGTAGGAGGGAGAAGCATAACAAATGCAGTCTTACATAAAACAAATGCAGTAGTGTTAGACTGGATCATGTTAGCATAGTATTTGATTGTATCAACTGTTGATGTTGAAAGTTGTAAACTCCAAGGATTACTCAACAGAAATGATATATAGAAAAATAAGGGGAGATAGGAGACCAAGACCTTAAATGACATATTTAAGGAAGTGTACAAGAATGAGATTTGTCTACTAATACTAAACCCCACTTCTAGGGATCCCTGTGAATTATCCTGAAGCTAAACCAGACTGGAATACGCTTATAAGGAGTGCTAAAGTTTTGTTTATCTGTATTTGTCTGAAGTACAGATGCTGACTGCAAACAGACAAAGGCCATGAATCCCTCTTCAAAGAGCACCAATACTAAAATATAATATTGGTTCACTCTCATGTTGAGTGTTGTTGACTGCCACTCTCCTGTTGTTGAAGCAAGTCCAGAGGAGGGCCACGAGGATGATCAGGAGGCTGGAGCACTTCCTATATGAAGATAGGCTGAGAAAGTTGGGGCTGTTCAGCCTGGAGAAGAGAAGGCTGCGTGGAGACCTCATAGCAGCCTTCCAGTATCTGAAGGGAACTTACAAAGATGCTGGAGAGAGACTCTTCGTGAGGGACTATGGTGATAGGACAAGGGGTAATGGGTTCAAACTTAAACAGAGGAAGTTCAGGTTAGATATAAGGAAGAAGTTCTTTAATGTGAGGACTGTGAGGCACTGGAATGTGCTGCCCCAGTAAGTGGTGAATGCACCATCCCTGGCAGTGTTCAAGGCCGGGTTGGACAGAGCCTTGGGCAACATGGTATAGGGTGAGGTGTCCTTGCCCATGGCAGGGGGTTTGGAACTAGATGATTTTAAGGTCCTTTGCAGCCCTAACTATTCTATGAACACAGAGAGGGAAGACTCTCAAAAGTTAGTTTTACTTCTTCAAAGGCTAGGTTGGAAGTTTTTCAACTGTTTATGGCTCTGAACTATGGAACTTCACTGGCAAGAGCTGAATCTCTAGTTTGGACCAATTGAGTATTTCACAAAAGAAGACTGACTGGCTTCTTATAATAGCTGAGTTACAACTCCAAGGTTGACCAAAAGCCTCTTTCTAAATTGACCAGCTCTTTCCCAAACATTTCCTAATAAAAAGATCCTGTAATATTGTGGAATATACTCTCACAGTTAAGAAGTACAACCATTAAGAAAGAAAAATAAGATACAATAATGTCCTTACAGGAAAAAAAAAAAAAAGTAAAAAAAAAAAAATCTGTTAAATGTAGCTCAACAGGTCTAAATAAAAGGCTTTCAGTTTCTTAGGATCTTTCTTTTCTTAGGATCTTTTCATAGACTACTGACCACTTCAGGTATATGGATTCACATGTTAGTAGTATTTAAAGGAGATGACCCCTTTCTTGTACCTTTCAGCTTTGGCTTTAGTGGGCCCATTGTATGTCTGTAACCACATTTTGTGCTCTACAGTTAGAGAATAAAAAAGTTAGATGCTTCTCTCAGCAAGTAAAAGCAAAGACAGAGAGAAAGGAAGAACAAACCCCCCCGCCCCCCCCCCAAAAAAAAAATCATGATGGAACAAGAAGTACTCATATTCTTCAGTTCTTGCAATGTTCTGCTGCCTTATATCACAGAAGCTGTAAGAGCAGCCAGAGAACCAGATGGAAATGTTGCTAACCCAGGGTTTCTTGCCAGCAGCTTCCTGCAGGTGCTGAAAGAGATAGATCAAAGGCTAATGCAGTCTGCTCATTAACATCGTGATTTCCTGTGCCTAAAGCCATTGATCTCTTAGTGGTGAACATCACCCTTCCTGAAGGTGACTTGTTGACCAAAGAGTCACAGTTTTGTGGCTTCAATCTTAAATGCTTTGTTTGCAGCTCTCTCCTTAAACTACCTTAAAGCACCATTCTCTACAGCCTTTTGGATAACAAGCTGTGTGGTTTCCCATGATGTTGACATGGTCAAACTGGAATTCCTTTTTGCTTAGCTAATGTCAATTTGGTAAGACCCCACTTTTAATAAGAGGTTAAAAAGCCTATGTCAGCTTTTAAGGTTGCTGATAAGATACAGAGTTTCTGCATTTGAGTCTTTCTCATATAATAGGACCACCAGATAATTCAGGTTGGAAGGTACCTCAGGGAGCCCTAATCTCTCAAGCAAGGAACATCTTTCCTGTTCTCTTTTTTTTTTAACTGACTTTATCTGCATGAAGACATCACAAGTTTATGGACATTTTGATCCCTAATCATTAAAAGTAACAGGTTCAAAAGTACTAACCAAAACCAAAAGTTAAATTAAAAACAAACATAATTAGGTTATGATTATGAAGATTAACAATATATTCATTATTAATCTTCATGGCCACAGAATGAGGACAAAATCATAGATCTTTGTTGCAAAAAAAATCGTATACATACAGAAAAATTACATTAGGCTTCCGAGACTGCAAGCCATTTGAGATATAAAAATAATTGAACTAATTCTGAGATTCACAGTCGCATGTACATCAATTCTTCCATGAGAGGTGCATTTAGAAGGTTACTGAAATCTAAGTCATGGCACATCAAGACCTTTATGTTTCAGAAGTCTGGTGTTATGGTGCAGTGCTTTGAAAACTCAGAAGTAAAAGCCGAGAAGTTGTTAATGAGTTAATCTTACCTGCTTTATAAAATGTATTGCATCCTGCTTTCAGGTGGGTGCATGTACTCCAGTAAATTATACTTCTTGTTGCTTGAACGTAATGAATGCTAATGACAGATAATGGCGTCTTGTTTCCAATTAGCACTGTCAAGAGAGACTGAGGTTTCTACAGCTCATGATCACTGTATTTTCCAGGAACAGCCTGAGAACTTTAAAATACTATAAACAAGTTTTATTTATGCTGGATGCATTTGCAGATTGTTTCCTTTCACAGTTGGGCATAATGTGAACAAGCTACATGTCTCGGTAATTCAGTAATTTAAAAAAAGACCTTATGTACGTGAAGCCATATTCTGTAACCTGTTTTTATTAGACATCATTCATTGTTCACTTTGCTAAAAAATACAGTAAAATGGTTACAAATAAATGAATGTGATAAATTACAGTGAATATCCAGAAAGGTTTAAAGAAACACACTAGTCGATAAGCAGTCTGACTCACAAAATGAGTTTAAATCAGGTATTTCATACTAAGCAACAAATTTTCTTCACTTAGGTGTTGTTCAGAACAGTTTCTAGTATGAGCTGGCAAAAGACTACCATTTTGGCTGAAATCTGTGAAAAATGTGTATTGTTCAGGGAAATAAAGTTGGAGCTCTTGGGTCACTATCATGTATTGTGCAATGAATGGTGTTTTCAGAAATATGTTAAGTATTGTGCTCACAGACATCAAATATGCAGTGTATAACAAATCACTTCCTTTCTACACTTGCAGTACAGCTTGTTTCTTATTATAATGGTTTGTGTATTTGGATTCCGTCGATAATGTATGTCAGTTTGCAATGTTCACTGTGCAAGATTTTTATCTTACATCCTTTTTGTTTGTATAACTGTGTGGTTTTCTCCAATAAAAAATGTGCAACAGCAATAATGAAGCAATGAATTTTCACCTGCTCTTGGAAGTCTTGAGTTTTGCTGGATGTTATATTGCTGGTAATAGCTCATGGCCCTGCTCTGTGATGACTGAAAGCAGGACAGCTGTTGATAACTTACTGGCCTTTGGATTGGGTCCCAAATGCACTCCTTTTAAAGCTGACCTTTGGATGCAGCCGCTTTGTTTTGTAAAATATATCAGGAAGAAATATTAGCATCTTATCTGCTGACAGATGAGAGTTCTGGGGCTCCTTCTTCTGTAACTCCACTCACTAGTCAAACACCCTCCTACCCAGAAGAGCAGGCAGTATGCCAAAATGCTGCTGCTTGAATTGTATTATGCAAGATTTTTCATAGGGCTGTCTGCCAGATATGGCTGGTATCTCGTCTGTCTGTTCTGAACATTTCAAGTAGTTTCCAAGTCGCATACCACAAGCTTTGTAGATACGACTAGATATGTGATTTAACCCTGGTGCTGCTAGCACTCTAGTTCCCCTTACATAATCCTGCAATTTTTATTTAACTTGCTACTAGAATCATTGCAAAATTGTACAGAAAGCTTAATATGATCAGCAAATAAAAGATGCATTCTTCCTGTTTGTTTCTTGCACTACCTCCATAGGAGGATGTATGTATTCAATATATACATATACACATACACATATAGATATACACATATAATTAATTTTCAAGCAACTGGATGGCTCCCATTATCCTGGAAGGCAATGCTCTGCAGTGATTATTTCCTATAGAGCTCAGCTGGCATTTGGAAAAATCTTTAGAAGTATTAACTTCATTTTCATTCATGTCACTCGTATGTCCACTTTCTGCAGCTGCTTCAGCAAATGAATTTCATCTGCCTGAGATACTGACATCAGTGTACTATCCACTCATGTAAATTACTTCTGGCTAAATTACTAAATTAATGCATAGTGATTATAGTTGCATTTTCAGTTCAAAAAACCCCACAAATACTTGTAGCTGAAAACTGACTGTGAGAGCTGTGCCTAGCCAGTCAGGGGATAACGTGTCCCGAATCAAAACAGCTTGAATGTGAGTTGCCAGATATGCGCAATCAGTGCTTTCAAGTGAGATAAGCATATGAATTATTGTCATAAATTATTCCAAGAATAGTTATGGATAGCTTCTAAGTTCGAGAGATTAAACATCTGGTTGCAGGCAGTTTGTGAACAAAGAAGTCAAAATTAGTTTAAGAAAATAATTGTTACAGATTGGTTGTTTATTGCATTTGTGAAATGTTTTTGCTTGCACTCCACTGTCAACTAAGCTGCTCTTTCAAGTGTAAAGTAATATTTTTTAAATGATAATCCAATATGGAAAATTGCCTGAGCAATACTGCTATAAATACTGCAATATTGAGCTAATTGCCTGCTTTTGTTCATTTTGCAAGAGTCTTACCTCACACAGTGTCCAAGCAAAAAGAAGCAAAAGTGACAACAAAAAATAGACAACAGGGAAAGTGTTGTATTTTCTGTTTGGTCCACTGCAGACAGAAGAAATAGAGTAGAGGTCATGAAGGTTTTAAGTTCTTCTGAGCATAGACTGATTTTTGTTATGTCTACCTGGTATCTGGTAGCAGTAGTAGTCAGATCTTTAATTTGGTACCAAGTACCAAAACCACAGCGCAAACTGTAAATAAGTAAGTCAAGCAAAACGTGAATAATTGCATTTCCGTTTCATTAGTTCTTAGAGGTCAAATTTTCTGGATGTCCACGCCAGGGAATAGCTGGGATTGCTGATTATCAGGATGTAACTATGATCTGAAATCTTTTGATAACATGTTAATATGACCATACATAATTTTTGTTAATTGATTCAGAGAAATCTCCAGGAACTCGCCAACAAAGTTTAAGTTGACAAGCAGGTATTCTTTATTGCGGCGCCGGGAACAAAAAGCAGTGAAAAAGTGCATTGGAGATAATGAAGTCTGATTTTCCACTCCTTGACCCTCACTACTTTCAATATCCATTTTATTGATTATGCATTTTATTTATTACTTTATATAAAACATTCAGTGGGTGTCCAGTGACTGCATAAGGAAGAAGTCTGTGGAGAATCAAGTTTCTCTCTACAAGCGGTGGAAATACAGCTTCTTCAGAAGCAAAGCTGAAAACCTGTTTGTGTTTCCAGTAAAGATAACTTTCTGCATAATACAATACAGTCAGCTTTGGGGAAAACAAACTATGCTGAGTTTGATCCTGCATAAATGTTTGGAATTGCGGGTAAATGACATTAACACCTCTTTGGCAGTTTAGCAATAGTGAATATTAAAGTAGGTGTTGTTTTTTCAGACCTTATTTTTTCAAATAGAATTTCTGTCAGTGTTTGTGACATCTTCTAGGTTTAAATATTTAGGACCAAATATATTTTATGCTCAGTAGATAAGAAATGTGATATGCTCTACAATAGTTGTTATTGTCCCTGATATATTTTCCTTCATGTTTTTTAAATTCTCACTAACCTGAAACTAGCTGGTCTATGCTATCATGTAAAAGTGTTAAAGCACATTTCATTTCTGTGCTCTGTTTTTGTTTTGAGTTGGTTGCCTATAATAATAGTGACATGTCTATCTGAATCTATTACAGTGTGCCTGAATATTATGACTATGGTCACGGAACAAGTGAAGAGGCTTATGACAGCTACGGTAAGGTCTATTCTATCTTCAGCAAAAGTGTGAAATCAAAAGAAAAAATCTGTCACTGACAACTCAGAAACTACTTCCCCATACTTGTCCTTCTTTCTTTGCTTTTACAAAGACTAAGCAAAATGGATTTGTGTATCTTTAGGGTGAGTGAGTTTTGACTCACTGAAGTAGGACCAGAAAACTGGACAGATCATAGAATTATAGAATGGTTTCGGTTGTAAAGGACCTTAAGATCATCTAGTTCCAACCCCCGTGCCACGGACAAGGATGCCTCACCCTAGACCATGTCACCCAAGGCTCTGTCCAAACTGGCCTTGAGCACTACCGGAGGCAGAGCATTTCCCACTTCTTTGGGCAACCTGTTCCAGTGCCTCACCACCCTCACAGTAAAGAACTTCTTCCTTATATCTAACCTGAACTTCCCCTGTTTAAGTTTGAACCCACTGCCCCTTGTCCTATCACTGCAGTCTGTGAAGAGTCAATCAAGAGCCATGTTGGCTGGCACCAACCACCTTGTTGGTTTTCATGTGCTTTAGCATGGTTTCCAGGAGATTCTGCCCCATGATCCTGCCAGGCACAGAGGTGAGACTGACTGGTGTGTGGTTCCCTGGGTCTTCTATTTTGCCCTTCTTGAAAATGGGGTTATATTTCCCTTTTTCCAGTCATCAGGAACTTCACCTGAGTGCCATGAGTTCTCAAATATGATGGACAGTGGCTTAGCAACTTCATTCACCAGCTCCTTCAGGACCCACAGATGGATTTCATCAGGTCCCATGGACTTGTGCACATTCAGGTTCCTAAGATGATCTCAGACCAGATCCTCTCATACAGTGGGCTTGACTTAAGGTCTTCATTCTCACAGTCCAATCAGTTTCAATCAAAATTACAAAGCAGATTAATCACAGTCACAGATCAGTTTAACAGCAGCACTGAAGTTTCTGATTAATACCTGAGTATATTTCAGTGCTAATTTTCAGTCTGCTTGATGTGCCAACAATACTACGCATCTGCTACGTCATATACATCACTTCAACCAGCAAGTTTGAAATACAGACTTAATCAAAGAAGTGGAAGGCGAAGGTGCTGTACTACCGTGGGAACCTCTGATGCACCAAGATAAAGGAATACCTTGTGCTACACACAGCACTATATGTAGAGGGAGTGCTGTATTCTTTGCATCTCCCCACTTAGTCTGTGTCTGAGCTGGAATAGTTCCATTTCATGGGAACCGAGGGCAAGAGAGGAAAAGAAAATGTTGCTCTGATGTGTACAGTCCATTTTCTAGGTCTGTTGTTTGAAATTAGTGTCAATTGAATCTAGTACATCTTTTCATATCAGTATTTTTTCAGTGCATTGTACCATCAGATCGTGGCACAGTAAATCTTAGTTTGACATTTTCACTGAAATAAGAGGGCAAAGCTGACTATTGTTGGATTAAAGACTGACCCTAGTATATTCGGCAGAGATGTTGTGCTTGGTTTACTGCTAATAATAAAGTATCACAAGTTTACATGGTGACTTCCAGAGCATTGTGAAAATCAGAGCTGCTGGAGTAAAAGTTGTAGTAAAGCGTTATATAAGGATTGCTGCTTGAAAGAAATAATTTTATTCATGCAGCTGTGAAGCAAATGTCACTGTAATGGAAAGTTGCAGTTTCCTTTGTACAGAGATCACAAGACACTGCTGAGACATTGTCAAAATGATTGCATTATATAATTAGAAATAGCTTAATGTTTTGTATAGTCAGTGCTCACAATACAGTTGGGTAATACAATGTTCATTGAAGTACATTTTCAGTGTTAAAGAAGTAGTAACAATAACATCTTATCTTTATGACTGTGTGTGATTCGGTTACCCTTTGTTTTCTTTCCTTTTTGTACGTACATTTTTATACCTGCAGTGAAAGGCCTTTCCTCCTCTCTGCAGATCCCCTGTCTACCACTTCTCTCAAATGCACCGCTAAGGTTTTGGGTGGTGCAGAAGAGCATAGTCTGAGCTCAGTAAGAATTACCCATTGTTTAACTAGACTCCCCCACACTGAATCTTGTGTGTTTGGGCAAGACATTTAATGTTGCTCTTCCTCCAATCCCTCGTTTGTAAAACTAGAAGAATATTACTTGTTTTCCCAACAGGGGTTTTGAATGGACTAATTAGCTAAGGCTTGCAGAGTGTTCAGAGAGTGCAATGATGACTAAATTTGTGCTCTGCATGCAGCTTTTTTTTTTTTTTCTCATTTAGCAGCTGAAGCAAACTCAAAATGCCTGGGTTTGCTTTACTAGACTTGTCTTAAAATATATGGTTAATATCTGTGGACTTTCTGTTGTGCCTAAACTATTTTCTGAGCTGCCATTTGAATACAAAGGTCTAGAATAGGTTTAGCAATAACCTGGAATGAACTTTAAAATTGAGTAATATTCCAGGTTGCAATTTTGCTACTTTCTGAAATCGGATAAATTTACATGTGCGTGTTTGTACTTCTGTTGGTTCACTTATTCAGCAGACTAGTAAATTCGCTAGTTCTGTGCTCTGGAAATCTGTAAATGAGCTTTCTTCATCCCAAAGATACCACCATTTACCTGAGAAGGTAATCTGAATATACAGAGCTGTAGAATATATGCTTTACTTCCTCAGTTTCTGAATTCTTGGTACATATACTGATGTTCTCTCTATATCTGACTTTTTCGGTGCCTCCCACCTAGCTAGTAGGCAGCCTGGTGCCAACCCTTCTCATCTTCATGTAGCTTTTACCCTAATTCTCTGTTTCCAGGAGAATTTCAGGATGTTTTGCAGTTTATTATGAGTCTTCTGAACCCATCCCAATGTATGAAATTAGCTGTCCCTTCATTTTTCACCTACAGTAATCAACACAGTCTTTCTTTAACCCCATTTCAGTTTCACACCTTGTTTTACCTTCCACAACACTGCTTTAGCACTCTTTCTGGCAAAATCTGTAATTCAGAATATATATCTGAATAACACCACGCACAAATGGCACCTGAATGTACAACTGGCGTCTTCTTGTTGTCTTTTAGATGCTTTGTGTAATGACTTTTCACCCTTTTCCTTTCCAATAACAGTATCTGAATTATCAAAAATTGAATACCTTGGCATTTCTTTATTTTCTGCCATTCATCCTCTTGCTTTCAACTTATCATTAGAGAGTACAGTTCTCAATCCTGGGAAGGTTTTCTTTTATTCTTTTTCATGAAGTAGATTTGACCAAATAGCAATGCTATTTCATGTTACAGGGTTTTTTTTAAGTACAAAACAGAGCTGTCTGGATTTTGTTAAGTAATTTACAGCACCCTCGTACCCCTATATGAGTTGCCTGCTATGAATTTTCTTTCTATCTGGACACCTGAGAAGAGTCAGGTGTTTTTTTGTCTCATGGGTTCTTCTAAGTTCCTTTTACAAGAGCTTGTGGAGAAGTCTTTCTGGGAGCACTGTTTCCTCAGCAGTTCTCAAGATTTGCACATTTATGGATTGTTCACAGTAGGGTTGCAAAAGTCATAGAGGTGTTTCAGAGAAGAGCCCACCTGAACCATGTTGTTCTCAGGAAACCATCTTTCTTTTGATTAGATGGAAGTGCTACACAAGAAAGGGCCCAAGTCACTTATCTGAGGCTGGACAAGATGAATTCTTACATGCTGTTCACCACTGTAAAATCCACAACTTATCTGCCTTGACTCCTTTTTTAATTTCTGATGTGAAGGTTCCTGGGAGTTTGATCCCCTCCAACCAAGGAGCATCCCAAGACAATAGCGAAGTCAGTTGGGAGGGATATATATAGAATCACACTATTTCCCATGACTAGGGAATGTTCTGTGAATGAAAATTCAGAGCACAGAAACCCCTTATGCATCACAACTCTATTGTGATTTGACCTGCTTGCCACCCAGTCTCTCAGAGGATCAAATTAGAAACACTTGAAAGCATTCCCTGAAGCAGCCTCTGGGCACCTGGAAATACTCTACTAAGAAATTATGAGATTCGTACAAATTTTTCTAGGATCAGGATTATACAGCTACTGCTAGAGAATTTTGAAGATCATTGTTCTGGGTTGAGGAAGATAAATTTGTGACATATGCCTGAAAATATCTTGTGGACATAGCCCTTATAAGCTTCTTCATATAAGTGATAAAGAAATATCTTCAGCAGGAACTTTAAAACTAAAATGTTAAACGTTTGAAATACTGTACAGGTTTCAAAAATGTAAAGCATCCTCACCTCTAATCACACTCAGTAAACATGTATGATATTTAGGTCACTGAAGGTCTTGATATTTGCAGATACAAATTTAAATCTATCAGTCTAAACTAAGGTGACAGCGTCATTTTAACTTGATGATGATGCTTATGTTTTAAAACAAGAGGCATGAAATTGGATTAACTTGTGAACAAGAAGTTTATATCTATTGCTCTCATTACACTTTAATAATATTGTGGTTTCCCTTCTGGCACTGTTGTCATCTGAGGAGATATTTTTTGAAAGCATTTATTTAAAGTTTTAATGATATAAATCCCTTGGGATAACATGGACAACTAAAAATTTGGTAACTGAGAATCTTTTCTGCCCATTTGTAATGTCATGCTTGAGTCCAAAAAGCACCTTCACTGGACACGACCGCTATAAAGGAAATACCTTTTGTAAACTGCCATGTTCTCATTTCTTTCTCCTTTTCCCTGGTTTTTAGGGGAACCAGCATTCTTGATACAAGTGTTGTGCTTGTTGTGCTGTGTTAGGCCGCTTTAGAAGGATAACAGAGATAGTAGAACTTGCTATCAAGGTGCATCCAGTACGTTATAAGCTATATTAATTATATCTGACCTGCCTCACTGTTGTTTTATCTCAATCCTTTTTCTCCCTTGCACTGATTGGAGCACTCAAGGCTTTAGTTATCAGTTACTATTTCTGTCTTAGTTCTTCCAAAGGCTGGGGGCTCTAGTAGACAAGCTTTGCCAGTTTCTGCTGCAGAAGGTTGAAGAAGAGGCTCCTGCCTCCGCTTCAAAAGGTTGAAACTGCCATAGCAAAGATGAAGGAGAGTAGGAGTGTGCCTGTTCTCAGATGCTATAGTTCACAGCCTGGTGCATATACTGTCTTGTGTATTACCTGGAAATGATGGTCATTTATGTTTTTAATGCTAGGTCATGAACGTCAGTATCCGAGAGATCAGTACACTTGGACTTCTGTTGTTACTACCAGAAAAGCAGAAACATTAGGTAGAGGGTGAAAGGGGAGGCTTAAAATCTGTACCTTCCTAAAGCACCACAATTAAATTAGAATAACACTATCTGCCAAAGGACTTAGGCAAGAGTTAGGAAGGTTAATCTATGCCTTGTCACTGACACAAAAAGGGAACACATAAGTGAACTCCACTCACACTCCTGATACTACACAAGAAAAGCTGGCAAGGCTGATTACTGCATGTGCTGCCGTTGAGGCAGGGAGTGTCCTATCTTCACCAGAAATTTTTGTATGTGTACATTTTCTCTAATTACCACATTTTGTAGTGCATATTCTACTCCATTTCAGCATTAAGGGTTTGCTTACCTGTAAGCAACTGATATTTGGTTTTAAAATAACTTCATCTGCATTTAAAATTGGAGGGCATAACTTTTTGGTGTAATTCTTTTAACGCAAGATATCATTTAAGTTGTAACATGTTGCCTCAATGATTTATCTACTTCACAAATAATTCCCTGCCAATCACTCAGTATGAAAGCTTTGCAGTTGTGATAACAGTTAGTTTACTAAGTAGTGCTCTACACAGACAGCACTTTATAAACAAATTCTCTATAGGACCAAGATCTAAAACTGTACAGCGATGTTCCACTACTTTTTTTTACTATCTTGCTTATTTTTTAATTTTGTGTTTGTCCTGAGGAGTGTATTATATAGTAATTTTGGTGGTTTTAATGACAATGATAGTTTCTGCTGAGCAAATAAAGTAAAAATAAATACATAGTGATGAAATTTGAGGAGGAAAGAACGTATGGAGGGTTCAAACATCAGGAATTCTGATAAATAGGTTGATTGAAGAGAAGTTACCTTAGGAGCCACAAATTCTCATGCTTCGTTACAAGACATAAGCATGTTCATTTCATGGGGAAACTCAAGTAACTACCATCCTAGTGTGAAATAAACCATGTATTGATTAATCTATGACAGTGAAAAAGCCAGATGAAGCCATGCTGCAGTGTATGTAAGGTAGTATTTATATATTTTGAAAAAGTAGCAATTCTTAGTGATTGCTCTGTAGGCAAAGATAAGAGCTTTGTTCAGCTCTCAAGTCCAAGTTCTTTCTTCATTTTTAATATTAACTTTGGTGTTGTAGGTCATTGGTCCTAATATTCATTATGTTCAATGTGCTAATGGATTCTTTACCTATTTTCTTTTTTCTAGCCTAGTCTAAAAATGTAGGAAATCAGATTCTCAAATAAGATAGTGATAGACATGCAGATGTGAGAGACAGGTTGATTCTTCTCATTACAGTGTTTAACTTCACACAGGTTGTGACTACAGGCAAGATCATTGCTAACACTAATTATAAAGTCTTACTAATATGCACTGATTGTGCATTTATATCATCTGACCACATGTATTTTGTATCTGGTAGAAAATATCACTGGCAACATACCAAAGAAAACTTCCTTTAGTTTCTAAGTCTAGGAGCATCTTAGCATTGATTAGGCATCTCAGAGGCAACAGGACACAGATTGTGCCTGTGTGGTCGGGTTTTTCTGCTGTGCCTCTGCAGAGCACTTGGCAGGCAAGTTAGCGCATGCCCTGTGCTTCTCCACTAGCATAGGATCAGGAGTGCTCTTTTGAATCAGATTTTCTAGTTGTCTTCATTTATTGCTCTTCTTTTCACAGCACTGAGTGGGCTCAAAGTACAGGACTTCTTGTTAGAAAATAAACCAGAAGACACTTTCCCACTGTTTGTGAGAATTCAGTTCAGGGGCTCAAACTAGGGCCAATCTGAAATGGAAAGTCTCTGAAAGCCATATAGTGTGAACATCAGGTCCTCAGCATCAGCTGTTCCAGTCTGCAAATCATTCCTATTTGTATGCACTGTGTGCCAGTATTGATATAGCACCTGAGTCCTGGTGCCTCTCCAGCTGTCCAGACTAACAACCTTGCTATGTGTGCCATGCTTCTGTCCCTGCTGTCCTTGTTTCAGCCTGCATGACCACCTTTGTTCTGGGCCAATAGAGGCATCTGGTCATTCCCTGGGTTTGAGATAGGCAGGCACCCAGCCCTGGAACTCAGAAGTGCTTCCGAGTCTTCCTGTACAGTGCTGTTTTTCTTTCACCAGAAACAGGAGTCATTGAAGACTTCTACTGCGTATGGACAGAAGATATACCAAATAAATTGCCCTCTTTTAATCTTCTATTTCAGTCATTCCTATACTTACTATGGTATCAGTGATCCAGTTCCTACTCTGTGCGACAGAATGAACTGTCAAAAGTATTTCCTTGATTTTCTGCAAAATTCAATCAGTTCTTTTACTGGAGGAATCACCTTAGCTGTCTCCCAAATAGTATTCATTCCCTTAGAAGAGATTTATGATTTTCATAAGAGCATGATTTTGAAGTTCTGCAGGAAAAGGAGCACATTTTGAATTGGCTATGACAGCTACTGTGGGGATGATACTGAAGTTATTGCTGTTTTGTCAAATCAGTGTTTTAATTAGGCTATAATTCTTTAGAAAGATCCGTATTTAAATCTGTCACATTCTTTTAACTGACTGTATATCCTGAAACTTTTGTACTTCAGTTATTCTGCTACAACACTGGAAAAAGTCCACATGTAGCATGAGAAAAGAGAGTGCTTTTAATTTATAGCGGCTTGTTGTGCTTCCTCTATTACTCTTGAATTATAAATCATTTTCTATGACAGAATAAGAATAAGTAAATCATGCAAAACTTTCTTATGTAGTATTTCAAATGGTAATTTCACTGCCTTTCACTATGGGAACTGTAGAGTGAAGAATCCAAGACAGAAGTACTGTAATAGTGATGTGCATGTATTGTTGACCATTTATGTAATTCCAGACACAATATAATACTGCATGTTTCATGTTCACCTTAAAATGATAGAAGAATAATTTACTGAAAATAAGGGAAAGATAAAATTCTCTCTACACTGTCGCATTCACACTCTCCTTACAGCAGCACTGGTAGTAGTCCGTCTCCTGTTGCAGTTTCTCGACTGCTACCTGTGTACTCTGATGCTGCTCCTTCCCTGTCTGAGGCAGATGTTCACTGCAACAGCGTCTGAAGCTTTTTAAGAAATCTGCTCCAATAGTCACTGCTCCTCTTGCTCCCATTACTGTACCCTCAGGGAGAGCTGACAGAGTGGATGAGCGCTCCTCATCTACTCCAGTGCTAAGTCAGCTGAAGGATTTCTGTGATTCTCCACTACCAGTTTAAGCCAGGGCAGCCCACAATGCTAAAGCATGTTTGGAGTACCCATGCAGTCTAATTTGTTAGCCCTCCTGAAGAGAAGGGGCTGTCAAACATAGGGACAACAGTTTTTTAGAAGTTACAGCTAAGTTCAGAAAATACGCTATTAAATCACAAGGTTTTCCTAATATTTCTAGTTTTGAAGCCATATATACTGTATAAGCAATAAGTTTAGTGAAATAAGGGGGTTCTAGCATGGTATAAGTAAGCAGAGTGGGTTTGAGCCTGTGTTTTAAAAACATTTTTGTCTTCTGACAAGATTCTACATTTCAAATAAGAAAGGTACCATATGTGGTTTGAAGGATAGCCACTTCAGTTATTCTCACAAAATTATACATTGATACACAGGCAGAACATCCTGTGTGTGTTTCAGGCTTTGCGGATAAGCAAAAGAGAGCAGAAGAGAAAAAAAAATACAAAAAAATAATAAAAAAAAAAAATTAGATGTTCTCCTTGAAAAACAAACAAAGACAAAACCGGTTCCTGAAATTTTGTCTAAAGTAATACTTCTCCAGTTATAGCACAAGAAAAGTACAGCTGTCTTCTGTGTGAATTTATGGGGTGAAAGCCTGGCTTTGCTAATGTTAGCTGAACTTTAGTCATTAGTTTGAGCAGGGCAAAGTTTCCAGCCATTACTTAATACTTTGTCTCCACCCATCTTTTCATGGAGAGAGAAGTTTGGAAGCTTACTAGAAGAAAATAATTCTCACTGTTCTCATTTTAAAGTTAAATGTCTGGTTTCTATTGGTTCTTCTGCTCAGCACATCTGTAACACTTTTCTCTTACTGCTCAGGCAATTAATTACACGTCAGAACACCCTAGGGAAGTAGGTATTCCTGTCTCATTCTACCACTGAGGAAGCCATACCACAAAATATTGAACAATTATCCAAGGGCACTGAGCAAACAAGGAGTAGAGCCACTAATCACAATTCCCAAATTCCACTTACACTCCATCTCTAGTGTGGTGTGCTCTCTCCAAATATATGCAGTATAATGACCTTGCAAAGAAGAGATTTTTTTTTTTCCTCATAGGAATGAAAATTATTTTATTCTGAACTAATAGCAGTTTCTATGCTCTTAATGCCACTGAAAGCTAATAAATAAAATTATGCCATAATATTAATTGCTGTTATATACTTCTTAACTATCTAAACAGAATAGCTCTTTTTATCTCTTCTTGGCTACCCATCCCAAAATAATTGACCAAAGATTAATAAAATTGTGCCCTAAAATTGTGGGCAATATTCAGATGTTAAATTAGTTACCAGGAAGAAGTGATCAGGTCTTTATTATTACAGAGTATAAACAATGAATATAAATGTTAGGTTATTAGGAAACAACATATTCATGTGCAAATCACATGCTATTAATATGTATTTTTCATTTTAAAGCATCTGTTCGTATGACCTGTGCTTTAATTACTCATATTGTTGCCTCTTTGTTAAAGAGTTTTACCCAATTCTGGAAAATTCCATGACAAGGATGCAGAATGTAGACTGAAGAATAGAAAAAAAGTGCTCTGAATATGTGCTTTTCTCGGCTCTTGTACTGTAAGACATTTTTTATGTGATGATATCCACTGCTTGGGGATGGACCCCTATAAATTTTTCTCTGCTTTCAGTACTGCATAGTAGTAAGACAAGCCAGTTCATATACTTGTTAAAATTACACCATTTAGTGACCCCACATTCAAAGGATTTTTTCTGGTTAAAATCTGTGACCTTTTTTTCATTTTGACTCTCCAGAAAGAAAAAAATCTAACTTAAATCCTGCATTTAAACAGTAAATCAGAGCTACTGAGTCTGCTAGGAATTGATCAAATAGTCTTTAAAGATAGTCTCAGCTAATATATCAATAACATCTATAAAAGATGCTGGAAGTATTTATATAATTCAGTGAACATGGTAGCTAGGAGTCAATCTGAATTTTAAAAAGTGGTGTAAAAATACTAACATATAATTTCAAACAATCATAAACCAAGGGTGCTGATTGCCTGTGATAATAGCAATTACTTTATGTATCCTAAAGGTGAGCTTCAAATATCGGTTCACAGGGAGCATACAGCAAACTGAAAGAAGTATCCAGGGTAAATAAAGAGGCTATGCCCATGACTTTGCATTTCTTATCAAGGTAGCCGCCCAAACTTTGCTATGACATTACTGCACCTAAAACAATCCTCATGTCCAAGCATACTCAGGTTCCTCAGCTATAAATCATCATGCTGCCGTAACTTACAACTTTAGTATCTGAAAGCAAAGCGTACAGTATTTCTTCTTAGCTGAGAATGGCAATATCCGAGAGATGTTTCAAGTTGGCAGTAACACCAAATTCCTGGAAAAACTGGGCCCTCGACTGTCAGTTATTAAGCTGCCGGTGTGGATTTCTTTTCAGTCACTGAGGACAGTCAGAAGTGAAAAGGACGGGGTAAGAGAAGAATACTGGATGGCAGGCTGGATGTCACTGAGGGAGCAGGGAGGTTAGACTCCACAGGGTTTCTTTGTGCAAGGGTCAGAAGGAGGAAAATGAATCTGCATTAGACCACAATGATTGCCCTGCGCATCTCTTCAGCTCCTGGACATGCTGATTCACAGACTCACTAGCAATTCTCCCAATTACTTTTCTCTCTCCAAGGCTGCAGCCCTTACCTGCTCTTCACCCGAAATTCCTCTCAGTTTCCACTTCATTAACACTTCATTTTACTAAGCTAAAAATGTCCAGGCTCTCTTTCCTCTTTCCTTTCCATTTTGGCACAGTGTCTCAGAGAAAACACAGGTTCCACTGTTTTTATATGTTCTGAAACACAATCAGCCTGGGAGTCAAAAAGCCTTCTGCTACCTAAAGTGCTACCCAAATATCTGTGCGACTACTGAGGTAGTCTATATGGCTTCAGTCATTTAAGACTATCCCTGAAGATAGATTCCTTTGTCAGGAGCCCCCCTAGGTGCTGAAAGAAAAAGGTTACCATGGAATGGAGATATGAAAGAGTGACTTTGCACCTCAGGTAAACTAACATGCAGATAGATTGTTTTCATCAAAAATCTGTGCAGGAAAGCCTACTAATAATCTGATTTCTTTTTTGGTGTGGCTGCATCTTGTAATTTTTTGGCATTGAGTGATTCAGAGACTCTTCATAGTGTTGCTCCATGTCATCTTGCTTTTTCCGTAATAAATATATAATCCTTTACTACAGTATGAGTAGTAGAGGCCACTGTTTTCCCAGTAAAAGTTGTCATCCCAAAACTTTTGTATGTGTTTTGCCTACATATTCATATTTTGATGGTGGTATGACCAAACAGATATAAATAAGATGTGACCATCATCCTTCTTTATTAAAGTTTGAAATCAAGAAAATAGGTCCACCATGTTACTGGAAAAAGAGCATAAGAGACTTGTATCACAAATAACATTTCCATTCTTGTTCTGTACCAGAAAGTGGTACAGCCACAGCAGCAATTTACTTTAAGAATACTGTTAGTCAAGGAAAAACAGCTTCTTCCAATGGGTAACATAAAGTCATTTCCTACTATATGAGTATTGCCAGAAAGACTGTACATTTCACCTTTATATGAAGGTGTTTCGGTCCAGAGGTGGGGTAGGCGATTCAAATGGAACAAGAATTTGGTTTGTCTTTGTGTTGTACATTTAGTGAGTAATTTTACTACTTTAGTCACTTTCATTTATATAAATAAAGCTTCTCCTTTTTTGTCTAAATCTTACTTATCCCCAGGGCCTCTCTACAAATGCAGTGACACTTCAGGAAAGGGCAATTGAACCTGAAGCACTTTTACAGCAAAATGCCATTTTTTAAAGGGTGCGATGAAACATACTGCAAAGGCAGGTTTTTTAAATTTACTATATGGAAGCTGATTGCTTGTAGGAATGGGTAACCTGAAGATTTAGGACTATGTCATATTAGCTGCCACTTCTTTAACCCTCTAGGCAATAGCTTTCCACAGTAGACTTTGGTTTCTTGTGGCTGTAAAACCCCTTGATATTCAGCGAGAGAGCATCCTGAGCAGCTTAAAGGAAAAGAAAATAAATGAAGCGCACAAAAAAAAATCACACCAGGAATGTTTCTTGTTACATAGCAAGATCAGCAGGTACCAAATCTTCTCGAGATATCCACTCCAAATACGTTAGCCTGAGCCTCTGTTCAGCTCTGCAGCTCTCCCCAAGTGTTCCCCTCACATGCCAGGGCAACAAGATAAGGAAACGTAGTTGCAGAGAAGACAGCTTGCAGAGAAGAAGTAACTTTCAGAATTTTAACAGGCTTTTTATGTTTTATATTTTCGTTTTTCTGTTTTCACAGAGCATTATCTGTTCACAAAATCAATCTTTGCTAGCCATTTTAACCAGTCAGGATTTTATTCTAGTGTCAGCTAATTATTTTCTTACTGCCCACAGAAGCCAACAGTGATTAGCAAAAACAAGATACCAACAACAAAATTATGCCCATTAAAAACCAACAGGCTCATTAACTAAAATGTTTCCATTTCATCAAACTTTTGTTACTTCTGCTCACTCCTGGAGTTTTTGGAATATAGGTCATTTTTTGCAGTTGTAGATCTGTAGCAACATTAGATACCCCAATTAGTGAGGTAAAAAATTGACAGGTATTCTGATTTTTTTTAAGGGGGCCACTGTGTTTCTTTTCCTGCTAAATGAAAGTGCATATATGTTGAATTCCATTTCTTCAGGGAAAACTTTCAAAAGTCTTTAAATGTTATTTTAAAAATTGAAATAGGCAGCAGCTTTTGAACTTCAAAGGCGAATGGCCAGAAAGAATAATTCTTTCTTAACATGAACAATGTTTTTATTCCTCTTCAAAATGAAGTTTGGACAATAAGGAGGTCAGTAGGTATATAATACTTTATTTACACTAGAAGAGTAGCTGGTGCATTGCTAATGTTTGACTATCATAAACCAAAACTGGAAAGAAATCTGCGTTACAAAACATTAAACTCTCACTGACAGCTCTGATGTGATTGAAAGGGCAAATTCACCCTTTGGTTTTGGGAAATATAGTTGATTTCATTAAAGGAGTAGCTGAAATGAGGAAATTAGTGGGCTAGTAACACCTGTACCCAGAGGAGCAGATGAAAATCATCAGAAGATAAGAGGAAGGAAATAAGTATCCTCTCCAATGTGTATTTGAGTCCATTCACAATTCAACATGATGGCAACATGTGATAATACTGTATGTGCCTACAGAGCTTCTCTATATTAAGTATCAGTAGCATTTTCATTTTCCACACATGCAGCGTTTAAAAGAGTTCAGCTTCCCTACCATGGCCAGGAGACCACATTCTCCTTTACCCAGGCAGACTTCCTGACCTGCCAGAGAAAAGAATTCCCATGTGGGTGGACAGTGTGTGGTCCTATCCATGTTGGGTAAGATTTCAATTTTGCAAAGTTTCTGCTAACAGAATGGGGGTTTTGACTTATTTAGTCACATACTTCATGTGTTAGGGCTAAAAGTGTTGTATGACTGACAGCAAAATATATTTTATTGTAAAGGTTTTGGAAATAGTACACTGAAAATGTGGTATCGGCACACCATTCCGTACATGTACCTGATATGTCACCATATTGCTCCAAAATTCATTTGGCACTTTGACCATTACGCGTGCCTATAAAAAGAAAAATCCAAACAAGTTTTTCTGTGCTTGTATCAATGATATCACTATATCTTGATACTTGAATTCTATACAATTACGAATAGACACATTAACCAAGATGCAGAGGAGAAATAAAAACCTCTGTACATATTAGTTTCACTGGGTATTCTTGTCATTTAAAGTTCATCCTAACAAAATGGTATGAAGAAACTATTTAAGGAGAAACTAGTGAAGATTGAACTTCAGTAAATTATCTATAGCAAATGAGACCAAAGAAATCAAAACATGGACATTTTACTAAACTCCTGTTCTACTCTAAAAGGCATATCTATGAAGCCTTTGCTTGAGAGGAAATGTTACTGTCACTCGAAAAACTTGCTTTAATAAAAGAAAATCTTTGACATGTCTTAATAGAAATTAGCAATTTTTTTCAGTTCCCTTTTACGTTTAATGCAGTCATTCCATTAATCAAGTAGCTGACAATCTAAGGAAATGCAGTTTAGCCTTCATTGAAATGTGCGAATAGTACAATTTTGATTTTTAATATTCTCGTATACTAGCCTATGCATTTTATTCTGTGTAGAAAGTTCTGTTGTTTAGGTAATTCTGTTAAAAAACTGAACAAAGTCTTTCAATGCTTTGACTGACTTGAAACAGACACTATTTAAAAGTTAGGAATCTGTTACTGCTTTCTGGCAGTGACCTGACACTTGAAAGCCCAATCTCTCCTTTCAGTAGTGGGAATGAAATACAAGAAAAAAAAAAAAATCAACTGAAGTTGGATTTACTCTACAGGTACATCAGGAATCAGAACTCAAGAACATCTCTGCTTGCCCTAACAGAAAATAAATTAGAAAGTTGCATGTAGCATGAAAAATGTAGTAAAAGTGTGTTCTTCTTGACTATGAGGAATGAATATTTTTTGTCCCTGCTCACCATAGCTAATATGTCCCATATTGGCACACAGCTTATCCCCTTATACCTGGCAGTTCAGCAGGTTTCACATTTATATTCTATATAGATGAATTTTATTGACCTTGCTGAGCCAGGAGTACTCATTTCAATACTTTCTGGCTGAATGGGGTAGCAAAAGTCTAAACCAAGACCAGAGCAAGGAAAATGTCTTCTGAAATGTGGATTTATTCAACAGGCACTTACAAAATTTTTGCATGGATCGAAGCATAAAAATTATGTATCATCTCTTAAAAATTAGATACACCTGTATTTTTAAGTTTATGGGGGAAGAATATAGGATGCTTCAAATCTGCAGCAGTAGTTCAAGAGTGGACAGTTTAGGTTATTACTCTGTTACCTACTTATAAAAGATATACTATAGCCCCACTTCAGACTTAAGAAAAAGGATCTATTTTACTCTAGTGATCAGTTTGTTTTGTTTTGATAGCAACAAGTATATTGTTTCATCATCAATTTGTGTCTTCCTTTTCCCTTCCCACTGGTTTCAAGTCACCTTTCAATCTTTTAAACTCTTCTCTTCGATCTCTGTTTTTTATGCACTTTAAAAACTATTCCTTTTTGTCTTAGTATCAGAATGCCTGATCCTTACTTTTATGTTTTACAGACATTAATATCCTAAGCATTCATGTAATACAAACATGATGATCACTAATAAAATACAGTAGTACCGAAAATAACTGACATTTGCCACACTGGTTTCTAAATAATTTCTATATTTCATTACAAAGACATAGACAGAATATCGTATAACTTTGGGGGGTATGTAGAAATTTTGAAACTTCCTTGTGAAGTTGCATTCTGTGACTGTTGTAACAGGAGTAATATTGAACTATGATGTGATGTAAGCTAGGTGTTTTCTGCATTTCAGTTTTAATCACTTGTGTAATCAGTTGAAGTCAGTGGAAGACAAGACCAGAAATCATTTGAGAATACACTGGTTTAGGTGAGAGTTCAAGTTTGGGGTTCAACCACTGGACCACTATTGTAGGTAGTTTCCTGTTTGATGCTTTGGAATATTTAACTTTCAGAAATAACTTGTCTGTGGGGAGAGAGAAGAAAAAATATTGCAGAAGTTTTGTAAAAACTGAACTAGCCTTCCTGAGTGTATTACATTCACAAAACTTGAAAAAGCATTGAAAGATAATACAAGGTAAAAACTATCTGGCAAAATTCTTTCACTTAATGCAGTAACATCATTTATTCATATTGTTTTTCTTCCATTATTTTCTTCCTTTTGATCTCAAATGAAAGTAAAAAATCAAATGTATTTCTATTATCTTTTCATGATTTGGCTCCTCATCTTGTGAATATACCAACTGCATTAAATGTTATTCACATTGGTGCTTTAACTTACATGCTTGAAGCTCAAAACTTCAAATAAATTCTCAGCTGGCAGCCCAGTGCAGTGATTTTTCCAGAGCTGACTTTACTGCCACCACAGTAGGTATTCATTCTCAGCTGAAAGTGAAGGAGTAAGCCTTTTTTGATCCTGAGATAGGCAGGTTGCCTGTATAGAGAAGTAGGTGGTTAGTTTTCTGTAAGTTTTTATGGCAGGATAAAGAAATGGATCATAGCATTATCCTAATTTTATTTTTCTGACGCTTTCAGCCAAAACCCTCGAGAATTTTGTCAGCCATTAGTAGTGGCGTCACTCTGTTCCTTCAGGTTTAGATCTTTACAAAACGTGTTTTTTCTCTTCTGTTTTTAGCACAAGAAGAATGGGCTACAACCCGTTCCAGCCTAAAGGCGCCACCTCCAAGGTCAGCCAGAGGGGGTTACAGGGAACACCCCTATGGTAGATATTGAAGGTCCTCCTCATCTGTGACCTCATCTCAAAGACAATTAATAGCCTGTGGTCTCCACATAAACAGCAACAAGACAAGTAATAGTCCATTTCTTTTCTATCCTAGGGATTACTGCTCATTATTATCCTATGTACTACTTGTATTTCCTATAACACTGGAGTGACATTGACATTAGTATTATTTTATAACACGGACTTAAAAAAAGCAGAGACAAAAAACCTTTGGCAAACATTGTCTATAAACCATTCAAAGATGATGTTCTGTTGGTTGTATTCATTGCTGTGTGTAACTTAAAAAGCATGACACTTACAGATCTTGAGTCTCTACATACTAGCTGAGTTTTTGTTTAGGGTTGCTGAAAGACTGTAATATGATTCTTTTTTTTTTTTCCCTTTTATTTTTTTTGAACCAGAGAATAATCAAGCTGTAGATAAGATGTTTTAACCTGTCTTTTTTAATATATGTTAGTTTAGATCAAGATGTTCAATATTAAGTTTGTAAATTTAATTTTAAATGCTGTTTTAATGGGGTTGAAAACAAGCAGCTACTGTATGTATGTAGCTAACTGAATTTGTTCAGTGTTTTAACCTGTATTTGTTAAAAAAGATCACATAAAGTTCCATGTGTAAGCTTCTCTAAATAGGAAACCATAATTTTGTCAAATATGTTTGCCATAATATGTCAATAAAGCTGAAACCTTTTGTAACAAACTAAATTTGGAATTACTTGTTTTCTAGCTCTAAATGCCTGCTTTATTTCTTTTTCAAGAGATGCCTAAAATGTTTTTTATATAAAAATTACAAAAATGAACCCAAGCCTGTTTTAAGATTTTTTGTGTAAGACTTTAAAAGTTGTATTAATAACTTCTGGTTGTTAAATAATTTAAAAGTTAACAAACTAAACTGTTACATGAATCATGGTTAGTATCCACTAATGTATAACATGTTAATGGAAAAAAATGTTTTAGAACAATAAATGGATTTTAAACTATCCTCTAAGCTTGATCTTGCTAAACACAAACTCTGATTGACTTGTTTGTATTAGCATGTCTCTCGTGAGAATGTAATGGAGTTTAAAGAGGTAAGATTACCACTTACCACTGTTAGACTGTCTAAATGCTAGTTCTTCAACCTTTGAGTTTCCCCGCACATTAAATATCCCATTCAACATGTAAGCATTGCATAGATTCACCTATTTGTTTTCACTCAGAAGAGTGCGTTGACTGCATTTTTCGTAGTATATAGCAATTTGTCTTGATAAACAAATCATCAGTGTCACTGCCCAGTTGTTGGTACTCAACTTCAAAAACTTTATTTGTAATTTTCAGTGCTAAATATCACCGCCCTTGAAGGCAGTTTAGAGGGCTGATATTTCTTTTGAGACTATCAGACTTGATGGCTGATGATTATTAAGGAAATATGTCGCAGGACTCAAAGGATGACTAAACGTTAAACAGGTAACACTAATAGTAACTCTGTAATTTTGACTATGCAACAGTAATGTTAAATATTCTCAGTTATTAATTTACTGATAGTTAAAAAAGTAAACCTACCAAAAGATAACAAATAGGTATATAGGCTATTAAAACAACTAATTAACATTAACTAGTGACAAAGTTATTCTACAATATATAACCCTCAAGGTAATAAACAGAACTAAAATTAGCAATAATAGTAATGCAACTCTTGCTAACAACAAATATATAACCTAAATTTTGATGAAGAAAAAAAAAAAAACAACCGAACAACCAAACATAGAAGACTTGATGGTAGGGTTGCCAAAACTGTTATTCCTTTAAATACAGTCTTTTTGTTTACAGTGGATTTTTGTCAATGTGATTGGTTTACTTTTTTGATGAGAATAAAGTTGAGGCCTACTGCTGTTCAGTTTGTGAACAAAATCTCTTGCAGCTGGAGTTGCATGCTAACTCTTTTTGAATAGTTTATAAAGCATATCTTTTGTTATCTGACATGTTAAAATGAATTTATTAGGCTACATGATGGTTACATTGAGTTTATTCTGTCTCACTATTTCAGGGACTCACCCGCACTGGACAGCTAAGCAGCAGATCTGCTGAGAAGTGGTCAGGTAAGCTCTGCCGCATCTCAGGGTTTTTTCCTGTTTCCTGTTTTATCTGTGAATTTGTTTTTACTAACAAACAGAACCATATTCAGCTAGACTTTTAAAATAAATAATTCTTTCCCGCAATATTTCTCTGCACAGGAGCATAGGTATTGAGGTATAATGGCAATCAAAACATTTGCTTTTATATGGTATGATAACCTGCATGTATTTAGATAAAAGAAGTCTTCTCTGGCCTTTTAATGGTAAATATAACATGGTATACTTTATAACTGCTCCTGCTAAGAACAAGAGCTAGTGTTCCTTAAACACATGCCTACATTTTGGAAACAAGCTAGTCACGTGACATACACAAATACAATACTGGGTTACCTTGCTTATGAGAATATTTATCATTTCATATGAAAAAAAAAGTGTTTATAAAGAGATAGGAAGTTATTTATTCTTTTGCGTGGTAGGTTTTTCTTTTTTATGTTTGAGAATGGCAGGGATATTGAAGGTATTATTGTGCAATGGCATGGATCGAGGCATAGTTTTCTCTATTTCCTGTTAAATGCATTTAAACATAAAGTTGTATCTTGGATAACCTTATGTAGACTTCAGATTATATATTGATTGAAGACAAATGTCATTGCTGGAAACATTAAAGAAAATTCAGCTCATATATGACTTCATCTACTCAGAAATGTCAACCTAATCACAATACAAAAAGTGTAAGTTCTCTTCATATCTCGTGATTGTTAAATTAGATAGAGTTAATAAACAAAATGGATGATGTTGCACACCAAATAAACCATTCCAGACACATTTATTATGCCTTCATCTTTTCCCATGATTGTGGTCTGGCTGATTTAATGTTTTTCCAGCTCCCAGTGTATTCAATGGTCACTTACAAACCACAGGTTGGGTTTTATTACAAGTTATAAAGGGCTTAATTTTCCTCTCCAGAGGGTTACCTCAAGACTTTTATAAACTGTTTTGATTTATGTGCTACAACCACTCTACAGGGCCAAAGTGATATAACAGGCCATTAAGATTTGTCTGCATATTACAGTCACATCAGTGACTGAATGTACCACTACAGTAAAAAGCTTCCATCTACTCACCTTGCATATAGTTATACAAGTGTGCTTCAGTCAGTATATGTTATATCTATACAGAGCAGAAAAATACATTCTACTGTTATAAATACAGTTTCATGCTGGTATAACTGTGATTATAAATCATTATACATTGTACAGTTCAGTATATAAGTACTTCAGAAAATGCTCCTATGCCTTACTGAAATGATTAATTTCACAAAACTGAGCAGATCATACGTGATGTAAGATCCAGGGCAAAGTACATAAATTTAATTTCTTACTTGTGCGTCAGATTTTTGTGTGAGGGTAACCAGTGTGAACTCTCTGAGAACAATCTCCGGTAAATACAGCTTTGCCGCAGAGTCCTTTAGTGTTATTGTCTCAAAATCCACCTTAAAGCCATTATTTTTGTAGCTTTAAAAAAAAAAAAAAAAATCTGTATATCTCAGTAAAATGATGCATTGTGAAATATACAATAATTATTTATAAAAAAGTAGGTTAATACGTCAGTGCAGGCAACTGTTTATGCAAACATTTGTTCTATTGATTTTCAGGAAATCAGTATGAAAAATTACCCATCACTGCATGTGCTGTTCTGTGCTAAGTACAAGGTATATTTCACACCAGTTTCTGAAGAACTCTTGCAGTTAATGAGCTATGTCTTAACAAAAAAATCCACCTTCTTAATTTGTGAAAGAGTAACAAGACAGTCTATTTATTCTACTTAACAGTCATCTTTAAATCTTCCATGAAAAGCTCCACACATCCATCAGTTCAGGTCAGTCATAATTCTGAGGTCCTGAAAACTAATATAAAATATCAAAAGAATGAGTAAGAGCAGTTTGATTTTTAAAAGATAATGATGTTCAAACAACACAGATTCCAAAAAGTATTTGTTATTAATAGAACCAATGAGCCAGTTTTGAAACTGATGATTTCTGGAGGTGGGTTGTACAACATTTGACAGCCCACGTTGTTGAAATGGTGATCGGATAGCTGAATGGATGGCATAGCAACAGAATCTATAGCTTTATATGTTGTACTGACACAGCTTCACTTTCTGGAAATTTAGTCTGAGAGGAGGGGACGCTTTTCACTTTCCAGCTAGAAACAGAGTAGGAAGAAAGTGCCAAGGTGCTGAGAGCATTGTTGCCTACTGGAGCAGAACCCCCAGAGCTGCACCACCAGGGACCAGCTCCTGGAACACTAACAGATGAGGAAAAATGCATTACTTGTGTACTTTGTCTAGTAGACTTGTTGCATGTATTCAAGAGCCATTCTAAGTGGGAAAAAATAGATATCCCTAGAGGAGCAACCTTTATCAGAAAATGAACTATATAACTATTTCCTTCCTATACAGTTTATTTTACACTGTTTAAACAAAAAGATCTTAAATTTTCAAATGAATAAATGAAGAACATGAGGAAGGTTCTGAGGAGGTTTGACCTCACCTCAAATGATATTGACAATGTTTTTCTGGCTCAATGAGGTCTTCACCCCCCATTCAGAATAACGGAGCCATCAAGTTGGAGATAATCCTTACTGCATTGCCCCATTCAGTCTATAACCCAGTAATAATTACTCCATTATACTTGAACGTGTTCTGACTTCTAAACCAAGTAACACTTGAAGTAACCAAGTAACTTAGTGAAAGTGAGTGAGTGCATGTAAAAGAGATCAGTGTGTCTATGGTAGCTCTAAAAGAACAGATGTGAAGACCTGGTCACTAAGCATAGCAGCCTGGAAGAGTCTGTGTCTTCTCCTGTTGCTAGGGAGCTGCCAGATCACAGCCAGGACTGTGATAATGAACTGAGTATCTGGAATAAGCAACCAACATACTATTAGAATCAAGGTCATGAACATACATGATATGCATCGGTTAAACAGATATGAACGCCTCAGTTAAAAGGCTTAACATTTTGTCATGATAGTATGGATTTACTTCAGGAAATAGCTCAAGAGTGCAAGAAAATTAAGTGGCTTGGGCAAAATGTTCATACCGTCAGAATCATAGAAGAGGTTGTAAATTCATCCTATTTGACAAGGAGCACACTTATCCCAATATCAGAACATATATATGTTTTTGGTTCAGGAGGACAAAGTTCATTTGTAGAGGCATTTTATCGAGGTAGGAATAAAAAAAAAAATACTAAGAGATCATAAAGTTTGTACAAAAAATTAAGAAGGATGGCTGTAGTTAAGGATATGTCAAAAGAATGAAGATCATGTTTGCTGCTATTTCAAGTCACCTCTGTTGTCAGCAGATGAACCAAAGTACAAAAAGAACCCCAATTAATAAGTAAAATTAGAGAAAAAACTGAAAAAATATTTGAATGCTAAACAGAAAACCAAGTCTAATGGGTTTTGCCTTCCATTAGAAACTTTGATGCACTCTCTGACCTCAATCAGTCATTAGAAACCAAGAGTTATCAAAAAAAAAGTCTTACGTTATCCATTTTACTGTATTGGTCTGTGGGGCTAGAACAGGCACACAGGTAACTTTCTCAGACCAATTACAGCTTCAGAGATGATCGCCATCTTCCACTCTGTTGTTAGCTAATTACGTTTTTCTAGTTGTTATTACTGCTCATCGGGACCTGACTAAAACCTTTGAATCATTAAGCCCTTCCTTTTTCTTCATTTGGTTTTGTTTCAGGTCCATAGGTTAGATGTTAACATTCATTTGGAGAAATTAAGGAAAATGACTCCCACTGAAAGATTTGCTGGTCTGTGTGGTTTATAGACAAATGAGCTTTGCTCATGAATATGCTGATATCTTTATATGAAGACATGCTGTGTACAGTATTTATTTTCTGAAACAGTGGAATCTAAACACTGTGTCTCCCAAGAGTACAGGAAAGATTTTCTGTCCTTTCACAATCTCTGGTTGACTAAGTAGTTTATATTATAACTCAGGAGAACGTTTTAAAATGGTTGAAGTACATCTCTAAATCATGCTTATCTGGAACAAAGTTTTTACTCTCAAACAGAAGCAATCTCTGTCAATCTAAGCATTAGAAATGCAGATTTCTAAATTTCTACTAGAAACATGTCACTGTTTTAAATGTTTGTTCTCCTGACATAAACCCTATTAAAGGGCTGTGTATAGTATTTACTAAAAGACATAAGTGCCTCCTTTCCTAAAACAATTGAATTGACTTTGAAATCTAGGATGCTTTACCAGAGAATAGCAAGATTTATTGAGAAAGCAGTTTCAGGCTTTTATGTTTCAAATCTGTAAATGGAAGGTTTACTGGAGGAAGATCACACCCATGCTGTAATAGTATAAGTCATCATTCACATACTAAAAGGAAAAAAAAAATAGAAAAAGCTTTATAGTTTATTTTGTAAATCCTGCATGTGCCCAAAGAATTTTTCGACATGCTGAGTAAAAATGAGCAGAACTTTCCAGTATCTTTTAGCAACATTTGGGTGCATGAGTAGGATAATGGGAATGCTTGAGTGACCTGATAAGAGTAGAATTCATTCTGAAAACAATGTTTCGTGTTTCTTTGTGTTGCTGCTGTACTCTTGATTTAATTGAGGTATAGTTTCTTATTATACAGTGTTATTATAAAGTGTGAGAGTACCTTCTTGTATCATGTCTGGCATTGTTCTTGTCATGCTGGATGCATTAGCTGATGATGGATGGATTGTTCACAGGAATACAGTGACTACCTTTGTTATATGCCCTTGCGTTACAGGACCTTCACACTGTGTTACTACCAGCAAGTCAGAGGTGCAAACTGCTGAGTTGTTCATTTATGACTTCTTAGCATTCTGTGTTGTTTTGTTTTTTTCCCTTTGCTTCTGCACAGTTAACAGAACAAAATGTATGGGTATTTTGTACTGTGGTTTACTGTATCCACTTACAACTCCATGTTCATTGCTCAGCTAATAACTCATTATATTTATCCTTGAACTTTGTAACAATCCTGTACAAACACTGGCAAAATTCAGTGGAAAGGTCTTTCTTTTTCTTTCTCCTCCTCCCCCCCATTTTTTTTTCACCTCTTCTTTCCAGACAAGCATAATTGTTCATATACCTAATTTAGCTGAAAAGACAATCAAGGACACTCGTATTCAAATAAAATGCTGCTAATACAGGACTTCAGCTTAGTATTCTCAGAGTATTTAAATGTGATAGGGTTCTTCTCATTCTGTGTCGTATTTGAGCATTATATAGCTTTTTAATATCTCTATTAGAATCCATGATGCAAAGATACAAATGACAGACAGGAATGCTGTATTGCGTTGGATTTCAGTTAAGCAAAGTAGCTTTTTGATGCAGAATTCAGTCCTGCAGATCTTACTCAGATTTCGTTCAGTAAAAATCCATGCTGACATCAAGGAACAAAAACGAAATATAAAATTCAGAATTTGATCTGCAATCATTTTTATAATTTCATTAACTTCAAACAAAACACATATCTGTTCAGTACTCGATTATGTCATTCCAGACGATGTCCTGCCTGTGGGCAGTGTGAAATAACCTTGACTTAGGAACCTGAGTACTTCAGTTATGGTACCATCAAAGCTAATTTTGCCATGTGCAAGAAAAATACTTAGTGGAAGGTATTTGCTTGGGACTGTCACTCACTGTAAATCTCAACTTGGCACCCAAGTTCATCCATTTATGGTACTCACCAATTTGTTTTCATGGAGTGAGGACTAACAAATAACTTTCTGAAGGAGGAGCGATACTTTTCTTTACATAGTCTTTAATGACAGCATTACTCATCTTGTTTGAAGATCTAAGGCAAAAATGGGCTTCCCACCGGGCTGTGCAGGCCTGTGGGATACGTGTTTCAGGAAATCTAGTGCTCATTTAAAAGAAAGATAGCTATCTGTTGTTCTAAGACCAAGAATACTGCATAGGTCTTAGAAAGCTTGAATAGCATCTACAAAACTTGAAAACTGCATAGAGCTCAAAATGCTACTGGAGGAAGCAAGTATTTTAATGTCTTTGTAATGGAGAATTAGAAAAACAGTGAAGCTGAATGATTTGGCAAAGGTAACTCAGCAGGTCGAAGAGATGTAATAAAGTGCAATTGGCAAAGCAGGAGGCAACAGTAAGAATTTGCATTAGGAAATGAAACACAGGATGTATTCAGACCTGTAATTTGTTTTGAGAACTGAATTCTCACCCGTGGTGCAGGTATACTATCCTCACTTGAATTCTGCTGGACTTTACTAGGCAACTGGGTGACGAAGCTACACTAATATGTGCATGTAGTGAGCGTATGTACATATACAAAACTTACGTTGAAAAAGCCTGTTATTATTTTTGTTTCCATTTGTATTATAGCTGTATTTATCTATAGTTGCATCGCCTGTTGCCATTGTAAGTTTCTTATGCTGTATATCTTTGATGAACAAGAAATACACCTCTGAACACTGATTGGGGCTGGAGACTGCTGGTGATACCCAATGTCTTTACCATAGCGCTGAGTACAATAGGACTGGATCCTAAAGTCCTAAATATTTTTTAACTTTATAGCCTTGACAATTCTAGAAATAACAGAAGTTCTATTTTAGACCATTTTAGTGATAATTTTAGACTCACAGTTGTTTGGGTTTTTTCTGCTTTGGAGTCTACTTAGCTAGGCTAATGGAAATAAAACCCCAGGCTTTGTAATACATATTCAACCAAAAATAACCATAAGGATATAGTTAAGCATTTAGAAAATGGGTTTGCAGTTTTAATATAGAACAATTTTTATACCATGTTCTTCATCTGGACTTATTTTGATGACTCATTCGCCTTTACAGCTCTCTCAGAAAAAATACAAAATTCCAAAATAAGCTATACAACTTCCACCTGTCATGCTTCCATTTCTCTTTTATTTTGTTAATGTACTATTGGCAGGGCTAATAATACTATCTACCATTATGATCACCAGTGCTTTCTATAAATGCAGCTGTGTCCACCTCAAATTAAATTTTCTGTGATGGGAATCTGCTCAGTCCAAGGATTTTAGCCAAAATGACAAACAGTTCAGAAAAAATACAAAATTTTGGTCATTTACAAAATAACAAAATTTCCTCTTATATCAGCAAATGTTCATGAAAGTTTACTGAAGAATATGTGTCACAGTACAGTCTAGTGCTGGTTTCTCATGCATGAGAATGTAAGAACTGCCTTCCTTTTTCAGACCATGAATCTGTCCTGACCAGTGTCTTTTTTCAGTCAGATGCAGAAATAGATGCTTGGGGTGCATGACGGAGGAGTCAGAAGAAATATGTGGAGCGTGTAGAAGCTCTATCTGTCTATATTAGCAAATTAAACAACACCAGAATGATCTATATCAGACTTGTTTTCCCAGTGCCAGTTAACTCCACTGTCTTGCCTAATGTACAAATAGACAGCTGTGGTAATGTACTATCGTAGTACAGAGACAATTCTCGTAATGGTCCCAGAAATTATTTTTTGATGCTTTCATGAAAATCTGTTTGTTTTGGAGAATATCATGAGACATCCAAAATGTTGCTTCTTGCCTACTCAGTAAACTTGCTCAAAGCTGTGCAAAAATGTCTATATTCCCACTGATCAGAAACATTTTTCTCTGTGTGAAGTTAACTTGGTGTACAGAAAGTAATTCAGAGTACCTAAGCCAGGTACTCTAAAACACTGTCTGCATGTACCTTCCCTCCATTGGCTGGTTAAGGAAACTAGCTAACTAATGCATTTAAAAAAAAAAAATCCTTCCCTCTTTAGGCTAAATCTTAAAATTATTTCTCAATCCATTGCTTTTAATAAGAAGTGATTTTAATTACTTTGTCGTAGACTTGATTATGTTAATATTATCAAGAAATGAAACATAACTCGAACTCAGCCTCTTCTCACAAGTTCCCATTCTCGTCCATACCAACACTCAGAAGTAATTTGCTGAAGGCGAATATAATTACTCTGCTGTATTATCTGCATAAAGAGTGTTGGTGTTCATAAAATTCAGTGCCACAAACCTTTTTTATTGCATTGATAAAAGTATGCTGGTACTGCTATGCATAGACCATGAGCCTTCATTTCAAGTAGAAGATTGCAGGTAGAGAAAAGGTATTGAAGGCAGCTCTTCATAAATTCGTAGCATTATAAGAAAACGTTAAATGAGAAAGCTGAGATAAAATTACATCACTGAAGTTATACAGTAAATTTGCCACAAAAAGTTCCGAAAGTTAAAAAAAACAACCTAGAAATCTCAGTATTTAGTTTATTCTTTTTCCTCATTTTTGCTCTGTTGTGCACATTCATTATTTTAATAATGTTAAAACTTAAACAGGGGAAGTTTAGGTTGGATATAAGGAAGAAATTCTTTACTGTAAGGGTGGTGAGGCACTGGAATGGGTTGCCCAGGGAAGTTGTAAATGCTCCATCGCTGGCAGTGTTCAAGGCCAGGTTGGACAGAGCCTTGGGTGACATGGTTTAGTGGGAGGTGTCCCTGCCCATGGCAGGGGGGTTGGAACTAGATGATCTTAAGGTCCTTTCCAGCCCTGACTATTCTGTGATTCTATGAATCTATGACTTTAGAGATCTTTAGAAACTTTTCTGTCATTTAGACTAACCCTGTGACACAGAGATGCTGTGTGAATCTGCATTAATCATTTAAGCTAAAATATTAATGTGACAACTAATTCTGTGTTCTTCATTGAATATGTCTGCCCAACTTTGTCTTGATTTTCAGCTTTTTGGAGCCTTAGGGAAGTACTGTAGCTTTTGAACTCTGTTCAGGGAATTGAGAGTGTTCGACATCATTTGCAATGAATCAGTGGGATCTGAAGGACTTTGCCTCAGGTTGGGAATCACAGCCCCAAGTTCTGGACCTGCCAGTACCACCCTCTTTAGGAAATGCCAGCACTGAGACTTACGGTGACCTTCCAGTCTTATCAGGTGAGCTGTCATATTTGTCTATATGTTTTTATTTTATGTCAAATGTGAGATTACCTTCGTCTGAAAAAATACTATTTTAAACTAGTTCACCTTAATTTTGTCACTGGAAGAGAGCTCATACACTGATACCTATTATGCATGTTACTTTGAGACAGGATAATTTATATATAATATATATAATTTTATATATAATTTCTTATGCTCTCTTTCTGTGGTAATGAAACGTAATATTTAATCACCTTGCTCACAGAAGTGACATATAAATAACAAACTATATTTGTGCAATCTGTTGAACATAGAAATATTTTTTAAAAGTGCCAAATGTTTAGAGTAATCAACTTCCCTTGGAATGAGTTAACTCATTGAGATGTTTATGTTAACAAATTTTGCAGCTTCTGGAGTTTTTAGCTCTATTCTCCATTTGTTCATCTAGAAAAATCTTGGTATCTTCATGAGCTGTTGTGAACATACACTTACTAATGTATGTAAGGTTCAGTTACTGTAGCATTGTTGCTGCAAACTATGGACAATGAAAACCTGTAAGAAAGTAGATATATCTAAAGCAGTGGATATTTGGCTGGGAAGCAGTAACCAAGAAAGAGTCACACTGCTGTTTTTTAAGACCAGATACAAATATTTAATTCAGTCTCATCCAGAATGAATTAGGTTTTGTGGCGAGAAGGGTAGCAAGGGGTCCTGTAACTAAAGGCTATGTCTTCTTGTATATATTAAAGAACATCATCTAATTATGTTAGAAAGTATAAATCTAACATTTCCTAAGTCATCTAAGCGAAATTGTAGAATGGTTTGGGTTGGAAGAGACCTTAAAGATCTTTAAAAATCTTAAGGAACGTATATGGAAGTTGTATTTTTCTGTAATAAGCTTAAAAGATCTTTAAAAAGATCTTTAATAATCTTCAGTAATAAGCTTTAACTGAATTTAAAGATCTTAACGTATGTAAAAGCTGTATTTTTCTGTAATAAGCTTTTTTATAGCAATATGTCATAATAATGCAGTTATTGCATTTAGTGATTATAAATGAGCTTGTTTCTTCAGTAAACAGCATGGGAAATAAAAGGCCATTTTCAGTTTTTGCAGATGATAGCTAGCAACATCCCATAGGTTTCAGCTAGCTGCCAAAAGCATTATCAATAACTAATGCAGAGTTACTCCACAACTGCTCCGGCAGATTACGTGCAGTGCAGCGCAAATATTTGCATCAATCCTGTATACACCATCACTTCCCATACCTCTGGTACAGTCACAGTCCTTCCTTTACTCCATCTAACTGTACACCAGAAAGCAGACCTGAAGCTTAGTTTCCTGCACTGCAGAACAACACAAAGTCCTCTTAGAGGACTCCATTCCTTGTCATTGCATGTTCTGAAAGTGATGACATTTTTCTGCCCATGCTGTTTTCCAATTTGCTCTCTGCAAATGGCAATAAAAATTTGAACTACGCCTTGCTTTAGGTGTAGATTTTTCTCTCCAAAAAACTTAAAGAATGTAGCCAAAAGCTATTCAAAGTAACACATCTCTAGACTTGGGAAAATAATCAGTATATTTTTCAAGATTCCTCCTCCTAGTTAGAGCTGGAAATAAACCCTAGGTCACATTATGCGCACTCCAGTTTTAAGTAAGTAGGCTGTGAGTGAGATTATGAAATGGTGAAAATATGCAGGTTTTTTAAGGGTTTACTTACATTATGGTGAAGTGTGTTAACGCTTTGTAACTAGTAATCTAGGGCCCTTAGAAATGTTTATCACATTATAGCACTGTGGAATAAGAAGACTGATGTCTCTATTGTTACTTGTGCTTTCCACATAGCCAGTGGAAGGGGGAAGCTGTTTGCTTTAGATCACACAGAATGCTACTCATCAGAACAAAAATACCTTTACTTATATCCCAGTCTCCTAACCATTGGACCACATTTCCTAAAAAGGCTTAAAAGAGAGACTTGGAATTAGGTGATCATTTTCACTCTTTGCCTAAAGGAAACGATTTAATGTTCATGGAAACTCAGAGTGACTCCTTTTGGCTTTATAACTTAAGGTTTTAATAAGTGAAAAAGTTTTCCAGGAGGGTGGCAGACCCTACGTATGTTTCTAGAAGATGAACACAAATCTGCAGAAGGGAATTCTAACTTTTCCCCATCTTTAGCAACCCAGAACTTCATGCTAAAATATCAAGGTTCATCTGCTTCCATGACTTCCTTTGCATTTTCTGACTTTATTTTCCAGCTGTATAAATATATATGTGTGTGTGAGAGTGCATATCCTCAATTCAGGCCGGAAAGGCAGTTTAGCCGCTTTTCAGGTATATGTCAAAAATTAAATTGTGTAGAGTTAAGGGAACACAAGGTTTGACACATATGCTTGTCCTTGGAGTCTGAGGAAAGCCTGTTCTGTGCCCAGTGCTCTGCTTTGGAGCAAGAGGTTGAAAAGTGGGCATAGAGAAGCACAGTCCAATGCACAAGAGCTTTGCTGTAGTGGAACAGGCCATTTAAGGCCTTCACTTTGAGCTCCCCATGTGCAGCATTCACCTTGTGGAACTTGGACTATGGAGTTTTCCAGCAGTGGATTTTCTGTACTTCTGTAACTGTCTTTGCTAATTCTTTCCTCTGGTGGCTTTGTTGTTGCATTGCTTGTTTATTAAAGAAATGGGATTTGCTTAGGAGAAGGCGCTTCTGTGATAACCCTCAGCATTTTCAACAGATAGAATAGAAACTTCCATTTTTAGTTGAGCAATGAAAACATACTTTTGTTTTCAGAAGTAGTAAAAGACTGCAGCTTTCACTAGCCTTTACTTAATGTTCTCAAAAATCAGGAGTCATCACTGGCACACAAGATCTAAATATCCTCATCCAAAACACCTTTTTTGAACTTGTCTTGCATCTTTATACAGACACTGTGGAAATTAACATAGTACAGATTTTGAGACAGCCAGCTGGTATTAATGAAAGCCAGAGAAGTATTGAAGATGCATATATTACACTAATATTTCACTAACAGCTTGAATTGCAGCTGAAGTGAGCCTACTTTATTTTTCTAAAAGCATCCCTAATGACTGGAATATGTTGATGTACTCATGCACTGCAGCAGTGATCTATGAAAACAGGTAAGCAAATAAGATAAACTGTATAAGTATATGGATTTTTCTGGAGGTAGGTAGAATTAAATGCTGGAGAATATTCAGCCTGAGGCTAATAGATATAAGAGACTGTGGACCATACTACTAATGAATACACTAAGCTGTTAGTTAATCATAGGTGTTACTGGTGAGTTCTGTAGCTACATCTGTAAATGCTCTGCAGCATGTAGGTTTGGATGACTAAGCTATCCTTATAACACTGATACAGAGATAATTGTTTAGTTAGGACTGAATCTAACCTTTCGGCCCTTTAGGCTGTGTTGTGAACTCTCTTCTCTCAAAGTCAAATACTATTTTTAGCTTTTATTGACCTGACCAGCTGATTTCACTCAGCATTTGTTTCTTGTCAAATGTGCGTCTCCCCCTCCAAGTCTAAACTGACTGTCAAAAAAAGTTGTGGTCTCCAGACATGAAATGGAATTTTATTACTGAGGTTCACAGTGCAAATCATTGGAAGTTACATAATAATGTGAACGGACGTTCAGTTGAAAGGCTGTCAGAAGATAAAAGTGTATCAAGCTTTCCAGAGCATTCACATTGCAACTCATGGAGTTAGATGACATTCAAAGAGCAATTCAGTGTTTAATGCATGCACCTCTGGTGACTGTGCTCTTCCACAGAACTAGCTGTTGAAGTATCAATAATAAAGGCTGTAGCATAGAATTTAATACAGGAGTTTTCCATTAAAGGGGTTAGCTGTTGCAGTTCACAGTAACTTTCTTTCTAGTTCAACTTAACATGCTGAGGACGCAGTACTTTGTCCTTGAGTAGGCAGGATTGCATTTATCTTACTCTTCCCACTGGAGCACAGAAGTAGTAAAGTATGAGTACATATGGAGCAATGCAGAACAAGTGAGTATCTGCGACATAGGCATGTATTATTATTGGATTTTTTTTTAAAGTCAGTCCATAATGCATGAGAAATAAAAGCAAGTCTGTAACTGTCCTGAAATTCTCCTAAGTGTGCAATAATACCATGAAAGATGCCTGTATTTACTACTAATAATAAAACTGTAGCATTACACTAATCAAATTCAACTGCATAATTTTCAGTGAAGGGATGCTTATGAAACACAAAATGAACTCCAGAATGGAAGGTTCACTGCTTCCTAATCAAAAGCAGTCAGCTTTAAGCATCAGCCAGTCAGGTGATAAGTTTGTCATTTCTCAGCTGGGCTCATGGAGGGAAGTTGCCAAAAAGGCTTGACAGCCTTTAAACTTTGCAGAGCATTTTTTGCCTGTTTCTGAACGTCATGTTGATCTACAAAACTCCTGGGAGGCTGGGAGGAGAGGCAGAGTAACAGCAGTTCTGTTAAAATGTATTTGCAGCAATGAATGTCAGTCAGAGTTTGTGGTGTGAAAAAATGTGTAGTTCCATAAAAGAAATTTTCACCACCCCTCAGGTCTGGTTCTTTCGTGTCTAATTGTGTCCAGCTACTTTCGGGGACTGAGGAGTGTCAGTGATTAATTGCCTAGGTGTCAGAGAAGTGCAGCCATGCAATGCACCATTAGAAGCCAGAGATCAAGGTGTCTGAATTAAAATGGGAGGCTCTGAATGAATGTATTACTGCTATATACAGTTAACAGTACAAGCCAGAATCATTTTCTTTCATAATTTAGGACAATGGCAGCTCTCCAGTGAAAACGTGTTTACAGTAGTTTTACGTTGCTTTCTACAGGCTTAATACAAAAAGGAGAGACAAAAATTAATATGTACCAAGGGCAACCTGTCTTTGAACTGTTCTTTCCTTTTAATCAGCATGAGCTCTGCTAAATAGGGGGGAGAATTATGAGTAGGTGGAGAGCACCTGGGTTACTGAGGGCAAATCACTCTCAGGGGAATAACTGCAATTTGAGCAACAGAGTCTGACCTTTGCATGACTTGGGATGAGCAGTCTTCTCTGTTTTAACCCAGCATGAATACCAGTTGCAAAGCAACCAGCCTCAAGATGCTCAATCATCTTTCCCTATGTGAAGGTCTGATTTCCCCTCCTTTGGCAATTATACCATTGTCCTGGAAGAATTCTCTAATGTTGACTAAGTTCTTCTATTTCACATCCTCAAGTGTGGGACCATATAGAATTTTAGTAATTTTTTTGTATTGGTTGAAGTCCCATTAAGCTTCTGAGGTTCTTAAATTGCTTCTTGGAGCTTTTTATCTTGTAACTTGGGTTATAAAAGTAGCACCATAAACATTAATTGAACAGCCATTAAGCAGTATGGCTGTTTGTTTTGGGTTGGTAGAGGACATAAAGCTTCATACCCTGTGGTGGAAAACAATTAGGTCTGATAATGAACATGCTATTAAATATACCATTACCAGACTTCTATCAGTTTAACTTTAGAAAATAGCAACCAGCTGTAGCCAAAGAATACACAAGTGATAGAAAGTCATATTTTGTCATGTCATAGCCTGTTATAAATATTGTTGTTTCTAATGTATTATGCTAATGACAGTGACTAATGGTAGTCATTACCTCCATTCATTCTCATAAAAAATTTCCTCAAGAGAGGATGATCATAACTAGAATGCTGTTTAAAATTAAACTGTGTTTTTCTAAAATAGGAGACATAAAACCCATTTAAATATGAAGAGGTTGGATAGCTAATTTATATTGGTTTGAGTGTGTTTGACAACTACAGCTGTTGTTAATTGTGCCATGAGTTGAACAGATAGTCCTTTTAGAAATGTTTTGGGCAATCTGATGTGTATATGCATGTCATGTCTTCGTATTGTCTCTGCAAGGTGGGATAAAAGGTGAACCTCACAGCGAGATACCTGTGACCAGAAAAAAAAGTCTGATGCCACCCCTGTAGGGCCTTAATATTAAGAACATTGAATTTCCTCATCCATTTCTTATTTCTGTTATGAATTCTGCTTACTTGACAGGTACAGAGTACTTTATTATGTGCACGAACAGAAATGCTTAAATGGATGAAGCAGCTATTTACGTCTGATAGGAGCTAAGTGGGACGTTAAATTAATGCCAAACAAGTGAGTGCTCATTTTAGTTTCATTATAAATGGCTGCAGCACAGCAGTAATGTGTTGACTCTCATGTGCTGACAAGTTCTATATTTCTTACAAACTTCCCTTAGAGCTCGATCTGGAAAGACAAATTCACACTCTGCATGATGAAATTAGCAGCAGATGCATTAATAATTGAGTGAGGACCCCTGGAGACACACTGTAGTTTAGCAGGAGAGTTGGTGACTGGCTGATTTTAAGTAGAGGCTTCTGTCCTATATGTATTCATATGCACTTACATAAGCCCCAAGTTAAGAGGCACTGCCTGTATATAGCCTTTGGTATCAAATCTGCTTCCTGCTTTTGGAAGAAGTTGTCTAGTTACATTTGGCAGGTCCACAAGCAGACTGACAAACATTAATCTGAACAGTATGTTGCCCTCCTTCCTCTGTGACTGTTCTCAAACTTACAGCCAAATTCAATAATTCCTATCTCAATTTGTCTCTAGGCAATAAGTGGAGAGACTAAGGCTGTATACAAGACTCTTGTCATAGGCCTCCGCATCTGGAGTTCCTGTAGAGTTGAAATATTTTCCTGAAATGCAAAACCCAACTTCTCTCAGAAAAGCATTATATACTGTACTGCCATCTTCATTTCCATCCCTGTAAGCAAAGTTGATGTCCTTTGATTGAACCATATGCACTGCAGATTCCCACATTTGGGAAAGGGTGGTACTTGTGTCTTTTGGGCAGTAGCAAAGTACACAAGAGTATTGACAGAAAAAACCTCTGCTTTTTAAAGATACCACCAAGGCCACGATGCAATTCCTAATACTTAAATTATGATCATTCCTCACACCAAGTAGTATGATTAGAAGACATTGATAAAACAGTGTGACTTCTCATATGCAGCAGTTCTGGGGTACTGGGTATTTACTGGGTTAAATTCTCATGAGTTAAAAATCAACATTTCATTGCACTGGTGCCAAGAGAGTGATTGAATTACTTGAATAGCAATTCAAATAATTTGAGAATTTGTCCCAGTTAGAAGGGTAGAAAAATTTAGCACACTATTACTAGATTTAACTCCACATAATTGTCAGTTCTGCTAACTGTCCATGCAAACCTCAGTCACTGGCTTCATGTTGCACAGGTTGAAATGACCTCTGTGTTTTGTTTTCCTCCAGTTACAGGTTATTTTATAAATCTCAGGGTCTGGAAGACAGAAAAAAATAACTTCAAAATATCTATCATTGTATTTTGTGGAGTTTCATCAGCTAAATGAAAGCTAATTCTAATCTTAGGGTTTTTTAATATACTGCAGTATTTTGAAAAAACTATAATATGATTTAATAAAGTTGTACTGTCTTTAAAACAATACTCATTGAGATAACTATGAAGTTCAATTCCTTCGTTTTAGATATGCAGCTCTATTCAGTAACAGTTGATATGTTATTCAGTAAGTTTAGTATCACTGTTGTCCTAATCAAAATATTGTATTTGAGATCTTTTTAGTATAAGAAACATTTGAACAGTTTTTGTTGTCACTTGAAATAGGAAATAAATCCCAGCAATTCATGTTGGTATGATGAAGTAATGTCTCGATCTGTTAGCCACCCTGAAATATCCTGCAAGTGACTAAGCTGAAGAAAGCAGATGTTAGAGATAAAAGAATATCTGATGAAGGAGTAAGCATGTTAAACATACCCTTTTTTCAGCACCACCTCTTCTTTTGAGGTGCCTGAAACACAAATGTGGAAATTAAATTAGACTTACATATACAGTTTTGGTGGACAGAGGAAACATTTTCGAATAATATTCTTCATTTGATTCATACATGTATAACACATTTCATTTCTGTTTTAAAAAAATAATGTTACCATCATCTCAGTTTTTGAGGAAAAAAATAGATACTTAAACAAGGTCATGTACTGATGGATGAGAAGAATATGCATGAGTAACATAGAACAAAGAAGAATATCAAAGCTGTATTGATGGGGATGGGGAAGTGAACTTAACTATGTCATTAACTATGGCTTTATGCTTCACTCTGTACAGTGTCTGTACAGTGGGTTTAATCCTCTTAACAGCTTTCTGTTCATTCTGTTATTCCTATGGAATGGGATTCTAAGTCTGCTCCAGGTCAAGGATCACCTGCTGCAGGCTCAGGAGCGATGCATCCCAACTAGAAGGAAGTTTAGCAGGAGGGCCAGGAGACCTCCTTGGATGGATAAGGACTTGCTGAGGAAAATTCAAAGGAAAAAAGAGGCTTATAAAAGGTGGAAGCAAGGTCAGGTGGCATGGGAAGAATACAGGGATGTTGTCCGGGAAGCTAGGGACCAGGTTAGGAAAGCTAAGGCCCACTTAGAATTAAACTTGGCTAGGGATGTTAAGGATAACAGGAAGGGATTTTATAGGTACATTGCCAATAAAAGACAGGTTAGGGACAATGTGGGTCCTCTCCAGAAGTTATCGGGAGAACTGGCTACCCTGGACTTAGAGAAGGCTGAGGTTCTTAATGACTTCTTTGCCTCAGTCTTCACCGGCAAATGCTCTGACCACACCACCCAAGTCTTGGAAGGCAGACGGGGGGACGGTGAGGATGGGGACCCTGGGCCCACTGTAGGAGAGGATCTGGTTCAAGACCATCTTAGGAACCTGAATGTATACAAGTCCATGGGACCGGATGAAATCCATCCAAGGGTCCTGAAGGAGCTGGCAAATGAAGTTGCTAAGCCACTGTCCATCATATTTGAAAAATCATGGCAGTCAGGTGAAGTTCCCGATGACTGGAAAAAGGGAAATATAACCCCCGTTTTCAAGAAGGGGAAAATGGATGAGACGGGGAATTACAGACCAGTCAGTCTCACCTCTGTGCCTGGCAAAATCTTGGAGCGGATTCTCCTGGAATGAAGGCATGCTAAGGCACATAAAAACCAACAAGGTGCTTGGTGACAGCCAGCATGGCTTCACTAAGGGGAAATCCTGTGTGACCAATTTGGTGGCCTTCTATGATGGGGCTACAGAACTGATGGACAGGGGTAGAGCAGTTGACGTCATCTACCTGGACTTATGTAAAGCCTTTGACACTGTCTCCCATGACATCCTTCTCTCTAAGTTGGAGAGACATCAATTTGATAGGTGGACCACTCAGTGGATACAGAACTGGCTGGATGGCCACACGCAAAGAGTAGTGCTCAATGGCTCAATGTCCAGCTGGAGACCAGTAACGAGTGGTGTCCCCCAGGGATCGGTGTTGGGACCAGTCTTGTTCAACATCTTTGTGGGTGACATGGACAGTGGGATTGAGTGCACCCTCAGCAAGTTTGCCGATGACACCAAGCTGTGTGGTTCGGTTGATACATGGGAGGGAAGGAATGCCATCCAGAGGGACCTTGACACGCTTGTGAGGTGGGCTGATGCCAACCTGATGAAGTTTAACCATGCCAAGTGCAATGTCCTACAGCTGGGTGGGAGCACTCCCAAGCACAGCACCAGGTTGGGCAGGAAAGAGATTAAGAGCAGCCCTGCGGAGAAGGACTTGGGGGTGTTGGTTGATGAAAAAATGAACATGAGCCGGCAGTGTGCAGCCCAGAAAACCAACGATATCCTGGGCTGCATCAAAAGGAGTGTGACCAGCAGGTCGAGGGAGGTGATCCCGCCCCTCTAATCTGCGCTCGTGAGACCTCACTTGGAGTATTGTGTGCAGTTCTGGTGTCCTCAACATAAAAAGGACATGGAACTGTTAGAACAAGTGCAGAGGAGGGCCACGAGGATGATCAGGGGACTGGAGCGCCTCCCATATGAAGATAGGCTGAGAAAGTTGGGGCTGTTCAGCCTGGAGAAGAGAAGGCTGCATGGAGACCTCATAGCAGCCTTCCAATACCTGAAGGGGGCCTATAGGGATGCTGGGGAGGGACTTTTTATGAGGGACTGTAGTGAGAGGACATGGGATAACGGGTTCAAACTTAGACAGGGGAAGTTTAGATTGGATATGAGGAAGAAATTCTTTACTGTGAGGGTGGTGAGGCCCTGGAATGGGCTGCCCAGGGAGGTTGTGAATGCTTCATCCCTGGCAGCGTTCAAGGTGGGGTTGGACATAGCCTTGGATGGCACGGTTTAGTGTGAGGTGTCCCTGCCCATGGCAGGGGGCTGGAACTAGATGATCTTAAGGTCCTTTCCAACCCCAACTATTCTATGATTCTATGAATATTATGCAATCCAATAACTTTTGTCTTTTGTTAGCATATGCAAGGCACATCGGAGGTGCCCCCGTTTATACTTAACATGTGAAGTAATCACCAAATTTCACAGATCCAGGCAGTTACCAGTCCTGTACAAGCGAAGAGATATTTCTAGAGTATGAATAAACCAGTGGATTTTATCCAGTTTTTTTGCAGATCCTTGGATGTTCAAAACAGCAAAGCAAATTAAAAGAACCCGTTCTCTTTTGCTGTCATAGTAATTTTGCACTTGAATATATGAGGATTTGTTAATATAAAAGCTATTTAGTAAGATGTGGAGTGATTTTATCACAGCACTCTCTTGAAATGTAGTAATAAATGTTGCATATCAAATTACAACTTTCCCTGAAATGTGGCTTCATTTGAAAAAAAAAAAAAAAAGACTTCTTGAACACCAGATTTTAATTTGGTGACTTCAATCAGTGGTATTCCACTTAGAAGTAAAAAGATCATTTTTTAATTGCCAGCCCACTAAGCTCAGAGTGAAGATCAAGTGGCTACATTTTGGTGTATGCCTTAGCACTAATACTGATACTTCTGCAGGCCAGGATGTTTTTTTTACCTTGTAAGTTCAGAACCTCCTAGTCTTCATACTTTTCCTCAGTTGCCTCTTTCTCTTATTATTGTGCCTCTTCTGAATTGTTGCCCAGGTATTGTTTAGACGCACCATTAGAACAAGTTGGCAAGTCTGTTGGTACTCCATTTGTGTATCTGTACTTCATACAAATTTTCAGAAGAATAAATCATACCTTAGAATTCATACATGAAATGAGGGGGGAAAAAAACAACCACTTTCTTTTACTTTTTCTGATCTTGAACACAGCTGTGGAGAAACTGGTAGATGCTGCATCCTCCGTAAGTTCTCTGCTCAGCGTGAGCTCTAGGAATAGCCAACACAGCTGTAGCAGAGCAAGTTGTTACAGCAGCAAATTAATGCTGCTGGAAACTGGACAGAATATCACTTCTTTCCTTGGGAGCTCTTGAGCTGGAAGGGCTAAAAATTCAACGCAATCTCAACAGAATGTATTTGATTTCTTTGTAGCTTGCCCTAAGAAGAGCAAGGGCAAGTGTTTCCATATATTCTCTGTAAACCTTCTTCGAATTTGACAAAGCCAATGGGATGCCAAGTACATGGAGTGATCCAAGCTTTTGTATAAAATGATAACCCATCATTCATCTCAGCATGATCTCATTCTTATCAGTTCATCTCAGTTCATCTTGTTCTTCTGCTGCTATTTGAGAAAATAGGACCTATTTTTCAAATATCCCATGTGAGAAGGGCAGCTTCTTCTGATCACAGAAAAAGGTGTGTGTATTTACCAGCTTCCTCTGTCATGGTCTTCATCAGTTCTCTAATGTGTCTTAATCCAACTAGTGTTGTCACCTTTCTTGCTTCCCTTCTGTCTTCCTGATAGTACATAAGATGTCTGCTGACTTTGTAATTAAAATGTCTGTTTTGAACTTCACTTTGCAGAAGTATCTAAAATTAGGCACTAACTTAACACATGCAGTTCCAAAGTCTTCAGTATTGCGCAGTGGACCAGTCATTAAAGAAGCAGACTTTTTCTTCAGGATCTCATTTAGGAGCTGACTTTCCTGCTACTAGAACAGGAAACCCAGTGTTGTCTTTCAGATATTCCTCTGAAATATCTGAAGTGTAACAGTCCTTCAGCTGCAGTTCCCTGTCCTTTCTGTTACCCTTCCTTCGCTAATCACTGCTCCTGTGGAGTTAATAGGAGATTTGCTCATAGATATATTAAGCAATTTTGGTGATGGTAGGCTTTTGCAACTTAAAAATGGCAGTCTCCATGGGGAATAGGATGAATGTCATGGTGTGAATAGATAGGGGTTACAATTGTAATCCAAGCTGGAGGTACACTCTGCATACTTTCATCCTCTCAGAAAGTAGCATTCAGTACACAACTCCACAGAGTTGTGTGCTCTGTCTCACTTAATGTACTTCTACACTTGACATTTTAAGAAATAAAACTTTTTTCAAAGTAGATGGTGCAGTAAAAGACTTTCAAAGGATAATTACAAGTACAAAGACTAGTTAGGACAGCAATTCCTGAATAAAAGCAATGGGATCCTCTTAGTTTTTCGCTAGTTAAATGCACTAAGAAAGTGAAGTGTTAGAAGGGCAGAAATCTCAAGATGGAAGATGGAAACACAAAGAGAAGATGGAAGGCTTTTTTTCTCTGAAAAATAAAAAGTTGTGAATCTCAGATGTTACCTAGTACAGCCAACTGAAGTTCAGGAGAGGAGTAAGGGATATTGTGTGGATTTTAGCAGTACTTTCATAGAAACTACCCATAAAGGCTGTCGAATTGCAAAATCAGGAGACAATGTAGACTGAAAAGGGTGACCTGAAGCAGCTCCTGAAAACTCCTGTGCCCAGACGTAAGCAGAAAGGCAGTTGTTAACGGACAAGGTTTCCTTGTCAGGACAACACATTTTCCACTCTCTACAGCTTTAACATCATGCCTACATGAAGTTAAAGCCTTCAAACTGAACCTAGCTTTTGGCTGGTTTGTTTCTTTTTAAGTAATGATTTTAAGGGCTGGTAATACATGCATCATTTTCCACAATATATGAACAGGCAACAAATTATTAGTGTTTATGTAAATAAGAAATGACCCAGGCAGTAGTCATACTCTTCTAAGGATGAAAAGCTAAAACCATCAGCATGAAACACCCCCATCTTTCAGCAAAAGGAGCAGAGGTTAAATCCTGTGTGTGTTGTGAGTGCTCTATAGCTTTCTGCTCCACTTTAGCATAGTGGATTTGACAAAATAAGGAATTACACTGATGCACCAAGAAAGAGGTGACCTGTTGGATAATCAATGCTCAAGTCTGAGCTGGGTGAAAATTTAGGAATAGCGGACACTTCTAACAGTGAACCAGTAGCAATGGGTTCTTCAGGAGGAATGTGCCAACAAAGTTCCTCCCCAGTCTCAGGAATTTGATGGTTCATTTTTGCCATAAAGGATAAGGATTTACATTCCATATTTTTTTTTTTAAATAAAATGCCACATTGCTTTAGAATTTTTCTCTATGTTAAATGTACAGAAGAGAGTTCAATAACAGGTTTGATCTGGAAGATGGAAGTGAGGTTTTGTTTGTTCATTCTTTTTTGGGCGGTAATAAGCAGAATGATGCTGTTCCCATTACCCATAATACATATTTATGATGTATATTAGAAGACAGTGTTTAGCAGTAATTTGGCTTAGTGATTCGTTCATTTCACATTTAAAAAAAAAATTGTTTTTCTCTGAACTCTTCTGGCTTTGCTTGATTTAAATTAAATGACAAGTAAGATTTTTATCAATAGGGAGCGCTGACAGTTTAGCTACTAGGTTTTTTCAAGTATTTTAGGTGCCAAATCAAGCACACTTTTGGGGCTATAAAATGACGTTTTAAATTGCACTACACATTCAACTATTTGCTTTTTCTTGTACGTTTGTTATGTAGTGAGCAGCTGTTTCTATTGGCATGGACACAATGACTTCTGTATATTTTCCATGAATCCAATGAATTTTAAATGAAAGAGTATATATTAATACCCAGATTTCTGAAATACATGAATCTGTATTTTGTCAAAATGCATGTTGGCATACCAGTGTGTTTCTCAGTTGCCAACTTAAATGTCATCTCTGAAATTTCTGAACTGTCTTTTCAGATTTATCCTACTTATATTTTAACGTACTTCCTATTTTGACATTCCACTTTCAGCCATAATCTGATATTTTATTCAAAGTATATTCATCATCAGTCTTCATAAGGTGGTGCAACATTAGTCTTATATTCCTATTGCTTGTTAACAGAATCTCATCCAGCTGGTTATCCTCTCACAGTCAGTCTTTGTCCAGAGAGATTTTTAAGGCGTGACAATAATGACATAGTACAGAGTGCAAGATTTTTTGTAACGACTGTTTGTTTAGTTGGTAGATGAGTGGAAAGCATTCTCACTACTTATGTACTGTAAGCTTTTTCTATGAGATCAGAAAGAATTCTATCTCTGCACAGCACCACAAAACAGCATACAGTGACTCTGAGAATTCTGCAGCCTTTTTTAATGCATTATGTAATGCCAACACTAGAAAAAACATCCTGGTTTAGATAGAAAAATGTTATCTGTCTCTCTTGTTCTCATGTTCCAGGTCTCTTTCTCAGCATTTCTACTCTCTCTGTAGCCTAGAATTTTTTTCTGTAATATTCTAATATGTTTAGCATTCTCATAATATATTTTTGAGTAAAAGTTCTTTTGTAAATATTTGTGAACTATAGACAATAATTCAGCTCATCCCAGTATCTGCAGATTCAGAGTGAGCCAAGTGTAAAAATACTGAGGTAAATAATTCACTTAAAGCATGTAAAGGCTATAGGGATGCTGGGGAGGGACTCTTCATTAGGGACTATAGTGATAGGACAAGGGGTAATGGGTTCAAACTTAAACAGGGGAAGTTTAGATTGGATATAAGGAAGAAGTTCTTTACTGTAAGGGTGGTGAGGCACTGGAATGGGTTGCCCAGGGGAATTGTGAATGCTCTATCCCTGGTGGTGTTCAAGGCCAGGTTGGACAGAGGCTTGGGTGACATGGTTTAGTGTGAGGTGTCCCTTCCCATGGCAGGGGGGTTGGAACTAGATCCTTTCCTAGCCTAACTATTCTATGATTCTATATGCTTCAGCAATACATATACATCACTAGAATACTGCATATGTCTGTCCTATCAACAAAAAGGCAGGTATTCCCACCACATGGAAATTGGTTGGCACAACTAGTTCTCTGTGGGACAAAATGAGAAGAAAGGGCAACACAAAAATAAACAATAAGGCATTTAGGCATATGCTTGAAAAGATTTCAATGATTGTGATCCAAGCAAAGGACAGTTAAGAGTGATAAATGTAATAACTCTGAAAAATAAATGAGAAGTCATGTAAGCTTTTCACTGAAACCACAAAAGGTTGACTTACCATAAGCTATAAAATGTTATTAAATCATCAGCCTTTAATAAGAATTGCCTGTTGTGGTTTCTGAGATGCTCTTCTCTCTATATATACTCTTGAGTACTACGTACAACTCTGAGAATTGATACCTGTAAGAAAATTTCAGTGTCAGACTGACAAAGAAAGTAAAAAACAAAACAAGTCATATCTTACTACAGCAACAAGAAATTCCGTTCACCTCAGCAGGTCTAATCATAGGTGTATAGGTTTGAAGATCTGTCTCTAAAACTTACTCTGTGCTAAATATAAGAGTACAGAAGACAGTTTAATAAATGGGCTACATCAAGTCAATTCAGTGGTGTTCTGTGGAGTGTAGTCTGTGTACCAATAAAAATCTCCATGATTTACATTAATTCCATTAAAGTAGCACATCACCTCCAAATATTTATAGAGATCAAGCAGACTCACTTCAGGATGATCCCTTCATACATACCAGAGGTACCATTTCCTGAAATGTAAACAATCGCCATCTGCTGAACCATAATCCCTAAATCAGAAACACAAATATTTGGATTAACAAAAAGTGGAAAGCCTCATTCTTTTTGTTGACCTCCCAATACATTTTTTTTCACTTTCAGTGTTATGTGCATGACTAGCATTCTTCATCCAGGACTGGAAATGCAGTGGCTTTTTGCCATAGTGACCAAAAAGGACAGCGGTCATCAAATTCAAGCCAATCCAAACTATAAATGACTTGAGGAGATTTGAAATCAAGCCTTCAATTCAGTGGTACACATATGATGCAGTATGAAACAAATGAGCTTTGATACTCTTAAGAATCAGAGAAATATAAAAGGATATTTATTTTACCTGTTTAAAAGAGTAGATGGATCTGATACAGGAAAAAGCTGAGGAAATACAAAACATACCTTATGTTAATGTCATTGAAATCTATATGACTTTTATATAGCTGAAGTTTTAGCGCTCCACTGCACCAGAGACGTGTTAAATGTTTTAGCACAGACCTTGAACTGCTGTTATATTTTCAGTGCATATATCCATATATATGGATACAGAATGCAGATATACAAAATAATCCATTGTATAATCTGATGCTATAACAATGAGCAAACTGCTTAAACTCTAATTCTGAGGGAATGAAATTTGAAAGTCTTCTCCAGAGTAGCTAATTTTTGGACAGTGTTTTTTCTTGAAGAGATTAAATACAGAGCTAGTGGAGAGCACTGAGAAGTTCAAGAAGGACGAGGAAAGTACTGTCTGGGCTGCAGGTATTGTTGCTCAGGACCTGAGGCACAAGCAGTAATCTTGGAAGTCTTGCCCATTCTGATTTGTTCTGTGGGTTTTAGGCCATATGAATCCGAGTAGGACAATCAGTAATCAAGCATTTGCTGGGGTTGTGGGGCTTCCAGTCTTCCTCTTCCACAGCCATGCTCCAGACACTTCTCCCAGCTGCCCTGCCAGAGGCTCTAAAAGTTGTTGACGCTACTCCAGCTACATAGCAGGAGGACAAGAAACCAAGTGCTCCAGCTCCACCTGGCTGGTGAAAGGGTTTCTTACAGCCTCTGCTTCTAAAAGCAATGGATTGGTAACTGCAAATTGGAGCCAGCTGTGACCTCTCTGAACCAGCAGCTCTTTGGATACTTTTGAGGTGGTCACTGGGTGTTGGCTTTGGTATGATCACAGGGAAGCAGTCATATTTCCACTGGATTTCTGTTTTACACATCACAGGTACTCGATGTGCACTCAAATTTTTTTATCCCACAAATCTATTTGGCAAGGAAATAACGCATAGGTAAGTTTCAGGAAAGACTGGGATTGTACACATATAAAAGATTAATGCTTCGAAAATGGCACAGAACAATGCAAAATCAGTAAAATATCCCTAAGTGCAATTTTAATTGTCTTAATAAGTACTTTTCATGCTCTGTTTTCATTTTCCATTAATTTCTGGACACATTAGATTTCACTTTACTCTGTAAGAAGAAATTAAGTTTTTCAAATTTGTTTTTAGGTATATATTGAATTTTAGGACTTTGCATTAGAATTTCCTTATGACTTCAAAATAATCAAAATAATTACTTTTTGTCAGTGGAAATATGGACAGTTTGCTTTCATTTCTTCTTTTTCATAAAAACTCAAAAATTCTAGGCAGTATAAAAAAGTGCACCCTGAATCCTGGTGTCAACATTCACCTGTTTCCCTTTCTGAAATGCACTGTACTTCTACCAGACATCACTTTAACCCCAGGCAAAAGAAAAGCAGTTCTTGCCATGCTAAATAATAAGCTGTGTAAATTTCAGTTGTTGGGGATCTATTCTGTGCCTCCAGTGGGAGAAAAAGTTATTTCCAGTGGTTATGACTATTGGAAAAAATAGAAGGGAAGGAGGAGGGGAAGGGAGGGGAGGGGAAGGGAGGGGAGGGGAGGGGAGGGGAGAAAAAGACAGGAAAAAAAGAAAGTATTAAAGAAAAAAGAGAAGGCAGAAAGAAATTAAAAAAAAAATAAAAATCTTAATGTTACAATCAGTTGATAAATTAGTGTTCTTGGGTGAGTCTTACTGGTTAAATTTTTGGGAGCACACAATGTTTCATAAACACAGTGAGAGCACTTACATTGTAAAACCTCTGTCCTTTCTTCAAGATCCTAGTAAGAAAACTGAGTTTTCTACCTAAATTGTATTCTTCTAACTAAAAGCCAGAATGTCCTGCCACTAGTTAACACTGTCAAAACACCATATCTCAACTGTTCTTGCTTAACTAGGCTTCATTCCTTCTTCTGTCTAGTTTTGAATGGTATTTGTATATTTCTTATTCTCTAGGCTCTTTTTCACAGTCCCCTGGAAACAAAACATAAAATCAGTGATGCTGAAGTTTATGTAGGCTTAATATTAGGCAAAAAATGAAAGTGCCTAGTCCTGCTGTCAATAGGATGCATTTGTGTAGTTCTCCATGTAGCACTAAAGTAGGGTAAGTGACAGCAGTCACATTCTAAGAGAAAGAGCCATATGGTTCCATTTTATGGGCATTTGGTTTTATAACAGTTCAGAGCAAAACACTCATGACCCTTAAACAGATTCAGATTACCCTTGTAGGTGGGCAAAGTAACCATGCACAGTGCTGTGGAGTTCCATTCTTTTCCATATACTGCCCTGTTGGGAAAGCATGCCAAGAATTGTGGTTTATCGAAAAAGAGGAGAAATGTTTCCTCCAGGGAATCCATAGATTCAGCAGTAGTTGTCATGGTTTGCATGGTTACTTGAGGTCAGAGTACAATATTTAGTCCATACTTCTAGTCTTTAGTGCCTCCAATAAGAATTCCTTTGAAGGCATCCCCAGATAGAACACCCTGTGGTGATATGCCATACTGCTAATTCAAATATGTAGACACTAGAAAAGGTTGTAAATTCACATTTAGGTCACTATATATCTGTGTGCATGTGCCTGACTACCCACATGTGCATCTATATAAATACTAGATCTCTGAGAGAATTTTTAATTACTTGCTTTGGCTCTTCTCCTTCCTTTTGATACTGAGCCGTCTATATGAATTGAAAGTGAGAAAATAGTTAATACAGTATCATTGTAAACCCTTCCTGATTGATGACTTGCCTTCTCCCAGGACCCAGCATCACAGCACAAACCAACTGGTGTAAACTACAGCTAAAACTACATCTTGGAATTCTGCTTCTTTTATAGGGAAATGCATTTTCAATAATACTAACATTCAGACTCAGGAAAAAAAATGTATCTAAGGAAGTGTATTATAAACAGAACCTTAAGCTATTGCTATTCTTGATTATACTAATCTGTTTTCCTGAGGATCAAGTGAATTGTTACCTGTCATTGCATCCCTGTATTCACCTCTTAATACTTGTGGGTGTGATACAAACCACTAAAAGAAATTCATTGCCCATACTAGACAATTTTCTCTGTTACTTGAAGATATTTTTCCTACTGTGTCACTTGGTTTGATAAGTGCCAGTACAAAGGTTCTTACCTGGTGCTTTTAAAACGCTTACTGATCTACAAAGACAGAAAAGGCAAACAGCAGTTAACAGATTGCTCTGACAGATAGTGCAGTCCGTCAGGAGGCATTCATAACATTGTCACCAGTGTTAACTTATTCTTTCTGAGGAGCACCATTAACAGTCACACCACTGAATGTGTATGTAATTCTGTAACATCAGTCCCAGTGCTGGGCAGCTTTCCTGGTCACAGGTTAACTAGCAGCAAAACCATGTCACTATTGAAAAAAAAGTGGAAACAAGCCTGAAGTGTTAAACACACAGTTTAGAGCCCCCTTAATACAGGCATTTACAGAACACAGAACTGAATTGTGAACACAAGTGAGCAGTGTATTGGCTTTTTAAAAATTGTATACAAAGAGACAGTTTGTGTCTTAATTTTAGTTTTGATTAACAGTTTATTTTTTTTCTAGTCTGGTTTAGTCCTGTTAGCCAGAAAAAATGATAATTTTGAGAAGAACAGTGTGTCAATATAGATAACAAGTTCAATATGCACTGTGAATGGGATGCTATTTGAAGACATATAATCAGTGTAAGAGTAAACAGATAAATAGTATTCAGAAATTGGCACAGAATTACTTGTTCACAGCGTTTGTTAAACTTTGACTGGAAAGCCACGTGCCATTATAGTTTGTTGGAAAATCAAAAAGATATACAGAAAATACTTCTGAAGTGAACAGAATTTAGGGAAAACATACCAATAGCAAAACACAAAAGATACTCTATGTGTTAATTCTGTCAAGACTAGGAAGTAGCTTGACTACAGCCTTCAGGATTTCTGACAATTCGGAGCTCTCTAATTTAGGAGAAAAAAAAAGTATAGTTAGCTAGAAGAATACCATCTTGTCCTCCCTCCGCCAAATTAACAGTGAGATCTTTTAACCACTGGAGCAATCTGCATCCTTCTGAAAGGTATGCTGCATCTCAGAACCTACAAAGGCTGATAATTTTAGGACCACACAGGAGTCTAGACTAGACAATAGTGTACAATTTTCTCTGCCCTTTAATATCTATTTCTGAATTTATGAATCTGCAGTTCAACAAAGATGAATAAGGTTAGCAGAATCTGGCCTTCAGTAATCATATATATTTTATCATTTAATTGCATATCCATTTGAGGAGTATAATTCAGTTCTCTTATGACTTTATCTCTGAAACTTTTCTGCAGATTACAGAAATAGTCTTTCTTATTCTAATAATTAAACTTTGAACCAAATAGAAGTTCTTCAGCTTGAGACTCGATTGTCATGAGAAACATCATTTTAGCTTGTTATGTGGGAACACAGTAATGATATAGCACAAAAAGCATTAGTGCCTGTTTTAGCCCCTGAGGTATACAAATGTGTGGTTCTGTTTTGATCATGCTTGATATGCCATGTCTTGACTAGGTTTTATTCCATTCTGTTTTTGCAGGTTAGTAAGACTTTAATCAAGGAAAAAAAAAAAGTATCTAACGAACAGCGATTTGAAGCACAGCATTTGGAAAGGTCAAAATGGTACATTACATCCTTATTATCGAAAAGAACAGATGACTTTAATATCCTGGCAGCATTTTCCTGTGAAGAAGATATTAAACAGAACTGAAAATGGCACAAGGTTCCCTCTTACTTTCTTCTGACAAAGACTGCAACAAGATGATTAAACTATACAGAATAAATCTCTTTCTAATGTTCAGTTGTAGATCCTGCCTACATTTAAAAACCTAAGCTAACCAGAGTGCCAAAACACATGTTATTTTTCTCAGGTCCCTTAGAATTCATTTTACTGCTTATATGACCCAGTTTCCATTAATATTTTCTGGTCTTAAAGGTGGACAGGCATATTAATTAAAGATATGCAATACAATGAGTTTTGGCAAATGCTTGTGTTGAACTGCAAGAAAAGAAGCACTACATCAACACTGCTTAAAATATAGGGGTTTCAGCTTCTGTTTGAGTAGACCTAACAACAGAGATAATGTATTCCAACATGCAATGCGTTGCATGTGTCCTGTTTTGGAGAGTCCTTGAAGGAATGGAACTGTTTGGAGGCAAAGGAACTTCTAGTATATCTCATATGTTGTTAACAATTTGATTAATGTAAGGAGCTGTCACATTCCTGAAATCATTATCTGCATGAAGACTCTTCCTTTTGCTTTATAGGTCTAAGGAGAGCAAAAAACCTTCTGGAACTTGATGTTGTATTTTAATGCTAAAATACACCATCAGGGTTCTCATATTAAATCTTCTCGTGACAAATGAACAAATGCTATGCTTAAAAATCAAAAAATCAGTGTATGGCCTACACCTGTATTAGTTAATAGTCATCATTCCACATGAGATATGAGGTCTGCTATTACATAAGAATGTAACAAGTTCTATATTAAAGATATTCATAATTATTAAAGAAAATGCTTTATATTATTCCAGAAGATCAGAAAATATCTGTTTTGAAGTATTGCTGGCTGAAGTAGACCTACATGGATTTGCACAAGCTCACAAGTAGAAATCGTATGGAACCTTTTTTTATCACACTACCCAGGGAATACATTTGAAAAGAAATTTCTCCATGGTACATTACATGCAGCATCTTGCTGAGAAAAGTGCTTCAGTCAAGAGAGATAAAATGAACATTTCTAATATGTGTTTTCAGTGTCTCAAGTGAATATATGTATGTGTCGGTGTGTCTGTGTGTATGTGTGCATGCACAGTTTTCTTCTTCTGCACCTTAGGTGGTTTTATTTTCAACTGAAGATTTTCAATGTATTTTTCATCCTTTATTTTGCAAATATAACGTAGGATAGTTTTTACAATGCATCAGCAATGTGCAGCCTATTTTGAAACTTGGAAGGTTTTGCAAAACTGTAGACAAAAATCCCTAATGGGTCTTCATTTCATAAATACCTACAGAAATTAATGTTTTCCATATGCCTAGAGAAAAAATCCACTGTATACAAGTTTCGATCAAGTTCCTTGTAATTCAGCTAATAGTCCTTGAAACTGTAATGACTGCAGCCATCGAGTATGCAGCCTACAGAAAATAATTAACAAAACTTTTCAGTTCCTGATTATTATCCACAATAGAACTGCATATTTTTATAATTTGAATCACTAAGAGCTCTGACCATTTATACTTTTGCTATGAAAAAATAAAATATATGCTGTTGTATCCATTTCTTAAAAGACCATGGTTGGGGAGTGACTGAGTAGAGAATCCAGGGTATGGAGGTAGTCACACAAACAACTCCAGGATTTCTCAGAGAAAGAGTCTGATGTATCAGATGAAGACAGTGGGGTTTGTTATACTCTTCTTAGTTTGCTCATGATTATGGAAAATGGTGTTACTCTGTCACACACTATTTAACATGGGGAACACCCTGGACCCATTATGCAGCCTTTTTTAGTCATTTTATGAAATGGATTTTTTTTGCTAGGTCACAGTCATTCTTTTTTTTTTAAAAAATACTGTAACAATCAAGTACACTTTATGAACCAATACATCAGTTCGAAGTTAAACTTTTAAGAGGCACCTCCTTTCAACCCTTCTCTTCAATAAATCATGTGGTGGTTAGGTAGTTCCATTAAGTCTTTCTTTAATAAGGAAGGTGAAGAGTAAAAGCTGAATGTAAAATGTTGGACCTGTGAACCCATGTGAATATCTCAAAGCAAAGGATCATGTAATCCTCTGTATATTCATTAACTGCAGATGAAAAAAGGATGTGGCTGATGGGAAAGGTGTCATATTGAAGCAAGATCAGAAAAGATAGACACGAAAACACTGCAGACCATGTGCAAGCACACACATTGCCACACATGTGACTTTGAACCAGAAGGTGCTGGTCCACTGTAATCCCGGTAAGGAGGGCAATCACATTCTGTGAAGTATTGCTTAAAATACCATTTGCAGCAGCTAACACTATGAAAAGGTTTTTCAGCTTCTGTTTGAACAGACCTAACGACAGAGATAATGTATTCCAGCATGCAGTGCCTTGCATGTGTACTATTTTGAAGGGTCCCTGAAGGTATGGCACTGTTCAAAGGGAAAGGAACTTTTAGTATATCTCATAGGTAATCTTACACCCCTTCAGATGCTGGGAACTCTGAGTTATGCACCATCAAATGGGCCTCCAAGCTCTGCACAGCATCCTATGCAGATCCTGCCAGTGTAAAGGTTACACAATATTTCAGTCTTCTATGCTCTTGCAAGGTTTTCCTGAAACAAAATAACTCCATTATAATTTTCACTGTCAAACAAAAAAAAAGATGTGCCTGTGAGAATTTGTTGCTGCTGGTTTAGATGAAGGCAAGGACCCACAGGTGGTACAATCAGTGGGACCCGGTGGCAGCTGCCTGCAGGCTGCTTTGATACAACGAGCCAGCTGAGTTTATCCTGAAGCCAGAGGATGTGTGCAGCACAACACAGAACTGAAGATCCATGTGTGCACAGCATACTGCAGTCCTGCACCTGTTCAGGGTAATTGCCATGTGGGTCACTACCTCCATGTACAATGGTCTCCTGGTCAGGATCTCTGCACATGCATACATACATACCTGTTTTGCATCTGCATACGAAAAGCTCATTTTGTGCTCCAGAGCGAACCAGTGCGTTGTATTCATATCTGCACACATTAAAAATCTCTACACATCTATTGCAAACACTCTTTGCACACGTCTCTGTGTCCATCAAGCTGGAATTGTGCAGCAAGTCAGATAGGTTTATAATTATGCAATTTACACTTCCAAATGCTGCTAAAAGGCAATGTAAGTACTTTTTTGCAAGTGTGCTTTTTGTGTCTGCAGCTCAAAATCCTGTAATACTTGAATTTTAATTTGTTTTCTTTTGACACGTTACTTGATATTAAATGAATAAATAAGCCATGAGCTAGAGAACACTAAAAGGAAGGAAGGAAGTTGCATTATTAAAGAGAGATTAAAATAATTTGACATGAAAGGCATTTTGGAGACAATACAAATTGTCTGATTTACTGATGTGCACAGAAGCTAATACATCATTCATCCTTGCTATCACCTGACAGCTGCTCAGCATCTAATGGGAAATGTGATGGTGGTCACAGTCCAGTTCATAGTGGACAGGTGTTGGCATCCCAAAAAATCATTATCACAACTGGCACTAATTGGCACCTGTCATGGTTTAAACTCACCCAGTAACTCAGAACCATGCAGCCGCTCACTCACTCCCCTCCCCCCCTCCATACCTCTTCCCTCTCCCAGAGGGATGGGGAGGAGAATTGAAAGAATGTAACTGCCACAGGTTGAGATAAGAACAGTCCAGTAACTAAGGTATAACACAAACCACTGCTGCTACCACCAATAATAATAATGATTAAGGGAAATAACAAGGGAAGAGAATACAACCGCTCACCACCCACCAACCGATACCCAGCCCGACCCGAGCAGTGATCTAACCCTTCCAGGTAACTGCCCCCAGTTTATATATTGGGCATGACATGCTGTGGTATGGAATACCTCTTTGGTTAGTTTGGGTCAGGTGTCCTGTCTCTGCTTCCTCCCAGCTTCCCCTCCTCCCTGATAGAGCATGAGACTCGAAGTCAGAGTAAACATTACTTATGTAATGATCTTTTGTCAGAGTAAGCATTACTGAGCAAGAACTAAAAACATCAGTGCTATCAGCGTTGTTCCCAGGCTGAAAGTCAAAAACACAGCACTGCAGCAGATACTAAGAAAGAGAAAAATGACTGCTACTGCTGAACCCAGGACAGCACCTTTGTTAAAAGTCTCAGCAGAGAGGCCAGTGACTGAATAAGTCATGGTGGCTGCCTTGCAAGCTCTGCTGGCATGGGATGCTGGGCTCAGCTTGTCCTTAAGTGAAACCATCCTTAGTTTTGCACGTTTCAAAGGAACACAGCCAGGTTCTGGCACATTCTGTTTGCCTGTAGGTTCTAGGAGCATGTGCACTACTGTGGCATAGCTCTGGAAGCAATGACTACGTACAGAATGGTGAGACGCATCTCAGGGCACTGAAGCCTGCCCACTGATGCTGGCCAACAGAAGAGCTTGTGGACTTAGGCTTGAGCTGGAAAGGCTGGTGTAAGGGAGAAACCACACATGACCCACATGGGACTCAATTCTCATCTGAGCTTTTCTCAATTATACTTTATTTACATGCAACTGTGATTCTGTGGACCACTTTACTCCTCTCTGCCTCAGTTTATTCTTTCGCATGAAGGTCATAATATTTGTCTCACTCTCAGGCATAATATGAGGCTATGCTAACTAACCAATATCTTAAGGTATTTAAACACCTGGGATGGAACAGTAGATACATTAAAATGAAGGCTTCAAATTTATAGGTACTTTGGTTTCTTAATAATCCTATGAAATGTGTTTCATTACATATGGTTTCATTCATACAGCTTCTTCTTCTTCTACTCAGGCTGCATTGTCCAAATCAATGATTAAAATGGATTTTCCTTTAGTGTACAGAAACCTATACTGTTTGTGGGTTAGTTATAACTTTTTTTTATTTTAAGCTCTATAGACAAATGTTATATAGGTCAGTAATGTGACTGTAGGATTTGAGAATGCTTTTATAGTAATAAAGAGTAAAAATAGGGGGGCTGGGAAAAAGGAAAGAACAGTTGTAGTTTTATGTGTATGGAAAAAAAGTGTTGCATTTGTTGCACATAGCTTTGTCTGTGTATAGATAAAAGTGAGAAAACCAAACTGGAAATCTGATACACAAACTCAGGTAAAATGTATCATAAAGGACTGAAAAAACTATGTAAAAAGCCCAAGGTTTATCTGTTTGTATCACTGTGCCTAAGGCTTACCTTCAATAGAAATTATAAGGGTATAAGATAACATGAGCACTTACAGAGGCTCAAAACACCACCAACACAGATTCTGATCTCTCCCCATTGATTTTTCACTGATGTATTACACCTGATTTCAGAGAAATGTCTTCCCATTTATATGCATCTACATAAATTCAGGATCAAGCCACCAAGTTTTGCTTCCTGCAGTGTTAATAATGAGCGGTGGCTACTGCAATGTGCTCCTAAAGACACTCTGGAAAAAGAATATGTCATTGTTAGCCTAATGAGGGGAAAGGGAGAGAGATTGCTAAATGTTTTATCTCTAGTCTAATTAAAGGAGAGAGAGAAAAAGAGAGGGGGAAGGCATCCGAGAGGGGGAAGGCATCCAAGAGGGAGAGCTGTGTATGTGACAGATTTCTTCCTGCCATGTTACAAGAGCATTCTTGCTAGGTAGAACTGAAAAAGACAGGAGGATGTGGGAATAGAAAGGATAAATCCTGCAAGTGAAATCAGACTGTGACAGCATGAACCATCAGTCTGAGCTGCGCATTAGCTTCCAAAAATACCTTGCTTGGGAAGGAAAGAATATGATAACAAGTACTCTGTTGTCATTACTGTTTTTAAGACAAATAATCCATGCAAATACGAAGGAGCAAGGCTTGTCTGCCTGCTGAGAGCCTCCTTGGCCATCCATGGTCACCTTTCACGACTGCCCTAGAGGGAGACAACTGCTTGTGTACGAAGGACTTTGCCAGTTCGGATGTTGCTGAGCTCACTGACAAGTGGCAACTCACTATTTATAAAACAAGCAAACTTGATCCCATGAAATTTTGTTGATCTCAACAACATCAGGCCTGCCAGAATGGGTGCCTACATCTCAAACTGCATGCTAGGTCCCAGACTCATGCTGTCATGATGTTTATATCCCACACTGTTCTCATTACCTGCACAATGGCCTCAGCCATGCAAAGCACAGAAGAAATTACCTTGCATCCCTACTTATATATAGTGCTCAGACACTGAGCTGAGCGATAAAAAGCAGGGTTGATGCGCCTCGTATAATGCAGTCCCAGAAATTGAATTACTGTTATTTATTTTAAATCTCTCCATATTTCCTTGCCTTGTGACTAAAACATAGCAGCTTTGTAGCTGCCCTTTTACCATGTCAAGTGCCAGAAGCTTTACCTAGGGAAAATGATTTTGTAAAGACTTGGCTCTGCTCTGCTAGTCTTTCATACTGCAGTTTTCCCTAGTGACTAAAGAGAGTTAGAGGAAGTTCCCAAGAAAGACTTGCATTACCAATCTCTTGTAATTACTTTTTAATCTGTGACTCCTGAGTCCCCACCCTGGGCAATGTTTTGGCTTGTTCCATGGCAGCCATGACTGCATTAGACATTTTTTCCCCTGCATTGAGACCTATTTGTTTTATTCACCTCTTACCTGAGTACAGACAACAGAAGTGGAATATTGGGTCTGGCTTCTGTTTGTGCAGCAGGAGCCACAGGATTATTTCCCAAGCCTTCCACTGAGGACTGCAGGACAGGGATGGCTCCATGAACTCTCCTCTCAGCACAACAGAAGATCATGGAAAAAGCAGCCTATACTGCTTTGGGGGAGAACTGCAAGTCTGCAATGAAGACTGAGAGTAGCCCAGACTCGTGCAAGCAAGCCCAGCTCAGACTTGTTTGTACAGGGGAGGTGAGGTGTCGTGATTTAAGCCGGTAACTCAGAACCACGCAGCCGCTTGCTCACTCTCCCCCTTCCTCCCCCTGCTCCCAGAGGGATGGGAGGAGAATCAAAAGAATGTAACTCCCACAGGTTGAGATAAGAGCAGTCCAGTAACTAAGGTATAACACAAACCACTGCTGCTACCACCAGTAATAATAATGATAAGGGAAATAACAAGGGAAGAGAATGCAACCACTCACCACCTGCCGACTGATACCTAGCCTGACCGAGCAGTGATCTTGCCCTTCTGGGTAACTGCCCCCAGTTTATATATTGGGCATGACGTGCTGTGGTATGGAATACCTCTTTGGTCAGTTTGGGTCAGGTGCCCTGTCTCTACTTCCTCCCAGCTTCCCCTCTGAGTTTCCTTGTGAGACTCAGAAAGTCCTTGGTCAGAGTAAATATTACTGAGCAACAACTAAAAACATCGATGTTATCAGCACTGTTCCCAGGCTGAAAGTCAAAACCACAGCACTTCGCCAGCTACTAAGAAGGAGAAAAATGACTGCTACTGCTGAACCAAGGACATATGGGAAGGTTGTGATTAGCCTCCAGATGCTTTCAATCTCCTTACAGCATTTTTGGATTATTCCAGATTTATTCCTCATTATTTATCTATTATAAATATTCTAGCTAACAATGGCAATGTCATAAGATTTCCATTCAAAACTTTGAATGTTTGAGTGTCTTAGAGGTCTTTTCACATGTTGGATTCCTTTATCCTCTTTTACAGTTTGTTTCTGAAGAAGTACTAAGCTCCCCAGTAAAAACTTGCCCAACTCACATATGTGACAATCAAGTTTTCTCTATTTTTTAATGAAAAATTCTGGCCCACTAAGCTTTGACATTCCAGCAGCTCACTCTGTGCTGGCTGCTAGCAAAATCAGTAAATACATGACAGTGCTATCTGCTACTCTGCCTGCCCTGGACCGCAAATTTCCCAGGATCTTTGAAAACAAGGTATCTGATGTTTGTGAACAAGCAACCAAATTCAGTTTGATTTAGTGATAAAGCCTGCCAATTTGGGAGATATAATGGCTAGCTAATGGTATCATATTTGCTTACAAATGTCATCTTCCAAAATATCATACTTAAATTACAGTTTTTGTTGAGAGTTTAGAAAAGTGGTAAAATTTAATAGACAAATATGAGTTCAGTTAACTCCAGCTCACACGCAATGAGCTAAAAACACATCACATAGCTGGATCTCTAACAGTGTCAGGTCTTTGTGCCCTAGCCTGGAAAGAAGGGATTTACATTACCCAGCAATGATCTAAGGTGATGTAAGTTCGAAGGAGATGAGTACAATGTTAGTGTGATGCAGATACTACTCAGACACTTTCTGGTTACTTCCCCCTTCCTGTTGTGTCTCACCCACTGCAAAGTCTGCCTCACATTAAGGAGGCTGAAGTTATTAACTTCAATGCACAGCAATATAATTTTTATGAGAAAATACTGCATTAAATAGGAGAGTTGTCTGCAAAAGCCACCAATAAAAATTCAGTCTTAATCAGCAGGACCAACACAAAAGGCCAATCTAGTCTGAATTTTCAGTCAGCACTTCAGCAACATTCCAATTATTTTCATCATTTAGAATGACCCTAGCAGTATTTTGAAATTATGGTTTAAACTGCAGTGGTTATTAATCAGGTAGCTATGGCAAGCCAGCATCATGATCAGCAGAAGGGTGGAGACAGATACTATATCATTTTGATCTTACTGCATAATTTGCTTCTAAGAGCAAAATTTCTTGCATCTGTATCTCTTCATCATTTGGATGTCCAAAATAACGAGCCGAGTATCTTGTGTTGGTTTAGAGGGAATTTTCTACGTGTCAGAAGAAGAAAAATGAAATTATATTGCATTTATCTATCCCCCAAACTACATGATTTTTTCATTCATATAGATGTAATATTCATTAAATCTCAATTTCTTTGCCATTAGGATGCAGAGTAGGAGCTGCAGAAGCCCTGACTGTAGCAGACCAGAGCTGGACTGAGTTGTTAGCAACACTTGTTTAGGGCTGATGTTTTCTTACAGGAAATAAAAATAACTAATAATTTTTTTCTTTAATTTATGGAACTCCATGGCTACAATTTTTGTTTGTAGCATTCCTTTACATTTTCACAATATAAAAAGCAGTATTTTCTTAATAATATTACTTAAATACTTGTGCTTTTAAGAAGAAAAAAAACTTTTGTTTTTTGCTTTTGTGCAATTTTGGGACTCTTGCTTTCATGTGCTTCAACAGGTCTCTTCTTTTCCAGTGTAGCCAAGTTATGCCCTGAGCATCATCACTTGGGTATTATTCAAAGACATGTAATTTTGTTGCATCTTATTTCTTGTGCCCAGCAAAATAAACGCCTAATGGTGTCATTGGTGTTTTTCCTATTCCTTTAAAGTTCTATTTTCCATGGATCAGCAAAATTTTATTACAATAAGCAGTAAAATCTGGCCAAATTTACTTCTATTATCTTAGAAAAGAAGGGTCAGTAAGGCTATTTTTTCAAGTAATGCTCATATTTTTTGGTGATCTCAAACATTAAACAAAATTTGTGTATTAAAAATGTGAGCTGTCAAGCGCTAGGTTTACATAATCCTATTTCTGATTAAAGCTTCTCATTTTAAGAATGTAAAAGTGCCAAAACCTGTATGCAATAAAGCGTTTCTCTGAAACACAGTTCAGATAAGCCTGCTCCATGTAATTATCCACACAAAGAGCTACTGGAATCTCTTTTAGTTTAAAAATCAAAAAAATCTGTACAGCTTTTCTCTGCATTAGAATCACTTCCAGGCCAACAGCACACACTGAATAAAACCCTTCAAATGGCTCCTAGAAGATCCATAATTCAGTTAGTTTCTGAAGATTGAGGAAGAGAGCTGCACATAGCATTTTGTTGGCTATTACAGTGTTGGCCTAAAAAGCCTATGTCATCTTTGGTATCGGTCAAATAAGATTGAATCAATTTAAATTGCTATTTTTATTTGATTCTGGCCAACACCCTGAGATAAGAAGAGCAATGAAGGCTGGAAGTCTGGGTAAATGCTGCATCCACTGCTATGCTGAAGCATCACCATTAGCTCTGGTGTTGAGAAGGAATCAACCAGAATTTCCCTGGGACTATCAGAAAAACAACTTACCCACCTACTATCAAGCATTCCTTTTGTGTGGTAAAGTTACTTACTCTTGGTTTTGCTAGAAGCAAGTGAACTAAGGGAAAGATCCTTCTATATCTGCCAGGTACTCTCCTTATGCATCTGCTACTGGCCACTAGCAGAGTGATCTTTGAACTGAACATGGTGCTACCTGTCTTATGGGTCACTTACACCCTTTCTACTCTGCTGCTTTGAACCAGCTGGTTCAAGATTTTGGTCTTCCTCTTTCCACATTGCTTTTTGCAGATACTCTTGATCTATTTTATATAAGCACAAACCCATGAATATTCTTACCAGATGGTTACCTAGCATCATTATTAGTTACTAGTTGAGTATGTACATCAGTTATCATGACAGGAAGTGTACAGGTGTCAAACACACTTTTAAAATTCTGTAAAGTGTTACAGACAGAAAAGGCCCATACAGGTCAGTTACAGCTTCTGTCAAAGCATAGACTTTGACAAAATTCAGCCTGTAAAAATCCATTCCTGAAGTCCTGAAGCATGAACATGCTTCAGGATTTTCCACTAAAACAGTACAACATTCTCATTGAAAAAGAAAGAGGCTTTCTGTGACCTTCTCTGATTTCCCAATGATTGTCCATAACACTTGACTCTCTTCCTAGTATGAAGTAGCATACAACTGAATAACAAGAAAACACAGTGTGCCTAAACAAAATGTTTAAATAGGAAAACAAAAGCCAATCCAGGTAATGTCAGCAACACAGAAAACAGATGAGGAGGGAATACTGACAACCAATCTAACCATGTGTCGGGTCAGAAAATATAACCCATAGGAGAGAATGAAGTTATTTACTGACTGCAGCTCCTGTATCATACCAAGTTACAACTATCCTCTTGTACCCTGACCTGTTCATTTGACAATTCCTGAAAACAAGTGGATGTAGAAAAACGTGTCCTATTTATAAGCACCTGCAAGACGCTTGGGGTTTAAGCTATAAAAAAATGGGGTTGCGCATGTTTTGTTTTCTATTAAAGCCTATTTGGTAAGTGTACAACTATGCCACACCAGGTAAAAGGCACCTTCTTTCTATAGCTTTCCTCACAATTGTGTCGAACTTCATTTACTTGGATATTCAAGAGCCATACAATGCAATAAGCGCAGACTGAGAAGAAAATACACAAAGCAAAAGTGTAACTTTTCAGAGGTATGATAGATTTACAAAGTACACTATACTTGACCTTGAAATGTTACCACAGTTCTTTACACTTGCTACACAGCTGATTTTGTCCTCCTTACATATCTGGGTGATCTTTATATCCTCTCTTACTAAGTGAAATAGGTATGTGACAATTCTGAAGTTCAATCCCTTAGACAGATACTTTGTGTCTCAATTTAAGGAAGCACTTTGAAATTTTTATGTAAAGTTGTGTGTTTTGAAAGAATGTGGAATTGCTATGCTTCTATTTTTTCACCATGTGAAAACACTGAAAATGCTTTTAAAATGTATTGCATTTAGAATGAGAATTAAGTCTTATCTCAGTAGGTCATCCAATACCCCCAAGAAAGTAAACTGGAAATTAATACTAACACAGCTGAAGAAGATTAAAGAAAAAAATTTATTTAAAATATTCAACCCATATTAACATTCAAGAACTAAAGCATTAGACTAGTCACAACCATAACATATTTGTGTGCTGTATTGAGGTCTCTGAAAGCAGTTTTAAATAAGCAGTTATAAACACTTTAGTTGTCTCAGGGAATTCTAACAGTGAGAGAATGCAGGAATGATAAACAGCTAAGCAGAAAGCGCATTTATCCCCAAAGCCAACACACAGTCTTTCAGCATCAGAAGCTCTACAAAATTGGAATATATGGGTACACACTTTTGGAATATCATCTTTTCAACCAATCAAAGTAAACAAACATCTTTCACAATTCAACAATGAAGAGTTTCTTTTTACACCTGCGATGCAAAATGAGAGCGAAAATAGGCACTGCATTCATGCTTTGTGGTTCAGAAGCAAGCAGTTCTCAGCCTTGTTTTCTCTGAAGTGTGTACAGGAGGTTGCCTGTGTAGTTCTTGGAATGAAATCAAGAATGCAGCTATAGTTACCATATTTCAGAAAGTGTAACAATTTCGCATGTTCTGCCTGATTTCTGCTGCGGGAGCAGCTGGTAAAATATAATGTCACTCTTCTTTTGGGGAAAGGATAAATCTTGAGTAGAATAACAAATTTATATATTATTATAAAGTAATATGTCAAAATGTGGTAGTATTTGAAATGCGTGGTTTTAGTAAATAAATAATCCTGTGACTTTTGTGCACAGGTGACAGACTGGAAATTTTGGAGAACAAGGCTGACAAACCAACCAGAATAAACAAACAAGCTTTCTCTTTCAAACCTGGAAATGTCCAACACCCTTGAGCGTATGTGTGGCCTATATCTATTTCTATGAAAGAGTTGAGCTTTCTGCTAATCCTGCAAATCAGTGTGCTTCTTCTGTGCTACCAACCATGAAACCAGAGCTGAGGCTTTCAGATGGTGACAGCCCTGCCATGCAGCCGTCTCTGAATTGAAACCCGCAGGATTGTTACCATCTACAATCCCTCATACATTAACTAGGTTACAGTGCACTGTTCTCTGGTTTCATGCAGGAAAACGTAATTTGGGAAAAAGGCCCCCAGCTTCTGGATGGCTATGGGTTTCCACACCTGTGGAGAGCCATTTGGCTGTGAACGGGCATGTGAGCAATCCAGACAATTGCTTGACAATTGTAAGGTAGTGACCCGCAGGCACTGAGGCCTCGCCTGAGGGTTACTAAAGTTCATGTACGTGCAGAAGCCTTGGGAAAAGTTAGCATGGAAAACTACTGAGAGAGATACGCAGAGAAGGAATGTTAACTGTAACCTTGAAGCATATGCTGTCATAGTTAACCAATCATTAAGCTGTTACTGAGTGAATCCTATTCTGTATTTAGCCGTGTGACCAATACATGTATCCAATTAGACTTGTGTGTATTAATGATAGACAAGTAGAGTGCCTATATATACTGAGCTATCTGCGCAATAAACTTTGGCACAGCCTGATCATATTGGTCTGTGTGCTGTGTCCGGGACTTCTGCGTCAACAAGTGGCGCCCGAACAGGGACCCTCAGATTGGCGTTGGACAAAACCGACGAGACCGACAGGAAGGAGGGGGCAGAAGCCGGTCGATATTGGGTGCTGCCCCGGCACTCGGAAGTCGCTAGCGCAAAAAGTTTGGGAATCTCGCCCTGATCAGGTGAGCGGCCAGGGAGGAGAGGGGGTCCACACTGACCAAGGAAGAGTCAGAAGTGGTGAAGCTCCTCCAACACATTCTCTCTATGAGAGCAGTGAGTTATGATGAGCCTGCCTTGAAGGCTTTGCTGTACGGAGCAAAGGGAAAGGATTTAATCCCCTCAGTGGATGCTGCCTTTCAAATCGCAACTTGGGAAAAAATAGGAGCAATGCTGTGGGAAGAGGTAAGTAAGGGATCCAAGGAGGCAAGTTAATACCCCACTGTGTGGAGACTAATTACTGACTCTTTAAAAAATAACTGATGGATGGGCCAGGGGATACGAATTTGCATCTTCCTTTATCACTTTCGCTGCCCCGGCCTCCCTCCCCCCAGAGCCTGATCCTCCAGATCGTCAAGGGTGGGACAAATGGACAGGATTGTTAGATGAGAAAGTACAGACACTTCATGACGGATTTACAAATTTACAGCTCTCTGACACGGCTAAGTCAAAGAATGAGATAGTGGAGCCCAAACCCCCCCACCCCCCCACCCCTCCGAACCTCCGCCAGTTGCGGAGACTGAGGACGGGGATGAAGGTGATCCTTTTGCCCTGGACCCTGTTAATCCCAAGAAAAAGCCTACTCTCAGATCACCTGAAATTCACGGGAGGAAATGTTTTAATGGCACTTGATAACACTGAAACTCCAGAACACATTAATGAGGAGCCTGAGCATTTTCATCAGACTGTTGGTGCTGCTCCTGAAGTTCTGATGCCTGATAATTCTGATGCTGACCTGGATAGTCCTTTTGACCCGAGACCTGTTCATCCGGAAAAGAAGCCTGATTTAGATCCCCCGGATCCCCATGACAAATGGGCAGTTATAAAGGGAAAAGTAAGATGGGTGGGGGATGCAGATGTATTGTGTGCTTATAGTCTCTCTGTGATATTCATGTACTAAAAGTTAGCAAATGTAACTACGTCTGTTTCTATCGACCCTTGCAGACCTTTATAGATACTGTTGGCCACTTCTTCCGATGTAGGCTGGCCACCTGCATTGGAATGAGTGTGCATTTTGGTCAGTGTAAAAGCCCAAGCCTCATGCGATGTGAGGGAGGCAGAGCCTCTGCGGGGACGCCCGCTGAGATAGAGCCTGCCACCTTGCACTGCGATGATGCTTCTCGGAGCTGGTTTCCTGATTGTCTTCACAGGGTCATTGCACTACGTTTTGTACGTGGGACCGTTTAGTGGGAGTAATGATTGTCTGCATTTTGTGTTTCACATATTGTAGTTGTGTGGAGTGTGTTTATGGGATCCCATGAATGTGTGTGTATGTGTGTGTCTGTTGAGGGCAGACAGTGTTCTGTGTATTTTTTGTTATTGGGTTAATGCAAAAGTTTTTAATGGGTAGCAGATTAACATTTTGGGCAAGAAAGGGTTAATGCAGAGGTGCTGCTGCCGGCAGGAATTTATGGCTGCTGCTCAGCAGGCTGGCAGCTGTAGCTGCTGCTGGGCAGGCAGGAGTTTGTAGCTCCTGCCGAGCAGTACTGCTTAGTGTGTTTAAGGTAACCTAGGGGAGAATCCAAGCTTTACCAACCTCCACCCAAACAGCACCAGGGTGGCAGAGATACGGTGCAGTTTGCTTCTGCACCTGCTTCACGTTCCTGTTTCATCAGAATGCCTTTGCTTTACGGAATCCTTTTAACCTGACTTACTTCTCAAGAGCTGATAACATGGGGGAAGGGATATATTTGTGTTCTACCTACAGGTCCATGGAGGCTGCCTGCAAAGTTTCTGAAGCCTTGCCATGAGCTGGACGGACAAGCGGAAAAACCCAATGCCTTAGCTACAGGAGCTTGAATATATGTGCATGTAAAGTAGCTCTTGTTAGAGGCTGTGATTTTGTGTATAAAACCACCTGTACTTACTAGCCAGTTGCTAACAAGAAACTACGCCTTGTATTGTATGGATTTGTCACTTGTAAAACAGATGTTAGAGTATGCATATTTGCAGCAGCTGCTAGAAAATGCTAAGGCAAAAACTAGAAAGATTCTAATACAATGATAGTGGTATAAAGCAGGTAATGGAACGAATTAAGAGGGTGGAAGAACACCATTGGTGGAAAATTTTCTTTGGCTGGTCCGTCACTGCCACTAGCATCTTCAACATGCTGCTGCACCCTGTACTGTATATACTGCTAATGTAAATCTGTATGTGCTTTGCCATAGTAGTGACTTGTTACTGAATGAAGCAGGTGAACCTCTGCACTGACAACAAGGTGCCACGACTGAGGTTGGCCAAATACCTCCTACCGCAGCCAAGGGCAAGACTGGGTTGGCCTCTGTGTTTGCCACCAAGAAGAACCTTTCGCTCCGCTGCTGGCTGCAACCCAGCAGGCGTTGAGTGGTGGGGACACATGCCATGCCAAACCTTGATGTGAGGGATGGCCTCTCCTGTTATCAGAGAACTATACAGGAGAGAAAGGCAGGCCAAGCAGCCTGTGGTTGGCATATGTTGGAGATACAATCTAGTCCAAATCCTCTGCTCAAGTACAGTAGTCTAAAACAGGTAATATATATAAAATAAAAACAAAAACAAAAAAAAAAAAGAGGGAAATGTAAGGATTTTCTTCAAACAGTTTGCAAACGTAATTTGTACAAAAACTTTTAAATTTGTCTAGTTTTGTTTCTCTTTCTACAGTACAGCATTTGTGACATCTGACAGCTGATTAAAGGTATTGGAATGATTTTAGTGATAATCTTGACCGTAGTTATGATTGTACCTTGTATTTTGCAATGTATTCGTGGTATGATTGAAAACCCAGTAAAACAGCTTTGGCTCATTCAAGAAAAGAAAATGGGGAGATGTGGATGATTTCTTGTTAGAGAATGGACATATGCCTGCTCTGAATGAAAGCAAGTATGTTCAGCTGGCCATGTAGCAGGGGTAACTCCTGGTTGCCTCTGTGCAGCTGACTGTGGAAAAGAAGCAACTCCCGGACAGTTAATGAAACAAGAATGCAGGCCTGGAAGATAAGAAGGAGCTAAGATAAGAAGGTTGCTGAATTGGACTGTAAATCTTGCTTGCTTACAAAACCCACACTTTAGGCTCTCACAAGTGCAAAATTTACAAGTACTCTCGGATTGGAATTGGTTTCAAAAGCTGTTACAAGGTTGGGGTATTGGTGGTTGGCTAGGAGTACTAATCAAACAAGTTTTAACAGTTTTAATGGTATTGATTATTATTGTTTAAATCTTTTGTTGTTTATGGAAGTGTATTGTCAGTATGCTATTTTGTGCTGTGAATCGGGTCTGGATTGCTCAAAAACAAAAAGAGGGATTTGTGGAGAGCCATTTGGCTGTGAACGGGCATGTGAGCAATCCAGACAATTGCTTAACAATTGTAAGGTAGTGACCCGCAGGCACTGAGGCCTCGCCTGAGGGTTACTAAAGTTCGTGTATGTGCAGAAGCCTTGGGAAAAATTAGCATGGAAAACTACTGAGAGAGATACACAGAGAAGGAATGTTAACTGTAACCTTGAAGCATATGCTGTCATAGTTAACCAATCATTAAGCTGTTACTGAGTGAATCCTATTTGGTATTTAGCCGTGTGAACAATACATGTATCCAATTAGACTTGTGTGTATTAATGATAGACAAGTAGAGTGCCTATATATACTGAGCTATCTGCGCAATAAACTTTGGCACAGCCTGATCATATTGGTCTGTGTGCTGTGTCCGGGACTTCTGCGTCAACACACACCCACTGATGAGAAGTGCAAACCTTCTTCCACTTTTCAGTGAAATGCAGAACAGGGGGTGTCATGGTTTAAGCTGTAAATCACGCAATCTGCTCACTCACTCACCCCTCTTTCTTCCCCACCACTCCGAGAGTGGGGGGGAATGGAGAGAAGAATCCAAAGAATGTAACTCCCATGGGCTGAGATAAGAATGGTCAGTAACTAAGGTATAACACAAATCACCACTGCCACCACCAATAATAACAATGACGAGGGAAAAACAAGGGAAGAGGACACAACTGCTCACCACTTGACGACCGAGCCATGAACTGCACTCTTCCAGGTTCCTGCCCCCAGTTTTTCCATCCTGGGCATGACGTGCTGTGATATGGAATACCTCTTTGGTCAGTTTGGGTCAGGTATCCTGTTTCTGCTTCCTCCCGGCTTCCCCTCCTCCCTGGCAGAGCATGAGACTCAAAAAGTCCTTGGTCAGACCAAAACGTTCTAAGCCTTAACTATAAGCATCGATGTTATCAGCACTGTTCCCAGGCCGAAAGTTGAAAACACAGTACTGCACCAGCTACTACAAAGGAGAAAAATGATCGCTGCTGCTGAACCCATGACAGGGGGTTTTGGCTTGGTACTTTGTACTACAGAGATAATTTGAGATTATGTCTCTGATACATCTGCTTCACACATTAAGGAGGTATGTATCAGTTTTCTTTTTCCTGCTCCCAAAGCAAATATGGCAAGCAATGATGCTGGTTGAACTTTTCACTGATTTTCAACTTTCACTTCTTTTTATGTGAATCCTTTTTTAAAAAAAAAAATGTGTTTTTTTGGTTGTTTTTTTTTTTTTTTTTTTTTTTAAGCTGGAAATGTACTGAACTATCTAAATAATTTGTTTCCAAAGTGCCTTTTGTAAGGAGTTAGATTTTATGACCACCAACGATGCATCCTCAGCCATACGTAGCAGGCCAGTGCTGACACTGAAATGTCAGGATAATAGAGAAGTGCGCGCAGCACTCCATGTCGCTAACACACAGAGTCCTGAGGTCATTTCCATATCCAGCATGAGTCTCTAAATGTGTTGGTCTGAATTCATATTGGATGTAAACTGTTTTACATTGTTCGCTGTTGTGGCAGAATTTAAATGTGATGTGACATTAATAAAGCATAAAGGAAAAATGCTGAAGAATTTTCACAACGTATCTGTGCTGGGCAGCCATTCTTCTCTATTAAGAATGGATTTTAGCAATGCCTGAAGTCTCTGCTTGGCTCATTTTTTCCCCCTGCTGCTCATAGGAGTTTATAGTCTACTGAGTGTGCCCTAGTCTTAGGCTATCAGATAGCCCTGTTCATTGAGCTACCCTGATGAATCAGAAGAGGAAGAGGCAGACTTTTTAACACACATTGGGGTGGTGAATTATTTCCTTCTTTGTGAGTCAGTTTCATGAACCTTCCTCCAAGAATAGGAACTTGCACTTACTTTTACAATACTGGTGGCATAAGAGATTTATTTGTGTTAGATTTCACACCTTTGTCCTCTTTTTAAACGTCATTAAAATAAAATCAGTTTAAAATCTCATGACTTTACACACATTTTAGACCCATGATTGTTTTTGTTTCAGTTAAGGGGATTTTTGTAATTGCCAGCAAAACTACAAAAATCCTGAATGACAGAGCACTTCCTCCACAGACTGTTTTGGAAAAATCACATTTCCAATGGCACACATATGAAAACAGTGCAGAATCATCGAGTGTGGTCGTCAGACTGCATGCACTGCTTGGCATTCTGTCTCCAGTTCTGCCACCTGCTCAGCTCTGGAGCTGCAGCGCTTGATCAGCAGTGGCACATTGCCCTGTCACCCCAAAGCACACCAGTCAGTTGATTGCTCCCCACAGTGCCTCCTCACTCTTCCTTTTCTCTCAGACAGACACTGTTTATCATTACTCTGTGCCTGTTAGTAGCTGCTGTATGTGCCCCTCACTAGCTCACACTGTACATCTAGTTCAGATCACCAACATTTGGAAGGACCTCCACTCATCCACTGGGCCAATTTGAGGAAGAGATGAAAGAGAGGTGAGAGGAGGCTTTGCTTCCTTTCTCTTCAACTCACTGTGTGCAACACAGGCTGGAGTAGTGTTCACCTCTTCCTAGATATGCATCAAATGGCTTGAAAATAGGACACGCTCATCAGCTGTCCTGCAGATGATGCCTGGGATGGGCAATAAGCTGAAAGCCTCCAAACTACAACCCCCACCTCAACCCCAGAAGTTTAGATCAGCACAGGCCATTCATGAAATTTCTTGCAGATAATACTCATCTCCTTTCAGATTTGTACAACGCCCCCCCCCCCCCCTCCCCCCCCCCCCCCAGCTTAGTGTCTGACCTGGGTGTATTTGAACAAGCTGTGGGTAGAAGAGCTTTCTGACAGCACAATCTCATACAAATTGAATCTATTGTGCAACCATGCTACATTTTTCAAAGCTATTCTTTTTTAAAGGTTATTTTTAAATAGTTTTTTCCCCCTGATTGATCTTCCCTACATTTGAAAGGCCACACAGGAAAATTTGTTGGCAATTTACTGTACAGATAGTAGGGAAGTGGGAAAAAAATATTTCACTTGCCACCTGGATGGACAATCATTCATAAATCCTGGTCACACGTATGTGATGTTTGATCCCACACCAGGGCAGAATTTCATTTCAGTCTGCTTCTGCCATTATGACTAATGCAAGCCCAGATTTTGTACTGGCCTTCAAAAACAAAATGCTGCTTTCTGCATCATGCATCAGTGAAGAGGAAAAGTGAGAGAAATGTGATGTCCAACAGGCTGTCAGGATTGGTGCCTTGCTTAGTGAAATGGGTTCCAGGATAAGACCTGGCATAATCTGGGAAGCAAAGGTTAGAACCTTTCTGCCAAAATGTTAGGTCCTATTTTTTGGCCTTCTGTGTCTTCCTTTTTAGCTATCTGTCCTAAACACTTTCAGCAGGAAAGGTGCCCCAAATTTGTCTCTTTCAAGAAAGACACAGTCTTAGTGGATGAAGCCTTACAGCCTGCAACTATTCCAGCCATATCTGATGTTATACATATAGCTCTTTTCAAAACTATGTGCCCTGTCACGGCATATAAATTCACCAGACTTGGTAAACAAGTGGCCCAAAGGGAGCTGCTACTGGCTGTGTTATAAATATTCAACACCCAGTCAACCATAACTGGTTTATTCCCTCATGTTGTCTTTAACACGTCCCCCTCCTTCCAGTCTGTATATTTTGTTAAAAGTTCCCCCTTTAGAACAAAACCTTGCCTGGGAAATTTTGTCCTCCAAGTACAAATAAAATCTTCTGGCTGTGAAATAGCACTGTAAGTTTATCCTATACATAGAGGAGGAAAAAATCTTTCCTCCTCTCTGATAGGAACTGCAGAGTTTAATTATCCTTCATGTTTCTTCTGAAAGAAAGCATCACAATTTATGTGCTTTGTTCCTCCAAACCTTATATCATTCTGCTTTTTTCTTGGTTGTTAAATTTTTGAACATGAAAGAGTATAACTTACAGTCTCATCCATATTAGTGGTAAAAGTGGCTTGGCTACTGTATGACCCAGAAATTCTGTGAAGTGCCTCCATTCATATCAGGAGCATTGCACAAAGCTGGAAAATATGAAGTGTTGGGGTTTTGTGGAATAATTAGGAAATATGGGATGATTAGGAATTAAACTTATATTTGAAATATAGCATTGTCCACACATAAGGGAAAAACGGACTTTCAAGGCCTCTCAGGGCGAGATGCAGCCGCACTGGTATGCCAGGAATGTGCACTCCACAACGGTTCCCGTGGCAACACGGACGAAGGGTGGAGCGAGGTGAAGATCTCGCGGTTACGCTTTGTCCTAACTTCAGCACAAAGACTGGAACGAGATGGTACAAGAAACTGATAAGCTGTGTAACTGGCAACACTGACCGGAACGAGATGGTGCAAGAAGCTGATAAGCTGCGTGGTAGAGTGAGGTAGAGACCTTGCAAAAGCCGATAAGCTGCACGCTTCTTACCCTGGGCCAGCAGCCTGTCATCTTTTGACAGAATGCTGTCCTCAGTGTGGACTTTGCTTGATTATAACGTCATTATAACACAATTACTCACCCATCTCCAATGCGACCCCCCCTCCAAAATGAGATCACCCCTCTCTGAGTAATAATAATAGTACGTATGACTAGAGCCACTCAAGCTCCACCTTAAAGATAAAAAATAATATAAAAAGACCCAAGAAAGAGGGGGATAATGGGGAGGATACCATCGTGGACGAGTCAAGGAAAATAACATCAACCGACTCCTGGGACCGGTCGATGGGCTGGACCTCTCTTCCCCCCCCCCATAGGGATGCCTGTGGATAAGACTTGCACTGTATTCGGTGCTTCCCTGGGAAAACTTAGAATCTCTATAGAGTTACTTATACTGGCATCTGTATATTTTATAGCTATGCTGTGTTAACTTTATCAAGCGCTTGTATTCATGTAATCATTATTTGCACGTGCTTTTGCAGACAGTCTCTATCACCGGCAATGCATAAGAAGCTGTGTCTATTGTGTCAATAAACTAATTTTCTCACTGAATACAACCCCATTTCTCGTTGTGGTGCACTATCGGTGAATCCGGATCAGTAAGGTTCGAAATAGCGAACGCGGCCAGACTGATAGTTGCAGCTGATTGGACTGGACAGTGTGGTACACTATCGGTGAATCCAGATCAGTAAGGTTCGAAATAGCGAACGCGGCTGGACTGATAGTTGCAGCTGATTGGACTGGACAGTGTGGTACACTATCGGTGAATCCGGATCAGTAAGGTTTGAAATAGCGAACGCGGCCAGACTGGTAGTTGCATATTGGAGCCATTTCCTGTCCTTCCTCTAATAAAGCAAGGGGTTTGTTTACCACTATCAGTGAATCCGGATCAGTAAGTTTCGAAACAGCGAACGCGGCCGGACTGGTAGTTACATATTGGAGAACAAAACAAGGGGTTTATTTTCCCCTTTTAACGTAACAGGTTTGCCTGATAAAAAGCATATTTTATTGCATATTTGCAAAATGAAGCATAAACACATTAAAAATTAATCAGTGATATAAAGGCAGAACAAACCACAGAAAATCTACCTAGTTGAAAGGACAAGAGATAAATTAGTTGAACAAAAAATTACGTATTTAAATAATTTTTCTAGTGTTTGTCACTTGAAGGGAAGTAAGTTGGAATATTTCTGGGTTTAAAGAGAGTGAGTTCAGACAAAGCATTCCCCTTCTCTTCTCCAAATACTGATACTCCAGCTCAGCAAGCTCACTGCACAGTGCCTCATCTTGCTTGGTCAGACCCCTATCACAGAAGCAAGTGGGGACATGCAAGATGAGTGGAGGGCAATGAACCTATCTACTTATATTAGATGACCACTGCTGTCTGTGTCGGCTTTCTGTCCTACAGCCTTTTCCAATGTAGAATGAAGGTTTTCAAAGTCAAACACTGAAATGGTCATGATATAGGGTCCCATCCCTGGAGAGGAATCCACACTAAGCTCCTTTTGCACTGCGCATAGTATATAATATGCAAATAGCTGAAACAACTGGATTTTATAAGTATGTAACTAATCCACATTTAAACCCCATTTCAAAATGGAGTTATGTTACTAGCTGTATATGAAATATCACTAGGATTAAAATAAAATATAATGACAAAGAGGAGTGATTGTAAATGCAGGACTTGGAGGTATATATGTTACTTTCTTCAAAGCTCAAGAAATTTCAGATGGAATGTTTAGTACTGGCCCATCTCCATTCATAGTAAGAAAATGTAACCACTTTTGCAGCAAGAAACAGAGAATAAGCATTGAGAATAGCTTAGATACAATCAAAACAATTGTCAATGGAGTGAGGTGATGTTTAATAAAGCTGTCTTCACTAAAGACCCTCAGAGGGTGTTACCATCCCTTTCTGTCCCTGTCCAGACCCCCAGGACCTTCACCCACACTGCCCTTAGTCCATAGGTGCACTTCAGCCCAGCCCAGGGCTGTCAGTCACTGCATCAGAGATGCCACAGCAGGGCTGCTCCCTGGCCCTATCTCCCGGATATCCCTCAGAGCTGTGCTGTACCCACATTTCCAGATTTATCTCCTGCTTTTCCTGGATGGACCCTGGACATGACTCATTACCTCACCTTGTCTAGGACTGTGGATGGACCTTCTCCCATTGCCACACCAGTCTTGCTCAATTTTGGTCTGGTCATTAAAGTCACCTCCCTACTTGTTCAGCTCGTGGCTTACCCTCCCTTAAAAAGCAGCTCTGCTCTTCCTTCCCCCTGAAAGGCAGAAAGCAAGAGTACAAGGTAGACTGCTTTAATCAGAGGAAGACTTTGACTAAATGAGTATAAATGTTACTGACTAGATTGTGTGACTGATGGAAAGGAAAGTGATTTTACTTAAAGGTAAACCCTGAAGTGCCAGACCTGTAACACCACTGAACAAGCAGTATCCAAAGGCAGTTTTGGGATTAATTCCTCTTATCCCAGACCAACGAGCTGCTTCCTCTGGAAGTGGTGTATGAAGTTGTCTTTTTACAAACTACATGACTGCACAGCTTCACAATCACAGTTTCATTAGCCTAGCTGATCTTTCTCCCTGCTTTTACACTGTTTTGGTATAAAATAGGTCATATCCTAGAGGAGTTCTTAAGTGTCTCCCAGCCAGATAGGGGATGCCATCAGACTGGGTATAGCAGTGGTGCTGCTGTAAGCTTGGCAGCTCCTGGGAGGGACTTGATATGGGGAAGAAAATTTTTATTGTGTGGGTGATGAAACACTGGAACAGGTTTCACAGGGAGGGGGTAGATGCCCCATCCCTGGAAACATTCAAGGTCAGGTTGGATGGCGCTCTGAGCAACCTTATATAGTGGAAGATGTCCCGACTCACAGCAGAGGGGTTGGACTAGATGATCTTGAAGGATCCTTCCAAACTCTTCTATGAGTCTATAATTATGCTTTCTTTTTCTCTGGATACTGCTTGTTTTTCAAAACCAGCATGTTGCATGGGAATATAATAAATGGAGCTGAACAAACTCAAAATTTCTGTGCTTGAGCAGAAATGAAGCAGACCTGGATTATAACCTATCTCCTTTGCCTATGATAGCAATATGGAAGCATGGGGGAAAACATTCCCCATGACAGAAAACTAAAGAGCATACTAAGCTAGTCTAAAGTGAAAATCCTCAAAACATGTGTGGAACATCAGGTCTTCATCCCTAATTATATCCTTTTTCAAATCTGCTTTACTGCACACTAATGTAGGCATAGCTCTCCTAGCCATAATTCCCCATTCAGACCAACTTTTTCTGATAGCAGTAGAACAAAAACACACAGCAACCTCAATATAAGAATTCAGATAATATAATCTAAAAATTCCACCTCATTTTCGTCCCTTACACCTACCTATTACACGTTGGAAATATGGAAGAGAACTCTGTCAAAACTCTGTCAAGTCATTGAACTATTGAACTCAGAGTGGCAGAAGTCCCTCCCCAGGCAAGATATATAAATCATTTCCAAAGTTAATTTCCTGCTCCCAGACAGAGAACAAATCTAATCAGGTTTACTTCATTCTTCAGACAAACAGGAAAATGTTGCCTGCATGCTCAACAAGGGAAAGCGTCCTAGAAGGCAGCCCCAGCACTGGCTTTGCAGCGCTGGAGAAGCCTGTTCTGCAAAGCTGTGTGTGTGGACAGCATGTGAATAGGGATTCGGATTTAACCTGTCAGATCTTTCTGGTTCCTTGCTAACCCTGTTTTATAACGAAATTATGAACTGTTTACAAGATAACAGCCCACATGGCAGACTGAAAATATTCAGGAAAACATAGTATGGCTGCAGGGGTATGTTTCAGAAAACTGACTACACATTTAAAAACACCCTCCTTAGGTCCCTCTGGGTTCCTGGTGACCAAGGCTTTTCCAGGGTCTAAGGATATTTCCATGAAAACTTCTGATAACAGAACTTCAATCAGCATTGGAAAGAACTGAATATGGTTCCTAGATAACACTGGACAGTTTGAAAAAGAGTGAATGAAAGTGTATATATACTTGGGAACAAACGTGTGTATATACATGTGTGTATGATACAGCTTAAGATAAAACAGGGTTAATTAACATCTAAGTCACTGTATTATCAAAGGTAGAAGATAAACATATTGCCTTTCTAAACGAAAGGGTTGTCAGATTCTATTTCTGCATACATTTTTACAATTCCCCAGGAAAAAGGAACGGAAGAGAAGAGCACCTGAGCTCTGGAGTATTCCTTGTTTCTTTTGAATAAAATAATTAAGGGGTTTGGGTTTTTTGTGAAATAGCAGATGTATACTTAAGTCTTTTTGAAGCAGTTTAACTAAAATTTCACCAATTACAGCATATGATATATGACTCTTTATTGCTCTACAGAACCAAATGCTGTCCTTAGTAGAAACTGAAAATGCCAATATGTTCAATTTATTTAGCAGTAAAAAATTATTAGTCCATACGAGGAAATCAAGTGTTCATTGCTAAAAGCATAAATCTTCATTTATATTTAATTTTAATGTTTATGCTTTTATTTGTGCATCATATGTAAGAACAAGGATTAATGAGTTGAATAGATAAAGAGCTGTTCAGTACAGTATTTCTATAAATCAGGGAAAAAAAGTAAAATTAATCGAGTTAATGCTGTAGAGATGAAGAATCATAACAATTGCAATCTTACCATTAAAAAATTATTAGTTCAAGTCACTGAAAACTATTTTTTGAAGTCACTGAAAACTTTTCTTGAAAACTTGATCATTTCCAAGTAGCTCATGAATGTTAGTTGCTTTATCCAGAATGTATCTTAGTTGTTTTACTGCTTACTTCTGTCTGTCCAGATATTCTTCTTTCTGTACCCAAATTTATCCTTAGTGATTGATGGAAAGTTCTCTTCCTGCTGAACAATAATACCACTTAATATACAACATTAGTCCTGCTACAAGGATTAAGATGGTTAACGCCATTGCTTACTTGCTTAATTTTACTTTCTCTGACAAACCCACATAGACTTTTGCATAACCAAAAGATGCATATCTCCAATCTACTCCTCAGTGAACCTAAAATTATCCACTGAACTAAAATTGACCCTTCCTGGCACTTAAAGAACAGGAAATATTTCTTCAAATGTGCTGAAACAAGCTCAGCGTGACCAAACTGTCATGCTAATTTTTCAAGGATCTCTTCTAGAGCCCTGCTGTAACAAATCGTCTAAAGGCAATGGGTAGGAGAGAGAAGACAGAAACCTAACTGAAAACTTCAGAATATTTTTCTCTCATACTGGCCTTCAGGAATATATAACAGAGGAAGAAGCATCCTGGTTTCATTCTTGTATCTTCGAACTTTGTTCCCTTCTTTTTTAGGTAAGTGCTACTAAGTCTATCTTCCTACAGATCTTACGCTATGGTCTTGTTTTAATATGTGATATCTGCAATAAAATAAGTAAGTTTTATTTAACTTGTAAACCCACTACAATTAGGATTTGCTTGCCCAGTAGTATAAAAACTTTTCATTTAAGGTCTTTTTTTGTGCGTGTGAACTTAGTGTGTTTTGCAAATGGTTCACTAGCTCAGACTCTATTTTGATAGAAACTGTTTTTTGAGCAACATACTGCAAAAATACCTACATTTATCTATCTCCTCTGTTGTTATTGACAGAATATTATATTGCCATGGAGGAAGAATGCTAAGGTAAAAAAGCAGGGTTGAATTTTATTTTTTCTTTGTATTGTCTATTGTCCAGCAGAAGGTTACATGATACATCTTTATTCCATTACTTAACATTTTGTATGCTCAGCAAAGTCATCTTGAGATCAAGTTACAAGATTAATACAGTGTAGTCACTTTTTTTTCCCTTTAAGAAACTTTGGTGACTGTGATTTAAAACCAGCCTATTCATGGAGGCCAGAGAGGGACTTTTTATAAGGGTCTGTAGCCATAGGACAAGGGGTAAGGGGTTCAAACAGGGGAAGCTCAGTTTAGATATAAGGAAGACGTTCTTTACTGTGAGGGTTGTGAGGCACTGGAACAGATTGTTCAAAGAAGTGGCAAATGCTCCATCCCTGACAGTGTTTAAGGCCAAGTTGGACAGAGCTTCTGGCAACGTATGAGGTGTTGCTGCCCATGACATGGGGGGTTGAAACTTGATGGTCTTAAGGTACTTTCCACCCCTAACCATTCTATGACTCTATGATTCTACACAACAGTGTAATGAAATGAGTGGAGATCAATCCCATGAAGCCACCTTTATTGTGCATCATCAGCCAGGTGACTGTACCACTGGATGTCTTCACCCTCTAACTTCAAAACACAGATAGCTAAAAATTAAAATCATGATAGAATTACAGAATCAACTAGGTTGGAAAAGACTTTTAAGATTGCCCTGGGTTCAGCTGCAACAGTTATTTTTCTTCTTCTTAGTAGCTGGTGCAGTGCTGTGTTTTGGCTTTAGTCTGGGAGCAAAGCTGATAACACTGATGTTTTTAGGTATTACTAAGTAATGTTCACTCTGATCAAGGACTTTTCAGTCTCATGCTCTGCCAGTGAGGAGTGGCGCAGGAAGCAAGGAGGAAGCAGAGAAGAGGACACCTCACTCAAACTGGCCAAAGGGATATTCCATACCACGGCACATCATGCCCAGTATATAAACTGGGGGAGTCACCTGGAAGTCGCAGATAGCTGCTCAGGTCTGGCTGGGTATCGGTTGGCAGGTGGTGACCAATTGTGTTGCACATCCCCTGGGTTTATTGTTTTTTTTTTTTCCTTTCCCCTTTTAGTTTCATATTCTCTCCCTTTCTCATTTCCCTGATCATTATTATTATTAGTGGTAGTAGTAGTTTTGTATTAAACTTTAGTTATTGGATTGTTCTTATCTCAGCCCCGGGGATTTACATTCTTTCAATTCTCCTTTCCATCCCTTCGGGAGCAGTGGGGAAGAACTTGGGAGTGAGGGAGTGACAGCATGGTTCTGAGTTACTAGCTGAGGTTAAACAACAAGAAAGATCTCAAAGAAGGAAATAGTTTACTGTTTTGGGTAACTTGGTGAAAGCCCAAGTGTTTAAAGCACATGAAAAAAATGGATCCATGTAAACTCTTTAACTGCATGAGAGTTAATGCCTTTTTTAACAACTTTTAGCAGTGCTAAGTTCAGACAATGAACTTTCCTCTTGCTTCTACTTTATTAGAGTAAACTTTTTAGTGAAAGTTTTGCTGTATCTAATTGTCTTGCTTTTGGAAACTGGAGCTTCATCCAAAAAGAAATCTCATTGCTTTATATGTGATCATCTTTCCAGACAGGTGGTTCCCACTAAATACCCAGAAACATCACTGAGATGACTATATTACAAAAATCCAGGAAAGATTAGTATGTAATGCTTACCAAATGATACACAGCTAGATCATAATTCCATAATCAGGCTTTAAGATAAGAATAAAATGAAAATATGTATGACATATTAGCTTAGGTGGAGGGGCTAATGAGAGGAAAAAAATTCCAAGTGTTCCTTGAATGGAAAATGGTACAAGTAATTCAGTCACAGAAAACAATGCTTTCATCACAAAAATTGTTATTAAAACTGCATTGGTTTGGTTGCCACAAGATCCAACCTGAGACTTTCTCTGTTTTATCTGAAACCCTACAATGGAAGTATTCTTTCAAGGTATATATTCTGTGGTGTAAATAGCTTGGTGATATAGTTTATTTTCAAAGGTCAATTGCAAAGAATTGGAGGTTTTTATTGTGCCATAGAGTCATAATTCTTATAGACCAAGCGACACTTTCTTTTGAAACACAAATGTTGCCTGTCATTAAAGAGTAAAGCAGGTGTTTGCAACTCTAAAAAGTCTTGTCAGTGGGAAATATATATTTTATATTTGCTATTAATTGTCAATACCGCTGTACACTAAACAGAGCAGTAGCGATTACTGAAAGCAGATCTATTAGCAATTCATAATTATTTTAAAATATTTGTGCTCTTTAGTAGTTTTTCTGTTATCACAACGATTTGTTTAACCAAAACCATATCAAAGCAATCTGCTTTTCTCATTTCTCCCACTTCCTCACAGAAGAAACACCAATTAGAAAGATGGAATTTTCAAGGATCATTGTACACACTGTGAAGTGCTAAAGAAAGTTAGTATTAAAGTGTGTCTGTGGCCTTTGTTAAGATGAATATACCTCTAGATTAGACCCCATGTTGAGGTTTTCCCACAAAATATCCTGTCCCCCAAAGAAAAACAAAACGAAATAAACAGAAGTCGAGAGAAATGGACACATCACTTTGAAAGGATATAGACTGTCTCACTCTGAAAGGAAAGCAATTTCATTTTCTTTTGTTCAAGAAGCATCTAATACAAAGCAACACAGAAAGAAACCAGAAATTATTTTGGTTTGAATTGTCAGTACAGTAGTAAAATCATAAGACAGAAGATTACAAGATTTTCTGGGAAAGAGCACTGCCTTGATTAAAAAAACAAACTTCCGTAGCTGGGAAGAAGGATGGCTTTCAGGCAGACAATTCTTTTCTTGGGTTGAGGACAAAGGCAACAAAGGCCTTAGAATCAAGTTGGTTTAAGCTTAGCTTGATTGTCTTAAATAATTAGCTTGAGAGCAAGAGGTGATTTGAACTCAGGGAAAACAAGGAGGGACGAAAGGAAGAGGACGATGCTATTAACCCTGGAATGACAGAGAGAGAAACAGGTACCTGCTGCTTATGAGTCACAGTAAAATTTGCTTCAGGTGTAATACCATAAAAGTTGAAATGTGCTAACAAATTCCATTCCCTAATGAGTTTGTTATAAGTAGTGTCCACTAATATGAAAAATAATTATTAAAAAGTAAAACTATAAATTTTTGTTCCCAGATTTTTATTTTTAAAACCATAGAGAGGTCTCTGATTTATTCCAGCTATACCTGTCTCTCTCGTACCAGAGATTATCTTTCCGACAATTCTTGCTTCACATGCATCTTTAAACTATCAGTTACAGCCACATCAGCAGCATAACATAAACAAAACAAAAAGCAAATATAGTTTCGTTTCTTTGTTTAATAACATGTGAGACTAACTTTAGTGTAAGGTCTTCTGAAACAGGATGAGGATTAGGAGAGAGTTTGCTAGGTTCCTGGTAGTACACTTAGACAAAGCATTTTCTGGTTATGACAGATTTCATCTTTCATCTGATCAGCTCCTGCCATTTTTTTTCAAACTATATTTGCTAAGCTTTTCCCATATCTAAGAAGGAATTCCTCCAGATTTCCTCTACAAGACAAATATCGGTTGTGATAGACAGGCCCATGAAGATATATGAAAGCATATTGGGAATATTTTTTCCAGATATGAATGAATTAGACCTGAATTATTAGTAGAGATTTCCAATGTGACTGAATATGAGAATTTCATAGTAAGACTCATCTGTTAATTTCCTCCATTGTACCCCAACTAAAGATAGGTTGGCACTAGTGACCAGTTTTCACTGCATACCAGCGACCTTTTAAAGTGACTATGCCAATATTGATTCCTGGGGAAAGGAAGGAACCATGTGAGGAAATTAAATATTATGTAGACACTGTACAGCTTCGGACACAGTGATAGCCCTGGAAACACAGGCAATTTGTTTCTATTTCTGCATTGATCACATTTAATGTTGCCATTAAATGATTAATGCCACTGGATGAGACATGAATCACCATCACAAATTCAGGTGAGGGCTTCATTGGTTACACTTAGGAGCAAATAACATTCAGCATACACTTCTGGCAGACATGCTTTTAGTCAATATGGTGAATGAAATTACTAGAGGGTGTATAGTATAAATTGGCAAACTGCTGAGAAAAACATGAACAATGTCTCCCAGAAGCTCCATTCCAAGTTTTAAGTCCAAGGTCTAAGAACCATAAATAAAGAAGAAGTTACTGGAAAAAAAAAAAAAAACAAAAAAACCAAGATTTATTTCTTAGTCACACTGTAGAAATCTGGAAAGTCATCAGGGAACTAAACCTGGGATCTTTCATTTCTTAATTAAATTATCATTATAATAGATAGGGGGAATGCATCTGTCAAAGTGACGGTTTGCATGTGGTTTCTGAATTGTGCAGTTGTTCCATCCAGTACTTTAATCTTTTTTTAATTTTAAGCTCTCAGTCAGTGCCAGAAATTCATTGAAACTTGGTCATATTTCAATTTAGAAAAAAAGACTATGAACTTGTCGGAATACAAAATATCCTACACTGATGTTTCATGTGTTTACGATAGTGTTTACATTGTGTATGGGCTTGTTAATCAAGCAAATTTCATGATCACTCTGATACCATTAATGTAACAGGGAACCACAGATGTGTAATTGAGTGTCAGCTACCACCAGAAAAGGTGATTTCTAAATAAGTTCACTTACAGTGCAGGTAGTGTGGGCTCTGTCTTATATATATGAAGCATGGATAGAGCAAGCATGCAAGCAGAGTCTCAACAGTGTGTGATTCCACTACAATGCATAAACAGAGATCTACCAGGTCATTCTTCAAATATCAACGTTCAAAAAAAAAATTATCCATGAAATTATGTTATGTTGGATAACATCTACATGGAGAAAGGGAGAGCTACCATACCAAAGAAGGCAGAAGCATACAGCAAATACAGGGTAATTGTGAACTTCTTGACCTCTGCACCATGTTCACCCTTTCTCTTTTAAGATTGCTGTTACGAGCTTTTGTTTTTTCCTGTTCCAAGAGAATCAGCCTTAATTCACATGTACATCACAAGGATTGTTGAAGAAGAGCTATTACGGGTATAAATTCAGCCAGTCAGTTTGAAACAAATACTAGAGCAAGTACACGAGCAAAATCACTGGAAAGAAGTCTAGCTACCTGTGGTCTTTTGGTCAGAGATTTGTATCTTGCAAGTCCAGGTATAAAACGCTGCACAAAAGCTTATCCCACTTTCTGGCGTCCAGAAATTCCCTTGACACTCATGGAATGAATTTGGACATGGAAATAACTTTTTTCTACCTAACTTGATTCTAACATAGTTGCTTTGTAAAATTAAAGCTAGGACTATTCAAACCAAAGCTTCTGAATGTAAAAGGAAAAGATATTTCTAAATCCTACAAGGAATATTCTGCTGTTAGTGGTTATTTTACCATTTTATATTCTAAAATGGTTCAGATCGAAGTAGTTCTATTTAATGGCTTCAGAAAATCTGAAATAAAGGAACACAAACAAAGTTAAAAGTCTTATTGAAAATATGATATAAGATGTCAGTGTTTTATATTAAAGTCACTTCATATATTTGGTTTCTTTAAGCTGTGGCAGAACATTCAAGGCATTCTCTGCCATAAGCAGCCATCTGTCACATCACTGTCCTTTATATTTTTTTAATTTCTGTGTAATAGCATGCACCGACTGAACATATGTCCTAGAAGGTGGACACATGTCCCTCCTGGCCCTTATAAACCCTTCAGAGGTGTTTGCTGGTGGAAATCACTACACTTCTCATTAACAGAGTGAGAAAACTCAATCCTTCAAGCAATCAGCTGTTAGCTCCAGAAACCACTGCAGGATACTCCACTTCTATCTGCTTCATCATTCTCTGTAAGCCAGACTGCTGGCAAAAGCATGACACATGCACTGGTTGATGTGACCGGTCTTAATCTTCTCCCAGAGAAGCACAAATATCATTCTTCTTTTCAGTAAGCAAAACTATTAAATATTAGGGCCTAATGAATGGGACGAATCCAGAAAGGAGCTAGAAAAAGTCATTAAATATTTTCAGTATTTTGCTATGTGCCTTAAGATAGTTACAGGAGTTGTTTATTGTCTGATACAAGGGATGTTTATTGTCTGAGTGAATCACTCGAGATTCTTCCCTGTATTCCAGTTTTGTAGGCTGCTAAGGGTCTTTCAGCACGCTAATGAGATTTGCCGTATCTTCTCCAGTGATACAAACTTCAAGAGAAGTAGATCAAGCCAGAGCTCTGTTCTCAGATTTCCAGGAGCAAGCACATTCATTGTCTGAATAGGGCTTAGTAGTCCCTGATCATACCTGCTTACAGGGAACGTAACTTCCCAAATCTAAATCATTTTACCAAAATAGTGGACCAGTTTGTAATGCTAATTAACCCTCTTGACCTGCATGCTCACAACGCAGTTAGAAGAAAAAGTCAGTTGTTGATTCCTTTTGATTTATTTGATGTATTCTGCTGCTTTGACAGAGAATGTGCAAAGTCCCTAGATGCAGAAGTCAGCTTCCAGAGAAAAGGAAACCTTACATTCCAAGGTTTTCTCTCAGTACAGTCACCTTGCTTATTGTGCTTTTTCTTAGGGCTATGTTGTATTGTTGACAGAATATGCTCTTCACCCTCTCTCTTAAAGCTGTTTCTAAGTTGTTTTGGTTTTATTTTTGCTTTTGTTTTTAAGCTTCTTCTATTCTCACATGCTCAAAGCAGAAAAAGCAAAATAATCCTCCTAGAGCTGTCTGTATTAAACTTTGTATTCAGTCATGACTGAACATGCATCTTGATATTTTGATTTGGTGGTTTATACTGTCTTCTAGAACAGCAGTCTCCTAGAACTTAGACATGCTTAAACCCTTCCCCATGTGTGTCCTTTCCCATGCCATCTCCCCACTTTTAAGCATATTTAATCAATGAATAATATCAAAAAGAGAGAAATATTTAGGCAAAATGACAGTATTTTTTTAAAGTGTGATTTTCCAAGTTGTTTGCAGGATACACAATATTTCTTAAACCCTTTCACTTATGGCAACCCCTGACTTATGACAAGCCCAACAAAGTTACTTCATAGGTTCCAAACAGAATAAGGTAATTACATGGCAGTAAGAAAATTAATTCTGCTTTCCTACTGCTGTCTTGCAATTTTCCTGCTGGTCTTATTTTCTTTACATTGATCTCCCACAAAGAAGCAGATATAGTTTAAGCTATTCCTGTTAATTGATGACGAGGAAAACTGTTTTCCCAAGTAAGTGGCTTGATTGCTTTGCCTGTAGGAGAAAAAGCAGCAAACGGATGGAGTTCACTCTGGCAGATACACACAGTTGTGAATGGATCTTCTTTCTGCACATGGTGCTATGATATGAAATTAACAGAAAATTGTTTCTTTCAGGAAAGCAGTTTTTCTGAATGCTTGGTTGAGAGTGCAGGTGTGGTGAAGATACAGTGCTGGGGAGAGGTATTGTTATTTAATTTCTTTTTTCTAGTTCAGGAGTTCTGCAAGATTCAGAAGCTGATTTCCTGCTTACCAGCTGCTTCATTTCTAGGAAAGATGAGCAAAGGAAAACTGCCATAGATGTCTTAAAATAGATTTTTTCTAAAAATTCCTTCTTCACCTAGCATATTTAGGAAAAAAACAGGGAGGGTCTTAATCCAAATTCCTCAAACATATCTAAGTGCCTGTCTCCCTTAGAAATCATTGGAAATTAGGCACTTGAATTACTGTGCCTGCCTGGCCTTAGCTGAAGTCACTTTAAGGTTTTCCAGAGTGACAGGCATAACAGAACAACCTACAAAGATTAGATAAAATACACCAAAGCTTCAAAAGCCGTCATTCTCATTACAATTTCTTTATTAGAATAGCAGACGCATACTGTAATTCAGGTATGAAAGGACCTGAGGATGTCTCCAGTTGTCATGGTTTAAGCCCAGCCGGTAACAGAACCATGCAGCCACTTGCTCACTCCACTTGCCTCTTCCTCCCCCGTCTCCCGGAGGGATGGGGAGGAGAATTGAAAGCATGTAACTCCCACGGGTTGAGATAAGAACAGTCCAGTAACTAAGGTATAACACAAACCACTGCTGCTACCACCAATAATAATAATGATAAGAAAAATAACAAGGGAAGAGAATACAGCCACTCACCACCCTCTGACCGATACCCAGCCTGACTGAGCAGTGATCTAGCTCTTCTGGGTAACTGCTCCCAGTTTATATAGTGGGCATGACGTGATGTGGTATGGAATACCTCTTTGCCTAGTTTGGGTCAGGTGTCCTGTCTCTGCTTCCTCCCAACTTCCCCTCCTCCCTGGTAGAGCATGAGACTCAAAGTCAGAGTAAACATTACTTATGTAATGATCTTTTGTCAGAGTAAACATTTTATCTCTTTTGTCGGAGTAAATATTATTGAGCAACAACTAAAAACATCGGTGTTATCAGCGCTGTTCCCAGGCTGAAACTCAAAAGCACAGCCCTGCAGCAGCTACTAAGAAGGAGAAAAATGACTGCTACTGCTGCACCAGTTCAGCCTGCAACTCAAAGCAGGGCTAGGTAAAGGATCAGACCATGTTGCTTGGAGCTTTCCTCAATTTGATATTGAAAACTACTCAAGGAAAGAGGCTGCCTGACATTTCTGGGCAACCTACTCCACTGCTGAGATGTCCTCATGGTGAGAAAGATTCCCCATATATCCAGTCTGAGCCTTTCTTTCAATTTACAGTTTTTCCTCTCAACCTCCCACCAGGAATCACTGTGAAGACCCTGGGTCTTTCTCCTCAATGCTCACCATGTAAGCATGAGGATCTGTTGTTAGGTTCCCCCAAAGCAGTATCTTCTCCAGGCTGAGAAATCCCAGCTTCCTCAGCCTCTCCTCACAGGGCAAATACTCAGCCCCCAAGTATTTTGGTGGCCTCGGCTAAAGCATCCTACTCTACTTTTTTGTGCTAGGGGTCTGAAACTGGATGCTGTATCCTGGAGGACGTCTAGCAAGTGCCAAGCAGGGAAAAATAATCTGTTCCCTCTGTCTGCAGGCCATAACTCTCTTAATATAGCCTACAACACTGTCAGATATCTTTGCTGCCAAGCGCATGCTGCTGGCTCCTGTGCAGCTCTCTGTCATAGCATCATAGAATCATAGAATAGATAGGGTGGAAAGGACCTTAAGATCATCTAGTTCCAATCCCCTTGCCATGGGCAGGGACACCTCACACTAAACCATGCTACCCAAGGATCTGTCTAACCTGGCCTTGAAAACCACCAGCAATGGAGAATTCACAGCCTCCCTGGGCAACCCATTCCAGTGCCTCACCACCTTTACAGTAAAGAACTTCTTCCTTATATCCAATCTAAACCTCCCCTCTTTAAGTTTGCACCCATTACCCCTTGTCCTATCACTACAGTCCCTCATGAAGAGTCCCTCCCCAGCTTCCCTATACCCCCCTTCAGGAGCAGGAAGGCTGCTATGAGGTCTCCACGCAGCCTTCTCTTCTCCAGGCTGAACAGCCCCAACTTTCTCAGCCTATCTTCATACGGGAGGTGCTCCAATCCCCTGATCATCCTCGTGGCCCTCCTCTGCACTTGTTCCAACAGTTCCATGTCCTTTTTATGTTGAGGACACCAGAACTGCACGCAATACTCCAAGGGAGGTCTCACGAGAGCAGAGTAGAGGGGCAGGAGCACCTCCCTTGACCTGCTGGTCATGCTCCTTTTGATGTAGCCCAGGATATGGGTTGGCTTTCTGGACTGCAAGCACACAGTGAAGCTGGCTCATGTTCATTTTCTCATTGGCAAACACCCCCAAGTCCTTCTCCGCAGGGCTGCTCTCAATCGCTTCTCTGCCTAACCTCTAGCTGTGACTGGGATTGCTCCGACCCAGGTGGAGGACTTTGCACTTGGCATGGTTAAACTTCATCAGGTTGGCATCAGCCCACCTCACAAGTGTGTCAAGGTCCCACTGAATGGCATTCCTTCCCTCCATCTTATCAACTAAACCACACAGCTTGGTGTCATTGGCAAACTTGCTGAGGGCGCACTCAATCCCACTGTCCATGTCACCGACAAAGATGTTGAATAAGACCGGCCCCAACACCGATCCCTGAGAGACACCACTCGTTACTGGTCTCCAGCTGGACACTGAGCTGTTGAGCACTACTCTTTGCGTGCGCCCATCCAGCCAGTTCTTTATCCACCGAGTGGTCCACCTATCAAATTGATGTCTCTCCAACTTAGAGACAAGGATGTCGTGTCAGTGTCAAACGCTTTGCACAAGCCCAGGTAGATGACATCAACTGCTCTACCCCTGTCCATCAGTTCTGTAGCCCCTTCATAGAAGGCCACCAAATTGGTCAGGCAGGATTTCCCCTTAGTGAAGCCATGCTGGCTATCACCAACCACCTTTTTAGTTTTCATGTGCCTTTAGCATGCCTTCATTCCAGGTGAATCTGCTCCAAGATTTTGCCAGACACAGAGATGAGGCTGACTGATCTGTAATTCCCTGGGTCATTCATTTTCCCCTTCTTGAAAATGGGAGTTATATTTCCCTTTTTCCAGTCATCGGGAACTTCACCTGACTGCCATGATTTTTCAAATATGATGGACGGTGACTTTGCAACTTCATTTGCCAGCTCCTTCAAGACCCGTGGATGGATTTCATCCGGTCCCATGGACTTGTATACATTCAGGTTCCTAAGGTGGTCTCGAACCAGATCCTCTCCTACAGTGGGCTCAGGGTCTTCATTCTCACTATCCCTGCGTCTGCCTTCCAAGACTTGGGTGGTGTGGTCAGAGCATTTGCCAGTGAAGACTGAGGCAAAGAAGTCATTAAGAACCTCAGCCTTCTCCAAACCCAGGGAGCCAGTTCTCCTGATAGCTTCTGGAGAGGGCCTACATTGTCACTACTCTGTCTTTTATTTGCTACATACCTACAGAATCCCTTCCTGTTATCTTTAACATCCCTAGCCAAGTTTAATTCTAAGTGGGCCTTAGCTTTCCTAACCTGGTCCCTAGCTTCCCAGAAAACATCCCTGTATTCTTCCCAGGCCACCTGTCCTTGTTTCCACATTTTATAAGCCTCTTTTTTCCTTCGAATTTTGCTCAGCGGCTCCTTATCCATCCAAGGAGGTCTCCTGGCCCTCCTGCAGTACTTCCTTCTAGTTGGGATGTAACACTCCTGAGCTTGTAGTAGTTGATCCTTGAATATCAACCAACAGTCTCGGACCCCCCTGCCCTCTAGGAACCCCCATGGAACCTTACTGAGCAGGTTCCTGAAGAGGCCAAAGTCTGCTCTCTTGAAGTCCAGGGCAGTGAGCTTGTGCACTGTCCTTTGGGAGGAACTCCCAACGCTTTTAAGAGCTGCTTCCCAGGCAGCCCCAGCCTCTATCACTGAAAAAGGTCCTTCTTTTCCAAGTGCAGTGCTTTTCATTTTTCCTTTAACTACCCAAGGTGGGCTCCCACTCCACCTTGTCTGAGGCCCCCTGAATGTCTGCTCTGTCACTGAGCGCAATCCAGAGACTTTGCTGAGTTGTTTAAAGAAAGCTTTGCTTACCCCCCTGGGATGTGGGGTCTCCCACCATGAACTCCTACCACAAAGCCACTATCACTTGTCTCTCTGGTCTTGATTCAAAAGCTCCCAACCAGCCTTTGGTTTATCCTTCACAAGAGCTCTGCACATCTGAGATGCTACTTCATGCAGAGAACACCTCCCTTACCTCCCCTGACTCTATTTTCTTTTCCAGTCTTTCTTGAAGAGCTTGTACTTGGCCATTGCAGCTCTTCAGCTGTGAACTGCCCCACAATGTCTCAGTCCTCCCCTGCATTTCTGTTGGCAGAGACATGCCACATTTTGCCATGTGGATCCCATTGTTCTCATTCTCAGCCTTTATAGAAGTTCATGTATTTGTAAAAACCAAATCCCCTTCTATGACACAACTTTTATTCAAGGTGCAGCTACAGGATTGTCCTACACCCCTTCCTCCCCCCTCCCCCCCCCCAAACGCTTTCCTTAGATCAAGGAAATGCCACTGGGCTCCCATTGCTCACAGGCTCACCCCAGGGCCTTTCGGTCCCTCCTGACATCTTCAGGGTTTCCCCTGGGCAGATCATTGGTGATCACATGACGTGGGTAAGTAGCAGGGTGGTTAGCTAGCTAGCTTAGTAAAGGTAATATGAATGTATTTTTCCAGTCATATCTTAAGATGCTCTGTTTGAAGATGCTTAATTGGCTAGATTTCACTTTCAGAAAACAATTACCTGTTGAAAAAAATAGCTGTGGTCTTCTTCGCATCTTCATGGTCTGTTCTCCGAAGTAACAAGTGTGAGGACAAGAGGAAATGGCCTCAAGTTGTGCCAGGGCAGGTTTAGACTGGATATTGGGAAAAATTTCTTCACTGCAAAGGGTTGTGAAGCATTGGAACAGCCGCCCAGGGAACTGGTGGATTTTCCATCCCTGGAGGTATTTAAAAGACGTATAGATGCAGCACTTAGGGACATGGCTTAGTGGTGGACTTGGCAGCGCTAGGTTAATGACTGGACTCAATGATCTTACAGGTCTTTTCCAACCTAAACAGTTCTATAATTCTATGATTCTGTGATGCATAAAGAAAAAATTAAGAGTATTTAACAGATTCTATGTCTTGCCCAGATTCTGTTTTCAAGTTCGTGGAGTGGAAACCCACGGAAACCTCATCTAGGAAATGTGCTTTAATCAAACTGAAAGGTCTCCTCTGCTAAGCATTTTTCATTTAAAGTGTAGCTCTTCTGGCTTTACATTGTTGTTACTGAGAGCAGAATGTGATTCATCGCAGTCATCCCCACATTTTTTAAATGCCATTATTTTTAATCCTCAGTTTTATCAAGGCCTTTCATATGGTGTGCTGATGTTTACATGATGGCATCTTTATTTTTAGTCAAGGTTCTCCTTTAAAATACCTTGCCAGCATAATGCGTGTGTGTTTGATTATCTAATCTATGAACAGATCAGTCCTCTCAGGAAAAAACGTTAACTTGCTCCCAGGAGGCCAGAAGAGCTGTTTTATAGACATATGTCTGCATCCATCTCTTGCATCTGGTAAAACAGATTTGTTTACAGAAGAAAATGCCATGTACTTGTATCCTAGTTTCCATCCATGGATTTCAAAGCACTTTTCCAATGTTAACAAAGATAAATAAATGTTAATTAAGATCAGTAAGTCATCCAGAAAATTTGGCAATATTTTGTGAATGGGGAAGTCAAAGCACAGAAAGCTTAGATGACTTGCCCAGGGTCATATTGCAAACAAACAAGAGAATCAAGGTGGAAAAAAAGGCATATTTTAACCATTAAGTCATTTTGAATTCCATGCTATAAGCTTGAAAAATTATTTGTATTTCTATGAATATTTTGACATTTTAATTAAAAGAAGCAAAAAAGATTCAGTTATTATTTAACCCTTAATACATTATTTAGCCCACTAAATGTTCGCAGGGGGAAATCAAAGTATATCAAGGTGCAAAATGACATTTTCAAAACGGTGTATAATACTCTGCAAAAGCATTGCACAAGCATGTGTCTTTAGGGACACATCCTATGAGGAGAGTAAGGAGCTAATATCACGATTTATGTCCCAGCATCGTCTTCATCATCACTAACGTATGCAACCTGCGTGCTGTAAATGTTTATGTGCCTACTGACAGACAAATTTGAAGCAACTCAAACATCAATATTAGTACACAAAACTAGGACCTGTACCTCAAACCAGGAGAGGGAGGGTTTTAGATTTGATATTTTCTGTCAGCTATATCTTAAGGTCTGAGGTCTCAAGGGAAAGCCAAGAGCACACTCATAAAGGAAACATTTTACAAAAAAGAAGACAAAATGAGAGCAAGAGAGTGATTTATTTTCCTACATAAGAACACTTCAGGCATGTTGGGATGTTTCATTTGGTCTCCAGCTGCAAGTCTAATGAAGTGAAATTGTCCCTTTTGTCCACTGCCATATTTGCCAGCCTTGTGTAGCTATTCTAGATACTGCAGACCATCTCAAATAGAATCATAGTATCATGAAATGGTCAGGGTCGGAAAGGACCTTAAGATCATATAGTTCCAACCCCCCTGCCATGGGCAGGGACACCTCACACTAAACCATGCCATCCAAGGCTCTGTCTAGCCTGGCCTTGAACACTGCCAAGGATGGTGCATTCACAACCTCCCTGGGCAATCCATTCCAGTGCCTTGCCACCCTTACAGTAAAGAATTTCTTCCTCAGATCCAATCTAAACTTCCCCTCTTCAAGTTTGAACCCGTTCCCCCTTGTCCTATCACTACAGTCCCTCATGAAGAGTCCCTCCCCAGCATCCCTATACGCCCCCTTCAGATATTGGAAGGCTGCTATGAGGTCTCCATGCAGCCTTCCCTTCTGCAGGCTGAACAGACCCAATTTTCTCAGCCCATCTTCATGCGGGGGGTGCTCCAGTCCCCTGATCATCCTCGTGGCCCTCCTCTGCACTTGTTCCATTAGTTCCATGTCCTTTTTATGTTGAGGACACCAGAACTGCACGCAATACTCCAAGGGAGGTCTCACAAGAGCAAAGTAGAGGGGCAGGATCACTTCCTTCTACCTGCTGGTCACGCTCCTTTTGATGCAGCCCAGGATATGGTTGGCTTTCTGGGGTGCAAGCGCACACTGCTGGCTCATGTTCATTTTTTTGTCAACTGAAAGAAAAAAAAATAGAACTACATACTCGTATTTAGGGGGTCCCCCCTGATGCATCCAGGTTTGCTCTTCTCATATAAATGCAGTAAATGTAGGTTCAAGTCCCCTTACCTTTGTTTCCAGGCGAAGGGGTCTTTTCTGTTACAGGAACCCTACTTTGTACAGGTAGCTATTACAACCATGATGAATCACATTTTCCCACAACTCAGGGTGTCATTCAGCAACTGGGCCAAAGGCTGACACATTTACTTATATTTAGCTCAAATGCATATTAATTGTCCATGGAAAACGAGACAAATCTGGAAAGAAGAATTGACTCAAGTTGAGCCCTTGGCACATTACCGCTCTCAGGCGTATGAGAGAATTGATGTCTTTTATGTTCTCCAAGTGACACAGAAACAATCCACCCCTATCCTGAACTTCCCGAAGTGACACTGTAACCACAAAGCTATTAGGGTATATGTACTGGGTTCAGGAGTAGCAGTCATTTTTCTCCTTCTTAGTAGCTGGTGTACTGCTGTGGTTTTGACTTTCGGCCTGGGAAGAGTGCTGATAACACTGATGTTTTTAGCTGCTGCTTGGTAGTGTTTAGTCTGACCAAGGACTTTCTGAGCCTCATGCTCTAACAGGGAGGAGGGGAAGTTGGGAGGAAGCAGAGACAGGACGCCTGACCCAAACTGACCAAAGAGGTATTCTATACCACAGCACGTCATGCCCAGGATGTAAAAACTGGGAGCAGTTACCCAGAAGAGCTAGATCAGTGCTCTGTCAGGCTGGGTATCAATCAGCGGGTGGTGAGCGGTTGTATTCTCTTCCCTTGTTATTTTTCTTATCATTATTATTATTGGTGGTAGCAGCAGTGACTTGTGTTATACCTTAGTTACTGGACTGTTCTTATCTCAACCCGTGGGAGTTACATGCTTTTGATTCTCCTCCCCGGGGGGGGGGGGGGGGGGGGGGAAGGGAGGGGGAGGAGTAAGGCTGGCAGTGAGCAAGCAACTGTGTGGGTGAATTGCCAGCTGGGTTTAGACCATGACAGGTTAACACACCTGCTGTATCATGATTTCTTAATGAAAGTGGGCTGAACTCCAGGGCACAGTAAATAAGTCATGGCTGAGGAACCCACTGCATGTCAGGAACATATAGGTGCCTTAAACAATGTAGACATTAATATAAGCAGCTGTGAAAGTGATGTGTTTAGCAAGAACACATTCTTTATCAGGTCATGGTAAAAAAAATTACATCCACTGTTAGAAATTTCTGTGAAATCCAAATATCCAAACTGTATTTCATTACTGTTATTGAAACACTAGAAGCAATTTCATGATGTGCTTCTAATCTGCATCAACTGTATAATTACCCTTTAATTCAGCCAAGAAAAGCTAAGCATGATTTACGTGGACCTTGTGTCTGATGCACATGGAAAAGTCCCAAACTTGAATCAACATACCCCGTGCTGCTATAACCAGCACACCGAGGTTATAGAAGGAAAAACTGTCTTCTGCTTTTGGCTGGCCTTGTTCATGCAGTAGCCTGTCTGCTGATTAGAAAGCAAATCATGCTTTCCTTGGCATTTACACAGTTGCTGTCTGGATTCAAAGGTTACAGAAGTACACATACCATGACTCTGCAAAAAGTTGAAAGGCCATCGAGTCACGTATCCTCGGTGCCTTAGGAAAATACTGCTCTCTTCTCAGAGTTTCTTTCCACCTAAGGTCTCCTAAGGGAGTGTCTGACTAAAGGCATCAACCTGCATTAACAGGTTTGGTGACTGAGAGTTTTATTCATTTTTCTATCTATTTTGAGCACAAAGTAGCAAGCAGCGTATGAGATTTACTTCTCACCTTAAAAATCGTTTTCAACCCCTTGAATCTGCTCCAAACCACATTGGTATTTCTATATAGCTCCCTAATATTTTCTCTATACGTCTAAGACCTGTTTCTGATTTGATCAACCAAGCACTTGGCTTACACCTAGGCACTGCCAGGATTCACAGTCTAAGGACTGTTTTGTCTGCTTTACCTGCAGCATCAGATCTGGAGGATATATGCTCTGAAAACATTCCTTCTTCCCAACTTGCCCATACAGAAGACATGAAATGCTTGCTATAAGTGGTCATGAGTTCTGAAGTCTGCAACCTTTGTGTTTACTATATTAAAACCTATGTGGGGATTGAACTCTGATAACAGTAACTTTGAATGTTCATCACATCAGTAGTAGATAATTACTTCCCAGAAAGAAATTTAGAAACAGTTGAACATTGTACTAACACAAGCTCAGTAACAGTTCGATTTCTTTCAACTGTGATCATGACAGAGAAAATCTGATGCATTTTCCTGGATGACCTTAATATATTTTCCTTACCGCATTTTAACTTGCCTTAAAATATGATACAGCAATTTTCAGGTAGAAAAGGAAAGACTAAAAAGCATGTAATTCAGCTCACAATGGATTTTACAGGCCTCAATGGAATTAATTACTGAGAACTTGCACATACAGTAATTAATTTCATGCAATTCAGCAGCATCTGCAGATGCATTATTTCTCTTCAAAGCTAGTATAATCTGACATAAAATAGAAATTGTTAGGAGTTTTTAAGCAGAAACAGCTTTTATATCTTGTTTATGCCAAAGCAATTAGATAAGGAAATTAAATGTTATTTGGTAAACATAACCTCTTTTTCCACTGAAGAGAAAATGACTTACAGTTGTTGGTAAAGGAACTTCTTACAATTACAGAGATTTGGGGGTGTGGTGAAACACTTTGATTTAGGACCACTCTTCTGTTAAAAAAAAAAAAAGTATATTTTTTTCTTTTTAGGAGAAATCATTTATCAAAAGCAGCTGAAGTGCATCATTGCTTCAAATTTTGTACCAACTGCAAACAAAAACTTACTGAATATATGTCACTGCTGAAGTAAATTCCAAAATTACCTTATATTGTAAGGTATTTAAGATATATAAAAATGTTACTTTAATTAATTTTCCCTTTATCAGTTTGTATATCTTGTCCTGAAATGGAAAACAACTGACTGCAGCAAATGACACAAGCTGCTTTTCTTACATTCAAGGGGGGGATTTTATCCTTTTTTACCTCTATCCAGGGTTCATCTGTACTGAAAACGCAATTCCATAAACCAAAATTCGTTTCAATTAGCACTTTCTTAAACAGTGTCTTGAAGTGCTCAAGTGCATTCATCGGTTGCATCTTTAAAGTCTGCACAATTTAAAGTGCCAGAAATGTTATCAAAGAACAGATTAGAGAAATGTGCTAGAATTTACTCTGTGTGTCATCTGAACTATCAGGTTTGAGCTGGGACCTCTGGAAAATCAATCCTGATTTTTTCCAGATATTCTTGTAGCACCTAACACAAGGGCTGATTCTGCTGTAATACTGTGACTGGGAAAGAGTATGCGTTTAAGAGGGAGACAATGCTCATACAGCACAGCTTATTTCTGTGATGTGTTAGGCAGCGTGCATTGTTCTTTGGCAGTTATAATGAATGGGTTACAGCCCCATCAATCTACATCCATTTAACACAGAGGCACATTATCACTGAATGGTTCCCATTTAGGAAAAAAAAACCCAAACCAACATAAAATTATTATTTGCATTTATTAGCACTTACAGTATTCAGCTTCCGCTGAGAGCTCATTGTTGTCCTCTGTAAACTACATTGTGACAATAGACAGTGAAACAACCAAAGAACATAAACCTTATAATGAGAATAGGTACAAAACCAGTCAGGCTCTATATATTTTATACCTGCTGATCAGAGTCTGGACATGGTTTTCCTTTCTGTCAGATATCCATTGAATTCTTGTGCCTAACAATCAAACTAGATAACAGTGTTAAAATTACATTTGGAGCCACAGGAGATGCCACCACAGTAGTCACTTATCGAAAGTCTAGGGCAATACAGATGATTGATTTTGGTGCAAATGCTTATCAAAGTAAGAAGCTGTAAGCAAGCAAAAACTCTTTCTAATGCATGGCTTCACTAAGGGGAAATCCTGCCTGACCAATTTGGTGGCCTTCTATGATGGTTCTACAGAACTGATGGACAGGGGTAGAGCAGTTGATGTCATCTAGCTGGACTTGTGCAAAGCGTTTGACACTGTCTGACACGACATCCTTGTCTCTAAGTTGGAGAGACATCAATTTGATAGGTGGACCACTTGGTGGATAAAGACCTGTCTGGACGGCCGCACGCAAAGCGTTGTGCTCAATGGCTCAATGTCCAGCTGGAGATCAGTGACAAGTGGTGTCCCCCAGGGATTGGTGTTGAGATCAGTCTTGTTCAACATCTTTGTGAGTGACATGGACAGTGGGATTGAGTGCGCCCTCAGCAAGTTTGCCAATGACACCAAGCTGTGTGGTTCAGTTGATACATTGGAGGGAAGGAAGGCCATCCAGAGGGACCTTGACACGCTTGTGAGGTAGGCTGATGCCAACCTGATGAAGTTTAACCATGCCAAGTGCAAAGTCCTCCACCTGGGTCGGAGCAATCCCAGTCACAGCTAGAGGTTAGGCAGAGAAGCGATTGAGAGCAGCCCTGCGGAGAAGGACTTGGGGGTGTTGGTTGATATAAAAATGAACATGAGCCGGCAGTGTGCACTTGCAGCCCAGAAAGCCAACCATATCCTGGCCTGCATCGAAAGGAGCATGACCAGCAGGTCAAGGGAGGTGATCCTGCCCCTCTACTCTGCTCTCGTGAGACCTCCCTTGGAGTATTGCGTGCAGTTCTGGTGTCCTCAACATAAAAAGGACATGGAACTGTTAGAACAAGTGCAGAGGAGGGCCACGAGGATGATCAGGGGATTGGAGCATCTCCTGTATGAAGATAGGCTGAGAAAGTTGGGTCTGTTCAGCCTGGAGAAGAGAAGGCTGCTTGGAGACCTCATAGCAGCCTTCCAATATCTGAAGGGGGCGTATAGGGATGCTGGGGAGGGACTCTTCATGAGGGACTGTAGTGATAGGACAAGGGGGAACGGGTTCATACTTAAACAGGGGAAGTTTAGATTGGATCTGAGGAAGAAGTTCTTTACTGTAAAGGTGGTGAGGCCCTGGAATGGATTGCCCATGGAAGTTGTGAATGCTCCATCCCTGGCGGTGTTCAAGGCTGGGTTGGACAGAGCCTTGGGTAGCATGGTTTAGTGTGAGGTGTCCCTGCCCATGGCAGGGGGATTGGAACTAGATGATCTTAAGGTCCTTTCCAACCGTAGCTATTCCATGATCTTATGATTTTACAAAGAAAACATTAAGACTTGGAGGAAGGAAGTCTATAGTGTTCTCACAACAGCTACTTTTAAACCAGCAGGGTATCTTTACCTAGATAAGCACAGCTGGTGAAATATGAAACAAGTGCACTGAGGTGTCCTTGTATTTGGATCCAGCTTTTTGCATGAATATGTACTGAAATGTGGCTGATGATTCGATGTGTAAAATCCCCAGTTCAGTCCTAAGAAAATGTCCTAGTTCCATCTGAGATAGAGTTAATTTTCTTCCCAGTAGCTTGTGAAGGGCTGTGTTTTGGCTTTCGTCTGAGAACAATGCTGATAACACACCAATGTTTTAGTTGTTGCTAGGCAGCACTTACTCTGATCAAGGACTTTTCAGTCTCTCAGCTCTGCCAGTGAGTAGCTGGGAAGGAGCACAGCCAGGAAAGCTGACCTGAACTAGCCAAAGAGATTTTCCATTCCACAGCCTGTCATGCCCAGCTTATAAACTTGGGGGAGTTACTCAGAAGAGACTGGTCACTGCTTGGGTCAGGCTGGGTATCAGTCAGTGGGTGGTGAGCAATTGTATTTTGCATCACCTGGGTTTTCTTCCTTTGGGTTTTATTTTTCTCTCTCCCCCTCTCCTTTTCAGTACAATTATTATTATACTTTATTTCATTTATTAAACTGTTCTTATCTCAACCTGTGGGTTTTAGATTTTTCCGATTCCCCTCCCCATCCCACCTTGGGGAGGGAGCGGACGTGAGTGAGCTGCTGCATGGTACTTAGCTGTCAGCTGGGGTTAAACCATGGCAGAAAAAAGAAAAGTATTAAAGAGCAAACATGAATGTCATTTTTAGGGCTTAATTAGGGCAATAGGGTTTTTTGAAAAGGATCTTGAAACCACACTTCTAAAGATGCCAGAGGAATTGGTTATTTTTGTACTGTTCTTAGTGTCATTACATTCACTGACAAAAGGAGAGATGAGTAGTCTGAGGGAGGGAAGGCTAGAGAGATTCAATCACTCTGCAGCCCTAAGATTTCCTCAGGCCTGGATTGACTGCCATTTCCTGATCCTTCTGTGATGTTTATCACAATATGTCATCACCAGCCTTTAATGTCTTATATATTCTTAATGAACATTGTCATCCTTCTTACTATGACAAAAGGGCAGAGTCATATAATAAATGCAGAAAATATCTTGAATTTAATTCATTTGCATAAAGAGAGCTTCATGCTATGAAAAAAAAAGGCTCAGAATGGGTGCAGTCTGATAATTAAATTGGGAATTGGTAAAAAAGGTAAACAAAAAAATCTTGTAAATCATTCTTCCTCTGGACAGATTTAAGATTATGATCTCTCAGTTCTTGGTGCTGCTGCACATGTACAAGCAATTCAGCTTCATGAAAATTTTAATTTAGAGGGCTTAAATTCAGCCACTGCTCATTTTTTGACTGAAAAGGAATTATTTAGACTACTGAAAAGTTACCATTATTTCTGGATGACCTGAAATCAACAACTGATGTGATAAATTCATAGTTATATAATAAAACTTCCATTCCTAGTTAAATACAGTGTTCAGAATGCTTATTTTTGTGGAAGCCTGTTGGAGAATGGTTAACAGCACAAGGTAACGGGTCACTGGTGGAGCTCTGCGAACAATCGCCTGTGTGAGTGTGATAACATCTGTTCTAGCTTGTTGCTGTGGTACATCAAGAAACCATTATCAGAAGATGTAACCATGGTAATAATGATCTAGAGAACCAATAATGGACAAGGACAGTTTCTCCCTGAGCCTTGGGGAAAGCACCTAGGAAGATGGTATCAGGTAGAAGAATGAAGAGAAGACTGATAAGCAGACCACCACTGGGAAGGACTTGGCAAGATTGTGTTGTATGGTAACCAATCATGTTATAGCACGTTGCAACATGTATCCAATCAATGTATATGACGTGTATTACAATCAGAGTAAAACATATATAAAGCGATGATTTTTGCTAATAAAGTAGAAGCTTGCTTTATCAACCATATTGGTTCGTCCGCTTGCTTCCCCCACGGTCGCAGAAGCCCTTCATTGACTTTGTCGGTTCTAAGATGTAACAAATTACTCATTAGTAACATTATGAAACCTTTATGGAAAGTTTCTCATGGAATTTTTTAATTGGAATATTTCAGGTGACAATGTCATGATCATAAACCCATGACATGATGACATGTGTCTTATGCTGTAACAAATGATATCACAGTCTTTTTCTGCTTAATAAAAATTAAGGCCCCAAATCCTTGAACAAACACTGCATGAGGATTGCATGTCTTGCAGCTGTAAATGTTGGTACAACAGTTAATTGTGCTGTAAATGAGGCAGAAAAACCTTTGACTGCCATGCATGACCAAAGACTGATTCTTTTGATTTCTGGATGCCATATATGGTCACATTTTTTCAGTATGTAGCCTTATTACATATTAAATCTGTCTGTAACGTCTACTTTTTGTAAGCAGAGCTTCTCCTCTGTCATATCATTAAAAAAGAATATTGTTATAAATTAGAAGTGAGAAGACAGATGGTTTTATCAGTCGAATGGTATAATAAAGTACATGAAACGAAAAACACACACATAAACAAGCATGTGAGAAGACTGCAATGAGTAAAGGAACTGAAATGTATAAAGAGCCTTTTGCAGCATGCTCACTTTTCCTATAGAAGCCTTTGAACCATACCCCTTCAGGGCACGGAGTCAAACCTCTAAGTGTCTGCAAGTCTCTGTAAAGCCATCCTTTCCACTCTCCTAAAGTAACAGATGCGAGAAGATGAAATGAACAAAGCTGGGTTGAATGATTTTCTGTTTTCACCTTCTTGTATTCATTAGAAATTCTCACATGTCCCTTTACACTGTAAATGCAGCCACAGCTTGGCACAAAAGACTTTGTTTCATAGTGGTGGCAGCAGAAAAGAAGTAACTTGAATACAAATATTTGTATGTGGTAGACTAATATTTCTTCCCTTGAAAATTTTCAAAAGCTAAGTGAAATATTTTGCACTAGATGAAGTCACATCTTTATTTTGAATATTCAGGCTTCAGAGAAGAGAGACATATTTACACAAAAGCATAGGAATATCACATTCAAATGAACAAACGAGAATAACAGCTGCTCATTGAAACATTTAGCTCTGTAGAACATAGCAAATGTAGGCAACATGATGTGCCACAAAGCTTGCAAAGCATTTAAAATTAAGCACCTTATAGCACTCACCCACAGCTCTTACAAGCCCTAAGCTAGTGATTTTTTAGCACAAAATTCCTAAAACACCTTCCTATCTTTTTTTTCTCTCCTAAATAACATTCGCTATGAATACTGTGAATTAATATGTACAGATCATAGTAAGAAAGTAGTTTAAAAACCCCACAGTACCAAACAATTTACAAAGTCTTTTTTTCACTGAGCACCAACTTCCCTTTAATTCTGCTTTAGATAAAACAAATACAATAATGTCTACTTCATCTCTATTCCCCTTGTCACTGAAATTCTGTTTTCTAGAATGCAGCTGCTTAAAAAAAAACACCGGTGTTTGATATCAGATATTAATACCACCAAGACTTTTGACAATAAAGACATAACACATTGCTGCTCCATCTTCTAGTTGGTGACAGAAAGCATAGGCTTATTTTTTAATCTATTTTGATTTATAGATATAAAAAATTGTTATCCTAATGGTTAGTGTGCCCAGATGAAAGTTTTAGGTAGATAATGAAACAAATAGAAGCTAATTTCTCTGTAAACAACACTATATCCCTAAGAATGTGAGATAATACAATATCTTTCTGTCCATAAAATTTAAGAAAAAATTGTTTGAGTTAAACCCCAATGCAATAAACAATATTTCTTTTGACTTTTCTAGATTTTAACTCAAACTTCACTTTCTTCATGATCTTGGAGTAATCTTTCAGTCTAACTAGTCACACTGTTTCAATGGGCATACTGCATAGCAAAAAAGACGCCTGCAAGAAGTGAGCCATTAATGTCTGTAAGCAAATGGAATTGGTTCGATTTGCCTGATGATTTAGCCATTGCTATGGCAATTCCTGACAGTGTGTCGTGGTTTAAGCCTCTCAGCCACTCAGTTTTGCTCACTCACTCACTTCGCCCTCTTTCTTCCCTCCACTCCTGGAGGGATGGGAAGGAGAATCGAAAGAATGCAACTCCCACAGGTTGAGAGAAGAACAGTCCAGTAACTAAGGTATAACACAAATCACTACCGCTAACACCAATAATGACGAGGCAAATACAAGGAAAGAATACAATAGCTCACCCCCAATCCCAACCTGATCAAGCAGTGCACCCCCCACCATGCACCCCCACCCTTCTGTGCCTCTGCCCTCCGTTTTTACATCCTGGACATGACGTGCTGTGGTATGGAATAACCTCTTTGGTCAGTTTGGGTCAGGTGTCCTGTCTCTGCTTCCTCCTGGCTTCCCCTCCTGCCTGGCAGAGCATGAGACTCAGAAAGTCCCTGGTCAGCCTAAACACTACCAAGCAGTAACTGAAAACACTGGTGTTATCAGCGCTGTTCCCAGGCCCAAAATCAAAACCACAGCGCTGCACCAGCTACCAAGAAGGAGAAAAAATGACTGCTACTGCTGAACCCAGGACACAGTGTTGTATCTAAGATAAGCCTAGTGGTAAAAGAAAATAAGCAAGTTTTCAATGCCATGGAAAATAGACAATAGCTAGCAGTTCTCCTGGGAAACAGGAGCCCTGAAGTTCTCAAATTTACCCAAAACCTGGTTTAAGCCTTCTCAGATCATCAGGTGAAAATGGTTCATGCAAGCAAAGTACAAAGTTCTTTAACAAGAGCACATAAAAGCAATGTTGCCAGCAAAACATCCCCAGTGGTTGTTGATTCTCATAACCTGTGGGAATTCACAACTGAGTCCAGTGAACAAAATTTTCATCATACTTACTGTTATTGAGAAAAGAATACACTAATGACTCTAGAATGTGAAAGGAATAGTTACAAACTGTTGGGACAACTTAAATGCTTTAAACTCCTGACTTTAAAACAAAATCAATCTGAACTTCATCTAAGAAAAACACAGTAAAAGCAATCTCAGATTTATAGTAGTTATCTTTAAGAATTTGTGTATGTCAGCTGAAGGACAGAAGACAGAAAGGGAGCAAACAAACAGTATGGAGTTTCAGGTCAATTAACATAACATGAATTCTCATATTAAAAAAAAATATCAATTGGAACTTTAAGCTTACTAATAAAAAGCCCAAGTAAAACCAATCTAGTTATCTTTTTAATCAATGTGACGTGGATTTAAAAGACATAACTTATGCTGCGTATGATGACTCTCACATGAAACTTTTTAAGCAAGCTAAGAAAACATGAGCAAGATTAAATCATTCTGGGATTGGTCTGCTGTCAGAATGACACATAAAGAGGAGTTCCTCAGACTTCGGCTCTGCATCCAGCCTTATTCGACAATTGCATTTGTGACCAAAATAGACAGATTAGTGCTGGTTTTTTTTCAATCGCTGCTGCCAACAGGAGGATTGTGGGACTGCATGTATTTGGGAGTCTAGGGTCCAATTCAAAATGATCTTGACACAGTAGATCAATAGCTAAAGAAAAAACAAAACAAACTGGCATGTGGAACTGGGAATAGCTGACCACAGGCTACAGAACAACTTACTCGTTATTTGGAAAATAATCTGGAAATTACAGGATATATTGAATGGTCTCACAAAAAAGACAAACATCAGGATGAAAAATATGTGATGTCTTACTCCCACTCTGTTCAACACGGGAAAAGCTTTCTTTACTATACAGTAAAGAGAATGAGTTCAGTTTTAGGAAGCACATGCAGAACAATTAGAAAAACTTCAGAAGATCAGACATATAAAGAAAAATCTATTTGTAATAAATTATTTTCAAAATATTGTTTTAATTTTTATATTATTTATATTATATAGATTATTTAATAAATATCTTTAAATTAATTTTTTTAATAAATAAAATTTTTATAAATTTTAAAAAATAACTGAAATTGCTTAGCATAAAAAAGGGACGTCTGAAAGAAGAATTCTGAAAATAGTCTCCAGATCCATAAAGACTTCTGCAATAAGGAATAAATTGATCTCTACTCCACATGCATGGCTGATATGAGAAGAAAATACCTTAAGCTACAAGGAACGATAATTCAGATGAGACATTAGGAAAACTCTTTTTATGGCCAGAAGTGAAACACAGGAACAGATTACTTTGAGGTTGTGGCACCTTCTTTGTTAGTGGCCTTTAAGAAAATGTTGAGGAGACCTGACAAGAGACAAAAAAAGGAATAGGTCACCTTAGGGTAAGGGTTGACTAGGTGACCTCTTCAGGTCTCTTTCAAACGAATTTTTCAAGGCAGAGAAAAAAATATTATGCTCCTCTGTGTATCCACCAAATTTTGTGCCCATTCTGTCACCTCAGTCATACATATTTTCCTGTTGCATATTCTCAAGGAAACTTTCGCTCTGCAGCAACCACTTTCATCTTAGATATCTTCTTCAACGATGAAGCGTGCAATAAACTTAACTTTTCTTACACAGCATCAGAAAAAGTAGTTTTCTCTGTATTTCAAAGCCACTCCACCGAGTAGCAAGATAACACTATTTTTACACCGGACATGCAAGTTTTGCACCTTTCTGAGGTGCTGTCATGCCTGACAAATGCCATTACAGAGACAGACCCCTGGGACTTCCTCTCTGCAAAGCCTAACACCAGCCAAAGGCCTCCAGGGATATTGAACGACTTTGTCACCTTTCTTGCAAAAGCAATGGTAACAGAAGCAGAGATAGGATTAGAAATGCCTGCATTGCATATACTTTTTCTGTGCCAGCTGCAGCTTCTTAGCTCATAGAGAAGAGTGAAGACCCCAGTTGCATTTTCCCTGTGTCGGTGCTGCTGTCTGTGCTAGCCAAACACTCCTCCTGTCCAGGCAATCTGAGAACTCCCTGATTAAGAACTCAGATACCCCCAATCTATACACCTGCACATCCTTATACCTATCTGCAGTCTGGCATTGTGACGTTAAAGGAATCCACATGAGAAACAGAAAATTCAAATACTGCCTTTTTATGACACAGTATGAATAAATAAGGGTGAAAGATTTATAGTACATTAAACATTGAAGGATTCTACTACTATAAGTATAGTGTATACTTGAAATTATAGTGACAATTTGGAAGTAATTGAAGGATACTATGTGTAAATGTGTCTCTGTATACAGGCAGGTCCATTCATCCAAAATTGTAGAGAATAAATAGCATGCAATACAATTTCTTTTATACCAAAATGACAATATAGAGAAAATGGAGAGCAGAAGCAGGATAATGTGACAGAAAAAGGCAGACAAAGGACACCGTAAAAATGCTTGGAGGTGGGAGTGGGGGGTAAGGAGAAACAGGAAAAATAAGATGATGTGCTAAGGAAAAAACCTAGGTAGCAAAAAGGACAAATAAAGTTTCATTGGTGTGATATGCTAAAACAAAGAGATTAAATGAAAGGGATAAGTGTAATGGGGAAGAAAAACATGAGAACACATATGACAAAAGATAATAAAGCAAACAGAGTAGTAAACAGAAAAGAATCTCTAACACGGTATAGATAAAAAAAAAAGTAGTTCAGTGCTAAAAGAAAAGGGAAGATTCAGATAGGCTGGACATTTCCTTCTTGAGATAAAGACACTTCAGTGAAAATGGCACGGGAGCAAGTGTGCAAAAAACGAAATACCTGAGGAAACAATGGGGGAAAGGTGAGACAGAAAACTGAGAGTCCTGTTATAGTAATGATGCTTCTTCCGTGCTTCCGTGCTTATGTTTAGTAGTACCCATAATGGCACAAACGCACCAATGTCATAAAAGACAGGATTTTAGGATGTAAGAAAGGTAGTGGTCTGACAGGGGTGAAAAAAGGTGCACAGCTCACAGCATGTGGTTATCTCAAAGAATATAATCTGTATCACTAAAGGGCTTCTTTTTCTTCTGCCAGCGATTTTCCATATCCCCCTTGCATATTAGTGACTCAATGTAACATGAACAGGGAGGATTAGACACAGGAGGCCATAAAACTTCCAGAACATTGACATGGGATTGGAAGACATGACACAGGGCCTACAAGAAACTGGTGGGTGTTTTAAGAGTAGCACCTGGAGTCTAGGCATATCCTGATCTTCCAAGGCATCTAAAATAGCACTAGACACCTAGGCAGCCAAGTCCAACCCATGAACTAATTGTTAAGGGGATAGTGCTTGACTTTGTTGCACATAATATCTGCTGTAAAGGTTTTACAACTGTCTGAATTGAGGTGTATAAGGTCATTTCACAGATGTGTTCTTAGCAACTGCTAACAGGCAGAGAGAACACTACCTTGCTGCCTTATAGCCTGTCTGTATGTGATGTGAGTAGGAAGTTGCTGGTAGAACATTGCTGCAACTTTCACCTTCTCCACTACTTCTCCAGAAAAACCTGAAAACCAAACCTAAACTCAAAAGTTCTTCATAAACTGACTGCCAAGATAGTTCATAACTAGGTCACCTCGCAAAATTGACACTCTTTCTCATCAGATACTGGTGGGAGGTCCTTAAAGACATCATCTCCACACACAAGAGTTACATATAACTATGTCTATCTCCCACTCTCTTCACTGTGCTTCGTGACAGGAATTTCAGATGGCATGATCTTGATCTGGAAGAGCAAGGATTACTTCTTGTTTAGAGAAATTGATTCATACTGCAAATCACTTTAAACAGGTTCATGTTTAGATTTGGACATGTCTTCAGACATCCCATATGGGCAGTAACACTTTGCTCAGCCTTGTAGGATAAGAAAATACCATCTGCTCATTAGCACGGCATGAGGACAATTCCATTCACCTTAACCAGGCATAAAGAGAATTTATTCTCAAAGCCGTAGACAGCAGGTGAATCTATGGATGATTCACATGGTATAAGAAGCTTTACATAGAATAAGACTTGAAAAAAAAAAAAGAAAAAAATAAAAAGAAAAAAAAAAGAAACAAAACAACCCAAACTCAAAAAAAAAAAAAAAAAAAAAAAAAGCAAACCCTTCATCTACTTTACCAAGTACTCCTGCCCTCTAGGCAATATTCTCTGACCTTTCAGGATGTTGTGTACTGGGGCAAAGTGAGAACAATCTGGGAATTACTGAGAATAATCTATCATCCAGGCTTCAAAGAAAGAGAAGAGAATTAAAGTCATTGCAAGACTGTTCTTTCTTCTTCCTAATGCACCAGGTCTGGGGACCAAGACAAGTCTTTAAAACTAATGGATGAGAGAAGCAAATCTAGGAATTGTCCATAAGTACATAAGAAATGGCAGATTTAAGTTGTTTCACATGTAATAGCCTTCCTCAGCATATCCAGAGCAGACATACTGTGATCATACCATTGAATACCTGGCACTTGACACTTGTTTCTCCTGGCTGTTGTCTCCTATGTAAAAATAGCAACAGGACATAGGAGAACAGGAGGCACTTCTTCTTTCTCACTTGGACTTTCCAGAAGAACAAATAGACCTCAGTTACATCTTCAGTGGAGGCTACTGATTTTCAGTATTCTTTTGAGATCTGCTTTATTTGCCTTGTGGGCATCTTTTTCATCAGATTAACAGCTACAGTGTCTATTTAGTACATTCTTACCATTTTGTTGCTTCTGTGAAAAAAGCTGGAGCAACATTTGTCTAACTAGTACCAGATACACAATATAGGAGTAAACTATAGGGAAATTATACTTTAATTTCATTATACTGTCATTATACTTTAAAGCTCTTAGAATGCTGCATTTCTGTCAGAAATATATACTCTATATAAGATGATGCACTCTGCTTTCAAATTTTTAAAAAATCTTAACATTTTTATTTAATTAGCAAATGTTTCTAATAAATCCAACCTGGTGCAAATCATAGAGAAAAAGCCCTCCGCACAAGAAAAAGCAAGTTTGGATTTGTGGGTAATTAATCATTGTAAAAGTACAATACATTATTGAAAGAAGAAGAAAATGTCTCTATAATTTTTCAATAATTTCACGTCTCCTTTTGAGTAAGAGCGGCAAATAACAAAGAGTTGTTAAATACTTCAAAATTAGCAATTCCCAGTATTGAGGTGTATCAACGATTATGATGTGCAGCTTTCAGAATCCAGCAATAAACATATACAGCTTCTAGCTAGCAATTAGTGTAGATTTGCAGAACACTATTCTAAATGTGTGTGCTTGTCTTGAGTTGTATCTCACTGAAATCATGGCATATTCAACAAGATAACTCAATGAATAAACTGCCATCAGCATGAATGTCAAGCCTGGCTATTTTTTAATCTGGTTTTAGGGCCTATTTCTATTTTTCTTATCAGTCAGCAGCCCCAAACTCAATTGCATTTCCTAATTATTTCCAAATCACTTATAAATAAAATCTTATTAGGTGTATGTAAAATGTATTGCCATGTTTGGGACCTCAGTGTGCAAGTGGAACCCTCCACAGTTTCTTGCTTACTACAACAGAAATTGAAGGTGGGCATAAAAAGGTGAATCATTCCTTCCTACATACCCTTTAACTGTCAGATTCAAGATCAGGGCTTTGTTTGAAAAGGCTGTTTCCCTGAAGACGCTTGTACACTGCACTTAATCGAAAACCTGTACTTTAAACTTGAAAAAAATGCATGAAATTGGAACTTGTGAACTGGTTCTATTTGCTGCCTGTAGAAATAAATTCTTGAGCAGGGGGGGCGAGAAGTTTCATTTCAATGCATTACAAGCATGGTTCCACAATCAACTGAGATTCATGGTATCAGATATAGGGAGTGAAAACACAAGAAGAGTAAAGGCATTCTCATGTTTACGTGTATGCTTCTCAAAGAACATTAGAGGCTAGAAAAAGCATGATTGGTTGGCCTGATTTCCTCTGTGAAAAGCATTAATAAGCATCCACAATAAGGAAAAGATCACTACTGTGACATCTTGCCTCTGCTTTTGAAAAGTTTTTTCAATATCAGATATAAGAAACCCTGTATAACACTGCATTTTAAAGCAGTTCATTAGAAGATTACAAATGGTATCAGTGAAGAGACAGAGTTGAGATGCCTGTTGTCAATAGGCAGTTTTAATGATTTAGGTCATATAAGCCTGCTATTGTAAGCTGAGGCTTTTTGAATGCGATAAAAATTTTGCCTGCATTTTCAAATATAATGCTTTGATTAGGAGCTCCAATTTCGTTTTTCAATTCCTTTCCAATTTATGCCTTCTGCCAAGTTCATTCTTAACTATGTTTGCTCCTTAATGGAGGATATTACAGCCAAGAAATCTTGAAAATGACCAAACTATCCAGAAACACAGCCATCACAAATTGTGGCATGGATGTATAGCTGAGCTTCTATTTGAAGGAGACCTGAATGATATGGAAGTTGTCCTTGAAAAGCAGCTAGAGTAAATATTGTTAAGAAAAATCCCATGAAACAAACCCCAAAATTCTTTTTTTTTCTGCATTTTTAAATGAAGATTTACTTGTTTCTGCTGCAATATATTTGTTACAAATATATGAAAAGAAATAGTATTTTTAACATAGCAGTGTAATAACACCATAATACTTTAAAATTTGTAATGGAAAAGTTAACAACACAACAACTGGTTGAAATATGGACTAACCAAACTGCAAAACAGCAATGCAGTAATCCTTATGGAACAATAAAATTCTAATCACAGGAAAAGAAGGAAAAGAAAGGAATATTAGTGCAACAACAATAATGTTTTAATTTTCTTTAAAAATATTACAGATCTGCATTTACTTGTTGCTAAATAACATGCCACTGTATGAAATACTTTGGTCAATGATGTTCTCTGTTATTTTCCAGGAGCTACAATGCAGTCTTTCAAGTTCAAGAATGTCTTTGAGATTTGTAATGCATCTATTTGGTAGCGGGAATTTTACTGTCCAGTTTATTTGCTTTTTTGGCAATCGATAAAGCTATTTGTACAAAAGTCCCTTTCAATTTGTCTAGTCTGGTGTTTTCATTTCTGTGCTGTAAACAAACATGGGATAAATAGGTACTTTTATTTAGCTATTCTACTTGTGGCTTGAATCACTTGAGACTGATACTGTCACAATTTAGAAGTTCAAAACATATGCATGGGATCATTTTCATTTTTTAAAAATCTTGGACAGCAAAAACTAATAATCTTTACTGAACAAACTAAGATTTGTAGCTTCTAAAAATTATTAATCTAACTACTGACATTTAACAGAATTTAATACTTAAAACTGATTTACATGATTTTTTATTTGGCTGTGAGCAATCTTTTGCAGACTTCATTGTTTCCTGTACTTCATTTTTTGTGATGAATTTGTAAGTCCAGAGTAAACTTGAGTTTGAAAAACTGTCCTCTACCTCTGTAGCAGTACTGTATCTCACAATATGACTGAGAAACACTTCTGCTGAAAAATAGATTTTCTGACCATTCAAGGATACATTAAATTTTTACATGGACACTGAAGCAGACTCTGCTGCCATACTTCTTTTTCCTGCTGCTTCTGAAGTGTTTTGTATGCCAGTGACAAAAGCCAGCATCCACATGATAACTCCTTCGCATTCTAATCATCACTTTCTACTCAATTACCTCTATCTATTATGTGTTACTCATTTCTCATTTTAGGTTTTACAAGCCTGCTTCATGCAGGGATGCTGGAATTATTTAAAAGGCAGAAAGCCTTGTTGCCTTTTCACATCTGACACTTTGTATGTATAGTTTGAATTTTGTGACATGATCTTCCTAGGTTATGTTTGCTCTCCAGTAACCCAAAGATTTCAACAATGGTTTTTCTTCTAGTTTGAGTAGTTTGAAGCTTACACAATCACATTTGTATATGGCCTACTATACATAAACTAGTATACATAAACACACAAACTTAGTGTTTATGGATAGATCTGTCAGCTTCTGTGTCTATCAGTAAATTCTAGACACGGGGACAATTTCAAGTTAACATGACAGAGCAACAGGAATTTCAAAGTATATGAGGTTCCTAAAAGTCCAATGAAGATAAGCATCTCAGTGAAAAACAGAGAATGGAAAAGGCAGGAACACCTCAGTTCTTACCTTTTTTCCTTTGGCTTGCATCATAGTCCAGAAAGTGCTATCTGACAATTTCATGTTCATTAGATGTCCAGTCAGCATGCACTCATCCTGCAAACCAGCTGTGGCATATACCACCACTTGCCTAGGCAGAATAGGTAGAAGATATCTGGACCTAGATGTAAAAGATAAGTAGGACCAAAGAGGGAAAATGACAGGAAAGCTGTGACAAGTAAATAGCAGCCCAAAAGATGTGAGATGGAAAACTTCTCCCAGAATCATTTTCATGGGCAAACGGAATACCTTCCAATTATAGTGTCTTTGTTTCTTCCATGCCTGAGTAAACATCTGCTTGAGGAAATCATAATTAGTTAGCTGACACCAGATAATCAAATGAAAAATGACACCTAGTTTGAACTACTTCGTAACCCAGATATTTTAGGTAGTGAGAGAAGTTTTGATTCTTGAACAATTAGGCCTGTTATCAATAAAGGCTTATTGATAACAACAACAATAAAAGAAAAGGCTGGGATGACTTTAATGAATGTACATAGTTAACTAGAATAAAGTGCTTTGATGGCTGGTATTCTCAAATAATTGGCTCATTAACCTTAACTATATCAACTTTTTCTCATTATCAAGGTTAAATAATTGAAAGGCTAGACTTCTGAGGAATTTGTAGTCTTACACAGAGGACAGCCACTTTCTCACATGGTAGAAACCCGCTGTTTAAAGAAGCTGTTTGTGAGAGGAGGTATATTCAAACACATACACATAAATTACTAAATACTTGCATTTTAATTGTGAGAAAACACAACAGAAAAGAAAAAAAAAAAAAAGAGCAGATCTGAACAATTTTCAGGCAGCAGTCGTGTATTTTATGAAGTATTTATTTACCAGTGATACTACCTGTCAAATTCTGCTTTTTGTACATAACCAGCAAAGATTATTTCATGTACAGGCCTCCTCATTCCCTAGCTATGGTTCTCAAAATTGTTTTGACAGAAGCCACCGGTCAGCAAATAGGTCCCCATGAAACACAACACCATTGAATTTTTTATGGAAAAAGAAAAAATCTCACTCCAAATGAAAGGGAAAGGGATCCAAAAAGGTGCTGTCCATTAGTCATTGCACATGATGGATATAGAAGCACCAATTTTGTAGTCTATGTATCATCTGCATGTCACAAAGGAGGATTAATATAGAATGGTGTAAGATCAGTATGTAGCAACATGGTGGCATTACAAGAGATCATGTTCTTACGATGTTCCTATTCTTTGAATAACTGAAAGACATAATTGCAAATGTTGGCCTTGCAGAGACACTGCATGATGGTAACCACCATGAGCTGCTCATCTCAGGTCAAGGAGGTAAGCACTTCCTGCTGCCATCATTGTTACCACATTCGTCTCACCGATGAGCTAAAATGATTTCTTCCACACTGCTGAAAACATCTTCTGCTACTGAGAAACACTGCAAGAACATGAGTGAGGCAGTAGTTGGCAAACACCCTTGGTTTTGCAGAAAATCATGGTCTGAGCAGGTGGAAGAGGCTTAAAGCCTGGTTGAGAAGCGATAGTGGTAGAAGGAGCAGCACTCAAGCTGCAACTTTCAGAAAGATTATGAATTTATCTTTTCCTCAGGGCTAAGGCGAGGAGGGTTGAATTATTCATTGCATACCAGGCTCAGCAGCAATACAAGGACAAATGATGCAGACAGGCAGATTAGAGAAGTCCCCTAGGAATGGAGGGAATCTCCTAGGTAAGCCAGCGTATTCAAACACACAAAAAGACCTGAGATATTGCTGGGAGATCAGTCCAAACGGGCACCTATAAACTAGTTACACAGGATAAATATGGAAATTTAACTAAGAAGTGATACATCTATCATCTGGAGACCCTACTTCATACTCCAAATAAAGCAATTAAATAGGAGAAGCCTCAATAAAAAAAAAATAAAAATCCAACCCTCAGCTCATTTCTCTCTTACCCAGGATGCTTCCAAGCTGCTGTTCTTCCTTTTTTTTTTTTAAGTTGTTTTTGACTCTCAGTATATCTGCACCATAAACAATATGAAATCAACACCACCACTTAAAATGTTGTGGGTTTGGAAATCTATAATGTGTAAATGATCAAATGAAAAGGTAAAGGTCAAAACAGTGTCTTGCTAAAAAGACTAGAAGCTATTTGGAAAAATACATTGACTCGGAGTTCAATTAAATTCCCTGCTACATTTCTCCAGAATGTGTCTTGTGTTTTATTTTTGTGTGTAGTGTGTTGTGATTTTGCCTACTATGATTTGTGTTTGTTTTGCAGTCTGTTCTTGAATATTTGGCATTGAAGTAATCCTCTCTGCAGCTCAACCTCCCCCACTTGTGACCTAACTTGAGTTATAGCTTGATACTTGAAAGATTTCCTGCAAATAATTTTGTCTTGAGTGGGAGGATTGTAATAATATTCAGAACATTGATCTCAGTTAATCTTATAGAGCAAAAAAATGCACAGAGAATCATGAGTTTACTCATAGGCATTAAACAGTCAGAAAGTTGATAAATATGTAGTGAGGGATGCATAATATTTAACTGGATGATGCAGTTAAATGGTTAACAGACAAGATTCAAGGAATAGGTATACAGTGCATTGCATTTCTAAGTGTTCTATTATAAAACACATACTTTCAAAATGGCCTATAAGCACTCTTGTTTTATGGGTGAATGGTAACTAATCTGGGTGTTCTCTAACCACTTGCTTTTAGACAAAACATTGACTACCTCAGTACTGAAGCCCTTTCAATTACCTTCAGGTAAGCAGTTAAAATAGCAATATGCCCAAAATACTCTAAATAAAGGATTTCTTCTAGTAGAAAGTGGTGAAGAAGCAGGTACTGTCTATATAACATAGTTAATACCGCACCTTGGCAGTACGACTATCAAAGAAACCTTGCATGATTCCTCTCTAAAAACACGCTGCAGCTGAAATGATAGAGCAAGTATCTTCCTATTCTAGGCAATCAATATAATTTCTTGCAAAATCAGGAGAAATCTTTAATCACTATTAAATTTTCTGAGTAGAGGCTGAATACGAGCTTATGATTTGCTCAGCTCACAATTACAATTTTCTACGTAAAGCTTACTTTATAATAGTATGTAATAACCAAGGTCATGTAAAAACAGGGCTTTCTCCTGCAATCTATTCATTTCAGCAGCAAGGATGATTATAAAGCTATCGGATATCCAAACCTCCAACGAGTTAACTCCGCAAAGATACAACTGAAGATGCACAGTAGTCACTCTGAGCTGCCATTATGGAGCTTGTGCACTATAAAGGGAAGAGTGACTTGCAAGTGTCTATTGCATGTATCACTGTTTTCTAGAAAGTATAAGATGTATATATATACTTTGCATACAATATAAACACCTTCAAAAAATATTTTTAAAGAAGATTTCCAGAAGGTGAAATGTGAGAAGAGTAAACCATTATTTAGATGTTCTTAAAATGGTAGAAAGCTCAAAACTGCCAGTGGCAGAGGTCTGATGTATTTGTATGCCTTCTGGTGTGTCTATTCCCTCTGTCTTAAGTTCTCTTTGTTCCAGGAACAACCACAGCTGCTGGGTCTGTCACATGGCACCTGCAAACCATATTCAATATGAAACCCGGTTTGCTGAATCTGGTACCCAAAGAGGCAGATAAAACATTACAAAGACATAGAATGAGCTAATAGAACTGCAGAAGTCTCCAGTGTCTACGTCTATCTTGACTTAAACCCTCAGCAAAATCATTGTTGCACAGAAGTTCAGAAAAGGGCTGCTTCGCAGGCATAAGGAAACCATGTCTCCCACATTAAATGTTAAGATAAGTAGGTGATAGGTAGTCACACAGATGAGCAGGTGTGCACTATAATTTAGGGACCATGAAAATCAGTTTCTTAAAACTAGAAGCTTTCAAAGTGGAGGAGTAAGTGTAAGGTCAAAGGAATCATTCTAATCTAAACTCATCTCCTGCCTGATACGGGTCAAAGGTGTTTCCTGACACTTAATCCCTGCCAACACTACAGAAATACTTTTCAAAAATTGAGGCAGGATAATTCACTTAATTCTCACCTGTGGTAACAACCTATGACACTATTCAGCAAGTTGTTCCACTAGCTATATTTACAAATGTTCGTCTGAACAAGCTTAGCGTCAAACTGCCATATTCCTGTCTAAATACAGTTTTGAGGTGGACCAGCAGAGTAACCAGCTCCTTTTACCTCCGTTATGATCATTCCTCAAATCCTGTGCAGAAGAAGAGATGAGAGGGTAGGACTTCATTGGATAGACTGATGGGCTTGTGTGTGCTGAGCATCCACTCCTGTGCGCCAGAACTGCATGACCCAGGGGTCTCTTCCATCTGAAAAGCAAGTCCTGGTACCTGCCAGCTTAACACACTCCTAATGAGGTTGCAGTGAAGAACAATGTGTGCAGGTCCTGCAGCTGCCTGCTTTGGTATCAGCAGAAATCATAAGAACCCAAAGGCTCTCATATATGCTAAAATACACGGTGAACTGACGGTTTACTGCCCTCAGGATATTTGACCAATTTCATAGACAGATTCATTAGCTATTCTCTTTCTAATTTTGTCTTGCACTTCTATGAATATTTTTAATTTATGGATATTGTTAGTTACCTCTCACTCTCCTCTGATACTTACTCCCAGTTCAAGTCATTTCCTTGCATAACACTGGTTGTCTATTGCTCTCGGTTGGGTTCCTACCATTCTCTCTTACATTTTTTTGGCAGAATGTTACGCCCTTTTCCCATCTCATTGTTACAGACTGCAGCAATTTTTATTCTCAATGAAGTTGTTTTGACTTTTTTTCTGTGTTTATGACTCTTTTTCTTCAGATGAAGGGTACCTACTCTGTCACTCAGGACATTTGCCAAGCAGCAGTGCACAAGAGAATATTTCTGGAATTCATTCAGTTACACAGCTCAGGAAGGTCTTTGTACTTTAGACAAAGGCAGTGTCACCCACTAGTTATTTGCACTCTGACACAAGACTTATCAATGGCAGGAGACAATAATTACATGTGTCACCAGAGTGTAGAGACAGTGCAGGTCATGGATCCTCAGACAACTTTTCTTGTTCCTATAGAAAAGAGTTTTACAACAGAATTCAGTGTCTTTCATACTTGTAATCAAGTTGCTGGAGAGAGGAAAAAAGTAAATTCATATACTTCATACAAATCACTTACAATAGATACCTCCTACAAAGACTTCCACAAAGCCATGGTAACGCTATAACCTATGCTTTTGATGAATGATATCTGTATCAACAAAGAAGCATGTGATGCATAATTCTGTTCACTATGCATCTATCTGTAAACTAAAGCACGCATACACCAATTCCAAACCAATTCCTTTAGTCAGCTAGAAAATGTAACTGCACAACACACATGCAAAATGAGAATTTCACCTAGAACATGTTCGAGATTTGTTAATAAATTTTTCTTTTGTGAAAGGGATTAAACAGTTATGGAAACTATTTTATTTTTTTTTTCTTAAAAGCACTTGTCCAGTTGAAAAGGTGTTCATCAAAGTTTATTCCTAATTGCTGAGCATCATATATACTACTGTGAGGGTGGCGAGGCACTGGAATGGGTTGCCCAGGGAAGTTGTGAATGCTCCATCACTGGTGGTGTTCAAGGCCGGGTTGGACAGAGCATTGGGTGGCATGGTTTAGTGGGAGGTGTCCCTGCCCATGGCAGGGGGGCTGGAACTAGATGATCTTAAGGTCCTTTCCAACTCTAACTATTCTATGATTCTATGATTCATAAATATATAGTTGAATATTTAGGTATAATTTTAACAGATCATGTTTAGCAATGACTGCATATTTTTACACACAAAAAAATCCCAAACTCAAACATAAAGATCTTTAGAGAGATCTCTAAAGAAAGAATTAAATGAATCAGAAGGATGCTCATTGGGCATTGTTGTTCAAATCGTTGCTTCCTCAGACTGAGGTTATGAATTCTATGCAGATCACAGTAGGGTATTAATCAACCCATTCCGGAGATGGGTTTGGGGAGGGTATTGGAAAAATAAACACTCCTACTACATTGAGTCTACTTCTTGGTTTCAAAAGTAAGTAATGCATACCTCAGACATGCTTGTTGCTCCCAGAGCTGCAGATAAAAATTCCAGGATGCCAACCTGATGAAGTTTAACCACGACAAGTGCAAAGTCCTACACCTGGGTCGGAGCAATGCCAGGCACACCTACAGGTTGGGAAGAGAAGAGATTCAGAGCAGCCCTGCTCAGAAGGACTTCAGGGTGTTGGTTGATGAAAAAATGAACATGAGCCGGCAGTGTGCGCTTGCAGCCCAGAAAGCCAACCGTATCCTGGCCTGCATCAAAAGGAGCGCGATCAGCAGGTCGAGGGAGGTGATCCTGCCCCTCTACTCTGCTCTTGTGAGACCTCCCTTGGAGTATTGTGTGCAGTTCTGGTGTCCTCAACATAAAAAGGACATGGAAGTTTTGGAGCAAGTCCAAAGGAGGGCCACGAGGATGATCAGGGGACTGGAGCACCTCCCGTATGAAGATAGGCTGAGAAAATTGGGGCTGTTCAGCCTGGAGGAGAGAAGGCTGCGTGGAGACCTCATAGCAGCCTCCCAATATCTGAAGGGGGCCTATAGGGATGCTGGGGAGGGACTCTTCATGAGGGACTGTAGTGAGAGGACAAGGGGTAACAGGTTCATACTTAAACAGGGGACGTTTAGATTGGATATGAGGAAGAAATTCTTTACTGTGAGGGTGGTGAGGCACTGGAATGGGTTGCCCAGGGAAGTTGTAAATGCTCCATCGCTGGTGGTGTTCAAGGTGGGGTTGGACAGAGCCTTGGATGGCATGGTTTAGTGTGAGGTGTCCCTGCCCATGGCAGGGGGATTGGAACTAGATGATCTTAAGGCCCCTTCCAACCCTTACTATTCTATGATTCTATGATTCTATGGTGTGGATGTTCTTCTCTGTTCTAGAAATCATCCAGTGAACAAAGATCACTGAAAACAAATAATTAAATGGACAAGAAATAAAATGTGTTCAACAGGTGGCAATACATTTGCCAGAGAATTTAGGTAGTAATCTGGACTTAGTGGCTCAAGGGCAAGTGAACCCAAGTTTCCCTTTATTTAAATAACATCATGAGTCTTGTAGTCTTTGATATTCATGTACAATTACTTCATCAACCAGGCTTAGTGGGCATAAAAATCTTTGTAATTAGGTGGCCTTCACATTGATAAAATGAGAGTGAGCAAAGTGACTTTTGGCTCTTCATTCTTAGGAATGGTAGTATTTTAGAAGGGATATCAGGAAAGACGTTTTTCTTCTTTTTTAAGGCTCTATTTTTCTAAGGGCAGTTTTGCTAAGTAGTTTTCCAGAACCATTGTTGTTCAATTGTTTTGTTCCACAAAAGGTTTAGGAGCATGCTGTCAAACTGCTACACATATGCATCAGAGCCACATGAATTTCCTGCACAGCTTGCTATGCAAGCAATTGTGCATTGAGTAGTCAGTGGTTACTCTTCCTGTGCACATGCCAAATGTTAAAAAACTAAAGGTAGCTACCGTGGCTTGAGTTGCCTCCCATAAGCTGAAGGCTGAGTACGTACCCATGAAGAGTTGCCGCACAACAGCTGACACTTCATAGTGTGCACGTATTCTAAGCCTTTAAACTAATTTGGCTCTTTAAAGCCCTGTTCATGTAATGATCTCAAAGTGCTTATAATCCCTTTCTCTCTCTTTTCCTCTCTTTTATTGCTATAATAGCTTAGTATACACTTATCTAGCATGTGCATTAAAAGGCACAACAGGTAGTAAAAGCAGAAGTATAAATATCTTGTCTACTTCAGGAAATTACACTGCTTTAATTTTCCCTTCCTTATTCAAGTAGCCCAAGACCCCAGTGTAGTCAAAGACAGCATTAAAATGTGCTCAGCATTATTGGACAAACCAGCTAAATTCATGGCTTACTGTTTTCATCCAAGCTACACACTAAGAAGTACCACCATGTTAACCATCTTTCACAAGAAGTTTAATTTTTCAGATGTTGTCAAGACCATTAACTCCCTGTGCAAAACACTCTTGGAAGCCAGGATAGCTTCACCGACAAACCATAAAGTGACCAAAAGGCTTTCTAATGATTTAGGCTTTTTTTTTTTTAATACGGAGATGAGAGAAGATACATCAGAAAAGCAGTAGATTACATATATGTTAAAAGTCCCTATTGACACCAATGAAGAACAAACGAGAAACAGTCTCAGAGGTTTTCATACAAGCTGACATAGAAATTGCAGGTTGTGGCCACACAGCACAATGCTATGTCAGGTTATAGATGGCAAGTAAACTAACACAACAGATCAATATGCATAGCCCTGAACACTAAGCTAAGTCCACTTTGCAGCCTAAGAGTTTTGGTAACATGGCACCATGCCCGTTAGCCCAAAAAGAGAATTACACCTGCACATAAACCTATTCTGCTTTCTGATCTAGTGCTACAGATTGCTGAACTGTTTCAGCCGGTACCATTCAGAAATGGAGCTCAGGAGGTGACAGCTGAATTCACAACCTAATTTCTCACAGATCAAGTGTATCTAAAGCCTTCCTAACAGCTATTTGTCTATTCAGTTGCCATTCGGTGGCAATCTGATTTCTTTCTTCACAGTTCACTCTCTGCTCCTGTGTTCTAGGTGAGTTGAGAGCCTCTGGAGGGAACGGCTCTTTCCCTGGAAAAACTGCGTATGATCATATAGGAGAACTGCCTGGTGTGTAGTATGTTGGATACCAGGTATCTACTGAAAGCTACTAGCCTGAGAACAAGACCAAAGGAAAAGCTTCTACACAGTAAGAACAGAAGGAACAGGAGAGAAATATGCATATTCTGTCGTTTCAACTACCCTTACCTAACAGAACTAAGCATTCTGGCTGTTGCAGGTTCCCACTGTGCACATGTAAAGATCTTTGTCAATTTCCCAAATTCCTTTTGCATGTTTTTTAAAAGATTAATGATTTTTATCTGAGAAAAGTTGCTATTGTGAATTCTCATTACTGTAAATTGAACTCAGTTACTTCTTATTCGCCTTCTCAACAGATGTGGAGACATGTAGATACTGTCTTTTTAAAAGAAATGTTTTACACATGATCTTATCTACCTTCTCCATGTCTTCTTTTTTATGAGATGAATAAAATCCAATGTTTTCCATCTTTTCTTGGTAGTCATATTTTTTTAAATTTAGCTGCTCTCTCAACTTTTTCCAGGTTTCATACATCCTTCTCAAAGTACAGGGTATAAACCTGGTACAGAACTTTAGTTGAGACTACAGTGTGACTGGGTATCAATGCATATGAAATAATAGCAATGATGGATTTATTTCTGACATGATTCAATAGGCTTTCTATTTTACAGATCGAATACTCTGTATCAGAAATTATTTATCCAGCATGTAAGTGGTCTTTCGTTGCTAAAACAGAATAATTATTTACCTGCATATGATACTTCTATTAATTCTTTGGAATATCTGCCTGCTCTTTGGAAAAGTATCTGTTCATTGACTATTTTTCACTTTCTGATCCATCAGAAGATACAGATGAAGTGCTGCTACATAGCAGGACCTTCTCCATTAGTTAATTTGATTTCTACCTTCACTTTTTATTTTTCAGTTGGATTTCATCTTGCTGATTTCAGTTCACCACTCAAATGAATCCAAAGCTAAAACAAAGCAATGGAAAAGGGGAAGAAGATCATGCTCCAGGTTTACCTCTGCATAGAGGCCTGAATGGGCTCAAATGTACAGAACTGATGGAGACTATTTCTTGAGAAAAAGAGTGTGAAAGCAGAAAAGTATCAGTACATGAGAAGCTTAATTTTCAGGATTCATTGCCATCGCAAACACTGAAAGCAGAAGATGTGGGCGAAAGCTGGAGGAGGAGATGGTCTCATTCATACTACTCAGCCCAGCAAAGTTCTCCTCATGCCTGTGAATGTGCTTTTGAGGGTCTGCAGGATGCAGAAAATAAATAGCTTCTCTTTATTCCAGCACCCCAAGATATTAGTGAAAATAGTGACTCACACAGAACTCAGATTAGGATTTTGTCATATTGCATGTGATAAAACTTTACAGTTTGACAGGCAGCAACTGATAACTACTAACCCATTGCAGTTTTTCAACAACTTGTGCATCAGCATTACTGTAATTTCATCGCCCATAATTTTGCCATATTTTGCTGAGTGTGTCATAGGGGATGTCATCAAAAGCCTTATTCAAGTCAAGAACTATCACATCTTCTTTGTCTTTTGTCCTCTAAACCAGCTATCCTGTCAAAGAAGGAAATTAGGCTGGTTTGTCATTATTCGCTCTTAGCAAATCCATATTAGCTGTCTTATCACCTTATAATTCTCCAGGTATTTTCAAACAGATTGCTTAATAAATTGCTCCAATAACTTTCTATTATTGAATGTAGGCTGCCTGCTCTATAATTCTCTGCATTCTCCTTCTTTACAGATAGGTACTACTATATCTGCCCTTCTCTAATCCTCCAGAGACCTTAACTGTCTCACACTGAATCTTGGAGGTACATGCTGGTGTGCCTCCATGTATTCATCATGTATTCACCTCTGATGATTTATTACTTGAAGCAGATATTTGTTTACAATAAGAATCTATGTTAAAACGAGTATTTCAAAGCAGAATATTTACAATATACAAACTAAGACCTTGCACAAATCTGCTTTATGGAAATATTATTGCTCTCAAGGAGATGCTTTTGTTCATTCCTTACAAAGTATTACTTTACTTTAAACAAACCAGTTAAACGATTATAGGTGGATTTATAGCAAAATATGGAAAGCAGGAAATAAGAAAGACCAAAGGCAGCAATGGAAGAAAGGAGGGAGGAATATATATTTCAAAAAAGCTAAATACAGGCAGGTGAGAAGCATCACAGAATGACTGACAGTGGTTTCTAGCTAAATCTCCATCAACACAATACCCTAAAATAACAATAAATAAAAAGTAAACAGAGATCTTTTGATGCAGAACACAATAAATTACTAAAACTAGTATAAGTCTGCCAGTCTTTGGTTCAACTGACATATGTGAATGACTTTCTGGACTGCCTTAGGGAGGCTGATCACTAAACTACAGCTTCCTAAAAAATATATATCTCCCTACAGAAATGTTTCTTATCAGTTTAACTGAAAGTATTTCAGGCTTTGTGTATGTTCCTGGAAGCACCTGTCAAGTCAAATTGACCAAATTAAAAATAATAAAAAGAAAAGAAATTAAGAACCAGCTTGAAGCTTAACTACTGTAGGCTGATTCTACCAGGCAGCTTTGTTGTTATTTAAAGCTGCCATTTTCTTTTTAGGTGAGAATGAAGTACTCTCCATGGTAATGTTTCCTAATTTAAAGAACCTGGTGTGTACTTATATTTCTGAACATAATCACTGGTTAACATTACATACTTTGTGACTATTCCTAACTGTTCTTACGCAGAAGTATATGCAGAAAGTTGTTCTGGTGTCCTCAACATAAAAAGGACATGGAACTGTTAGAACAAGTGCAGAGGAGGGCCACGAGGATGATCAGGGGACTGGAGCACCTCTCGTATGAAGATAGGCTGAGAAAATTGAGGCTGTTCAGCCTGGAGAAGAGAAGGCTGCGTGGCGACCTCCTAGCAGCCTCCCAATACCTGAAGGGGGCCTATAGGGATGCTGGGGACGGACTCTTCATTAGGGACTGTGGTGAGAGGACAAGGGGTAATGGGTTTAAACTTAAACAGGGGAAGTTTAGATTGGATATGAGGAAGAAATTCTTTACTGTGAGGGTGGTGAGGCCCTGGAATGGGTTGCCCAGGGAGGTTGTGGATGCTTCATTGCTGGCGGTGTTCAAGGTGGGGTTGGACATAGCCTTGGGTGACATGGTTTAGTGGGAGGTGTCCCTGCCCATGGCAGGGGGGCTGGAACTCGATGATCTTGAGGTCCTTTCCAACCCTTACTATTCTATGATTCTATGATTCTATGATTAACTGTAGTTTACTCAATTCTGTACTGCTACTTGCTTTTATGACTGCCAGACCATGGTCTGCTATCATCTTCGCTGGTTCATAAAAATAGGATTCCTCCAGAGAAAGCCTTCAGTTTATCAAATCCCACTTTCACTCTTGTAGCAACTGGCCATAGGAAATAACTAAAGTACAACAGAGGGAATATTTCAGCAACATAGTAGTGTCAATGCCGAAATTCTCTATTGGTATTTAATTGAATATACTCAATAATGTTAGCAAGCAAATACTGTACTTCAACAACCATCTGGGGTAGGTGGAAGGAGTAGCATGGAGGGAAGAGTTACTTTGTAAACAGAAGCTAAACATTAGGGTAATTTATCCAGTTTAGAAGATAAAGAAAGGAAACATTGCAGACATAGCCGACTTTCAACATTTTCTTCTCCTTAGAACAAATTTGTCTTTTTATAGATTACGGTAAGCTGTAAGGAGAGTGATATGCCAAGGAACTGCAAGAAATCCTTTATGAAACAGGACAGGGAGACAGTGATGACTGGCAGGAAGTGAAGACAACTAAAATGAGGGGATATGTCTAAGAGGCATCTCTGTTCACAGTGTGCCTCTTACGGATATAAAGAATGGCTTGAGAATGAGTAAGGCTCTGGTTTTAAATGCCCAAACCTGATGAAAGGAGGCAAATGCTGTTTCTGTCCCCTACTGTTCCATTTGCTGGAATGTGCTCCCATGTCTCTTTTCACAAAGCCTGCACATACAAAGACCCCCAAGGCCATGTCAACAACAGCATTCTCCTCTTGTTTTCAAATATTCCACATGAAGCATGTTAAACATGTCCCTCTCAGTTTGCTATGGCAAGAAGCAGAAGACCGTTTAAGAGGTCATTTTTTGTTTCATGTACTGCTAATTATGAATATAGCTTGTGCAGCATTTTGTCACAAAAATAGCTTTTCATCCTGTCTCATAACACATCATTTGTTGCCTTCTAAAAGACCACTACATTCAGAAATATTCTCTGTTTTCTAGCTACATCCATTTTAGCTCTCTCTAGTGCCTTCTCCTCCCCCACAAAATGTTACTCATCAGAATTTCAATCAGATCGCTCTATTACCTATTTAGATGTTCAAATCATCACCAAGGTGCCTTGAGATTCAGGATTGCCTCCAAAACCCTGAAATTGCCTGATTGCCTGACTGCCTGAGTGTGAAAATGAGTGAAAATGTGAACCTTACATGTGACTTTGCAGCTGGTCATAGAAATGATAACCAAGAAATTTAAGAGACTGTGATGACATTAGTGGTCATTATGCAAAACTCACTAGACAATCAAACCAAAACCCAGGCAAGGCAGTGGCACAGATATAAACTGCTAGATGTCAGTGTCTATAGAATTACACAATATGGCAAAGATTCTGGGCTATATATGGAAAAATATTAAGTTCATATTAAACTCCAACAAAAAATGGATGTAAAAGGTTAATTTGATTCTGATAAGTACTGCTCCAACCATTTCAGGCAGTAAGAGAGTCAAGGAGGATGATGACTTGCAAGATGCCTCAGAACAATCTCTTCACAAAAATCCCTAGAGGTAAGGAGAAGTATTTGAGGAAGAAACACAATTGAGTTGCAGAGTTCTTAGAAGATGCAAACAGGGCAAATAATGAAAGAACTTTAATGGGGAAAAATGGAACAACACAAAGCACTGAAGAAATCATTAAAAAATATAGGCAGAATGTGTTGAGAAAATAACAGGCAAAATCAAAAACTAGAAAAGAAGCTATGAAAATTATATTCATAAGATTATTTGGAAACACAGTCAAATCAAGGGTATAATCAGTAAAAAAAAGACTAACTGTAAAATGACAACAAATGCCAAAGAAAAGCCAGCAGGATAGTAGGAACATTTTGACAAAGTGATAATCCTGGCTGACCATGCAGATCAGAGTGGTACAAGCATGCTGGAAGGACAGGGCAGCTTTTAAAGCAGAAGGGATGTGAGCACTACGCTGCCAGCAGAAAAAGGAAGCAAAAGGAGCACTGACGTATATCAGAAAAGGAGAGCTGATGGTGCAGACAGACTAACTGCTGAGCTGTAAATAGCTAGAAGGACAAGTGTGAACAAAGCATCAGAAGTACAATCCTTTAAGCTTTTGAGCAGAGGTGATACTTGATGACTGGCAAAACTCAGTGGTTGTGTCAACTTATAAGGCTACCTGCCTAATTCAGGCAATGACAGATAAAAATCTCATTGTCAGTTTTGAGAATAAAAGAAAAAACAAAACCAAGAACAAAACAAGAAAAACAAACAACCAAACAAAAAAACCATGAAGAATAAGACATTTAACAGATACAAACAAGATTTACAGAAAGTTGCAAAAGAAAAGTATAGTTTCAGATCAGGTACTGAGGCTAAGAATACAACAAAATTAGACATTTCACTAATTTCCATAGTAAAAATTCAATGCATGTGAATTCACAACAATGTGTGAGGCATAGAAACTCAGCTACTGGACAGCTTTATGAACATATAAGACAGAGGGCAAATACTGCAGTGACATTTGAATGTTGACACTGTTTCTATATTCCATATCATGATTGCTTTACAGTCACACCTTCTGGAGAAATTAAATATGTGAAACCCTGCATGGTTTTCCCCATGGCTTTTACCTGCCAGCATGTGAAAACAAATCAGCTGCAGAAGGCTCCCTTGAGTTATTCTCAGAAGAACGGCCTTCCTTATATGTTTCCTCTGAATGTAAATGTCAGCTTTATCACTAAACAGGTGCATAGTAGTTTGGTCTGGAAACAGCACCCTTTCCCATCGTGAATCAGGATCAGAGCTCCGAGTGCCAGGAGGTGGAGGTCAACATATGCACCAGAGCCTGCCAACATACTCCAAATTAAAGGTTTGTGTGGGACATTTCTGTGCTGTCTCAGCCATCAGAATAGAAAAGAAATTGTAATTCCTTTTCATAGTATCTTCATGAGTTTCCATAGTGATGCAGGGGAAAAAGCCTGCAGTAGCTTCTCCCTGCTACTAGTATCTTGGGAGACAGAAATGGAGGTTTATGGTAAGGAACAGGAGCCCCTCAGACATTTCTGTGCTCACCCATGCTGGAGACATGAATGCATGCACTAGGTGGTGTGATACAACAAACATAACCACATGATCCAGTAATGTCAGAGAAGCTGTTGCTATCACTCATCAGTTCTGTGGTATCTCTTTTGGCAATATAACAATATGGCTGTATAACACAGTTTTGTCTGTACCTTCATTCCAGAAATTATTTGTCCCCAAGGAAAATGAAAGTCCAGCTAGCAGCAGCTTCAAAAATTAAACTAGAATATTACCTTGTATGGCATGGTTTAGTGGGAGGTGTCCCTGCCCATGGCAGGGGGGTTGGAACTAGATGATCTTAAGGGCCTTTCCAACCCTAACTATTCTATGATTCTATGATTACCTTCAGCCTATTTTTCATCTGTTCAGCCACCTGTGCTAATCAATAGGAATGAGACTAGCTTTGGGGATATTTATTACTTGGAAAAGCAGCAAAGGCAGATCACACACCAAGGTGTTACAGCCTTCTTTTTCAAGCTGTGACTATGCCAAAGAGAATGCCTCTTTAGGACAATTTAATGGGATATTATGGATTAAATATATTTTTTTAAATATGGATGGTATTCCCCTGTAAATCAACGAAAGTAAGGAGTCTGAACAGCTACAAATCTCAGATGAATTCTGCAAGTTACACCTTTAAGGATGATGCTCAGCACCCTGGAGGATTTGAATTAAGTATTTTGAGACAGTTTCAAGAGGTCGGGATTTTTAACTTAATCTGAAAGTTTACAAGCCTATGCAAAGGACTGTTGGCCATTTGGCATTTTCACTAATAGCTTAGCTGTTATACAAGTTTTGTACTTTGGTTATTAAGAAATCAAATAGATTATCTTAGAAGAAAGAGTCCTTTATAGCTCTCGAGACTGCTCTATGATTTTCATGTGACGTTGAATATAATTTGCACACTTTGAGTACTATTTCCTGCTTGTACTTGCCTAACAGAAAACATTCATGTCACTAAATCTGTCAGAAGGACAGAACGGAGTTGGAGAAGCAGACAAATAGTGCTTATCCCCCAAATTAAGATCATCAGAACCATCCATAAAGGAAAGCTTTTTAGCAGGAGACTGGTGACTGACACTTCAGCTGTAATAAGATATATATATTGATGCTTGCACCCACTCAAAAGCATAAAAATAGCAAACTTAGCATGCAGGTTTATATTGTTGACAGCATAATAATGCAGTCAAAACTCTGCTTGGAGAAATAATTCCCCAAAGCCTTTGCATCATTTCAAATTAATACCCAATCCATAAGGTGGTTTATGAAGGAGAATCTACTCATAAATATGATTGGAACGTACCCCCAAGAATTTCTTAATCTAAATACTCTATCAGTGTCATACAAATAAATTATAAAATGCAATTAAACAAAAAAGTTTTTTAAAATTAACTACTTTATATTAAAACATTAACTTTGTAATAAACACTGAAATAATAAATTTGAAACACTGAAATAAAAATGAATATATAAATAAAACCACTGAAATAATGAACACTGAAATATGGCAAATATTTCCACCATAAAAAGATACGCATTGTTCTTAGAACTATTTAAGAGTCATCCACATGACATAGTGATCACAAAATCAAAACAACCATTTCAGTTCCCTACAGATTGCGACTTCAGGGAGAATTTGGCTCATATTCACACCTGATTTAGTTACACGGCCGCAGCTAGAGACAGTTTAGACACCCAAACCAGCAATTAGGCCCCCAGGGACTATATTTTATGATCACAGCTCTGTTGGAGAAATATGTGGTGACAAACAGAAATCTCTGCTGTTAAAACTGTTTTCTCATTTCTCAGAAAAAATACTTCTGTTGGTAAACTTTAGGCCAATTGGATAGATGAGATTTACGAGCCGGAGAAACATGTACTGTGCTGGGGTACATGGTGTTCCCTCTAAGCACACTGCTGCAACCGTATATCAGTACAATACAATACACCCAACCCCCCAGCACCAGTCAGAACAAAGACGGAAAAAAGAGGGAAAACAGATTCGATTGGCAGAACTCTATCAGATATTTTCTTTTCTTTGTTTATTTGGGTTTTTTTTTGCATTTTTTTTTTTTTTGTGTGTGTGTGTGGTTTTGTTTGCTTTCTTCTTTTGCTTGTTTTGGGGATTTTTTGTTTGTTGTTTTTTTTGTTTGTTTTTGTTTTTTTCAGAGAGAGAGAGAAATAGTTTTTTTAACCCTGATTTTGAAGCAGAATCACAAAGACAATTTTCAAACCTGGCACCTTCTGCCAAGGAAAAAGATGTACAAATAATGAAATTACTCTTCCTTTGTTCAATATGGAATAACTTATAATTATTATTCTGAAATAAAAATGTTGATGTCTTGGTTCCTGTCTTGGCCCAAAACATCATTTTGTTATTCCACAAGATAGTCCCATATTGCTATGAAAAAAACTCCAACAAAGCTCTTAGTTTTACATGCATACATCATCTGATAAGGCATCTTAACAAAACACTGCTGCACTTATTGTGAAACAGAACTTTTTTTGTAAAGGATAGCAGTTCTATTTGACCTTCAGATATTTCAGCCCTTTGTCGTCCATTTTTTTTTGTTTGTTTGTTTCAGGTTTGTTGTTTTTTCCAAAACAAACAAACAAACACACCCCACCCCCCAAAAAAAAAAAAAAACAAACAAACACACAGAGATACACTATGGATACTCACCTAACCTTTTTTAACAAGTAACCTTGACAGTTATTCATGGAACTGCAGTGAAAAGAGACTGAAGTTAAAAGAGACTCTGGGCTACAAAAACACATTGGTGTTTAAAATGCTTTGTCAAGAGACACTCCCATCACATGCTTAAGGCCATTCATCCATGCATCAAGCCACATCTCTGTCTACACAAACATAGCCCAGCCCTTTCAATTTTTCTTATTTATAAACACCATACCTCTTATAACATCTATCTTGTAGGCATTCATTGTGAACCAGGGAGCATCCAACCTGTGACACCACAACTGTAATACTTTTTTCCTTTCCTATTTCTGTGTAAGCCATTAAGTAATTCTTCACTCTCCCTCAAATTAATTTCCTTCCTGTTTCTGAACCCCCAGCTTTGTTGTTTCCCTAGTCAGATCTCTCAAAAACTTGCACTCATAATGGTCACCTAACTGATCATTGTTTTCCTCTTCCCCCACCCCCTCTAATCTGCCCCATTTGCTTCTTTTTCCCTCTCATCTTCCCTGTTCTCCTTTTTGCCAAGTTTCTTTGATTGCCAAAGGTACTTAGTGCTATCCCTTTTACCACATGGCTGCGACAACACTTTGAATCATAGAATCATAGTTGTTGACTACTGCAACAGGTTGCATTGGTACTCTTAAGAATCACAGAATCATAGAACAGTTAGGGTTGGAAAGGACTTTAAGATCACCTAGTTCCAATCCCCCTGCCATGGGCAGGGACACCTCCCACTAAACCACGCCATCAAAGGTATGACCAACCCCTCCTTGAAAGCCACCAGTGATGAAGCATTCACAAGTTCCTTGGGCAACCCATTCCAGGGCCTCACCACCCTTACAGTAAAGAATTTCTTCCTCAGAGCCAATCTAAACTTCCCGTTTAAGTTTGAACCCGTTATCCCTTGTCTTTTCAGTACAGTCCCTAATGAAGAGTCCCTCCCCAGCATCCCTATAGGCCCCCTTCAGGTATTGGGAGGCTGCTATGAGGTCTCCACGCAGCCTTCTCTTCTCCACGCTGAACAGACCCAATTTCTCATTCTATCTTCATATGGGAGGTGCTCCAGTCCCCTGATCATCCTCGTGGCCCTCCTCTGCACTTGTTCTAACACTTCCATGTCCTTTTTACGTTGAGGACATCAGAACTGCACACAATACTCCAAGTGAGGTCTCAGGAGAGCAGAGCAGAGGGACAGGATCACCTCCCTCAACCTGCTGGTCACGCTCCTTTTGATGCAGCCCAGGATACAGTTGGCTTTCTGGGCTTCAAGTGTACACTGCTCGCTCATGTTCATTTTCTCATCGATCAAAATCCCCAAGTCCTTCTCTGCAGGGTTGCTTGGAATCTCTTCCCTGCCCAACCTGTAGCTGTGCCTGGAATTGCTCCGACTCACGTGTACGACCTTGCACTTGGCATGGTTAGACTTCATCATGTTGGCATCAGCCCACCTCACAAGCGTGTCAAGTTCCCTCTGGATGGCATTCCTTCCGTTCAATGTATCAACTGAACCACACGGAAATCATATCTTTTGTAAACACAGGTTTAGTCTCAACCTATTCCACTGCTTCTGAATAGCAACATTCATGGTGAAGCTTGTGAATGACTGAATATGCAGCATGTCTGTGGCCTGCCTGCTCACTTTTGCAGTAGCATTGGGTATTAGCTGACATAGGCAGTGATAATAATTGAGCACAACCACTGCTCACTCTATACTGCCTTGGCAATATCACTTCACCACACAGAAAAGTCAAGTTCCCACCTGTGGGAAAATAACAGAAGATTGGCAAGGTAAACTGTAAACATGCTCAAGTGACTTGAAGCTGAGGTGTAGAAAAACACATGTATCATAATAACTGTTGCTTAGTCTTGTGTGTTTGGCAAGCAGAACATCTGTGTTTTGATCACATAGGTCTGTGACAGACTTAGAGGCATCCCATTGAACATGCTTGAGATTCCTGCCCTGCTGTGGGAAAGATGAAAGCACAGCGGTAAACTACTCCTGTGTGAATCCTTGCTATACAGGCAAAACCAGCAGGTTCAGCGATCTTCTAGCATGAATCAAATTCTGCAGGCCTGTGTACCCACTTGTGTGTCTCTGCCCAGGTGTCGCTTCAGGGATCCCTGCTTGGTGAGGTAATTAAAATAATTTTACTTTTTGCATTGCATCCATAGTTTTCTGGTTGTTCCTGCATCCTGCCTGCGCTGGCTTACACACCACCCATGTCATTCTTATCTTGAATCACCCTTTAGTGGACTAGCTGTTCCCATGCATTGTTTCTTCATGTAAAACAACCTGTTTAGTACTCCTGGGCTCCTGAGAGCCTGTAAAACACAGATTCAATTTCCCCCCACTTTCCTCTCCACCCCCTCCCCCCAAAATTGCATTTTTTCCCTTTCAATTTATGTTCATCTAAGATATGCTGCTAAAGCTACATGTGTAGAGATTAAAGGCAGGGTCTATTGTGACTTACAGACATCAAAAGCCAAGCGCAGTATGTGACTGGAGTAAATTGCATGATACTGGCTTTTGTCAGCCTCCAAAACCCTCTAATTTTCATTCTTGCAATAAGGGCTCCCTACTGCTTCTCTCGTGATTGTAGATGCCCATCAGAGGTGATAAATACTACTTCCAGAGAGAGCACAGGTGACTTAATTGACATGAAAGAGGAGGAGCTGAGGTGGGTGGATGTGGTGACCCGTGAAAGCTGTTATTTGTGACACATCACATAGCATTTCCCAGTTAATTTATTGTTTGCAGAAACAATTGCAATTTGTCTAAAACCAGACTGCAAACAGAAAAACTCTTTTGGTGGAATTTAAATACGCTATAGATAGCAGTAGCCTGGAGAACATGAAGAACTGCAGAGCCCTGGGAGAGGTGGTTAGGGGCTCTGGAGCTCAGACTGTATTTTCAACAATTCTCCAAAATACAGGGGAGGACCTTAAAAAGGTTAGGAGGATTGGCCAGGTTAATCAGTGGTTAGGAGGGTGGTGCCACAGTCAGGGGTTTGGGTATCTTGAACATGGGACTCAATTTAGTAGGCCAGGTCTACTGGGGGCTGGTGGAGCTGGTCTGACAAAGAAGGGGAAGAGCGGTTTTGATAGGAGGTTTGCCAGACTGTTCAAGGATGCTTTAAACTAGATGTGTTCGCGGAGGTGGGCATCACTCCATCCCAACACACCCAGTCACTTGCCAGCACATATAATAAGTGCTTGGAGCAATGTAGAGATATTCCAACCAATCCAGCCAATGAGCTGGCTTCAATTGGAGCTCGGCTCAGATGCCTCTGTACAAACACCTGTAGCATGGGGGACAAACAAGAGGAATTAGAGATGCGTGCACGTCTATGGAGGTATGATATCATAGGTATCACAGAAACATGGTGGGATGGCTCCTATGACTGGTGTGTTGGAATGGAAGGTTACAGGCTCTTTAGGAAAGACAAGCACGGCAGACGGGGAGGGGGAGTTGCTATTTATGTTAGGGATAGGCTGGAGAGTATACAACTCTGTCTGGGGACAGGTGAGCAGTCAATAGAGAGTTCGTGGGTCAGGGTTAAAGGGAGAACAGCGATAGGAGACATTGTGGGGATCTGTTACAGATCGCCAGACCAAGGGGACTCGGTGCATGAAGCGCTCTATAGACAAATAGGAGCAGCCTCACGCTCGCAGGCCCTTGATCTCATGGGGGACTTCAACCACCCTGATATCTGTTGGGGATGGTACGGCCCGGCACAAGCAATCCAGGAGGTTCCTCGATTGTGTGGAAGACAACTTCCTGCTGCAAGTGATTGAGGAGCCAACAAGGAGAGGTGCCATGCTTGACCTCATGCTCACCAACAGAGAAGCACTGGTTGGAAATGTGATGCTCCAGGGCAGCCTTGATTGCAGTGATCAGGAGATGGTTGAATTCGAGATGCTCAGGACAGTGAGAAGAGCGTGCAGCAAGCTCACTGCCCTGGGCTTCAAGAGAGCAGACTTTGGCCTCTTCAGGAACCTGCTCAGTAAGGTTCCATGGGATATAGCCCTAGAGGGCAGAAGGGCCCGAGACTGTTAGTTGATATTCAAGGATCACTTACTACAAGCTCAGGAGCGTTGCATCCCAACTAGAAGGAAGTTTAGCAGGAGGGCCAGGAGACCTCCTTGGATGGATAAGGAGCTGCTGAGCAAAATTCGAAGGAAAAAAGAGGCTTATAAAAGGTGGAAGGAAGGACAGGCAGCCTGGGAAGAATACAGGGATGTTTTCTGGGAAGCTAGGGACCAGGTTAGGAAAGCTAAGGCCCAGCTAGAGTTAAACTTGTCTAGGGATGTTAAGGATAACAGGAAGGGGTTCTATAGGTATGTAGCGAATAAAAGACAGAGTAGTGACAATGTAGGCCCTCTCCAGAAGCTATCAGGAAAACTGGTTACCCTGAATTTGGAGAAGGCTGAGGTTCTTAATGAGCTCTGTGCCTCAGTCTTCACTGGTAAATGCTCTGACCACACCACTCAAGTCTTGGAAGGCAGACACAGGGACTGTGAGAATGAAGACCTTGGGCCCACTGGATGGCGACGCACAAAGAGTTCTGGTCAATGGCTCAATGTCCAGCTGGAGACCAGTAACGAGTTGTGTCCCTCAGGAATCAGTGTTGGGAGTGGTCTTGTTCAACATCTTTTTCGGTGACATGGACAGTGGGATTGAGTGCCCCTCAGCAAGTTTCCCAATGACACCAAGCTGTGTGGTTCAGTTGATATGTTGGAGGGAAGGAATGCCATCCAGAGGGAACTTGACACGCTTGTGAGGTGGGCTGATGCCAACATGATGAAGTTTAACCATGCCAAGTGCAATGTCCTACAGCTGGGTCGGAGCAATCCCAGGCACAGCTACAGGTTGGGGAGAGCAGAGATTCCAAGCAGCCCTGCAGAGAAGGACTTGGGGATTTTGATCGATGAAAAAATGAACATGAGCCAGCAGTGTGCACTTGCAGCCCAGAAAGCCAACTGTATCCTGGGCTGCATCAAAAGGAGCGTGACCAGCAGGTTGAGGGAGGTGATCCTGCCCCTCTGCTCTGCTCTCGTGAGACCTCACTTGGAGTATTGTGTGCAGTTCTGATGTCCTCAACGTAAAAAGGACATGGAAGTGTTAGAACAAGTGCAGAGGAGGGCCACGAGGATAATCAGGGGACTGGAGCACCTCCCATATGAAGATAGAATGAGAAATTGGGTCTGTTCAGCGTGGAGAAGAGAAGGCTGCGTGGAGACCTCATAGCAGCCTCCCAATACCTGAAGGGGGCCTATAGGGATGCTGGGGAGGGACTCTTCATTAGGGACTGTACTGAAAAGACAAGGGATAACGGGTTCAAGCTTAAACAGGGGAAGTTTAGATTGGCTCTGAGGAAGAAATTCTTTACTGTAAGGGTGGTGAGGCCCTGGAATGGGTTGCCCAGGGAGGTTGTGGATGCTTCATTGCTGGCGGTGTTCAAGGCGGGGTTGGACATAGCCTTGGATGGCATGTTTTAATGTGAGGAGTCCCTGCCCATGGCAGGGGGGTTGGAACTAGATGATCTTAAAGTCCTTTCCAACCCTAACTATTCTATGATTCTATGATTCTATAAATCCAAGTTCTCATCAGCCTCCCTTCCATGTGATACACTTATACTGGTGTAAACTGGCTTTATATATGTTTCTTTGTATATAATAGCTTTCTCCCACTGCACAGGCAAGTACCTATTCCAGTCATATTTGGAGTAGTAAAACAAAATGAGCGTTCTCATAAAATTGCAGCCCTTGTGTCGTGGTTTAGGCTTCTATAAACTCACGCAGTCGCTCTCTCACTCACTCCCCACTCTTTCTTCCCCCATTCCCGGGGGAATGGGGAGGAGAATTGAAAGAGTGCAACTCCCACAGGTTGTGATAAGAACAGTTTAGTAACTAAGGTATAACACAAACCACTACTGCTACTACCAATAATAATAATGACAAGAGAAAATACAAGGAAAGAATACCATAGCTCACCACCAATCCCAGCTCAACCAAGCAGTGCACCCCCACCAGTAATAATAATGACAAGACAAATACAAGGAAAGAATACAATTGCTCACCACCCAGCCCGACCAAGCAGTGCACCCCCCCCAGTGCACCCCCACCACCCTTCCGTGTCTCTGCCCTCCGTTTTTACATCCTGGACATGATGTGCTTTGGTATGGAATAACCTCTTTGGTTAGTCTGGGTCAGGTGTCCTGTCTCTGCTTCCTCCCAGCTTCCCCTCCTCCCTGGCAGAGCATGAGACTCAGAAAGTCCTTGGCCAGCCTAAACATTACCAAGCAGTAACTGAAAACACTGGTGTTATCAGCGCTGTTCCCAGGCCCAAAAATCAAAAACACAGCACTGCACCAGCCACCAAGAATGAGAAAAATGACTGCTACTGCTGAACCCAGGACACCTTGAATGCATGAGAACGAGCATACTGTTCTTTTTAAAGATTCATCTGTCCAAGTACCCCATCCCCAGCAACAGCTGTTAGGGGATTTGAATGAATAAGATCGTTGAAGAAGAGCACATGGTATTTCAAAGTACTGTCCCATCTCACTAATCCCTGCAGGAGGGTTTTGCTGAGCCTGATGTGGTTTCCATATTTAGAAATTTGGTTTAGATATCATAACATAATTTTACCTAATAACTCATAAACTTAGACCAGATTTAAGTCATTGCTCGGGTTTTTTTAAATTAATTTGCTGCATTTTGCAGAATCCTTCTGCCTGCAGTTCCAATTCCAGGTTTCCCTGCAGGTACTTGGGATAGCTTATGGGTTCATTCCATTCCTCTTATGTCATCACTCTCCCAATATTTCATTCCTTTCTGTCCATTTCCTGCAAATTTCAGAGGGATTGCTCTGTTATTTATTCTGTCGTGGCAATCTCATTTTGCTCAGTCATCTTAAATCTTACTTCTTTTGTTCTTTGGTGTATTGCAGCATAAAACTCTTGCAATATTTTCTATGAAAACACTGGAGTACTTTTTCTACATGAACAAGTCAAGAATGCTTCTTTCACTGTCAGTCAAATTGTTGGCTCTTCTCTGAAATTAAAAGGCATTAAATATTTTTGCATGTATGTTTCAAATGGGCTTCTACACATACAATATTCTTGGATTTATAGTAGAAATGTCCCTAAACCAGAGAGTGCTCTTTCACTTATACAGATAAATTAAAAATAAACACATGTGGGTTGTTACATCTTCAGATGGATTTAGGGATTGGCTTTATGGTTTTTTCTTTTACTTCTGACTGTTGGGATAGTGGTAAATTTAAATGTGTTTAATTGCAAAAAGGGGTTTGAATATCTTCTTCAGTAAAAAATGTTTTATTAAAACTTCCAATTTAATATAAACTCTTCCCAAAATTTCATGTATGTAGAAGAACTTAGCTAATTGTAGCTAGGTATTATGCTGTAGACAAGATATATGGAAAATTACAGAGAATAAAAGTAAATAATGAGTGACAAGAATAGGACGACTATGGGATGATGATGACGTCATGAAGAAATGGCCTGGAGAATGATGAATCACAAAGAAAAAAAAAAGTTTGGGGAGTTATTATCTTTGTATAATTATTAATATTTCACATTAAATATTCTTTATTGATTTGTGTTCCATGCAATGCCTCTATTTACACAGGTGAAGACACTTGCTGTAGTAACTTACTTGCATCCTAAGCCAACTTGTGCAGCACTATTCATGTACAGACTGCTGAGGGCCAGCCCTTCTTTGAGGTGACAGACCACTTCCACACAGCCTAGCACTTGGCTCAAATATCCTTTACCAAAGTGGTCATGCAAAGCTTTTAATAATCATTTTCTGTAAGTTTTTAAAGTTGAAAGAATTTCAAATCATCTGATATTACAACGTAGGTCTAAAAAGCAGATTCACTACAACAGATTCTTCTAGTATTAGGCTGAGGATATGTGATTTATGCCATGGTGCTTTTCACCAAAGAGAAGCTTGGGGTGTGCAGGGTGTCTGTGTTAGAAAACTTGACATCTCTACAGGACGCAGTTCTGGGAGCTACTTCCAGAAACATTTTGTCAAGAAGGGAACTGATTTACTCTGAAGGAGAATACAGGAATGAACACAGTAAATATAAGATTTGACAGCATAGGTATACCTAGTGAGTTCTCAAACAGCCTCAGAGGTTTCCAAAGAGGGCCTTTTCACACAAAAACTTGGTGTTATGGGAATAAATTAGAAGTTGGAAGTAGTGAACATTATACTTTGTAGCACAGATTTGGACAAGAAGAAAAGGATAGTAATGAATGTGAAGGTAAGTAGAATAAGGTTTGCAACACAGACAAAGCAGGAGAGGAAATTAATACTAACAAGAATTCTTCAAAAATGTCCAGAAACCTATGGTGATCTTTTAGAATTGAGATTGTACACAAGAAAAAACTAAATCAGACGTAACACTAATGTGTTGTGAGTATATGGGTTTATATTGCTATAGAATATAAAAAAAATAATATAGAGGGATCTATGAGCACTGTTGAGTAATACCATAATTTCTCAGTCAACTTTTCCTTCCTTACAGTATTTCTTGATATTTATTCAAGGTATACTGGAGGGAATTACAAAATAGAATATCTGGGGTTGGAAAGGACCTTAAGATCATCGAGTTCCAACCCCCCTGCCATGGGCAGCAACACCTCCCACTAAACCATGCCATCCAAGGATCTGTCCAACCCCACCTTGAACACCAGCAGCGATGGAGCATTCGTAACTTCCCTGGGTAACCCATTCCAGTGCCTCACCACCCTTACAGTAAAGAATTTCTTCCTCATATCCAATCTAAACTTCCCTTGTGTAAGTTTGAACCCGTTACCCCTTGTCCTCTCACTACAGTCCCTCATGAAGAGTCCCTCCCCAGCATTCCTATAGCCCCCTTCAGACACTGGAAGGCTGCTAGGAGGTCTCCACGCAGCCTTCTCTTCTCCAGGCTGAGCAGCCCCAACACACATTTTTCTCCAGTTTCAGCACTCTTTACTTGAATGAGCAAAATAATAAATTTCTAGTAGGTGGTAGAAAACCCACCTCCTGCCAATTTCCAAACTCCATTATGAATTCTTTTACATGTATTGGAGGATATATTAATCCTAAAATGTAGTGAAGTAGCAAATAGCTATCTAAATACTCTGATCTGGCAAATTCCTTCGTCTGTGTGGAGCAAGACACAGGAAAAGGTGAATTAGAAACAGGAAAGACAAAATAGAAGTCAAATGCAAATAGTTCTTCAAGAAAATAAACTAAAATTGCTGCTGTCTGCTATTTGACAAACCTCTATCTTGTTAATGAAGAGCTTAGACAAGCATTTTTCATCATCACTGGGTTTCAGGGTGGGTTTCAGGGTGGTAAACTAAGGCAGGAGAATATTTTGCTGAATTAACAAAGCAGTCTAATATTTTGAGAACAATTGTTTACCACAACCAGGTACCCACCAAAGCCTCTCTGTCGCTCCCTTCCTCAGCTGGACAAGGGAGAAAAAAATATGCAGCAAGGCTCATGGGTTAAGGACATGGAGAGATCACTCAGCAATTACCATCATGGGCAAAACAGACTGGACTTGGAAATTAATTTAGCTTATAACCAATCAAATCAGAGTACAATAATTAGAAAAAATAAATCTTAAAACACCTTCCCCCTCCACCCCTCCATTCTTCCTGGCTTAACTTTACTCCCAAATTCTCTACCTCCTCCCTTTCAACAGCATAGTGGGACAGGGAATGGGGGCTGTGGTCAGTTCACCGCAGGTTATCTCTGCCACTCCTTCCTCCTCAGGGGAGGACTCTTCACACTCTTCCCTTTCACCAGTGTGGGGTCCCTCCCATGGGAGACAGTCCTCCACAAACTACTCCAATGAAGTCCTTCCCATGAGCTGCAGTTCTTCACAGACTGCTCCAGTGTGGGTCCCTTCCACAGGACACAGTCCTTCAGGAACAAGCTGCTCCAGTGTGGGCCCCCCATGTGATCACAAGTCCTGCAGCAAACCTGCTCCAGCACAGGCTTCCCATGGTGTCACAGCCTCCTTTGAGCATCCACTTGCTCTGGCATGGGGTCCTCCCTGGGCTGCAGGTGGGGATCTGCTCCACCATGGACCTCCATGGGCTGCTGGGGCGCAGCTGCCTCACTATGGGCTGCAGGGGAATTTCTGCTCCAGTCCCTGGAGCATCTTCTGCCCTCATTCTGCACTGACCTTGGTGTCTGCAGAGCTGTTTCTGACACATACTCTCACTCCTTTCTCCAGTTGCAATTGCTGCTGCCCAGGGATTTTTTTTCCCCTGCTTAACTATGTTATCACTGATGGACTTGGCGTCAGCCATTGGTGGGTCCATCTTGGAGCTGGCCGGCATTGGTTGTATCAGATGTGGGGGCAGATTCTTGCAGCTTCTCACAGAAGCCAGCCAGCTACTTTGCCACACAAGCCAATTACAACCACAGAATATTTTACAAAAGAGTGGGATTGCAGAATATTATGTAATTTCATTTACTAGTTTTCTCTTTGTTTCATATGCCTCCAGAAATGTGAGAGTTTTTAATGTTTTATTTCTTTTTGGATCACCTCTTTTTTAGAGCTTACATTTTTGCTTAATTTAATCTGAAAGTGCAATTATGCAAATGTAACAAGTATATTTCTGGACTCAAGATATTTCTAGGTTATAAAGCCAAAGAATTCCCTTATCACAGTGAAGAGATGAGCAATCCCTTTGTAAGTTTATCTGTAAAAATATAAAGTACAGAACAATCTAATAATTTTTAAGGAAGCTTTCTTTTGAAGGAAATACTTTGGAATAGCAGATTCCTCATATTTCAAATCCAACTCTATTAACTTAGATTTAATAACAACAATACGAAAAGAAATTTTTGTGCAAATTTTAACTTGGAAATGAGAAATGAGTCGTTTTTCTCACAGCATTTGTTAGAATTTAATCTTGGACTGAACCTGTGATGCACCTACCACTTCTTTTGAAGATATTAATTTTTTAGCAGATATTGTTTATCTTGCTGCTAGTAGTAGCAAATTTCTGACACTTCTCTAAAGCATTTATTTTTAAAACCTTCTTTTGTCTGTTCAAAAGGAATTGTAATTAACACTTATCTGTCATTTCAAAGTCTAATTAGTTAGTCTTGCATTCTTATTAAATTATGAAGAGTTGAAGGTCATGTCATACATCATTTCAAAAGTGAATGTCCCCTAGGTTTTTAATACAGTTTTGAAATTTACCACTTTTACAGATATGACATTTGACGTTATAGATTTCAACATTGTTATAACACAGGTTAGAAAGAAAAATCCAGGGTTTATAAAGTGCCTCAATTTTCTTATTTTATAAGGGGGAATTAGATTTGGAATACTCTTTTTCTAAAGTCACTGAAGAACATGATTCACAATTTGCAGAGGTTTTATACCAGCTTACCTGAATTGCTTTGTTGGAGTTAACTCCAGTGCATTTCGAAATGATCCAACACAGGACTAGGTCCTATTACCTGTACATGCTATTCAACATTTGCATGGTCATATTCAACTCAGAAACACAGAAATTCCTCTTCTCCCTGCCCCACCAATTACAGAAGTAGGATTGTCTGATAGCAGCATAATTCTCAAGTTGTTTTCTGCGCTGGAGGAAGTTAACAGAGATGGGAAAGTGTCCAGAGAGCAGGCAGTCTCTGGAGTGGAGATGAGAGGAGATGTGGGAAGCAGTTTCCAAGTCCCCTGGAAGCAGACACAGGGAGAGGTCTCTGGGTCACACATAGGAGAGAGGTGGGAGCCTGTGGCATGCAGGTCTCACTTACAAGTGGCCCCAGGCAGATCAATGGACATCTTCTGGAAGGAGCAGATTGAAGTCTACAGGTATCACCTTCAGATCATACATCCTAAATCTTTGCTCAGACAGCTCCAGGCCCCATATGGCCTTGGCTGGAGAGTCCTGGCTGCTCAGCATCTCCTGGCTGCTCCTTAGCCCGAAAGGCAGCCCCACAGCACCTTCTCCTTGCTGGGTATGAACAAAATGTCACATCAGCCTGCACAGGAATAGGTCAGTTCTGTGTGTCTGTCTCTGATTTTCATGTCTGTGCTCACAAACTGCACCTGGAGCTCTGGTACAGCTGCTTAAGGGAAGACTTCATCCCTGGAAGAAACTGTGCATTTCAGAATCAGCAGCAAATGTTTCAGCAGATTTGGTTGTTTTGCTTTTAGAGTTCCCATAACCGAACTATCAACATTTTTTATACTGAATGCAGACATTCATGCAACAGAATTATTTCATTGTTCAAAATAATTTAGAAAAAAAATCCGCGTTCTGATTTATTTATTCAGATTTATTTATTCTAATTTATTCTGATGTATTTAGTCAGTAATTTAGACATTACATTTGGATCTCTATTGATATAAATAAACCCAATAGATTCAACAGGATAATAAGCATTTTAAGGGGTTGTTTTTGGCGATTTCTTCATTTTGCAATGCCTGTCTCTCTGACGGGTTTTTTTTAAGACTTCACTGTGTGTTTTGCTGTCAAGTTAATAAAACAACTGGTAAAAGCATGTGCACCTGCACCACCCTTGCCTTCATTAGCAGTGTGCTCAGAGAGAAGGGAGGAGGTGAGAAAGAATTAAAAAAAGCAAGATGCAAAGTGCTAAATCAAACTGCATGTCAATGTGGTGAAATCTTGGAAGCTCTTCAAAAGGATGTTGGCATATCCGTCCCTTCTATCTTAACAAACTGCCAAATGTCTTCATTGGCTTCAGCAGATCTTTCAGTAGTTATTCCAGAATTATGCTCTATGGCGGATAATCCATTTTTGGGGGTCAGACACTTCTTTAATGGCCACTAGAGTTAACATTAAAGTTTACTATCCAGTTCTAAGCTTACAGATTAGGGGGGTTAATATATATTTTAAAAATATCTAATATATATATATATATTTATACATTAAAGTATAAGGACACAAAATTTTGCTTGAAGCTTGTCCATACAAGTTTTTTTTCCCACCATGCCCACCACTGTTGCAAGATAAATGACATGGGCCACCCTAGAACCATGGAAAGCTAAGTCCTCATGCATCTCTCTTTAAAAGGGAAAACCGACATTGTGGGAAGCTAGTTGTAGTCCTCTATCTGCTCAGCTGAGAGGCTGAAGATGGCATGAATGTGCTGAGTCTCCTGTTTCCCCGTATGATAAATTTGAACGAAATATTTTTTGACATCTTTTAGGACAAGTCAGAGTCAAAGCAAACCAATTGCCTGAGTTATGCCTTAGGCCTAGCCAAGCAGGATAACCTGAGGACAGCCATTAATCATCAACAAATTACACAGGAATCACTATGCCAAGTCAAAAGTAAAATCAATTACAGTGACAATTAAAGTGATCAGTTATCAGACCTGAAAGCTTTGCAGTTAATAAATGTTCTAATACAAGGTAGCAGAGAATGTAGGCTTCCAAGTCATTAACAAATAAACTAGATTATCCCCGGAAGTAATAAAGCTATTAGCTAATAGGGATTGTTTGTATAATAAGATAAACACAAAACTACATACCGAAATTAAACTAAAAAACTAATCTCCTCCCTTGCAAAGCATAAATGATAGTTAAAACACCAATGAGGTTGCTACAAACCTTGTAATAATCACAGTTGCTTTTAACTGCAATTGGATAACTAGGAAGGTAAGAACAAAACAAAATCAACACCTTTCTTTAAACTGAGTGAAAACAAGGCAAAGTGTGCATTACTCAGTGGTCATGGTCAGAAAATGTACAACTTGTACCTTCTACTCCTATTCCTATAATGAAGCAAAGTCTAACAACACTTCCAATCTACAATGCTGTGGAGTTAAATGTGTGGTTCCATTGACATACTATAGTGTGAATTTTTCTAAGTTGGGTTGAAAATGTTGGAGAGAGCTGAACTGAACTGAACTGAAAACTCCAGGTACAAAGGAAAGCAACAATCAATCAGAAGAATTAAGATCATACTATGTAAGAAGGATCTGAAAGTCTGGGAAAAATAAGAGAATTCAGATATTAGTCTCCCAACCAAAGCTCAGGCAAACCATCATGCTGCTATAAAATATGCAGTTTCTGGTTTGAAGATAAATTTTTATCGGTTGCATTGCCAGAGAACATGAATACAGAAAGCAGACCCCTCCTGAGAAAACCATGCAGGCAGATTGGAGCACTGCTGGTAGGCCCAGACTCCTGAATGCAGTTTCTCAACTGGGAGAGGTACATCCTTGAGACCTCTACCTTGGGCACCTAGACTTCAGGTAGGGTCTGGATTTCTGAAAAACAGATGCCCTCAATCAGTCTACATTTACATTGCTTCAAAGGGACAGCCTACAGGCTGATAATTTCTACGTCTAATTCTTCTGAAAGGTAAATTAATTCAGCTTGTTCATGGGAAAAAGAAATGAAAATAGAGGCATTTCTTTGATTAGTTAGGACTGTAAAACTAGTTAAATTTTGCAAAAACTTGTCTGTAAAAAGACATCATGACTCAACCCCAGCCACAACATAACATGAAAATGTTATTGTAACAAAATAGATCAAGAGGAGACAATCTCATTTGAGTTCATGTTGTTTACGCCATTTCTATTAAATCAGCTTCCTAACTGAAGTACAATCCTTGTCAGCATGGGACCATTAATGCCTGCAATCTGAACAGGAGAAATCCTGATGCTTTACTCTGAATGAAAAATGGCAATATCCATTTCATTCAAAGGATTCCGTAAAGACAGGAGGCTACATATTCAGCCTTCTTTTTGTTGTTTGCTGTTCCTTAGTCTCAAACTATTACAGATTCTCTAAAATTATTTTATATAGAAGGAAAAAAAAATATAGGAGCTGTGAAAAGTTATCAGCTTGTAAACTATTTGGTGAAGAATAACATGAAATTGGCCTGCTGAGTACACATTATTTCTGTATTTTGTGTCTGAAATGATGTAAAAAAGCAGTTTATAAGTAAACAAGGTATGTCCTTCTTACCAATCATATGCTGCCATAATCCAATTTGCTGGAGTAAAATCCATTTTACAGGGAGACAAAAAATATAGAAGCTGGTACACTGATAGCATATAAAACCTCCTAGTACACAATATACTGCTCAAATCAAGTTGCCACTTCAAGTTTGTTGCTTACTCACTAGCATTCACTTTATATTTTATTGTGAGACACTATGCAAATCCAAAACAATTTTATTTCGCAATGTTTCTTAGAAGCAAGATCCAGAATAGCAAAAAGAGACAAGCCAAATATATTTTAAAACATGCTCAAATTCACCAGCAGCAAGGATTATAATTACAGATAGTATTGAATGGGTAGGATTTTCTAATCTCTGAAATCCAGTTCAGTTGTGGTAGTTGCGGATAAGGACCACAAGACATTGGTGTTGTATATCAGATACTGATACATAAATAATGGGGTCATGTTTGTAATCTTTTCTCTATTCCAGCCTTCCAGAATAACCAGCTTCATAGCAAGATACATTTCCATGTTAGAAGAAGATTTTTCAACAAACTGCCAGGATTGCAGTTCTGGGAAAGTGAAGTGCGTATTCTGGTATACTTCACAGTGCAAGCGAATTATTCATAGTAAATTTAGGGGATTGACAGCTTCCCCTTATGTCCGTCTAGCTGTACTTTTACTGCACAAAATAACTAATCACATTGCAGTATCTGAATGGAATAAGAAACTCCTTTGTTTCTGATACTACAGATCTGGGACCATTTATTGCAAACACATGACTTTGCATTGCATGTGTAGAGGTCTGAGTACCAGCGACTGAAGTGTGGCTGCACATTCAAATGTGCAGATGCTAGCAACTGGAAGACAAGGGATGTGTATATATATTCCACTAGAAGACTTCAATCCCAACCAGCTGGAGAAAAGAAACAGGACTGGGCATTTAAACATGAACATTCTGTTCACATTTACACAAGACCTATATATTTATGATGGTGCTGGTGAATCACTATTTTCTATCTATCTGTGCTGACCTGTGTGTCTGAATGTGTTTGTGCTTGTGTATGCACAAGCGTGTGCATATGTATCAGGAGCACACACAAGCTGTTACTGGCTGAACCTGGGCACAGAGAGCCATGGCTGTGGGGCTAGTGGATAGAGGAACAATGTGCTGATGGAGCTGTCTTCTGTTGAACTTTGGAGTGTCCCTTGTGAATTTCTTGACATCTAACCACCAAGAACCAAGATTATAACCCAGCTCATCCTACTCAGGACTGTGTTAGCCCCACTGACTGCAGGACAGATGGGTCACATCTTGAAGGAGCACATTGCCATGATCACCTCAGACAGATTTCTGAGTGGTGACAGCTTATGACTTGTAACAACAAGGTCTGAATACAAGCTTACAGAAGACTCATGAAAGGGTCTTAACAAGCCCTGGGACATCTAGTTCCCTAGAAGATGGTGTTTCATATATTCGCTAGTGAAAATAAGACCCATTCTTTTTTTTTTTTATTTCTTTCAACTATTTTACTGTCAAATTCCACTGAGACAAAACAGCTAATATAAAAGCGTGTTCTAAGAAATTCAAAATGTGCATTCAGACTAATATCACAACTTAAAAAAAATATCAACACTTATATCATCCACAGATAATTTTTAGGTTCAGATTGTAGAGGGAACAATCTTGGAAGCAAAGTTCTAAAATAAGACAGTTGTAACAGGCTACTCACATTTCTGAAAGCAGCAGAAATATAGGAATCTGATGTAGCTCAACAGAAAAACTGCAAGGAAACTAACAGAAGGTTCATCTCAATGACTTCATATTTCTAACATTAAATCTAAGATTATTATGGTTCATTAACTCAAATTGCTGTAGAAAAGTTTATAGAAAGATTTATTTGGGACAATTATTTTAGCTAGTGAGGAGAAAAACTTATTAGCCTGTCAAGTCCATCTGCTTTCAAAAGCAGCATTTCTACGGACCAGGGGACAGACCACGTATTAAACTAATAGTTTGCTCTGAGACAAGAAGCAGGAAAGAAATGTATTTGCATATAATTTTCTTTATTGGAGAAACTGCAAACTAGCTCTAAAAGAACAGGCCTTTCAGATTCATCTTATGTGAATGTTTCTCATTTGCTTGTTTGTTGGTCTCTCTTTTTGTTTTGGGTTTGTGGTTTTTTTTTCCAAAAAAACCAAACAACCAAACCAAAACAAAAAACAAACCAAAACCCACAGAGATACACTATGGATACTCACCTAACCTTTTTTAACAAGTAACCTTGACAGTTATTCATGGAACTGCAGTGAAAAGAGACTGAAGTTAAAAGAGACTCTAGGCTAGAAAAACACATTGGTGTTTAAAATGCTTTGTCGAGAGACACTCCCATCACACACTTAAGGCCATCCATCCATGCATCAAGCCACATCTCTGTCTACACAAACATAGCCCAGCCCTTTCAATTTTTCTTATTTATAAACACCATACCTCTTATAACATCTATCTTGTAGGCATTCATTGTGAACCAGGGAGCATCCAACCTGTGACACCGCAACTGTAATACTTTTTTCCTTTCCTATTTCTGTGTAAGCCATTAAGTAATTCACAGAATCACAGAATCACAGAATAGTAAGGGCTGGAAAGGACCTCAAGATCATCGAGTTCCAACCCCCCCGCCATGGGCAGGGACACCTCCCACTAAACCATGCCATCCAAGGCTATGTCCAACCCCACCTTGAACGCCGCCAGGGATGAAGCATTCACAACTCAAATTAATTTCCTTCCTGTTTCTGAACCCCCAGCTTTGTTGTTTCCCTAGTCAGATCTCTCAAAAACTTGCACTCATAATGGTCACCTAACTGATCATTGTTTTCCTCTTCCCCCACCCCCTCTAATCTGCCCCATTTGCTTCTTTTTCCCTCTCATCTTCCCTGTTCTTCTTTTTGCCAAGTTTCTCCTTGCTTGCCAAAGGTACTTAGTGCTATCCCTTTTGACACATGGCTGTGATAACACTTCCAGTTATGCTCAGTGGAGAATATCTTAAACGGAAACCAACCCCTGCACCTATTTCACATGTCAAAGATGAAATGAAGTTGAGAAAAATAGATTTCCCTTTGATAGTTTCCACAAGCACATGCTTCTCTATTTATTGGGTATGTTATATCAGAGGATCTATATCTGTAATAGATGCTACTGGGAGTCTCACACCTAAGATTTTGATGAGAAATTTAAACCAGTCCCGGTCCCACCTGGTATCAATTAGCATACATTAATCTCTCAAATCAGAGCCTCTCCATGAGGCCTGCTGACAGTACAGATCATGGTTAGTTAAAGCTTGTTTTTTACAAACAAGGGGATTTGTCCCCCTTATTGCAAATTTGTCCCCCAGGAATTGTAAATTCTTGGAATGAAGTGAAAAAGAATCATTCTCTTCTTCTCTCACCTGTTCGGCTTCTTTCTCAGCACTGGACAACAGAAAACTCCTTCCATAGCTTCCACTGGACCAGACCTATCCTGTATTTTTTTATTAGTAAGACAGAAGCAATTGGCTTACTAGTCCTTCCAATACAAGAGTTCTAATCAAAATCTCTGCTGAATGACACTGGCCTGAAAAACAAGGTTCCTGACCCATTAATGAAATGTCTTGGAGCACTCTTACTGAGGATGAAACATTCCAATAGAACTGCAGAGAAAATCCTTTGCATTTTATTTTGCATTTTAAATAATGATAATAAGAAATTATTCCTAAAATATAAATACCCCAGTGATCTGCAGGACCAGATATATAAAAGTTATATGAATATAACCTCTCTTAGTTCACCCACTCTTCTGTGCCAATTGTTTCCTGAAATATGCCAGCTTGGCCAGCTCAGAACAGCTTGGGCACACACACTGGTGTTCATCTGCTCACCATCACTGAAGAATGAATCTAATTTGAGTCTTTTAATGCTTTATAGTTGTCCCTAGCAAAAGAGAGAAGTCCAATCTATCTGAGACAGATCAGGTAAGGTGGAGGAATAGATTGACTATTGCCTTTTCCTGGTGAAGGGTCACTCTTTACGCCACTGGAAGCAATGCTTCATCCACCTGTGAGTACCAGTGAGTCCAGTGTAACTTCGTTCCCTGAGCATTGCTCAGGGTTGCACTGTCTTCCTAACTCTATGCAGAACTGAATCTGAGATTTTACTCCCACTCTCTGTCTAGTTAGAGAGCATACACTGGCTGGTATCACTTAGAGTTGTGGAAAAACTGTCATTTAAAATGGCTACAACACCAATTTTGTTTTCTCTGTTTGTCAAGCCATTTTCTTTCAGACACTAATGATATTAGTTAAAGTAACTATTTCCATTAGCTGCTGAAACCTGATCAGCAGGTGGTTCTATTCCACCTACTCCTCTCCATAGCTAGCTGGTTATATTTTCAACTTCAAGATGCTGGAGTGAATTTCAAAAGCAAAAAACAAAACAAACAAAAAAAACCCCACAAACAAACTAAAAGAAAACAAACCAAAAAAAAGCCAACCAACCTTGTCACAACTTTTGCTCTTTTGGTTGGATTTTAGTTTGAACTCTCAGTAAAAACAATATTTATCTGACTAAAAAAAGCAAAGAGTCAGGGCACACCTAGCTTAGATTATGATTGTCATAAAGAACAACTGACTGTGCTGACCATGATGGGAGGTATTTCATACTCTGGAGAAGGCTTTTCTTACAGAATAGTAATTGAGTCTGCACTCCTTGCTTCTCACCTTTTATTTATAGTCTCTTGTTACTTGGTGGCTGAGACACAGTGAAAGAATTTCATTTAATACATGATACTTTTTTAGAGGTGAGGTTTGAAACCTTTCTCTGTTTCCATTTCTATGCTCCTGACATATGTCAAAACAGTGATCCAGATTTCAAAACTGGCTCGTTTTAACACAGATGCTATAACTCAGTAATTGACTTAAGGCTGCTGCTTGTAACTCCACTACAATTAAAAGCACTGTTTTGTAAAGAGCTTTCTCCTTAAAAAGTTGAGCTACTACTCTAATTGATTTTATCAATGACACCAATGAGAATTTCTTATTACTTTGAAGTCAGCATATAAGATCTACTTCAGGAAGAGCTGTGAAACTTGTTAGTGCTAGAAAGCACTCTGAAAGAAAGAACTACTATCAATCTTTCTATTTTAAGACTCTGTTATCACCACATTGCACTGTCCAGTGTTCATGGAAAAGTTTTCTAGACGCTTTCTCATCTCCAAGACTTTCAAAATTTTTCTTCTCTGTGTCAATAATTAGTCTTCCTCTCCGTGTACTTAAAATTGTCCTTAGCACCTGTGCTAGCTGGTCTTGCTTCATTCTCCCATCACCAGTACTCTTACCATCTAGCCCTACCCACCTTGAATTTCCACCTACATTATACATAGTTCCAATGTAAATTTTAGTAACACTTCAGTGTTACTATGAACTTTAGTAAGATCATAAACAAGAGGATATTACAGAGCATAAGAATCCCCAGGGTGGGATGGACAAGACTGCCACTTTCCATCATCCCAGAGAAAAGAGCAAAACATTACTTCAGCCGACATAAAATGTAGCCTTCCCTGCTTAGAATGAATAAGGACATCAACAGACTAAAAGTAGAGGCATTAATACTGAAACACTTCGACATTACAGAACGAGTCCAAACTTCATTGAACTTAATGGCTAAGGTCTTCACTGACTTCAATGAGTTTTGACACAACTGCAGCAAATTAAGGGCTTCTATATGTCCAGTGTGGAGGAAAAAGCTCATACAAAGTTATCCAGCATAAAGATTTTTAGCAAGCATCTCTGATGTCTTGGCAGTGAGATGGAATATTTCCAGTCACAGTTAGGAAATTGTTCTGAATTTATTCCACAATTACTCTTTCATGAATATGTTTGTCACTTCTGCTGAAGACCTGCTTTCTTCAAATTACCTGAAGTCTGAATAGAATACGCAGGCTATTTGATAACACTCTTATACTTACATCTGAGTACACTAATCAACAGCATTTAAATCAAGGTAAAGATTATCTCTACAGCTAGTCTTCTCTGTGATGTGCAAAAGGTGATGTGCAAAAGGTGATGTGCACTACTTTCACAACTTCAGCAAAAGTTCTCTGCCTTAACATAGGCAGACAGAATAGATTTCCATCTCCCTTCTTCCCCAGACACTTTCAAGTCCTTCCACAAGAGTATCTTCCCAGGACTTCGATCGAAATTAGCAGCCTGCTGAGTCCAATAGTTACACATCTATAGCTCCTTCTTTTAGAGCCTATGCTCAAGAGGTCACATTAGTCTGTGATGTAACTCCAAAGAAAACAAGGTTTGATCAGCTGTGATATGGAAACAAGCTTTTAGGACTAGTGGATTCTGTATATCATCAGTTTTCATCTGCTGCTCATGTAAAGCATACTGAAGCACCAAGCTGCTCCACTGCCAGACAAGTATGTTTACAGTAGCTCTTAATTCCTTCTTCAAATTCCTATCTCAGATATTTCATTTATGAACATTTTTGTTCCTATGTCTTTGATATTTTTATTATGTAGTGCTAGTTATGGCTAAGCATTACTTGCGTCAGTGTATCATTGCACTTACAGCATAGAGCAGAACAACCACAAAACAAGCTAACTCAGCAAATGTTCCTGTAATGTTACATTCTGGCTGTAAATATTTATATGCATTATTTTCAAATCAGTCTGTGCAACAGCTATAAGCATTACCAAAAATGTTAGGATTGTACTTTGAATTTCAAAAAATTCCTTCATACAAATCCACGTATGTGTTTCCACACAAAGGACAAGGTCTTTTTATCATTGTTTGTAAATTAAAATTATATTACTGAATTACTTGACTGTATGTCCACATTTTTACTACATAAAAACTGTGCATATGCATTCAGAAAACCAAAGTGTAGAAAGGTACACTAAAAATTAGGAAATTTTATTTCATTTTTCATGGAATAGCATTTGGTATGTTTTTCTTTGGGGATTGTGGTCAAACTTGTTTGGGCCTTATTAACACATGTCATGTTTTGCCTGAACTCAGGAAAAAGATATGCAGACTAAATCTGCCAGATCTTTCAATTGTGCAAGCAGACTTGTCCAGGTGATTTCGTATTTTCTTGTGAGTATTTCACATAATGTTATGCATCAAATAAAAATTCAAAGTCTAGTTATACAGGACACATACCTCAAGAGGGACCGTAATTTATTCCTACCCTTCAAATAGTAGGGAATATAGTGCGCTGTTGTTGTGGTTTAAGTCTATAAACTCACACAGTCGCTCTCTCACTCACTCCCCACTCTTTCTTCCCTTCACTCCTGGAGGGATGGGAAGGAGAATCGAAAGAATGCAACTCCCACAGGTTGAGAGAAGAACAGTTTAGTAACTAAGGTATAACACAAATCACTGCTGCTACCGCCAATAATAATAATGACAAGAGAAAATACAAGGGAAAAGAATGCAGTTTCTCACCATCCAATATCAAGCCCGACCACGCAGTGCACCCCCACCAGTGCCCCCCACCGTGCACCCTCAGCACCCTTCCGGGTCTCTCCTCCGTCTCTACGTCCTGAACATGATGTGCTGTGGTATGGAATAAGCTCTTTGGTTAGTCTGGGTCAGGTGTCCTCTCTCTCCTTCCTCCCGGCTTCCCCTCCTCCCTGGCAGAGCATGAGACTCACAAAGTCCTTGGCCAGCCTAAACATCACCAAGCAGTAACTGAAAACACTGGTGTTATCAGCACTGTTCCCAGGCCCAAAATCAAAAACACAGTGCTGCACCAGCCACCGAGAAGGAGAAAAATGACTGCTGCTGCTGAACCCATGACAGCTCTCAACTAACTTGTTTTATTCAAAAGCAAGACTAGGAAGCAGTCAGCATTGCAGAAAGCTTCAGCTGAAAATTATGTAGACGGAGCTGCTGGTTTAAGATCTCTTTTTAAGGAATTTGACTTTTAGATTCTCTCAGGAAACAAAACATCATGCAGCAGCAGCAGCATCACACAAGCAACTTTTATGGTGGTAGCTATATATTTAAACTTCGTGAGGTAGCACTGCATAACGCATTACTTTCAACTGCATAATACACTTCAAAGCTTGGCTGTGTGCTTTTTTGACATTCAAAAGTTCTTTTTCAAGCAAAGGGATTTTTTTTCCTTCAGTTTCTCCTTTACATTTATGCCATCTTTTATTTAACTACACAGTTCCTTCAGCATGAGCACAAAACTTTCCTATAATCCCTTCAAAACTTGCCTCTGAAATTTTAGTAGTCAGTCACACTAGTAAGAAAACAGCAGATGAAATGCCACCTCTTAAAAATTGAATGGAAAGTGTTTACCTCCTTGCTAAGATGACATTTTTCGGCAAATCAATTTTTAACTTACTCGTAGAAGGCCAAATTATTTATTACGTGTTTAAAATGATACTGTCTTACTTAAGAAAAGATGCAAGAGTGGGGTTTTTTGAGGGCTTAGGTGTTTTTTTTACATGGTAACTCACATTTCCATTATTATAGTTCAATGTTTCATCTAGAGCAAATACTGAAAGACTATTTCAGCTACAAAAAGCAAGTAATACTGCTACTCATATTTTCATAGTAAGTGTCATAAGACATAAGTAAATACCTTTCATGTGACAGGTAACCAGTTGTTGATAAATGAGACTAACGTGACAACTAAGACAATTCTCTGTGCTGTGAATTAGCTCCAGGTCAGGGTCACATTCCTTATTAACATGTTCTTTGTTTGTGGCCTGCAAGGTTTTTTCCCAGTTTGTGCTTTCAAAACCAAATGGATTTCAAATCACAGAGATTTAAAACCAATACATACTTAATTTCGAGCACAGTTTGCTCCCTTTTAATAACTAAGCTGAAAGACACAACTTCCGGCTGAAGAAAAGGTCATTCTTAAAAATTCCTTCTACAGAAGCTGTCTCATTTGTCCTTCCCTCTCTCTAGCCTTAGCCATGGTCCTCCTGATCTCTTGGTCTGGCAGTGGAAATTATCAGACTCTGCAGTTAACTAACAGAATAAAAAAGAAGCTATCAGTTTTCTGAATCTCCTCAATCTGAGATATGATTTGCAGAAGTGAAAAGAAATTTCACTAGGAGAGAAATGGGAGCATGTGACCAGCTGAAATATCAAAGGATTGTCACCTAGCAGCAGCTACCATGTCCACCAGCCTGCTCTGCACCCTCTGCGCATTCAAAATGAAGCAATGCAATTGCCGTGGGTTCAGCTAAACCATGACAATACATAAAAAAAGTGAGGTAGCAGGGAATATATGGAAATTCTAATTTTTTCTTCTCTCTAACTGAGAGGCAACAGCTATATGAACACAGATAAATACTAGTCTGAAAATATTTTCTTGCCATGTATAGCTGCAGATAGGTATATATAACAATGGTGCTGTCAACGACACCCAATGAGATAGCACTTTAGTTGGGCTTACTTGAATTTGGCATTTTGAGCCAATGTATTTGTTTATTTAATATTGTTTTTGTCGTTGTTGTTGTTGAATGTAAAAGAGCAATCCCTGGCACACATCTTAAAGAAACAATGAAGTTGGCAAATAAGGTTGTCATGAACTCCCCTATAGTGGCCTAGGAACAAAACTGGAACGCAGATTACACACATCTCTAGTCTGCCGTGCTATTCTGAGAATTTTTTGCCAATGACAACTTGATTAATCCTGCTATAAAACTATAAGGGTCCTGTTATAAAGTGAACTAGCACTAATTGGTTGTCTAATGAACACATAATAGCTCTCTAGTGTGATGCTTTGGTGATAATTATGTCTATAAATACTTCTGTAGATGTAAATTGTAGAATCATTGGATGGTTAGGGTTGGAAAGGACCTTAAGATCATCTAATTCCAACTCCTCTGCCATGGTCAGGGACAACTCACACTAGACCATGTCATTCAAGGCTCTATCTAATCTGGCCTTGAACATTGTCGATATTAAGTAACTGCTGGGAGAAGAGATATAATTGTAATGTCCAGTCATGGGTTTGTGAGTTATCAGAATTTCCTTTAAGATACAGAACATGTTTAAAAAGACTTCTCTTTTTCCTTTTTCAAAGTTATCTGTACTTTTGGTGTTCTTGTAAGTCAACCTCCAACAGAAAATTGCATAGCTCAGAATATAATTTTAGGAGCAGCATTATACAAGTGTGCACCCTGTATAGGGTTACTCTGCCTTTCACACTCCACGCACCAAGTTTAGCTATAAATTCACCCTATTTTCTCTAATACAGCAGGAGATTTATTTTTCCACCTGTTTAGATGTTCAGTACTTTAATTTGCAAAAGCAATGAGCTGCAGAGTAACAGATTGCTTTAAGTAATACAGGGATGGAAATGGAATTTTCCGTTAGGACTTAAATTGTTCATTTGTTCAAGGCATAAGCTAGTGAATTGTGAAATGAAAACCTCAAAAATGATTGACCATAAGGCTGATACTGAATTCCGAAACGTAGACTTGGAGTCTGAGACTTCATAATGTAAATAGGTTCTTTCAGGTTCAGTAAACAATTTGACTATTACCAAGCCTAAGCTGCTGCTCTGATGAGTGAAGTGTAAAATGTGACCAGCTTAAAGAATCATTGCTCTCCACGTGAGGGTAACACCTACTCAGGCAGACTTTAATATTTTTGTTTTATTGCAGAAGTGTTTCCCACAGGAATAAATTACATGCCATTCCCATAGTGCAAAGATAGTAACCACTGATAAGCTAAATATCTCTTCTGCCTCTGCATCCAAAAACACTTTTAGTAACAGAGATTAATGTGTGCTAGCATTAGCTAAATTAGAGAACCCTGGCCAGGAAGACAGCAGGGCAGAACATCAGGGATATTATTTTAAGGTTACAGGATCTGGAACAGTTTTTTTCAAATTTGGCCTCTCTTTAATACTGACACAAAAGGCTGCACTTTAAGCCAACTGTAATTGCTCCTCAGTGTTATTATTGGCATGCTGGCAGTGAAATTTTGATTTATTATGCTGTTTTTCAAAATCAGAACCATAGGAGCTCACAGTACTATTCATCCTGGGAGCTGCTAAGGTAGAACACACTGTGGATTATCAGGAAAAGTTCTGGTAAGTGTTTATGATTTGGAGTTCGCAAAGCATTGAAACTGATACTGAAAATGGAGTTATCCATGCCTATCAGACTTTACTGTACCACTCAGACTGCAGATCCTTTAACATTTGGTTAAGAGCAATTGTAGAATTTGAATTGAATCATTCACTTATCACTCACCATCCGCACTTAACAGATTGAGTAATTCACTCCGCAAGGGCAGATATGATGCTCACAGACAAGGATCACTTTGGAAGCCTATACACTAGGTACACAATGAATGTACTTTATAACATCTGGAAGTGGAAAACATGATGATCTGAAACAGTGTTTGCCTTTTAGGCAAATTTAAACCACATCCATAATAAAGATATCCAATCCAGATGACTAGACAAAATTCAATCCAAAATAAAATCTCTGAATAGAGCTGATGTGGGGCCCCAGCACCAGTGGATTCAATCTGTGATCTGCTGCTACTCTGCCAAATTACTTGCTAATGTAGATGGAGCCTTAATCTTATGAAGAAGGCTGTGAAACTGTATGAAAACAAATCGATCAAAGAAGTAACATCCTCAGCTCTTAATGATGAAGCTTATTGTCTTCTCAGGCTACTGTAGTCCATGTTCCAGAGAATGGACCAACTCCTAGATTCCTATGCAAAATCTAAATGTAACTACAAGTTCATTTTCTTTACAGTTTTGATAAAGACCTAAGAAGTGCTTACACACTATTTTAGGAGAAACCAATACGGGATTTCTATACCTAATCCAATATGGAAATGAAATCTCAGTGTAGACTTTTTGTCACCTGAGTTTTCATTCTAATTAAGGCTAATTCACAATTAAGAGAGAATGCATTTTTCATAATAGTAAAATCAATGTAACAGACAGGAAATTGCATTTCAAGGGGGAAAAAAGGATAAATTGTGATTTCAGAACTACGTATTTAAATTGTTATTGATGTCTGCACATTCATAATCCCCAAATCAAATGCTTTCCAAAATATTGCTCAATAATTAAATTAGATAAAATCATATTAACCATAGGATAAACTTGTATATAAAATTCATCCTCTGTAAGAAGAAATTTTCAGGTACAGTATGCATAGATTAGCTGTATAAACTTTTAAATTCAGCCCTATTATATGTGTTACAAAAGGAAATATATCCTATCCCTTTTATTATGCCTCCAGTTAGTTTCCATGAGTCTGATACTTCATTGGTGGCTGCTTCTCAGACAGGAACCTCTCAACAACATGACTGCCCGCAGCCTATCGCAATACCTGCCCTGCCTCCCACTCATTAATCGCTTATCCTCAGTTTGTACAGGTTATCTGATTATGCATGTTGTCTGAAGTGTATATTCATGAAAGGATGCCAACAGTTTTCAGATATGGGATTTTCAAGCATTCAGCTGGCTCACCAACCACCTCATTCCTACCTAGGGCTGTGGTAGTGTATTTTTCAACATGCTTTACTTTGTGCAATTTTTCTAGTTTCTATGTATTACAATAGTTGCAACTTCTTTGTGTCAGACTTGTGAATAACTGAAATTTTGACAATAAGTTACAGAGTGATTAACTTTTTTTTAACATTTCTAACTAAAGGCCAAGCCTTGGCAGATCAATTGTCTTTAGAGTAAAATAGGTTATAATCCATCAAACAGATGTCAGAACCACATAAATATAGGAGCATATGTGTATACTGACAAATTCATTATGTGGAAATTGTACGGATGATGGCATGAGAATATTTCGTTGTTCCCTTAGGCACCTTGTATGAAGCATATTTTCAGAATTACAGTTTGCCATATTTTACTGAATTTGTGATAATAAATAACAGTCATCTGGAAGTGAATACCACTGGCAATGAAAGCACAGTATGTTCACTCCCCATTACAACAGCAGGATTTGACAAGGCAAAGGCAAGCCAAGGCTCAGCTAAAGAAACTGGCTTTGAAACTTTAAGTTTTATGTCACCTTCATCCCCTCATGCACTCCCAGAGAAAAACCCAATCACACACAAGTTCTCTGCCCATTTCCCACACAAAGGGGACCCATGTCCCAGGTTAAAAAGGAACTGTGGTGTGTCCTTGCCAGGATTCTGTGCAAATGACCGAAAGATCTTGATTTTGGGGTATACCAATGCACTCATCAATTCTATATGTAGTTCAAGTCTGAGGATCAGACTCCCAAAGGTACTTTGTTTAGTATTAGACAGAACCAACAAAGTATCCAACCACCAGCCTAGGGGTCCACTGAAAATGCATAGTTCTTGAAAACAACAAATAGAGTAATTCTACTGAATAGCCCCAGAAAAGCCCCCAGAAATGAAGCTATTCACAAAGGGATGTTAGAAGTAATCAGTCCCTGTCTGGAGACTGTCAACCATTTGTCGTTACTCTTAGATGTCACTAAAAATTCAGCTTATACACCTTGGTAGCCATATTGACTTGACCTAATACAGGTGCCTATGTTAAGTATTAAGATTGCAGCAGCACAGATGTTCAAGAAAGCAATGAGCAATCGCATTTTTAGCCCTGCTGCACACTATACACTTCCTATGCAGTTAATACAGAGAACTAGTCATTAGGTGCTGCAGTTAGGCACTTCTCATAGCTGTTCTTCCTATTCTGGGCACTATAACAAATTTCTTTCCTTAACTGCATGGGGAACGAGGGGCTGTCACCGCTGATTCACAAATGGTCCAAACCATAAGTTAACCATCATGATAAGGTGGCCATTGCAGTTATTTGCACCTCTTGCAATGGGACAGACCCAAGTATGTCACTAATTATTCCTATTAACCCTGCAAACTGTGAATGAGTCATAGTAAATGGACTCAGTTCCACAGGTAATTTTCAGCAGTTTGCTTCAATTAATGCCCAGCTTACCTTTTCCTTTCAAAATTCATGAAAGCTCATGAAAAATATAGCATGAAAAGATTATACAAACAGCAGCTGCACAGAAGCATTTTAATCTTTAGTAATTTTTATACAGTTCATTTCACTGACGAACTATTTAGGGCAAAATATTTTCTGGAAAATCAGGCAACACTGTGGATAAACTCAATGGTAGTTAATAGGAAACAGACACAGGCACTCAGGTGGGGATCTAGATAATTGGCACTCAACTGTAATTCAAAATTATGTTATAGCTAAAATGCAAACATTTCCCTAAAACCTAGTAACTATTTTTAGCTTTCCATTTAACTGCAATAATGTCACCTACGTATGTTTTCTTTTAGCAAATTAGGTTTCAGTTAATAAGAGGCATTAAATCCACTTTACATAAAACTACTGTTTTTTAAATTGTTTCTTTCTTGGGTGCCTTTTGAGATCTTTTGTTTGTTCATTCAGAGTCACTTTGAATCAAACACATGCGGTACTGCTTGAAATTTGTGATAAAAAGCACCTGACAATTTCAAGGGGTTAAGTGGCCATGATCTGTGCACTATCTGTACTGCAGCTGACAAGAAGATGCAGTTTGACACAATATCTAATTTGCTGTGACATTCAAGTTTTAAGTGATGTTCAAGGAGATGGAAGTGCTGGCTCTGAACACATCCCAGTATGTGCTGGTCTTCTGTCTGTTAACTTGCTAATGAACCATGATTGGGTAAAGTAATGAAGAGTTTACAGAGAGCCCCAGGAAACCAATTTCCAATTTTGCAACCAGCAGGCTTTAACTTCACTGCAGCCTTTGCTAATTTTGTCTAGAAGGGGACTTGGATACTAAGAGCCATTTCTGCTTTGTGAATCAGACAGACTTTTCTAATCCCTGAATACGTGCTAATGAATGTCTCTTCTTCAGATCCATTTTATTTCCATCTGTAGTTGTTAAAAATAGGCTGAATATCTAAAAAAATATTACTGAGAGAAATGAAATTATAATCAGTGAAAATCAGAAGAACTGTTATGCTTGTGGAGAGGAGATTTTAATCTTCAGTCTGACCTGGGACCCACCATGAAGATAAGTGTTAAAGAAATACAGAAGGTTAATTTTGGAGGGGAAAAAAGACCAAAATCCAGTGTGAAAATCTTTTATATGTGACTTGTGTGTGTGACTATAAGGAAACCATGCTTCTTCCCAGCCTGCATACACACAGCTCCATATGCAGTCCATATAATCACATTTGCTATAGAACTGTTTCTCTGGAGCCATCATCCTCAATGTTTGTCACATACAGCCACTGAAAGCAGTTGGAAAGCAAATTAAAATAAGAGAGAAATCAAATGTCAAGAGAAAAAATAGTTTTCTAAGGAAAAGTACACTGCACATCTCTCTGCTGAACAGAAGGATTTCTATATCCAGGTAATTGCAAATGCCACATTTGTTTTGTTTCTCCTCTTCTCCAGAAAACGTAATTTTAAAAACACAATTTCAAAAAAAACCCAAAACGATAGAGTACGATATCATAACAGATATGTCTGCAAATAATAATGCAGAAACACTTCTGCAGTATATCTATAAAAACATCTACAAAAGCAGTAGTGTCCATATTTCAGCAAATCTTTTAATTAAATTAATGCACTTCACCAAAACGGCAATCTAAAGTGCTACTTATCATGCAGAAGGGATTATTTTCCCTACTGTTTTGTTCTGATTCTGAAGTTGCAATTTAGAGAGCTTGCAATTTTATCAGCAGTTGTAATCTCACAATTATTAAAACAGCTTTGTCTACTTTATTCATCCTTGCATGAGTTCAGGTTGAGACGATTTAAAACTATAGATACTACCAATTATTTTCCTGGAGTGAACGACACTATTGTATTGACAGAGGAATACTTCAAGATATAATGATTACAACAAGCATAAAATTGAAATTATGCATTCCACGGACAACTGAGTGAGGAGAAAATTGTAAAGAATTGTGTGTCAATAACTATACAGCTTCTATGGCTGAATACGTCTAGTACAGCTCTTACAAAATCTGGGTGCTGCTTCCTTTTCTCTGCTTTAAAAGGTACTTATATGTGGGGTATACTTTAACATTTCAGAGCATCTCCAGATTAAATATTTGAGATAATAGCAACCTGTCTGCAACTGATCATTGAAGGAGTCATGCTTCATAATTATCAGTAAGAAAAAGAGCTTTTTTTTCTTTTTATTTGGTTCTGGAAAAAGCGAAAAAAGCATTACCGGCAGAGCATGAGTCTGGATTTCAGCCTCCAGTGCTATTATCTCAGTCAACTTTCTATCTATCTTAGCTGAGTGAGGAATTCTGAGTTATTTTAGGTCCTGTTGACAGTAAAGTGCACTGTTCCATTTATTAGCTACATGTATTTATATGCATTATAGTTCCACAACAAATTCTGATGGATCCATAATCTACACATAGTATTATTTATCGAAATCAAATTTCTGCTTTCTGTGTTTAAAACATGACCAGTATCTTCAGTAAACAACAGAAACCCATTAGAGTCTCAATAATCAGAAGCTGTCGAGAGAAACACTGTTAGAAATTATAGACATTTTCTTCAGAAATTTTAAAATCTTAGGGAAACAATTGCAACCCAGGAAGAGAATCCCACCGGCAAAATCAGGATTCCACAAGTCTTGGCACATGCTGTCTCAAATGAACCTTTTTTTCTTTTTTTAACAGGAGTGTTATGACGATCTTTCTATCATTAAATCTTCAAGCACAGGTATAGCTTAAATAACAATGAAATTTGACGTATTGAGAAATGCTAATGAGCACAGATGCACCCCACAGAACAAGCATTATAAATTCTTCACAATGACATCTTCAAGCAAAAGCCTGAAAAAGCTTTGCAATAAGCCTGAAGGACAACAAACATAGTCTTTATCTAAGCTACAGAATTGAAATCAAGATCCAAGGCTGAAACATCAGTTAAACTTTAGCAAAAGCTTTTGGAGGACCATTTAAGGATGGTGGCAAGCCATAGTTGCAATAGGACTATATAACAAATGCACATCCAGCATCAAATCTTGAATTTGTACAAGAAAAAAAAAATTCCATCAAAGCATTAATAATAAAAAATGTACCAGTTATACTGTTGATGACTGCAAAGGCTGAGTTTTAGATTGCACACCTCTGCAGGATCTCTTAGAGATTAAAGGTGTAAACACCTTTGAGGATCAAGTTGCCTTCCAGCTCAGCTTCTTAGAATTTGCTGCCATGACAACATGTTCACGAAGACATTATTTTGGCCTTTGAATATACAAAGAGGGCTCACAAAAAAAGACAGAGAGAAGTCTTCTACAAGGCCTGTTGTGACAGAACAAGGGGCAATGGTTTTAAACTGAGAGTACAATTAGCTTGGATGTGAGGAAGGCCATTTCTACAATGAGGGTGGTGAGGCACTGCCACAGGTTGCCCAGAGAAGTTGTGGATGCTCCATCCCTGGAAGTGTTCAAGGACAGGGGGTTTGAGCAACATGATCTAGTGAAAGTTGGTGCTGCCCAAGGCTTGGTGGATTGGACTAGATGATCTTGGGAGTAGTGCCAGTTCTTCAACTCTCTGATGAAATGTGGTAATAGGCATGGGTTGGATTTGGCTGACAGTGATGTTAGCAAAGCCTTACCTGTTGAGAAAGAGTGGTGGATCAGAGCAAATTGCATTAAAAAGAAAAAGAAACAAAAAATAGATGAAAAGGTCTACTCTGTTGGTGGCTCTAAGAACTTGCGAAAAAATGGAAAAGCGGCACAAAATCCCAACTGTCAGTCTAGCAGTATAAGCCAAGGAAATAGATGACAGATAGCTGAAAGCAGAAGCAGCCACCAAAGAAAGCTCTGAGCCTACCCCTACTTCAAGGGAATCTTACAAACAGCTGCTTAGTGAGTTGCGTGAAAGCAGCTCTGCAATAGGAGTGCTCAGCTCTGACTAGGAGGAGGAAGGAGAAAATGTGTTTATTGAACATTTAGGGTAGAGGGGCCCAGCAGAACCAATTCTATTGAGCACCAAGACCTCACAAACACCAGGGGCCCATGCACCCTTTTAATCTCATGCCAAACAGAATAAATGCTTACTGCTGCCACTGCAGTAGACCCAGCTATCTGTGCTGCAGGAACAAACTAGTCTTAATAGTGACTGGTGGGACACATGACTTTTATGAAAGGTCCGGTCAGGACTAGATTACAAGAGAGGTGAAGAGCACAAAAATCCCGAGGAGACATAAAGGGGCTTTAAGCACTGCTGCTGAAGAGAGACATCTTGTCTTAACTGAGCTCTCCAGACTGACTGAACAAGCAGAGTTCCTGAACATGTAAGTTTTAAAGCTTCTTTGGACAGACATAATGTTTTTCCAAATTACTTTAACATTGTGCTACATGCGTAGGCTGTAAAAGTAAAAGAACAGAGATGGACAGAAGAAGATTGAAATAAGGGAAACCAGAATCCCTCAGATTGTCTGTTATCTTTCAGATGAGCAAAATTAACCCATTTGTTTTAAGAGACGGTGGAAAACAAGCCTTTAGACGAATAAACTTCTTCAGAAAACAGACTTGTGCAATAATTTTCTTTATGTAAATGAAATTGATTCAGGTTATTAATAGCTGCATAATGAAGTCTCACTATTTCTGTTTAGAACTCACTGCATTGTACATATGTTTATAAAAAAAACCCACCAGAGTGAGACTATATTGTATAGAATTGCAAAGCCACTAATTGAAAATGTATTATGAAAAGGAATGCATGGCTGAGATACTTTATTCAGTCCAGTAACAGATTCAATGACATTTGCAGCAATAGCTCTCTATTATCTACATTGTATTACTTGGCAAATTTAGCAGAAAGAAGGGGATGGGAAAATATGAACACAAGAAATATGAAAATAATGAAATTTTAATGTAGCACAAGAAGTGTGACAGATATAACACCACAAAGAGTCATTAAATACTTCCTAGTCCATCTCTTTTTATCTCTCTCATCCTGTCACTATCAATTATTCCTAATGTTTTTCCTTGTTCTTGCTAGACTTAAGGAAGCAAAATTAATTTATGTTTTTTGCTTATAATCTTTCCATCTAAACTGGCTACTGACATTTCAAGACGCTGAACCATGTGATACAAAATCTCTTGTAGTGAAGGAAAGGGTAACCATTTTACAAGATAAGCCATGGGTCATTCTAATACTCGTTTGTTTCTAGTGCTCAAATCTTAAAAAGCAACATGTCTAAACAGAAGCAATGGTTACAGTTCTTAGCTAAGCACCTTATCTTATATTTACTTCTTGGTTTCAAGCCCACAGCATATTCCAGTAGAACTTATATTAGTTTTTTTAGCATGGATCAATGCAGATGAAAGAGCCCCCTAAGCAGAACTCTTTTGTCCTTGTCAGCTGTGGATAACCAACTAATACACTTAAAATAAAATTACATTGATATAGCCTGATCTTATTAGGTTTATTTAAAGTAATAACTGCTATTAAGTCTTTAAGACCTAATTTAAAGTTGCAATAGCCTATAAAGATGTGCTGAATGCACCTAAAGCAATATTTTACGTGCTAAACTGAAGTAGTCCAGCATACAGAATGAAACCATTTTTTTCTTTTTCATAAAAATAAGCTGCTCATTCTCCAGACAAAGTAATGCCAAAACTAAATTATTGCTTAATTCTAGTTATTCTTCTCGGTTCAAAATATTTCTAATAAACACAACCCATGAAAAAATATGCAGTAATCAGTAAAACATTAACACAGCCATTTTCATTATAGAGATCCAGGCTATTCCAGGCAAATTTGTTTCAATATTTAAAGGGATGCATTATGCATTGGGTTATGCAAGATTACTATTAGTCTGATTTCTACAATGGGACAGAAGTGTTGCTTTCTACAGCTTGGTAGGCACAGTTGTAGATATTAGGGCCTTGTTTATATATCCATTTAAAACATATCCCTACAGTAGCCATTAAAATCAGATTTAAGAGTGCATTACAAAACAATGAGGAACATTTTTATTAGCTAATCTTAAAAATAAATACCATAGTAAATCAATAAATTTTTTTCATATGCTTCACATTTTAAATGCACATAACAGTCTTTTTCTAATTACTTATATAATTAGAATAAATTTGATTAGTTCTATGTGAAGTAAATATTAGCATATTAGTAAATATATTTGGAAAATATAACTTTCGTGAATTAAAATTCCATCCTACATAATACAAAAGTCCTTTGTACCCTATTCACAGCACAAAGCTATATACATGATTAAATACCTTTACAATACAGAAGCTGCACAATTGTGAAGAATCAGAAAGATTCATGGAATCTACTCTGTGGACAAACTAGGGATACATAAGAAATCAATGATGCCTGTTGCCTATTTCCACTAGAATGAGGTCCTATGTATTTTCACTTTACAGGTGGGGATTTCACCAAGCAAAGCAAATCTCTGCTGATGAGAGACAAATTGGCTATTTTCAGTAGCAATTGCACAAGACATTTTAAGTTAAGCTAGCAAAAATTCTGGCCATTCCTGCAGAACTGCTCCAAAATACCAACATGCCAATGAAATCACTATCCCAATGAAATTGTTCTGATTTTGTTTTCCCAATTCATGTGTTGGAACTTTCCTCAACTTCCCCACTCAGACAGCAACCCTGGGAACTAATAAAGTGGATAAGGCAGCAACACAGCCCATTTGAAAGTACAATGTCAGAGGTTTCTCTGTTGCCTTGAGAAATGGAGAGGACAGAATATTTCCCCAGCAAAGGCTACAGCCTTCGTTTGTTAGCATCTCCTGTGATTTGCCAAATGTGGGTTTCAGTCTACCTGAGGATAAAACAGAAGTCAACAAGGTATTTTATGGATGTGGGCCCATGACCTGAACATTTGGTTTAATTACAGCTCTGAGACCCAAGATAGGAGAAATACGTATTAAAAAGATGATAGTGATTTTTAGATACAGGGCAAATATGCACAAAGGAAGAGCAGTAGATGTTTGTGCTGACTTCAGTCAGACTTCTGACTTGCTGAGAGAACCTTGGGATCCTGATGGACGCTAAGTTGACCATTAATCAGTAATGTACCCTCACAGCAAAGAAGTCCAATATTTTCTTGGGCTGCGTTAGGAAAAGCTTTGCCAGCAGATCAAGAAAGGTGATTCTTCCCCTCTACTCAGCAAAGTTAATGCCATATCTGGTATGCGGTTTCCATTTCTGGGCTCCCTAGAGTAGCAGATATAGATGTCCTAGAGCAAGTCCAGTGAAGGTCCATGAAGATGATTAAGGCATTAGAGCACTGGTAATACAAGAAGAGGGTGAGAGCACTATGGTTATTTAACCTTGAGAAAGCTCAGAAGGGGATCTTATAAACATGTACAAATGCATGATGGAAGCAGTAAAGCAATCACAGCCATATTCTTCCCAGGGGTATCCACTGACAGGACAAGAGGCAATATACAAAACTTCATTTAAAATTTAGAAAAAACATTTTTACTGAAAAGATGACTGAACACTGGAACAGTTCTCCAGAGAGGTTGTGGAGTCTCAGTTCTTCTTAGAGACATTCAGAATCTGAATTGTCATGTCCCTGAGCAACCTCCTCTACTTGACCTGCTCCTGGTTAGACTGAGCAATCTTCAGGGCTCTTCCAACCTCAACAGTAGCGTGATTCTGTGATGGTCTCAATTTTCTGGACAGAGGCCCAATATTAGTCTTTTTTTAAGATGTAGCAGAGGTATATTTGTGCTATTCAGTAAGATGATGATTGCAGTAATTCCTTTTCATACAAATTATTTGAGTCTCCAGTTCTGTAGATGACATTATTTATCATTACTCTAAGTGAGTTCTACATCATTCACCTGAATTCTTAACCAATAGAAAAGAAGATCATACCACCTGAGATTTTAACAGGTAATATTTCAATAGGGATTATCTATTCTTGAACCATATAGAATGTAATTTAATATTTCTAACTAGGACCACTTTTTGCCTTCATTCCATGACGAATGAAGCTTCATGTCAGTAATGTATACTATAAAGTAAGTTTGGTGAATGACCAATATATGTGTTCTCGAGAAGTTCTTATGACTTGAGGGGGGACAATTTATGGCAACATCCCGACAAGACAATTTTTAGGTAATTACAATTAATAATATGGCATTCAAGTCCATGTCCTGGATAGGAATTACAAAGTTGAATACCCCATTTTTGATCTTGCCAAGTGATATGGAATTCAGTTTTACATTGACACACATAAACTTACCCTGAAGTTACCATGCATAAATTCAGGGGTCTGCAGGTGACTGGAACACAAAGATTAAGTTTCAGTTGCATAAACAAAAGCTGTGTCTGTATTAGGAAGTACTGGGATATGATAGAAGTGGACATTTAAAAGAAAACACTAAGTGCAGTGGACTGGACTTCCAAATGCTTTTCAGGGGACTTATTTCAGACCAGCTTTAATATAACTCCAAGGAAGAAGCTCCTGCCACCAGCTAGGACACAATAAATGCACTCTGGATGTGCATGCTTTTTAGTTTAACTTCATCTGATAAAAGTCATGTCAATGTGATCCAAGATTGCTCTGTGATGTGAAACAAAGCTTTGAAGATCAGAATGGTAGGAGATTTGTTTCAAAAGAGGATTCCTCATATGAAGTAAAATGCTAATTTAGGCATATCCCTACTGACGCTTGAAATATGCTATATCCCATTTTGCCCTCAGATGCTGTTTCAGAAAGACATGAATCTCTCACAGGTCCTGTATCACACTTAACAGCCCCATGCCTTATACACCCAAGGACATCAAAGGAACATCCAGATGCATCTTTCTTGGGAACTGAACACCTCTTAGGTTCTTACTGTGGACAACTGCATCCTGGGAACAACCAGTACTGACTAGCCTCCACTGGCAAAAATGCTATTTTAAAACACTGACAGCTTTTTTAAAAACAAGTGGATGCTTACATTTAAGTGTCATAATCTTGAACTGAATCCAGCTTATCGTATATCACTCTAGTGAGCCATTTCTTGCACTCTGTTATGTCCCTGGCCTAGCACCCTATTTCAGATTGCAATTTTTGGGAGGCAGAGATTTTTAATGCAACAGATGGGCCTCAATAGTTGGAGCTTTCCCCTCCTTATCACATCAACAACTATTTGTTTCATGCTTTCTTCTTCTGATCACTCAATTTCAAACACGGTCTCATCAGGAGGTCATAAATTTCATCATCGGGAGTACAAAACCGAACTGACTAACCAGTTTTTTGATGATCCACCTTGCCTCAGGATAAAGGATGCTTTAAAACTCACCTGGTTTGAGCAATCTGAGAGTTTTCTTTCCCTTATGTATCAACTGGAGGTTGCATAAAACCACCTACATTAGGCATAATTTCCTCAGTCGTTTTAAAATAACAACATGACATAAACCATGATGTAGTCTCATAAATTGATAAAGCTGTCCACATCATCTACCTTGCTGCTGTCTGTTGCACTGCCTGCGGGGCTCTCTTCCTTTTTCTTAAGAGGATGATAGGCATTGACATTCTCATGCTGTGTAGTGGGTTGGCTTTGGCTACCCGCCAGGTGCCCACCAAGCTATTCTATCACTTCCACTCCATCAACAACTCAAGGGCAGAAAATACCAAAAAACTTGTGAGTTGAGATAAGGACAGGGACATAACTTACTGGTTACCATCACAGGCAAAACAGACTCAACTTGGGGATATTGATTTAATTTATTGCTGGTTAAAAATGGAGTAAGCTAGTGAGAAATAAGAGTGAATTTAAAACAAACAAGCAAACAAACAAGCGAACAAACAAGCAAACACAAGCTTCCCTACTTCCCTCCACCCCTCTCTTCTTCCTGGGCTTAAATTTACTCCCGAATTCTTTGCCTCCTCTCCCTGGGCAGTGGAAGGGGACAGGAATGGGGGTTATGCTCACTTCACTACATGTTGTTTCTGCTGCTCCTTCTTCCTCACACTCTTACCCTGCTCCAGCATGGAGTCCCTCCCACAGGAGACAATCCTTCATGAGCTTCTGCAATGTGAGTCTTCATGAACTGCTCCAGTGTGGGTCCTTTGCATGGGAGACAGTCATTCAGGAACAGATTGCTCCAGCATGGGTCCCCCACAGGCTCTGCCAGGAGTCTTCTCCAATTTGGGTTCTCCATGGGGTCACACCTCTTCCCCCTCCTACTTCACTGACCTTGGTGTCTGTAGTGTCGTTTCTCTCACATATCCTCACTCCTCTCTACTATCCTGTTGTGCAGCATTTTTTATCCTTTCTTAAATATTTTATCACAGAGGTGCTACCACCGTCACTGTTAGGGTCACGTTTGGCCGGCAGATGGTCCATCTTGAAGTCAGCTGGTGCTGGCTATGTCCAACACAGGGGCAGCCTCAAGCATCTTCTCACAGAAGCCATGCCTGCAGCCCCCCTCCTGCTAGCAAAACCTTGTCACATAAATTTACAAACTGAAATCTATGTGTCTTCCTGAAAGTGATGATTTGGCTTTTGCCAGAGTAAAAGCAATATCCAACTCAGCTCTCCAGCATGCCTCTTTCCGAAAGGGTTGAGCTAGCTCTGTCTCTGATGGTGCAATAGAAGCACGTAGATTTAAGGCAAATCTACATGGAATTTTTTCTTGCACTGATATCCTGGAAGAACAGAGTGGCTTTAGATTTTAAAAAAAAAAAAAAAAGACTGCATTATATTTTTTATACAAGCTGGTGTAGATCTTACGTAAAAAATGCTCAAATTAATTTGAGTATCCGGTAAAACCTGAATCGCTTGTGATTTTATACCATGCTACTTATGGATACTATATAGTTGCCCCATGGACCTTTACTTGCTGACTTGTTTTCAGCTGTCTAACTCAAAGATTTTCTGAGATGCAGCAAAATTTGCACAATCTCCTCTGATCTATGGGATACTTTTTCATTCTCCATGGCTAACAAACCCTTTCTGTCCCCTCCCGTCTTCCAGTAATCTGTCAGCATCTGTACTAACTGCAAGCCCCCACCTCATTTCTGTGCTTCTCTGATTGCTTCTCCTCAGGTCATGCAGTTTTTGTGACCTTCTCTCCTTGAGCAGCTGCTGAAGGAAAGAGCAACCACCCCTCCCTAAGAGCCTTCTGCCCTACCCGGTACTGCTTCTTAGAGGAACACTACATGAAACCTGAGAATAAAGTATATACATCTTTTGCCAAAGATTTTTTCCTAGGATTTTTTTTTCCCAATCTTCCTTACTATTTTGAATCTTTCTGTCAGAGTGGATGCCTAGCAGCTTCTAATCTCCGCAGCGCTACAGCTAGTCAGTTCCACCTGTTCAAGTCAGAAACTAACACAGAACGATGTTTTATGCCACGAAACAATGAACATCCATCACCAGGCGGCTGGTGTTTTGGGTTTTTTGTTAGATGGGAATGAACTAAGAAGCATAAAATGAGACTATAAGTACCAGCTCCAGACAGATAACTAAGGAACAGGGATGACATACAAATACTAGCTTTCTCAAAGTTACAAATGATCTATAAATAAAACAAGCAAAGTGGCATGCTGCACTGAAGCAAAAATTGATGAACAATTTGCTGGGTACTATCCACCTGATAGGCAAAAGAAGGCATTTAAAACTACACTAACAATACGGTTCATTAAAAAGGAAATCTCAGAATGTTTAAAATGCTATTATAACTGTGGACAAGTATGAAATCCATTTACGAATATACCAGACACTTGAACAATTTACTTTTCTCTTTGAAGATGTTGGGACCTAACGATTAGATTTAAAATTGAGATTCTAAGAAAAACTATAGACTTCCATAAGATCCTGAGAGAGCACTGGGCGGGGGGGGGGGGGGGGGGGGGGGAGCTGGTGGTGGTGTTATATTCCCAGTGAAGAACTAGGTTGCTTTACAGAAGGAGGAGCACATATTATCAGGGCACAGCGGAAGCCCAACACCTCCTTTGGGTCAGATGCCAGTAACTGCAGGTAGACTCCATTGAGGGACCGTCAGGACAAGCAGGGCCCATCCCACTGCATCAGCCAGGAGCAGGGCAGACGGGGGCATCAGGGCCATGGGGCACCTCCCTAGGGACTGGGCTGGGCAGAAGCTGGACCAGGATGTGGGCCTGGGGGCTGTGGGTAGGTCCAACTCTATGGAGCCCATTGCCTGGCAGGGCAGGGCTGTGGGGAGCTGCAGACCAGCCCTGCTGTGGTGTTGCTGGGGAAGGGGCTGATGGTAACAGAGGCTGACATGGAGTGTTCTGCCATGGGCAGCTAAGCGACTGGGCAGGGACAATCAGAGCTGGCAGTGCCATCAGGACCCAGACACATACGTGGAGTAACAGAATCATGATCTCTGACTGTTCTGGCTGGTCAGAGAAACTGATGAAGGAAATAAACCAGAGGCTTAACATTTAGAAGTTCAAGACAGGCAAAATTAAAAAACCACACTTCTTAGTAAAAAGATTAGTGGTAGAAGCTGCATTCAAGGACCTGAATGCTTATTATGACAGCTGTGAAAAAGAAACAGTTTGTGAGTGCAGTAAGGTTTGGTACACATGCTAATGCACCAGAAGTTGTAAAAAAAGATCCTGAAGGTTTCTGAAGGGAAGCAACATAAAACAGATTGCAGTTGTTTGCAAATTTGTGTCAGGCCAGTAAATGTTAAATATGAATGGTACCAAGCAATATATAAAGCTTAAGAATGCAGATTACTGGGAAAACTGGACCCAAATAGAAAAGTCTGTAAAATCCTATATAAAAGAGTGAATTTTAATTTGCTTACATTAGTACGCAACTCATAAAGATGGCCTTTGTACAGAAAGAGTTAATTATGGATATTTTCTCTGCTTGACCCCTGGAGATTCTACCTGAGTTAGAAAACTGAATTAAGCAAAGCATTTATGCTTAACTTCACCAAAGAAGTCAGAAGACAACAGTAACTTCATCTTATCCTGACTGTAAAATTTGCCAGTTAATAAGAAACTGAAAAAATGAGATTTTCCATCAACTTGTAAACATTAAAATTGTCAAAAGACAGATAACCATACCGAAGGGTCATAAGACTCAACAGAAAAAAATCACTACCACTAAGACCTTTTCTGCTTAGCAAAGCAGTTAAGCGCATGCTTAAATATACACAAAAGGTTTGTTGCAAAAACAAATCTTCATTTTGTCAAAGATTGTGCACATACTCTGAGCGCACTCTGAGCTGATGACTTTTATCAAAAATTAATGAGACTGTTGTCAAAGCTCCTATTAATTCAATGGGTTTGAATCAGCAAAGGTAGGAACTGTGAATGTCTATGTACTATCTGAGAAACTTTATAAAAAATTATCTTTTCTGTTTTTTTCCCTTTTGCTCAATTTCTTACATCAAGTATGAATAATATTGTTGTATAGCAGACTGACTAATGCAGAATGCAGTTTTTTCTATTAATATTCATAATCTTCCCATGCCAACTGCTGTATGGGTTACAGTGTCCTGTGCTACTGAACTGTATGCCAAACAGTTTAATATCCTAATATTTTCTTTACTTGAAACTCAAAAGCTATTTTAATGTTGTTGAGAGAGACTGAGGTACTAAAGCCAAGATCTTAAAAATACTCCAGCACTAAGAGTAAGATACACTTTCCCTAATTTGTAGGTGCTTCATTAACCAGTCTGTATATAAGTTCTCTATGTATTTAATGAGGAGGAGGGTTTACCTCATGGTCATCAAACCAAAATCTGACTGCAGATCTTCACTGGTAATTCAGCAGTATTTCTAACAGCATGGTGTCATGGCTTAAGCTCCTCACGCAGTTTGGTCACTCACTCCCCCCTCTTTCTTCCCCCAGTCCCAGGGGGATGGGAGGGAGGATAGAAAGAATGCAACTCCCATAGGTTGAGATAAGAACAGTTTAGTAACTAAGGTATAACACAAACCACTACTGCTACCACCAATAATAATAATGACCAGGGAAATACAAGGGAAGAGAATACAACTGCTCACCACCCGATATCAAGCTCAACCACGCAGTGCACACCCCCCTTCCGGGTCTCTGCCCTCCGTTTTTACATCCTGGGCATGATGTGTTGTGGTATGGAATAACCTCTTTGGTCAGTCTGGGTCAGGTGTCCTCTCTCTGCTTCCTCCCAACTTCCCCTCCTCCCTGGCAGAGCATGAGACTCAGAAAGTCCCTGGTCAGCCTAAACATTACCAAGCAGTAACTGAAAACACTGGTGTTATCAGCGCTGTTCCCAGGCCCAAACTCAAAAACACAGCACTGCACCAGCTACCAAGAAGGAGAAAATGACTGCTACTGCTGAATCCATGACACATGGCATCCCATTCGTAATCCTTGAATAGTTATTTCAGTCCTAATTTGAGAGATGGCAAAGAATGGAATGGACTACAGAGTATTATTTCACGTTTTGAAGGCACCCAACATGATGCCAGCTAAAAGGATAAGTAACATGACACTAAGATTTCAGAGAAAATTAGATCAAGAAGACCTGTTTTGAATGAGAGGAGCTCTTGCCTCACACAGTAAGGTGACTTATTTTGAGCTGATCAAGAGGAGTTAACCCTACCTGAGATTACTTTGGCTGTCCATTTTATTCCTACAAGATGCATAGGTGGAAAAGAATAGGAATTTGGCTATCAGGAAAATAGTATCAGACAGTTTGTATTTAAAAGGTACAAGCAAGAGCTACCCTAAAATTCACTGTCTTTAACCTTCTTAGCCAGGGCATGTGTGTGCTAGAAGGCTTTGCATGCGGAGGAAATTATTTGACAAGCATAAAAAATGAGAAAAGAATCCAGAGACTCCTGTGTTAAATACAAACTGACAGCATCCCTCAGACCGTAGGTTTGAATTAACCTTTAGTCCCTCATAAAAATGCACCAGTTTTTGTATGTTGTTCTGAAGCAGGATGTTTACAGATCTTAATTCATCCATCGTTAGAGTAAAAGGGTAGAGAATAATTTGCAGAACAGCTATAATTCCTAAGTACGTATCTTGGATTTTGAGCCACTTAGGTATTTGTAGCATGAGTTTTCATTGTAGTAAACTAACAGTCAACTGGCTGTAAAGTACATTAGCATGCAATAGAATTTGCTGTGTAGAAATCTGAGGTATGTACCAAGTAAATTATTCCATTGTTAACAATTATTCCATTGTTAATAATCCTATTTACTCCTGCATCCTCATTACTATCAATACTTTTTGTTACACTCTGAGGCCTTAAAATGCTGCATTTTGTTTCTGTACTAATTTCTGCTGAAAAAGGAAGAGATTTTTTGACAGCTGTAGCTCTATACCTAGGGAAAACAACGACAAGAAGCCTGAAAGTCCGGAAGATACTTTGAAGCTTCAGAAGATGTGAAACCCTCTTATTCTCCTTCTGTATATGTGCATGTATGTCACCCACTAAAGCTGTAGGAACTGCTTTGACAGAAACACTCTTAGTTCAGCAAATCCCCACCAAATCTAAGGACAGAGTCCAAGAGAATTTGGTCTGGATTCCATTCAAATATCGTAGAATCATAGAATAGTTAGGGTTGGAAAGGACCTTAAGATCATCTAGTTCCAACCCCCCTGCCATGGGCAGGAACACCTCCCACTAAACCATGCCACTCAAGGCTCTGTCCAACCCAGCCTTGAGCACTGCCAGCGATCCTCAGGATCCATTACCCTAATGCAGATTAATAAATCTACCCTTATGTTATGGTGGTCTGCTTCATGTAGCACATGGTTCTCTCTTTTGACAGTACAGTAAGACATGGATATGCCTAGTTAGACTGCAACATCTAGCTGGTGACACATACCCTCAAGTAAAATTAATTCTTTCAGTTTACCTTATTTGGTGTCCATAAGCATTAGCACTAAAGAAAGTTTTGATCCCATCTGCTGGCATGGATTTTGGAAGATAGATACACAGAACAGTAATGTTAAACAGCTGAAATCCTGAGGACACCCCACCCCAGAAGTTGCCTACTGAAATGCTTGTCAGGAAAGCTCACATCAATAATGGTAATTTACTTGAGTAAAAATCAATGGAATCAATGAGACTGTTTTAGAATTATTTGGGACAGAACAAAGTTTTGAAAAGCAAGATTTTTCACAGGAAGGAAACCCTCCATTGTAGTGACTTAATGATGAATCCCACTTCTAATGCAATCACTTAGCACTGGGGGGGTAGGGAGGAAGAACATTAGTATGCATTTTCTTCCTCTCTTACTATCTGTGCTCATGAATGAACAGCAAAATGTTTTTAAGAAAATGAACATATGTTTTCATGACACTTAGACATTCCTATTAATAAATTTTCATAGTTATTAAGTCAGAGTGGCTCAGAAACTGAAACATAGCTAGATCATCAGCCAGTAGCAGCCAGTTGCTCAATGACTTCATTAGAATTGGTTGCTTATCACTAGTTGAGATACAGAATTTTATTAATTTTCTGTTTCTTGGTTTGATGTAAGTTTAATGCAGGAACACTGTCCAAGCTGCATTAACAGTTATTGTGCTTTCTTGTTGTGGTGGGTTACCCTCAGCCACCAGCCTGTTGCCCACCCAGCTGCTCACTCACTTCACCTCCTCAATAGGACAGGGGGAGAAAATAGGATGAAAAAGCTCATGAGTTGAAATAAATACAGGGAGATTGCTTATCAGTTACCATCACAGTAAAAATAGACTCAGCTTGGGGGAAAGTGATTTAATTTATTGTCAGTTAAAGCAGATTTGGGTAGTGAGAAACAAAGGTAAATTTTAAAACACCACCTTCTCCCTTCTTTTCTGACGTTGTTCACACTACTGTTTCTCTCTAATTTTCCTCCTTCCTCCCATGCTCATGAGGTATTTTCTGTCCTTTCTTAGATGTGTTATCATGGAGGCACCACCATCTTGTTTGAGGGACTTAGTTTTGTCCCATTGTGGGTTCACTGGACCCAGACTGAAGCCAGTTGTGTCCAGCATGGGCAGCCCCAGCCTCTCCTCAAGAGGCCATGCCTGCAGTCCCCTGCTAGCAAAAGCTTGCCAGCTGCACTCAACACAATTATGCACTATGTTTTTCATTCTTTTCGATGTGAGTTTCATCATTTTCTGCTCGCTTACCATGTCTTCACTTAAATGACTACTGTTCTTCTAAGAGAAAAGTCAGCCATTTGCATCCATTTCAACTTAAAAGAGTACACAGCTTTCTAAGATGTGCTACAAAGATGGTCAGGGTCCTATAATATATGGCCTTTAAAGAGATGTGAAGAGATACCATCTTATTTAGTCTTGTGAAGAGAAATTTTAGTGATGACTTAATATCTGCCTGCAACTACTTGAAAAGCAGTGCAAAACATGAGAGACTCAACCTCTTCCCAGTACTCTCAGGTAATAGGGACATAAACTTGTGGCTTGGAGATTATTGGTTGGACTTAAGGAAGCAAATTTTCACCATTAGCATAGTGCAGCATTGAAACATGTTGCCTAGAGAGACTGTGAAACTGCTGAGTTCATTACTTTGCTAGACAAAGTCAAAGCTTACCTGATCTAATATTGATAAACTGCCTCATGAGGGATGCTGGACTACTTGACATACAGAGGTCCCTTTTGACAAACATTTTTATAATTGTGTGATTCTCATTTTTCACCCCTTTGTTGATTCAAATAACTAGCATTAGATCTTGCAGAGCCATTAATACAAAGACTGAGTGAAAAAAAAAACAATGATTTTGCTTAGTCCATTCTCTTCAAGTAGACCTCTGCCTGCTTTCTACTACAGAGTCTTTATCAGTTCTATTTTTGAAAGTTATTAATTTGGGAAAGACTACAGAACTACATACTCATGGGTGAAAACAGTTCTGTAACTGTTATTCTGTACTTCTTACTTTTAAAGGTGTTTTTATACTACAAGGATTTTCCTGAGATTGTAAAACGTCAGATTGCTGACTGCAGCTATCCACATACCAAATATCCCACCTCCAGCAAGTACTCATCCCTGGGCAGAGCTTCTGTATCTGTCCTCATAAACTTCACTGCTGAACTGTGAGTAATGTTTCTCATCTGGTTTGCTGGACTATCTAACATTTAAGAAATTTTTGAGAAGGTATGATTTTTTCAGAGTACCACAATCAAATAAGTGTATAGTCAACATTTTCCAGCATCTAACCCTGATTTGGAAAGAATTTCTTTTTTTTTTTTACTTATATTTCAAAAGGTGTTTAATATCTCTTAGCAGACAGAGAGATATAAACAGGCATATTCTGCTAAATTAAAAAAAAATAAGACCCAGAAAAACTGTTGTGAAAAACAACATTAAAATAGATTATTTCTCTCCACTATTTATTGTGAGTTTTGTCTGCTTTATTCACTGGCAAGTCTTAGGTGTATTATCCTCTGCAGCACTTCAGAAACTACTTTGTAGAACACAGACGTGACAAGTCTTCCATTCTGTCACATTTGAATATACTCTAAACACCTTTGAAGTTGTCATGACCTCTTTGAGGTCTACAGATGAAAAGTACTATATGATGTGAGGTAGATATCATCATCTATTTCTTTATACACTTAGGGAAAACTGCCATTTATTTTCACCTATTTGTCACATCAAACAAAGTTTAAATTCCAGACTTTCCAAATGTTCAGAAATGTTTTCCATCTGAACCACTGAAAGTCACCTTTGTCTTGGGCCAATATTCTGGATAATTTCCAGCGCCATGTGCTGAAATGGACAGCTTGAACATCTAATTATATCTTGGCATTGTTTTTGTATGACCTGTTTATATGTATAAATTTATACAGAGAGAAATTGTGGTAAACTGATTCAATTTTTAATAGTTTCTTTTCAGCTACCTGCCTATGATATTCTTCCAACCATATTCACTGTCTGAAAACCATGTCACTTAATAGTACAGTCTGTTCAGAATACGACTTGATAAAGAAGGGTCCCATATAGTATCACAAGCATATTCTGCCTACATGTCAAACAACAATCTGCAGATAGACACATTTATGCAATACCAGCTGCATATTATTATCTTTGACTCAATACGGCATTAATTTCTAATTAAATTTACACGTCATTGAATTGGGCTGGTATCCTGCTGTTTTGGCAAATGAACAAAACAAGCTTGTGATGAGTGTGCCCAACAATCCTTGTATATGTACTCTAAATACAATTATTTTAATGGCCATGGAAAAACAAGGAGCTGACTTCCCAATTTGCAAGACAAAACATATGGGAAAAGGAAAACGGCTGTCATCTAGTATCCTTTAGCTATTAGTTAGCAGCACCAACTAATAACTAACTGGTTAGTAGCTGATTAACCAGAACATCATTTGCCAGCAATGTTTTCTGCTACATGAGTTTTTAACAGGTCATTTGCAGTTCTTTCACCCCAGTGAAAGAAATAATCTCTAAACTCCTAGTGCTTTGCAGAGTGCATGTAGCCGTACAACTGCCTGTTGAGAAAGTTCCCTCACCGATACAAAAGTTCAGACATGGTTTGGGGCTTATCTGGAAGAGTTCTAGCTGGCCCTAGGCCAAAACCATGCCAGGGACTGCATGTTGCAAACCTGGGTACATGTGCTCTGTCTTACTCTCTAACTCTCCTCAGTTTAGTATTACAGGTGCAGCCACAGGGATTAATTATGCTAGGTACAGTGCTGTATTGATATACCTGTAACATTTCGTTCTGAACTTCCTATAAATTAAGAAAAACTTCTTAATTCTTATAATTCTGATGGATTTCTGAACATTTAATTGATATCCATTCTGATATCTTTGCATTTTAGCACATGGAGAAAAGAAACATTAAGTGCAGAAAAGTGGCCGTTTATTCAGTCAGAATCTATTTCACAGAAACATCCACTGCTTCATTTCTGGATTGTGGATATCCCAAAATAAAAGCTATACAGTTATAGCAAGACAGCCTCTGGGTGACTGCAAAAGAATGCTCATGGGCTGTCTGCACTGTCATGAAGTAGTGTCTGAAGGCTGATAGAAGATTTCAGCTACTCTCCATATGAACTGTTTAAACAAGTGTTTAAATTTCTCCATCTTAGCTGCAATGGATACATACATAGGCCCTTGAAGTTAAAAAAAAAAAAGTTTTTTTCTGGTGCTTTTGATTGATTGCCACAGCCATTTGCCCCATTAAGATGTCTCTGTAAGGAATATGTTGTTACTTAATCTTGCTTTGGAAAAGCTGGAGATCAACAGAAGACCTCTGACAACCTAAAAAATGTAATTTGGAGACAAATATCTTTGCTTAATTTAGGTCCCTTTGTGTCTGAGTACCAATATAAGATTTTTCAACTGATACAAGCAGAAACCAAATAACGATGCATTTTCCTCTGAAGCTTATAGAGTAAGGTGAATTTTGACTGACAAAGCAGAACAGAAGCATGTTACACTAGGAATAACATTCATGGTTTCAGTAAGTTGCTCTACCTCTAAATTTCATAATAGCTAATCCTGTTTTAGAAAAAGAGATCTTTAATTATTTGTATTTTATCTCTCTGATCTTATTGCAGAATTTTACCTTACCTCTGCTGGTAAATATGTAGAGAATACACATAAAAAAAGAGCAATATATTTTTATACTAATTGAACATAACCAATTTTGACTAACAAAGCAGGCTGGATGAGTGCTGCCTTGTGAGTTTATCATTTAAATAAAAATGTGCTCATCTTTTAATTTCATTAAAATTAAGCCAGTATTAAGAATGTTAGATCTTAAAATATTGATATTTTCTCTTCTCTAAATTTAGAAAGTATTCTTACCTTAGCTGATAAAGTGAAGAACGAATTCTCATCACTTCACAATGCATAGGCACCAGAAAATGTGCGGCCCTGAATTACAATGACATACAGTCTCCTCTGAATCATAGTATGGTATATCATCAAATGTCATTCAGTTCCTCCTTTTTGCTTGAGGGGATCATTGCTCACCCGTATAATTAAAGGGACCGGTAAAGCTGGTGTTTCTGGAGTGGAATGGAGAAAGCTAAACTTACTCATGATAATTGACTGTTTTAGTGAAAGCTGGGTTTCATTATAAACACATAGTCCATAGCTCATTTGTAAAAGAAATATGAACATTTTGCTTGGCTGCTGGAATATATCTGTACTTTCTACAGCCAAGCGTTGGGGCAGGAAAGAGTAAAACTTCCTTATGAATTATTGTATTTTTTGCAATATCCTTTAGCAAACTCAGAACAGCAGATCCACTGCAATGGGCATTTCAGCCCATCTATATAATAGGCTAATGTCTTGCTCCATGAAGATCACACCAGCCTTTGATTCCCATAAATTCTGGCAGACTTCCCTGATACACTGTAAAAATTCTGTAGAAATGTAGATTTAGCAAGTATATCTTGACTGTGAATTCAAATACAGATAAACAGGTATAAGTTCATAACTTTTTCTGGTAACCTGGAGCAATTAAGGAAAATGGCAATTGACACAGCACCATAACAGAAGGAGCTGAAGAGTGTGTACTTCATACAAGTACATTTTGCAGGCCTTGTGTGCTATCAATCAGAATTCCAGCAAGCATGTTACCATCACCATTGAACTACTGAGGTCTCTAAAGGGAAGCAACACAACAAATGAGATTGCTGCTTAGTTGAACTCACCTGGGGAAAACGAGTGGAGAGAAGACTAATGGGATGATCCCAGTCTGCATCCAGACTAGGTGTTTTGGCTGACTGCCAATCTAGAGTCTGGATTACTGACAGAAATATTAGCCATTTCAAGTCTTGCAAATGCCAATAAAAAGCCCAATTTTCCAGATTGCTTCTTTTCTTCTATTACTCTTTATCTGTTTTGTTAGAGCAAGATAACTGTGGAACTTAAGGGTGAGTTAAACATCCTCCATTAAGAGCTGTATGACAAATCAGAGAACAGTAATGGAGATGTCTTACACAAAAGCTTTTTCTTTTCCAATAAATGAGGTATTGAAAGCAGCTTTTTACACTGGGATTTATCATCCAAACTTCAATTTATTGAGAGTAATACACTAATACTGCTTGATTTAAAAGCAAGAAAGCAATTCAATTTCACTTGCTGGGAACTGCAGGCAATATTACTCTTATCTGTTGGAGAGAGCTCAAGGTATTCTCAGCCTTTGAGTTTTCCTGGTTTTTCAACTGTCTCCCCAGATTTTAAGCATAATCTTGCTTGTGGAACTCTCCAGCTATACCAGAGGTGGATTTGATTTTTCTTGCACTGCCCTTCTTCTAAGTTAGGTCAAGTTTCTCCTTTGTTCTCGAATTTGTTGTATTCAGTTTGTTTCTGGGGATTTATGGACAAACTGAAGTAAAAAGGATCTTCCTTTTAGTAGAGCAACAGAATTCAAAGTCTTGTTCATATTTTCCTTTTGGACTAAAGAGTCTTGAGGGACAAAAAAGGTATTTCTTACCAGTCTCATATCTTTATTATGTCTCCTACATTATTGATTTGATTTCTAGACCACTGCTGCAGTCTACCCTCTTATATTTGTATCATCTGCTTTGCCTGGAGTCTTACAATAGCACAGATATCTTTAACAATATTTAGGCTATTCCCTATTGGAGAAGCTTTGAAGAACCGAGAGCTGTGGTTACAGTAAATAACAGTACACAGAATTACATCTTACACTAATACATATTTTTATATATATGATATATCTATAGCTACAATTTGTATAAGCAATTAGGCTCTAAGATCACTTTTATGGGAGGCTTCAAGCTTTGCTAGAAGTACCTTTCATCTAAAACTGAAGGGACCTTGAGATAGATGACTAATTTCTTTTACAATGCCTGGTTTATTTTCAAAATGCTTATCCATGTTTGGTATAGTTTCATCTGTAAATTGCTGTCAGATCAGGTAAATGGGCGAATAATGAGTAACATAAAAACTTTATAGGCATGGAAATTCAAGGCTGAAATCACAAGTATAGTATCAAGATTCCTCACCTAAGACTGTGATAGTGACCGTGAGAGGCTGAAAGTGATTAGAAGCTAAGGAGGAAAATGCAATGAGATTTCACATACTGCAATAGAAATTGAATGAGAATTGCTTTTTGTGTGTGAAAACAAGGCAGTTTTTCAGACAAGATGAATGACAGCTTTGCAGTCCTGCTTTAAAATTTATTTTCAAAGATCCTAATGAATTGATTTCAATTATTTTTTTTCAGGAGTAAGAAAAGCAACACAGCCACAATAGCAGTGCTTAATTGGAAAAAGAAGAATTACGTTAAAAATGAGAAAAACTTCTAGAGAGAAAGGAAAAGGAAAAGGAAATCAAAATTGTCAAATTTAAGCAAACAACACATTAGAAATTCAAAACAAATGTTTACAGTTTACCAGAATGCTTTTAGAGACATCACAAAGAAGGAAGCCAACATGACTAAACATCACAATAACGGAGGAAATTTAAAATAAGAAAGCACGTTACGAAAATTCGAAATTGTATTAAAAGAAGAGGAAAAAAATGAAAAACAAGTCACCAAAAGAAAAGGATTAGGTGCAGCATATCAGAAGGCATAAATTGTGATAAATCCTTGTTCAAATATAGATTTGGTGAGGGGATACTTTCCAGGGATGCCTTTTAAGAGGTGGTCAAGGTACAAAAACATAGCTCAGAGAAGACAAGACTGCAACAGGCACATGAAATTATTCTTTCCATCCAAGTTTACCTATAGAAAAGGTAAAGTTTAGAGAGGCATTTGTATAAGGACTTCTTTTACACAAACAAAAAAAGTATTAAAGGATAGGGATTGTAGTGAGAGGACAAGGGGTAACGGGTTTAAACTTAAACAGGGGAAGTTTAGATTGGATATGAGGAAGAAATTCTTTACTGTAAGGGTGGTGAGGCACTGGAATGGGTTGCCCAGGGAGGTTGTGGATGCTTCATCCCTGGTGGCGTTCAAGGTGGGGTTGGACATAGCCTTGGATGGCATGGTTTAGCGGGAGGTGTCCCTGCCCATGGCAGGGGGGTTGGAACTCGATGATCTTGAGGTCCTTTCCAACCCTAACTATTCTGTGATTCTATGATTTATCTAAAACTTGACTGACAGCAAAACGTATGAGCAGTCTTTAGTATATTTGGTTTGTGTTTTTTGTCTCCACTTTTACGGGCAAACTCATTCTAGCAACATTAACTGAACTGAAATTTCCAGAGTAAGGAAATGCAAGATTAATTCCTCATTTTGAAAGCCTTCATTTTTAAGAATTTGCTATCTGAATGATGACTATCTTTCTGGAGATGCTTTCCCAGCTATTCCCAATTAAATGGTGTGGTGAGCATTGTCTTTATAGCTGTTTGAGGAGAAAACAAGGTGGTCCACACTATCAACTAAAAAACCATGCCACTTACAAACGTTAAACATGCTTATAGCTCATTTATGAGAGCTACGTCGAATCATAGCTAAACCAAAATTTCTTTGAAACAAAGGACTGTCAAAAAATAAGCTAAAGAAAGTTCAGTGAACCGTTGTATTACAAGGTTTGGGAATCATTTGCACCTGCTTGTGTTGAGGCTTATCATAAATAACGATGAACATTGGTGAGAGGACAAGGGGCAATGGGTTTAAACATAAACAGGGGAGGTTTAGATTGGATGTGAGGAAGAAATTCTTTACTGTGAGGGTGGTGGGGCCCTGGAATGGGTTGCCCAGGGAGGCTGTGAATGCTTCATCCCTGGCGGCATTCAAGGTGGGGTTGGACATAGCCTTGGATGGCATGGTTTAGTGGGAGGTGTCCCTGTCCATGGCAGGGGGATTGGAACTCGATGATCTTGAGGTCCTTTCCAACCCTTACTATTCTGTGATTCTATGATTCTAATCCAGACACTAAATGCAGCTGATCCCAGCCATGCTTCCTGAGGGTTGAATTGATCTCACCAGCTATTAGTCTTCTAAACACTAGGCATCACATCTGAAGTACCAGTTTAGACTCTACACTCAGAGATATGTTCTTTCAAAACATGATTCATCCTACCAGTCTTACTATGAATTAATGGGGAAGCACCCATCTTGCTTTTCTTCAGAGCCAGGTGTTAATGCCAATGTCTATGCATCTAATTTCCGTTTTTCAAAACTTAAGTTGGATAAATCTTGTCCTGACTGGTTCATGAACACCTTAAAAAAGGGTTTTATTCCTTAATACAGGAGGGACCTCTATATGCATCAATGAATCAGAAGTAACTTATTTTTAGAGGTGTATATCATGTCATCACACAAAATTTTCACAAAAAGTTAACACTAACTAAATAGCATCTCTTGGTTTTGAGTTAAAGTGCATTTAAAGCAAATGGGAAAAAATAGAGCCAACAGTTTACTGGATAGATTAGATTAGACTTGATATATAAGTGATTGAAATATTTTCACACTAGTTTTCACGCAAAGGAAAGGTTCAAGAAGAAAGTGTCATGAAGTATAATCCTGTTTGTCTAGGTATATAATGTGCATGTACGTATAAACAGATACATTTATGATAGCTTTGCAATCTCCTAATGATAAGGAGTGAAGAACTGACTGCATTCTCTGGATATTATTTAGAAGTTGTCCCCTGGACTATTAAATGCTAAATGTTTTGCTTCTCTATATGAGAAGGTACACACCTAAAAAAAGCTGTACTTATATTTCAGATTAATTTTGAAAATTGATATATGTGATTACACTGTAAGTTTTCAGTTCCATTTTCAAAAACGGGCAATTAGAACTATCCTTGCCATGGAGGAGAAGGAAGCTTTCCCTTAATGGAAGTAGCATGTACACCCATTCTTTTTTCTTGCAGTAAGATTGTCTTCACATAAAACTGATTTTCTTAGCTCTATGAAAGTGGACAAAACTTTCCCCTGAGCTAAGGTTAGCAATGTAGAAATCATTCAACCGGACAGTTTGAACCAACTTAAATGTGGAAGAACAGAAACACTTCAGTTCATCTCTGCCGATATACTTATGTCAGAGCCAATACCAGTAAATTTGTTGTGCAAAAAGCTCATCAGAAAGATGAGTTAACTTCTTTTTTTATTATTATGTCACAAAACCATAGTAAGAAGTATGACAGAAGGGATGAAAAAGAATAAGTAAACAGATATAAGTCATGTGTTACACCGAAATTTATGTCGCTGTGCATGAATTCAGAAGTAATGTGATAAAGAACTGTGCAAAGACATGATTCAATTACAAGAATACAGCTCTCATAAACACCTGGAAATAGCATTGCTATTTTTGCACCTTTTAACCAATCAGTTCTAGTTTCACACAGAAGTCTCAAGTAGACCTTAATACCATAAATCGTAATTTTAAAGTCTAAAACTAAAATACACTAGGATTAGAGAAGTGATTTACTACATTTGTACTTAAACTAATTCCACAATATAGTGAAAAAGACTTTGCAACTTCATTTTGTTGGTCATTTGCTGGAAGCTGTGATAATTAGCAGGTAAGAATCAATAAATCAAAATCCTCCTCTTAAGTTCCCATGCATTTAAGAGAAGTGGCTTGAACAGTCCATTTTACAAGGTTGCTCCCTGACAAGCTGGGATTTACACCAGCCACAAAACAAGTCCAGCCAAGACTTGCTATTATTTGTAAGCAAGATGCCTCTGAAGGAATGAGAGGTTTCACATTAGCTATCACATTTCAAATGCCTTGTCTAAAGCAGACAGACTTCTTGGAACTGCATAACAAGGGGATACTGGCCAGCTTTTCCCCCAGAATTTCCAGGGCTTCATACCATTTAGAAAGATTTGGCACCAAAGGATAAATTCTCATTTTACCTAAATCAGTATTAACAGCTTAAACCTTGGGAACTCCTGGTAAAAGTAGAGAACAATCAATCACTGGTTATAATTTGGCCTTTCAGTAGAGACATTTCAAAAAGAGAAAATAGAGAGCATAGTGGGCTGTTTAGTTTTATATTTTCAGGAACACGTAAAACATAAGTCTGTCAGGAATGGTTTAAAAAGATTTGGTTCTGTTGCAGCATGTGGGAAGAAATTGTGTCTTTCATTTAGAACCTGTTTCCTATGTGAAATTCACCCCAGAAATAGTTTGTCTTCATTTTAAGCAGTTATTTAATAGAAAATGTGATTCTTCAACATCATATAATTGTTGAAATTTGTTTCATTGATGGTGACAGGTGAAATCAATCTCTGTTGAAAGATGGTTTTACTACTCTAATTACTATACCATATGTATATATATAAAGCAAGGGAATTGTGAAAGCTGGTGGTCAAGAGCACTTTGTTCACCTCCTTGCTGCTACTATGCATCCTTTTTCAATTTTGTTTACCTTTCCACTTTTTCATTTTTTTTTAATTTTCGGTTTGGCTTAACAAAAGGTACAACACAACGATATTGATTGCAGATGATTCAGGAGCTTTTTAAAAGTAGTATATTTTTCAAGGAATTGTTCCAAATTTATATTCAGGCGTTATCAAATAAGTTTATGTAATACTTTCATTGCTTTTGAAATTCAATTTCCCCATGTAAATAAAATCTAGCAGATAAATATGCTGTTCAATGAAACAGATGGCACGTAGCCTCTTTAAGGCATAGATTTACACATTTCTCCTGAACAGATGAGATATTGATCCAAACACTTTGTTATTATTATTTCTGCTAGTGAGTGGCAAAGATGGCGCATTTCACCAGACAAAAATATGGCTGCAGATGCACAACAACAGGGAAAAGAAATAAATTGAAGATGGGGATTTTGATTTATGAAAGTAAAAGAGTACAACAGACAGATAAAATGAAATAGAAGATTACAAAAGGGAAGAAATAATAGCTTAATGGGGAGCAGCTGGAGTGAGCCACAGAACACAAACAGAAAGTAACCCTTGCTTGTATACTGGGAGGTAGAGAATCAGCTTCAGTCAACAAAGCTGCCTTCCTTACTACACAGTGCTGTGCATGTACACTTAAAATTAAATACCATGGAAAACATTCAAGGCAGACTGAAAAAGCCTGCCCCAAATCAACAGGGTTTTCTTGTTTACTCTAGCCCAGTAGCACTAAAAGTGCCTATCAAAGCAGAGGAGAACAAAAGATAACTAGATTCTTAAAAAAAAGCATGAAAAGGAAGACTATTAAACAGCTAGAGGGCATGTGTCTTAGTGCTTTTCTTGTCTTCTATGCTGTCCTTAACAAACTTCCTCGACTCTTTTTTAATAATTTTTTTTTTGCTTGCCTTTTTTTTTTTTCCCCCCTGCAGCATGGTTAATTTTTCAGTTTGAAGAGCTGTTGGTATAAAGCATGCCTCATTAGCTTGTGGGAGGTAGCTAGTCTTCATTAATTCAGTTCTCACTTCATTTGCTTTGCATACAGTTATAATTAGCTTGCGAATAACTTTGGTAACTTCAGCAAATTTATAGCTTCAGTTTTATTCTGTATTTGGATTTTTCCTCTTGTTTCAATGTGTTGTGTGAGTTTTAAAAATCAAGAACAGCAATGATTGCTTTAGAGAATAATTTAAATTTGAAATTTTTAGAGTGACAGTCTCTCTACAGCCCTCTGTCAACTCACCTACATAAACAGTTAAAACACCAAACCTCACATAATCTCAGAGGATGTTTTCTTACAAATAGGCAGAAATCCCTACTTTATCTGGCATGTATTCTCCAGAGAAGCAATCTTTTCCCATGAATGCCAATGCCTCACCATAGTGTATATGGCAGCAGGGGAATCTCCCCATGCTGTTCAGAGGTGAGGAAGAAAATCGTGACATATATCCTATATCCAAAAGAAGATTTGGTTATTCATAAAGCCAAAAGAGGATTTGGTTTATTCATTGGGGACATACAGCTGTAGTAAGGATACATGCACCACACCACACAGTTCAAGCTGGATTATATAGGATGGCAAGGGAGCCCTTCTATTTTAAGAAAGGCAAAGTGGACACAGCTGAAGACATAGCATCTCCTGACACCTCTGTAAAGCTGATAAGAAGTGCATGAGTGTACATCAGCACACTGCTCACTGAGCTGATATTTCGTTCTTCTCAAGGCAAAATTATAATGCTTTTTCCACTATAAGAGGAGGGAAAATAAACCCTTCAGAAAAGTCCCAGACTGTTTATAGAATTCTATACGTTATCATTTTCTTGGCACACATGCCAAAGTACCACCAACAGAAACACAAAAACACTTCCAGGAAGAAGCCACACCAACTACTAGATATTCCCTAGTAATTTCTAATGCTGTAAAGTAGCTTTAGCAAAAAACGTGTGGTAGAAATAAGGCATTGAGTCCCCCACATAAACCATTTGAGAAGTGAGTTGCTGAGAGCATACAGCAAGGATGGGATTTATAAATGCGGTATTAAGAGCAAAGTTGCAAAGGCTACTGTTTTCCTGGCTTAAATTGAATTCACCCACAAAATTCTGAAATCTGTGCATTCACAGTGTTCTCAGCCAGCATGAACTGTTAGCAAAGCCCACCAAACTCCTCACTCCAATATTTCTCACATCTGAGAGGTCATCGGGAGCTGGGTCCAAATTCCTTGATGGAATTTCTCTGTGTCATGTTGGATTATGAAAAAGAACAGGAAAAAATGAGTAGTAAAGATTTACTCTTTCATCTTTATTTTAGAGGTTCCAGGTGCTGGGAAACTCTCCATGGGTGGGATCTGCCCAGCATACCATGGGAAAATCCATCTGGGGTCCATCTGATGCTGCATGAAATCAAGGTTCCCAGCACCTGAAAGAATGTAAGATTTATTCACTATCTATATCTTTCTTTCGCACTGTCTTCCTGAAGCAGCTATTTTAATATGTCATTTATCATTGTGCCTTCTTTACTGACATCCAGAAAGAGCCCTGGACCATCTCCCACCACATCCACTTCAACCCTTTGTGCAAAATATAGAATCATAGAATCATAGAATCATAGAATAGTTAGGGTTGGAAAGGACCTCAAGATCGTCGAGTTCCAACCCCCCTGCCATGGACAGGGACACCTCCCACTAAACCATGCCATCCAAGGCTACGTCCAACCCCACCTTGAACACCGCCAGCGATGAAGCATTCACAACTTCCCTGGGCAATCCATTCCAGGGCCCCACCACCCTCACAGTAAAGAATTTCTTCCTCATATCCAATCTAAACCTCCCCTGTTTAAGTTTAAACCCATTACCCCTTGTCCTCTCACCACAGTCCCTAATGAAGAGTCCCTCCCCAGCATCCCTATAGGCCCCCTTCAGGTATTGGAAGGCTGCTATGAGGTCTCCACGCAGCCTTCTCTTCTCCACGCTGAACAGACCCAATCTTCTCAGCCTATCTTCATACAAGAGGTGCTCCAATCCCCTGATCATCCTTGTGGCCTTCCTCTGCACTTGTTCTAACAGTTCCGTGTCCTTTTTATGTTGAGGACACCAGAACTGCACACAATACTCCAAGTGAGGTCTCACGAGAGCAGAGTAAAGGGGCAGGATCACCTCCTTTGATGTGCTGGTCACACTCCTTTTGATGCAGCCCAGGATACGGTTGGCCTTCTGGGCTGCAAGCGCACACTGCCGGCTCATGTTCATTTTTTCATCAACCCACACCCCCAAGTCCTTCTCTGCAGGGCTGCTCTGAATCTCCTCCCCGCCCAATCTGTAGCTGTGCCTGGCATTGCTCCGACCCAGGTGGAGGACTTTGCATTTAGCATGGTTAAACTTCATTAGGTTGGCATCAGCCCACCTCACAAGCGTGTCTAGGTCCCTCTGGATGGCATTCCTTCCCTCCAATGTATCAACCGAACCACACAGCTTGGTGTCATCGGCAAACTTGCTGAGGGTGCACTCAATCCCACTGTCCATGTCACCCACACAGATGTTGAACAAGACCGGTCCCAACACCCATCCCTGGGGGACACCACTCGTTACTGGTCTCCAGCTGGACACTGAGCCACTGAGCACTACTCTTTGCGTGCGGCCATCCAGCCAGTTCTTTATCCACCGAGTGGTCCACCTATCAAATTGATGTCTCTCCAACTTAGAGAGAAGGATCTCATGTGAGACAGTGTCAAAGGCTCTACACAAGTCCAGGTAGATGACATCAACTGCTCTGCCCCTGTCCATCAGTTCCGGAGACCCATCACAGAAGGTCACCAGATTGGTCAGGCAGGATTTCCCCTTAGTGAAGCCATGCTGGCTGTCACCAAGCACCTTGTTGGTTTTCATGTGCCTTAGCATGCCTTCCAGGAGAATCTGCTCCAAGATTTTGCCAGGCACAGAGGTGAGACTGACTGGTCTGTAATTCCCTGGGTCATCCATTTTCCTCTTCTTAAAAATGGGGGTTATATTTCCCTTTTTCCAGTCATCGGGAACTTCACCTGACTGCCATGATTTTTCAAAGATGATGGACAGTGGCTTAGCAACTTCATTTGCCAGCTCCTTCAGGACCTGCAGATGGATTTCATCCGGTCCTATGGACTTGTATGTGTATCTAGACAACAGTTACTATAGAATAGCTGTGAGACTTTAAATTTGTACCCTACCTTAATGACTTCCCCGTGCAGCAAGAACCTGCTCACTGACGCACTTGGCACACAGTCAGAGGCTGCTACTTACAGCAGAGCAGAAATGCCTGAAACCAAATTGAGAAATTTTAATTCCTTGGCCTGCAGAAGCTGGAACAGTTCTTTGTCAATTTTCAGGGTGGTGATCTTGCTTTTGTCATTCCAGTTATCTACCACATAAATAGAGAGGTCTTAGATGAAGTATCTAAGGTTACCCATGCTTCAGTATAGTGCAGAACCTTTCTTCTGTAAATAATGAAATAAATCATGACAGACCTGGCAGGATATGGGGACTAATTGCTGAAAGAATCCATATTTAAAACTGGGGAAAGTAAGTCTTGCAAAATTTTTTTTAAAACATTTTAATAATGCTATTTCTCCCTGCCTCATGCATGAATACTGTCTTTGCCTCTCATGCTTTCTAGTCAGAACAGTGAGATCTACGGAGCCATCAGCAAATACTTTTAGATGAATTTTCCCCACCTCTCTTTTCCTAATTATTTGCCAGTTAAGAATTCAGTCAAAAGACTTTAAAAATTTGCTGTAATAAAGTAAACACTGATGAAGCACAGGTTCAGCAGTAAATGACTGTCTCTGAGTTTTTGAGAGATGCCACAAATTGCTTAAAAAAAATTACAATGGTATGAAAGTTCCAAAATCTGGAAAAGGATTTGCGTTGCTGGCTGCCATGAATAGTCTCTAATTATACTGAGCATCTTTACATCAAGAAACAGGGCTTATCAGCACCGGACGCTAGGCTGCAATCAAATGTGCACAGTGAATTCTAGGTCCAAGAAGTTAAAGATGCATTGAAATGTTGCAATGAAGTATACAATTGGAAACATTTATTGGTGATTTTGTCCCAGTATGAGCCAAGCAATTGTTGAAATCACTGGAAGCTGGCCTCTTGGATATTCAAACTCTAGACTGAAGAGCTGATTGAGCTTGTATGTAATTTTTTTAACAACTTACACTTTCTGACTTCAAACCAATGGGGTTGCATGTTGCACGATCACGAGAAGCTTTGCCTAAATGCATTCAAATTTTGCTATTTTATCTTCATATAGACCATCTTTTGAACACTTCAGTCTTGATTTTCCATTCTAAGCAGAAGATAGCAGCACGACTGGAGGGCTTAAAGCCACTTTTACTATTTTTTTTTCATAATCCAGCATGAAGCGGAGAAATTTTAGCAAGAAATTTAGACCCAGATTCCCATGGCCTCTCCAATCTTTTGTAGTTGGGCTTTGTCAGCAGAAAGACTCCCACCACATCCTCACATGTATTTCACAAAAGTGTCGTGAAGGGTCTAAAGACATTACACTGCCTTTTGCCACTTGAATGTACAATTCCCTGATGGTCGTATCCACTTCATGTAACTGTTTTGCTGTTATAAAGATCTGGTACATCATGAAGAAGTGCAATATTATTGCAATTCATCTGTCAATTGAAAGCATCAATCTAAACACAGTTCATGACAAATTGTCTTTTATGATTAAAAAATGGTCTCTTGCCATTAATAAAGACGTTTTCATGTAAGAAGAAGATGAATATAATATCTGAGATATCATCAACTAGGTGTATATCTATCTCAACTGAGAAAAATGCAGCAATTTGGCTTGAATACTAACAAGGAGTGGATATACGGAAATGAAGGTTACCCAGTATTGTTCACCATTTAATTGAAAAAGTGGTAGAGTGGCCATCAAGGATTATTATATAAAAGATTAATCAATTTCCTGATTTTTAGGACATGAAAGAAGAAGGGTTACCCAAGCCGGTAGAAATCTTTCACTTCTGCTTAGCCAACAAATGAACAGGCCTCCTTGGATGCAACTTTTCAGCTGTGATGAGTTCTTTGAGATAAGTGAATTGAAACAGAGAATAGTCTACACAGAGCCTGAAACAGACTCTCATGGAGCCATTCATTGACCAGAAAATCCTTCCTTCCCTTTGATCCTGTCCAGATGCAGCTGAACCCATCTTCTGGCTATGCAGAGCTAAGGGGTCCTGCAGAGGAGCTCTTTGCAGGTGTCTGTAGGTCCCAGTTCAGCGCCAAAGCCACCTATCACTTTCCCCAAAAGCCTTGCAAGAACTCCCTCTACTAGAAGGGCAATCAGAAGATAACCTTTTGAAAAGCACCATGAAAAGCCAAATGATAAATCAACATTCTTTTAGTCTGAAATTAAAACCTCTGTCAATTGTACTGGTAGAAATATATGCTTTAAATTGGACTCATATTGCTTTCAGCAAAAAAACATTTGAAAGCATCACGAGCAGATTGAAGGTTCAAAAAAGAAAATAGTTGCCAACATCAGTAATCCCTGGAGTGTTTCAGACAACAAAAAAGCCTCTCCCATTGAATTTTGCATTCAGAAAGCAACAGCAGCCTGGGATGGCTGTGTGAAAAGCACGTTTTTAAATAAGCGTTAGGACCTGAGCAGGTCAAAATAGAAACATGAAAAAAAACTTGATATTTCAAAGAATATGGAAGTCTAGCAGTGCAAATGAGCACAGACTGAATTGCAGAGATGCAGCTCTACGAGTGCTTAATCAGTCACCCTAACAAAGGGATGAGGATGTAAACTGGTTTGCTTATACACTGGAGTATGTTGTTGGCATTATCCTGCTGTAACACAACTGATTTTATAGACTAATTTTGCAGCAAATGCAATTTCTTTCATTTTAACCTTAAAAATCCCTGTGCAATAATTAACGTCACAACAGTTTTATTTGGCAAAATAATACAGTACATAGAATAAAATATTCACTAATAACTGACTACGAAAACTGTAGTTAAATTATGTTCAGCTAATGTAATAGCTAACAGCTACAAGAATACAAAGGGCATTGTTCTTTGCAAGAACAAAACATTTCAATTCAATAGTGTCAGAGTGATTTTGTAAAGAATAACTAGCATAACTGTAAAGGACCCACTACAAAAAGAGAGAATTACTGGGGATGCAGAGCGCACTTTGCACAAAATTTTGACCCATAATACAGAATACTTGTGAGTATTAAATTATTGACAATTTCTCCAAATCCAAGTGGCATAATTCTTCTAAAGATTTATAAGTGACAGCCAGTGGTTTCTTTTCAGTAAGGAGGAAACTGTGAGGAAACAAAGCTGCATTACAAATAACAAAACCTGATAGTAACATGTGAAGACATACGGTGGAACATAGAATGATATCACTGATAACTGTGCATTGAATCTAGCCTTTTGTTTCCATGTTAAAGGTCTAGTTTTATCCTTTTGTATTCCCTTTTCACAGTCCCCTTAATTTCAATTTTCTGTTCCTTAATGAAAAACAAAACATAGTCTTACTTACCACATCTCACTGTGATGTGGTACATTTACTTTCTCTCTCTTCTCTCTTTGCATGTATCAAAATTTGCTAAGTAATTTCTTCTGCCAGAGAGAGAGCTCAAAGCTCGGTGGAGCTCCTGTCTAATGCTACAGGTTTCATATCTTAAGTGCCTGCAAAATGTTTTAGGCAGAAAAGAAAACAAGGTGTTGTGGTTTAAGCCCAGCCGGCAACCCAGAAACCACACAGCCACTCACTCACTCCCCGTCCTTCCTCCCCCCACTCCCGGAGGGATGGGGAGGAGAATCAAAAGAATGTAACTCCCATGGGTTGGGATAAGAACAGTCCAGTAACTAAGGTATAACACAAAACCACTGCTGCTGCCACCAATAATAATGATGATAAGGGAAATAACAAGGAAAGAGAATACAACTGCTCACCACACACCGACCTATACCCAGCCCAACCCAAGCAGTGGTCTAACCCTTCCGGGCAACTGCCCTCAGTTTATATAGTGGGCATGACGTGCTGTGGTATGGATTACCTCTTTGGTTAGTTTGGGTCAGGTGTCCTGTCTCTGCTTCTTCTCGGCTTCCCCTCCTCCCTGGAAGAGCATGAGACTCAGAAAGTCCTTGGTCAGACTAAACATTACTGAACAGCAGCTAAAAACATCACTGCGATCAGCACTGTTCCCGGGCTGAAAGTCAATAACACAGAGCTGCACCAGCTACTAAGCAAGAGAAAAATGACTGCTACTGCTGAACCAAGGACAGTATCCACCCCTTATTCTATACCATTCACGTCATGCTCATATCCCACATGTTCAATATACCATCACTCTCATCTCATATATATATATATATACATCCACACAGAGAGAGAGAGAGAGATCATTCCTTAGTGCATGGACCAATCCCCATAAAGATGCTGAGTCCCTGCGGTCCATGATGTCGGGTTCCATCTCTTGTAACAGTCTTTCAGAGCAGGAGAGCCTGTGTGCAGTGTTGGATCGTTGCCTACTGATGTTACAGCAGAACTCGTCTGGTTTCATCAAAATTTATTCTTTGTTGGGATGATGGTCAGAAGGAAGTCAGGGCCAGTCGCTGGTGACATGAAGACATCTAGTTGGTCGGCTATAAAAGTGCTACATAGCAGGCAACGGCATACAATTGAGTTCATTGGCTGTTTTCCCCTAAAATCAAATCCACTTGAGGTACACATTGGATTTCCCTGTCTTCCCGCATTACCCACCAGGTATACCCAGGTCCCTGAGCAAAAGCAATCCCATGAGTGGGTTTGCCTTTACCTGAAGCAGGAATAACCCAGACTGTCCTCCCCAGCAAATTCTTTATGTGCACCACAGGAACTTTATCCCCTTCTACAGTATGTAAAAGTTCTGACTGGGCTGGGCCAGCCCTGTTGGCAGATCCTCTGGTGTTGACCAACCAGGTGGCTTTTGGTAAATGTGTATCCCAATGTTTGAAAGTCCCACCACCCATTGCTCAGTGTAGTTTTAGCAGCCCATTGTACTGTTCGTTTTTCCCAGAGGCTGGTGCATGGTAGGGGATGTGATATACCACTCAATGCCACACTCTTTGGCCCAAGTGTTTATATGGTTGTTCTGGAAATGAGTCCCATTGTCTGACTCAGTTCTCTCTGAGGTACCGTGTCACCACAAAATCTGTTTCTCAAGGCCCAGGATAGTGTTCCGGGCAGTGGCGTGGGGCACAACATATGTTTCCAGCCATCCAGTGGTTACTTCCACCATGGTAAGCACATGGTGCTTGCCTTGGCAGGTTGGTGGGAGTGTGATATAATCAGTCTGCCAGGCCTCCCCATATTTGTACTTCAGCCATTGTCCTCCATACCAAAGAGGTTTTAACTGTTTAGCTTGCTTAATTGCAGCGCATGTTTCACAGTAGTGAATAACCTGGGCAATGGAGTCCATTGTTAAATCCACCCCTCGATCATGAGCCCATCTGTATGTTGCGTCTCTGCCCGGATGGCCTGAAGTGTCATGGGCCCGCTGGGCCAAAAATAATTTGTCTTTATGTTGCCAATCTAAGTCCATCTGAGCCAATTCAATTTTAGCAGCTTTATCCACTTGTTGGTTGTTCTGGTGTTCCTCAGTGGCCCAACTCTTGGGTACATGAGGATCTATATGGTGTACCTTCACCACCAGGTTCTTCACCCAGGCAGCAATATCTTGCCACAGCACAAAAGCCCAGATGGTTTTACTTCTGCGTTGCCAGTTGCTCTGCTTCCATTGCTGCAATTATCCCCACAGGGCATTTGCCCCCATCCATGAGCCCGTATAGAGATAAAGTACTGGGCACTTTTCTCATTCAGCAATGTCCAAGGCCAGCTGGATGGCTTTCACCTTACCAAACTGACTTGAATCATCATCTCCTTCAGCAGTTTCTGCAACTTGTCATCAAGGGCTCCATACAGCTGCCTTCCATCTACGATGCTTCCCCACAATACGGCAGGACCCATCAGTAAACAAGGCATACTGCTTTTCACTTTCTGACAGTTTGTTATATGGTGAGCCTCTTCAGCACGCATAACCTCCTCCTCCTCTGGTGACATTCCAAAATCTTTGCCCTCTGGCCAGTCCATGATGACTTCCAGAATTCCTGGACGACTGGGATTTCCTATTTGAGCTTGTTGTGTAATTAGTGCAACCCACTTACTCCATGTAGCACCAGTTGCATGATGTGTAGAGGAGACCCTGCCTCTGAACATCCACCCCAGCACGGGCAACCGGGGTGCCAGAAGGAGCTGTACTTCAGTGCCAATCACTTCCAAAGCAGCTCAAACCCCTTCATCGGCTGCCAGTATCTCTTTTTCAGTTGGAGTATAGCTGGCCTCAGATCCTCTGTATCCCCGACTCCAAAAGCTGAGGAGTCGACCTTGAGTTTCCCCTGGAGCTTTCTGCCAGAGGCTCCAGGTAGGACCGTTCTCCCTGACAGCGGTGTACAGTATATTTTTTATATCTGGCCCAGTCCAGACTGGTCCGAGGGCTCCTGCATGAACTGTCTCTCATTTAATTTTCTCAAAGGCTTGTTGTTGCTCATGGCCCCATTTAAAATCATTTTTCTTCTGGCTCACATGATAGAGAGGGCTTACAATCAAACTGTAATTTGGGATGTGCAACCTCCAGAGCCCCACAGCACCCAAGAAAGCTTGTGTTCCTTTGTTATTAGTTGGTGAAGGCATTGCTGTTATCTTGTTGATCACATCTGTGGGGATCTGGTGATGTCCATCTTGCCATTTTATTCCCAAAAACTGAATCTCCTGTGCAGGTCCTTTGACCTTACTCCATTTTATGGCAAAACCTGCTTTCAGCAGGATTTGGATTATTTTCTCCCTTTCTCAGAGACTTCTTCCACTGTATCACCCCACACAATAATGTCCTCAATGTATTGCAGGTGTTCTGGAGCTTGCCCCTGTTCCAGTGCAGTCTCGATCAGTCCATGGCAGATGGTAGGGCTGTGTTTCCACCCCTAGGGCAGTCGGTTCCAAGTGTACTGGACACCCCTCCAAGTAAAAGCGAACTGTGCCCTGCTCTCTGCTGCCAAAGGAATTGAGAAAAATGTATTGGCAATATCAATCGTGGCATACCACTTGCCTGCTTTTGACTCCAGTTCATATTGAAGTTCTAGCATGTCTGGTACGGCAGCACTCAAGGGTGGTGTGACTTCATTCAGGCCACAATAGTCTAATGTTAGTCTCCACTCCCCGTTAGACTTTCTCACTGACCATATGGGGCTATTAAAGGGTGAGTGGGTCCTACTGATCACTCCTTGGCTCTCCAGTCTACGAATCAGCTTATGGATGGGAATCAGGGAGTCTTGGTTGGTGCAATATTGCAGCCGGTGCACTGCTGTGGTTGCAATTAGCACTTGTTGTTCTTCGATCTTCAGCAATAGGAATATTTGTTTCCAATCCGTTATTTTCCACTGTGTAGTTCACTTTTCATAATTATTCTATCCATGCAGCCTGAGTTCTGCTGCAAAATAAAACAAAAGCAGATAACTGATATGTCCTTTCCCAAAAAAAAAAAAAAACAAAAAAAAAAAAAAAAAACAAAAAAAAAAAAAAAAAAAAAAACAAAACAAAAAAAAAAAAAAGATGTAGGAAATAAGCATATGAAAGCCCCAGAATGCAGAAATACATTTAATAAGTGGGATAAACCCACACTTTAAACATTGTTATCTATCTCCTTCCAAGTGATCGGATTTTCCGAGTCATAGGTCTGAATCCAAGGTCAAACTTTCTTTGAACCATCAACGTATTAGAAACTATGATCCCGATTCCAGCATTTCAACAGATAGAATGGCCGGAATTGTTTGATCTTAATAACAGACACGTGATGTAGGTGTCTATAGGCAGCCTTGCTGTCTAAACTCCCCTTTGTAGTGCATGGAAATATGCAATACTTTCACAATTGCCTGGAGAGCTACTGAGCTAACCAGTATTCTTTCTATTAATAATAGCAGAATAGAGGAATGTTCTACATTTTTAATATACCTATCTCCTTTTATAAATTATCATGGGATTACCTTTCCTTGAGAAAAGCTGAAAAAAAAATCACAGTTTTAAAGCAAATAGTTAAAAAATAAATAATAAAATTACCTGGAACTATGCAGTAAACTGTTGCTTGATGCTTTTATAATTTATTACCAAGAGAAAGTACTGCTGCTACACTGGTGAAAGATTCCCAGAGCTATTCAGATGATCTTCCTAACCACCTAAATCCAAGGTAACGGTACAAATAACAGCAGAGCAAAAAAGAGTCCAGGTAATGGAAAGCATTAGGTTTCTAAGCAGTAACCCACACCTGAATTTCATCCAGATGAGGGAAGAGCTGCACAGAAGTGAGCTTCACTCCACTCACAGGCAAGTAACATTATTTTGCCCTAGAAAGAAAAGCGGAGTAAATTAACTCCAAAGATCTAATATGTGAACAAGCAAGGTAAGCCTCCCATCCAGGAGGCACAAACGTATATAGTTCATACTGGCAACTCTGCTAGAAATCAGCAACTGGATATCAAAGGAGAATCAGAACTCTTAGATCTGACCAGGATGTACTGTAGCCTTCTCTAACGATATAATACCCCCCTAATAAAAAGCAGACAATATTATTTCTTTATCAATGTGTGGCCTGACCTTTTTGGCCGTGTTCTCCTTCTTCATACCCAGAATCAACTACCAGGCTAATTGTTTTGAGAGTAAAAGATCTAACGGATTGTTAATGAAAAGAGAAGAGGATAAAGGCGCATCGCATAGTGAAGGCAGACAACCTTTCAGCAGCAGGAGGTAATTCTACTAAGTGCAAAGATAACATTTATTCAGTCTTATCTATAGACAGCTTTCATTTTATTTCAAACTCCGAAAACAAAATAATTCACCATTTAAACAAGAGAGTTGATCGAGAGATTTACAACTTCAAAGCATGATGGTCTAGCAAAGACCTGACAATTGAAACTGACAAATACATAAGGATTTTTGGTACATTTCAGAAGTTTAGGTGATACTCTATGTAGAGAAAAAAATCACAGTCATCACCTGAGTGAGGGTTTTGGGATTCAGTGTTTCCAGTGTTACTCTCCAAAAAAAAACATACCTCAGTGTTTAGACACACCTTCAGGTTCCTTTCTGAGGTTACTTTCTAGTAACAACAATTTCAATCTTCTCTATTAAGTAACATAGTCTATAAATGACTAACTTTATGAAATCCATTATGATCTCAGGTGGAAATGCATCATCACTGCCACTTTCATTTGTGCACATGCTCTCTCTTTATGTATGTGGATTTACGTAATTTTTTTGCCTGAGAAAAGAACAGTTGGCCTTCAGCTGTTTATTTCTCTTGAAAATGTATTTGCATACATCATAAGCATGTCAAGTAGTTTTTTCATATTCTTTTTCAGTTTGATTTTATTGAAACCAAAGGAATAGAACATGCAATACTAAGCTCCTTTCTCCTTCTTAAAAAGAAGGGCTTGTTTCTTTCCATTGCTATATCTACTCAGTACAGTACATAAGCCCTTTAAATTCTGAATGTTACTGAACTCTGAGCGAAAGAAGAAGGGGTTTTAGCTTATAAAATGTCACTCAAAGAATAGCTCAGTATAGAAGTAACTATCTACATCATTGCCTCATGTCTATAGGCATCTCAGCATATGCTGTACATCAATTCCTTAAAAGGATCTAAGTATTATCCTTTTCAGAAGTAGGTCTTTCAAGGAAAAGGGGATATTTGAGCTCATACTGAGTTTGCAAGGTGAACAGTTTCAACACTGAGCTCATACCGGAAACATGTTCCTGCTTACCCCATAGTCAATACCACTTAGTGGAGATGTGACCAGCTGGGTAAGAGCTTGCTGCCTTGAGTATCCATGGAGCAGTCTAGAAAAATGATGTAAGCCCAAACAAGTGGATATGCCCCAGATAGTCTACCATTCCTGTGTGCATGTTCTGGTGTGAGACTGATCTAAGGTACTGGCTACCTTTTAAAGTACATAGGTCTGCCCAGACCTGGAGTTGCTGTGAAAAGGACTGGATTATTTAATGTAGAATATTTTCCCAACCATAACACTGTTAATGCAACAGAGAAGATTTGCATTTTCGGTCATGCACAGATGAGCAGGTGGCAGGAACAGTTACTGCTAATTAACAGTACGGTTTCAGGCATAAATTCGAACTCTTAAGACAGTTTTTGACATCCTAAAGACAGCCCAGTTTTTTGTCTTTTAATATTTCTTAACAAGTGATTAATATATTTTTAATAACATGCTTCAAAGCTTCACTGAAATCCTTGGAAGTCCATCTATTAACCAAGAATGTATCATTAGAATTGATACATTGTTTATCAGTATCTGCAGGCTACCTGAGAAATGTGCTCTGAGCTCCCTGTCATCCTAGTGCACCAGGAATGATGTCTCCTCAAGGGGATTGGGACACAGTATAAAATGCCACTGCCAAGGATGTGATCAATCATTTTTCTAATCCTCAAAAGCATTCTTGCCCGATTTATCCCAGATGGACACAAAGTCTGTTTTCTGCAGCTCATAAAGAACTTGGTCTTCTGAGGAAACAGAAGGTCTGCATTTGCTACATGATATTATCTTATCAAAAAGCCACAGATATTCTGATGTGCTAGTACACAGTGGCATTTCATCTATGTGTTTTGTCTCATGCTATCACATTTATCAATCACATGTCCTAACTACCATGACAAGGTTTCTCACAACACACATTTTGCTGCTTTTAATTTTAGACGTGTAGCTGCACTTGTTTCAAAGCTTCTTTTAACTCTGCATTACATTACTTTAATTTCCTGTGTTTCTAAATTATAAATATCATTGGTGCTAAATTTCAGTCTATCAGGATTTCAAGTGTCATACATTTTATGTTAGATGACTTCTGTTCTGGGGATGATGAATGGAAAGTAATAGAGGAACCACTGGATTAAAAACTTTTCACTTTGATGTGATTAGATCAGGGTAAAATTTGGAAGAATATGCCATCTGCATCTACTCAGGATCTTTGGTCTATCTATTCTATCATCCAGATATCTTCTCCCCTAAGATGCAAGCACATTTTTCTCTCTTTATTTTTTATTATTACATAAGACCATACTACCTTCAAACACAGATACCTCCTTTCAGATGAGTCTTTGATCAATGTTATTTGCATTTGGAATCATTCTACACTTTTCTAGACAAACATTATTAGGATTTTTGCTTTCTTTTCTGTTGTTCGCAGAAGAGAAATATTCACCCAATCTATATCATGTTTCATGTTTATTTCTTCTCAGAAGTCATGCAAATAATCTGCTGACTAAGCACTTACAGACCTTGTCTGCCCATTCCAGGGATGAGACTCTCTGTACTAACAGCATTAAAGTAATAATGACAGCAGCATCATTTTAAAGGAGTTTGGGGAAAAACAAAAGAGTACAGTTTCACAAAAAAAAGTCCTCTCTGACACTCCTTATTTTTACTTTCCTTTATTGACTCTAATATAATTTTATTCTTCCATCTGTCTACATATACTGTATGTGAAGCTGGGGACAACTTACACCAAATGACTCAGTGTTTAGTAGCACAGATGCATCTGCTGGTGAGAGATCACGAGCGTTTTCACCTCTCTAAAGATTTCTAAGAAGTGGGTTCCTCCCTTAATCCATGCTTAAAGAGCCTGTATTGAATAAGGCATGGCATTCTGAAATCCTGGCACCAAAAATACATCTTATTCTACCTCAGAACACAGCAAATATGAAAAGGCTGTTTGAAAGACATGAAGATTGATTTCAAAGTCCGGTACTATTTCATGTTGTCAGCAAAGTTAAGCTAAACATTTCTTAATGTTTAAGACCAGCTTATAATTGTAGGGGCTTGACACAGAAAAGGCAAAACATGGCCAAGCTCATTTAACAATAAAAGCATAATATAAAGCAGTAAAATGACTGCTATACTGGATGTATTTGTCCTTCACTGTTCATTCAATAAGGTTTGATTCATTCTCCTGGCTATAAATGGGACTTATTACTCCTCTGTTATGCACAATTGTTGTAATTTATAGGATAACATATTGCAAACCACAGTGTCTGTGTGTTCCTTTTAAGACATCCCAGGAAAACTAGTGATTTTCATTTCAGACTCTCATTCCACTCTGCACTTTTCATTGTTGTGAGGGTTTTGTGGTGATCACAGAATGCTTACCCAAGCAAAATAAAACTAAAATTCATTTAAGGTACCCAGAAGTCTACTATACCACCCTTGGAAAATGTGCATTATTCTTTTCAGTATTTTGTTGACTTAATGGCATGTGAATGTGTAATCTTTATTTTAATTTATTTTTTCACTTTCACCCAAGTTCACATGACTAATAGTGACACAAATATGATATTTTCAGGTCCAGAAGCAAGACGTTCCTCTTTCTTTAGCTAATCAAAGTCAAATATAAGTCCATTTTTAAGCCAAAATCTCTAGTATCCTATAAAGCAAAATTTGTCATGTGTTTCACTACTCATACCTGCCATTTGTATTTCATCTCAAAATGAGAATTAGTATATGTTTTCTAATTTTTGCTTTATTTACCAGCTGCTGGTTTCTGATTTCCTAATGCTTTTGAGGCAAAGTTGTATTTTACATTTTATCATTTTTACAAGCCTTTTCCTATTCAAATCCTTCCATAAATTCATTTTCTACCTGCATGCTTGCTTCCATTTTTCAATTAAAAAAAAATAATCAACATTAAAAAATGTTGCTTGTTATGCATTAAAGTCAATGGCTATTAATATGTATTTCTTAACTCTGAAACAGTTTTTTAATTCTGGCTTCAAGTTTATATCAGGAAAAAATCACACACACAAAAAAAAGAATAAAACTTTGATATACAAATTAGTTCAAAAGATAATCACAAAGAAGTAAAAAAATTAAACTGCTCAAAACATAATGAACTGTCTTCTGAACCTTTGAACAGACCTGTTAACATTGCAGTTAATGACTGTAAGCTTGCTAATGGCTGCAAGGTCTTTAGGTGTGTATTATTTCCAGGTTTGTTATTAATAGCAGCAATTCATAGACAAGCAATACCTGAAATGGTATTACAATTGTTAGACTAAATTGGTTCCAATCCTTGTAAAAGGCAATTCAACACATGCTCAACACAAAAATGTGTATTGGACACTAATATTGTTATAAGATTAGGATCCATGTCCAGATAAATTACTTTTGAACATGCAACAAAAACTGTTTTAGAATATTACCCCAGTACAGAAAAGCCACATTAAGTCTTTAAATATTGCACAGTAAATGTTTATGAAGACGTCAGTGGCAAAATAAGAGTCCATAATTTAAGTGTCCAAGCTATCTCTGCATGTATCACAAATAAAGATGTGAAAATGAACATAAAGAAGAATAACTGTCTTATATGGCACATGCAAATATTACTTTCTTATAACCCTAATTTACCTGTACTCTTTTTAGTGCTGATATCTTAGGAAAAAAGTATCTTATATTTACAAAATAATACAAGAAGGATAATGAAACTGCCTTCTCACTAACTTCAGCATGCGTATGGCAGTAAGGAGACATGTTTAAATGAAGACCGGACAAAGGAAGATGACAGCAGCAAGGAAGTATTCTGAACAAAATCAGCCATTAAAACCACTACTGAAAATGCTGTTGGTTTGTTTTCCCTCCAGTGTAAAATTTCACTCCTGAAATATGTTGTCTTTTACGTAGCACAATTTGTAAAGCCCATACACAATAATTGCTTGGCAGTTACAATTTAGTGATCCATTAAAGACTTATCTTAAGGCTCCCCTTCCCTGAACCCATCAATCAGAGCTAAAGCAATAAAAGCTTGCTGAGGGCAGAAGCTTTGAGGCTCATTTTCAGGACAGCTGAGCACCCCCAGCTGTCAAAATCATAGCGACAGGTGCCCAGCACAATAAAAAAATAAAAAAAAACAAACAGATGACCTATGTTCTGTCTGTTGGTTTCTTTCACCTGCACTGTCACTGAGCAGAGAAAATGGCCTTTTGTGTGTTTCCAAGTGTATTTTTCCAGCTCTCACATTTCCACAAGTACTCTGCATGCAGTTCGTTAAGGTCAGTCATTCAGCAGTAGCATCATATCTTGTTCGGTCACAGCAAAGAACTTCCAAAACCTAAAGTAGAGAAGGAAAGAGCTTGGAGGAAACACTAAAGTTGTGCCATCATGAAAAAGATTGCTCAGTAGAAGCTGGACAGTCACTTTGTCTTGCTACTGAACCAACATCCTTCAAGGGGTAATAGTTGCCAAAGATTCATGAAGAAATTGTCTTTATCAGCGTTGAAGTAGGGGGATTTTACTGCAGTGGCTGAATTTGCACTAGAGGGAGTTAGGATGACAGTATGTGCATCTGAATTTCAAATATGTCTTAGAATCATAGAATAATTAGGGTTGGAAAGGACCTCAAGATCATCGAGTTCCAACCCCCCTGCCATGGGCACGGACACCTCCCACTAAACCATGCCATCCAAGGCTATGTCCAACCCCACCTTGAACGCTGCCAGGGATGAAGCATTCACAACTTCCTTGGGCAATCCATTCCATGGCCTCACCACCCTCACAGTAAAGAATTTCTTCCTCAGATCCAATCTAAACTTCCCCTGTTTAAGTTTAAACCCATTACCCCTTGTCCTCTCACCACAGTCCCTAATGAAGAGTCCCTCCCCAGCATCCCTATAGGCCCCCTTCAGGTATTGGAAGGCTGCTATGAGGTCTCCATGCAGCCTTCTCTTCTCCAGGCTGAACAGCCCCAATTTTCTCAGCCTATCTTCATACGGGAGGTGCTCCAGTCCTATGATTCTATGGTTCTTCTTCGCTGTAGATTTAGAACAGTTTATACCTAGGATTATGACTTAAATGAGCTGAGACACACAAATCATGCCTGAAATTCATATCCAGAACTAAGAACTGCAGTTCAGAGTTTGAAAGTGTCCAGATTTAGCACTTTTATTTGGAGTACATGCAAGGTTCCATACCATCCCATCTAGAGACCTACCTAGCAGAATGCATTTTGCCAAGCCACCAGGTACTTCACTGAGGCTGAAAATCTGGTCAACTAGTAAGCTTTTCTGAACAGGGAGCTGGGGTTGTGATTGCAAAATTCCTGAGATGCACACAAGGGTACAGTGTTGCCAGCTCCCCCACTGTTGCTATTTTTCTCATGATAATATTTTTCTTCAAGCTCCAATTCCTGAAATGAGAGCCTCAGCTTTCATTATATAAAAATCAGACTTCTAGCTCTTTCTGTTGCAAGGGAAAGTTTGAAAACAAGACTTCAGAACACGTGAACACTTTAGAAACCAAAAGCCTATTGTGATTATCATCATCATCATCATCATTATTTTTTGGAGGGTTTTTATTTTCATTTCTTATGACTTATTAAAAATTAATCTGGGGAATCTAACTCACTGTTTATTAATGCACAGAAATGGTACTGATGAAAAACACACAGAGGGTCCCTCATGCAGGCGAATGGGACATGGAGAGAGATACAGAGGTATATATAGAAGATATTTTGGTCTTTTCTCTGCAAAGATAGCTCTAAACTAGTCAGTATAAATTGTCACTGGGGAGACAGCTGTAGTGTCCTGCCTTCACTATGTTTAATTTTCCTTTCAGAGCAGAAAGGAAAGCATGCATGGTACGCCTGCATGAACTGCACAGCTCACATCATATATGTGAACAGTATAGTCCCAGATAGAGGCTAGGTGGAAGACAGGTAACAGAAGTGGAGGGGGCTGCAAAGGAACGTAAAGTCAATCAATTTGTTACCAACCAACAGAACTATGAAGACAACAGCCTCAAAGACAAAAAACTGTTTGGTCTCTTAGATACCAAATACCAGGGTAACAAGAAGGGTGAAGTGGAAATTCCTGTGGATAGGAAGAAATGTGATTTAATTGGCAACACTTAATGCAAGAAGAATAGCTCATATGATTGGGATGTTAAAATCACTGTGGTAGGTCTGGGAAAAGAGAGGTGAATGAGCAGTATGGTGTGCCACGTGAAAGAGAAAACATTTCTTGTGGAGTAACTGAGGGCTCAGCCGCAGGTTCTGACCGTACCACTATATGAGCCTTTGTGATAATGAAGGTTGAGAAAGTCTATTAATGGGGTATGCTAACTGAAACAACCTGGTAAAAAGGATAACTCAATTTCCCATAATGAGAAAAAATAAAAGCTGTATATAGAGAAGCTTTGGTTGGGCAGGAGATAGCCTAAGCAGCCAGTGGGAAATGGGGTTAGAGCAGCTGACAGATGATAATGGCCCAGCACAAACTCCACCACAACCTGAGTTTGTTTTGGGTGAAGTGATGGGATAAAGTGATGAATGAATCATGTGTCTGTGATAGGGGCAGTTGCCTATTGCTAGATGTCAAGCTGAATCAAGATTACTTAGGCCCCCACTGTCTCTTTGCTAGATGCTAGATGCTGACTCCTGAAATTATTACAGAAGATCACCAGTTTGTTTCAACAGTAATCAAGAGGCAGTACACTAATTTTTTGTTAAATCAAAGCAGTTGGTTATTTCATTTTACCTTAACCCACTGTGGCAAAAGATGCTAGCTCTTCAGGAACACAGTCTTTAAAGAACCACCCCATAAAGCCTGCTGTTATGAGCCCCAACATGAGTTGTGTCTTTAAATCTTTTGGGTATCACACAGAGCACATAGGCGGTATGCATGGCCCTGCACAAAACATCTGAAGACAGAAATATAAAAAACTCTATTTAAAAAAAAATGCAATTGCTTTTAATGAATCCAGGGAGAAAAAAAAAAAGGGGAAAAAAAAGGAAGAAACAGGCACCAGACAGCACCCAGGAGCTCTCCTGACTCTCCTGGGAGAAATACCTTGATGACAGATCTGACAAGCCTGTGACACATCCCAAAATCCATCATAAGGCAAGGAGGACTTTTTCTAGCCCCGTCCAAGGATAACTGAATCTGTGTTGCAGAAAAGAGACTCTTTTTCTAATCTGGAAGTCCTATGGTGTGCACATTCTCACACAAGCACTAACAGTCACATTTTGTTGGCATGGTCTCACTGTTTCATAGATCTCACTGTCTTGGTTTGTGCAGTGTTAAAAGCCTCATTCCTAAGCAGTATTTTTAAGGGGACAGTTACATGAATTGAATTCTTTTTTCTAGGTATGTATAGTTTTGTAATAGCTGTGCATGCCGATTTTGGTTTTATCTTTTTCTCCTGCTACTCAGATTACAATAGGAAATGGCTTTGCAAACTGTGGACAGCATTAACCAGATACTCCTAAATTATTCAGTGTTTTATTTTTCCAGTTTGTACTCTTAAGAACCACCTCCAGGCAGGAATTTGGGAAAAATGCCCTGTGTTTGGTTTATTTTGCTGCAACGTAGATATGGCTTGAGTTTTGAAAACATATGTTGCTTTTTTTTCATATGTTGCTTTTCCTTCAGTGTACCCAAGATGGAGATGCCTCATACAAAGCAGAGGTATAAAAGTCAAACACTAGCAGTAACAGGCAGAGATAGGGGAAAAAAAGATTCTGGGGGATGCTGGAGAATTCACACAGCAAGTCACAGTCATTAACTCCTTCCACTGCCGTGAGCTCATTTGGGGAAGCTGCAAGAAGCATGTCAAGGTCACGTTTACCCAATTCTAATGAAGTACAGCATAAATCACAATTTGTTAACCATCTAGCGGGAATAAAAGTGTAATTTTTTTTTTTTAACAGCTAAGTAATTAAAAAGGCAAATGTGTTCTGTATGGAAAAAATGTTACTATATTAGATAAGGGAATGGTTCATGACCATGTGACACTATTAATATGACCAAAAATTATCTGGTCTCTTCAATTACTTGATTTCCCTTAGCAGAATGTTAATTTCAGGGTAGAAGTTTTAATTGCATTAGTATTTTACTGCTTAAAAGTGTCATTTCGTTTTTTAAGTTTCTCCTCTTTCAATTTCTTCTCCTCCTACTCAGGATTCTGTTTAATTGGGAGTTGTTTATGCCAGATTGTGTACTGACTTCCCATGCTACTTTCTTTTTAAAAATAGGCAGTTCTTCTCAAACCCTCCATACTGTAAAAAGAAACATTATAAATAACAGAGAGAACTTAAAATCCAACCTCACTTGAATGGAAAATCTCCCTCTTCAAGATGAATTATTAGTGCCCTAATAATTTCATGGGCCTTATAGGTTTTTTTACTTGATTCTGTCACCCTTTTGTATGCTGATTAACAATGTCTTTTGTAAGCAGTGCCACTGAAATCAGTGTAGGAGGAAAATAATCCATTTTACTTAGTGATCTACTTTACACAAAGAGAAACATAACATGGGTACTTTATCCAATGTGGAAATACAGTATGAGGCAATAACTATGCAACTGCTCCTACTCTATTAATTTTGTCACAAAATTAAAAAATAGGTTTTACCTCTTTCCCACCAAAGCAATATTTACATTACCATTTAAATTTTCCTTTGGCACAGTGTTTTTCCAAAAACTTAATCACAAACATCAATGAATAACCAACAAAGCAACCAGTTTACAGCGACGTCTAAACACGTGGCGCCTACCATCAGCAGCCCCACAATGGTATTTCTTAATCAAATGGTAGATGCTAATCAGGTGGTGTGGAAGGGGAGACAAAAGAGAGAAAACTAGCAGGGAGCTATAATTAGTGCTGAATGGGGAAAATTTGCTACCAATTTTGCTAAAACATCTCTTGAATTCCTAGGAAATCTGAACTGGAAGAGAAAACAATCTGGTAAGCTTTACCAAAGCTTTTATTTATTATCATATAATGTATATTGTATAATTGTATAATGTATTTATTATTGTATATTTTATTGTATATTACTTGGTAGCCATCATATGTGTATGTATGTATGTATGGGAAATAACAAATGAGACAGGAATGATCTTTCTAGCAGGTGAAATGTGACCTGCAATTTTGTACTCTAAACATTTTGACATCTCAGTTAAGTAGCTCCAGCCTGCCTTAATAAAACAGACACCCGGAGAGTTAGCACCCACTGTAACCACCTCTTACCTTGCTATAGCATGTGCTAAAGCACGCTATACAAACTGCTTTATAAATCACAAGAAGTAATTGTAATGGCCCCCTTTAACTATGTTAACATCTTCTGGCAGAGATACCCTCAGGATAAAGGATCTCACTTGAGTAAAGATGAATTAAAATCACTAAAGTCAGAAGCAGGTAGATAAATAGTTATAAATTAATCTTGTATGTTGTGCCAGGAGTAGTAATGACTGAAATGCCATGTATGTTGTCTTTGCTACTCAGACCTTGTTTCCAACAGGCACAAAATGTAAGAACAGGAGCTAGAGTCAAGACTGAGAAAAAAATTCTACTCCAAGAAGAAGATGGCTTTTCATTGCGGTTGAATCCACATGCTTTCATAAGAATATCCAGGCCAGGAGAAAATAGGATCTTTTACCTTTACAGAAAAAGTGTATTTGCATATGAGTTTTTTCATTTTCTTGTTTTCAAGATAAAATACATAAAAGCTTTTTAAAAATAATAAAAGTTAAACTTTACAAAACAGCACTTTGAAATTCTTTGATATTTGATTCTAATTCATAAGGAAACTGGTGAATTCATAGATTTTATTGAAACTTATCATGTGTTCAAATACTCTCAGTTTAGTACCTGAACTGAATAGCTCCATATTTCCGGATAATTGTATCAGTTGTTCTGATACTAGTAACTGAAATAGATAATGGCATCTGCAATATAAAATCTACCAAGTTTTGTTGTAGACACATTTAGTTTCCATAAGAGCCTTTTTCAACAGGATACTAAGTACCCATGTAGTGTTTCCAGTCAAATCATGGTGTCAGTGATTTCCCATATTGCAGCATTAGAATTAATGAAAAATTTTACTGGCATCTAATAGAATAGATCAAGAAAAATATATACTGATTTTAAAAATTAGAAGATACTGGTGAAATCAGTTGTCCTCATGAATGGCAGGATCTGCCAGTGTAGCTTTTGTTCCAGTTCTGAGAGGTAGTGATAACAGTAAGATTTAGCTAACTGGAAAAGACAGAAAAGCATCCCATAATCAGCTTACCATGATTAATACCTGTATAAGAAGTAAACAAATTCTCCTCTCTAAGAGCAACTTTAAATTGGATACACTACAGATCTCTGAGCATCTGGAATTCTTCATTGACAAATGAAGCACTAAGCAGATCCATAAAACATGCTCTTTTGAGTAATTTAGATGCACTTAATGCATCTCAGTACTCTGCTTTTATTTGAAGGAACTAAATAGCAGAAACTTGCCACTATATTATGTGCATGTTACATAGTCCTGAAGACACTAAAATAGAGTATACAGAACTGCAGAATAAACTACCCAACACATCACATTTTGGCAGCTTTTACAGAGAATATGAGCAAGAATAAATTTGCTTTGCAACCCCATATCTGAGAAAGCTACAACACCTCCAGTTCTAGCTACCTACGTTTTCCTACTTCAGTGGAAAAAAGAAGGTCTGACATTATGGGAAGGACATGATCGTGAGGATTATTTGTTTTGTTTTTAACTACTGTTAAAAATATGGATGAACCAGTAAGTGAAATACATTGATGAATGATCAGATCTGGAGAGTCCATGAAGTATTTCCATTATTAAAATTAGTCCTTCTAACAACAGATGGGGAACTGATGCAGAAACCCTTCATAGGCTCTGAATATCACAAAGCCTGGAGTTTTTGAAGAGACGCATCTCTGTTTTCTAGCTACTTTAATGCAAGACAGATCCTAGCACCTTAAAGGAAGCGACTTTGATATTTTGTCCACATGTTTTGATTGGGTACTTTTAAATGCCCCTGAGAAAGTGGGTAATCTTAGTCAAAACTCTTATGCATTAGTAGTTATTAAAGGCTGGTGAGTATTGCAGAGAGTAGTTATTAGTCTCCTTTTGATCCAGTAACAAGTTTTTCACATTGTCTAGCTTCTTTTTAGTAAGTTCTGTAAGAAAGTGTTTCATTTATAAGCAGAAACTCTACCAAGCGCAATAATATCTGAAGGCTGCAGTGGGGTGGCATCATCCGGTCCTGACGACAGACAGGGAGAATTCCAACACCATATGCTCTCATCTACAAAACGCCTACATCTGAGTACAAGCACCCCATAAAATTAAAATTATCTTCCTGACAAATTCAAAGTCATTTGCAAATCTGTTTCTGTTAAACGAGCTCAGAAATAAGATTAATGGAGCAATGAAATTAACTCTGCACCAAACCAGTTTTATCTTCTGACTTTTCCAGTAGGTTCTGAATTTCCATGACTCCTTTGCAAACATATATTCACAGGACTCCAGGCAAAACTGTTCATCATTTTTCCTGCAGCGAATACAAGTTCTGTCTTACTACAGCCACATTGTTCTTTTTGTGACATATGGAGATTAGACAAAGCCAAACATCATTTAAAAAAAAAATACCATGTTTAGCTTTGTTCTTTTTCACTGTTTCTTTAATTCATGTCAACTAGTTTGAAGATTTGAAACACATCCTAAAAAATTCACAGTACCTTGGAAAAATGATACTTTTATGTTGAATTATCATGTTTTGTTATTAGCATCATGCTCATTCTAGTTACCACATGTGCATGCGGCAGACAGACTGAGATACTCTGCAGTGTCTAGAGGTCATACTACAGGAGAGACACAACTCACTTGTACCATGTACTCATGTGATCTTTTATCACTTCTGTGGTAATGAAGAATCAGTGGTAAATCAATTAAAAGTGTTAAAACTGTTGGCAGGCTAACAAGTAAATACTAAGTGTGGCAAATTGAGAAGCTTGTTTTGATATCAAAGCAAGAAGGATGATTTAATGGAGGTGTAACCAAGGGCTGAAAGCTACCATGGAGGTAGCCAAGGACAAAACCACCCTGTGAGTACAGCCCACAAGGATATTGATTCTCAGTGTTGTGAGAATCCAACAAGGGAAGCACACTATGAGTGTGCTGAATTTCTTTAGCTGGGATATGAATAGTACAAATGTAGTTTTCTGAAATGTGATATTTATATATATGTGTGTATGTTTCTTGCTGTATTTTTCATTGCAGGGAGGATAGAATATCAATTACATAGATTTTATTTCTTTTTTTTTAACTGGGTTTGCATGAAAGCTTGTAGTATCTGAAAAGGCTATGAAAACTTTTCATTCAAGCTCTATTATCCCAGATATTTTGTAGCTTTCCAAAATGCTCTAAACATGACAATACAAAACCAGGGATAGATTGTTATTCCTTTTCTTTGACGAAACAAAAGACTTACAGTAGGAAGGAAATTGTGCTGTGATTCACACGCTGTCAAAAGACTGTTTGTGGCATGTAAGGGCCCTGCACATCACCTGAAAAAAAGAGAATGGAAATATTTAAACCAAACAAATTTCATGTCATTATCAGCCCATGAGGAAGAGATTCAACTCCAGAAAGTCTTCATTTTTATTTTGAAATCATAATTCCTCTCTGCCAAGCCCTAGTCAGGTTATCTTTTTCCATTGCAGTACACCCAGATGCCTGCAATGCGTTACACAACCATTTTCCTTAAACCCAACAACTGAGCTTTGTTAGCAGAGCTATATTCAGAAACACTACTTCAGCTTAAAATTGAATGAAAATCTATTTTCACCTTTTATCTTGAGTTCGTTTGCTTCTCCACTAGGGTAAGAAGACTATCAGGGGCACACAGTGCTTAAAAGTATTATTGATTTTTTAGAAATTAAAGCCAGTTTCACATAGCTCTAGGCTTCAATGACTCATAAAATCCCATCAACATTTAGTTCAGATGCTTTTTGTTCCTGGAAGACAGTGAGAGGCTCCTCTGAACTGACAGGTGCAAATGTATTCAGTGTGAAAACTTCTGAAAGAATTTTTGAAGTGGGACTCTTAGCAGAAAAAGGCTGATTTAACTAACCCACATCCAGCTGAGTACAGAGACCAATTTGTAGTGAAATAGGGTCATCACGTCAGGGAAGTCTGAGATTCAAACCTGCAGATGTTCGTGCTGGATGCTTATATGAACCTCTGGAGTCTTCAAAGCTCTGCCTTAAAAAATGAATAAGAACAGGGATTTTTCTTCTCTTATGACATTTCCACCTCATGGTAATGCAAAAAATGACCAGAACACAATATTCAGGTCAGCATTTTTTCATCTGTGTTCTTTCAGGACATGTGAAGATGGCTAAGGTAGGAGCATGGTTTTAAAATGAAAGATAAACAAACTTAGAGAAATAAAACCACACTTTTTAAGAATGAATACCTTAAATCTGCTCATGCTCTTTCTATCGCATGATAACTCAATGCCTCCTATAACAGATTTCCACTACAAACAGCTGCCTAGAAAAAACGTTAATTTTCTCACGCAAAACATGTTATCAGACCCTTCTTGAGCTCAGGCACATTCAGACACATAAAATGTCTGTTTTAACAATGTATCAGTAGTTAAAATGCTATAATTGCTTCCACCAAAACAATTATACTATTGCCCAGACAACGGCCACTGATTCTCAGTGCCTCACCCTATATCAAGAAATCATCAGGCATTCTGAAAGCAGTGAAATGCACAAAGCTACGCAGCAAAGAGTGAGATAGAATCCCAAACATATTTTCTCCTAGAAGGCCATATAGATGTTTAGCTCCCAGCAGCAACAGGCAGTGCTTCCAAAAATGTGTGGGATTTCTTGTAGGATCTACAGTTATATCTGGAGGACTTCCTATCTGGCATGAGTTAATGGATGCATAGAAACATAGAATCATAGAATAGTTAGGGTTGGAAAGGACCTTAAGATCATTTAGTTCCAACTCCCCTGCCATGGGCAGGGGCACCTCACCATAAACTATTCTCCCAAGATTCTGTCCAACCTAGCCTTGAGCACTGCCAGGGGCAGGATCACCTCCTTCTACCTGCTGGTCATGCTCCTTTTGATGCAGCCCAGGATACGGTTGGCTTTCTGGGCAAATCATTTAGGTTGGAAAAGACCTTTAAGATCATTGAGTACAGTCATTAACTTCGCACTTTTATTTTCCTTTTATTTATAATTATTTATGTTTAATTCTTATTTTATTATTTTTATTCTCTTTTATTTTTTTTTATTTCTTTATTTCTAGCCTGTGTCTCTCATTTCAGCTTATGTCTGCTATCTCATATCTTCTTTCTACCCAGCACTCTAAGAAGCTTGTCACCATCTTCTATTCTGCACCATCCCTCAACGTTTGGACTTCTGGACCTTCTGCTATTTGTCCATAAAGCTCTGTTTAGGGTTCGCTCATCTCTCATTATGTCTTTCTGAAAGGCTGTTTACTTTTCCCTGTTGATCAAAGGAGAACACTACATTCCTTTCCCTTGCTGCACATACCAGTGAATTATCTAAGTAATTCTCCTTGAGTTTAGGAGACTACCTTCTTCCTACCTAGGAAAAGTAAATTCGTAAGAGTTTGCTCTCCAATGTCAAGCTAAGAATTTTAGTTCTGAGTACAGAGCAACTCTGGAGAAACTCTGAGAACCCCCTGGCTAAATAACGTGAGATGGGATGTATTCCTCTACCAAGTAGCAGAGTGATATGTGTTTGACTCACTACATGTTGCAGTCGCAGGAGAACAGCTGCTGAGTTGAAGTATGAATATGGGAGAGGACTTCATTCTTCACATAAAGAGGATGTTACTGGAGTTCTTTCATTTGCAAACTTTACACAATAAGAGCATTGTTATACCTTTTAACTTAAGATTCAGACATCCATCTGGGGCTAACACTGTTAACCTCTCAGGTGCACTGAAAGAGCAGTGGGACTTTAATGATAGTTGGTCTGAGAAGTGGTAAGCTCAATGATGTTTCTTACCCTCAGTTTTGTGCTCCAGTCCCAGGCCTCAAAATCCCACCACTTAAAAACTTAAAAGCAAGCCATTAGAATTTAATTCTTAAAAAATTTGAATAATGACTGGATCTAAGATCACCTACAAATTGGCACTCAAGGGACAGCAGGTCCAGGTTACACACACTGTTTTCAAAAGCTCTCTTTCAGAGCATGAGAATGATTTCTCAGCAAGCACCTTCCTACAAGCTGGTATTAATGTCAAATTTGTACTCATAAGAGCATGTAGACTGAAAGAATAAGTGACAGGCATTGATTTAATTTCTTGTCATGCGTATATTTGCATAGTATTTACAGATTAATAAATTAGACATACCTTGTGTAAATGAATAGCTGGCCTGCCTGTACTGTGGCATTCATGGTCTTACCATTACACTATGTTAAATGAAACACTAAAGATACAAGTAAAATGACTAAGTATTAGTGTGAAGTACATAGGAAAGGTCATTGTCTTAGAAAGATAGAGCAGGCATACACAGGATTTCACAGATTTCACAGTCTGTCCTTTCTCCATTCTTTCATATTCTCTTGCCTGTTTCCCATTCTGTGAAGCACAAATGAGAGCATCTCAAAGGGTCATCATGAGATGTTACTAGTAAATGCTTGTAAATGTCTGAGAAAGGGATCATTATTTTACAGGCATGGATGCCTTCTAGCTGCAGTGTTACTAGGCCATTTCCTGACCTTGTAGATCCATATGAAGGGATTACTCACATTTCAAGGAAAGGAGGCTACACAATAAACAAACAACAGAATTTGCTTCACATCTCCCTATAGGATTTTACCACCATATACTGATACCATGATTAATTTTTGATTTCTGATATAGACCAAGCCTCTTTCTGCTCCTTTTAGTCAAGACTCTCTGTGGAAGATGCTCCCTGTATCAGGAAAGATCTAGAAGTCCCATAAGTTCATTTCTGCAAAGCATATTGAGAAAAAGTAGGGTGAGGGGGCAATGAAAAGGAAGAAACCACAGCAACTGCTTTGTCCAGGGGAACACTGCCAGCAGCAAGAAGTTTGGTGAATCTGCAGGTCATGTTGGCATGGCTGCCCCTGACTACCACTGGCCAGCTGTGCGATATAACAGACACTGGACTAAGTCTATCCCAGCTGTCACACAACACAGAAATGACATCATTCATCATGACAGACTGCTTGCACTGCTTGGCCCAGCAGAATAAATAAGAATTCCGTGTGGAAATAAGTTCTCTTAAGAAAAATACAGGAGCTCAGTAGTTTGCTCAGTCCACCACCATTACTCAAACATCAGATGCTCCTTCCTTTACTCCAGAAACTGGGGCAAACCATACAGACAGAAGCATGGGTGAGCAGAGGGTAGTGGGGGAGAAAGAAGCCAGTTACACAAAAATCAGCTGCTGGTCAGTACACTTGTCTATCAAAGCCTTGTGCATGATCACTGTAATCTCTCCTCTATTCTTACTAAATCCACTTTTCTACCTACCTACCTACTGCACAGATGGTTTCTTTCTTCTAAGCCTGTGTAGGTGAGCCCTAGCCATCTCCAAGTCAGACTGGACACTAAGCAAAGTACGCAGTCTGTGTGCCAGCCACCAAGGTGGGACAATAAACCTGAGGGCTCAAGAGTCTTCGGATCAGCAGCTGAAAGAGACCAGGACCTGTAAGGCACTTTCCAGGTACAGCAAGCATCAAGCAACAGCTTGTGGAGAGACCCATAGCATTTCAGTGCATGTATGTGCCCAATAAGCAAATGAGGAGGAACAGGTTGGGGTGGTCTCTGTGGTTTGTGGTCTTGTGATTGCAGTTTATTTTCATGTTGGCCAAAGCACTGGCATCTCTGGTGACTTTCGTGGCCAGCCAATATGTGTCTGTGCATGAGGATACCTTCTGGGGAAACACATTCAGCCTCATGGGGAAATACACTCAACCTCACTAATGGCTGAATTTACAAATGGGAATAGCAGCAGTCTGGCTCTACTGGACTGGGCCAGGAAGGAACTCATCAGTCCTCATGGCCACCAGATTTAGCTCCAATGCATCAGGAATCAAAAATCCCCATAATAATGAAGCTAACCTGATCTAGCACATTTGCCATACAAAAAGAGGGAATGTGTTCCTCCCACGAGAGCACATCATGTCTCTACAACAACCCAACTTGATATTACTAAAAATATCAAGCCATTTCAGCCTCTTCTCATTCTAGAAGCATCTGATGCCTTCTAATTCTTTCTTCTTCCTCAATTGTTATTTTTGTGCTATCTTTACTCCAGAGATGGACAGAGCCGAGATTAGGAATCTCATCATGCCTTAACACATAGTATGCTGTCAACAATCTACAGACATTCCATTGAAGCTGCTGTGCCAAGAACCCCAAATTCCATATATATCATGCTTGAACTGTTCTGGTTTTCCAGTCTTCAGTAAAACTAGTAGAAGTCAGCCCACTATATCTGTGTGAGTTCCATTAACATGGTACTGGTCAAAGCTGTATTATTTCCTTGCAGAGAAATGTTATCACATAGAACTTGGAATTAATTTTGTTTTTCCATAACTGAACAAAATCAAAGTTGTCAAACATTTGGGACTGACTACTGGGAGCACAGATTAGGGATGTTGCAGAGAGGCTACCTGCTCTAGTAAGTCCCATTCACTATTACCCACTTCTAGTGATCCATGTGGGTGCTACTGATATAGATAGCAGTAGCCTGGAGAACATGCAGAAAGACTACAGAGCACTGGGAGAGGTGGTTAGGGGCTCTGGAGCTTAGATTGTCTTTTAGTCAATTCTCCAGGATACTGGGGAGGACCTTAAAAAAGGCAAGGAGGATTGGGCAGGTTAATAAATGGTTAGAAGGGTAGTGCCATAGTCAGGGGTTTGAGTATCTTGAACATGGGACTCAATATAGTAGGCCAGGTCTACTGGGGGCTGGTGGAACTGGTCTGACAAAGAAGGGGAAGAGTGGATTTGGTAGGAGGCTTGCCAGACTGGTCAAGGATGCTTTAAACTAGATATGTTGGGCAAGGAGGGCATCATTACATCCCAACACACCCAGTCAGTTGCTGGCACCTATAATAAATGCTCAGAGCAATGTAGAGGTATTCCAGCCACTCCAGCCAATGAGCCGGCTTCAATTGGATCTCGGCTCAGACGCCTCTATACAAACACCCGTAGCATGGGGGACAAACAAGAGGAATTAGAGATGTGTGCACGTCTATGGGGGTGTGATATCATAGGCATCACAGAAACATGGTGGGATGGCTCCTATGACTGGTGTGTTGGAATGGAAGGTTACAGGCTCTTTAGAAAAGACAAGCACGGCAGACGGGGAGGGGGAGTTGCTATTTATGTTAGGGATAGGCTGCAGAGTACGGAACTCTGTCTGGGGACAGGGGAGCAGTCAATATAGAGTTCGTGGGTCAGGGTCAAAGGGAGAAGAGCGGTAGGAGACATTACTGTCGGGATCTGTTACAAACCAGCTGATCAAGAGGGCTCTGTGGATGACAGATAGGAGCAGCCTCACACTTGCAGGCCCTTGATCTCATGGGGGACTTCAACCACCCTGATATCTGTTGGAGGGATGGTACAGCCCGGCACAAGCAATCCAGAAGGTTCCTCGATTGTGTGGAAGACAACTTCCTTATGCAAGGAATAGAGGAGCCAACAAGGAGAGGTGCCATGCTTGACCTCGTCCTCACCAACAAGGAAGGGCTGGATGGAAATGTGGTGCTTCAGGGCAGCCTTGATTGCAGCTATCATGAGATGGTTGAATTCGAAATGCTCGGGACAGTGAGAAGAGAGTGCAGCAAGCTCACTGCCCTGGACTTCAAGAGAGCAGACTTTGGCCTCTTCAGGAACCTGCTCAGTAAGGTTCCATGGGATACAGCCCTAGAGGGCAGGGGGGCCCAAGACTGTTGGTTGATATTCAAGGATCACCTACTACAAGCTCAGGAGCGATGCATCCCAGCTAGAAGGAAGTACTGCAGGAGGGCCAGGAGACCTCCTTGGATGGATAAGGAGCTGCTGAGCAAAATTCAAAGGAAAAAAGAGGCTTATAAAAGGTGGAAGCAAGGACAGGCAGCCTGGGAAGAATACAGGGATGTTTTCATGGAAAGCTAGGGACCAGGTTAGGAAAGATAAGGCCCACTTAGAATTAAACTTGGCTAGGGATTTTAAGGATAACAGGAGGGGGTTCTATAGGTACATTGCAAATGAAAAACAGACTAGGGACAAAGTGGGCCCTCTCCAGAAGCTATCAGGAGAACTAGCTACACTGGATTTGGAGAAGGCTGAGGTTCTTAATGAGTTCTTTGCCTCAGTCTTCACTGGCAAATACCCTGACCACACCACCCAAGTCTTGGAAGGCAGATGCAGGGACAGTGAGAATGAAGTCCCCAGGCCCACTGTAAGAGAGGATCTGGTTTGAGACCATCTTAAGAACCTGAACATATATACAAGTCCATGGGACCTGATGGAATCCATCTGTGGGTCCTGAAGGAGCTGGCAAATGAAGTTGCTAAGCCACTGTCCATCATATTTGAAAAATCATGGCAGTCAGGTGAAGTTCCCCATGACTGGAAAAAGGGAAATATAACCCCCATTTTTAAGAAGGGGAAAATGGATGAGCCACGGAATTACAGACCAGTCAGTCTCACCTCTGTGCCTGGCAAAATCTTGGAGCAGATTCTCCTGGAAGGCATGCTGAGGCACATGAAAACCAACAAGGTGCTTGGGGACAGCCAACATGGCTTCACTAAGGGGAAATCCTGCCTGACCAATCTAGGGGCCTTCTATGAAGGGGCTACGGAACTGATGGACAGGGGCAGAGCAGCTGATGTCATCTACCTGGACTTGTGCAAAGCATTCGACACTGTCTCCCATGACATCCTTCTCTCTAAGTTGGAGAGACATCAATTTGATAGGTGGACCACTCGGTGGATAAAGAACTGGCTGGATGGCCGCACGCAAAGAGTCGTGGTAACAGCTCAGTGTCCAGCTGGAGACCAGTAATGAGTGGTGTCTCTCAGGGATCAGTGTTGGGACCGGTCTTGTTCAACATCTTTGTGGGTGACATGGACAGTGGGATTGAGTGCACCCTCAGCAAGTTTGTCGATGACACCAAGCTGTGTGGTTTGGCTGATACATTGGAGGGCAGGAATGCCATCCAGAGGGACCTTGACATGCTTGTGAGGTGGGCTGATGCCAACCTGATGAAGTTTAACCATGCTAAGTGCAAGGTCCTCCACCTGGGTCGGAGCAATCCCAGGCACAGCTAGAGGTTGGGAAGAGAAGAGATTCAGAGCAGCCCTGCGGAGAAGGACTTGGGGGTGTTGGTTGATGAAAAATGAACATGAGCCGGCAGTGTGCGCTTGCATCTCAGAAAGCCAACCGTATCCTGGGGTGCATCAAAAGGAGTGTGACCAGCAGGTCGAGGGAGGTGATCCTGCCCCTCTACTCTGCTCTCGTGGGACCTCCCTTGAAGTATTGTGTGCAGTTCTGGTGTCCTCAACATAAAAAGGACATGGAACTGTTGGAACAAGTCCAGAGGAGGGCCATGAGGATGATCAGAGGACTGGAGCACCTCCCATATGAAGATAGGCTGAGAAAGTTGGGGCTGTTCAGCCTGGTGAAGAGAAGGCTGTGTGGAGACCTCCTAGCAGACTTACAATATCTGAAGGGAGGCTATAGGGATGCTGGGGAGGGACTCTTCATTAGGGACTGTAGTGATAGGACAAGGGGTAACGGGTTCAAACTCAGAGAGGGGAAGTTTAGATTGGCTATGAGGAAGAAGTTCTTTACTGTGAGGGTGGTGAGGCCCTGGAATGGATTGCCCAAGGAAGTTGTGAATGCTCCATCCGTGGCAGCATTCAAGGCCGCGTTGGACAGATCCTTGGGTGACATGATTTAGTGTGAGGTGTCCCTGCTCATGGCAAGGGGGTTGGAACTAGATGATCTTCAGGTCCTTTCCAACCCTAACTATTCTATGATTCTATGATTCTATCACTGAATTCCAGTAAGGACAAGACAACCAAGACAGTTCATAGAACCTGTCAGGAACTTGTTTTTCACCTGAAATTGTGAGCTGGGAAATGGGAAAATGATACTGAAGGGGTAGGCTGTTCTGCTACTAGAGCAAATGCAGTGTAAGCTGTGAGCCCTCATTGCACAAGCCAAGCTCAGAAAGTCAATGCTATGAATTTATGAAGATAAAATGTGACCAGAAAATCCCTCACCATGCCCTGCTTGATCCTATAAACCCTTGCACATGGAACCACAAGATCTAATCTTTTATAGTTGACAGCACCGTTGGTGCTTCATAATATGAAAGAAAATAAGTCTCAAGGAAAAAAAAAAATAAAGCTCACATAAAAGCATGGTTTAACTTTTGTTTTACTTCTCAAACACCTTTAGCTCACCCTGACTGATCTTTGCCTGATCAAATGGAAAACAAATCTTCACAGAAAAAGCACAGCTGTCTTTCTCGGCTCTCAAATCCTTTGGAGGGGTGGAGAGGGCGTTCAGAAACTAAAAGAGGCTTTTTCTGGTTCTCTCTTCCCTCCTTTTCAATATCACAAATAACTCTGGAGTGTAGAAATGGGTGTGAATTCCATCAAGATAGGAAGGGCAAAACTGCCAACTCTTTAAACAAAATGGAAAAGTTAAAGGTAGTTAAGGAATAGCAGTAGCAATGACAGCAGGAAAATTCAAACACAGAGTTTCGAATTTTCATATATTAAATGTATTAAGCATATACAAGTGCTTAAATAAAAACTTGCAAGTATGCCCAGCCTTAATATTCTACCCTTGAAGGAGATATGAGGACATGAGAGGGGCAATAAATTCAGTAACACAGTTCAGAGGTCATCTGCCATCATTTATGTAGGAGAAAAGAAACAAGGATGAAAGCAAAAGATGGGCTGTCTGGCAGCGACACTGATATAGAAGATTGAGCTAGGAATAGGGAAACAGCATGGCAAGAAGTCTTTGCTCATTGGATCTTACAATATTTGTCACAGAGCGTGGATGAATATGGCCAAAGCAAATGGAAAATCTCTCCTCTGTGAGAAATACTAGACTGTGCATTGACAGGAGCCTAATACACGAACTTGAAAACATATCTCTAGAAAACTGAGAAGACAGAAGTGCATCATTGCAAGCACCAAGCTAAAAACAAAGCCAAAAAGTGGGCATCTGAAGGAATAATAATAAAAAAAAACCTCACTACAGCCCACACACATCCACAGCCACCCTTTCAGAAACCCACCCTCAAATAAACCACAATTGCAACAGAAAGCTGAAGAGTTAGGTCCACAGCCTGACTGATCCTATTCCAGGTAAGGTATTATAAGGCTCTCAGAGCAAGGCGGGGAGGAGAAGATTTCTATTTGTCCTATGTTTCTAATGGCTGATTTTGTAATTGTTCTTCAGCAGCAACAACAAAAACACTGCAAAACTGTACTGAACAGCAAACGAGAACATGCCTATGAAAAGAGACAGCTTTTTAAACTTCCATCTTGCTAGTGTCTGTCTATATGAATAATGTCACCATGTCACAGCCTTTCCTGCTTTCTATTACAGTATTCTTCCCCCATTTTTATTATGCTGTTCTATTTCAACTTGATGAATTATCCATATTGCATTTTTGAGAGATGTTCTCTCTAGGGATGGACATACTTAGCTCAGAAAGTTTCCAGCAGAAAAAGGAAAAGAGGAAGAGAAAAAGGAACTTCCACATCTCTACTTTTTTTAAGGTACCCCAGGGAGTAAGATGCAATTATCCTGTGACTGCCAGGCAACTCTTAGCAGAGGTAATGTATTTATTTTATTAATGAAAATTAATGGTGCTAAGAAGTGATGCTCTGGCAAGCCTAGACAGAATGAAAAAAGAGTCTGTTAGCAGAGAGCAAGAATGGGAAGCTGAAAATCCAAGATGGGGTCCCCCAGTTTTTTCATTGGCATTGAGCTTGCTCTTCTATTCTTTTCACCATTGTTCCAGAAGTGATACTTGTTTACAAGTGAATACAAGTGATTTCTGTTACTTATTCTACCAGAGATAACAGGCTCAGTAATTTACTCTTTGAAAGTGCCACTAAATAACAAAATAACTTTCCCCACTGTTATAGCAGGAGAATAGGTGTTTATGCTCTAGATTACATAGCAAAGCAGATCTCTTGTTTGAGAGACCAATTTGAGGTCAAAGTCTGTGACTCTATGGATGTAGTTGTCATTTTGTTCTTCTCTCCAACATGACAAATGAAAGAAATAAAACACGCTAAGTCACCTTCTCTTTGTGGGTTATAGTTATTAGTGGATTTTGTTGCAATTCTGCATTCCAGCAGATTTTAACAAGCATTGCTGGTAAGACCTCTTCTCCCTTCTGCAGTACCAACGAATGAGGACTCCACGGGCTAGGCATGCACGGTTTAGCTTGTTCACCACTGTTACAACAGCCTATACTTTCATGTTAATATGGAAGCCCATTCCCACAGTGTTGTGATTCAATCCCAGATGGCAACTAAGTAGCATGCAACCGCTCAGTCTCCTCGTGCCCCCCGGTGGGATAGAGAGAAGAATCAGAAAGGTAAAACGTGTGTGTTAAGATAAGAACAGTTTAATAATTGAAATAAAATAAAATATTGCAATAATATCAAAAATAATATATTTATTATAATTGTAATGAAAGAGAGACAACAAAAAGAGATAAATACTTCCCCCCCCCCAAAAAAAAAAAAAAGTGATGCACAATACAACTGCTTAACAACCACTCACCGATAACCAGCCCAACCCGAGCAACAGTCAGCTCCCTCTGGCCAACTCAACTAGCCAACTCCCCCACTTAATATCCTGAGCATGACATCGCATTGTATTGATTCAGAGAAATCTCCAGGAACTCGACAACAAAGTTTAAGTTGACAAGCAGGTATTCTTCACTGTGGCTCCGGGAGACACAGGGAATAGCTCCTCCTAGCATGTCTCCCTGAATTGCTAAACAAGCCATCCTTGTATAGTCCCTAAGGATACATATTCATTACGTACATACATGCATATTCATGAGGCTACTTATGTAGCATCATTCTTCTAAAAGTTTCCCAGCATTGGTACAGAAATGTGGTGGTGGTCTTTGGGTGTTGTTTACTTCTTCCAACAATCCTCATCGCTTCTGGTAGTCTTTGAAGCACGCGCAGTAGATAATGCTCACACCAGCTTAATTGGTTCGGTAACACTGCAGACATAATCATCCTGTCATTCTACTTATCAGTTAGCTTAGCTGCAGCCCAGACTGGACAACTGCTAGTTTCAGATACTCTGTACACGTCCTGTTTTTCTATCCTGTTTTTCTTACACTTATTATTGTACTAAGGTCAAAAAGACCCAAAACTACACCAACTACAACGGTTTATCTTGTGCAAGGATTCTCATTATGTTCTCCAGTTGCACTTTATTTTTTTTTCTGTGAAACATGCACCTCAGTTATTTTCCATTACTACTGTTACAAAGCCATCAAACTTAATGTTACTTTGAAGTGATTCTACTTATTTGCAAAGGTTTGTATTTCGTTTTGTGCCTCCTTGTCTTCAGTATGGAATGCCCCTTTGGCTATCTCAGGTCAGCTGTCCTGGCTGTTATTCCTCCCGGCTTCTTGTCGTCTCCAGCCTTCTCACTGGCAGGGCATGAGAAACTGAACAGGCCGTGTGTTAGTATAAAGACTACTTAGCAACACTAAAAATGTCAGTGTGTTATCAATATTATCTTCTTACTAAATACAAAACACAACACTGTACCCGCTACTAGGAATGAAATTAACTCTATTCCAGCCTATACCAAGACACATATTGTCAACCTTAGATAGAAATTCATTGCTAAACATGTGAGCTTCTCATTCAGAGGGGTTAGTGCAGAGAAGCTTTTATGCTCAGAGACTTGTTTTGTCACAATAGTAATTTTGGACAAGGGGACCCTATAGACATTTTTTATTAAATAAAAAAAGAAAAAGTCATGTTGGGAAAATAAGTTCCACCAGCTGAGCCAAGTTTCAAATAAATCTGTAACTAATATGTGTGTTCTGCTACTGTGAAAATCTCTATAGGGCTAATCAGTCCTTAAGGAACCGTAAGTCAACCTTGCCATGCAGGATGATCGCAGTACAAGACCTCCTGTTTACCCTTTTTCACACTTGTTTGTTTTAATTTAGTTTACCATTAATTGGTTTTTAATAATTATTAATACTTAAAATTCAAGAGTGCCTATTTGTCTCAAAGTGGAAAATGTCTTCTTATGCATCAAGTCAGAAAGCAAAACATTGTGCACACAATCTCTGAAATTCACTTTTTATACTTTTTTTTTTCTTCTCAAATATATGGCTTGTTCCTGTGTTCCCTTACCTAAAGGAATTGATCCACCTAGAGAGCCTGATAGCTTCTCATTGCTATACAAGTGTACGAGGCTTGGACTGGACCAAGGTGGTACAAACAGTCCAGCACACTGCAACAATAGTTCTCACTAAAAACCCAATATGATAAGTTCTAGACTATAATTAAGAAGTCTAGCTATAATTTTGTATCTGAATGTATTTTAGGCCTGTGGACCTTTCTCTTAAAAAGGTATTATATGGATCTTTGTTGTCCATAGATCTGGGACATTCACAGGTGTGTTTCTGCGGTAGCCATATGTTCTTGTTGCTCAGTTGCAACTTTGCAACTGATAATAAGCCTGAGACAAGCACCCCTTCTTCAATGACTTTTCCCTAAAAAGCAGAGAGCATGGAGGTTCACTATTGCCTCATAGAGAAAAGCTGCTTGTGAGTGCCCAAGCTATGTACATTGCTTCTTTCAAACTGTAGATGCAGATCAGTTATAGAACATTATGCTGGACTCCATAGAGGTCTAGAGTGGAGAAAAGTAGTCTTCCTTTTCCAAGGCTTCCTCTCCAGAAGGCATGTCCTCAGTTTTCATTGCCCAGCACATTACATTTCAACATGGGATAGCAGAAATTGACCCTTGTATTGGAGGGCTCCAAAATGTTCTACTCTCTCATTATGAGAAGGAAAAAAAAAAGGTTTAGAAGTTGGTTTAGTACAAGTGTCTCTTTAGTTCATGCTATTTGACAACACTCATGGCCTTGAAAAACCATTTGCATTTAAGAAAAGGACTTTACTGTATGACTCAGAGATGTCTTTGATGTAATCCCATTGATTTCACACTCTACTCCCCCATCCCCCTAAAAAAATCCTCTTTCACTGAATATTGGACAAATAAACTGTGAACAGGCTGTTTCCTTAGAGAAACCCTGACGTTTGTCTCAACAGTGAGTTCATTGCCTACAAATATCTACCTCCCTTCTTTCAAAGCTATATTTCTAACTCCTTTTTTCTGTTTTTTAACTACATCAGCTATACACAAGACATCAAGGCACAGGAGCCCTTCTGCCCACACAAAAGCTCTGCTCTGAGCTCACCATGCAATTCGATAACTAGGCAGTAATCTCCACTATATACAGCTGTCTCACTGCAAAGCTTAGTCACCTTCATTAAATTCAACAGGAGTCCTTACTGTTTTCATTACTTTTAATAAGATGTCTCATAGTTTGAGAGCAAAGATGTATTTAATAATGGCCATTAGCAGCTTCCAGCTTAAAACAGCGTGGAATACCATTGTTATGGGACAATCACTGCAGCATGTCTCACTGTTCTTTGCACCATATTGTTTAGTCCTTTTTTGAAAGTGGTTTCTATTAAACAACAATTTTTTTCTGTCACATTGAACACTAGCTTCAAACAGACTTTTTCAATATACTGGAAAACACAACAATTCATGATGTAGATAAGAAAAGATGAAGCAGTTAACCAAATTAGAAGGCAAGTTATTACCAAGACTTACGTCTGTTTCACGAACCTGTAACAATCACTAGTTTCTTTGCGTGGCAGGGAAAGTGGTTAAACATTTCTCAAAAGGTTCCTATATCAGCATCACAATCCATTATCACATTTCCATGAGTTTTCACACACAATCTCTTGGGTTGTGAAATTATTACACAATCTAATGTGTTTACTCTTTTTTGCATTAGAAGAATTAGAATATTCTTAGCTGAAAGTTTCATTACATATAATCTTGACTCTTTTGGTCTAAGTACCCTTATGTTTCACACAGCGGAAAAAGAAAATCCGGAGGTGCCATGTAACTTGGTAATTTTTTCCCAGCTGGATGTCTTGTTACAGATTAGAAGACAAATTTTGTTTTAATTCCAACAGGAATGGGTCTTTTCTTAGGAGCAAGGCTTGATTACTGACAGTCTTTACATTTCCACTGTTCCCCTCAAAAGAAGAGAAATACTGTCTTGCAATTATTGGGAAAACATCCTAACGCATCACCGTACTCAGACTCATTCTTCTAATTACAGCTAGCCAAAAGCAAAAATAATGTGAGTGGAGTAGTGTCATGGTTTAAGCCCAGCCGGCAACCCAGAAACCACACAGCCGCTCGCTCACTCCTTTCCTTTCCTTCCCCCACTCCTGGAGGGATGGGGAGGAGAATCAAAAGAATGTAACTCCCATGGGTTGAGATAAGAACAGTCCAGTAACTAAGGTATAACACAAACCACTGCTCCTACCACCAATAATAATAATGATAAGGGAAATAAAAAGTGAAGCGAATACAACCGCTCACCGCCCGCCAACCGATACCCAGCCTGACCAAGCAGTGATCTAGCCTTTCTGGGTAACTGCCCCCAGTTTATATAGTGGGCATGACATGCTGTGGTATGGAATACCTCTTTGGCTAGATTGGGTCAGGTATCCTGTCTCTGCTTCCTCTCGGCTTCCCTTCCTCCCTAGAAGAGCATGAGACTCAGAAAGTCAGACTAAACATTACCGAGCAGCAACTGAACACATCGGTGTTATCAGTGCTTTTTCCCAGGCCGAAAATCAAAAAAAAAAAAAAAAAACACAGCACTGCACCAGCTACTAAGAAGGGGAGAAATGACTGCTACTGCTGAACCCAGGACAAGTAACCTAGAGATAGAGCTTTGCATTTGGCTAGGTTAAGTTAGGTACTCAAATTAATTGTCAGCTGCAGGCTTACTTTAGGAGATTCAATTCTCTAAGGCCACTTTTGCTCTTCTGGTCACTTAGGATTAGTAGGGGGATTCAGACTGGAGCTTTATAGGCAGAAACTAAAGGAGGATGCAGCAGTCAACTCTTGGGGGGGGGGGGGGGGCATCTTTGAAATTCCAAATTTCCTCTTCCATTGCAAGCCCAGTTTTGATGACCTCCAGATTACGTTGCACAGCCCTACTTTTTTTCCGGAGCTTTGTACATAGGATACGTAGGATAGAGGAGACTAGAAATGTTCAAAGGAATGACTTTACAGCAAGGGTGTCCTTCAGTGCTGCATTTAGGATTAATTTGACATTATGTCAAAAGTTCTGGGTGCATATGCAGAAAATACTTCTTTAGTCTTCTGAAATCTAAATAAATACATAAATTCAGACAGTATAGTGAGCTGCAGCTTTTAAAATAAATGTACATTTTTGAAGATATATTTATATTTCAAGTAATGACCATTTCGCTAAAGTCTGAGTAATGGTCAAGCAATGACTATTTCACAAAATAGTGCTGAAACAGCAGACACTTAAAAATCTGAAAGTTGCATTTCCAGATTTCTAGAAGTTGTTTTTTTTTAAACTGTTATCATCTTAGCAAGAAATTTCATCTACAGAAAACAAGAAAATGGAAAAATAAATAGCTTTATATATAAGACATTTCTCTGTAGTCTGATTTCTCAACAGTCCCTTGATCAAAACAAATTAGAGGCATTAAATTTATGAGTTTCTTGAGGGCCTTTAACATGTAGTTGCAATTATTAAAGGTGCTAGGCAGAAATAATGTAGATTATTTCTATCATTTAAAGGTCCCTGAATAACATTCAAATACCTGTTGCAGTCTTGAAGAAGCTAAGGTATGACTATCTTCCATAACCAAATCTGTCCCCTCTTGACCTTATATTCAGTAGCTATATCTGTTCTTTTTTTTGACCCATGATATGGTAATAATCTCAGTGTAGCCTGTGCTGGCTGAAAAGATGACAGTTTTGTAGAAAAGTAATTTTTCTAGAGAAGCAATGTTGCAGACTTAAAACACACAGAGCATATAAACCAAAGTTAATTGGGCACATGATGATTCTTGAGCTATAAGGTTAAGTATTGAAAAACAAGGAGATAAACAAATCCCACACACCAGACTACGGTGCATGCCATGTTGTAATTGATGTAATGCACTGCTTACCTTTCCTTCAGAGAGAAAGAAGTGAAGGGAGTGAAGTGAAGCAAATAATACAATACGTTAACTGAAACAATAGCCATTGTATTAATTTGATAAAGTGTTGTATCAGAGCAGTCCCTCTAATCTTATAAGAAATTATCACAGAATTATTTCACATTTGGAAACAACTGGATTTAGCTCCTAACAAGAAGAGACACCAAGCCTTGTAAAAAAACTGACCAAGCTCTCTACAGAAATAATATATTTTGCAACTATGACACTGCACTGCTGACTGATTTTTAAGAGAACAGTGATAACAGAGGTTCATTCTGCATATAACAATATTTCCGGTACCAGTTGTTGTGAGTGCAGCACCATTCACGGGGTGGGGTTAGGGTCTCACAGTTTTGGAGGGCTTTTGTCTATTTTTGTTTTGGTTTGTTTTTTTTACTGGTTTGTTTGTTTTTTTTTTTTTTTTACTGTTTTCAGTTTCTCTTTCTCCTTCTGTAGCTGTTCTTTTGACTTAGATTAGATATGAGGAAGAAATTCCTTTCTGTAAGGGTGGTAACGCACTGGAATGGGTTGCCCAGGGAAGGTGTGAATGCTCCATCGCTGGCAGTGTTCAAGGCCAGGTTGGACAGAGCCTTAGGTGGCATGGTTTAGTGGGAGGTGTTCCTACCCATGGCAGGAGGGTTGGAACTAGATGGTCTTAAGGTCCTTTCCAACCCTAACTGTTCTATAATTTGAAACTGAAATCTGTTCTTTAAACACAGAATACTTTTATTGCTTCTTAGTAACACATATTCAGACTTCATATTGACTTTATTTAGGAAGTATTATAGGCATAAATTTTCTAAATATCTAAAAATCTAAAATCTGCTATCAGAGATTAAGGCAACCAATTCACAGATATCTCATTTTGCCCACATTTCATCTAGGATTGAATTGTCTTGTTTAGTTCAAACTAGAAAACAGCTCCTTATGCTATTAATAGACTTTCTTGTCATAGAATCACAGAACAGTTAGGGGTGGAAAGGACCTTAAGATCATCTAGTTCCAACCACCCGGCCATGGACAGGGACACCTCACACTAAACCATGCCATCCAAGGCTACGTCCAACCTGGCCTTGAACACCAGCAGGGATGACGCATTCACAACCTCCCTGGGCAATCCATTCCAGTGCCTCACCACCTTTACAGTAAAGAATTTCTTCCTCATATCCAATCTAAACTTCCCCTGGTTAAGTTTGAACCCATTATCCCTTGTCCTCTCACTACAGTCCCTCATGAAGAGTCCCTCCCCAGCATCCCTATAGGCCCCCTTCAGATATTGGAAGGCTGCTATGAGGTCTCCACACAGCCTTCTCTTCTCCAGGCTGAACAGACCCAATTTTCTCAGCCTTTCTCCATACGGGAGGTGCTCCAGTCCTCTGATCATCCTCATGGCCCTCCTCTGGACATGTTCCAATAGTTCCATGTCCTTTTTATGTTGAGGACACCAGAACTGCACACAATACTTCAAGGGAGGTCTTACGAGAGCAGAGTAAAGGGGCAGGATCACCTCCCTTGACCTGCGGGTCATGCTTCTTTTGATGCACCCCAGGATACAGTTGGCTTTCTGAGCTGCAAGCGCACACTGCCAGCTCATGTTCATTTTCTCATCGACCAACACCCCCAAGTCCTTCTCCGCAGGGCTGCTCTCAATCTCTTCCCTGCCCAACCTCTAGCTGTGCCTGGGATTGCTCCTACCTAGGTGTAGGAACTTGCGCTTGGCATGGTTAAACTTCATCAGGTTGGTATCAGTCCACCTCACAAGCGTGTCAAGGTCCCTCTGGATGGCATTCCTTCCCTCCAATGTATCAACCGAACCACACAGCTTGGTGTCATCGGCAAACTTGCTGAGGGTGCACTCAATCCCACTGTCCATGTCACTCACAAAGATGTTGAACAAGACCGGTCCCAACACCAATCCCTGAGAGACACCACTTATTACTGATCTCCAGCTGGACATTGAGCCATTGAGCACTACTCTTTGCGTGCGACCATCCAGCCAGTTCTTTATCCACCGGGTGGTCCACCTATCAAATTGATGTCTCTCCAACTTAGAGACAAGGATGTCATGTGAGACAGTGTCAAAGGCTTTACACAAGTCCAGGTAGACATAATTGTTATAAATTCAACTACAGTGAATACTCCTTCAACACAATCAAAATCAGGAATTTTACAGTAACATGAGATAAAATAATACCTTGAATCATTCCAGGATTAAAATAATAATTTTGTGCCATATAGAAGAGGTGTTTGTGAAATACTCGCTAATATTGAAAATTTAAGCAAAACTGGGAATGTTTTCTAGACCCATGCTATTTGAGGCTGTAGACTGTTTTGTACCTTAGTAGAAAAAGGCTGCTTTTAGCTATCACCTTCCCTTCTCTGCAGAATATATTTATTCAGCTTGACACAGGGTGACATAAGTACTGTATTCTAGAAATGTAGCTGTATGCGTGTTACTACATAAATGTGAGAAAAGGGGAAATCCAAACAGCCCTTACTTAGCTCATAGATGTGAGCAAGCATAAAATGGCAGAAGAAGATGCTGTCTTAGCTGCTGTAAAGTACAGAAAAGAAGAAGAAATTAGTAAGGGTGTCATGCAAAGTTGCGTTTATATGCCTGAAATGTCATAAAAAACTCAAGTTCCTGACTACAATTTTACACACTGATGCCCACTTCTTTTACAGCTTAAAAATTATGTAATGATGGCTGAGAAGATTATTCAACTAAACTGAATTCTGTCTTCTTTTGGGGGAATTTCTTCCAAAGTGAACATCCTTGAATCCAAGCCCAAAAGGGACTTGATCCCGTAAGTATCCAGTAAGTTTATCTTCCATTCTGCTAAAAGGAGTGATGTGCTCCCTTTCCTTTGCTGCAGCTCCATTACTGGGATACCTCCCAAAATCAGAGAGAAAAGACACCCCTCTGACAGTTGCCACCTCAAAGGGGTGTTGATCACTGCTCCTTTCCCTTACAGAGAAGCTCCACACTTCTCTATTAAAAACCTCCTTCTATTACATAAAACTAAAGGTGTTCTTCATGTTTTTGCAGCAAAATTCAAGCTGAGAAACAACATGGAGAGCAGGAGAGAGGAATCCCGATTTTAATTCCTGGGGAATGTGATCCTGCTTTCAACCCCTGCTTCCATAACTATTCATCCTGGGATGAAAACCAGGAATAATTCAGCTGGAAAGGACTGAAGCTGTTTTTCTCAGAAATCAACTGGAAGTCTAAAGAGCTCATCCAATGCTGAGGTGCTCAATCTTGCACTATTTGATGTGATGGGTTATTGAATATTATATCCCCCTTTAAACTTACAGATTGTAACTATAGATAGCAGACAGTCAAAAGTCATAAGAACAGAGGGCTGGAAAGGACCTAATCCCAGTGAGATATTTTGAAGCATTCTAGACTGCTCATAACAAGTGGTTTTCTCACCTGTTCTTCAAAATCTCTGATGCCACCAGCTCTTTAACACAGCCTCATCTGGACTTTAACAATTTTAACTATAAGAAAGGTTTTCTTAAATCCACTTTAAGCCTTTCCTTCAGATTAAGTTGCTTTCTTCTTTTCTTTTTCCCAGTGACTATGCAGAATAGTTGAACACAGATACCTCTATAAAACTCTTTAACATCTCAGAAACTGGCTCCTGTCTCCTTAGTCTTCCATACTCAAAAAAAAAGAAAAAACAAACCAAGAAAAACAAGCAAAAAAAAAAACCCCAAACCCCCCCCCAAAAAAAAAAAAAAAAAAAAAAAAAAAAAAAAAACCACCAACTGCATTTTTTCCAACTTTTTTTCTGTTGCTTATGCTTCATGAATCACTCAGAATTACTAATGCTCTTTCCTGGATGCTCTTCAATTTGTTTGTATCTTTCCTGAGGTTCAGTACTCAACCATGCTGGACACAATTCTCCAGAGAAGCTCACTAGCACCAAGTGGATTAAATAATTACCTCCCCTGCCTGACATAACCTCTTCCTTAAAATAATAATTCCAGAATGAGATTAGGTTTGTGGCAACAGCATTGTTTCTCAGCCTTATTTATATGTATCATGCATTATAATCCCCTGCTATTACCAGAAGTGTTGTTGTTTACTTATTTCTACCTTTCAGTATTTCTCTTTGATACCTCCCCCTGAAGAACAGTACTTTGTGTTTCGACTTATTTCATATTGTTGATATTAGAGCATTTCTTCACACTGTGAGCTCAAACAAAGGATTTTGCAGATGCTGTCTTGAACCACTTTCCTTACAACAATTTGGGTGAAGATTACATATATTTCTGTGATTTCTCATATATTTTTGGCATGATCAAGATCAAATAATCACTGTACTTTTTTACTCCCCTTACACACTTTTCAGCCCACCATTTTCACTCTCAACCTTTTTTTAGTTCTTGTTCTCTTTAACTCAGAAGAAATCAGAGAAAGATTAATAATTTTCCTTTCCTTGGTAAAGGTCACGCACAACAACATGAAGTTATTACAAAAGGTACCTGAACTAAGAAGCAAAATAACATTTTCCACCAAAAATGGGAAGAAACACAAATTTGAACTCAAGCTTATTCCCCTATATCATTTAATCAAAATTAGACTTAGTGGTTAATTTTTATCACAGGACTATTTAATACAATGTAATGCTATCTTGTCATTAAGGAAGATTAAAGGAGCATATGTTAGCTCTCTAGTCCACCAACAAAACTGGCCTGTTGGAAAGTGTCATTCAAAGGGGAAAAGACCACAGTGACTGCAACAGTGGAGTTTTCCCCATAGAGCCAAGCCAGGAGGAAGTGGTAGATAATTTCTTTTGAAAATTCACATTTTTATTATTCTTTTGACAGTTGCCTGAAAATCAAATAGCACAGAAAGCCATTAGGAGTTTCTAACCAGTAGGGGGGAAATTATTGCAACTACCAAGGGAAAGGGCATCTAGAAAAAAGCAAGAATGAAACAATATGTTCAGAAGAAAGGAGAACAGAAAAATAAAACCAGCAGTACTTAAGAAGACAGATTAAAACATATTACAGAAATTTCAAGATACAGCCTCCTGGAACGCTAATCAAGGTGGAAACCCGTTAAAAATTTTGAGTTGAAATGGAAAGAATGTGGAGAGCGGGATTCTGGAAGTCCCCCATATTGTGTTTGAACATTTTCCTCACATAGAAGTTTTCCATACTGATCTTGATCTCCCCTATTGCATTTTTATATGCTTTTCCTGTTCCGTCATCTCAACATAAAGAGATGGGGCTTACATCAGTCTTTCACATATCAAATAAAGATAAAAAAAAGGCATTCTACCTTTGATCTTCTGTTCTAATCCTTTATTAGATTATCACTTTGCATTTTCTCCATGGGATCACAAATTTATTCAGTACAGGAGTTGTTGTCAAGGGTTTTTTTTAGCCTTCTTGTTCAGCTTGGGATTCAGATTTTTTTCTTCTTTTTTTTTAAGCATTTATACAAAAGCTTTGCATATATCACAAAATTATTTATTTCCTTCTGGGTTTTTCCTTTTGAAATGCACTGCATTTTAGCATTTTGGAAGCATTAATTATTTTGTTTCCACAATACAATTGTGAGATAGAGGCTATTCTTTCTTTACTGAATAGTTGGGAACCTGGGGCACAGATGGTCAAGTTAAGATTGTTAAAAACATCCATTAATGGCTTATTCTCAAGTTTAGCATAAAAGGAGGGCAATCCTTCCTATCTTATGAAAGTTCAATGCACAGTTCCAGCAGGCATGGCTGGAGATAAAAAGCATTATCCACTTCAGCAGATTAGTCCCACACTGGAAACGCATTTGTCGCCTAACAATTTAGCTGGCTTACCCAGAGCCACAGAGCAGCTCCCTGCTAAAGGCAGGAATAAGACCCAGTTTTCCAAAACAACACTCTACTTCCTTAAGCATTAGTCAATGGTTATGTAATAAAAGATCATATCTCCGTGTATAAAAGACCAAAAATTTTATGGGTAACTGTATCCTTGGTATTCTGCCCTGATTTTGTAACTTTTACAGTAGTCAGACATTCTCAGGAGAGATGTGGGGAACACAGAGGAGGAAGTCTTGCTGTGTTCACTTCTGATACTTGACATTACAGCTTTCCCCAGAAAAAGAAGAGACTCAAGGAAAAATCCTACTAACTTCAAACTGGATCATACCCAGTCCAAAGCTGTCAATTGACACAAAAGACTAAAAAGCTTCTGACTGTATGAAAAGATTCCTACATTCAGGAAAATCTTCACTAACACTGGGATTTGCTCCACCAAATACCTTACCAAATGTCAAGCCTTCCTGTAAGAGCAGGGAATTCATGGTGTTTTTGAAAAACACTAATAAAGCAAACAAGTGGTACATAAGTTACAACTTAAAAAACTGAGCAAAAAGCAGATTATAGCTTGAATTTAGGTTTCTGATTTTGGTTTAAATGCAAGCCATCCTAAGAAATCTCTCTATAGTCAACAACAGATTAAATTCTCAAACCTCCGGTATAGCTATCCTTGCACTGTGTCTAGACCAGATAAGATTCTCTGTTGGCCTAATGTCAGATTTTTCTTGGTGTAAAATTTCCATGCAATTCATATACTGCAGTGCCAAGCACAGCTGGATTAGTAATAGAAACAGTGTGTCACTTTAAAGCAGATTCTTGACTCCGGAGTCAGAAAAATTGCTCATAGCTGTGGAAGGGCACATGTCTTCCTACCAGGAAGTCATAACACAGCCAGATAGACTCACAAAACCTGTTTATCATACACAGTTTGCACCCCATCCAACACAATCATCTGCCAGCTTGTCTCTCCCACACTATCCTAGATGGCAAAAGTCAATACACAGTGGATATAGCAAACCCATTCTACCTGTGCAGCTCAAGAGAGGAGGTGCCTATAAGGGACGGATCAGTGTGCTATAGAGGATAGGCTGCAGTCCCCTATTTTGGCTGGTTACTCCACCAGAATACAGAAAAAGTGGCCCAGGAGCCACAAAATGTGGCAGGTCAAGGCAAGGAAACTGTCAAAGGCCTGGGCAAAGGTCAAAAAAATCAAGGTTTGTCTACAGTAAGCGAATGGGAAAGAGGCAGGAGCAAGCGTTTCGAGGCAGGTCAGGAATCACAGACAAAATAGAGTCTTGAAGCTGGAAGTCAAGCAAGGTTTAAGGAGTCAGGCTGGAGATGATGTCAAATGGTGTAGATGACGACTTGAGACAGCCCATACAGTCTGAATGTTTCCTTCACGTAAACACACCTAACTGGTCTCTGCATGCTGACTACAGTAGTACACAACTACCAATAGCCAGGAGTCACACCAGTAGGACATGTCTCCCTGAGGCAGGTTGTAACTCCTGACGGACAGGAGCTCCAGCCCTCAGGAAACCAGCTTCCGAAACCACCCACACTTGATGACAGTCTCATGATAACCATCTCATGACGTCTCAGTACCCAGCCCAGACAAAGACATATTTGATAAGTTCTTAGGTCCAAATACAAAAACAATCCACTGGAGTAGTGTGATGTATGCTTACCTCAAACTCTTCAAAAGTAAAAACATCATAAGTATGGGAAGAGTAGTTATTTCACTAGCTAAGGCATTTGCAATTCTATTCATCTTTAAAGAAGGATTAATTCCTGATTCCTTTACCTTTTTAATGTCAAAACTGACACAGCGAAAGTATTATTAAATCCTGTCAAAATATCAGAAACAGAATGAAAAATGAGTTGAACTTTGATAGCAGTTGTGTCTGATCCTCAACACCACCAGATACCCAGGAAAGTGGCTACGGTGTTAGAAAGATATTTTATGTGAAAAGGATATTTGTTTTTTTTAGATCTAGGACTTACAGCATAGCATAGAAGGAAACAGTTTCTGCATGGCAAGGAAGCCTGTGTGGATGACAGAAACATGTCTCCACATATGCTCCCAGATAAATTCCCACCAGAGCAGACCAACTCTTTGTAAACAAGGAACAGGGTACGAGCAAGCAGTCAAGGAACACAGTGAGCAAAGCACTTAAACTCAGTGCTATGCACAGGACTTGAGTCCTATTCTTGGGTTTGGAGGTTTTGGCTTGATCTGTGGTTTTTTGTGGTAGTGGGTGCACAGTTTGACTGCTCCTCTTTAAAACAGACACCTCAAAAGAGAACTGTGTAACCTCTACACTCTATGTATACAAGTAAGCTGAACAGTCCCAGAATAAATAGACAGCCACTCAGTTATCTCTGTGGGGAATTGGACTTGGCAAAGATCTGGCCTCTGCTACCACACAATTTCTGGGCTTAATCAGGAATTATCACAGGGAAAAAAATTATGCCCACTGGGCATGCTGGGTAGTGAAGAAAAGATTTTAATAGAGAATTATTAGAAGGTCATTTCAAATCAGTCGGTCTCAGTGCCAGACACCAGTCTCGAACACACCTAATTTACTAGTATAGACACAGTCTAAGTGTCTTTAAACTGCTTTGATGTAGAACTGCAGGAAGCTGTGCTTACAAATGCACTGCATTAATAAGTCTGTAATCAAGCAGCCTCTGGTGACTCCAGCATGAGTAGTTCACAGCATGGCCCTAGTGCCTGTCCCCACAGATGGAGGTACCAAAGCAAACTGTGATAGGGTTAATAGGCGATTTCAGGACAAAGTAATCCAGATCCGTTTCAGCTGCCTTCACTCATAAATTAAACTAATCCAGCTAGATTTCACCTCATTGGGATTTGAAAAAACTGAGGCACCAAAGACACTACACTCAATGCAACAGAAAATAAACCCCCAAGGATGGATTGTAAAGGCAGCAAAGGGAAAAAAGTTTCTGACTCATCTGTATGAGAGGACACCTAGCTACACTTGAACATAGATCTGTCCAATGGACATAATAGAACAGCAATATACCAGTTCGTATTTTTAAACCCTTCTGCTGTTTCAACTTTATGAATCAGAAATCTTAGAATCATAGAACAGTTAGGGTTGGAAAGGACCTTAAGATCAGCAAGTTATAACCCCCCTGCAATGGGTAGGGACACCTCCCACTAAACCATGCCACCCAAGGATCTGTCCAACCCAGCCCTGAACACCGCCAGCGATGGAGCATTCGTAACTTCCCTGGGCAATCCATTCCAGTGCCTCACTGCCCTTACAGCAAAGAATTTCTTCCTCATATCCAATCTAAACTTCCCCTCTCTGAGTTTGAACCCGTTACCCCTTGTTCTCTCACCACAGCCCCTCATGAAGAGTCCCTCCCCAGCATCCCTATAGGCCCCCTTCAGATACTGGAAGGCTGCTATGAGGTCTCCACGCAGCCTTCTCTTCTCCACGCTGAACAGACCCAATTTTCTTAGCCTATCTTCATACGGGAGGTGCTCCAGTCTCCTGATCATCCTCGTGGCCCTCCTCTGCACTTGTTCCAACAGTTCCATGTCCTTTTTATGTTGAGGACACCAGAACTGCACACAATACTTCAAGGGAGGTCTTACGAGAGCAGAGTAGAGGGGCAGGATCACCTCCCTTGACCTGCTGGTCACGCTCCTCTTGATGCAGCCCAGGATACCGTTGGCTTTCTGAGCTGCAAGCGCACACTGCCGGCTCATGTTTATTTTCTCATCGACCAACACCCCCAAGTCCTTCTCCTTGGGCTGCTCTGAATCTCTTCCCTGCCCAACCTGCAGCTGTGCCTGGGATTGGCTACTTCTATGCAATCTGTGCAAGGCATTATTGTTTCATATTGCAGGCAATCCTATAACCAGTTTCCACATTCAAAGGTGACTTTTCTTTCTATTCATTTCTTCTTCAATGAGATGATCATTCTTTCAGTGGTCTTTAATTCTTCTGCATGTTTTTCTTGGTAACGGAAGACTTAGTATGCTTCTTTCTGTTCATACATGGGTCCTATCCACTCCTACCCAAAACCAAGGGAGGTTTATTTCACAAAAACACAAAATTGATTCTGAAAAGCTGTCTGGTCCCCTCCTTTCTCCAAGCCATAGAATCTCATCCCATTCAGACCATTTCATCCTTTTCAGTCATTCCTCATTTGAATCATAGAATCATAGAATCATAGAACAGTAAGGGCTGGAAAGGACCTCAAGATCATCGAGAATCCTCCTGTCCCTCCTCTCTACAGCATAATACTATGTCCCCTGCCAGTGTGGTATATCCTTATCAACATTTGGGCAGGCAGTTCTCTGTATAGTCTTCCACGTCATCAACCCAACCACATTCTGTGTCACCCCTTGGCAAGCAGCCGTAACTGACTCTACTTCTTCCTACCTGTCCTTTTCTGCAGGTTGCTTTCTGCCCATTTTATCTTTGGACTGAAGAATATTGCTATTGTGTTTCACAACCAGATGTACTTGGTTCACCTCCTACAGGATCCACCCACACTTGTTATGACTTCTTCCAAAGTTCTCTATAAATACCATCTAAAATAAGATAAAAAAAACACTGCATATTTATTGTAATGAAGAATTTGCAAGAAGAGGCATGGTAAGTGCATTGTTTTAAATACAGAGCCTGATTTTCTTCTCATCTACCGAACACATTAATCCTGCAAGAATAGCAGGTAACTCTGTTGGAAGCAATGTTGCAATACTGTTGCAGCAGCATAGAACCATGGAATGGTTTGGGTTGGAAGGCAGATTAAAAATCATATAGTTCCAACCCCGGCCATCTGTTTCTTCCCCCCCCTCCTTCCCTGCCATGGACAGGGACACCTCCCACTAGCCTTGGTAATGAGAGTGGTTCATAGCATCATATTTTAGAAGGCTACGGTCGCTCTGGGCCTAGAAAGTGACCTGTGCCCAAATAATTTCAGACTTTTATAAGAAAAAGGAATTGTAAAGGAACATTGTATTTTAAAAAGCAAAAAAACCACACAGTGCCATCCTAAAAAATTCCTGCCAAACAATAAACACCACTATCTGAAGCAGGCATTGTGCTAAAACAGTGTTTTATTCATAAACTGAATTGGACCACCACATTAATAAAAATGTCTCATATGCAATAAAAAGATAATAATATATAACAGAAGAAAATGTCTAATTGACATAATCATACAATCATAGAACAGTTGGAAAGGACGTTAAGATCATCTAGTTACAACACCCCTGCCATGGGCAGGGACACCTCACGCTAAACCATGCCATCCAAGGCTATGTCCAACCCCACCTTGAAGTCATCGCTATTTTTTTACAGTAAAGTTCTAAAGCTGCATGACTTATAACATAACAGTATAATAATTACATTACTTCCAAACATGGCATTTCATAGCTACATTAACATATATTTATATACACATATATAAACATTTGCACTTAAGTATGATGCGCTTCAGCTTTACTTAGTAGAAGCCATTTTACTCAGAAGTGTTTGTGTCAGTAGATCTCATATATTTCATGGCAGCAGATCTGCTGAAGAACTCATGTCTCCATATTACAGAGAACTCATTCCATGGAATTAACAACCTGCACTGAGTTAGAGCACTGCCAGCCAACAATATGTTCCCGTCCAGCTAGGCAAAATCAGAAACCTGTGCACGTCAAGGGAGACTAGAAGAAAAAGTCCTTCAATTGCCTTTTGAATAAATAACTTATATTATTGTGAAATTAATCATATTCTACCCTGCAAAAGGAAAATATCTGCAATGTTCATTTTTTAAACACTGCGTACACGGAGTTTTCATCTGGTGGGTTGGTTTGTGGTTTCTTCAGATGTTTCATAACTGTGCAGTAATAGAAATTAAGACTTCTTGGTTTCTGCATAAAACAGGATTATATCTGCCAGAAAAGACATATCTTTGCCTCCATGCAATGCAGTGAGTGCTTGACAGACAAAACCATTCTGATAGTGTCGCAAGTCTGCACAGGTGTGATGGAGTGCTGCTTTTCATGCAGAGCTCTGATTTATCTCCCTGCTATGAAAAAAGCCACAAGTAGGAAGGCAATTTCAGGGTGACCACTCACCTGCAGACGTGGAGGAGCACATGCCATTCCAGCTGGGAACAAAGTAAATGAAATTTCTGCATGTGTAGGGCTTTGATCCCACCCTCCCTGCTCACAGCGCACTATCTGAAACAGAGGTGAGGAGCCTGAAAGGAAGCAAATTTTGCTTTTTATGGACATAGGTGAACACTTCATCTTTTATATCCTAGGCATAAAGTTATCACACAGTCCAAGTAGTTGTGGGTTTCATGTGTATAAACAATAATAAATACTTGTATGGACCCGAAGATAAGCACTTTTAAAGACAAGTGTTTTATCAGAGCATCCTGACTACTAAAAGGATCCTACTTAAGCCATTTAACATTTTAATGATGTCAGTCTTACGGAGCAAAACATTATAGAGCTGACATAACTATGTGGGCCATCCAGAAACCAAGTTTCAGGGAAGGAAAATTCAGTTGTACATTATTCACTGAGGCAATAAAAGTGACAGCAGCAAAAGTCACCCTTTTTTGTTGTACACTTCTGGATGAGCTTTGTCAGAACACATGCTCATAAAGATATAACAATTTAACATTCCAAAGATCACATGAAAGTGCAGTGGATCTGCTTGCATTAGGTTGCTTGCAGTGAAATGGCATTGACTGTAAAAAGAAAATATCAGGAGCACTTCAGACACTTCAAATTTGATGTAGACATGACTGTGGGATTTTTCCTTCTTCTGCTGAACTCAGTAAGCATTAAGGACTCTCAGCACCTTGGAGGAGCAAGTCCTTTCCTTCCTCTGCTTGCCATGCATCTCTGCCTTTCAGCTGCCTCTGTGGTTTCTCCTGGCTACTGTCATATTCCTGAAACATGCTGTACTTAGATATGTACCCAGGTGCATATCATAGGCAGTTCTGCTCACACTCTAGCAATTGTTTTTCTTGTGAAAACATGTACAACTCACTTTTTCTGTTGTTTTTGTCTAAGCAGAGCAGCACTCCTACGTTCAAGTGCCCAGATACAGCCTTTCCTTCAACCCTTCTAGCTGCTAGAGCAGACACGTAGTTGTCCTGGTGGAGGCAGATGAGCTCAGCAACGCAGCGCTCCAAGCACTCGCTGCTGGCTGCACCAGTTACTGCTCTTTGTCAGACCACCAAAGGCCAAGAAGTGGTGAGGAGGAAACATCTGCAGGATGACTGCCATGCTCTGTGTCGGTCCTCTTCAGTAAAATTACATGATATGATAAACTATCTCATGTTGTGTGATGGGCAGGCCTACTGTTACTCTAGCTTTTGGCTTGTGTCAAGACACATATACTACTATTTTTTTGTGTCCGAATAAAGAATATGGAAAGAAATCCAGACTTTCATGACTTAGGCTAGCACATTTTTGTAAACCCATGTAATATTATCAGAAAAATGTCATTAAGATATTAAAATCTCTGTGACATAAAGTTCAAGGTGCCAAGCACCACCCAAGCAGAAATCATTTGCTGCAGAGCGGCCACCTTTTGTTGGGAAAACAAAGACTCTTAAAACAATTTGCAGCGGGATTATTTTTTGTCTTGTGTAAGACCGCCTTCATGCCCTTTAACTAGTAGAGCAAAAAACAATCCCATGTCTCCCTGTGCCACTGGAAACAGTGCAGTCTGCTGGAGCAGTGTTGGCAGCAGGGAAACTCTGAGCTGTAACTAATCCAACACAAGCAACTGATTCATTACGTGGCCTTAGGCAAATCTCTTCACTCCCCTGCTTTTGTTTCCCCATCTGTAAAGTGAGAACAGCAATATGCACTTTTGCTGTGGCTGTGGATGCAGTGATGGTAGTGCCTTCCAGCCACACTTTCCGAGGAAACTTTAGCCTGCCTGCACAGAAGGCAAAGCAGTTCATTCCCATGGTGCAGGCTCAGTGGAGCAAAACCAGAACCATGCAGAGGAAATTACCAAATTAGAAAGTAAAAAGCAAAGCCTGGAAAACAGACGCTGAAAAGTCATTGCATTCAAAGAGGCACTGGCTCCTCTGGGATTTACTGAGCTTCCTCTGGTGGACCATTAATTCTGCTTTTTCTATCCCTGCTTAAAAGCTTTGGTAAAGTCCATGAGGTAAATATTTTACCTTGGGTGGAACTTAAAAGAGATTTGATGTGACTGTGATTCTGACAAAAATCAAAAGGGAACTTTTTATGCAGACATTTGAGCCAACATTATCAAATCCAAATTGTTTGGCAATGTCAATTTTCTCTGTATGTTAGGTTTCTATTCTGACTGGTTCTTAGCACCAGAAAGCATATCTCTGCTGGTTGTTAGAAGGAATGCTGAAATGTGTTATGGTGAATTATTCCAAAAAGCTAATCCACAGTTTATGAAGCCACAGGATTTAACCAAAGGAGGAAAGAAAATTTTCAGAAAAAATGTTTTACCCATAATTGCACTTAATTGAGTGTAATTGGACTGAAAGTTCTCTTTGATCTGACCCACTTTCCTCCTCTTTCAACACTTCTTTACAGGTGGCTTGGATCCCTGACAATGGCTTAGGAATGATTTTATGCACTTACTTGGCAGATACTGTCATTACTCAAAGGATTCCCATAGAATTATAATTATATCTATTAATCTGCCAATATCTCTACAATATCTCTACCTGCCATCTTCCTACCTTCAGTATAGAATCATAGAATGGTTTGGGTTGGAAAGGACCTCAAAGATTATCTAGTTACAAACCCCTCTGACATGGGCAGGAAAATCTTCCACTAGACCAGGTTGTGCAAAGTCCTGTCCAACCCCTAGGGGTGGGGCAGCCACAATTCCTCTACCAGTTCTTCTCTCTGGCTTCTTCTTACAGGGGGAACCTCTACCAGTGCCTCAGCACCCTCATAGTAAGGAATTTCTTCCTAATAGCTAATCTGAATCTACCATCTTTCAGTTTAAATCCAGTCCCCCTTGTCCTATCACTACATGCCCTTGTAAAAAGTCCCTCTCCAGATTTCTTGTAAAGACCCCTTTAAGGTACTGAAAGGCAGTTGGAAAGTCTCCTCGGAGCCTTCTCTTCTCCAGGCTCAACAACCCTGACTGTCTTAGCCTGTCTCCATAGGAGAGGTGCTCTAGCCCCCTGAGCATCTTTCTGGCCTGCTCTGGACTCACTCAAGCAAGTCTACATCCCTCTTGAGTTGGGCGTCCCAGAGCTGGATGCAGTATTGCAGATGGGTTCTCACGAGAGCAGAGTAGAGGGGGGCTATCCCCTCTCTCAACCTCCTGATCACGCTCCTTTTGATGCAGCCCAAGATACGGTTGGCTTTCTGGGCTGAGAGCACGCACTGCTGGCTCATGTTGAGCTTTTCATTGACCAACACCCACAAGTCTTTCTCAGGGCTGCTCTCAATCCAGTCTCCACCCAGCCTGTAGCTGTGTTTGGGATTGTCCAGGTTCAGGACTTCACACTTGGACTTGTTGAGCTTCATGAAGTTTGCACTGGCCCACCTCTCAATGTCCCTCTGTATGGCATCCCTTCCCTCCAGCGTGCTGACTGACTGTGCCACATGGCTTGGTGTCACTGGCAAATCCCACCACCCATGTCACTGACAGACATACAAAAATTTGCTTACTGCCATCTATTCTGTACCTATTTAATGAATTTTGAGAGGAGTTCTGTTGTGTCTTTTCCTGGAGATCTACAGAAAACCCTTAGATTTCTTCTTTCAGTCAACATTGATTCATTGTGAGAGCAAGGCAGAGGGCATCCTTCTCTTATGCCTGGCTAGATCCTTGCACAGAGTAAGACTTTGCAGGAGTACTGCTACATTAAGATTACTTTCTTACAGCATAGAACAGCGTAAAAAGTGTCCCAGATCACACAGCTACTATAGTGGGCATTGCAGCCACCAAATAACATTAGAAGATAATTACCATGCAAAGTAAGAAAATGCAATCTGACATTATAAAGGTTTTAACAAGAGGCTGAACTATCTGTGTTACAGTGGATTGCCTTGCATCACACACTGCGATGTTTGCATAAACAAACCCCTGTCTAGTTTAAACAGTCCTTCTGTTTAATTTTGCCTGCAGTGGGAACTCGTTATTAGATTGTGACAGGAATTAGAGAGAAAGTGTGAGGGAAGGAGACAGATATTTTCATCCTGTTTTATTTGATGCATTTGTGCAGTTTTTCCTATTATATGTCAATGATTTATAGTAATTGTATGCAGTGTCTTCAAGATCCATTTGCAGGATGTTTCCCCAGATTGCCTCCTTTCAGCTGCACAGGAAATTGTTTTAGATTCCTCAGCCTTGATTTTCTTGTTCCTACACAGAGAGCTAAGGGTGAACCAGCAGGTCACCAGGACATTAGCTGCAGAAAGGGTCCAGAAGGATTTGTGAGGAGGATAAGGCTGAATTGTTGGAGGTCTTTGTGTGTAGCTACTGCACATCCAGTGGGCTCAAACTGCAGGAAGGGCTCCTTCACCTGCTACTGGTGTCTGAGGCAAGCCTCTGCAGCACAAAAGGCTCATCTAAAAGGTTAAGCTTATTTTTCATGTCCATGAAAGTACACGGGCCTTGGGAATAATTTCCATCTCTTTCTCCACTTCTGTTCAGTCCTGATACACATCAAAGTATGTAATACATGGCCAAAGCCATTGCCAGGCTGGCTCACAGCTCTCTGTCTGTTTTTCCAGTTTCAAAGCATTAACCATCTTGGAGAAATGTGCAGATGAAGTATTTGACACATATTCAAAAATAAACAGCTGGACGAATAAAGGGGTGGGTGTGCAGGGACTACTCATTACAGTTCCTCCTACAAGAAGCCTGGAAAACAAAGAAGATTAAGTTGTTGAGTAATTATTTCAAAACCAAGATTCAAAAGGACATGAGAAAATTGTTAGATTCATTGAAACTTTAGGCAGTAGCAAGCTATTGTCAGCACAGTAATCATGATCTCTACTACAGCAACTACTAATGCCTTCAGTTTGTCACAAGGACATGGTCAATAGCAAGGTGCTATTGCACCAGCATGAGTATTGTAGGATAGATGCTGCAGATTCAGGAGACCATTGTTCCTTCCTAGCCTCCCAGAGGAAAGAGATTCACTGCTGGAGCGTATTTGTGCTAAATTATCACACCCATGGTGGCCAGAGGAAGAGCAGTGGTATTCAAATCATTCCTCTTCCTTTGTCTATTTGTTCCCAAATGATGGGAACAAATGTTTCCCCACTTACTCCAACCCGACCAGACCAAATTTCCTTGATAACACCATACGCATATACCCACAGGCACAAGACCCAGATCTCTCCAATATTTGAGTTGTCTAATGCTGTTCTGAAAGAAGAGCCTTGCAAATCAGGTAAGATGCTGATGAAACATTGCCATCATTCCTCCTGAAAGTGAATCAATTTATCACACTGTTGTTAGCTTTTATTTCAAAAATTCCACATATGAAGTGAAAAATATACTGGTTCTAATTTTTTTCAGTAATAAATTAATATAATTTCCGATTTAATGCTATTTAGAAAACATTCTTTTTTAGGAGAAAACAGGAATTTTTCTACTGTTGTGATACTCCTGACAGTTGATAGAAATGCAAAGTTAAACAACAGAACCTCCTTTAATTTCACAGTCTGTGATTCTTTCATAAAATTTTTAAAGATCCATTATGTCCTGTCAATGCATAAATCAGGCTGAACTAAGTGATTTCTGCATAAATAGCCTTACACAGCCAACTACTGTAGAATGAGCAACTCATCTGTTAAACGTGCGTTCAAAGAACTGTTATTTTTAGCCCTGCATTATACTTTACCATTACATTAATATTTCTGATGCTTCATATTTGCTGTCATGCAGTTATTTTGTTGTACGCGTAGTTCTGTGTGACTTTATAAAACATGGGCAGTTGAATAAAATTGGAATTGAAATCTAAGAGCAATTGTTTACTGGTGGGCATGTGCAATATCCCAAACACAAAGGGAAAATGGTTAATTAACTCTTTCCAAAGGCACCCTCATTTTTTAGGTTTATCTCACAGTTTATTTAAGACAAAATAATTTGCCTTCCTTTCTCCTGGAAAATAGAGGAAGTGTTTGCATTCCAGTAGAGGCTGGAAGCATGGCTGGGTGCGACTTTTGAAGAAATGACATGGCAGTAGCTTGTTGGGCCTTTCAGATTAAACTGAAGGCTTGCCTGAAAATTGCAGGGACTTTTCATCATCTGGAGCACAGCTAGCAACACTCAGACAAGTCTTTGAAAACTCATTCTCCACCTCAGAGAGGCTGGAAATATCAAACAGCCAACATTTGGTGGCAGAGCTTGCATGCTCTGGTGAAAGCTAAAGAAAATTGTACCTGCCTTATTTTTAGCTCTACAGTTCATAGTAGTCAGTAATTTTATCACCAGGTACCTCTCAATGCTGTTGCAACACAGCAGATAGCACTCACAGCTAATGAAGTGTGGGGAGCAGTAGGGAGCCCTTCTGGATCTCTCATTTCCCTCCTGCTGCAGGGCAGCTGCCAAGCTCTCACACTGCAAAGGTGAGGTCAGGAGAAGAGCTGAGGGGCAGGATACGTCCCAGCAGGTGTCACAGCAGGGTTCTGCCCCAATACAACAAAAGGCTGGCTTTTGTCTCTTCAAAGAAGCCATAAAATATCAAAGCATGGTGTTGGTGTACATGGACACCTTATGAGTCTGAGAAATGGTCTACAAAGTCAGCATCCAACCAGAGATCTTCAGAAGTACTTTTGGACTAGCTTATAAAATATACTACATATCAGTGAAAATGAAGAGACCCATCAATAGTTTCATTTCACAATTTCAATTGAAGAATTAGAATTATATTCATGATGTTCTTTAGTCAGGCAGAAGAGTCACTGGATATTTTGATTTTGTTGTTGAAGACTCCTGCAAGCCCAAACTCAAAACAGTACACAATCCAAATACTAAAGTAACAAAGAAATCTGTCACAGAGAAGAAAGAGGCAATGTCTATTCAGGCAATATCTAACAAAGCAAAGTATCAACATCTGGAAATCCTCTACATATGCTGAAGTCTATGATCATTCAGTGGAGTGAATTGGTTGAGGTGCATATTTCAAATACCCCTGTAAAAGAAAGGATTAGAGCATATTGCAGCAATACAAAGCTTATTGCACATCTCAATCTATTATCTACAAGAAGCAGTTACAGCACTGTCATACTCAACGAAACCTCCCTAGAAAACCAGGAAAGAGTCATTTTTTCTGCCAGCATTAAGATAAGCATAGGGGAGAGAATGAGAGAATCTATAAAATATGCTTCTTTTGGGGCCTGATTTATTGTTATTTGTCTACCAGCAGTGTGGCTGGGCCCCCGAGCACAGCAGGAGGCCCTCCAGGCTGCTTTATGCTGTGTCAGTGGATGATGGATGGATCACCCTGCACACCATCCAGCTCAGCCCCTCTCTCTTTCATAACAGTGCTGTGGGTAGGGAGACTAGAATATGACTATCTCAGTGCACCGCAAGAAGTTATGAGCAAAACAAAAGAAACAGCCACAAAGGATTAAGACTCTGGTGTCCAGCGGTCACTAGCTCTTAGGAGGAGAATGAAGGAGTTGGGAAAGGAAGAAATGGAAAACTTAGTCAAGAGTTTTTTATCAGAGGTGCTTCCTCTGCTGTGTCCTTACATGCTCTGAGCACAAAGTACATAAAGAATATCATGTTTTATTGATCATCCTGTACCTAGGTTCAGTTAATGGATGGTACCAGTTATTCAACTGTTTGCTAGAGGAGAGATTTTAAATCATGCTGAAACACAGATATGACTCACAACACTGTACTCTTTGCAAATTCTGTGCAAGTACTAGAGCATCGTAGCTCACAATTCAAACACAGACGAGACTTTGAAAAACAAAGCAGAATGGTTCTGACTCTACACTGTTCTGCGTCCTGTAATCTTCCACATACATGCAAAACGTACTGCAGCCAGCCGAACAAAAGCAGTGGGTTTCATTCACTTTCCAGTGACACCAGTGACGTACCTGTTCAGGAAGATCATTTAGGAACACATACAACTTTTAACACACAAGCAGCATAATGCTACTTCTAACTTCCCAACAGGGTAGCAAGAGCTCCTGCTTTGCTGGATTGGGCCCTAAATAACAACATGCCATACAAGACAGAAGAAAATACAATATTTTCTATTAGACAACCATTTTAACCTCCTCTTTAAGTAAACAGAGCGCAAACTGAAGGTTCAATCTAGGTGACAGGAAAGCTCATTTCGTTAGTAACGGGAATTTAACCTGAAGGAAAAAGGGGGAAAGCAAATTAATTTTGAATATGCCTACCTGAACATGTGGTCGCAACACTTGGAGAGGCACATCACTCAGAGGTCCCTGGCAATGATGAGAAGTTTTATTAATTTCCCTCGAAGACCAGCAGATGCAAGCAGAAAACAGCTCCCTGTGACTCTCCATTCCGAAATGGGCTGTAACATAAAGACACAGGTAGCTGTGGCTGAGTAACCCTTAACAGAGGCTGCTTCTTCTCAAACAGCAGCCTGGAGGTGGAAAGGAGTTTCTGCAATGCTACTTTGACAGGACTGCTCCTTCCTGCCCCCATGTGAAGGTGAGGTTCTCCTCAAGGACGACTTGTACCAAGATTTCCCACCCCTCCTCAGCCACAGGGGAGCCAAGCAGCCAGCCCTGTCCCCAGGCAAGACATGGATAAAGACCCATCTGAGGGCAGAGAGATCAGTAAAGGATATTAACCTAATTTCTTCTTGGAAAGGCTGAGGTAGGACCATGTCTGAGAATGACCAGTAACTCCCACTATGGCAAAGAAAGTGTGATTCTCCATGGCTGTTGCATTACTTGTGTTACTATATAGTAATGGCACAAGCAGCGTTTTGTTGCCATTTCTCTTCCATTCTGAGCTTCTCCCTGAGCTGTGCCTCCTACAATTTTGTGTTGCTGCGGTTTTGCTTGTCTTTGTGAACCATAAGAGCACCAGCATCTCCTGTGGCTTAGGAAGAACTGTAAAAACCCTGATTTGAAAGGACCTCTGGGCCTGCTGCCTGGCTGCTTCAGGCAGCAAAGGATTCGCATACTATTCAATTACAGTCTTCTATGGATGAAGGGAGTAGCAAGGGAATGCCACACTCACCGGCTGATAGCACAGCTGCTGAAGCATCTTTTTCAGATTTCAAACATCAGCTATCTCTCCTAAAGTAGCTGTGTTGCATAAACAGCCCATGCAGTGCCTTAGCTTTCAAACCAGCTTCCAGCTGCTGAGAACAACTTAGCTTGACATCTGGTGGGGTTAGTCTGAAAGTGCATGTAAATGTATATATGTTCCTGCATTACAGAATTATGTTATACACACATACGATAATGCAATCTTGCCTTATATAAATTAAGTATGCTTACATGAAGTATCCTAACACAGATGCCGCTAAAGTCCTATGGAATCATCCATATCAACATTATACACTATAGCACAGAAATATTTTTGTATTATTTAAATAAAAATCATTTCTAGCTTTTTAATTTAGAATTGTATGTGTCTGGTAATAATTAGATACAGAAAATTAAGCAGGTATGCTCATGAATGTGAGTCCCTGTGTATATATCTAAAAGATCACATATGTATGTAGAATCATAGAATCATAGAATAGTAAGGGTTGGAAAGGACCTCAAGATCATCTAGTTCCACCCCCCCTGCCATGGGCAGGGACACCTCCCACTAAACCATGCCATCCAAGGCTATGTCCAACCCCACCTTGAACGCCGCCAGGGATGAAGCATTCACAACCTCCCTGGGCAACCCATTCCAGGGCCCATATACATATGGTATATATAAAATCACACACGGTATATATGTATTCATTCTCTGTAATATGAATGTGTTATTATGTGAGATGAGAACATAACAGGGAAATTACATCTAAGGTCCTTAGGTATATCTCTCCTCTGCCCACATGAAGAGCATTTGAGGGAACAGGGGGAAAAAATAAGACTGTGGTATGATCTCATACTTGCACACAAGACAGAAGTTTGCAAGGTTATGAAGGAGGCAAGGAGACACTTTTTCCTTTAGCTGCCAGTGACTGCTGAGCCGAGATAGATACTGCAAGCTAGCAAACATTCCCTTTCATGGAGACAAGACACCACCAAGCTGCTGCTGACTCCCATCTTGCTCCTCAGCAAAGTCTTCCATCAAATGGAAGAACCGGCAGAATTTTGAAGGTAGCAATGAAAATATTTCAAAACCAGCAGTAAAATAGCAATGAATCTACTTTCTCTCCTCCTTTGGCAGCCTTACATGCTACACAGTCATACACACATGCAAATGATCTACCCTTTTATATGAACGTATTTTTTCAGTGCATGTGTACGTACATGCCTAGCATATAGTGGTAAGCCTAGCAATCTAGGGTAAATATTTAAAAGCATGCAAAAACATATGTACTTCTATATATGCATGGGTTATCTAGGACTCTACTACTCATGAGCAGAACAAATGCATGAGTGGAGAAAACTGCACAAAGCAGTGTCTTTTAACTATTTTCTTTCTTTATAACGTTTATGGAGGATTTTTCAGAGCTAATTCTCAGTTGTTGCTTGCAATTTTGCATCATGTTTAACACCTGCCATGTCAGGTAAATGTGTACCTATTTACTCTTCAGCAGAGATGGTGCTGATTACATAAAGGAGCAGGTGCATTTCTTGGGTAATGCAGCTGAAACAGAAATATTTTGTCCCAGGGGAAACCAGCCATGATGTATGAAATGTGCTGAGGATACAGGATGCAATGCTTACTAAGAAAGTCTCAACAAATTCCCTTGCAAGGTGTGCAACCTCAGTACATCAGGAGAATCAGCACCAGGTACTTGAATGCGTTGTAATGAAATTATTGCCCCAACAACTGCAGACTGTGTGCTTTCAATGGGGATGGCAAAGTTCCTACTCAGCAAGACTAACTAAGCCCTTTTTCTCTCTCTCTGACTGACACAGGTACACATACACTTTGCATACAACAGCCTTTTTTATTCTCTTCTTTACTTTGAGGACCCTAGATATCCTGACTACGCAAGCGTATGCAGCTGGCCAGATCCTGCTGTGCAGCTCTGTTACTGAAACAGTTATGCCGAAACCTATTGCTTTCTGCTCCTACACCGGTATTGTCATTTGTCCTACTGTCATTTGCTCTAGGTGCCCTTCTTCATGTTTAACCTCAGACTACAGCCCACGCCCATCACTGTCTGCCCCAATGTTGTTCTCCTCCATGATCTTCATTCGCCTCTCAGATCATATTCACAGCCTAGTGCACCTTTTTCTATTTCAGCTTAGTTTAGCTTTCCTTTCATCCAGCCAAAATATAGCACCTCCAAGCCATATCACACATAGGCAGCCTGTCTTTGGATGAAGTTATCTTACAGTATTTACTACATAATTTGGTAGCTCACTCCTTAATGGGCTCTCCTGTGGCTGCAGGCAGATCCAGTGAAGGTATGTTAATTAGCAATCAGTCAGACCTATGAAATATTCGCCCGGTAATTATCCACTGAAAATTTCCATCTTACTGAACCATTTTTGAGCTCATCTAAATTGCTTCCTATCAGCCCAGCAGGGTTGTTTCAGAGGTTGTGATGGTACAGTACAAAGAGGATGAACGTCACTAATGACAAAACCCTCCCTTAGAGTAGTATGCAAATGGGATATTTTTCCATCCTTTATAGTCCACAACTTCAAATGCTGTATGGCTGCCCCACTCTTTAGAACAAAGGCTTCATACTGGATATACATTCTGCCCTCTGTCCCTGTTGCTTCATTCCTAAGTAAAATTCATGCTCAGGAAGAACTGAGTAGTCAATATATTTCACTGACAGAGCACAGAAGAATGAGACTCTTGCAGATAACAGAGTCATGCTGCAGCCTTCTCACTTCTGAAAACCCAAGTGGTTTCCAAACATTGTGCCTTCCCTTGTACGTTTGCTCACAATCTGGAAATTCATAAAAGGGGTTTAGTCAGAATTGCGCAGAAAGGGCAATGAAATACTGCCCTGCTGGCACAGTTCAGTGTTAGATGCTGCTCTGACTTAATAAATTGTGAGAGACCACAGGCTCTTGCCTGATGAAGAACTTCCTTGGTGGATTTTTAACAGATTTTTGATCTGAGGCTTCACAGCGTGATGCACAGATTGACTGAAAGACACAATGATGTTACTGAAGTTTGAGTGTTGTTTGATTGCTACAGAATTGTACTAGCTCCCCCTGTCTCCTGTGTCATTTAATTTGATCCTTCTTGAGCTTATTCCCTGACATTTCTAATCATGCAGCAGAGTTTTGTAAAGGCCAGGGGGGCAGAGGAGGGCGCAGACACTGGATTGGTTACAACCTTTTGCAAATCATAGAATCATAGAATAGTTAGGGTTGGAAAGGACCTTAAGATCATCTAGTTCTAACCCCCCCGTGGTAGCCTACCACAGTATTTCTCTCTTTTGCAGCGGTGCTTTCCTGGACTTATCCTTCATTCTTCCATCACATTTATACAAGCACATTCAGAGAGGAAAATTCAGAAAAAAATAAGTATGTGAGCACAGACCTTGCAGGAGGTGAGTTTGTCATTATTCTCTTTAATGGCATTGATTTCCTTTTCATTTTCACTGCTGAAAAGAAAGGAAGAACTGTAAATAAGAGAATAATGCTACTGTCACACTGACATACTGTAATGAACAGCACAATACGCCTTGAATGAAAAACACAGGAAAGCGGTTCTGCAAAACTACCATTTCCAGGGCCATAGGTGATGTGTTTATGGGGGTTTATTTTTTCCTGGCTTATTGTGTAATGGAATCATTGAAATGCAGAACCACAAGGTGTTCAAGGGATCACACAGGACTGCCCTCAGTGGGACATTTAACTTCCTCCTACAGGGATGGAGGTGTCTGTCTTCCCGACGCAGCTCCCCTGCTGTCTGGGAACCAAGGCTATGAGTACAGAATGCCCAGTTTATCAGAGTGTGGGATGAACTGCGCCTACCCAGTGTGCTCTTTCTGCCCCTACAGCAGCCCTGGACCTGTATGGTAAAGGTGAGCTGAGGAAGGCTTTGGCCTAGAGCAGACCATTGACCCACCAGAATAAGTCATTCTAGCACCCTCATGAATGAGTTTTTGGGCAAGCCAGAGACAAACATCAGGCTCAAAACTTCTTATCTACCTTATCCCTCCTTGTACGAAGACCTAGCCTTCTGTCTCCAGACCCCACAACTTACTTGCATGAACTTAATCCAAGATGCTCTATAACCATGCAAACTGCATTTAACCCAGAGAGAAAGCTTTTACTAATATCTCAATATGCTCTTGATATAAATTAGACTAATTTACTCTGGTCTCTCAGCAGAAAATAAACCACAGCATAAATTATTAGTTCCAGAGAGACCCTGCTTTGTGCTGTTGTCATGCTCCAAGACAAAACCTGACCCTAAGCGATTTGAGACTTAAATTTTTCAAATAGGACTGTAACAAACATAATCCAGCAAGAAGGCAAGGATAGAAAGCTTTGCCATTTCTTAACGAGAAAGATGCTTGGAAATACCTCTTTTTAGGACAATGCTGAGATACACGTCAATAACTTGTAGCAATCTTACATGGTAGGGTCACAAACAACCTGAGAAGATGACTTGGAAAACTTGGTCTGACAATAATCCGTGACAAGAGAAAGTATGTATGTTTCAATGGAAATATTTCCTCACATAATTGTTTGGAGATACTTGAGTTCATCGCTGAGTCATAGCCAAAAGGAACATTGCTATTTGTACTTATTCAACCAAACCTCATCAAAACCTACCTTTATGAAAGAGGCTTTAATGCTACTGGAGAAATGGGCCTGGAGGAGGGGCAGGGGGTAACCACCAGGTTAAGCTAATTAATAGGGGTAAAAAAAAATAAATTAAACAACCCACACACAAAGGAACTTGTTGGGTCATTGCAACAGAAGCCCAGAGGATACTGTGAATTCTTCTAGACTTCAGCAGAATACCAGTCACAGTGATTTTGCTCCTCGCCTATCTAGCAATCATATGCTCACATTTTACTTGATCCTGGTCACAGTAGTTTAACCATTCTTATGGAGCAGACTTTACTGAAATAGATTACTGTACACCAAGGTCTTTGTTGTTTCCCTTGCTGGTTTTATCTCTCCAGAGACTTGTGTAGGAAACCAATCAGATCATCAACTTCTTTCTGTCCGTGCAGAAACATGGAAATTATGAGTTTCACTGCTCAAGACTGCATTATAGTACAGTGTTTTAAATGAGGCCATTTGAAAGGGAACTAAGCCTCAGAAAATGCCATAAAATTCATTGAATGGCACGTATTCTTCTGCAAGCTAAACTTAATTACAAGACTGAATTTACAGTTAACTTTAGTATAGACTTGTAGTGGAAGAAAGGAGTAAACGCCATGATGTCATGCTGAGAGAGACCTTTATGTGAAAGGAAAAACTGATGATGTGAAATTTGGAAGTACTTGGAACCTGTGAATCTGAGCATTACTGTCCGGAGAAGGAATTTATGTGATACACAGATTTATCTGTCCTTATGGGGTCAAGTCTTTTATACTACTGGCTTAACAGTAGGATTTTCTTTTTTGTGCTCACGAGAGTCTTATGATGCTAGCCTCCTGAATTCTTTGCCTATCAAGAATTCACATTCACAGTAGGAATAAAGATCAATGTATTTCTAACTTACTTACATGGTACACTTGTTACAGATTATGCCATTTTGAAGACAGACAATAAACGTCAGAGTACGACTGTGAAGCAGACATTCAGCCAGAAGATCAGTTCTGCCCGTAGAAAGTTGTGCAAGAAAACATGTTTAAATGAAGAACTGTATGCCAGACATTAAACAGCAGACAGAAGGAACATGGAGTGAAACAACAATGATTTAACTGTACACCAAGAAACGCAAGCTGGGTCTACTCAAAGATCATTTAAGGAGAACCTAAAGCGATTGATTGCAATCAGGCAACCACTGGCTCTTCAATATCAGTTCTCCTCAGCTTTTACCTACTAGCATGACTGTAGGTTTTGGGCGAGATTTCTGTAGAATAAGCTTTAGAAGTAGTTGGAGATTTTTATGCAGGTATATTAGTTATCAAAAGAAGAAAAGGGCATATAAAAGGAGAGCAGCAGCTGAGCAGCAAGAAAGATGTTCAAGGTAGTAGTGCAAGCAGGAGCTCATGCGAACTGCAGGGGTAGAAGCCTGGCTTTGTGGGCCATGCTGAGCATGCAGAACACAAAGGAGAAGAGCTTCAGAAGCCTGCTCATTACCCAGAAGTCCGAGGTGAGGCAAATGCTGTCTGAAGCCACAAAAGCAAACTAAGGGGCAGTAACAGACTAGCTAGGCCCAGAGCAACAGCCTGGTGAGGGCCAAGTTGCTGTTAGATGGTCATGAAGAAAACGGGCTTTGACTCTTCCAGGGCAAGTCTGTAACAGGTGTGTGTTTGGACTATTGAAGGTGAGTAAAAGATCATGCTGGTCTTGATTATATCATCTTGAAACACTTTCACCACATGAAATGGGCTCTGTAGGTCTTCAGGTCCCATAGGAACATGCCAATGCAGGGAGGTACAAAGGAAATAACCACCACCTTTCCAATGCAGTACAATTCAAACTGATGTACATCACTCTGAAACCCTCTCCCAAAACCATTTGCTTTTACAAAATGTGAAACTTGCACTTGCGGTTCAAATCTTTATTGCCTGATCTGAACATCTGTTGCTTAATCTCTAAAACTTTCCTTAAGGAATTTCTAGATATCAAGACTGCCATCTTGCAGCTGAGGAACCTGGTATCTGGAAAGCTGTGCAATGTGTTTTAGAAGCAGAAGATAGACCAAAGTTTAGCTCTCCCTCACAGCAGAGTCAATACAGCAGCACACTTTTTGCAGGTAGCTTCAGTGACATGAAATTTGACTGACATAGAAATGCAACCGAATACTGCTAGCTTCTGTCTGCCGGTCAAAATCAAACTGCCTCTCACCCCAGCGTGCGCAGAGACATCACACAGCTCCTGAGCAATAGGAGTACATCAGCACCACCTCCTGGCAGCCACTTAGTGTCAGAAATGTATGCAACAATAGCAGGAAAGAAGAATATCTTATCTCCATGTGAGAAAACCAGCAAAATCATGCTAACTGTGTCCTAATGATAATATTTACAATTCCTATACTAGTCTTCTGGAATCAGGTTATGTCCCTACTACCAGGATGGTCTAAAAGTCAATGCCTTGAACGACTGCAGGGCACTACGGCAGAGAGCAGGATGAGATATAAACATACCAAGATTTGGTATGACTTGACAAGGGTAAACTAAGCCCAAAAGCATTCCCCATATCACATGTTGTCATCTGAATATCAAAGCACTCTGAAACTTTAGTGCAATGGCCTGAGAGAGGTTTCAAAACATGCATAAACAGTCTTTGCAGTAAGAAAGTCTGGGTACAATCATGCTTTCTTGTTTCTCACATCAGTGTAGCCAACATGGTGGTCTCTTTACAAAAGCCAGAAAAGCAGTGTCAACATTTTTCTGGAGCAGAGAGAAAGCAATTCGAAGTGTGGAAGTTTCCTTCAGAAGGTGTTGGATCCTGTGCTTGAGCATGACAGCTTCGCAAAGAGCAGCATACTGGTGATCGGCACTATGAAAAGGACCAAGACAGCTTCTTATCTCTTTCCTTGCACACTTGACAGTGCAAGATGATGATGTAGGAGGGAAAAGAAGGAGCATAAAGTGCTCCCTGACTCTCAAAACTTACATGGAGAACAAAGGAAAGAAACCCTTGTGAAGCCAAATGAAATCATATTATATTACGCCAGTTTTGCAAGCTGTGAGATTCCTCAAGCAGAACTGCTGGTAGCCAGGAGGGGGACCAAATGGCAAATGGGAACCTCTTTATGTCTGTGGGAAAGACTAAGGTCCTAAAACAGAAAAGAAACTGCGAACTTCAGCATTTCATGAAAGCTGAACAGCACTCTGGATCTGCACAGAGGACTTTGAATTTTAACTTTGGAAAAATAATTTGCTCACTCCAAACTTCAGTGGAGTGGTTCTCAAGAGTTCTTTGTGTGGTTTGTATGGCTTCCCTCACTTTCCTGTGGCCAAATACAGATTCTAATCTACATCAATAGAAGCGCTATTTGCAGGTATTAACAACGGCTAGCACCATTTTTTCCTGACACACATGCAAGGCCTTTATTCTTGTAATACCTGAATTTATTAGAAAATTCTAAAAGTTATTTGAGGATAACTTCTGCTCATTCCCTAGAACAAAGCATCATGAGTGAACTTGGCTTCTGTGGGAGTACAGCATGACACTCCAAGGACAGTCTCAGTCCCTCTTCAGGAGGAGATTTATCTGGGTAAATCTCATTGTGGTGCTGCGATAGGCAAGCATGTTATGTTCCATTAAACCAGGGAAGAGAAATGTCTTTCCCTGGGTCAAAGCTAAATCTCACAGTGATCGGGAAATGAATGATATCTAATAATACCTAAGTCTGGAAGAATCAAGAGGAGGGGATATTACTGAGATGTGTCACGAGTTCTGTGTCTCACCTACCACTTCCCAAGCATTATAAGTAAAAGGTATACCATCTTAACCCAAAAATCAACCAAACAAGTCTGTTTTACTGGTCAGGAAGAGGCTACACAGTACACAGATGTGAAAAAGAAGCCAGATAAGTAAGTCGTCCTCTGTTTAAGTGCAATATCTTTTTACCTCCTATTAAAGCTTAATATCTCCAAGCAATAGTTGATTTCCTGACTAGACATCCAACTCCTATTTCTAGCTCCAGACTTTTCTGAGATGCTGATACTGAACCTTAAAATTAAAGAGGAGAGGATGGGTCATTCCCAAATCTGTCCATGGCTTCATCTCCTGCAGATGTGTTGTTGGCAGCAGTGAAGTCCATAAGGTAGAAAACACTTGTCTTCACCATTAGCACCCAACTTTCTTTCCAATCTCTCAACACTTTCAAAAGCTAGGAATGTAGTTTAGCTTCAGTCTATGCCACAAGCTTTTACGCAAAACCTAAGGTTTTGCGGGACAGAGCTGAGAGAACCTTCTTCACTCAAAGATATACTCAAAGCAAACAATCATTTGAAGACACTGGACACCGCATCATAGCAGATGCATTTTTTCTATGTGTGTATTTAAGCATGATCATGTGTAGCCTATGTTATGAAGAGTGGGACAGTAAGTATTAATGTTCCCATGTTAATGGATAGTTATTCAAGTCTGATACAAAAAGCAGAATGCAAGTGTTATTATTATTCTTCCGTCCTATAAAGAAGAATAATTACCACTGTTAAAAAGTCTTGGTAGCTGGGAAAACACTGATGAACAGAAGCACAGCCTCCAAACACTATGCTTACACCACTTTGGTAAATTATAAATAAACAATTTCTTAATGACAAGCAGACACATATAAACATAACCATTATTTTCTCTTAAAAGTGGCCTAAATATCAACTAAGAATTTTATGCTTGCTAAAACATGCTCAAGTTTTACAATGAAATGAAATAATTCAACTTAAACTTTTAATTAAAAATGCTTTATAAAGTGCATTCATTATGTGTGTTTGCAGTGATATAGTTCTTTGCTCTCTGGAGCAATCTGTTTTCCTTGGTTTCTTTTTTTTCCCCATGTAATAAATTATCCTCATTTACACAAAATGTTAAAGCCAAACTCTTTATTAATAGGATAAATATGGACTTCAGTAACAACAAATTATGTGGTGTCACAATTAAATGATCTGCCCCTTCCCAGCTCAAGTTCACTGTTCAACACCAAGCCTGCAAATGGTTTGGCGATTACTTTTTGCAGCACAACACAAGAAATATTTAAAGCAGAGCTTTCAGGAATTACTCCTTTGGGCTGGTCTAGCAAAATCTGAGGTTTCCTGTACCTTATTTTGAAACAGGATTGTGAACACTGCCCTTCCCTGCTTTGGCCTTCCTCCTACAGTGCTACAGCAGATTAGGATGCTCAGGAAAGCCAGTGGTAGGGCAGACCAACTCTATTTCTTAGATCACTTGAACAGCTTGACATTTAAACAAACTTAAGACATGAGCCTGCAAATATATTATGTTTTCTCACAGATTTTGGCTGCTATGACAGATGCCTCATCCTTTCAGAGACCACACAGACAGACACAGTGCAATGGAAATGGGCAGACTGCTTCCATGGTAGCCTTACAAGCTGCAAGGCATATGCAAGGATAGCCAAGTGCCTTGCTTTTCTTATGAAACCTTACCGATTTTTTCTTACAAGAAGAGTCAGCAGTCTCAAACACTAGCAGCTCAGGCACTCAAGCAGCAAAAAGACTAACATCTGATGCAAAAGCAGGGGAGAAGGAGGAAACAATGGAAGGACTAGGTTGGGACAAGTAATGACTGAAGATCCAGACTTGAAGATCCAAGGTGCTGTTTTAGCAAGCATAAAATTCTTAGTTGATATTTAAGACACTTTAAAGGTAAAATAATGGTTATGCTTATGTCTTCTGCTTTTCATTAAGAAATTGCTTATTTATAATTTACCAAAGTGGTGTAAGCATAGTTGTTTGGAGGCTGTGCTTTTGTTCATCAGTGTTTTCCCAGCTACCAAGACTTAAGAGAAGATGGTGAATCTGAGATTAGCTGAGAAAGAGGACTGATTTCAGAGAACTGAGGAAGAGACCATGATAGATGCAGACAAGAAAGATCTCTGACCACCAAAGGAATTTCAAAATCCAGAGCATAACTCCAACTTCCTGAACTTCATAACTCTCCTGATATGGCCTATAAAACACCTTGGAAAGGGCACTTTTTATTCTTCTTTACTGCTGGTAAACACAGGTGATGACAATCTGATACTGCTATCAGTTATTCTGCTGCTGAAGTGACAAAGATCTCTGCGATAGAAGGCTCCAGTTCTGTCAACAGACAATTTATCATGAGAAAAAATCTGTTTTTTTTCAGTCTGACTTCTAAAAACCTAAAAATACACAGGCATTTCTTCTGAAGAATCTGCAGGGTTGCAAAGACAAGGATTTAAAAGTTAACAAGTGGTAGAATTAAGTTTTTACAGACAGCATCACTTTGTGCAAAGTCACTGTGATACAGCTAATAACTATAAGGTCATATGACACCATGCTCATTATAGGCTCTCCCATATCATTTAGTCAATAAAATAAACAGTACTCAATTAATGGAACACATTTTGGTTTCGTTCACCTTTTCATTTCACATTTTGGTTTTTGTTCAATGTGATGTCCCAGGCCTTTCATGCTGCAATTTTTTTACCAAGGGTCTGGGACTTATCAAGGTTTCAGTACCCTCACTGTAGATATCCATTCTTTAGCTGACCATCTACCTTCTCTATAAAGCAATGAAGAGGTATAAGTAATTTTAAGAAGCAAATCTTGAGACCAACTCGAAACACCTGCTTTATGATAAGATAAATCATGTCCTACAAGTGCCTTCTTCTCATCTCCAAAAGAAGCCAAAGTGCAAACATCAACAGCTACTTGGATAAATCCCCTATTTACAGCCTTTTTCCAGAGTCCATACGCTTATCTTAAGCATGTCTTTCAGCAGCAGCTGTTAAGTGCTCAGGAATTTTGAGCACAGGATGTATTCAGTCAGGCATTAAAAGATGAGACTTTCCAGACAGTGACCATGTGAGAATAGTCAGAGGACAAGCAAGGAGGTTTGTGGCAGAAGCTTTCTCTCCCTCCGGGGCAGCAGTTTTCTCCCATCTAAGAAGTTATCTTTTCCCTAATTTACAGTTCTCTCATCTTCTTTTGTGGCATTTCCTATTTCTAGGTGATTTTGCAACTCGATAACCCTTAGGATGTAAGCTGTGCATGTGCATAACAAAGGTATGAGAGTGGAAGATGAAGGCTGCTTAGCTGTTATTACATGCAAAGGCACTCCTAATTGCTTTAGGATTGCTGCAGCTGACCTCTGGAGGATCATCAAACAGCCAAAGCTTATTTGCTCTGCATAGACAGTGGAGAGTTTATAGCAATTTCACAGGTTTTTACCATCTTCACCCTAACAGAGAAAAAACAGGCTTGGAGAGCTGATCAAATTGTAGCCTGGGAAAATAGACTGTGAGAAGGCTGTGAAGGAAGGTGTCAAAATCACATCCTTGGTTTCCTAAAGGAATAGGGCAGCCCCTCTCTTGGCAGCACTGCCCTTTTCTGTCCCTGGCCAGGTCCCGCAAAAATAAACAATTTCCCCTGCCTTTACAGACATTCATACTAGTGTAATATAGTGGTGGGTGACCCTGGCTGGGTGCCAAGTGTTCACCAAGCTGCTCTATCACTCCACTTCTTCAGCTGAACAGGGGAGAGAAAATATCATGAAAGGCTTGAGATAGGGACATGAAGAGAGCATTCACCAATTATTGTCACAACCAAAACAGACTCGACTTGGGGAAATCGTTCACTATATCATAGAATCATAGAATAGTAAGGGTTGGAAAGGACCTCAAGATCATCGAGTTCCAACCCCCCCGCCATGGGCAGGGACACCTCCCACTAAACCATGCCATCCAAGGCTATATCGCCAATCAAATCAGAGTGAGATAATGAGAAATAAAACCAAAACTTAAAAAAGACTTTCCCCCCACCTCTCACTTCTTGCCAGGCTCAACTTTACTCCCTAATTCTCTACCTCCTCCCCCTCAGCAGCAGAAGGGACGGGGAATGGTGATTGTGGTCAGTTCATCACACATTGTATCTGCTGCTCCTTCCTCCTCAGGGGGAAGACTCTTCACACTCTTCCCCTGCTCCAGAGCTGGGTCCCTCCTATGGCAGACAGTCCTTCATGAACTCCTCCAGTGTGAGTTCTTCCCATAGGCTGCAGTTCTTCATAAACTGCTCCAGTGTGGGTCCCTTCCACAGGGTGCAGCCCTTCAGGAAGAGTCTGCTCCAGCATGAGTCCCATGTGGGGTCAGAAGTCCTGCAGCAAACCTGCTCCAGTGTAGGCTCCTTTCTCCATGGGGCCACTGGTCCTGCCAGGAGCCTGCTCCAGCACAGGCTTCCCATGGGGTTACAGCCTCCTTTGGGCATCCCCCTGCTCTGGTGTGAGGTCCTCTGCAAGCTGCAGGTGGAGATCTGCTCCACCATGGACCACCATGGGCTGCAGGGGCACAGCTGCCTCACCATGGGCTGCACCATGGGCTGCAGGGGAATCTCTGCTCTGGCACCTGAAGCACCTCCTGCCCTCCTTCTGTACTGACCTTGGTGTCTGCAGGGCTGTTTCTGACACATACTCTCACTCCTCTTTTTAGCTGCTGTTGCACAGGTATTTTTCTTCTACCTTCTTAACTATGTTATCACAGAGGCGCTGCCAGCATCACTGATAGGCTCAGCCTCAGCCAGCGGCAGGTCCATCTTGAAGCCGACTGGTTTTGGCACCATGGGACAAAGGGAAAGTTTCTAGCAGCTTCTCCCAGAAGACATCCCTGTAGCCTCCCCACTACTAAAACCTTGTCACACAAACCAAATACAGATGTGTATTTTTCCATAAGCACCCTGAAATTCTCCCCTGAAACACCCTGCCCTCTGCCATTCCGCAGGCAGGAACCTTTGCAAAGGCTGGTAGTTGTGATGTCCGAGTGGGAAGAAACCATAGAGGGCAGGAAGCATTCAGAAAATGGGAGTTGCCTGGCTTGAAAGAGTCTTTTGTCAAAACTCCAGTGTCTTTAGACTGAAGATGAATTCAGCCACATACCTCAGCAGTGCCTGAAAATAAGGTACACAAGTGGGTACATTCAGATATGGAAAATGAACTGCCTTAACAGCAAAAATTTATGCAACCACAGAGTTGATTGGTACAGTCACCATGTGTTTGTTCATATTTCCTGATGATATTTTTGACATGAAGCTCAGCCTGGAATGAAGGATACATAAATATATATTTCATTCGTCAGCCTGACCTAGATAAACATGGATAATCACTTTTGTGGACACAGGATTTACAAATGTCTCTGGAGACTAGAAACTCTTGACAATCCTCAACACTATAATTGATCTTACTTTCTGGCCTTTTGCATTTGTATCACATCAGTCTCTCATATGCTAAATAATCCAACCATCTTACTTTCTGATTGGAAGGAGTTGGGCCTGACTCACATTTTTTCAGTAGCATGAGCCTGCAGAGTAAATAAATGGCAACAGCAGGCTCCTGTGTGCTAGAACACTTCTGTGAGAGCGTTTTGCTCTTGCTGTGAACGTGTGCTACACTGGTGCCTCTTTATATTTTATTGAATAAGTCAAAGTGTGAATTCCAGAAATAGAAGAAAAATGTTTATTTTATGGGGGAAAATAGTGGTTGTCAAATACATGTACATAGTTTTGAGGACATGAGTGAGTTAATGACATGTTTAACCTTTAGTAAGGAAGGGTATGTGTGCTTTTCAAATACTTTCCACCGATAAATCAGAAGATGGAAGGGCAGGTAGCTCTTCGTATGCAAGAGCTTCATGCCACACAAATAGTATTGAACCACTAAACATGGACTCACTGACCATTTCCCAGGAGAAGTTTACTTGCAGTATGTGTTACATCTGGTGTACCCCATCAAACAAAATATTTCTTATAAACACATTGAAGGGTCATTTTAATTCCTTCTTACATAGGTTGACTTAAAAGTACTTGGCAGAGGAACACTGACGACAACCTGTCATCACTAACCACATTTTCAAGATTTCTCTGATTAGCCTTACAAATCCATATGAGCTACCCTAGAATAAATCTGCCAGAAATACAACTGGAAGGCATCCTGATACATCCCCATATTGTGCTAGGCAGGAAGTCCTCTGACTCTTTCCCCTGCAAGGCAGGAATTAATGTACAGAATTACACCCAACAGGCAGACCTTCCCCGAATGCATCCTTCTTCTCACCAAGATGGCAGTGGGGCCACCACCCCAGACACCAGGGGCAGCCGTGGGGCCTGTGTCCACCTCCTGCAGCTCCTGCTCCTTCCCGCTCCCTGTGCCGCCACTGCCTGCCTGCTGTTCATATTTCTCAAGGGCCTTCTCCCCTCTCCACATCCCAATTTCATGCTCCAAACAGATGTCAGCAACTGTGTACGTTGGAGTTAAGACCAAGCAATGATCATATGTGGCCTAATGAATGCTTAATAGCCCATTATAAGCTAACTAATGTTCCTAATGCCAGCCCTTTATTTCTAGACAGCCTTAAATGCTAACTTAACCAATCTAACATTTACATTTTTTAAGCAATGGCTACTCTAAACATAGAGCATACGAAAACACAGCAGAAAGGGTGGTGGAGGCTTTTTTTTAAAGTATGTTAAAGATGTAGAGTACAATATATGTTAGAGTGTCCAAAGGGCACATTCTGCTTGCGGTTTGGCAAAAGCCCTGCTTGCAGACATACTCAAGGTTTTCTGCCTTTGACAGCTTTATGCTCAAGTTATCAGCATGTTCATCTTCTCTTAGGGTTTTAGCATTCTGAATGTTCCTGCTACGGTGTCTTCAAATCAAAATAATGAGACACAAGCAGGCACTATCTTACATATGTCATTGTCAGTAATTGGCAGAGACTGCTTACTTGCAGACCCTCATGGCTGTAACCCAGGCAAAGAACTTACTTAAACTCTACACTGAGCTATAACTCTAAATTTAGAACCACTATGGTCCTTTATTAATAATAGCAATACTCAGCACTTGTGTACATCTTTGCCTTTTACAGGAGAATCTGGAACGTGCACTGAAAGTACTAAATAAGCCACAAAACAACCTTGGGTGGTCCAGAATAATGATTATCCCTTCATTTCCCAAAGGAGATTAAAGAAGTCTTTTTATTTCATTATTTTTTTTCCAGTAGCAACCATTACTGATTTATCTAAATGGTTGCAAGGAAAACTAGGTTTTCCCAGCTGAGTGGTTGGTAGGTTCCGTGGACCACTCTGCTTCTACTCAGCAATTTGAAGGCCATGGGGAATGACTACGATCATCTAGTCTGACCTCATGGATAGAACAGGACTCTTCTTTCTGGCTGGAATATGGAAAATTTCCAGTTCTGTAAGGCAGCATTATTACTTACTACCCTTATAAGTACCCTTACTATGCACATTACACGCTCTATAAACATACCATACACACAGTCTAAGTAAAACAGTTCTGCTAGAATCAAATCAGGTGTTTTGTGTCCTGTCAATCTTTGTAATAAATTAATTTCACAGTTGACCTTCCTCAGCTGATTCCATATTATTGACAGCACCCCCACTGCAGCACAGTGGTGTATTGAGAGTGGACTCTATTTATGCACCACGGTGGCTAAACACTGCAGAGGTCTGTTGCAATTACAGTAGTATGCAGCTCGGTGTCTTATTGCCCAGAGTGAATTACGTCTTTAGTGTGAGCAGAATATTTAGTGTTTGACAGTAAAAGATAATATATCAGAAGACTGGAGCACCTCCCCTATGAAGACAGGCTGAGTAATGGGGCTGTTGAGCCTGGAGAAGAGAAGGCTCCAAGGAGAACTTCCAGCAGTCTTTCAGTACCTTAAAAGGGTCCTACAAGAAATCTGGAGATCTCTGGAGATTTTACAAGGGCATGTAGGGATAGGACAAGGGGGAATGGCTTTAAAATAAAAGAGGGTGGATTTAGATTAGACATTAGGAAGAAGTTCTCCGCTGTGAGGTTGGTGAGGCACTGGCACAGGTTGTCCTGAGAAGCTGCAGCTGCCCCATCCCTGGAAGTGTTCAAGGCCAGGTTGGACAATGCTCTGAGCAACCTGGTCTAGTGGAAGGTGTCACTGCCCATGGGAGGAGGTTGGAACTAGATGATCTTTGAGGTCCCTTCCTAGCCAATGCATTCCATGATTCCATGATCCTATGATATATACAGCATTTTTCCTATCCAGTCTTTTCCTGGGACCCTTTTTATCCAGTGGCTAGTGATATATCAGTGGAAAGACACCAGGCTGTTCTCCTAAATTTACCTCTTTTTCACCAGAACCTGGTGATTTTTAAAAGCAGCAGTGTAACAATAATATTCAAGGGTTTGGGAGAATATATCATCAAACTGCTTGCAAATAAAACCCAGAAATTAAAAGAGAAGGTACAAAGAAATGATGGCATGAAAATGCTTCCTACTCACAGCATCTTGCTAACTAATAGAAATGCTTGAGGAAGGTTATTGTACCCAGTGGTAAAGATATAACTGGAAATGACTGGATAACATTTCTTTGTTTTCTTTTGAGCAGTTGTTTGTGTGTCCTATTAGGGTCTCACACACAGAGAACAAAAAAAATACATGTCTTAACTACCGGTGTGCCTTCCAATAAATCCCAGAACAAAAAAAGAAACACATACAGGGCACATGTTTAATAAGTACTTTCAATGTCCAGCAGAAAGGAAAGATGTTTTATTTTGTCGTTATTGAAACAGCTATAATTACGATAACAAAGAAATGGAGAGGACAGCGAAAAGATGGTACCGAATAAAAAGGACATAGAAACTAGGGACTTAAAAAAACAATTTCTAAAACATTAATGGAATTCTGTTGCATTCATGATGCATCTACATTGTAGCAGCAGCCTGATTATTTGGTGTATAGGTCCATGTAAGAAGGCTTGCTTTTACAGACGGTTGGTCCCACAGCAAAATCATCCTCCTGTTACTGAATCACAGAATCACAGAATCACAGAATAGTAAGGGCTGGAAAGGACCTCAAGATCATCGAGTTCCAACCCCCCCGCCATGGGCAGGGACACCTCACACTAAACCATGCCATCCAAGGCTATGTCCAACCCCACCTTGAACACCGCCAGGGATGAAGCATTCACAACCTCCCTGGGCAACCCATTCCAGGGCCCCACCACCCTCACAGTAAAGAATTTCTTCCTCAGATCCAATCTAAACCTCCCCTGTTTAAGTTTAAACCCATTACCCCTTGTCCTCTCACCACAGTCCCTCATGAAGAGTCCCTCCCCAGCATCCCTATAGGCCCCCTTCAGGTATTGGAAGGCTGCTATGAGGTCTCCACGCAGCCTTCTCTTCTCCAGGCTGAACAGACCCAACTTTCTCAGCCTATCTTCATAAGAGAGGTGCTCCAGTCCCCTGATCATTTTCGTGGCCCTCCTCTGCACTTGTTCTAACACTTCCATGTCCTTTTTATGTTGAGGACACCAGAACTGCACACAATACTCCAAGTGAGGTCTCACGGGAGCAGAGTAGAGGGGCAGGATCACCTCCCTCGACCTGCTGGTCACACTCCTTTTGATGCAGCCCAGAATACGGTTGGCCTTCTGGGCTGCAAGCGCACACTACCGGCTCATGTTCATTTTTTCATCAACCCACAAGTCCTTCTCTGCAGGGCTGCTCTCAATCTCCTCCCCGCCCAACCTGTAGCTGTGCCCGGGATTGCTCCGACCCAGGTGGAGGACTTTGCATTTAGCATGGTTGAACTTCATCAGGTTGGCATCAGCCCACCTCACAAGCGTGTCAAGGTCCCTCTGGATGGCATTCCTTCCCTCCAATGTATCAACCGAACCACACAGCTTGGTGTCATCGGCAAACTTGCTGAGGGAGCCCTCAATCCCACTGTCCATGTCACTCACAAAGATGTTGAACAAGACCGGTCCCAACACCGATCCCTGGGGGACACCACTCGTTACTGGTCTCCAGCTGGACACTGAGCCACTGAGCACTACTCTTTGCATGCGGCCATCCAGCCAGTTCTTTATCCACCGAGTGGTCCACCTATCAAATTGATGTCTCTCCAACTTAGAGAGAAGGATGTCATGTGAGACAGTGTCAAAGCCTTTACACAAGTCCAGGTAGATGACATCAACCGCTCTACCCCTGTCCATGAGTTCCGTAGCCCCTTCATAGAAGGTCACCAGATTGGTCAGGCAGGATTTCCCCTTAGTGAAGCCATGCTGGCTGTCACCAAGCACCTTGTTGGTTTTCATGTGCCTTAGCATGCCTTCCAGGATAATCCACTCCAAGATTTTGCCAGGCACAGAGGTGAGACTGACTGGTCTGTAATTCCCTGGCTCATCCATTTTTCCCTTCTTAAAAATGGGGGTTATATTTCCCTTTTTCCAGTCATCGGGAACTTCACCTGACTGCCATGATTTTTCAAATATGATGGACAGTGGCTTAGAAACTTCATTTGCCAGCTCCTTCAGGACTCTTGGATGGATTTCATCTGGTCCCATGGACTTGTATACATTCAGGTTCCTAAGGTGGTCCCGAACAATATCCTCCCCCACAGTGGGTCCAGGGTCCCCACCCTCACCGTCCCCGCGTCTGCCTTCCAAGACTTGGGTGGTGTGGTCAGAGCATTTCCCCGTAAAGACTGAGGCAAAGAAGTCATTAAGAACCTCAGCCTTCTCCAAATCCAGGGTAGCCAGTTCTCCCGATAGCTTCTGGAGAGGGCCCACGGTGTCCCTAACCTGTCTCTTATCGGCAATGTACCTATAAAATCCCTTCCTGTTATCCTTAACATCCCTAGCCAAGTTTAATTCTAAGTGGGCCTTAGCTTTCCTAACCTGGTCCCTAGCTTCCCGGACAACATCCCTGTATTCTCCCCAGGCCACCTGACCTTGCTTCCACCTTTTATAAGCCTCTTTTTTCTTTCGAATTTTGCTCAGCAGCTCCTTATCCATCCAAGGAGGTCTCCTGGCCCTCCTGCTAAACTTCCTTCTAGTTGGGATGCACCGCTCCTGAGCTTGCAGCAGGTGAGCCTTGAATATTAACCAACAGTCTTGAGCCCCCCTGCCCTCTAGGGCTGTATCCCATGGAACCTTCCTGAGCAGGTTCCTGAAGAGGCCAAAGTCTGTTCTCTTGAAGTCCAGGGCAGTGAGCTTGCTGCACGCTCTTCTCACTGTCCTGAGGATCTCAAACTCAACCATCTCATGATCGCTGCAATCAAGGCTGCCCTGGAGCGTTACATTCCCAACCAGCCCTTCCCTGTTGGTGAGGACGAGGTCAAGCATGGCACCTGTCCTTGTCGGCTCCTCTATTACTTGCAGAAGGAAGTTGTCTTCCACACAATTGAGGAACCTTCTGGATTGCTTGTGCCGGGCCGTACCATCCCTCCAACAGATATCAGGGTGGTTGAAGTCTCCCATGAGAACAAGGGCCTGCAAGCGTGAGGCTGCTCCTATCTGCCTATGGAGCATCCTTCCTGCCCAGTATGATAAAAGGTTTGTTTTACTGGGAGTAGCCTAGTACCCCTTCAGTCGATGGCTCTAGTTGTAGAACTTCTCTGTCTCTCAAAAAAAGCATAAAAAGGATATTGGATGCTGCAAGCATTTATGGGATCCCTGAGAGTAGCTAGTGCTCAGCGGGGTTTTAATCACACCATCTGCCACATGAGGAATCATGGGCTAAATATGTGTGCTTAACAGCTGTGGACAGAAGGGCTCAGGCATCAGGACTTGCTGAATGAAAGGCTAAGACTACAGATTATTCCACACTGCGGAATCAAAGTCTGGACAGTTATTTGTCAGAACTGCTGAGTGCCTTTTCTGACAGGTCTCTTTAGGAGAGACTGTCTCTTGAGAGTAATTGAGGTTGCACTAACTTTTCAGGAAGGCAGAAGTGCAAGCACAAGAATACAACAGGCTTCTACAGAGAGAGCACTGCAGTAAATTGGTGTGAGCAAAGGAAAGGCGAAAAATTAATTGTACAAAGTGTCATGACTATGATGCCTCAGTCCCTGAGCTTTCCTGCATAGCAGCGTGGTGGGTTTTTTAATTTTGATGTGTTTTCAGTTAACATGTCACTGCTTTTTTCAGGTAGACAAAACACCATTTATCGTGCTTTTGAGAACATATCTGCCCAAAAAAAGCAAATGATCTGTGATACAAGACGTCTTATTACCTCTGACACACATGCACACAATTCTTACTCGTATAGATAGAAGACCTTGCAGTTGATTTGTCACAGAGAGTTCCCATGAGGTCAATGAAAGCCTGGAAAATGTGACCACATTTTTCAGTCTTGCCCTTGGTTGGGCAACTACTGACACCTTCCTTATCCAAGATTAAAGCTTATCATATTTTATGTTTTAAAGATATAAGTTATTTTAAAGTTATTGTCTGAGATAGTGATCTCTGGAATTAAGATAGACGTAATTTGCATGCCCATCTGTTTTGCTATATGCTGGTAAGGAAATGCAGTGTCTGAATTTCAGCTGCTTTGATCATCTCCATGTTATATTCAATGCACTCAGTGAGAAATATGTGAATAATAAACTAATTTTACAGAGAGGAGGGCAGGCAGGAGGGCAGGAAGGCAGGGAAGAAGGAAGTTGACCGATACACCAACTGAAAGACAGAATGACACTACAAAAACTTGTGCAAAGGCCCATACTGATATTTTTCTGTCCTGAAAGGTTTGCTCTTTCAGATGGTAATAACAGTGCAATTAAAGCAGTGTTTCCAAATGTGTAGGAAGGTTTCTAAGACATAGGGTGTGCGGTTTGGTATTAGTTAGGTGTTGCTGAGATAGAAGTTAAACCAAAAGAGGAAAAGAAGACCTCACATATAGAATCATAGAATCATTGAACCATTTAGGTTATAAAGACCTATGAGATCAAGGCCAATTATTAACCTATGTGGTGGTTTAAGCCCAGCTGTAACTCAGAAAAACCACAGCCTCTGGAGTCTTCCCTCCCCTTCCTCCCCCCGCTCCTGGAAGGAGGGGCAGGAGAATCGAAAGAATGTAACTCCCACGGGCTGAGATAAGAACAGCCCAGTAACTAAAGTACAACACAAATCACTACTGCTACCACCAATAATAATAATGATAAGGGAAATACAAGGGAAGAGAATACAACCGCTCACCACCCAACAACCGAGCCATGAGCTCCCTCTTCTGGGTCCCTGCCCCTAGTTTTCACATCCTGGGCATGATGTGCTGTGGTATGGAATACCTCTTTGGTCAGTTTGGGTCAGGTGTCCTGTCTCCTTCCTCCCGGCTTCCCCTCCTCACTGGCAGAGCATGAAGCTCAGATAGTCCTTGGCCAGACCAAAATGTTCTAAGCAGTAACTATAAACTTCGGTGTTATCAGCTCTGTTCCCCGGCCGAAAGTCAAAAACACAGCACTGCACCAGCTAAGAAGGAGAAAAATGACTGCCACTGCTGAACCCAGGACAAACTAATACTGCCATGTCCACCACTAAACCATGTCCCTAAGTATCATAGAATCATAGAATCATAGAATAGTTAGGGTTGTAAAGGACCTTAAGATCATCGAGTTCCAACCACCCGGCCATGGGCAGGGACACCTCACACTAAACCATGACATCCAAGGCTATGTCCAACCCCACCTTGAACGCCGCCAGGGATGAAGCATTCACAACCTCCCTGGGCAACCCATTCCAGTGCCTCACCAACCTTACAGTAAAGAATTTCTTCCTCAGATCCAATCTAAACTTCCCTTGTTTAAGTTTGAACCCGTTACCCCTTGTCCTCTCACTACAGTCCCTAATGAAGAGTCCCTCCCCAGCATCCCTATAGGCCCCCTTCAGGTATTGGAAGGCTGCTATGAAGTCTCCACGCAGCCTTCTCTTCTCCAGGCTGAACAGACCCAATTTTCTCAGCCTATCTTCATATGGGAGGTGTTCCAGTCCCCTGATCATCCTCCTGACCCGCCTCTGCACTTGTTCCAACAGTTCCATGTCCTTTTATGTTGAGGACACCAGAACTGCACACAATACTCCAAGCGAGGTCTCACGAGAGCAGAGTAAAGGGGCAGGAGCACCTCCCTCGACCTGCTGGTCACGCTCCTTTTGATGCAGCCCAGAATACGGTTGGCTTTCTGGGCTGCAAGTGCACACTGCCGGTTCATGTTCATTTTCTCATCGACCAACACCCCCAAGTCCTTCTCTGCAGGGCTGCTCTCAATCTCTTCCCTGCCCAACCTGTAGCTGTGCCTGGGATTGCTCCGACCCAGCTGTAGGACCTTGCACTTGGCATGGTTGAACTTCATCAGGTTGGCATCAGCCCACCTCACAAGCGTGTCAAGGTCCCTCTGGATGGCATTCCTTCCCTCCAATGTATCAACCGAACCACACAGCTTGGTGTCATCGGCAAACTTGCTGAGGGCGCCCTCAATCCCGCTGTCCATGTCACTCACAAAGATGTTGAACAAGACCGGCCCCAACACCGATCCCTGAGGGACACCACTCATTACTGGTCTCCAGCTGGACATTGAGCCATTGAGCCACTGACTCTTTGCGTGCGGCCATCCAGCCAGTTCTTTATCCACCAAGTGGTCCACCTATCAAATTGATGTCTCTCCAACTTAGAGAGAAGGATGTCATGCGAGACAGTGTCAAAGGCTTTACATAAGTCCACCCCATCTACATGTTTTTTAAATGCCTGCAGGGATGGTGACTGTTATTTCACATATATACACCTTTGACTTCGATAAAATATAATAACTTCAACTGCATGGCATGAATCTGTTAAGTGTTGCCAGTCTAAGACTTAAAGTGAATTAAATTCAATGCTCAGAAAAGTTTCAGGCTGGTCTTACTTTCATGAATGCAATTTAAACAAGGTATTTTTAGGACTTTTCTATTGTAAATGAAGCTAAAATCACTGATCAATTTTTTTGCACAGTTAAACATAACATATTGGTTTATAATAATGGCAAAAACTCTCTAAATTTCTATCTAACGTCAACAAAAATTAGAATATTTATTTTACTCCCCCCAGGAAAACATATTCTTTTGCAGCAACTTTTCAGACAGTTTGATTTTTATGCATTCAAACCAGAAGACTTTCTAGTGATTCTATTCTTAATGTAATTTGACAAAAGACTATAACAGGCACCTAGGTGCCAACAGATTTAAATCCTATTTTAGCAGGTGCTGCAAAAAATCCCAATCTTTGCTATAAGAATCATTTCCTTAATCAGGCAGCCAAGGAAAACAGGAATATTACAAACAAAAAAAGAGGGGACACAATGAAAGGTTAATAGTGAATATTTCCTGTAACTGCAGTTTGAAATGTATTTTTCTTTGGCAAATCAAAACTAAGAAGGATATGGATATCAGAGGAAAATAGCAAAAAGGCCATGGGGACATATTTCTTCTTTCGGAAGAAAAAAGAAAGGTCCAGAAAGGAAATCAAAGGCTCTGAAGATGCCTCTGAAGAAAGGAGAAGACCTGAGGAATAAGAAAATCTGAGACCTGTTGTTAAAAGCAGCCACAGCCCACAGTTAAGCAGAAGCTGAGAGGGCAGAAGACAGATTGTGATCACCACTGTCAGGTTAATTGCACATAATCATCTGTGTTTCACTGCCCACCACCTGCTTCCCAAGTCCTTCCACTGGCTTACAACATAGATTATAAACCTTTCAGAAAAGAGACCATCTTTTACATGGAGATTTGGTCATTTCATAGTTAGCAGAGTGGAACAAAGATTTCTGATTCAGATCTCTCACAACACAAGGACCATTATTAAATTGCACAAACTGTACCGTCATCTGCAGTCACCATTTACGCTACTGATAATTCTTGGGTTTACCTGTTTTATAAACCTCTTCTGACTACTAACATGTTTCTATGTGTTTTTTCTCCTGTATGTTTTGGGTAGATCTTCAAGGATTTTTTTTAAAACTGTGTATTTTTTATCATTTAGAGAAGGCTTCCCCGCAATGTTTTGGTATGTTTTCATACAATTAAGGGGGAGGGAAGGGAAACAAATAGTCATTTTAAAAAGGTCTGGTTTTCAAATAGGTAGCTTCAAATGTGAAAACACAACAGAGTTCAGCTTCAAGTGTTTTTATGCACTGGTGAAAAACAGAACATACAGGAACACTCAGAATACAGATTTTTACTGATGACATTCTAAAAACTAGACATCTAACCTAAGAGGAACCTTGGGAGGCAATGAAATCCATTTCTTACTTTTCAGCAGGATCAAAGGTGCCTCCATTTTTCCTGGCAGATGATGTTTAACCTAATCTTAACAGTGCACCACGATGGTGCTTTTAAAACCTCTCTAAGAAATCGGTTTCCCTTAATGAGTATACCTTAACATTAGAAAAGTTTAGGGGATATTTTTGTGTTTAACTGTCTCATCCAGACTTGCCTTTCTTCACTGGAAGCCCATTTCATTTTATTGTATCCAGAGAGAACAAAAATCAATATTCGGAGGGATTGGTTTTCTCTTATTCAGAATAAAGAATACAAAACTTCTCTCCCTAAAAGATGAAGACAGGTACCAAGTTTTCATTCCTTCAAAGTTTCACTTACCCTGCACAAATTCCCAAAGATTAATAATGACTCATGATTGATTCAGTTATTCCAATATCCTGGCACAGACATCATGATCCAGATATTTTGTTAAATTGCTTCAAGTGTTCTCCCATCCATCTTTCCACTGGTCTAACATAAGCTTCCATCCACTTACTGCCAGTCTAAATAGAAGTTTGCCAAGTGATAATCTGAGGAATGAAGCTAAGAAAGCTTTAAGTGTTTCTGCATTTTAGGTTTCATCTGTCCACAAGTTTCCCTCTTCACTGAGTGGAAGGTTTTTTTTCCTGCTGCTATATTTACATAATGATGTATTTTATACTGCATGTTATTGGTTTGCTTATCTTTGTATGACTTAGTTCTTCTGAATTTTTTCTGATTTCATTCTTTACAATTCATCCTTAGTAACTTGACCGAATCTCCACATCCACTCTTTTTAGACTGTGAATTTGTGTGTAGCTAATATTTTTCTTATAGTATTTCCTATTCTTCCTCCTCATTGAAATGATTCATAACTGAACATTTAATACAGCTTCTAAGGGAAATGCCAACTGTTCCTAACTCCTTTTTCCATCTCAGATTTGCCCCCAGTGATTAGCAATACCACTGCAGCCATAAATCTGAAACTGCATGCAGAAACCTAACACAACCTTTGCACATAGTAGGAAATGAATTTCAGAAGTGAGAAATGACTTGCAGAACAAATAGGAACTCCTTCTATATGTATGAACTGGGTAAAATCTCCTTTCAAACACTACATGAATTTGTCAGGTTTGAAATCTGTAACGATGGGTTAATGTTACTGCACTGAATCCCAGCAGTCAGTGGTGAAGAAAACAGACTTACATAAAATATATTACTGCAATTCAAGAAGCTGCATGGAGAATTAGAACCAATTTAAAAGTTCGAGATAGCTTTTATGAATGGCAAGAGTCAGCTTAGTAAAAGGTTCTTAGGACATAGTATTCACTAGATGCCAGGATGCTTTTACTTTAAATAATATATGTTAATTATGAACTTACTTAACAGATAACAGATAAAGGTATTTTCAACTTATTTTTGTCTTATAAAACTTTGGGTGTTCCCATGGGGACAGAGATGAGGCTCACTCACTGAAGTCAGTACAAAGCCTCAGATTTACTTCAGTGGTCTTCAGTTCTTTAAAGTGTAGGATAACATAATGTGAAGTGAAAAGCTCAAAGATAAACAGAACCAAAGCATGACTAAAGAGCTGTGCGGACACAAAGACTTGTTAACTGAGTAGAGGTACATGGCATCATTGCTCAGAAACAGAGAAATAAATTAAGTCTATCCCATAAGTCAAGTCTGAGAAAAGAATAAATAGGTGGTGATGTAGAAAGATCTATGGAGCTGTTTATCCCTTTGGTATTGAGCCAAGTTACGACTATTGGAGAACGTATCACTCAAGTGACTTTTACACTGCTGTATAATGGACTGATTAAATAGGCTTATAAAACATTAAAGAAGGCAGGAAAACTGCAACAGATTAACAAAAAAGGTTTGACAAAGCTTCAGGAAAGGGGGAAAAGATCTGAAAAGATATAGAGAACTCTGCAGGCATCCAGGAAGTTACATTTTTCAAGTCATTTATGCTGTCACTACAAGAGACTTATAAGTCTGTACATGCTGGTTGCTTAAAATGAATTGAAAATGTGGAAAGGTAAGCTGAAATTTATCAGGATTCTTCATAAAAGAATGGAGATTTGCACAATATGATGTGAATATACATCTTTCAAAAATTTAATTATAATATCTTTTCTACTTGAACTGCAAGAATGACTTCTTTGCCTCGGTCTTCACTGGCAAAGGCTCTGACCACACCACCCAACTCTTGGAAGGCAGACACAGGGACTGTGAGAATGAAGACCTTGGGACCACTGTAGGAGAGGATCTGGTTCGAGACCATCTTAGGAACCTGAACGTGCACAAGTCCATGGGACCTGATGAAATCCATCCGCGGGTCCTGAAGGAGCTGGCAAATGAAGTTGCTAAGCCACTGTCCATCATATTTGAAAAATCGTGGCAGTCAGGTGAAGTTCCCCATGACTGGAAAAAGGGAAATATAACCCCCATTTTTAAGAAGGGGAAAATGGATGAGCCGGGGAACTACAGACCAGTCAGTCTCACCTCTGTTCCTGACAAAATCTTGGAGCGGATTCTCCTGGAAGGCATGCTGAGGCACATGAAAACCAACAAGGCGCTTGGGGACAGCCAGCATGGCTTCACTAAGGGGAAATCCTGCCTGACCAATCTGGTGACCTTCTGTGATGGGGCTACGGAACTCATGGACAGGGGTAGAGCAGTTGATGTCATCTACCTGGACTTGTGTAAAGCCTTTGACACTGTCTCACATGACATCCTTCTCTCTAAGTTGGAGAGACATCAATTTGATAGGTGGACCACTCGGTGGATAAAGAACTGGCTGGATGGCTGCACGCAAAGAGTCAGTGGCTCAATGTCCAGCTGGAGACCAGTAACGAGTGGTGTCCCCCAGGGATCAGTGTTGGGACCGGTCTTGTTCAACATCTTTGTGGGTGACATGGACAGTGGGATTGAGTGCGCCCTCACCAAGTTTGCCAATGACACCAAGCTGTGTGGTTTGGCTGATACATTGGAGGGAAGGAATGCCATCCAGAGGGACCTTGACACGCTTGTGAGGTGGGCTGATGCCAACCTAATGAAGTTTAACCATGCTAAATGCAAAGTCCTCCACCTGGGTCGGAGCAATCCCAGGCACAGCTACAGGTTGGGCAGGGAAGAGATTGAGAGCAGCCCTGCAGAGAAGGACTTGGGGGTGTTGGTCGATGAGAAAATGAACATGAACCGGCAGTGTGCGCTTGCAGCCCAGAAAGCCAACCGTATCCTGGCCTGCATCAAAAGGTGCGTGACCAGCAGGTCGAGGGAGGTGCTCCTGCCCCTTTACTCTGCTCTCGTGAGACCTCACTTGGAGTATTGTGTGCAGTTCTGGTGTCCTCAACATAAAAAGGACATGCAACTGTTGGAACAGGTCCAGAGGAGGGCCATGAGGATGATCAGGGGACTGGAGCACCTCTCTTATGAAGATAGGCTGAGAAAATTGGGTCTGTTCAGCCTGCAGAAGAGAAGGCTGCGTGGAGACCTCATAGCAGCCTTCCAATACCTGAAGGGGGCCTATAGGGATGCTGGGGAGGGACTCTTCATTAGGGACTGTAGTGAGAGGTAACGGGTTCAAACTGAAACAGGGGAAGTTTAAATTGGATATGAGGAAGAAGTTCTTTACTGTGAGAGTGGTGAGGCACTGGAATGGGTTGCCCAGGGAAGTTGTGAATTCTCCATCCCTGGCGGTGTTCAAGGCTGGGTTGGACATAGCCTTGGATGGCATGGTTAGTGTGAGGTGTCCCTGCCCATGGCAGGGGGGTTGGAACTAGATGATCTTGAGGTCCTTTCCAACCCTGACTGTTCTATGAATCTATGATTCTATGATATTTAGAACACACCTTCTGGGGAGCATCACAATTTCAGACACAAAAGATTTCAGATTTCACAGCATTACATCTATTTTCAGATAAAGCAAATTAGTCAACTATTCATCCCAGCCAAACAAAGCATTTGGTGCTTTTAACAAATAACGTAATACAACCCAAAACGGAAATAATAACAGCAAGACAACAGTACCCTGAAAGAACAGAAAATACATAGCTCTATCCAATAGCAGCTCAGCATTCCCTTGTGAAGCTAACTGCCAAGATGTATTACTCTTCCCTTAAAAGACAACCACAACAGAAGTGCCAAACTGAACCAGACAATGGAGCCAAGTACAGATTTCCCTTCTGCAAAAAGTTTCAGAAACTCCTCTCTCTTACCTAAGGCAAGGCTGGGTAATTCTAAGCTTGAAGACAACACAATGCTAGAAAAAGCTGATGAGAAACAAGTAGGTATTTCTTGGCATCATTGTGATTCACAAATAACAATGTCCTTTACTCAGAAATAACAGAATCAACATTAAAGGTATTGTGAGTGAACTGGGGTTTTACACAGGTTTAGGACTTAAAGATTTGTCGGCGAAGGGAAGATTGGTCACCATATGGGAAAAGCGTACACCATATAGTTGTCAGCAAACTTCAAATTTTATTAACAAAAATACCTGGTTATATACACTAAATAATGAGCCTCATACATATTGCAAAGCTGAGCTCTTAATTGGTTAACCTTTAAAATGTTACTCTTATCTTATTTCTGCATACTTGCAGTTTACAGTTAGCATGGTTAGCTTGAAAGACGCTTTGTTAAAACAGGGCCCTATTGTCCAGAGGGACCTTGTGGCCCAGCTGGACCAAGGGAGTCAATGGGAGCCTGATTATCAACAGAACCAGGGGAGTCAGCAGGACCTTGCTAACTTTTCCCAAGACTTCTGCACGTACACGAACTCTAGTAACCCTCAGGCGAGGCCTCAGTGCCTGTGGGTCACTACCTTACAATTGTCAAGCAATTGTCTGGATTGCTCATAGGCCTAGTTCTGTTGCTAATGAGACATCAAATCCATCTGGCTGTGGCCTTTATCCACTAGCCATTCGTCAATAAAACTCTCCACAAAGATTACTTTAAGCGAAAACACCCAAAGAAAAATGGCAGCTTACAGGATGCATCTTTTTTTTTCTTTTTAATATCATGCAGGCTTTTAGCCTTTCAAAGAAAAAAAAACCATCATTTTAAAGCCATTTCTGTGGCACCAGAGGGTTGCAGTGTGAGGCTTGACCCCAGCAGCTTCAGGCATTTCCCTGTGGTAGGATGAAGGCCAAGCTCCTTTTACTAGCATGTAGTTTGCGCTTAACGTCTAATGATCAGCAGCTCATAAACATATATATAACACCTACATTTCAACCCTGGCATTGTTTTGAGCTTTGCTATAGAACAATCTGAAACAGGGAGGTTATCTTTAGGGTACTTGCTGCACTTGAAAGAGTCAGAGACAGAATCATTTGGCCCGATAGGTTTAATAAATGCTTTTATATGAAAAAGAGACTGAACCTGTCTTTTCCTTTTCAAAAGTATTCTCTATTATTCTGTCTGTCGACACAAAAGCCATGGTCAACTTTTCATTCTTCTTTCAGATATATTCCCTCCAAAACAAAGACATTTTCATTTAGCTGTACAAAATGCTTCTGTTCAGCCCTTGGTCTGTATGTCCCAGTAGCAATACCATCAGATGCAAGACCCCAGAGACTAGTCATATGTTACTTTAAATATCTACAGTACAAAGAGTTATGCAACAGGATTTGGAAAGATGCGATATTTGGATAGTGCAGTGGTACTTACAAAACCAGATGTTTATGATCAAGTTAGAAAAAGGTTATGCATCCAGTGGGAATGACTCAAGGAGTTCAAGGTGCTCCCAGAGCACACAAAGCTGCAGGTTACCTCTTCCCAGCTGATATTTGGCAACAGAGCACAAGCACTTCCAGTCATTTGCATTGCAAAGTTAACAACAGCCATATAAATCACCTAAAATCTCAGACATTCACCTGACAGTGCTACAAAGAGTAGATGATTAACAGCATTTAGTGCTATGACTAACGGAGAAGTGACATGAGGTTTACTCTATGTTTTAGTTGGGACCGGTCTTGTTCAACATCTTTGTGGGTGACATGGACAGTGGGATTGAGTGCGCCCTCAGCAAGTTTGCTGATGACACCAAGCTGTGTGGTTCGGTTGATACATTGGAGGGAAGGAATGCCATCCAGAGGGACCTTGACACGCTTGTGAGGTGGGCTGATGCCAACCTAATGAAGTTCAACCATGCTAAATGCAAAGTCCTCCACCTGGGTCGGAGCAATCCCGGGCACAGCTACAGATTGGGTGGGGAGGAGATTCAGAGCAGCCCTGTGGAGAAGGACTTGGGGGTGTGGGTTGATGAAAAAATGAACATGAGCCGGCAGTGTGCGCTTGCAGCCCAGAAGGCCAACCGTATTCTGGGCTGCATCAAAAGGAGTGTGACCAGCAGGTCGAGGGAGGTGCTCCTGCCCCTTTATTCTGCTCTCGTGAGACCTCACTTGGAGTATTGTGTGCAGTTCTGGTGTCCTCAGCATAAAAAGGACATGGAAGTGTTAGAACAAGTGCAGAGGAGGGCCACGAGGATGATCAGGGGACTGGAGCACCTCTCTTATGAAGATAGGCTGAGAAAATTGGGTCTGTTCAGCCTGGAGAAGAGAAGGCTGCGTGGAGACCTCATAGCAGCCTTCCAATACCTGAAGGGGGCCTATAGGGATGCTTGGGAGGGACTCTTCATGAGGGACTGTGGTGAGAGGACAAGGGGTAATGGGTTTAAACTTAAACAGGGGAGGTTTAGATTGGATCTGAGGAAGAAATTCTTTACTGTGAGGGTGGTGGGGCCCTGGAATGGGTTGCCCAGGGAGGTTGTGAAGGCTTCATCCCTGGCGGCGTTCAAGGTGGGGTTGGACATAGCCTTGGATGGCATGGTTTAGTGGGAGGCGTCCCTGCCCATGGCGGGGGGGTTGGAACTCGATGATCTTGAGGTCCTTTCCAACCCTTACTATTCTATGATTCTATGATATTTCATTTTTGTTTTCATCTCTGCTTTGTTTTTGCATTATACTTCGTTAATTGCTTCAGGAAATGTTTACAGGCTGCCTGGAAATTGGATGTTTTAAGAGAATGTACTGAAGCACATTGATCTGAATGATATTGAATCTATTCTTTCTTGACAGTGCATAGCAAGTGACCTTACCTGATTGCACAAATCTACTGCTCTTTCATTAATAGTTTAAAACTCATGGTTCCAGTTTTCATCCACATCAAACATATTATAAATCTTGAACTTGAGAAGCAGCCAGCCAATATGCAAGACTCTGTAACGTACTGAAACTCCTCTGTTGTTTGAAATTATGGTTAGCTCCTGAGGATGGGTTTGCAGTGGGTAGACGAGGGCTCTCTGCTGAAATTTGCTGTTAAAAAAGCAGTGACAGACTTCTTACTTCAAAACTCAGCACCAAGCAACATCTTTATGTGAGTCAGCTGCTGCAGAGAGTATATACATTTAAATTAAAAATTATGCTTTGTTCCTTAGCAAATGGCTTCAAACCCCTTGTGCAGCCTAGTGCTTGACAAAACACCTATACATTGTTTGCGGTAAGACATGGAACAGAGACCCAAACTTAGAATTGTCCTCTAGCACTGCCGTTTTGTCTGAGAAATATTTATTTAATGACTTGGTGGGCTTTCATGTGTCACATCCATCATTATCATGCCACTATAACTAACAAACATTTCAGAAGATCCAATAAACTAAGACACGAAAGTTCTGTTAATTATTTGATGCAAACACTACCCACAGCATGAGGGTGATTTTTGTCCTTGCCATTTCAATCACTGTAAATAGATACAAAGAATTTGAGATTTTAGCTTCTTATTTTGTTTTTGAAGCAGCAAAGTGTCAGCCATCATTAACTATGTGCAATGTACCTGAATACAAATGAGAAATGAAATGTCAAGAAACCCTTATCTGTAACCGTGCTACCAGATAGTGCAGTTAGTACAATACTCGTATGTATTGGACAAGAAAAACTAGAACAGTGACTACCCCTTCTTTTCAACAAGGTAAGGTCCATGGAGTTTAAACTTCTTATTTTTTTTTAATTCTAATGAAGTTGTAGTGACAACTTGTAGCCAGTTTGTAGTGAATAAAGATAAATATGGATTTATCTACTTCAGCTCTCCATAGATGAAAGGATAGTAATTATTGAAGCAGGCATTATGCTGAAGAAAAACAGATTAGGGTTGTAGTTTTCAAAGAAGAGCTTTATGTTTACTTCACAAAACTCGTGCTTGGAAATGACCACGAGGCTGAAATGCTCTGCACACAGGTTTGCCAAGTTTAACTTGGGATGGACAGGATCAGGAAACTCAATCCATGCACGGATTTAATACTTCTTGAGAAACAGGTATGATAACCAACACATCCTGCCAGAAATACAGCTATTGAGTACGCAGCTGAAATCATTTCATGCCCCTGCAGCAGTAGGAGGAGGAATGGGTGCATGTGATTTCCCCAGTGGAGGCAGGGCAGCCCCAGATCCCACCCTGATGGAGAGGGCATGGACAGAGTCCTCTCCCACCTTCCCTCTTCCTTTGTTTCCATTACACTTTCTGTTATGAAAGGTTCATTTTTGTAAAAGATCAGCTGCAGTTTCTCCATAAGTTGCTCTCCTGCTCTGCAGCCTGTCTGGAGTGGATATGAGTGGGACCAGGGAGGAACAGCTTTGCTGGGCTGCAGCTGGCAGCTGAGCAAAACTGCATCCGGGCCTCCCCTGTGCCAGCTGAGTTGAGCTTGGCCTCGATGGGAGGAGAATGTTTATTGCAAGAACAACCTGGGGCCTTAAGAAGCCAGCTTTTCCCCCAGGCACAGGAGTCTTAGACAAGCATTACAGTTTCTAATATCAACCTGTTTCATAACTAAGTTTCAAAACTAAATTTCTCTGTCAAAACCACAGGAGTCTTGCTCATCTCCTGGGTGCTTTGATAGTATGCTTGCAGGTAAGCCTGGAAAGATTTACAAATTCCCATTTTTCAGTTCCAGAGCCTAAGACTGGATATGATTTTGTAAGGGAGCTTAAACAAGATGCTTTATGTTTCTTTAAGGGGTCCTTAAAAACACCCGAACATACACTCTTCTTCTGGCTAAAAAAATCCACATTTGTTGGTATTTTGCATATCTGATTTCTGCTACTGTGGCACAAACTAGTTGCTTGCTTAGAGAATTAGACACTACAAAACATCCTAGTAAATCTGTGCTGTTCAAAAACCCCAAATAAACCCAAACTCCAGAGGCTTATGCAGATTTAGTTTCCTTTCTCACTAACCTTGCCAACTAATTCCTTTTCTGTAGTGATCCCTGCATATCACCAAACTTTATGTGAAGACCAAAGGTCTACTTCACAGCAATAGTGCTGCTTTACTGTTTCATTCCCTGTAGAAGTGAAACTAGAGCAGTGGAGGCTCTTCTTTTTCCATTTGCGTAATGGCATTACATTGACATGAGTGATATTAAAGCTTACTAATAAAAGAATCACTCGCTGTCTTTGCCTTCACACCACTTACCCAGAAACTATGGACCTGTGACAATGACAGCTGTAGTCAAGGGCAAACTTGCTGCCCCTGTGTCTCCTCTTATTGATGGATGCTATTCACAACATAGCTAAAAAACATTTAAAACTAACCCTAACACGAAGTAGTGTCCTCCACATGCCTGAAAGTTTTATTCCTCTTCAAAGTGGGGTCTCAGTGGTATGTCTCAAATAAAATTTTGTTTTGAAAGACAGCTCAGCTTTGCAAACCAATTCTGCACAAGCAGCATCAAAGGATTTCCCATGTGTTCATGGTTTATGTGAGAGTTGTTCCTTTCACAAGCAAGGAGATGGGTATTTCTGACTCCAGGTAAGCCAGGGCTCCTTCTGTATTACTCCTGAGTTGTATACAACCTCCACCACTGAAATGTTCATGTCCTTTCTCTGTGCCTTTAGTGTTCTCCCACAGATCTAAATGGGGGCTCAACTTGGTCCTCCAAACCAAATCTTAATTAATGGTTCCCTTGTGTTGGGAAAGTCAGAAGAAAATCCATTTCATTCCTTTTCAAGTGTATCTGCAGGGCCAGGAGCAAAAAGAAAAGAAGAAGTAGTTTAGGAAATTCATCTGCAATGAACAAAACTAAATCCAAATCTGTATGCACACAGGAAATGAAATTGCTCCATAAGAATGTGCCACTTTTATATATTACCTTTCCAGAGATAAACTGCCCTTTAAGACGTGAATTCTGGGCAGCACAGGTAAGGAACAAGAGAATGACATTCCAATTATTCACCTTGTGCACCAAGAGGAAAACTCAGAAAATAAACACACTGCTTTTACTGTCCCTAGATGCCCTACCTATACACAAGGGGCAGACAGAGTTTGTGATCCCCTCCAAGGTCATGTCACCATAACAGGGATGTTTTGTATTTCTGTTGTCCTTTATCCTGAGTCTATTCCACCTCCAGTCACCAGAGAAAAGGGCATGTTGCTGCTTACAAAGAGTAAGCTAATACAGTTTTATTACCAGGCTCTGGTGAACTGCAAAATAGATAAACAACAACTCAAGAAAAAGCTCTTATCCGCTTAATGTAGACAAGTGAGCATATGAACAAGAGGCCAAGGGGATTCTCTGGTGGAAAGCAACCAATTCTGAACTTTGATCCAATGCGATGGTCACAAGATACTTTCATGGGGACTGCAGCATGCTGGAAGACAAAGGAAGAAGAGGACATTACATGGAAGAAAAAGATACAGAAAAAATACTTGCCTGTTTGATAGAAATGTGGTTATGGAGAAAAGAAGTTCAGTTCCTCAGAGTGTAAAGAAATGACATCATAAAAACTACTACAGTAGATGTTAAACCATAAAAAGCATATCAGGTAAGATAGGTGTACATTTGGCTAGGTTAGAAGTTACTGTATGTATTTAGCCAACATTCATCTTATTGCACATATTAACACACAGCTTTATGAGCACACTCAGCTGCATAAAGTATGGGTTTGGCCATTTACAATGACTCCAAGGATCAGCTGAAGATCACTTCCCACCGCCAAACAGGTCCCCAGGCCCCCTTTGGCTGGACAACCTTTGACGCCTGGGTCACTTGGCACAGCACCTCCAGTGACACTGGGAGACAAAAGCCACCCCTTCCCTCCACTGCCCCTCCACCTGCACAGTACAGACACCCATGGAACAGCACTAGGACACTGACTACAGCAATGTACTGGACTGAAATAACCCTCCCAGATGAGCTATCTGACAGGCCACTAGCTTGACTTCCAATTGTCTATTTAAAACTTGGATTTTTATTCCCTATCCCCAAACAGAGCTGTAATGACCACTTCGGCATGCCACAGTTGGAAAACTAACTTTGCAGATTTTATGCTTTTTATGCAGCTTTGCACATTTCACATTTTTTTCTGGACCTGCTGAAAATTCTGCTGTGGCCATTTTGAACTGAGCCCATACCAGGCAGGACCATAAGGCAGCATGTGAAGGAATCAGCTATGAAGAACAAGCCAGAGAGGGATGCAAAGTGCAGAACTGTTCTCATTTTTAAGTACAAAAGATACAACTGTAATGCATTATCTTCCAGTTACTAATGGTTGCTGAATATTTTATTGTCTCTCATCCTTTTAATATCCCTTTTCCTGGAGAAATAAGGAGCATTCATGATTGTAAGCAACTGATCACATCTGCTCCAGTGTATTCCATAAAGAAGCATAATTTATGATCACCATTTATTATTTACCAGATTGATTGCTGGACAGTAAGAGCAGAGCTCTTCAGTTTTGATTGTCAGTGGCAGAGGATGAACAAAGGAGGAGTGGCGAGTGTTAGAGCAGCATCACTGAGTGACCTGCATGGCACAAGAGGAGCTGCAGCACCGCCCTGCCGAGTCAGCAGTCCAACACAACTCTTCAAAATCATTTTTGGCATTTTACCTGTAAAACACTAATGGTTTTTGAGCAGCAGGTAGCAAGCAAAAGGCAAGGAAAACGTTTCTGCCTGGCATGAGACAGAGATGACCTGAGGGCCACCATGCCAGGCCCATTCAAAAGAGGATGCCCCCAGCATTGGTGGAAATTGTTTACAGCTCGTTTGCTTCTTCCTTTCCTTCATAAATAAGATAACAGGCACATCATTGCTGGGACGCTCACAGCCTTCTTGAAAACTGCTTGCATTTCATAGCTAAAGACAGGAATTACATGATGAAATGGGTCATTAAATAAAGCATATGCTTTTATTGTTTCACATTAACTTCTGCCTTATTCTGGAAAAAATGCTTATGCTTGCCTGAGTGCATGCTCCATTCCTCCAAAGCCAGCCAATAAGCTTAAGCTATTTGTCAAGCATTAAGGGAGTCAGAACTACACTCTCAGAGGTCACTGACTGCCTCATACATTCATTTGCTATAACATTTTTTAAGTATCCAAGGCACTTCTTTACAGTACCCTCACATCTGACCTGGCTCCATTTCTTGTAATGTCATATAGCACTTATGGCATCTGTCAACATCTGTAGCTGCTCCCAAGGTAATCTGGAAGGTGACCCTCAAGGAATAATAATCCTGTTCAGGAAGCAGCTTCCTAGGTTTGGAGGTTTGGAGGTTTAGGTTTAAGGTAAGCACAGTGCACTTGTGTCTGGCAGCCCAGCTGATTTTTCCAACACACAGAGAAGCACCTTGTGGGAGTCACAGAGCAGGCGGTGCACGTGAGGGTCTGGGAAATGAGACTAGGGGGATTGTTTTCCAGAAAGGACAGGGAACGTATCTTCAGGAAGGACAACAGTGCACAACAGAGAAAGGACAGAGGGAGGTAAAGGGGGGAGGAAGAGAGGAACACCCTGAAAGTCCACCTCACAGCATGCTCAGTGGTAAAATCAGATCCTTTTAGCTTCTAATAAGATGGATGAATGGAGCTTACCATCTTGTTTCTGCTTGAGAAAACTGCGCTGATGCTCGGATGCATCCAACGTGCACTTTCAGTTTATGGCAATACAACTTTTAACATTTCAACTGTTCATGTCAGAAGTCATTTTGATGCCAGTTGAGTTCCTGAGCACTGTTTCATTGGAAGGGGTTTTCTTTAACTCACAACTGTGATATATTTTTCCTACCAAACAAAAAACAATGCAATGAAGGTAGAAAGAGAGTAAATCCACAGGACAGCTGTGCAATGGGATTCAATTCTTCAGACTAAACCCATTAAAAGGATTTTGTACTGGCATGTCACCCCTCTTCTTTTTCAGGTTTCTGAGTGTGCCCCTAGATACTGGCACTGCAATGGGACAGGCATCTACTGCACCTGCAGTCTACAAGAGTGAGTCACAGATATGCCACAGTGGAAGGAGAAGACTTTTAAAGATAAAAGTGCAGCAGCTTCATACATCACAGATTGCTGTGCAGCTCAGGGTGCCCTCACCAGGTGCTGTCAGAACCCCATACGCATCTCCTCCTCCCTTGGCACGAGCACTACAGACACAAGCTTAAAAAGCCACTGCCAGGTCAGAACATAAGTCCCCACAGCATCCTCCTGGTACCAGCTAGGTCTGGGTAGCAAGGGAAAGCTCCCCTTTTGAAAGTGAAGAAGATTAAAAGAGAAAAGGATCTGCAGAAACCGGCAGTCAGCTTCTTTTAAGCATCAGTAAGCCAGGAACAGATTTTCCTCCCCATTACAGTAATTTGTCTTTTTACTCTGTCTGACAGACCCATTTCCTCACTGGAGCATCACCTCTCACAGCTGCCCAGGCAGTGGACAGGACAGGATGCCTTGTGCCACCTGCCCTGTGAACACATCTCAGTATTTTCCACCAACTGCTACATCCTCCCTTGCACTAATTCAGCATAAAACACATTGTTTAAGGTTATCCAAGCCATCAAAAGCACAAACAGTCTTTCTGCCTCCCAGCATGCCAGCAATCCAGCCCTACAGGACAGAGGACTAACCAGGAACGGGGCAGGATGGAAAAGCACCAATGATGAGATGGAGGGCTGGCACAGCAACAGCTGCGGACAGCTTCCTCCATTCTCAGTAGAGGGACAGTGATGGAGGACAAAGGAGTCCCAGGGAGAGAAAGGACCTGCCAGGGCTGCCCCTCACATACAGCTGGGAGCCACTGCAGAAGCTCTCCAGGGCTCTGCCAGGGACAGAGCATGGCAACAAAGGTCATGGTTGCATCCCTGATTCCCTGGGGACCTTCCTCTTCTGTCTGTGCATGAAACAGAAATAAACTGAATGGGATGGGATGGGATGGGATGGGATGGGATGGGATGGGATGGGATGGGATGGGATGGGATGGGATGGGAAGGAGGGATTGCAGTGCCCCTCTGCACACAGGCTGAGCAGTGGTAATTTACGCAAGTCTGCTCCTCCTGCGTCAGTTCTCAGCTGAGGTGGAAGTAATTAAAAGCTGTGGGTTGATACTTTTTAAACCCTTCAAACAGAAGGGCAATGTTCCTGTGCTCATACTCTGCCACAGCAAAGGAAATTATACCTTAACCCTCAAAGTTAAACATCTATTCCTCTCCAGTATCAGAAACCTGAGCGATTAACCAGAACCTGAAGCTTACCCCAACAAGGCGATTTACTAACTGCTACACTGGGCTATTGAAATGTAAATTAAAATCTCTCAGGGCTGCACTCTTGCAATTTAATTTTAGGCTGTGCAGAGCTGTGGGGAATGCCAGGAAACAACCTCCCTCCCCCTGTGGAAAAGCCAGATTAAAATATGGAAGCTGGTTTACAGTCTTTTGTGCTGTCATTCACCCTAGGCTACCTGCATCAAACAAATGGCTGGGAATCAACTGGCCATCAATAAGTCTCAGAAACATCAGTGAATTTTACATGCAGCCCTTGTGCTTTGGACTGGGTACCAAAAACACTTCACCACATGAACCCTCTGAGGTGATGCTGCAGAAAACCAGTGCTCTACACCTGTGAAGCACCAACCATCCTAGTATCTGCACTGGGGCAGAATAGGCGAAGCTTCCTGCAGAAAGACCATGTGGGTGAGAAGAAAATGTATTTCATCTGAAGCTGTCAATATTGCCAAAACCAGGGACTGTGTGTTGGGAATTTGGGCGCTGAAATGATTGCTCCTCTGCTAAATGCTGTGACAAGAGTGATGCTAAACTATAACCAAGTTACTTCTCAGTGTAAAGCAGAACAGAAAAGAAAAAAATTCAATCTCTTCCCCTCACCAGAGTGGAAATGAAGCAGAGGAGGAAGCCTGGGGGGGAAAATGCTCTTCAGAAGCCATGAAATGTAGAATAATTTCCAAGACCAAACAGTCATTCATCCCCTCTTCTTCCTAACCCATTCTGTGGCAAAATCAGTGCTTGAGGCTACAAATTAGCATGTGTGCTAGTTCACTCTAGAAAAAAGGCAGTCAGCCCCCAGATTTCTCACTCACTTCTGGGGACCCCGCCGTCACCAGCGTAACAGACACACCAAAGCTATTTTATTACGCCAGGCAAGTAGAATTTGCCATCCACAACCACAAGAAGACCGTACTATGTGAATGCCTTGTACAATGCCCTGTATAAATTCCTTCCAGACCAGATGAGGGAATACCCTAAAAAGACCATAACTGAAGGGAGAAAGCAAACCCATACATCCTGACTGCTATTAAAGAAATTTATCCAGGTTTCATCAGTAAAATTAGAAAAAGGTGTGGTATTGCATTCCAAAAAGAAAAAGCTGTGCAACAAAATGTTCATTTAACACTGCTGGCTGTACCAGAGCAGCAACCCTTCCTCAGAAATTAGGATTGGAGAGACAGAATTGCGCAGGGCCTCAGTCTTGTCTCTCCTCAAACCCATTCTATCCCTTCCTGATCACGAACCTGCTCTGTTTCCCACTTCTCTTCACTGCAAGTCTCTCCTCATTGCTTTCTGGGTCCCAAAGGCCAACACTTGGAAGGAAAGTCCCAAAATCAGCAGTGCAACCTATTGCTCTGCATACTGCAAAGGCCATACCCATGTGAGGTGAGGTTCACTCCTTAGCTACAATAATGACTTGGCAGTCCTTTCACACCAGTGGGTGTGTTGCTACTGAGGACAGTGGTGCTGAGCCCGTGCCCTGCAGCATGCTGGCCAGATGGCTTCTCCTGGGAGAGCTGGGAGGAATTCTGCAGAGCTTTGGAAGCAAGATCATCAGAGGCTCATTTCACCACCACCACTTTCAACAGCAAAAACAAGTCTGTAATCATGGCTGGTTTGCCTGATTGTGGGTGTGAATTAAATATGCAGGAAGCATAGGGAGCAGCAAATACTCTGATTTGTTGTAACAGGAACCCGTCCCCATTTATAAAAACTTGAATTTTTGCTCTACAATGGTTTGACAAAAAGCCTCTATAAGTCATTCTCTATCCAATAGTTACATTGAGTTATCACATGAGCAGCCATCACTCAGGGTGACAGTCTCAGCACAAGCCTCTGTTGAGAGCACATGAGTTTATGTCAACGTGAAACAGATGAACCTAATGGATATCCGCCTGGATGAGTCCACCACCTGCACATAGCCATCAGCCTGACTGTACACAGTGGGACAAACCAACCAAGCAGTGCATTTCCCCAACATTACTGTCTGCACAGTAAGACTGGCATTTTTCTGCTTTTCTTTAGATAAGCCTCAAGTAGTAGAAATAACTCCCAATTAACAGCCACCAGTCACATCTGGCAGCATGTTTAGCACTGGGAAGGGCCATAACCTTTCAAAGGTGATGGGAGAAAGCTTGATTTTCACCATCAGACCTGATCCGCCTGGCACACTGGGCACAAAGGTAACAAAGATACACAAAGATCTGGCTATGCAGCTCACTTTGGGAAGAAAGAGGCTGTATCCAGTTCTAGTGCATGTTAGACCAATCTTGGAGGCTATTCTAGCCCAAAAATCTATGATCTTCTTTAGCTAGTTCTGTGGACACACCTGTTCTATCAAACATCTTGAAAGACAAGTTTTCTAAAGCTGCTATCTGAGAAAGACCAGGATTTCCTCCCTGGCTCTGTCTCTTGATTAGGAGATATTTCCTTACTGCAAGCAGGGATCGCTGTTTTGAGCTAATCCCAAATCATTTTTGCTGAAACCTACAGTTAAGCCTCATGGTGCAAAGAGAGGATTAATTCCCTAACCAAGGAGAGTAGAGAACAAACACAATGCACACCAGTTATTTTTCTACTGCCGAAGTTACTTCATTGTCATTTTTTAGTAGACAGTTCTCTAAATTACATGCTGAAATTTCCTTTGTCTAAAAAAAGTAATGAAAATCAATGTCTGAAAGCAGAATATTCATCTTCTGACTGTTTTTACTGCTGTTTCAGGCTTTTATATCTTCACTGCATATTAGAAGGAGGAAAAAACCAAACAGTAAGTAGCTAGTGAGATTGATTTCTGGAGCTGTTATTTAATCTCTGGAGGTTTTTTCAGCACTTAATACAACATAGCCAGTAGGCAACAGTCACATTTTGTGTTCATTCATCTGATTAAGGAGAAAAAGTAACTTTGTAGTGCCAGGCATTGAGCAGGGATTAGCCAAGTAACCAGTGTCTGAGTCACCAAGCCCATTCCTGCCCTCCATCCGTCTCTGCACAGCCCTTCAAGCAGGGAGATGCCCAGCATCAGCAACCCCAGCCCCTGTGGTGCCACCGCCCCCAGAACGCGGTCCAGCCAGGGCCAACACCAGCCCCTGATGCTCCCCCAGCCCCATGGTTACCACAGCTCCAGCAGAGCCAGGAGCCAGCAAGGGGCTGAGAAAGTCCTGCTCACCATGGGTACCAAGGAAATGCCACCACAGACAAGCCAGAGGGAAATTACGTCTATCTGGAGTCGTTTCTTTGGAGCTTTGTATAAAAGGAACACCAGGAAGATGGGGATAGAATAAATCCACGGTGAGAAGCAAAGTGGGATAACCAATAAGACAACAATACTGAACTCTATTCTTCAGGGAGCACGTTTATATTCTTATCTAACAATATGTCCCTTTAGTGATAATACACTGGAAACAATGCAAAATCATATTAATATAACTAATGGGTAGCTGTTACCAGAGCACAGTTTAAATGACAATGCTGTCTATTAATGTGAATTCAATAGTATCCTCTTCCCTGGATATCTAATTTGCAACTAAATTGTTTGGGGGTTATGCTGTACACAACCCTGACCTGATGCTGCAGTACTTTCACCCTCAGAGAACCAGAGGTGGGAGGGGTGAGGAGCAGGCTATCTTCTGAACCATTGTGAAACACCAACAGGAACAGTACAACAACTTCAGTACTTGATCAGGCAAAACCTGCTTTAAAAGGCAATGGTTATTTGCAGAGAGAGTAAAGAGCAAGAGATCAGAGCTCCACTGTATGACACAGTCACGAGAAATTGCGCCGTATCTCTCTGTCCAAAATGGAGAACGTCACTTACAGAAACCACAGCAAAATTGGTCGAGTCGTCCTCCATCCATCACAACGTCTGCAGCTTCCTCCTCAAGGTGGGCAAGATGATGATAAATATGGCGCAACAGTATTAAAGTGTGTCTTTTTCTGAGCCACAAATAAAGCTGCCTGCAGGATCTGCCTCCCTAGCAGTAGATGCCAAGAAGAAATCCAAGGGAAACAAAGGGAGCTGGTTATTTGAGTGATGCCCACATCCCTCAACAGACATGATCCTAGGGAATGGAGCATGCAGTCCCAATCTGGCACTGTTTGCAAACACGATGCTACTGGCATCGTTTCAGTATTGCTGTAACAGGTGAGCACAGCCTGGGGAAGAAATAGTTTTTTTATTGACTGGCAGATTGCAGTACTACATTACATTGAACATCCCACTGAAAATGGAGCGAGCCCTGCCTTAAATACAGCACTGTGCAAAGGTTAGCAGTACAGTGGCCATTTTACCAAGCTTTGCTGTAAAGCTTTGCGAGTACAGCTATGTTGGTTATGATTGCTAAATAAATAAATAAATGAATGCATATTGTATCTCAAAGCCAGCTTAGCTCTGCTAGGGGAACCCCTTGAGCAGGTACAGATATGCTTTTATAAGCTTAGTGAAGCTGTTCAAGGAAATAACGTAACAAAAGTGGCATCTGTATCTATCTGTGCTGCAGAGCTCAGCAGACACACAGTGCTGCACCAGCACTGCTTCCACCATAAATCACTCTGATGCAAGCTGTATGCATGCGTGCATGCATGTATAGATAATGTGTGTCTATATATACATATCCTGACTCTCAAGTCCCAGTTCCAGCTGTGGCCATGGCCTTTGGCTGCTTCGGGGGCACGCACAGTCCTCAGAGCTCCTGACAGTGTTGACAGCCACTGCACTGCCCCTGCCACATCTGTTACTCTGGAATTCTGACCTGACATTTAGCATATTTTAGCATTGAAGGTTTTGTGGGGATGTGAATTACATCTCTGCTAATTACACATCAAGTTTTCCTCACTGGCAACTTCATGACTGGCATTTGTTTGACTCTGATTTCTGCAATGAGCTTCCATCTCTACACCAGCCAGTGCTCGAGGACTCATCAATACCATTAATCATAGAATCATAGAATAGTTAGGGTTGGAAAGGACCTTAAGATCATCGAGTTCCAACCCCCCTGCCATGGGCAGGGACACCTCACACTAAACCATGCCATCCAAGGCTATGTCCAACCTGGACGTGAATACCGACAGCGATGGAGAATTCACAACTTCCCTGGGCAACCCATTCCAGTGCCTCACCACTCTCACAGTAAAGAACTTCTTCCTCATAGCCAATCTAAACTCCCCCTGTTTAAGTTTGAACCTGTTACCCCTTGTCCTATCACTACAGTCCCCAATGAAGAGTCCCTCCCCAGCATCCCTATAGGCCCCCTTCAAATACTGGGAGGCTGCTATGAGGTCTCCACGCAGCCTTCTCTTCTCCAGGCTGAACAGACCCAATTTTCTCAGCCTACCTTCATACAGGAGGTGCTCCAGTCCCCTGATCATCCTCGTGGCCCTCCTCTGGACTTGTTCCAACAGTTCCATGTCCTTTTGATGTTGAGGACACCAGAACTGCACACAATACTTCAGGTGAGGTCTTATGAGAGCAGAGTAGAGGGGCAGGATCACCTCCTTCGATCTGCTGGTCACGCTCCTTTTGATGCAGCCCAGGATACGGTTGGCTTTCTGGGCTACAAGTGCACACTGCTGGCTCGTGTTCATTTTCTGATCAATCAACACCCCCAAGTCCTTCTCCACAGGGCTGCTCTGAATCTCGAGTAAATGTTCCATGCTGTCAAAAACTAGAGCTGAAGAAGGCCCCCAAGAAAAATTAAGTCACTTAAAGACCTCAAGGAATATCATGGAATAGCCAAATAAGTCTGGATGGGATGACCTTCTTGCAAAAAGTTTCCAAAGGTTTTGGGCTATTTTCCCTGGCATCCTGATGTAATGGGACTTGGAAAAAAACTAGAGATCATATATTTCTCAAAAATTACTGCTATAGCAATCAGAACATGTATCCCGAATGAGAAAGATGGGAAGTAAATCCCTCTAGCAAATCCCAGACCAGGAACTTCCCTTTGAAACCCATTCACTCTAAGAAACCTGTTTCATAAATACGTAAAAAAAAAAATAAAATAATAAGATTTGGCAGCCTCTTTAACTTACCTCCAACATAAATTCTGCTCTGGACTATTAGACAAGACGGAAAATTATAGCAGCTTACACTAAGGTTTGAAACACATATATTTAAAGTAAGCTTTCGTTGACAGCCGAGCCAGCCCTGAGTGCTAGCAGAGCTGATCGTTCCATCAGCTGCCCGTGCTCATGCTTGTGCAAAGGATGTCCTAAAACCTGCCCATTTCTGTCCCCTAAACAGCTTCTTAAGAATGAAGCTTTTACAGTTGGTTCTAGTGTGAGGTGTCCCTGCCCACAGCAGGCGGGTTAGAACTAGGTGGTCTTTAAGGTCCCTTTCAACCCAAACCATTCTTTCATTCTATAATCTCACATCCCATGCCACTTGTCCCTTCCCTGAAGACAGGACCGGGCCATTCCTGTCCAGAATGACAACGCTCAGGTCAGCATCTGGTGCTGAGCAGCTCTGAGCTAGTTTTGGGGTTATGTTGGCTCAGTGACCTAACCAGCCATGCAGAGCTCGAGTGCCCCAGCGAGATTTGCTGAAACAGCAATTAATGAAAACCTGGAGATATTTCTGCTACTTTAATGTCAGCAGCAAGTGCATGGGCCCTGTGTATGCTGAAGAGCAATGAGGAGACATCTGCAGAGTATTTACACATATATCTCTCCACCTTTTTAGACACCATAAGCTACTGGTGCTAGAAAAGCTTTATGATCTTCGCTGGGCTCATAAACCTACAGAGCATTCAGTGTCCCTTAAACTCTACAGCACATTTGAAGAGAGACAGCACAGCATTTCTTTTGTTGACTGCATGTTACACAGAGCCAAGACTCCTTGGGTGGAGCACAGCTGGAAATGCATTTTTGGGGAAGCAAATCCATTACTGCTAATCACAACACTGCTCATGAACACGGACAGAGAACACCAATGTTTAGATGACTAACAAACTCATATTGCCTACATGTGGACACCCTTGCTCAGTTACTGCAAGTCATTTCTCAAGTACTTGTGAGCTTGGACAAGTGGAGAGTGGGACTGGAAAGTAACCCACTGCCTGGGAAGATGGTCTCTGTTGACAAGAACGTACTAATATTTCTAACAGGAGAGAGAAATGCTTTCTTGGCTTCTCCTTTGACACAGCTAAGTCTGGTGTGAGGAAACAGCAGGAGGACCCTGCCCCAGGTGTTGCACTGGCCCTGAAGCTCACACTCCATCTGTGGTTATTTTTGCTGCTGATTTTCAGAAGCCTGCTCGTTCTTTCAGAATAGGCTGCTCCCATAAAAGGAAAAACTTCTATCACACAAAGGAAACGAAGAGCATGAAATTGCGCATGGAAAAGTGGGGGGAGGATTACCAAAAAGTAGGTTTTCAGTTATTAATTCCTTCCAAGGTCTGAAGTTAACCTAAAATATCTCTGCAGTCGCCTCAGCCAGCTCATGTTCTTGAAATGCATGGAAATTTTAATTTTCAAGACAGCATTTGAAGGCCACACTGGATTCCAGACTTTTTTTAATCACAAGACAAAATAATCAGCAGATCACAACAGATAAGGCCAGAAGGAGCCAAACCCACTGAAGCTGAAAGCTGTCTCCAAAAGCTCTAGTAGGATTTGTTCCAGAGTTTACCTTGTACTCTAACCACCCTAATGGCTGCTGGCAACGAGGTAGTATAGTTTCTGTTTTCATCATGAGAGTCACATGAATTGATACATGCTGCCTCATTTGAAAGCTGGGTGCTCAGTCCCTGGCTTTAATAACACTCTGCAGACTGGTGACTGATTAATTGACAGCATTTTTGGGATACCTACTGATGAATATCAACAATGAAGTGAAATGTCAGCGAGTGAAGGAAATACATTTCAAGGCTCGTGTGGATTATAAGAAGTTGCATTATCAAACAAGACAACAAAGTCAAGGGATAAGCAAGCACAGAATCAGAGCATCCAGTAGGACAGCGACAGTGAAGTCTGGGGAGATAATCTGATAAACATAGATTTAATGGCTTTACTCGGATTCTCATCTTTTTTTGTATAACCAGTAGGTTTATTCCAAGATCCTGTTAGTAATCGACTCAAGTAGAACTGGCAATGTGAGTAGAAAAAGGGCTGCACTGATGAATAGCTAGGTTGAAGCAAAGCAAAATTACAATTTCCCTGATGTCTACTAATGACTTAACGACCTTAAATGTGATCCATAGGGGGCTGCAAAAGGAAGCTGTCTTTTGAAATTCAAGCAGGAGCGTCATATCTGTTATGCTAATTCCCAGATACTAATGTGACCGATTTTATATACAAACAACAATTTAATCTGTCATTTGGGGGTCAGGTTGCAATCCTTTTCAGTAACAAAAATATCAGCAATTTAGTAATAATGTCCCTTAGGCTAGAATTGTGACCCTGGTGTCACCCAAAATACAAGCTCTGTTAATCAGGCAGCTGCAATGCCATGAAAATAAACCCATCTGTTTATGAGAATTGCCTGTTCTTATGAACCTGCTACTGGGTGCATCATATCCACCACTGTACATTTATACGAAGGCTAGCCAGAAAAACAAACTCTGCTTAACAAAATGGTTCATATTTCACCACATAGTTGTTCTATGGATGAGCTGGAACAACTGTGCACGGCTTTGGGAAGGAACAGGAGAAAAACACGGTGGTAAGAAAATTGCTGCAGATAGCCAGTGTTAAATTACCATTCCTTGAGACGCCTGATTTCCCAGCAGTTCCCCTGCCATGACACTGTGGAATCAATATTCCACACTGCACATATAAACGAAATGACTGTCTTCCAATTCACAGCCTCCAGATCCCTAAGGATTCCATGAAGTGATTTAAAGTTGTCCAAGAGAGGAAATAATAAAAGCAACCTCCGATAGTCCATATATGATTGAGTGGAGAGGTTTTTGGTGTCCACAAATTGCTAGAAATTGAAATTCTCTAAATGAAGTTTTAAACAGGTTAAGGGGAGTGGTAACACCAAAATCACGAGGCTTGACCTGCAGACTCAACAAAACAGTGGAAGTGCCACAGCCATCAAGGGTTACCTCAATGTTTCTGCTGCACACACCAAGCCAGAGTCTGAGGATCCTTTCTAACAGAAACCTCCTTGAAACATTTGCCCAAAACTATTCATTTCAAAAGATGGCAATTTTCCTACATTAAAAACTTTGCAGTCACCTGTAATAAACACAGGCATGTGCGGTTTGCACAAAGAGCTTCAATCCCTGGGTTTTGTAAGCTTAGAATCAACAATTCAACTGGAAAACTGAAAAAAGCCCCGGTGTCACGAGAGATTACAACCAAACAGAATTACCACAAATTAGTATGAGAATAAATATATATTCTTTTCAAACACTGTAAAGTCTGATATCATATTTAAACAATTGCTTCATTATAGCAGTGCTTAAATACCTAAATAGCTACAATTACATGTTGGTTCCTATTGCTCAGACCGTTTTCTATGAGCACATAAGGCTCAGATATAAATCCCAGGTGGTGATTATTTTTAATAGTGCAATTATTTTCTCATTGTAATCACTGGCGCACTATTCCTGTTAAACTATTCTGCATTCCTTGAGAAAGTTAAGTAAAAATCGATCTGATTTACTTTAAGGTAAGAGCTTCCCAGCTCTGCTCTTTCCCTCTCTGCTCAAATGAATATAAATGTGTATTAGCTATGGGGAAAATCAATGAAATTATATTAAACTTGCAATTCAGCCAAGTGTCTGCAAGTTCAACTAATTATTTATATTTCGAGTCATGTTGATGCTGCTGTTATTGAAAAGCTCAACAGCCCATCTCTATAATGTAAGCAATATCCCAGGCTTTTACACCTCCATTTCATTAAAGTTAAAACATTTTGTGGCCTAGTTAAGTAGTGTAGGCAGTGTTCTAATTATGTACTGGAAATTGTGAAAGAAAGTTTAGTGTCCTGAAACCCATTTTGTAAAGCAGCACATTTTGAATAGGTGCTGATAGCTTAGTAGACACGCTGTATGAAAAGATCTGCATGTTTGGACCTCATAAAATCGTGACTGATTACGTTTACTTTCCAGAGGACTTCCCTGAAGAGCTCTTGGTGAAGGTGAGAGAGAAGCAGGTCCCTCCAGACCCCATGCAGCAGGTCCTGCTCTAGGAGCTGTGTAAAAAAAGTCAAAACCCATGAACCTCCCTATTCCAGCAGTAAGAAAGCAATTAGCCTGATGTTAGTAAACCCTGACAGGGAAGAGGCAAGCCAGCCCAAAGACTGTAAGGCAACAAATTTCAACCTATAATATGACAGACGTTGGTGTAAATACCTCAAAATCAATTTGAATCCACAAGGATAAGTTCACCACAAAGACCAACCCTCCTGCAGTTGCTAATCACCCCATGACATTTATCAGAGGAGTGCAGGTAACGACCTCACTTCTCTTTGCTGATTACATTCTGCTTCCATGAACTCACCTTTAAAATTTCAAATGGATTTTACATTAATTTCCTGTTTCAAAATGTCCATTATTAGCAAAAAATGACATTTCGTTAGAGAGAGAAACGATCTCAATGTACTCCACAAATCAATTTGCAAGGATTTCAGCAAAGCAATTAGGGGAATTTCTGGACTACAAACACTGCGTAACATGAGATTTCATCTTGACTGATAGACCTGCCAGGATTTCCACCCAAAGATAGAGCTGTGGTTCCCTCCTCACCACCCCACCTTTTCCTGAGTTATATGTGAAAGTTTTGTTCTTTCCTGTATTTATTACCGGCACCTTGGCACTTTACCCAACTTTAATCCATTTTAATCCTCCTGCTGTCCCACTGAGCAGAACAGATGCCGAGCAGGACTGGAAAAAAAGGACAAATTAATGCCATATCTTCAGGGCTCAGGAGTCACCAAAGAGAAATGCAGACCCAATTAAAAACCTCTAAAATGTACTGAGTGCTCGCTGGGCAGGGAAAGCAAGGCTGAACAAAGCTGAGTTTGGGTACATCAGGCAGTCTGCAGATGACAACCAGTCTCAATGTGTCCTAACAAACCAGGCAAAATGCAAGATTAAAAGTTATAAGCACTGCCAAAAGGCCCCAGGGCATCATTTTAGGAAGATAGATGGCTGGTTTGGGGGTGGGGAATTGAGATGTTTTTATCCTTCTTTCTCTGTGTGAATTCATAGTTTCGTCCCAGTTTCTTCTGAACTGTGTACCAGAGACATCATAAATAACAACCTTGCTACCATCTCATCAAGGCTCAGAAATTTTCCAGCCATTAAAAACCTGAATACCTTTCACATTTGCAGGTTGTGCTGTCTCGCTGGCAGCTTCCTCTGACAGGTTCCCTGACACCCCAAGCTTACTGCAAATAAAATTAAAACCTTAATTTATCTTCAGTCTTCTTCTCCTCCAGGTCTCTGTTAGAAATGTCACGTTCACAACACTATTTTCAGCCCCATCTCTCAAGGGTCATCTGCAGTTTCCCCTTCCCTCTCTTACAGCCCTTGTCAGTCAAATCTGTTAAGACCTATTATTTTTCCTTTTCTCCTTGGAGGCAGTCATGTCCTGGTTTTCTTATTGCACTTTCACTTCTGGGGCCCTTCCCCACTTTAAATTTTGCTAGTCCATACAAAACCAGTCTTGCTTTCTGCCTTGCAAATCCCCTCAAACCTATCTGGAAGATTAGTTTAGATGGTTAAGCTAAACTGAGCTGAAGTAATTATATATTGCACATGTATAAAGCAATGTCTTATAAGAACTAGCATCCCCACACCAAGCCTAGGTCTTATTTTGACCTGCCTGTCTCTGCATCATCATGCCACAGTACGAGAGAAATTCATGAAGTATTTAACCAACTTGCAGAGCTTTTGCATTGGAAATAGAAATAAACAGAACAGCTCAGCCGGTCAAAAGCGTCCAGCTAGGATCCTCTTCCCTAGGCTTCAGACATAGTCACGCCGGCTGCGTTGGGAGGGAACGCAAGCACAGATAAACAGAACATTCAAAATAATTAGACGTCTACAAGACTGTAAATGACTTAAATAGCAGTTTTTACACTCTGAAGGAGTGGGATGGAGCTTCTTCATTACAGACTTTTTATGTCTGCATCTGAACTGTTAAAGATAATAAGAGAGCAGAAGAGAGAACTCCAGGCAAAAGCAGCCCACACCACCCATGCAAACAGGAAATTTCCACTTCCTACCTTACACACACACCATGCTGCAGCCCCGACACACAAACAGTATGCGGCCCTTAGGAGTGCAGCAGAAGACACATTGTGAGAGGGGAGTGGGAACAGTTCCAGGTGAGCTGCAATCATTGGAGGCTTGAAAGTAATATCAAACGGCAGACAGAAATCTAGCATCCTGCACCAATGTGAAATCCAACACATTACAGAATTAGTGACCAGGAGTGCCCCAAACACCCAGAAACTTTAGCATCACGATGCTAGAGGAGGCCACCTGGAATATTTATTTCTATTATAATCCAAAGTTATTGCTCAAGTGAAACACAGCTTTACACATCAAGTGCCTGGAAGGAGAACTTTTATCATTGCTCATTGTCACTGCAGGCAAGCTTGGAGAATCAGCTGAGACAGTGCTCTCACTACGCTACACAAAGTAGCAGACACAATACACACAGTACAGCCTGATGTAAATGGCCCAGAAATGGGGTAAGGAGGGATGGTTCCTCCACCTTGCAGGTGAGGCAGGTAGGCAGTTTGCCATGGATCACCAGGGAACTCCATGGTCACATTGCAAACTGAACTGCAGCATGGCCTTTGAGTGGTAAGAAAGGTGACATTCAGTGGGACAGCGCTAACAGCAGTGATGTGGTTGTGCCTGCTCAGCCAGCATGATACCTGGTACATTAAGAAGGGAAAACAAATGCATTTGACTCACTCTTGTTCCAGCATTTCCAGCACATCCCCACACAAGGGCTTCTCTGGCCACTGCTGGCACACAGGAGCTTGCGGCTTTGCTAGTCAGTCCCCATTCCCTCGCCTTATAGGAAGGCGTTTTCCTCGCCTTTTGAACAGCCCTCCAAGCAAGTCTCCATTATTTGTAATAATGTGAAGCTCTTCCTAGTATTTAGCACTTGAAAAGCAGGAATATGCAAAAGCATTGTGAAATGAGCACCTTTCCACACACAACCATGCTGGGCTAGAGCAGAGGCCTTCATTTTGCCTCTTGCTCCTGTTACGCAGAAAATGCCGTGTAATTCCAGATTGGGAGGAAATGAAAGTGGAACATGACTTGCGTCAGGAGCTGTCCCCTGCCCACCACCAGCATGACATGGGCACTTGCACAGCCCTGCCTCCATGGTCAAGCTCATTGAGTGGAGAGCTGTGCGTCTACTCAAAGCATCATGGAGAGATGAAGAGATTAATGAGGCAGGAAAAGCCAGGGCCAACAGCAAAATCTGTTGCTGCAGCTGCACCACTTGAGAGCTTTAGACAGCAAATTGTGTATCTGTGCCCTTCCCCACGACTTCCCATGCAGAGCATGCTATTTTAGAGGTACGACCAGATAGATGCAGGTTCAGTCCCACCAAAGTTTCGTGGTAAAAAGACAGAGGGTTTTGCAGTCAGGTCAAAATTCTGGGAATATTTGGCCTTGGGCTCACCTCTGGCATTAAAACCTGTCAGGTCCTGGTAAGCAGGCAAGACAATTTTTTTCCCATTGTATCTTAGTGGTCTTGCCATCATCTCTCAGTTCACCAAGGCAAACCCTATTCCACCTACCTCTGATAAGGTATCTTGGCAGGATTACCCTCCTAGCCCCATTTATCATACTTCATCATGCAAGCTGAATACTGTACCTGCTTATACAGCCTGAAACTGTGACTCTGCACATTTTCATTATTCTCTTTACAAACCATTTTGTATCCTTTTGTACTGCAGGTAGATAAAATTGTTTTCCCCCTACAGGTCCAGGAGTATTTTAATTTCTTTAAATATTGAGTAAAACAAAAAATCACATTAAATGACTGCTTTTACCTATACTTATGCCTAAGATATGCCATTTTGTGGTGCACTAATAAGAAATAGATGTTAGAACACAGCAGATGCAGTTTTTGCCCACAGTCCATTGTGACAAAGCATTTATTTCTGACTGTATTCAGCCACCATCTGTGGTCACTTGTGCAACCTGACAGCTGCCACTGGTGGTGTGACCTCCTGAGCAATCCTCGTTAGTACAGCTTCTTACCCTAACACTTAAGAAAAAGGAATGACTATGAAATAGCTCCCAAATGTGCACCTCTCCCTGCAACCAAAATTCAAGGGATGGAATGAAAGAAAGAACATTTGGCAGAGAACAGTATATTTTATGTATTAATCAGCAGTGGAGAGCAACTAAAACATGTTCGGGAAATAGAAGATTGAATTCTTCCAAATCAGAAGAGATTATATCTGTCTACGCTGAAAACGAAAAGCAAGTGACTGACCCTGCATACAAGAGCATTCCCAGTTAAAGGCAAGGTAGCTGCCAGCTGCTCAGCAGGCAGAGGAAATGCTCCCTCTCCCACAAAGGCGGAGGTTTCTGGATGATGGAAACACCCTGCCACCAGTGTAGACTTCAGGCATTACTTAAGGGAGTAAGGTCAAAAAAATATTTTGTGTTTTTGACCTTCCTGTTGGGTATCTTCACACTATTTGATGCTGTGTCCTTGGAGTAGAATGCTCAAAAAGCAACTAAGGGAAAATGAGGTTTTATTCTTCTCTGTTTTTTGTCAGGAGCAAAAGCATTTGCCTACAGAACCACCTGTGGAGAAACACAACGCAAGACTTTGCAAAAACCCATTCCAACCCAGAAACACAAGGTAAAAGCCAAACAACTGGAAGCCTGATCAAGGATCATTGATTCCCTTATGCGACTCCAATTCTCGTATGAGTTCAAGTTCCTGCTCCTGAAAGTGCTGTTAAAAAAATAAATAAATAGGAAAAAAGGCAAAAAAGCTCTCCTTTAAAGCAATTTTGGAACGGCAGAAAGAAATTAATTATGAGACCAGAGCACTGTTCTGAACGTGTTCCCAGGGCTCATGAATTATCTTAAACATATTCAACCAACAGCTCTGAAAATAAAACCCTCTACGCATAGGAATAACTGAACAGGAGACTTCTTGCTTCTTGCTTAGCTCCAGACATGTCTCTCTAACCTAAGGGGAACATATCTACAGCAGGATGAATAAAGTATCCATTATGGATATCCAACTATCGAAAAATTGTTTAAATTATTAAGTTGCATGTAAACGGAGAAGACAACAGGAACAGGAGTTCTCTTATTCCTTAGTCAACCAAATCTGCCAAGCAAAAGATATTTTTGTTGCTTTTTTTCTTAACTGTGTATTAATTTGCATATTACAAATTGTTTATAGCAATAATTATGTATAACATATATAAAATCTCTATATATGAAATTATATATATTTCATATAATTATTAATATATAATTTATATATAACTTATATAACTATAAAATAACTATTAAAATATTAAACAGACCAGTTTTATGGCATGAATCCAAAATCATTTGCTGCAGCACATAAGCTAGTGTATGAAACTTGCTGAAGCCAGAGTTTTGCTCCAGTGGTAGTATCACAAGACCAGAATACAAAACAACATTCAAATACAAAGAATTTATGAATATTAAATACCTAAGTTTAAAGACTATGAGATCTGTAATGCTCAGAAGAGAAAGTGACTACAAAGTGTACACAATCCTATTCTTTGGTTGATCAGTAATTATAAAAATACTTTCTATTTGGGGCATTTCATCTCATCTTCAAGACCTCATATAGAGGAGTATGGTGATAAAACACAGGACTGGCTTTGGCTTTAACCACACTGAAATCAATCAAGTATCTGTATGCAGTGCAAAGGGACAACACATTGTGTTTGTCACACCTACAACCAATCTTCTGGAAACAAAAGATGTCACAGTTCAGAGATCCTTAGATGCGCTATATTTATCCTTTCTCTGAGAGCTAGAAGTGAAGACACAATCCACCTCTCCCTTCTTTTTTTTAATAAGTCTTTTTTCATAGACTCTTTTCTTTTGTGGTAAATTTGTTACTACAGCTGAAGCTTTTGCTTGAGGCATAAGATGTTTGAAGTGTTTGAAACAGAGCACTCTGTGCACCATGTGGCCTAGATTATACTTCATATAAATGAAGTTATATGAATCTTAACATTCATCATGAAGTATGACAAAGTGTAAAATGTCTTCTATTTGTTATGAAAAACAGCATTAAGAAAAATCCTTCTTATTACATCTGTTCAATTTATTACCTCCTTCTACTTATATACATTCTAGCTGCAAAACATGTTTGTTTTCTTTGTTGGTAAATATTAGAACAATACAAGAGACTAAATTAGAAAAAATACGTGCTGTTGTGAATTCTTAGTTACAGAATTACTTGCTTCCACTGCACTGCCTAGATAATTTGTTGATCCATATATCCCAATAAATATTCACACAGGTCAGTCGCAAGCTCAGATCCTTATCAGGCAGACATGCTTGAGGCTTATCAGCTTCTGGAGCCAAGAAAACACAAGAGATCCATTTTTTCCTGCATCATGTCCAGCCACCTTTGGTTACCCCTAGCCAAAATTACCAGGTACCCAATTAGAGCCAAGTTAGCTGGCAGCAGCCTTCATGCAGGTTCCATGTGAGATGTGGACTCGTGCCTCTGGGTGTGCAATGACGCCCATTAGCTGCGCTGTAACAGCAACTGAGGAAGTCTCTGGAGCACAGGGAATGCAAATATGGCTTAAAGTCTGGAATAGAAATAAACCACAGACAAAAAAGACAGGAAAAAGAAACATCAGATACATAGAAGAACATCCATGTGAAGAAGTATTAAACACAGGAAGACTTTTCAGTTTAGGAAAGGAATAACTGAGGAAGGACAGCTAGGACCTTTTACATTGAGAAGGTGAAAAGAACCGTTAGTTTCTGTTTCTCATCATTACTACATAATGATACAATCAGGCATCAAGCTTAAAATAACGAAAACTAAGTGTTTTTTCACATAATGCATGACCACACCATGGGAACTATTGTTACATAAGCATGCAGAGGTATAAAAAATAAATTACTTCAAAAAAGTTCTAAAAATTCATGGACTGCCCAGAGAAGGATCACTGCCCACTTGTCCTCTTTCTTTTCCTAAGCATCCAGCCAGTTACAGCTGCCAGGAATGAGATACGGACCAGGAAGCTATCGGACTCACTCACTTAACTTCATTAGGCAGAAAGCACTCATCTCAATTTAAAATGCTCAGGGAGTTCAAAGCAGCAGCAATAACAATGCAAATTTAAGATGTGCCCATCAGAATAAACAATATACCAAGTAGGCAATAAGTATATATCAAGCTTGTTATTGCCATTTTATGTTACGAGAATTGGAGCTGGGACTGAGAGATCGCAAGCAGCTCCAGTATTTCTCACCTGAATTACAGTGCTTCTTTCTAACAGACGGTCTTTCACAAAACGGTAACATGACTAGTTCATGCGTATAATATTTACTTATTTTTAGTTGGATTGAAGCAAGCGAAGAAATCCAGGCTCTAGATGCCCTTGTGATCACTTATAAATGCAATTTAGTGCACCAAAACCCAATACATTAAAATAATCTTCATAAATAATTATGAACTGGCACCTAAGAGCTAACACAGCTGAAACGACAAATGAGAAATGCCATCTCATGGTGTGCGTTAGCCCAGTGCCACTCAAAGCCAATGTATTCTTACTTATACCAAATTAGAATTGCCAGCTACTCTGGAGGGTTTTTTTAACTTGAACAAGCTACAGCTGAAAGGTCTGCTAAGACAAACTTGACTTTGAAGCATTTCTTTTGGAGCAATCCATAAACCATCTCCATTAATGCTGGACATAGGAGCAGAGCTGCTGTGTGTCAGAATGCTCACATGACAAAAGCGCTTCTTTGGAAAAATGTCTTTTATAAGCCGACAAAAAATATTGCAAAGCTGAATGAAGGAGACTTAGGCAGCAATAAAACAGAAAGACCTGGGCTGTTCCTTCCCCAAAAGTCACAGGCAGGGGAACAGGTAGAGCTCTCTGGACTCTGACAAGAGCAACATCATGAATGGATGATGGCGGTCTTGTCAGACACCAAAGCCTCCTTCTCATGGACACACATGTAAAACAGGCACATTCCTCTGCTTTTTGTTATTGATGCAAATCAAAAGAGCCAGAAAGCGAAGGCCCTTACTTAGACAAGAGCTTCTGCATTGTCAAAGACCCTGAAAAGTTTGTGGGCAGCGAGAGAATTCAGAAGTAAAGGAGGCACAGGCTTCAGCTCAGGGTTATTTAGCGTGTAATTTGATTTCATATGTTTTCCTGCTTTGTATTCATTGATTTCAAATCCTTGCTCAGTACCCATTTCTGCCACAATAGCTATGGTAAATTGCCAACTCATATTAGATAGGCAAGTGGCCAGTTGAGACTATGAACATAATTAATGTGTCTATTTTAACAACCCACCTCAAACCTTCAATCTATACAACCCATCAGTGTATAAACATCTTCTGGTCACAGTCCTTTCCACATTTTTTATCATCTGTCCCTCATATTGGTTACATTCACCCATCGCAACATCTCATAATTTAAATTGTAAGCTGTTGAGGACAAAAAATTTTCTGTCTTGCATATTCTTGTGCAACGAGACCACGAACAATGAGACTCTGCCACAATAGCTCCTCTGGAAACTAATACACGTAATAATGCTGTTATAAACTTCCAACCATTTCCTTGGCATTTCAAAGTACATTTTTTAGGAAGAGCAATGAAAGCTGCTGTCTGATTTGCATTCAAACGTGAATAAGATGGCAAGTGCTGCACCTCTTTGCACTTTGCACTGTGTGCTCCTTGCAGCATGCATCTTCCATAGATAAAAGTATGCCACAGCAGCAGCAGATTAAATGAATCCAGACAATTTTTGTCCTTCAGGGAAAGGTGCCCAGCTTTTGTCACGCTCCAGTCTGTTGCTGCTCTGAAGTCAGAGGATAGCAATCTGCAGTACATGGCATCTCAGTATTGCACTTAAGATTAGAAATGGAAATTATGGTCCTCTTTAAGAAAAAAGATCTTTCCAACAGCATCTAGTGACCAAAGTGCTGCAGCTCTGGTCAGTAGTTATCATTTAAGCAGCCTTCAGCTTCCCACAAGGAAGTAGAGGGTCTTCACACATTCCTGGCGCATATTTTCCCTCTTCTCAGCTCCTTAAACACAGAACACACAAAACAAGACAAAGACAACATGAAGTTCATCTGAATGTTTACATCAAGTCAAACCTGCTTCGAAGAGCAAACCTGATATCAAAAACCCATCTAGGGAGTGTTTTCCATTGAAACCCTGATAAGAAAGAGAACACACAAATGGAAAGGCCTGCTTCCTGCCAAAGGAAAAAAGCTCTTGGGGTTGACTCACCCATTCATTAGTAGCTGTGAATAATAACAGCACCCTGTAACCATGAATACTATGCCCTGGAATGATCACTGCATACTATTTTGCTTATGGCCAAGGGTGTTATTAATGGTTGTGGGTTTTATGCTAAACAACCAGGTTTAACACCACATGTCTTTCAACATTGGTTCTGTGCATTCACAGAAATTAAAATCTATATAGGATTTTATTTAATCTTATTTTTTTAGGTATTTGTCTTCTAATAACTATGAAGGTTATTAACCTGAAGGGAATTGTACAAATATGTGAATCTTCCAGCTTCGTGGGAAATCATCTAGCACCCCTTTTTGTGCAAACTTACTTGGAATAAACAAATACCTCAGTACCACGTGTGAACTGGCTACTGCACAATGGGTGACAGACCCTGTTTTCAGGACAACAAAGCCACCCCAAAAGACCCCAAGGACCAGCTGGACTCCTTTCAGTGCTAAGAACTGCTCGGAATTATGAGCCTTTCTTCATCGCTGGGAAGTTAAGATGTTACCAGTCACAGACATCCCACCGAGACTAGTTTGTAAGTATATATTTATTAGACTTCAGTCTTCCACCTGGCAGAACAAACAGATGCAGAGTAACCCATGCCTTTAATCATTTTCCCTCCACAGGCACAATTCAGTCATACAGCTAATTCGTGCTGTAGATTCTGCTTCATGAAGCACTGCGAATTATCCACACAAGCAAAAAAAAACACTTCCAGAGAGTACATTTAGGTTAAGCATCATTCAAGGATTTGCATGCAAGACATTCACCACGGTGAACCATGAAGATATTAACATCATGATACACTGAAAAGATATACCAAATGCATTTATTTATTTAGAGTACAGACACGAGCTGACTTTTAATTCCCAAAACAATCATTCAGTGACAGATGAACACTAAAAACTCTTCAAAAGTACCCAGGGATAGCATACAGTGGTGATGTTTGTTTAGTTTTAAAGTATTTAGACATCTGGAATTGAAGGAAGGACCAACAACCTTCAACTTATTGGTAGAGAGACAAGATAAGATACTTCTACTCTACCCCTACAACTTCATTTTAGTTCACACAATTAAAAATATCACTCCAAATTAACTCAATTATCTCCTTGTGTAGCTATACACTGAGCATTCAACTTCATGTAAGATCACTGCCTGCCTGGCAGACCTGACTACATAACCCTTAGCTGAAGAAGTCATGAAGAACAGCCAGTTTAGTCTGATACTATGAATCATAGCTCTATTAAGACACTGGCTGATACCAACTGCAGTATAAATCATGCTCAGTAAAGTAGAAAGGGTCTATTCACTTCCTTATAACGTCAGTTTAACAATGTCTGTTAAAAAATGGTCTTTACTAAAGCTTGGGATGTGCTCATTTAGACATTTCTCCCAGGTTTATGCACAACATCAGGTCTTTGTACTTAAATGATCCCTACAGTTATAATGACTAAGGTGGTGACAACTGAATAAGTAGCACTACACACAGGAGAACTACTTTCTTTTGTTTTAATATATTGTTCTTGCAGGGTACAGAAAAAAATCCTCAGGCAGCTTTTGTTAGAGAAAATGGTTCTTGTACCCATTGTCAATGCAGAAGACTAATGGCTCGTATAGGCTTAGGTCTACTAACACAGAAGGAAAAAATAATAGGGAACAAACTTCCTCACTGGCAATAAGCTCCAACTGACTTTAAGAAACTGTAGTAAGCGACCATAATTAAGAAATGCAGCATTTTTCCAAACAGATTAAATATTATTAAAAGCTTTTTAAAAAATATTATTTAAAAAAAAACCACGTTTCCGAGAAACACTGCATCACTACAGCTGAAGACTGGAGCACAATTTTTGAAACAGCACTAAACTCCAATGAGGAAAAACAGCAATTCTAGGGTTTGCTGCAAGTTCAAAACCAAGCTCACTTACTAACTAGCTTTTTGAGAAACTGGATCTGCACTGAGAGCCAAGAGTGCTGGTGGCTGGGATTACTGAAGGGATTTGAGCAGCATTCCCAGAGCACTGGGCTTCGTGTGTTTTCAATTCTGCACAACAGACAATATAATAAATATTGAACCTATCACGTAATAAGACTACTACAGATATTGTTTTTTCAGACATAAAAACCATTTATCAAAAGTACTTTAGCAGAACCAGTTATAAAGCTATATGGTATACGGGAACAATTTCCTTCACCTGGAACCCAGGGAGGCAGCAGGCTTCCCTATGTGTGATTCAGCAGGTTTCTCGGTATTTTTCTACAGCCAGGCACTTCTCTGAAACTTGTAGTTGGCCAAGTCACTGACACTCCAAAGACCTGAATACTGAGCGGCTGAAGCACACGTTTCTCACTCTTAGGTCTCTCTGCTTAGATTGATTCTATATTCTACCCAAAAGCATTCCAGCATGTGTCTGAACCAAGGACACTCTGCAGCTTGGAAGATTAAATTCTTATTAAACTCAAAAATAAATCCAAGTGTCATGAACTTTAATGGCCAAGTCAGACCACCTACTGTGAACACTCCAACACAGACCATTACATTTCATCCAGCAGTTTATGCATCAGTTTGACTAGTTCAGTTTGAGCAAAGACATTTCTTCTAACTTGATTTTTACTGTTCACTTTGTGCTTCCATGAAGCATAGAATTTCTGTTTGCGTTATACCTCTTACAATACAACTCTGACCCTGAGTAGAACATAATGTTCCTCCAAAAACTAAGTATTAAGATTATGCCATATCTACTTCTGCTACACTAATGTCCTCATTATCCCATGCTCATGAAGAACATTAATTAAGGTTTATATGACAAAACATCTTCGATTTGGCTGAGAACTTTCATTTCAGCTAGAAAGATAACATCTTGTGATGCTTTCATTGTGGTTATAATTATTTTTGTAAGAGATATTGACAGTTCATACATCCTGCTGCTTTTTGCAGACTAATCACCAATCCCTGTTCTCCCTCAACAGATCTGCGTTGATATCACCATCCTGTCTGCAGCCATTAATCTAATTTTCATCTACCCTAACCCACTTCTAAAGTCTTCCAGTGCTTCCTCTGTTAGTTTTTAGGTATCTATGCCTTCCTACTTCCCAGCTACAATTCACCCTTGACATTATTCCAGCCATTTTCGTATCTGTTTTCCAAGAGATTTACCTATGTAAATGCTTCAGGTTCCTTGGGGTACTGAATTATACCCACTGATTGTATCCTTTTTCTGATTCAAATACGTGAGATGCTTCAGTATTTGAGGGATTTAAACAAATCTTAGCACATAATTGTGCTAAGGGGTGAAGGTCTGTATTTTACTTTTTGTTAACTAGACACAAAAGGCAGAAGTTTTCATAGAGATAACAGTGTTACCAGGAGTACTTCAAGAGTGCAGATCCATGTGGAAAGGTTAATAGTCTCAAAATGGTCTGTTAGAATCGGTGACCCACTGTTATAAACTAGGCTTCTGATTCAGATAGCACAGTAACATTTGTACAGTAGAAGGGATAATAAAACATGAAAGACACTGACTGGAGAGCATGGCAGCAAGGACAGGTTACTCTGCTAACGTGAACCAAGAAGTGGACTTCATGTAAGTTCTAAAAACCACCACCAGTAACATCTACCAGATAGCAGATAAGGAAGAATACAAAGGATGGTGATGTAAGGAGACTGAACAGCAGAGGTTAGTTAAAAGATTTATTTAATAGAGACTTCTTTAGTAAACCTACAGTGTACTAAAAAGAAGCTGAAAAGTTCTTGATTTAGTTAAGTCCTGCTCGGCAGCAGCTAAAGCATCTGTGTGTTATCAACATTATTCTCATCCTTAATACAAAACACAGCGCCGTACCAGCTTCTAGGAAGAAAATTAACATTATCCCTGCCTAAACCAGAACAAATTACAAAGGCTTGAGACTGAAATGTTCATCATCTTCAAGGGAATCTCTCAGTCATCTCCATCTATTATGCTTTGACTCACACTGCTTATCACTATGAGCGCCTGCAAACTGGATTAATTCTGGAAGAGTCATCCAAAAGGCACACTCTGCAATGCTCCTCTATCTGCTAATGACCACTACAGCCATACTGTGAGACCAAAACTAGTCCAAAGCAAAACTCCCAAAACATGCATGCTTTCAACACCATGTACTCAGCATCAGCTGGTTTTACTGCATGGATCCACTCCTACTGTGTCAGATGGTACTGGTTGCTCTCACTGTTCCCCTTGCTGGGGCAGAGCTCCACACCTCAGCAGAGCACATCATAAGGAACACCCAGCTTGAGAGCTCCTTACATCCTTCTGCTGAATGTCCGTTAGTAAAGTTCACTTTTTCATTAGGTCTTGAAAGGCGTTAAAGTCAGAGACTTTTTTGTGGATTTTGATGCTAGCAATTCAAAAAGATCACAGATAAGGACCATCATTCCTTTTCAAACATCCACCTCTAAACTGAACTGCAGTACATTTAAGATCAGATGTTGTGAAGAAGAGCACTTCCCACATGAGCACCATGGCTGCACAAAGCTATCTTTGTCACAGTGCATTCCCTCAGAAATGCAACCAAGTATTATCTTAGTATCTCCTTTACTGACCTGGAGTATACAGGTGTTTTGTCCAGAACAATTTCAAACTTCAGATGTTTGTGCATCTCCTGTTGGTTTTTTTCCCAAGTAACAAAACATAACAAAACTTACTTTAAAGATCCACTTAGGACAGTTGATGCTTGCAAGGAGATTCATCTGCAATGCTTTACTGCTGAAAAACATTTTCTTTTCAACTTGTAATTTGCTTTGGGATTTTCTGGGGTTTTGTTTGGTTATTAATTTATTAGTTTATTTGATTATACAGTTCGTTATTATTTTTGACTACTGCATAATCATATCAGGGTCATTTGGTTTTCAGAATCCTTATCTTGTGACTAAATATAAGTTTTAATAGCACTACTACAATGCAGGAAGTGTTTCAAATGAGGGATTTTGGGGGTGTGGGTTGATGAAAAAATGAACATAAGCCGGCAGTGCGCGCTTGCAGCCCAGAAAGACAACCGTATCCTGGGCTGCATCAAAAGGAGTGTGACCAGCAGGTCGAAGGAGGTGCTCCTGCCCCTTTACTCTGCTCTCGTGAGACCTCACTTGGAGTATTGTGTGCAGTTCTGGTGTCCTCAACATAAAAAGGATATGGAAGTGTTAGAACAAGTGCAGAGGAGGGCCACGAAGATGATCAGGGGACTGGAGCACCTCTCGTATGAAGATAGGCTGAGAAAATTGGGGCTGTTCAGCCTGGAGAAGAGAAGGCTGCATGGAGACCTCATAGCAGCCTTCCAATACCTGAAGGGGGCCTATAGGGATGCTGGGGAGGGACTCTTCATTAGGGACTGTAGTGAGAGGACAAGGGGTAATGGGTTTAAACTTAAACAGGGGAGGTTTAGATTGGATCTGAGGAAGAAATTCTTTACTGTGAGGGTGGTGGGACCCTGGAATGGGTTGCCCAGGGAAGTTGTGAATGCTTCATCCCTGGCGGTGTTCAAGGTGGGGTTGGACATAGCCTTGGATGGCATGGTTTAGTGGGAGGTGTCCCTGCCCATGGCGGGGGGGTTGGAACTCGATGATCTTGAGGTCCTTTCCAACCCTTACTATTCTATGATTCTATGATTTACATATTCTTAATGACTTTTTTCAAACAGCTCTACAATCAAGGAAGAAGTGATTCTTAGCGAATTTACAACATTTACATTAAGAGTTTAAAGCTCCTTCATGTACAACTACTCAAAAGGATTCTCATTTTGAGTTTTTCTACATTATCAATTTCAAAATATTCTGCTTTCAAAGAAAAATCAAATTATCCAAAAATATGCAAAATATTAAAATTCAAATACCAACAAAAGCTTTAATTTAAATATTTTGCTACTCACTTGTAACTGTATATTATAATTTGTATACTTTTCTGTTATATACTTTTTTACAGTCACCTTGACAGGTAATAAAAGGGAACAAAATACAGCATAAAAGAATTTGTAGTACTATTACTCAAGAGAGGTAAACTCACAATAACAAAGCAAACCAATGAAGGCCAAAGGCTTTGTCACAAACTGTTATGTTTGTTGCATTTCACATAAAGATTTTTCATCCAGAGGATTTGTGCTGTTATATTCTCTCCCTTGTAATAGAGACTTATTTTTTAAATTTTATATTTGAATTCCTAAAAATAACTTTATGCTGCCAATGCAACAATATGTTGTGAGGCACTGGAACAGGTTACCCAGAGAAGCTGTGGATGGCCCCCCCCCGGCAGTGTTCAAGGCCAGGCTGGATGAGGACTTGAGCAACCTGGTCTAGTGGAAGGTGTCCCTGACTATGGCAGGGGGGTTAGAACTAGAATGATCTTTAAGGTCCCTTCCAACCCAAACCATTCTATGATTGCAGAATACGTGAAGCACCCCATTCCCAACATAACAGATCTCAAAGTACACATAAAACTCAGAAACTAAGAGCTAGGAGTTTTATTCACACATCCACTGACAATGTCTATACGAGCAGGCTTAGGGTACAAGAGAATGTTTCTACTGAATCAGAAATTACAATTTCCCTTGGCTGAGAAACACCACCTGCATTCAGTTCCTCTACCACCTCCCAGCTGTTTCACTTGGGAACATACATCTCATCATCGTAGAAGTGAAAACGTTTCCCTTCTAGTAAAAGGATCCACGATGTCCACTAAGGCACTTCCAACTCAGGCATTCAGCAACGCAAAATTACAGGACAGTTAATGCTTGCAAGGACACTTCAAAACCCTAAGGTCAAGTTTCTTAACCATCTACTACAACCAGTGGACTTCCACACATCGGGTAGGGCACTGCCAGGAGTTTAATCAGCAAGAGAAACCAAGCCCACAGCTGTTTGTAACTCCTTGTTTCTTGGGCCCAGCACCAACAGCACCCTGCAGGATCCAGGTGCGGAGCCTTTGCTCAGGGTGGACTTCTACAACTCCTTTGAATATACAATATCCAAAGGAGTAAGAGGCTTGGCACTTTATACAAAGCAGCCCCTAAATAAATTGAGGAATAATTCAAGGAAGAGAAAAAGAACAATGAACCCTGGCAGATCCTCTTCTAACAACAAATGACTTGTTTTATTTTTAAAGCCTGATGTTGCACTGGCCCTGTGTGAGTTATGTGCCTTTAGGGGGAACACTCTTGATATTAGTCAAAGATCTACAGAGAGCCCAAATTCTTATGCATAATCACAGAGTCTTCAGCCCAGCCACAATATTAATAGTCAATGATTGCAGAGAAAACGTCTGACATACTACAACTGCCAAATGTCACGTATTCATATACTCCCTTGAATCTATCCTTTTCTGTAGCATGCACACACCTTTCCACTGCCCATTAGGGTCCTGGGATCAACAGCAATAAGGGTCCCACATTGTTCATCACAAGTAGTAGGATGCCAGTGGTGGGGACTGTTCTTTCTTCTCTCCATAATCCACCTGGAAAATTACACACTTCCAAAAATGTTCTACTCCTTGTTCTTTCTTCACTGGTCTGGCAGTTCCACATTACAGCCAAATAGTGTGGTTTACTCATGTACCAGCTATATTTAGAGCTTCCACCTACTGCATGGTGACCGCTGCTCAACAGAATGCTGTTCATGTGTTAGGCAACTTAGGATTTGAGGAATGGGTGGAACTGAGGTGACTTAAAGCTGCTAAGGTAAACACACAGCTGTTTAGCTTAGCAGGATACCGGAGGCTGCAGCCACACTCAGGCATTGAGGAAATATGAAAAAGGAACAGATGCTAATAAGTTTTTAACTTCTTCAAATAAGTCAGACGGTAGAGTATCAGCTTTTTGGATTACCTTCTTAGGCATCTAAAATAACTGCTTATGTTCAATCACCAAAACAAGCTCTCTAAATTTAGTTTCAAATTAAGAAGCTGATTTCCCTCAGCTCCTCATGCAGAAAAAGACAGAATCCTCCAGAGGGTAATTTTGATCATAAGAACTCCTACTTAATTACCACCCAAATATGGCTAAAAAACCTGCAAATGAAACAAACAAAAAAAAAAAAAACAAACAACAAACAATTTATTTATTGAGAAGAAATATATAAAAGTGACCACAAAATGGGAAAAAAATATTTAAACATTTTGAAGAAATACAAAAAAGGTAAATCAAGCAAAAATCACCTAATTGTGAAGGAATTTTCATTTCTATCCTTCTACATGCCATATAAAACAGTATCCTAAAGCAGCAAGAGTAAGTACTGGATTAAATTGCAGCTTCAGTACCTATCTTTCTTTTCTTCGGTCTGTTTAAAGCACAAAATGCCTGTTTCTTCCAGGAAGGGAAATGCATATTCCTTAGCATAGGGAAAAATCCAGCTACAGAAGTGAAAGAAAGAAAAGAAACAAAAAACCAAACCAAGACAAACAAAACAAAAAGAACAAGTAACACAGCTGCTTAGTCTTCAGCGAAGTATTCGTCCAGGCCCTCCAGTTCTGCATCAGCTGCTGCTTTTGAAGAGGTGGGAGTAGAATTTGAATTCATGCCTTCCTGACTATTATTTTTTTGTTGAGAGTTTCCTGAATTACTTATTTCCTTCTTTAGTTCTCTACCACCATTTAACAGCCTTTGACTCTCTGTAAAATACTGATTAGGATGATTCAAAGAAAACCCAATGTCATCAACCTGCACATAAGAGAAAAGAAACACTGAGTTATTATATTTATTTCAAAAAGTCATCTTTTTCACATTCAAGGACAAGTTAATTAGCAATTTTGTTAGTTCTGATTTTGTTGAAGAAGGCAGCATCTCTTTGTAAATACTACCCCAGTAAATATTAGTATGACTCGGATTTACTTTCATCACAAAACGTCTTCCTTCATGTTAAAAGAAGGAAAACCACTGCTTTGCGTATTCAAATGATATTGCACACTGTCTTTGCTACAGTACAGAAAAACAACACCCCAAAACATATAAAATAAGTAAATGGCATATATTTACACAAGTAGGACAATCAAACCTACACCTTAAAACAGCATTTCCCTACCTAAAAGAGGGACTCAGACAAGTCTAGAGTGCAAACGACAGTAAGGAATAACACTACAAGTTGTAACAACTGCACAATATAAATATAGATCTTGTGTGTCAGCGTGAAAATGTGAACGGAAAGGGGTAGACAAAAATGCAATATTTGCAAGCCAGAAGGGTAAGACAGAAGCCCAACAGATCCAGCTTATCTCTTCTCCATCACTGCCAACATCAGTATCCTGAAACTAGATGAATAACCACTGCCAAAGAACGTTAGCCTTCAGAGGAAAAGAATGAAGAAAACGAGCATAAAGGAAGAATATTTTTATTGCTCCTCTCCACTAATAAGCACATTCTTTCAGGTCTGTTATTATTTGATAAATGAACATCCAATTAAGGCTTATCAAATATTTCAAATCAACAAAGCTTTCAGTTTTCAAAGTAAGCTATGTTGATACATTCACCACAAATCTCAGCTATAACTTTTTTGGGGGCTCAGAAGTTGGAAATGCTTGCTTTAAAAAATGCTTCCACCTCCTACTCAGGCAATCTGCACCTTTTTTCTCCTGTTGGTTCATGTGAATACTAAGAACATTTTAAGAGAAATACTACTCTGGAAAAACTTTGGCAAACTTTCCAAACCTGGGATAGAAGAAACCAAAGACTAAGAAATATATACTGTTCATTTTCTGCTCCTGCTATTTTCCCTTTTTCCCAGAAGGGTGGAGCTAATTCAAGCATAACAAGCAACTTTGCACACACACAGCATCTCATGAGGACACATACTGTGGCTGATTTAATATGCCAAAACCCATCAGTTTAAATTTCAGCCCCTTGTGAAAAATCATAAAGCAGAGGATCAATGTGTGTTCTAAATGGCACCCTGATTAAATGCATTACTACCGCCCAGCTTAGCTCCATCAGAAAATGGTGACAGGTATAACAAAATCTAATTCAGACATGAAGAAGACATTAGCAACTGCAGTAAGCGACCCTGCTTGAAAAATCTTACAAATAAGTGACAAGACCAGCACACTAATTTGGTACTCAAAGGCACAAAAGCAAAAAATAAAAGAAACCCAAATCCACCACTGAATTCCATTTTAGTCTTATCTGGATGAGTTTCTGCCAGCCAGCTGTCATCCACGCTCCAATTTCCATTATGTTGGAACTAAATTACTTTATTCTTTACACTAAAAAGACTTAAAAAGAAATGATATAGTGAAAATTTGGCTTTCCTAGAAGAAGCTCTTAATTAGCTCGGGATTTTTTAACCTCAAAAGCTCAGTTTTCTTCAGACCAATTTAAGAGTCACTTTGTAACTCTTAATTTTGTCCTGAACTTCTCTCTCCCCAATGAATTGGAATAAGCTGTAGAAGCAGCTCATTGTATGAATGAAATCTACAACCAAATTTTCAGAGGTGATAGAAGGTATTTGGCTAAAATCCATTTACAAGTTGTTAGTTAAAATTGTAGTATGATTCCACATACCATTTCCCCTTTTCAAACCTGAACATTACTAAAATAAAGCTCTACTGGATGAAGCTTAGATGATTCTCTTTTAATTAAAAGATTTGTGCGCATTCATACTATCACCTTTTTCTGAAAGCCTAAGGAGGGAAAGGGAAAATTTTTCTCACAACTATCATCTTAATTTGTGATCTAGTGATACAGAAACAATTCCATCCTGTGTAATTTTCAACAAGGTTCAGTGAGCATTTCTTTGCATAAAAATATTCTGCTCTGGCTAGAAACACACAAGAAATTTGACCACAAAAATGGAGGTGAAGCATACAAAAATTTCCTGGCTTTTCACGCTAGGTTGCTTATGTTACTTTATGTAAATTTACAATGTTTTTAGGTACGATAGATCAAAGCACATAAATTTTAAAAGCTTCACCACTAACTTAGATAGAACTAGATTTCTCCAACAGCTTTATCCATTCACACCTTAAATCTACCTGGAGCCCACCATGGCCAAAGAAAAATGTATTTTCTGTGCAATCAAAAATTTAAGCTTATAACATGTATTGACCCAAGTGAAAAGGCCTGTCACTTTGGTCAGAATAGTTTATTCCATCTCAGCGGTGATATTAACATAAGACTGTTTTTAGATTCAACACATTTTACACTTACTGGCTTTCACACAAACACTAATTTTGTTTTTCTGCTACAGCAAATCTTGGTTTGAAAAGCCTGAAACAATCATTTTGAAGCTACAATATAGAATCATAGAATCATAGATTAGTTAGGGTTGGAAAGGACCTTATGATCATCTAGTTCCAAACCCCCTGCCATGGGCAGGGACACCTCCCACTAAACCATGCTAGCCAAGGCTCTGTCTAACCTGGCCTTGAGCACTGCCATCGATGGAGCATTCTTTGAGTTTTAACTAAGAATTTTTAAAATGACAGCTGATAATGCTACAGCTAATACTACAGAAAAAAACGTGTGAAGGAATCATGGCGCCACGATAAGTTATATCAATTAACCACGTCCCTAAAAAAGTGCTCTTGCAATTTGATCACAAAGGACTAATGAAAACAGGTTTCGCATATGGTTTTAAATCAACTATTCATAAGTGATTCTTCTCTACCAGGAAGTTTCCTATGTGTTAGATGTCATTTACTTCTTAAAAAAAAAAACAACCATAAGGATTATAAAATACCAGTATTCAAGAATAAAATATTTAGAGATAAATATTAGATATAATCAGCTGTTACAGCTGTAACTGTAACAAGTAACTAATATACAGCAATACACATGTAGCCAACATTAACATCATTGGTTCCTTTGGAATATAACTTAGTGACACAGGCATTAGTAACTTAGACATTCTTATTTATCCACAATGCTCAGGCTCTTAGAACAGTGGATTTATATACAATCATATTTTAAAGCACTAAGTATTTCTGCAGGCGGCACAGTGTCACAAAAAACATTTCTTTAACCTCCTAGTAGCTCATAGCTGCTAGCATCAACCTCTTTTTCTGGTCTACATATACACAGCCAAGATCTCCAAACTGTTTAGATGGGAAATATTTTTCTCTGGTTTGAGATGCCATCCAATTCTACCAACTAAAGTAAAATAAAATCTTGCCACTATTATGACTATTATGACTGTGAACAACATATCCCATCCCTGGAAGTGTTCAATGCCATGTTGGATGGGGCTTTGAGCAACCTGGTCTAGTAGAAGATGCCCCTGCCTGTGGCAGAGGTGATTGGAACTAAATAATCTTTAAGGTCCCTCTCAACCCAAACCATTTTATAATTCTAAGGTTCCGTGATTACTGTGACTATTTACTTTGGGTTATGGTTACACTGCTTACATTTTCAGGATGTTATGTTTGGAGTGATGGTGTTTGTCTTCCCAAGTAACCATTACACTGGATACAGGTTCAGAGTATACCTTTACTATATATTCACAAATATGACTGATGGAAATCTGGGGGGACAAACAGTTCCATTTAACTCAAATGTGAAAAACAGTAAGAACAAAAAAGTCAATGGCAAATGTCATTTAATTCCCATCCACATTTTTAGCAAGGCTGTTCCACAGTCTGCTGTTTGAAAGGGATGTTTCCATTTTTTTGTTGGTAGAAAAAGCATCTAAGAAGGGTTGCGCTTCATTGTTTTTTCCTGATGACAAGGAACCTTGAACCAATGCAAAAGCTAGTTCGTTGAATCAAGAAATCACATAGCAGATGGTCTGTAGCCACTTACTATATTATAATTTTGTGAAGGATCTTACTTTAACTGTGCCTGTGATTAAGCAAATGGGAAAGATCTGAGAATGTTCAACTTGATTTAACAACTAATCACACATGGCTAAGGATGTGGAAAAATACCAAGTGAAAATTAACAACGTTAGCTATGTATGTGCTGGGAGATTAGAATTTTAATAACACTTTTTAGATTCTTTTTGTTTATTTTCAAGGTATACCTCAAAATATCAAACTTGTGTAACAGGTCAAAAACCACAGATTTGATTAAAAACAGCATTATTGAAAAAATTATATGGCTTAAAATAGGTGAAATTCAACAATATTGACATTTCCAGAAAGAAAGCATAACTCACTACATCTTGCAATGTTGAAGGTACTAATAACATAAATATATAAATGCTGAAAATAACAAAAAAATATTTGAAGTTATTGAAATGAAAACTAACAAGGCAAGACAGCTAATGATGGATGTGAAAACTGCAAACAGTCTCTTGGCTTCATGCATGATTTCCAAGGCTTTCCTTAAGATAAAGGCAGTGATTATAGCTTAACAAAAATTCAGAGGTACTTACATAATGTGTCAACTCAAAGTACTTCTGACAGGCCAGCTGGTAATGCATGCCCTTCACCAATTCCATGATCTATACACAGGGAGAAAAACATAACCCAGTCAGATTATAAATCTCGTTGATACTTACCAGGACAAGGTATTTCACCACAGCCTTGTATAATAGCTCACATAAATTTGCAGCACAAAGCATCTTTGACATCTGTGTATCCTACTAAAAACTAACAACATTTAGACATACTGTTGTTCTTTAAAAACACCCTGCTTACATTAAAAACAAGATAAAAGGAAGACACGCCTAGTCCTTAAAAAGTAATTTCAATACTCTTAACTTCAATAATAACTTGAATCTATATTTTGGTAATATAATTGTGACAGTTATTGTCAAACTATCATATTGCAGCATCTTTTCATAATTGCAGACATAAATCTAGTAATTCAAGTGGTTGAAGCATGAAGCAATGACGGACACAATTTGCATTTTCCACATTACCACTTCATGCAGATGCAGAATAAAATATTATTGTGCTTCCATCAAGACAATTTAATGCAAATCCTTTACACAAGTATCTGTGAGAGGGGAATGCTTTTACCTTCAATCAGATTTGTCCTTTTTGAAAGGAAGTTATTTCTAGTCAAGCTCAGCAGAATACGTGAGTGAATGGCCTGTTTTGAACACCTTTTAGGAAAATCATGCCATCTTTTGTAAATACAATTTGCTTCCCAATTTTACTTCAGGTAATCTTCTCTGTGCTGCATAAAGTCCCATTCTTATCACCACAATGCAATGTCAGTTGAAATTTTTTTAAGTTTCATCACTTCTTTCATCCTTTATATAATCAAAATGTGCGCTCTCTCTGCTTATCTAACAGAGAAAATTGCTGGAATTAAGAGAGAGCCTCAGTGGAAGGAAAAATAGTTTTTAAGAAATGTTAATTTCAAGCCCCTTTCCCAAGGTTGACCTTTGTGTCAAACACAGCAGTACACCAGCTTAAACCCCTGCAGTACTCATTACTGGATGCTGCCTCATATTTATTGGCAGACGTATAAACAAATTACATTTGCTGAATGGATAAAACCAACATCACACTGCCAAGAAAGTACTTAGCCACATTGTTTCATACTTAGCCACATCATTGTTTCTCCGTAATAGCCCAACTGATTATATTTTTATCCCTCTTTCCACCTCCTGCTAAATCTTCTGTAAAAGATCAAGGCCAAGGCGAACTAGGCAACGAAATCTGAAATCCGGATCTCTGTGTACATACTTTTCCTTTATTTTACTTCCTCCCTCACTTGACATTGACTAAAAAAATTAGTGTCACATTAAGTAGGTAAGGATTGAAGAAAACTCAACTATTCTAAACAGTTTAATTACATGTTGCCTTGTGCTTCCCTACTTGTTCCTTACTATAAAATCTATGCCATGCAAAAGAGCTATCTTTATTTTTAAGTAAATGCTAACAATATCATATGCATGTACTTTCTTAAAAATTATTTGACCCACCTGTACGTATTCTCTTAAACAGTATTTGACCCACCTTTAAGGTGGAGAAAGGGACTTCACTGAATCGGTGCTGCTGACATATGAAAGCTATAAGGGTCACATTATCAGAGCTGGCCTTGAGGGACTTAAAATTCTGAAAGAGCAATCATGTTATTTTGTAGCAGCTCAGCCTTTGCTGCCCAGCTACACTTCCTTTCCACCAAGAAACTACTCTCCCACATCCTTGAAACTCCTCAGAGGCTGCTATTAGGTCACCACACAGATTTTTCTACTCTACTACTATGAAGACATGTATCTTGGAGGAACCTCTACCAGCATTCTCCAGTGAAGTTCAGTAAATAGGTCTTTGTGACACTTCTTTTCCCAGTATTGATAGAGTACTCCATAGAACAGATGCCCACCAGGACAGACCATAGACTTGCATCCAGTCTGTTAAATTTATTAACATACATGATTGCACTGGTGTGGGTGTAAATGTGAAGGATTTCTGAGTTGGACTAGCTCCTGGGAAAGCTTTGAGATAGCTGAGGAATGTTGATGGGAAAGTTCTGGGAGTATTGTAGGCAAGATAAGAAGGAAGAGAGAAGCGAGAAGCAAGCACCCAATCAAGGCAACCAGTGAGCAAGATATCCACCAATGAAGAAGTGAAGAGACCCACGTGGGTGGTGCTAGTGATCCAACTGTATTAGCCGCTCATACACGCGGGTACTTCAGAAAGCCTATATCAACCCTGGACCATCAGATAATAAAGGATTTCGTTTCATCACCAGAAATGGGGTCCGTGCCTTAGTCTCCACACACTGGTAGTCATCACTTTACTCCTGCCCCTTTACCCTCTCCACCACATGACCTCCCCCACTACCTGTTGGCAAATTTCAGCCAAATTTTACTAGTACAGATGACAAAGCTATACAATTCCTATATGTTGATTAAAAGTGGTGCTTGGCTAGAAAAGCCAGACCAACATTTACGGCTCATTCAGAAAAAAAAGCAGTTATAATTCAATTCCTACTCATTCTGAGAGGCAGCCAGAAGGCAGCCAAATGATAAGCCCGGTATTTAGCACATATGTAGGTTTAAATCAGCGACATAATGGGCGATCAGGTTCACCTTCTGCATTTATGATAGGGTTGAGGAGTAAGGGGCAAATTAAACATATCCAAAGAAGAACAGGTTCCGTAAATTAACTGGTTTTAACAGGGAATAAGTTTCTAAGACAAGAAACAAAAAAAGGTTAAAAATTGCAATAGATTGAAGCCCAGCTAGAAAGGAGTCCTGTGTGAGAGGCACTAACAATCTTCTATTTAAATGAAACAGAATTATCCTTCATAATAAATCTTGTATTTCCTACTAAATTTGTGCACATAATGAAAGCAAGCTTGCAGCTGTTTTTTACTAGTGTTACACAGAAACAAACCTCCACTAAGAACTGCAGCTGTTTTTTACTAGTGTTATGCAGAAACAAACCTCCACAAAGAACTACCTCAATTCACCGCAGCAATCTCTTGCCCCTACATATATTGAGACATTTACATTGCATCGCTTTATTTTGCAAGTAAAGTTACATACCAAAGGACTCTTTTTGTTAGTTCTTATGTGCCTTTATCTTTTGCTGCCATCTGCAACTTGTTTTCCTGTTGTTGCTTTACTGACTACTAATGTGGTTAAGATGATGTTTGGCAGCTGTATGCAGCCACCTGCTTTATAGATCCGCAGTATTCAAAGCTGAGATGTTGCATAGCAGGAGTTTGGCTCTGTAATTATCCATTGTTATTGCAGCATCATAGAACAGTTAGGGTTGGAAAGGACCTTAAGATCATCTAGTTCCACTCAAAGTTTGTTTCTTTTATTTGAAAACTGCAGAATTAACTTATGTTTTCCAAATATAAATCTTTCTACTATAGATTCAGTGAAGTATAACTTATTTCTTTTTATTTTGAAGGTGATTGAAGATACAGTTGGGTGCAATTGATAAGAGCATATACGAACACATTCCAGTTTCTCCTCTTTCAGGCCACTTTGCGACCATCTTAACACTAATCCTGCCCCAGAACTCCCCAGTGCCCTTTGCCTCCTGGTCAGAATAGCCATCTGTCCTTTCGGCAGCTTTCAGATGCTACCTTTATATTTTAAACCAATTTTGAAGATTTCATGTTTCTAAGGTACACATGTATAGTACAATTTCCTCAGATTTAAGCTGTTTTCCTTAAGGAAGTGACTTCCATGCTGGAAAATCTTTGTTACAGCTTTGCCAGAACTCCTTTTCCCTTTACACTCTTTGATTTGTCGTTTGTAGTGAAGAGCACTTGATTGCACAGTGTTGAGCACTGCACGTGGCAGTACTTAGGGCACCACACCAGATCAATTTCTTCCCTGCAATTTGCATCACAACTGTCAAAAACCGAACTGTATTCTAACATACTTTATAGAAATAAAAGAAAGAGGAAGTCATGATTCAGAAGAAGGCATTCATTAATGTCTCTTAAAAATAACTGTATTTTCCCCTCCACTTTTAAAGTACAGGTTTTCTAGCCTGAAGCTCTTATTTCATGTATGTCAGTAAGGAACCCATTAGATACTTAACAAAAGATAAGTGAATGTCTGAATGAAGAGAGTATGTTGATATGTGCTCATGTTTGCGGAGACAACCCATGGGCAGCTTATTAAATGAAGACAGACCTTAATGTAAACTGAGTAAATCCTTCTAAAAGGAAACAGCTCTAATGTTAGTTGGTTTGTTTGCTTGCTTGTGGGCTATTTTGCAAAGTTTTATACAGTCATCTGCTAAAAGTCAATGGTGTGAGCATCAAATCAAGAAGGGTTAATGCACCCAAGTATTCCATTTCTCTGTTTTCACATAGTTATAAAAAAAGTTATACATTTTATGATTAGGAAATTTTTGGCTGTTTTTCAGTGACACATTTTTATTTAACTGACAAATCCACTTATTTTACGACAATTACGCCTGGGTTTAGATATGATAAATAACCTGCATTCCTCTGCTGAAATGCTAAGTCAAAGTCGAGACTGTTATCAAGGATGAAAGCAAACATCTGAAATAATTCAAAATGTAAAAAAAAAAAAGCTATAAAATATTTTTTTAAAAAAGATTGCCTTATGTACATTGTAAGTATGCAACGTAACAGTTTGGAGAGCAGTGAACTGAAAGTTTTTATTTCACATGTGTTCTTTGTTCTCCTGTTTTGTCATCCTGAACTGCATGTTAATCCCTTTGATATTTTTTTGTCTGCTGCTTTTTTCCTTCTTTCTCTTCTAAATAAAAAAATCATGAGTAGTTTAATACATCATAAATTGAAGCTGCTGAACTGTGAAGACACAGCCCCTAATTCTGTCTACCCATTCCTGCCAACTCAAAATGAGGCTCATTGCTTCTCACTTTCCCCAGGTAAACCTACAGTTGGATAATTTTTTTAATCTGTTTTACCACACAGTTATAAGGCCAGCACAAAGAAAGGAACAGAAACTCAACAGGCAGGGATGAATGGAGCAGGACTGCCTCTTCCACACCATCAGGGCCCATTAACTGCTCTTGAAACTGAAGTCTAATGTTAAAGAAAATTCTCCACCCTAGGTTTCCCACAGCAGAGTCTCAGCCCTCTGATTCTTAGAAAAACAGTAATTGAGTGGTACAGGAATAGGAACAGCTGTAGCCGGATGCCTTCAGGGAGGGACTCAGAACAATGAAATTCCTGGGATTTCATACCCATACATTCTGTGCACCTGACCACCATATGCTGTTGCTGTTCATGCACCTTGCATGTACCTCTTGGGCGAATGGTGAATTTTGGTCTTCTTGTCCATCTTGTTTTCTCACTGTCTCCAGGCAGGAGTAAAGCACAAGGTGCCAGCAACTTCAGCTACCACTGCTAAGCACTACTTATGCTAAGCAAAACTACTCAGTTAAAGGAATTTGCCTAAACTTAATTCACAACAGTCAACAATGCCGGTTGCAATCTTCTCTTGTAGTCACTCTGGTATTCCTCTGGCCTTTGTCTACATTATTTCAATCTACTCTTGTGGCAAGGTCTAACCAAGTTTATCGGATCTCCAAGCACTGGCAATTATTTCTGTTTGATAATTACAATCCCAACCAGGATCAATCTAAGGTCAGGCAGTCCAACTTCCCCCTGCCTGTAGGGTTAATACCACATTCTTTCCAATTATCCTGTTCATCTGGACAAAACTCTCCCAATAACAGGTTAACATCAGCCCAAGATCAGTCATGTGTCAAACAAAGAACAAGAAAATAATAAGGTGCACATAATAAGAAAATAATGATGCACATCAACCCACGTCTTCTCTTAATCTGAGCATTGGACTTGACCACATAACAAAATCCTCAGGGTTTGGGGGTGATAGGTGCATATAAAAACAAAGACCCCAAAAGCAGTGCACAATACCTCACCACCCAGTGACCGATGCCCAGCCTGATCTGAGCAGTCCCTTCTGGGTAACTCCCCCCAGTTTATATATTGGGCATGACATGCTGTGTTATGGAATATCCCTTTGGCTGGTTTGGGTCAGGTGTCCTGTTCTCTGCTTCCTCCTGGCTTCCTGTGCCCCTCCTTACTGGCACAGCATGAGAGACTGAAAACTGCTGAGCAACTATAAAAAAACATTGGTGTGTTATCAGCACTGTTCTCAGACTAAAGCCAAAACACAGCACTGCAGCAGCTACTGGGAGGAAAATTCACTACCCCAGCTGAAACCAGGATAAAGATCAATTTCTGAAAACCCAGCCACAGCCAACCTTTTTCACTCTTAAGTTTTAGGTGGAAGGTGTTTTGTTTTGGGTTACCTTTGGTTTAACACTAGGAGTGGCCACTGCAGAGCCCTGTACCCCAATTGCACTAAAACTGACACCACAAAATTTGTACACAGGACAGAGTCCATTTCAGGGCAAAGGTGACACTGATGGAGACAGTTTTTGTTAGTCACTTTTGGTAAGAAAATGTAAGACTTCTAGTGAAATCCACCAACTTTACAACGGAAAAAAACCCAAGCACATATACACACACAAACTGAAACCCAATTTATATCAAATAAGGAACTGTGTTAAATATAAAGATACTGCCCTACTGTGCAAATTCACTGAAGAAATGACCTTTACTAAATCCTATCCACACACAGAAAGGTAGCTAAACCAGCAAATCCTCACCAATCTTTCCAATGATTAGCAGGATAAAAATCTCACAGCAGCATCAATTTTTGATGCACATAAAATTCAGAAAAGCCAAAGAAAAGTTATCTCTAGTGCCCGTCAGGTACACGGAAGACTGTCAAATGTTTATTTATATGAACAAGGAGAAAAGAAGACAAAAACAAAAGAAAAACCATTGCTAGGAAAAAGTCTGGGTATTTCCAAATTTGTCAAGAATGACTACGAATGAAACTCTTTAAAACTATTCTCTTTTAATCTGTATCTTAATTATTCCTTCCAAGAGAGACTAGTCTAAGTGGAACTTCCACATTCTTCTCTATTTAGTTCTAGTTTAACACTCCATGGATGCCTGATAAGCAATGGTGACACTCCACACAAACTAAAGATGACAACTTACAGCAGGTTTTACTTATAGACCAGTTAATATACACAACTTTTTGCTGAACTGCCTCAGCTTAACTTGAACCCATGTGACTTCCTCCAGTTAAGATGATGGCTCCCTCTTGCTAAATGTAGCAATGGAATCACAGTCCTGCAGTATACATGCCAAAAAGTTCCAATTCCTGCATTGTCCTTGCTGTACAAGATTTGGGTTTCAATTTCATGTTCACTTTTCAAAAACTTCTGAAAATCTCTGCTTAATTTCACTACACATTTTATGTGCTTTTGTTGGTTAAGGGAAGTTAGCGCAGTGGATGATTAAGAATGCATGTTTTTTTAGCTTATGACAGAAAACAATCGTTTATGTCTACTAAATACAGAGTAGAGTCTTCCACAAGTCACTGCAAGAATAAAAATAAATTCTGTAAAATATTGACAGATTCCTTTAAACTTTTTTTTATCATAGTGCAGTAAAACAAAGTGAAACAAAATTCTGACTTGTATCCTCTATAGTAATAAACCAACTCATAATATTAAACAATAAGACAATAACAATAATCAACACATCTGTGGGAGCACTAGAGCCAGAAAGCCACGATTCTGGTTTAAACCTTTTACAAGAACAGATACTTCACAATACATACTGTCAAACTGCTTATAGCATTCCTAACCAAACAGAAAGTTAAGAACTAAAAGGCAGTGCCTGATTAATATTAACAGAAGTGCCAACCAAAATATGCCTTACCTGAGTTATTCCACTGGCAGGGATCTTGTATGACTGCAGCTTCTGCTTCAATAGCTCAGGATCACTGTGGCGGAATGGGCACCCTGACAGTAAAAAACACGTAATCTCATAAACAAGGCTGTTTACCCAGGAGTTAGTGCAGTAAGGCACTCAAGAGACCAGCTAAGCTGTTCCTAATTGTCTAACAGCTTATTAATAAAGTTAATTGCCCATGTGTACAACTGCTTACTTCTTTTAATAATTACTCCACCACAGGGTTATCAAGGCACCACAGGCTCAAGAGTTACATAAAATATCCCAACATAATATGCCACAATTCTCATTCACTGACAGAAAAAGTATTTTAGTTAGCTTTGTACTAACAATGATAGCACTGGTACATTTAATAGCTGTGAAAAAAAAAAGAAACAAAACAAAATAGGAAAAGACAAGCAATGAGAGTCAACTGGTCTTTAAAGCACAGTCCTTTGTAAAAATATTACTTCAAAAATATCTTAGAAAGTTCCACCACCATTTAAGTGTGAGGGGAGTTTTGTCCCAGACCTAGTTTTGAGATACAACTAAATGAATAACTTAGTACTAGAATAACAACAGTGAAACCATTGCGGGTCTTCCATGTTTAGTTACATAGAGGAATAATATTTTAAAGTACCCTAGCAAACTTCAGAATTTCTGCACAATTTAATTAATCTCAAGACACCTCCAACTGGTCAATTTTTAAAGCATCTGTACACTTGAAGTCCCTTGCATTGCATGACTCAATGTCTAGAAAAAACAGGAAAAGAGCTATCCAGTGTGACCTAAAGAGAACAGTGCCAGACAACTATAGCCTTGAAGTTAAACACATAATTTAAGAGACTACAGAAGCAAGTAACTCTTTAACCAAGTAACTCTCTAACCAAGGCTTTATGCTGGTTTTAAACTTCCCCTTTCTCCCCAATGAACTCACCATGATAATCCCCTTGACTTGGTGGATTGGACATGATAATCTTCATGCAGCTATATGGGGTATAATCAGTTCTCTTCCCTTCTTTTCCATAGCTGTGGCGAATGCTATAAGCGTATCCTTTGTCAAACTAAACAAAAGCAAAAGAATTCTTGCATGTTGTGGCAGTGATTCTATCTGCTCTGCAAATAGAAATACTGGATAACAGAATAAATCTTACAATCATATTCAAACTGAGAAAAATCAAAACCTAGTTACTTCTCGCAAGCTTTGATTTTACATGGTATGCACATATATGTGTTTTACAGATGCATCATGAGAAGTGATCTTGAGATGTGATCTAAAGTCTTCAGCTGATGCAGTAATCACTTCAAAGATGATTTCAAGATCACGATTCTGAACCTCATGATGTTAGTAAGCAGAGAAAACACAGAAATTTAAAATCTTTCATATTTTAGCAAATCTCTTTTGTCTACTGACAGATTATCAGCTCCTCCAATAAAATTAAACCCTCTAAAGTAACACAAATGTAAACATACATTTATCTTGGCAGCTGAGTACACTGCTATCAATATATCATTTTAGATAAGTCCTGTGGAGAACATGCAATGATACAAGTTCATGTTCTTTTATAAGTGGCAATAGATGACAGAAATTCTGTAGTAGAATCAGGTAATCTAACATACTGATTCCATTAAGTTGCATTAGTTACTATAAGACATCAAGAAACATTCGGTCGAATACTATACTGCTAGTCCTAAAAACAAAATAAAACCCCAAATGGGATAAGATAATGAAGCATCATATTTAGAATTACCCATCCTCAGACTCTCTTCTCCTCAAAAAAGCTGTGACAGTACAGGAAAGAAAAGCTATACTCTTGCTCAATTCAAAATTTTAGCATTAACCTTATTCAGAGTTCTGTGTCTGAATACAAACAACTCCCAGAAGAATTTGTTTTCTTCTCCAAAACCACTTTAAAATAATTCTGTACTCTGGTATTTTACGAATATAAGACAACATAATATACTAAGAAAAAATCATTCAAGCATACAACTGGTAGCGCTACTACTTCAAGGATACTCTCATTTTCACATATAAAAGTAGTTCCCTGTTTGGTCTGTGGCCTTCCAAATAGTAATTCAGTATATTCATATACCTATGAAATACTTTGACCTGCTAAAACACGTCTAAAATAAAGTAGAAAAATTACTGTATTTTTCTTCCTATAAAACACTTTAATATTTCTGAAAAATGTAAGTAATTGAAAATCTGTAACTTAACATGCAAACACATAATGAACATGTATAAAAATATACACAACCTTTGAGAATAAAATCCTAAACTGCACCTGGTTCAAGACGTAAAAAAGTAACTTCTCCGTCAAGATGCTAGTCATAATCAAAGTCAATATATCAAGTAGAGTAACATTCAACACTCATTCCAAATAAGATTCAAGACATCCAAAGCTCTGACCAAACACTGGAAAGAGAAAGAATAAATACATAGCATTGTGTTTTCCAGCACAGCCACAGGCAGGATCCAGCATGTAGGAATAGTCCTATCTAGTCAACATTTTGGCTTAGGAGAGAAAAAAAACTATTTAGAGGAATAGTAAATCAACACCATTTTTGCTAGCAACAGAGTTGGGCTTACAAACTCTTCATTAGAAAGAAGAGTAAGACTGTATCATGATCAGTAGGTGCGTGCAAGTACTTGGGAAGCTACAGGGGAACAGGTACTCTCCCCTTAACAGGACAAGCAGCAGGTCCTGCAGGAGCTGCAAACTGTATATTTACTCCTGAAAAACAGAAAACATCAAATACAAAGATATGCATATTTTCATTCCCAACCTCTGAGTGAACTTGCTAACTAAAGATGGAGTCTATCATCCCACAGCCAGCTAGTCTTCCATCCAGAAGCTCTGGAACCTTTCCTCCTTGTTTACTAAAGATGAATGAAAGCATATTTCATTTGATTAACAAAGGATATTTGAGCAAGCAGTTAAATTATTTTTCTGTGAGGGAAATGCAAATCTGGAGTACTTAAGGATGTATTGCTTAGTTTGCTGGAAAATTAACACCCCTCTTTGACACTTCTGTATACCAAAATCTTGAGCAATGCTTTTCACATCACTTGCCTTAACACCCACAGAAATTACTTTTACTACCTAATTCATTATTTTATGCTGAGAAGCAGCTCTTGCAGTAAATAGAAACAACAGCTACATAGTAACACATCCTTGGGATGGGTTGGGTATTTTCTCATTGCCTTCTTGTAATCCTGCTTGGATCTCAAGAGTTGGCACAGTGGCAGAGAGTAACATCGCTATATGGTGCAAGTTAGCACATGCACAGTTACGTGCTTTAATAACAGCTCTAACTTTTTGCAATTCAGCATTTCTTAATATTGATCAAGGAAACAAGATTTTAGCAGGGCCAGTATCCGACAGGCTGTGGGGTCATCCTCGGTGGAAAGAAACCATGAATTGCTGCATTTCATTTCAGAAATCCTGTGGCACATATCCTGTGGCACAGCTCTTTCTGTACATTGGCAGATTAACTCAATAATCAGACTCATTTTTTCCTAATGCCATTACTCTAGGACATGCAGAGATTACAATCCCCCTCAGAAGTAATCCCTTTTGCCAGCAAAAGCACCAAGGTCTTCATTAGGGACTGTAGTGATAAGACAAGGAGTAACAGGTTCAATCTTGAACAGGGAAGTTTAGATTGGATATGAGGAAGAAATTCTTTACTGTAAGGGTGGTGAGGCACTGGAATGGGTTGCCCAGGGAAGTTGTGAATGCTCCATCCCTGGTGGTGCTCATGGCCAGGTTGGACAGAGCCTTGGATGGCATGGTTTAGTGTGAGGTGTCCCTGCCCATGGCAGGGAGGTTGGAACTAGATGATCTTAAGGTCCTTTCCAACCCTAACTATTCTATGATTCTATGTCAGAAATATGCAGAAACGAGAAGGCAGAGGTAAGGAACTGTCCATTCTTATTTATTCTAACACCCGAAACTGAAGAGGTAGGATTTTCACAGCTCCTTGAACAAAATAAGCAAATTACACACAGCACACATCATGCATGTAGATGTTTGCAGGGCCATTCTAACTGCTTTATAAATTGCTTGGTTTGAAACTATTTCAGAAAAACAGTTTAAAAACCTATAAAACTACTATTACGGTGTATTCTAACTGCAATCTACTACAAGGTTATTATGGCAAAACATTCTAAAAGGTCAAAACTCATATTAAGTTATTTGAAAAGTCACTTTTTTGCCCTGTAAGAACTTTCAAGGGTTTTACTGAAACCTGATATGAACTTGTTCAAAAAAATGATGCTGCAGGAGTCTGTACAGTTCCCATGTACTCTGTGTGACAGTTTCCATTAAGACAAAAGAAAAGAATATGGAAGCAAAAAAATCATTCTATTATCCCAGAAAAGCTGGTGATGCATTTATATCACAACACAATCTGTGCTAAATATCAGTGAAAGCTTACTGGCAGTTACAACAAACCAGCAGTGTTAAAGCAAGGTCATTATACTACTGAGTATCTACTGCTGGTAAAACTTGAGAGCAGGGTTTCTCTGCAACTTTTTAACTGTATGGCCCACATCTCAACTATATCAGTTATTTTGCTTCTATTTAGCTCTGAGTTTTCTAAGAGCTGCAAGGCATTTGTAATTTATGGGCAGGGTGGATGGGCCACGGCTTTGGTGAGGGAGAAAAGGATCAAGAAATATGCCTTGTTAAAGCAATGAACCGGCTCACACCGAAGCCAAGCAGCTGAGGCAAAGAGAGCCCTTTAACAACATCTGTATCAGCATCTGCCATTGATGTTGGAATGTGCACATCCTGGGATTAGCAGCAGTGTGAAATTTTGTTTTAAAAGACTGCAAGTCAGCTGTCTGAGCTTTAGCTTGATCCCTGAAGATATGAAGTATTTTGAGGACTTCTCTTCCCTCCAGGCATGGCTGTAGAACACACGATGCCCAGTCTGAAATGCACTGCTGATGACAAGTGAGTAGTTTTGAGATGCTGTGCATCAGTGTTTGTTGTAATGAACCAAGGGGTCCAGCGTATGGTACTTAATGTACTAATGACGATCCTGGGTATCCTGGAACAGGTGACACCAAAGCTTTCTAAGACTTCTCCCCACAAGAAATTAATCTCTTAGCATTGTTTAGGGGGACTAAACCAGTAGTGCAAAGGCAGAATCAAGGAGGCTGGGGGGACACTTCACTGGGTAGAGATGAGTGTGCTGTAGCAAGGAACTTACATTTTGCTTTTATGTAGTATATTCACATGAGTATCAGACTAATGCCAGTTAATTTGCCCTGCATCTGTTGAACATATTGTGTTAGACAACTTTCACTAGAAGACATCCAAGTTATAAATGAATATGTAAGGTATAAATAAATGTGCATTAAAAAATTTATAAACTGTAAATTTGCAACTGGTATAGCTTGATGCCAGATTTCTACGTTCCAGATAGGAATTAAAGGAAATGATTTTTTCAACAAATTTTGATTGTATAAATGCACAAAATATCTTTGGATATGCAATGAGGATGTGCATCAAATGGATCATTTGGCAGGTATATGCTCTCCTTTGAAGAAAAGCTTTTACCAGACGAAGCAGGGAAGGATGGGTCATGTGTACTTCATAATTATCATTTTATGCAATTGAATACACTTTCAAAATAGAACAATAACAAACAACATTCCCAAGGCATGCCAGTCACAGCGGAATAAGTATGTCATGACTGAGAGTTACTTTCCTTATATCACCTTGTTGTCATATTTGCAGATTAGTATCTGGAAACAGAACTAGGTCCTCCAGAAATTTTGTTATCAATTCTGACATTCAGCATGCACATTAGAGTGAAAAATAATTTGCTGACAGGCCTTTGTATGCTCAGGTTCATACTTCTGCAAAACTTTCCATGTTTCAGTTTAAGTACTTTATATACTTGTGCAAATTATTATGCATCTATTCCTTACAGTACTGGGAGATTTATTTATTTGAAGTCTAACAACTAAGCAAAATGATGGCAACAATTTTGTCTAGCTTCTTGGCTGACCACCAGATTAGTTCCAACTGCAAAATTCAAAGAAGGAATGGTTTAACACCTTCTTTTTAAACAGTCATTGGGTAATTTCCTGTCTAAAATTGTTGAGCCTGTAAGGATAATAGCTTCCAATTCATAAATTTATCTCACACACTTGTGTATTTTCTGAAGTAATTTGTTCACTTTTTCATCCATTTCCTAGGCAGTTGCTCAAACCATTGCTGTTGATGCTGCTTAGTTGGCATATCTTTTTCCAAGCAACTTTCTTTTTTAAGCTTACTATTAAAATCACCTCAATTTAAGATTATCTTTTCCCAAGGACAGCTGTTATTTAGTAACTCAAGTAAATGCTTCTCTATCTGTCAACAAGAAGTTTCAATTTATCCTAAATTCTCAACCTGTAGCACAATTTCTACCTTAAAGGCACAGCTCAGAGACATCAACTAAAACTGTGTTGGAGAATTCCAATACATTGTGTGGCAGCGATTACAGAACAATTCACACTAAGCACGAAAAGCTTCTTCCCCTCCAATTCCAGGTTTTCCAAGCCACATGAGGCATGAACTGCTTCGCCCTGGAGATGAATCCATCTAGCACAAGGAAATCAGAAAAGTTTTCATCAAACTCCTTGCATACTATTCACATGAGTGTAAGCTGCACGGCTAATGAGTTAGTTTTTGGGCAACCCCAGACCACACATGCAAAACCACGACAGTGTAGCCTGGTATTTAAAGTAGCCTAAGTTGCCTTAATACATCTCAGGCCAAGATACAATTCACATATACTATTTCTCCACATATTTGCATGAACTAAGGCTCTGAAGCAGAAGCATAAAATAAACTACAGCAGGATGCCTTCTGCCTTAAGAAACCGCATCAACTTAACAGTACAATACATCGAGCAACCTGATCTAGTGAAAGGTGCACCTACCCGCGGCAGGAGCGTTCGAACTAGATAATCTTTCAGGACCCTTCCAACCCAAACCATTCTGTATCTTAAAGCCATCTCTTACAAAAACACATTTTTTCTTAGGCACACACTTGGTCACCTACAGGCAATTTTATTAGCTACTTCAAGATACTGCAGTATTTCTTTCTGTATCTCAGTTATCAATACTCTTTTTTTTTTAGTCTGTTGAGGTTTCATGTACATTTTACTGAAAAAAAAAAAACCAAAACACCAAAAAAACCAAACCCTCAGATACAGAAGATGCATTTTGAAACACATTGTCAGAGACATGTCAATTCATGTTTGAAAGGGGGTCATAAAGGTTAAAGCTACTACAAAAACTACTTTAAAGAACAACTAAGAGCACATAAAATTCTGACAATTTTAATGCTTGCCAGTAGAAGGAGAAAAAAACCTAAAGTGATTTTTATTGTAATATATGATTCATTTCTACGTCCAGAAAACTGAAATGCCTTTGTGATTACAGAATTATGCAGCAGTCTTTGTTTAAAGGCTATTTTTACAGATCTGATTCCCTTAGCACAATATCCTACATTCTTGGAATAATACCACATATACAGCATTTTTCTTTGATAAAAAGATGCATATGAAAAAAATAAACCCTTTGCATATTACACTGCACCAATCTTCTGGGATTACAATGCTTAAGTCATTTCACATAGTACTCCACTAATTATACTAGTAATTTTCTCTGATACCTTTACTATTTCAAAAAAATCATGAATGCAGCAAACGATGAAAATGCTATGTATCCAGGAATATCACTGTTTTGACACTCCCAAGAATCATTTTCTTAAATATTTGCTTAACCTACTTCAATATTTTCTTTGAGTAACACAACCCAAAAGAAGAAAAAAACTGAGAGTGAAACAACAGCTGTTTTAAGATAAAAATCAGTTTGTGGGTGACTGATTTCACCCATATCAGAATTCCACTAACAAGTTAATACACAATCTTATTGAAAATATTGAAAGTTTCATGCTGGCAGTTCAGAGTGTTGCTGAACAGAGAGATGCGAATATCTGTAACTTCAAATAAAACAACTACACAAACAGTCATGTTTATGAATTATAATAATTAAGAATTATAAAGAACCTGGAAATTATAACAAGAAAATGAGTATTTTAGAACACTGAACAGGAGATGAGAAGTTCTGTTACTCTGTTTATAATAGAAGAAAATAGTAAATCTTATTTTAGACAAGAATTAAAACAGCTGCATTAAAACAGCAGTATCTGACAGTGCCATCAAAGATACCATGCTTTTCTTACATATCTATAAAAACATACTGGTACTTTCCTTCAAATAACAAATGAACACTCAATAAACCACTTAACTGTTATTTTCAACAGATTTATGCAGATCATTCTCTATAGTTTTAAGGACCTCTTAAGAAAAGTCTTTCTAATATCAGAGAACAATCCTGAATCCTTTACTAATATTTACTCTGTAACATACTCATTTAGAAAGTTTGATATTAAAAAAAAATTCCAATAATCAGTTTTTCAACCAAGGAATCTCATTCAATTAGGAACAAAACCCACACTGCATTTCTGATACTCCATCAATTACAAGTACACCAATGCCTTCCAGATTTTTATGCTGATGTTTTTCAATCAGTGTTTCTCACGTTTCAATATCCAGAGAAGGCAACTGATGTAACTTGGAAGCGTATTTTTTCAGGTAAGCAATAAATTAATGGGGATATTCATTTCATTAGAAATTGCAGAGGGAGAATGGGAGACAAAAAAAATTCAATGGCAAAGGAGAACACAGAAAGCATTATCACTGAGAGAGATGTAAGAGTGTAAACAGATTGCAAAGCAGACAGAAATTTGGCATGTAGTACAACAAAACGACTGAAAGTTAAACAGAACAGTAACGAACTGTGTGCATCTATAGGAATAAGATTCAACTCCAGACATCTAAATTCAGACATCTCCCATTATTGTCAATGCAGGTCAATGCAATCCAAGAAGCCTGAGGAGCAATTCAATTTACCCTAACAAAGGCACCTAGAGACTAATTAAATAAATCATTCTCTAGACACTATTGACAGTATAGGCTAGATGTCTATTGATCATAATGGCAGCTTAGGATCCCAGTGTAAAGAACATGTATACCAAGGAGAAAAGAACCTCAGTAAGTCTGTATCAGAACTGGGAGAAATCCATACTTATATATTTACTACTGTGGCACATACTGCAGGTTTCCAGAGAAAATGGATGAAGACTGGCTATGGACCCAAAACTAAGTCCAAAAATGAAATCCCTACTGCTTTTCCAAGCTCTATCAATACTCTCAAGAAGAATGCACTCAAATGATATTCTATAGTTTTCTTTGAACATGTTTACAGCCTCATACAGTTCATATTCTGTAATATTGTAGCATATACCACAACATAGAGTAGCATGTACAATAAAAAACGAAATATACAGGGAAAAAATGGGAAAGAAAACTTATGTCAGACATGTTGTCATTATGTGAAGAATCCTGAAATGTATCCAACTGGACTCTGATTATAAGACCAACCAGCAATGAAACACAGGACTGGGACATGAGGTTTAGACTGCACACTGAGACAGGGTTTAGTCTCACTAGCCTGTCACAACATCTTAAAGCTGTGGATGAGCATAGGCATTCAGAAGACCAGACTGCAACATGCCAAAGTGGCAGCCAACTGGGCATTGGAAGAGATTTAGGAGAGCCACTACTCTCAGCTCCAGCTCATACCCCAGATAATTCCACTTCACAGGAAATAGTGCAATGTGTTATCATGTCCAATTTGTTGTCACTTCACTCAACAGTCTGGCACAACAGGTTCCTGCATTCTAGTAATAACAATTTTCCTGATAAGGAAGGAGAAAGCATACCAGAAAACAAAGCTATCCAAGCAGCCACACAACACACTGGAAATTTAGAAGGGTATGACTTCCAGGTCACTGGAATAGCAGAAGAGAAACTCACGAATGAGAGGAGGTTTAAGGAAAAAAAAGTCTCAGACATTCCAGGCAATCAAAATTAGCAGCACTTGCCTCATTTTGAATATGACTCTTGGCATTAAAACAATAGACACATGTTCAACCACAGCACCAGAAATGAGTCCAAAGGTACAGTGCATATTGATCTGCCCTTGAAAAGGGCTGCTGCTGGCATGGGTTGAAATTTACCTGCTATGGTGTTCCCAATTTCAAAGACAGGATACTGGAATTAATCCAAAGAAGTCTGGCTCATTATCCAATATTCCAATTCTACTCAGGACATCTGCCAGAATCAAAGTTCTGAGCAAGTTTACTACAACAGTTGAAAGTTCTTTATCTATGCAGTCTTCTTTTCCTATGCAGCAGTTCTTTATACGCAGCCCAGAAAGCCAACCGTATCCTGGGCTGCATCAAAAGGAGTGTGACCAGCTGCATCAAAGGACGTGATCCTGCCCCTCTACTCTGCTCTCATGAGACCTCACTTGGAGTATTTTGTGTAGTTCTGGTGTTCTCAACATCAAAAGGACATGGAACTGTTGGAACAAGTCCAAAGGAGGGTCACAAGGATGATCAGGGGACTGAAGCACCTCCTGTATGAAGATAGGCTGAGAAAGTTGGGGCTGTTCAGCCTGGAGAAGAGAAGGCTGCGTGGAGACCTCAGAGCAGCCTTCCAGTATCTGAAGAGGGACTGCAGGGATGCTGGGGAGGGACTCTTCATTAGGGACTGTAGTGATAGGAAAAGGGGTAACGGGTTCAAACTTAAACAGGGGAAATTTAGATTGGATATGAGGAAGAAATTCTTTACTGTAAGGGTGGTGAGGCACTAGAATGAGTTGCCCAGGGAAGTTGTGAATGCTTCATCCCTGGCGGTATTCAAGGCCAGGCTGGACAGAGCCTTGGGTGGCATGGCTTAGTGTGAGGTGTCCCTGCTCATGAACTATTCTATGATTCTATGAGTCTATGCATTGTTTCCAAAGAGCAACCATCTCCTGATACAATGGGATACAATGGAAGAAGATGTTACAGAATCTTAGAATCACAGAATGATTAGGGTTGGAAAGGACCTTAAGATCATCTAGTTACAACCCCCCTGCCATGGGCAGGGACACCTCATACTAAACCATGTCACACAAGACTCTATTCAACCTGGCCTTGAACACTGCCAGGGGTGGAGCATTTACCACTTCTTTGGGCAACCTGTTCTAGTGCCTCAGCACCCTCACAGTAAAGAACTTGTTCCTTATACCTAACCTGTACTTCCCCTGTTCAAGTTTGAGCCCATTACTCCTTGTCCTGTTGCCACAGTCCCTAATGAAGAGTCCCTCCCCACCATCCTTGTAGGCCCCTTCAGATACTGGAAGGCTGCTATGAGGTCTCCACGCAGCCTGCTCTTCTCCAGACTGAACAGCCTCTACTTTCTCAGCCTATCTTCATACAGGAGGTGCTCCAGTCCCCTGATCATCCTCATGGCCCTCCTCTGATCATGTGCTCACCAAACTGCGGGTTGAACTATGCAGCATTCTCTAAACATGCAAACTTTGAAGCAGGGACTGGAAGGGTTTGCACACCTTTTTGGACTACTTAAACCACAGAAGTGTTCTTCCCTTTTAAAACCATGTACCTTGCATAAGGAGTTTCCCTCAGCAAGCTCCCCATCTTGACTGACTAGGTATTATTGAATTATTTCATTAATTTATTATTGCATCACCCTGCAGGCACCCTTGCAGTGTAGCAGTGTTATTAGGAATCCTTTACAGATTGTTACTCCTCAATCTATACACTGATCAGAATAACATCTAAAACCAAGTTCAGCACTAGATGACGAAAGGCATGTAAGAAGCAAGGTGTGGTAAAGGCAGGACTTCTTCACTAATCGTGAGATTGAGTGATAAATTGCTGTAACCCTCAGGTTATAGCAGCCTGCCAGCACAGTAGTCCTCATTGATTAGAATTCTATGACTGACCCAACCTAGTCATTTAAATGAGTAATGAAACACAGGAAAGTCCAAGAGATTCAATTTTACTCTAAGCCTCAGATTTGCAGAACCATCAGCATCACTCAAAGAGGTACAGTGACTTGGGTTGGAGAACATCCCTTTAACCAATCCAAGGGGCAGTTATCAAAACGTGATACAATTGTGGCAAAAAACTGCCTGTTATTAAGATATGGTTAAATCTCTTAGACAAGGACAGGCGTCAGAACACAAGGATATTAAGTCTCCAATCACGTAATGTCTCAAGATACCAGCAAATCTCCTGCATAAGTGCAGATAAAAAAATAAATTAATTTTCTGGCTAAATTGATCATTGGGAAAAATCGAGTAATTCTTAAAATGAAACTACAAGGAGGCTGAGTAATTAATATGTTTTCTTAGACTGATAAGTACTCCTTATGTCTACTCTTGAAACACGCACACTTAACATTTTTGGTGCAGTTAAAAAAGAATGACAAAAACCAAGGCATTAAAACACAAAACTGTATACAGATATTTTATGTTTGTCAACCCTTTTGAACACATGGTAAACTAGATATTAGAGCTCTCCAAACAGCATGATTTGATAAAAGACAAAATCACGTTTTAAGACAATGATTAAAGGAAACAGAACAGAAAAACACATATAGGCCCTTACTGTCATAATAAGGAGAGCTGTTTATGTATAAGGACCCTTTAACACCCTATCTTAGGCAGAGTGCACTGTAATCAAGACATATTTGACCTCTAGAATGCAAGCATGACAAGTCTCTCTGAATTCAACAATAGAAGAAAGCTTGTTTTAAAATACACAAAACGACACACACACACACTCTTTTTTTCCTTTTTTTTTAACTTTCGTTAATTCACCATGCATTAAAAGATGACTTCACTGCAGCAAAAATGCAAACAGAAAAATAAAGAAGCTCTACTGCCAGACTGCTCTGAACTGTCTCAGAAGGAACGTATACCTCATTTTTTAGTGTCTGCTGTAAGGTTCTAAAAACAGGGAAATAATTCTGGTAAGAAAATACATGGAAGAACCCAACTACTGGTATAAATCTTAAATAAACTTCAATCTTTATTGCTTAAAAAAACCAAACCAAACATTTCCTGAGTTTCACTGGTGTTGCTTCAGTTCTCGTGCCCCAAACCCAATTCCATTAAGCAGATAAATTAGAAAAATAAGAAAGGAATTTAAACAACAGATCTTGCCATAAGGACCACTGGCTTTTGCTAGTTGTTTGAGGGACATTTCATTGTTCTCCTTTCTTGTGTTAAAAGGGGTGGGGGGAGGTGGTAAGCCCCTTGTTTATTTACACAAACCCTTTGTTTTATTCTCTAATAGGCCACTACCAGTCTGACCACATCCGCTTATATCAAACCTCTACTGGCCTGGATACTAATCCGACCGCGTCCACTTATATCGGACCTCTAATGGTATGGATTTACTGAGAGTGCACCACACTGTCCAGTTCAATCAGCTACAGCTACCAATCCGACTGCGTCCGCTTATATCGAACCTCTATTGGTCCGGATACTAATCCAACCGCGTCCGCTTATATCGAAACTCTAATGGTCCGGATTTAACAATAGTGGTGATTGGCTATCGAAACAGTGTGGTTAATTGATTGAGTTTATTGAAACAACAGATACAGGTTCTTATGGATTGCCGGTGATAGATACTGTCTGCAAAAGCACGTGCAAATAATGATTACATGAATACAAGCGCTTGATAAAGTTAACACAGCATAGCTATAAAATACACAGATAACAGTAAAAGTAACTCTCTAGAGATTTTATGTTTTCCCAGGGAAGCACTGGATACAGTGCAAGTCTTACCCACAGGCATCCCTATGGGGGGGAAGAGAGGTCCAGCCTGTTGACCGGTTCCAGGAGCCGGTTGATGTTATCTTCCTTGACTCGTCCACGATGGTATCTTCCCTTGATATCTACCTCTCTCTTGGGTCATTTTATATTATTTTTACCTTCAAAGTGGAGCTTGAGTGACTCTAGTCATACATACCTTTATTACTACTGATGCAAATCTCTCTCGCTTCGATTTAAAGGTATATGACACCGAAAATTCAGAGCACATGCTCAGAGAGGGGTGGTCGCATTTTGGAGGGGGGTCGCAGTGGAGATGGGTGTGTATTTTAGCATGTAAATGCATTATAATGACATTATAATGAAGCAAAGTTCACACTGAGGATGGCATTCTGTCAAGAGATGACAGGCTGCTGGCCCAGGGTAAGAAGCATGCAGCTTATCGGCTTTTGCGAGATCTCCTCCTCATTCTACCACGCAGCTTATCAGCTTCTTGTACCATCTCGTTCCCTTCTTTTTGCTGAAGTTAGGACAAAGCGTAACCACGAGATCTGCACCTCACTCTACCCTTCGTATGTGTTGCCACAGGAACTGCTGTGGAGTGCACATTCCTGGGATAACAGGTGCGGCTGCATCTTCCCTGAGAGGCCTTGAAAGCCCGTTTTCCCTTATGTGTGGACAATGCTACATTTCAAATATAAGTTTAATTCCTAATTATCCCACATTTCCTAATTATTCTACATCCTTATGTAAGTGAACTTAAGAAGGGACGCAGGGAACAGGAAAAGCTCAAAGCATACCACATTATGCAGAATTCAGTATCACAACTAAATATCGTTGTACATTTCAATATAAAATCACCACCTAACCTAAATCAAAATATTAAATTTCTGAAACATAAGTTTTGCATAGCCCAAATAACATATAAAAGTCTGTCCTGTATTTATTCATGAGATTCAATAGATTTCAAAAACAGCAGCAGAATGTTAAATCAATTCCGAAAGTAAAAATATATTTTTATTTACATCATGCCTATGCAGTATATCAGCAGAGTGTACATTTGATACAACATGCTGCTTTTCTGGATGACTGAATATGATACACAGCCACGACTTCCTGGCTGAACACAGACAGATGGAATGCACTGCTAAAGAAGATAATGGTGCTGCCAGGAAAAAGCATCAGGTCACAGTAGTAGAGGACTCCACTTTGAAAGGAACAGAGGCACCCATCTGTCGGCCTGACCCAGTATCAAGGGAGGCGTGTTGCATACCAGGGGCTCGGATCAGGGATGTTGCAGAGAGGCTGCCTGCTCTAGTCGGTCCCACTGACTATTACCCACTTCTAGTGATCCATGTGGGTGCTACTGATATAGATAGCAGTAGCCTGAAGAACATAAAGAAGGACTACAGAGCCCTGGGAGAGGTGGTTAGGGGCTCTGGAGCTCAGATTGTCTTTTCGTCAATTCTCCAGGATAGAGGGCAGGATCTTAAAAAGGCTAGGAGGATTGGGCAGGTTAATAAATGGTTAGAAGGGTGGTGCTATAGTCAGGGGTTTGGGTACCTTGAACATGGGACTCAGTTTAGTAGGCCAGGTCTCCTGGGGCTGGTGGAGCTGGTCTGACAAAGAAGGGGAAGAGTGGATTTGGTAGGAGGCTTGCCAGACTGGTCAAGGATGCTTTAAACTAGATGTGTTGGGGGAGGGGGGCATCATTCCATCCCAACACACCCAGTCACTGGCCAGCACCTATAATAAATGCTTGGAGCAATGTAGATATTCCAGCTGCTCAAGTCAATGAGCCGGCTTCATTTAGAGATCAGCTCAGATGCCCCTTGCCGTGGTTTCACCGGTAAATCATGCAGTTTGCTCACTCCCTCCACCCTCTTTCTTCCCCTCAGCTCCTGGAGGGATGGGGAGAAGAATCAAAAGAAGGCAACTCCCACAGGTTGAGTTAAGAACAGTTCAGTAACTGAGGTATAACACAAACTGCTACTGCTACCACCAATAATAATGACAAGAGAAATACAAGGAAAGAGAATACAACTGCTCACCACCCAATACCAAGACCGCCCCAGCCGCGAACTGAAGTCTTCCCAGTTCCTGCCCCAATTTTTTCCCATCCTGGGCATGATGTGCTGTGGTGTGGAATACCTCTTTGGTCAGTTTGGGTCAGGTATCCTGTTTCTGATTCATCCCAGCTTCCCCTCCTCCCTGGCAGAGCATGAGACTCAAAAAAGTCCTTGGTCAAACCAACACATTCTAAGCTGTAACTATAAACATCGGTGTTATCAGCGCTGTTCCCAGGCCAAACATCAAAAACACAGCGCTGCACCAGCTACAAAGAAGGAGAAAAATGACTTCTACTGCTGAACCCAGGACACCTCTATACAAATGCCCGTAGCATGGGGAACAAACAAGAGGAATTAGAGATGCGTGCACGTCTACAGGGGTATGATACCATAGGCATCACAGAAACATGGTGGGATGGCTCCTATGACTGGTGTGTTGGAATGGAAGGTTACCGGCTCTTTAGGAAAGACAGGCCTGGCAGACGGGGAGGGGGAGTTGCTATTTATGTTAGGGATAGGCTAGAGAGTATGGAACTCTGTCTGGGGACAGGTGAGCAGTCAATAGAGAGTTTGTGGGACAGGGTTAAAGAGAGAACAGCGACGGGAGACATTATTGTGGGGATCTGTTATAGACCGCCTAATCAAGAGGGCTCTGTGGATGAAGCGCTCCATAGGCAGATAGGAACAGCCTCATGCCCACAGGCCCTTGTTCTCATGGGAGACTTCAACCACCCTGATATCTGTTGCAGGGATGGAACGGCCCGGCACAAGCAGTCCAGGAAGTTTCTCGATTGCGTGGAAGACAACTTCCTTCTGCAAGTAATAGAGGAGCCGACAAGGAGAGGTGCCATGCTTGACCTCGTCCTCACCAACAGGGAAGGGCTGGTTGGAAATGTGACGCTCCAGGGCAGCCTTGGTTGCAGCAATCATGAGATGGTCAAATTTGAGATCCTCAGGACAGTGAGAAGAGCGTGCAGCAAGCTCACTGCCCTGGACAGCAGACTTTGGCCTCTTCAGTAACCTGCTCAGGAAGGTTCCATGGGATATAGCTCTGGAGGGCAGGGGGGCCCAAGACTGTTGGTTGATATTCAAGGATCACCTGCTGCAAGCTCAGGAGCGATGCATCCCAACTAGAAGGAAGCTTAGCAGGAGGGCCAGGAGACCTCCTTGGATGGATAAGGAGCTGTTGAGCAAAATTCAAAGGAAAAAAGAGGCTTATAAAAGGTGGAAGCAAGGAGAGGCGGCCTGGGAAGAATACAGGGATGTTGTCCGGGAAGCTAGGGACCAGGTTAGGAAAGCTAAGGCCCACTTAGAATTAAACTTGGCTAGGGATGTTAAGGATAACAGGAAGGGATTCTGTGAGTATGCAACTAATAAAAGACAGACTAGGGACAACGTGGGCCCCCTCTGGAAGCTATCGGGAGAACTGGATACCCTGGATTTGGAGAAGGCTGAGGTTCTTAGTGACTTCTTTGCCTCAGCCTTCACTGGCAAACGCCCTGACCACACCACCCAGGTCTTGGAAGGCAGACACGGGGACTGTGAGAATGAAGACCCTGGGCCCACTGTAGGAGAGGATCTGGTTCAAGGCAATCTTCAGAACCTGAATGCGCACAAGTCCATGGGACCTGATGAAATCCACCTGCGGGTCCTGAAGGAGCTGGCAAATGAAGTTGCTAAGCCACTGTCCATCACATTTGAAAAATCATGGCAGTCAGGTGAAGTTCCCGATGACTGGAAAAAGGGAAATATAACCCCCATTTTTAAGAAGGGGAAAACGGATGAGCCGGGGAATTACAGACCAGTCAGTCTCACCTCTGTGCCTGGCAAAATCTTGGAGCGGATTCTCCTGGAAGGCATGCTAAGGCACATGAAAACCAACAAGGTGCTTGGGGACAGCCAGCATGGCTTCACTAAGGGGAAATCCTGCCTGACCAATCTGGTGGCCTTCTACAATGGGGCTACGGAACTGATGGACAGGGGCAGAGCAGTTGATGTCATCTACCTGGACTTGTGCAAAACGTTTGACACTGTCTCATGCGACATCCTTGTCTATAAGTTGGAGAGGCATCAATTTGATAGGTGGACCACTCAGTGGATAAAGAACTGGCTGGATGGCCACATGCAAAGAGTTGTGCTCAATGGTTCAACGTCCAGCTGGAGACCAGTAACGAGTGGTGTCCCTCAGGGATCAGTGCTGGGACTGGTCTTGTTTAACACCTTCGTGGGTGACATGGACAGTGGGATTGAGGGTGCCCTCAGCAAGTTTGCCGATGACACCAAGCTGTGTGGTTCGGTTGGTAAATTGGATGGAAGGAATGCTATCCACAGGGACCTTGACATGCTTGTGAGGTGGGCTGATGCCAACCTGATGAAGTTTAACCATGGCAAGTGCAAGGTCCTACACCTGGGTCGGTGCAGTCTCAGGCACAGCTACAGGTTGGGCAGAGAAGAGCTTCAGGGCAGCCCTGCTCAGAAGGACTTGGGGGTGTTGGTCGATGAGAAAAGGAACATAAGCCGGCAGTGTGCACTTGCAGCCCAGAAAGCCAACCATACCCTGGGCTGCATCAAAAGGAGTGTGACCAGCAGGTCGACGGAGGTGATCCTGCCCCTCTACTCTGCTCTCATGAGACCTCACTTGGAGTATTGTGTGCAGTTCTGGTGTCCTCAACATAAAAAGGACATGGAACTGTTGGAACAAGTGCAGAGGAGGGCCACGAGGACGATCAGGGGACTGGAGCACCTCCCGTATGAAGATAGGCTGAGAAAGTTGGGGCTGTTCAACCTGGAGAAGAGAAGGCTGCGTGGAGACCTCATAGGAGCCTTCCAATATCTGAAGAGGGACCATAGGGATGCTGAGGAGGGACTCTTCATTACGGACTGCAGTGACAGGAAAAGTGTTAACAGGCTAAAACTTAAACAGGGGAAGTTTAGATTGGATATGAGGAAGAAATTCTTTACTGTAAGGGTGGTGAGACACTGGAATGGATTGCCCAGGGAAGTTGTGCATGCTCCATCGATGGCAGTGCTCAAGGCCAGGCTGGACAGAGCCTTGGGTGACATGGTTTAGTGTGAGGTGTCCCTACCCATGGCATGGGGGTTGGAACTAGATGATTTTAAGGTCCTTTCCAACCCTGACTATTCTATGATTCTATGACATCTATATGATGTTCCAACAATTACATGGATGTTATCAGAGAAGGTAAAGTATACAGGTCTCTGGTCTTTGTTTGGGAAGGCAGTTCATACGATTACAGGAAATCTAACATTTAATAAAATAATTTAAAATATTCTTTAAATTATTATATCAAGATAAATGAACCATTCCATCAAAACCTTTCTGTTCAAAAAGCACAGGAAAACATCTGGAAGAGACCTGCTATGTCATTCAGTTCGCCTTGGAAAGTAAGAAAAAGACACAGATTAATTTCAAAACCAGCTAATCTCTGACTCAGAACCTGGGGTAAACAGCCAAAGAGCTGAAATACATTACTGCTGTATGTGTTGCAACATATAGGAGGTATGCTTCAGCAGATGGCTACAGAGAGCTCTATAGTTAAGAGGGCATTTGACAAAGCCTGCTAAAGACCATACTTGGTGACACTCAGATACTTCACATTTGCTGAACTTAGAATTTTGGCAACTGGATAGGCATAGCCATCTATTACTTTTCTTAAAATACCATGGACTTACATGCCGTTGCTGTGACGGCTAATAAAACAGGAAACTCTGCTGACAAGTACACAGTCTTTCTACAGCAATAATAAACTGCAAGTCTGACAAGTGGTTCAAGACTACGAAAGAAATCTCAGAAAATTTAAGGTCTAGCTTTATCATCCTTTTTTACACATACAATTTTAAAAAGATACCACAGTACTGAAAGAGAATATGTGTTGCTGGGAATAAAACAAGTCATAACAGAGCAAATTCTGACCTAAATTACTTATAATACAGGAAAGATATTTATTGCTTTCGTTCGTGTCAGTGCAAGAACCTTATTACTAACCTGCTCATACACCAGATTACATAGCACAGATTTCAGGGCTTAATACGTAACAACCATGGAAACTGATCCTATTTCTTTCTCTTCTTGTAGCTAGTATAGTTAAAAAAAACCTTAATTATGCCAGCAGTGCAATTAATATCCTGAAAGAGAGATTATGTCCCTAAGACGTGCCACATGCTGAAACACCATCCAAAATTTTCCCTTATAAGTCAGATGATGAAAACTGAGAATCAAAAGGAAGAGCAGATACAGGTTAAAAAAAAGTCTGAATAAACTGAAGTTCTTTAAAGTGAATAATCATAGGAAAACACCACCACAACTTCGGCTTCACAACAAAGATTGGAGAATTACGGTTTTCGTAGAACATAATTGAGAAATCTGGTAGCAATTGGAAAAGAGACTACGTTTGGAGCGAAAGACCACACACTTTTACCATAGTGATTACTGTGATTCCTGGAGTATTTATGTGTCTACACAATAACCTCCAACTATATCACAGCCTAAATTATTTTACGTTTTCTAGTACACCATCATTGGTTAACATCCATTTGAATAACACCCCCAAAACAAAAATATGGTGAAACACAATGGTTTTATACCAATTCAATTTCATATAAGAAATACTGCTTTAAAATTTTAAATTACACAAAAATACCATTTTTAATTTAAAAAAAAACACTGATGTTTCAGTACCAAAAATGCAGCCATTTAAAAAAAAAAAACAAAAAACAGTTAAAACAGAAAATGACAAATAGTGAAACAGATTCTTGTCACTATTCAGTAAACTTAGATAACTAAGATACACTGAGGTGATGATTAGTAATTTACAGCCTGAGAAAACAAAGTGTCAGAGGGGAATACACAGATGCATGACCGAGTTTAATATGCATCTACATTAGCTACAGGGCATAATTGAATCTACATAATTATGTCCCAAAGACACTTTCTCTTTAGTGTCCTTAACTTTACTGATAAGCCAGTAAGAACCTTGGGTTTAAAAGGTCAGGTAAACATTGTCTTAAAGTAAAATATATGCCTACAAGTAAAAAGGTAAAAAAGTAAGGGTTTGGTTTGGGTTTATTCTTTCTAGTGCTCAGACCTCCAGGTGTGCCAGGCAAAACAAAATTCTAATTGACACTGAAAGAAAACAGAACTAAGTGAAGTTCCAGATTACTCCCCTGCCAAAAAAGTACAGGGAATTGATGCAGCATCTACCACTGCAGGAGGGTGGGTATATGTGGGAAGGGTGTGAACATGGCTAATTTTGAAATACAAACAACTCCATTAATTGACACTAAAAAGCATCATTAATTTTGGGGGTGGGAGAGCATCTCTTTACCAGTGAATATTCTACCTTTAAATTTAAATACCACCCAAGTTAACTAGTTGAATTCAATAGCACATTATGCACCACCTGCCTTATACTACTACTTTCAGCCCAATTTTTTAAACTTCTGAATACAATTAAATCATGTGCAAGTTATATATACGTATACACACACAATACATATAAATTTATTATATATATATTTATATAAAGTTATAAGTTAACAGTACCTTTTCAGTAATCATTACATAGGATCATAGAATCATTTAGCTTGGAAAAGACATTTAAGATCATCAAGTCCAACTGTAAACCTAACACTTGCCAAGTCCACCACTAAACCATGTCCCTAAGCACCATACTGCTTGGAATACAACCAAATGCAACCCCTATGAGCATTCTTTCTCAGTCCTCTCACTTCCATAATTCATTACCCATCTCTTTCCTACTGCTTTGGCCAATAGGTATACAAGCAAATTGAAGAAATCAAACCATGCAGTCAATAATACGCCAGCAGTATTCATCTGAATGTTTCCAAATTTTCAAGTGCTCCACAAGAGAGAAGAATGGTAGCAAGCACAGGATATAAAGGACAAATTCCCATCTACAGTACAGAACTCTTAATAAAAATGATAACATATGATTGCAAGAATCTTGCATAGACTTAACACACATACTGTGATACATTTAATGTCAAAAATAACCCAATTTTAATGACAAAGGAAGTTTATTTTCATTCAGCTAAACTCCATGGCCAGACTACAGAGGTTCTGTAAAAAATTCCCAGTCTTCAGGCTCAGCTTTAACTGTTCGTATGGAACCAAACGAGGAAGAATAATAGCTATCCAAAATGTAAGTCCTCAGGATTTGAGTCCAACTCCTCATTGCTTATCAGCAAATTATCATGGCCAAAGGAAAACAAAATCTTTTTCCAACTACAGCCAACAGAAAGCAGTATTAATTCAGCTTGACTCAGATGCAAGCGACAACAGCAACTCATGCACCTATGGCTTCAAGTCATGCTTTTAATTCTCATGCCTAGTTATATAAATTTTCACTATAAAACACATTCACTCAAAACACCTCTTCTGCACATTGTTTATTAAAATATAAAACTAATTCTTCAGGCAAGATCTCACCAACTAATTAATCTCAGAAGCCATCTCTCTTCACATGAATATCACCTTCAACAATGGATATGTCCCATTTGAACAATGCACATGGCAAACTCCAAGCTTCAAATTATATGCAAAAGTAACAAAACAATAAAACATAAATGAAGCTGTATGAAAGGAGTAGAACTCCTGATGATTGATGCACATGACCTCAGACTATGGGCATTTTTAACTTGGTGTTCAGTGTATCACTGTTGCAAAGGCTGTTCAGCTCTTTTGCCATAGTGGAGCTGTGGCATCTCGGTTGAGTCATTCCAGACTTTTGCACAAATACTGGGATTTCATAGACCTGGCTGTTCAGAGAAATGCCATAAAGGACTATACTAAAAAAAAACAAAACACTCAACAAAATACAAACCAAACCACACAAAAGAACTTGAGAATAGTGATATCTGAGAGTCCTTTTCTTTAGCCTTTTGGGTTGAAATTCAAATTAAAGAATAATTTTCACTTCAAGCCTCCATGCCTAGGATGCACTTGGACCACCTCCTGTCTTGAAACCCCCATAAACAATTGCACATTACTGTTTTTCCTTCAAGTTTACATTAAATCTTTTCTTAAATACAAATTCAATTGTAAGTTTTGGCAGCAAAATGAGTCTTCCAAATGAAAATGGATTTTCATGTTTCTTCTGACAATTAAATCACTTTTCAAATGACTGCTATTAAATCCATTTCAAGAGCTAACCTTGTAGAATACAAAAAACATTTGGAAGCATACCATAAAAAATACTTTTACTTTCTTTATGGTCAGTTATACCTTGTAAGCATCACCATTCAACATACAATAATGTTATGAATAGTGTCATTTTGCCAGTACAGAATAAAAATGATTCACTCAAAATCTTTAAAATTCACTTGTTCTATCTCACTACAACTACAGTATGAAATGATAATTTCCAAGTAATGAAAGAGAAATACAGACGGTAAGTGCTTCTACTGAAGCTAATTTTTACAGTCACTGGTGGAAGGAAAAAATATTATTTCATTTCATTAGAAGTTTAACAAAAATACAATTTAATCAAGAACTTGACTATCTAGTCCCATGATAATCAGTGAAAGCAAGGGCAATATGCTTAACTATATTAATGTTTTATTACCATGACATACACTTCCACAGAATTCAGGGGCATAAGTGTTTACAGGTCATATATGCAGCTTTTCTATAACTTTTTTTTAGCATACATTCTAGAAGACAGCAAACATTTTCTTAAAGTTCTGTAGTAGCCTTTATACATCGAGAATTCAATCTGGCCATCTATTTGCATTACAGTACTAGTGACATACCATTAAAGACCAGATTTTAATCTGTATAGAGGAATTTCAATTATATTTATACCTTTATCTCTTAGATGTTAAATATTGTGGCTTGCTGTTCAATATGTCACTCAAAGCTGTAGATTTGTAAAGTTTAAAATAATTAAAGAATAAATACAGCAAATTACATTTAATTAGAGAATTATAATAAAAAATATGACAGAATAAAGATACTTCTCTGATTTATGAATCAAAATGCACCATTACCCAATATAAAGGGGGCAAGTAAAAAAGCAATCTAGCTGCAAATCAACCCCCGAATCTCAAACAAATAAGAATGTAAAATACCAAAACCAAATGTAACTAAGTGACTGACAAAGAAAATATTCCTGGGAATTTAAGGAGGTGGCTGCTGTTTTAAAGAACCACCACATCATCCGTGCATTATAAATTGCCCTGGGGATAGTTGTGTGTGCTTAAAAGCGCAGTCCTGCAGATTATCAAGTGCTTATTTTCATTTTTATTTAAACACACAGGGGTGAGGAGGGTGTGTTATAATTGTATAGACCTACAAAGCAGTATAACATAAGCACTTCCGGTTTACATCTGTACATCAAATTTGCTTATTTTTTATTATCCTGTCTCCCTCTAGTGTCTGGCCCTCACAAAAATTGTATTTATACTTGTATGCAGAATCACAAAATAATTCAAACTGGAAAGGACCTCAGGAGGTCTCTAGTCCAAGCCGCCCCTCACGGAATTTGTGGTTGGCACTGTTAGAAACATTCTCCACCAGCTGTTTGCAATCATGGTAAAGCCTCTCACCTGAATCCAGATTCAAGGGCCTCCTAAGATCATTTGGAAAAGAAATAGAACAGCCAGGAAAATCAAATCCCTGGAACTATCTCAGCAGAGACTGAAGTCCTTAACAGGAAGGAAGCTGTGTGCCAAAAATTCTTAGGAAAGAATTCTTCTGGGACTTGAAAAAGACAAACTTACCATAATTCACTGCAGCAAGCAGAACTTGTTGCCCCATGTCTTGTATAAATAGCCATGTCCCACAGAACGTAAGCCGACAAAAGACTGTCTACCAAACACTACAAAATACTTCATAGCACTCTGGAAAGCTGAGATCTCACAACATCAAACACAAAGTATCACAATCCAAATAAAACTGCTATAACATCAGGGAATTTTTGCTCTGACACATACCACAAGCCAGGCAGACAGAAGAGAAAAAAAGCCCGCTTGATTCTACCTGGGTTGTTCAAGGTAAGGAGCGGGTCACAAACCTCCAAAAATCAGCATACATTTTTCATGCTCTCAAAAACACAACACATGTATGTTACATTTTCCTCACTCACAGTACTTTCAGCAATATTAGAAAGGGTTAGGTCATTGACTAATATATCTAATAAAACCTTCTATTGCACTGAACAGTATTTTCTCACTATTGTCTAGAAAATACTTTTCTGTCTTCGCTCACCTTCAGTTTCTACTTTTATTATTAGACTGTAAATTTGCTCAGACAAGCTCACCACCTACACAGCTGTCCAATTATTTTTTTAATTAACCAACAAAAAAGGCTAACCTTGTTTTTCAGATAGTACTGTTTGTGGTCACTACTTGTGAATTCATTTAGTCACATTAGTATGTATTTCATAAAGGACACTGGTTTCCTAGCGATTTGGTAGTAAAGTAAGACTTTTCTAGTCCTCACCTATAAAAAGGCTCTTTGTGGCTTGCTTTGTATCCCCAGACTTCAGGAGGATGACCAACAAAATTAATAAAATTATATGCAAAGAGACAAGAAAGAAAACAAACAACCCCATTTAAAAGACATTACAGCGCCTCGTGCCCAGTTATCTACTTTCAAGAAGTATCTATTCTAGTATGTAGCACAATGTGCATGCTAATTACATCCTCACATTCACATATTTAGATATTTTTCATTTAACTACCTTGTCTGCATCCACTTTTCCTCTGATAAATTCTTTCTTCCAAAATTCCAGTGCCTGTTCCAGAGTCAAGCCGATGCCTTTTAAGAACAGTCCGTACTGCATACGGCCCCCGTGACGGAGATGATGGTTATCGCGTAGAGCTCTGTGCAACTGGCGCATGCAAAGTGGGAATGATTTCACAGAAAGCTGTCAAGAGAGAAATTTGTATTTAAGGTATACAGATCATTTCGTTTGTAGGACAGATATATGCTTATTGTGATTATTAATTGGCACCACTTGAACAAGCCAGTGGCTGGAAGAAAAGATATACATGTGCAGAGTGCCTTGGGACTCATGAGAACATAAGTGTGTCCGTAAGCCATCACAGCCAATAACCATCTTCAGAACAAAATCCAGAGGACAGAGTAATACAGGTGGTAGCAACACACTATCTAAAAAGTAACACAGGTTTGTTTAATTGCTGTAAGGAAAAATACACCCACAGTTCAATTATGTTTCTTTCTTCTTTATTTTACTTTCTGGAATGGCAAGGTGATATTTCTTAGAGGTGACTTTTCTTACAGTAGTAGGTATCATGTGAGGGCATGGGGTTTTTTTAAGCATCTTGAAAAACTACAGGCATAAGTAAAATCCAGTGCAAATGATCTGCAGGTTTTTCCCCTGGAGAACAGTATTTCTTGCAAAGCAAGATCTCAGATATAAAAAAGTAACATTCAAGTTTACTTGGGCTTTGCGTTTTTACTTTTAGCATCTGAGTCATGCCATGGAATTCACTACTGAAGGAACACTGTCATGGACACTGAAAACACAAATCATTAAAGTTCAGATAAAGGAGTTTTAACGTGGTTTTAATTGTCTTTGCACCAATGATGTGATTTTACAATCCATTTTATTTACTTTGTTTTGAAAAACCCTTAAAGTCAAAAGTCAAAAAAAGAGCACTGAAAAGGCTAATACTGCAATGCAATAATCATAAACTAAACACCATGGGTTGCAGAACTATTAAATAAGAAAATTTTGTTAAACTCTGCTTATAATTATTACGTATCTGTGAAAGCACACAAAATTATGCAGCAAATTAAGCAATTCATTATAGCTCCAGCCTAAAGCCTGATTAGATGCATTTTCAGTGAATTCTGCTCCATTTTAAACTTCATCACAATTTCATTCAAGTAGTACTCAAAGAGTCAGAAAGCAAATATGAACCAATAAAGATCAAAGTTTTATATGTTGTCTGTACATAGAATACTCAAATTTTAAAAGTTACGTATGAACATACAATATAACTCAATAAACACAGAGGACTTACAGCATCAACCTGGTCTAGAGAAATTTTTCCTGTGTTCTTTTGCACACTGTAATCTGGGCCCACATAAGAATGGCTGAAAAATAAAGCAAGCAATACAGCATCATTTGAAGCTGTTAATTTTTGTTAAATTTTACAAATTTAGAAAGAAATTATCTAACCAATTAAGGGCTGCAAATATTTTAGACCAGCATACTGGTCCAAAAATCAGTAAAGACTGGGTAAAACCAAATTTCTTCTTCTTGCAAGAGGGATTTTACAACAAACTTACAAAGATCATTTCTTACATCTTCTGAAGGCTTATAGAGGCTAACTCCAGGAAAAAGGAATTTATCTAAATGATGATACTTGGTACTACAGATTATTTTGTGACTTTTCAATACTATAAAGTGTGAAAAGCATAGAGATAAGATATTATTTTACTACAGTACAAACAGTTTAATTATATATGCACTCATTTGTCCTCTAGCCTTATTTTTGGCACACACTGGAGTACTAAGCAAGCTTACTATACTTAATAGATATTTTTTTCATTACACAACAATGGATAAATAATTAAAAGTATTTGCACTATGTCTATTACTACTGATCCTACTAGAGTAGTGTCTAAATTTCCTTGTAGAACCAGATCTGCATCACTTAGGCAAACTACAGACAAAAATCACAGTCCCTCAATATTGCAGTCAAAGCACAGAACAGAAAACAACAGTTGCTTAGGCAAAGTATTTCTCTTTTTAAACAAACAATTATGAAAACGACTATTCAGTCAGTTATCACATCCGAGGATGTGATACAAGCTGCTCTATCGTAATCACTGTAGATCATCTGCTTGTATCCTACAGTATTTATGACAATCATAGAATCATAGAATCATAGAATAGTTAGGGCTGGAATGGACCTTAAGATCATCTAGTTCCAACCCCCCTGCCATGGGCAGGGAAACTTCTCACTAAACTATGCCATCCAAGGCTATGTCCAACCTGGCCTTGAACACCACCAGGGATGGAGCATTCACAACTTCCCTGGGCAACCCATTCCAGTGCCTCACCACCCTCACAGTAAAGAATTTCTTCCTCATATCCAACCTAAACTTCCCCTGTTTAAGTTTGAACCCGTTATCCCTTGTCCTATCACTACAGTCCCTCATGAAGAGTCCCTCCCCAGCATCCCTACAGGCCCCCTTCAGATACTGAAAAAAAATTGCTAAGCTAAAGAAAACTACTTCATCCTGGCATCCATAGAAAGAATTGGCCTGGGAAGAGGAGGTCCAAAGAGAAGACACAAAAGATTTCCTACACAATAAGCGAACAAAATAAGACTTCAGAAATCACTGTTAATAAGAAGACACACTCTGACTCTTGCTGACCATTACATCTGGAGTTGGTAGAAAATTTTACTGCAAAATTTTACATAAAACTAAATGCCAAGCTGGGGGAGAAGAAGAAATTCTTCTACTTTTCAGACATTGAAAAGGTCAAATATTCTCAGCATGGTAAGCAAACAGGAAAAGTTTTTCATAAAAGTTTCCTTACTTTTACACTGAATAGTAGCATATGACCTTTACAAGGTCAAGGTTTCTTGATACCTGACACCACTCACCAAAGAGCTGACCCCTACAAACTGCCTTCAAAGGTGATGCTCTGAAAAAGAATATGCTTTATCCCTCCAGAATATGTGGTAGGCTGGAGTTGGGCATAAGGAAGCCAGCACCAGTCATGAGGCCTTAGCAGCTAAGCTGTTGGATTCCTGTCCCAAGGAGCTGAAGGACCCAGCAAATGAAACCCGTAAGCACAATTTTGTATCAAATGTTTTATCACTTTTTGTTAAAAATGTTTGTTGTTTTGTTTTTTGGTCTAGGACAATTAATATTAGAAAGCACCAATGAAACAGAATATAACAAAAAGAGGACCCAAGTCACAGATAAAATATGTACTTAGTCATAAAGAGTCCAATTACAAAATATGTTACAACCATTTCAAAAAAAAAGGCATGAATTAAAATATCTACATGGACAAAATCCACAGTAAAATGACCTTTCCTGAGGACTAGCTGATTTATAAATCACTAGCAAATATGAATAGCTTCTAAAAAATGTGTGGGGTATTAACAACCAAACCGCTCTGTAACCTTCAAGTACATGCTTTTTTTTCATACATTTCGATCAAAAGGTTTTGCTCCCCTGATAAAGCTCTATTGACTATGCCAAAAATAAATACTGCTGCAAGAATTCACACAATGAAGGTAGAGGAAAGCCTATACCTAACTAATATTCTCTTTTTATTTTATGAGCAAGATGAAGCAAACGCAAATCACAGATTCTCAGAAATAAATACCAGAGAAGACCTATCTGGTCATCTGTCTGTTCACTGCCAGAGCTTGTTTTTCAAGTTGTAAGGTTTGATATATTTTGCCTATTTTAAAGGAACGTCCAAAAAGGCAATTCGGAAACATTTGTACAGTTTTTTCAGTTAGTGACATACCCAAGTTAACCTAAGGATGTGCAAAAAACACCTTTTGCATGAATGCACTATCCCTGTTAAAGCAGCTGCTGTTAGATCAGCTTTTGTTACAACCTTCTCTTTTCCCATATTAAAAAACAGCACAGAGAGAACTGAGATTGCTTGACTGCTATCCTGCTTACACAGAGGCACAGCATGTATCAAAAGAAAACTCAAATTTCTCAGTAATTACTCCTAGGAAGCATGATTTTATAACAAGCCAACCTAATTGCTCTTCAGCTTCAAATGGAGAAAGGTATGCCACTGAGGCAAATTTTTTAAAATCCCAGTAAAATGCATGATAAGATGGAAGGTCATAGGCATCCAGAAGTATCCCTCAACCAGCTACGTAACACACTGCAATATTTTTGTTCTGTCATTGCTCATGAACAAATTTCAATCATATTTAAATAAGCAGAGATAAAATGAAAGCTATTTTTCCTATTCTCTTATACACTAAACGCAACAAAACATGAAACTGCTCCTATGTAATAACTTTATTTTTTTTTTCCACCAAAATAAATTATCAGGGTTTGGGTACAGAGCAGTAGAGCAGCACAGGACATAGAAAGAATGCTAACTAGACCTGCACCCTAATTCCAGGGCAGTGCTGTCATGATGCAGCCTCACCGCTTCAATTTCTAATTCATCCAACATCACTTCAGCAATCTTAATGCAAAGCTGCATATGTTCAAACACAGAGTTTTCATTACTGACATTCAATATTTAAGCAAACGTATATCCTTAGAGATATTAAAATTTCAACTGAATAATGAGACAAGGGGGGGCACAAAATCACAAAATGAAATATATAAACCTTTAGAATCAATTTTAAGTAATGTTAAGTTTGATGGCTTTGTAACAGTAGCAATGGAAAATTACTAAGGTGAATGATTCACGGAAAAAAGAATAGAGTACAGCTAGAGAACATACTGAGAATTCTTGTATAAGATAAACCGTTGTAGTTTTAGGCCTCTATGACCTTAGTACAAAATGAGTGTAAGAAAAACAGGCTAGATGAACAGGACATAAGGATAAGGAGTATTCGGAATGGCAGGGGCCCAGGATGGGCTGCAGGTAAACTGACTGATAAGTAGAAGGACAGGATGATTGTTATGTCTATGGTGTAAACGAACCAATTAAGCTGGTATAAGCATCTACTGTGCATGCTTCGAAGGCTGCCAGAAGTGATGAAGACTGTTGGAAGAAGTAAACGACCCTCAGAGACCACCACCACATTTTTGTATGCATGTGGGGAACTTTCTGGAAAATGATGTAATCCATACGTAGCTTCATGAACATGTATGTGTGCCCAGCGGCTATATAAGGACAGCTTGTGTAACAATATGGGGACACACATTAGGAGGAGCTATCCTCCCTGTCTCCCGTCACTGCAATAAAGAATACCTGCTTGTCAACTTAAAACTTCGTTGGCAAGTTTGTTCCTGGAGTTTTCTCCGAATCAATATATACCTGAGCAACCTGATCTAACTGGATCTGCACTGAGCAGTGACTAGATTAAATGATCTCCAGAGGTTCACTTCAAGCTAAATTATTCAGTGATTCTAAGCCAATGCATCTCCTGGTAATTGCATGGACTTTGTCCTCCTGCATACTACTGCAGCAAGAAAACTCTCCTGAACAATATAAAGTGGTAAAAAGTAATCACATATGTAAAAAAGAGACCAGATCTATGCTTAACACGAAGGAGATTAGAAAAGTTTTTTTCTTACTCTTCAGCACCAGACACATTCAAAGAAAACAGAAAGCTCCTATATACTGTATAACTACTAAGAGAGAGGCAAACTATTGCAGCTGTGTCGTAGGGTACCCTAACGGTTCATTTGCTCATCTCTCCTTATGTCCATCAAAAGAACAAAATAGGACTCCATTTCTCAGTGACAGTGAAACCTTTCAAAAAGATCACAGAGCATAAAATACGTGCAACAGAGAAGACCCATACTCTGAGCAGTGTAATTTGGGATCTGTTCTATTTGTAAAGAAGCTTAAGAACTTTGCACCTACTATTTAAAAAGTTTTTATAAAAGCTACAAATGTTTTCCTGTTACTTAGAAGCAACACTAGCTCTGTAAATTATGCTTCACGTGATTTATAAAGCTTTTGCTAGGGTGAAGGGATACTGTCAGGGTGTTTTGGCACATATGAGGTGTCTGGAAAAAAAAAATGAAACAACTCTGTAAATAAAAGTCTACTAATAGCATTACTTTCATCTGCATGAAAGAATATATTCATGCTTTAAGTTTATGTTACCTGAGATGATTAAGCAGAGGTTGTAGTCGCTCATCAGACTGTATGGATGGCAGCGATCGTGCTGTCAGCTGAAAGAAAGCAGAAGTTCAATTTGTAAAATATTAGCTAAAAAAATTTGACAGCACAAAGAGGAATAATGGAAGAAATCACTCTGTGCTTATAAAACTTTACACAAAATCAGACGAGACTACTTTCCTTTATTAAAAATAACTAAGCACAAACATCCCGAATTGGAAGTGAGCAGAAATATTTACAACTTAACAAAGCCAAACAGTGAAAAATAATTTCTCTAAAATTACAATGTTATTTGAATTAAATAGCAAGACATCACTGAAAGAGGTACACTTGTTTCCAAAAAATTTGAACTAGAAGTCATAGTGTACCTAAACAGCCTTCTAGAAATCACATAATGGGTACAGTCCATTAAGCTATATTAAATATATTTACATTTGTACAGAAATATTTATGTTTGTACGGAAACATTTACATAATACTTTGCGCTATATGACTTCTACATAGACACACCTGTGTACACTAGTTTTTTTTCAATAGGCATAACCTGTATTTTGTAATTTGACTGCTCTAAGTGTATTTTTCTTGGAACGCTTTCCTATGCCAAGCAAAAACATTAAACTTTTCTGAAAGAATAAACCTGGTAATCTAAAAATAAAAATCAAGTACGTGACACTATTGCAGAATACTAGTTAAGTGGTGCATTAACTAAAATAATTGGAAAAAAGCCACGTATTAAATTTGCTTAGCATCAGTATACAGGTGTCTACCTACACTTATAAAAGGTACAAGCATTGCATTTTGGATATTGCTGACATATATCTAATAAAGAATAGTTCTATAACACACATTTCATGATTCTACTGCTGACAAGTTAGGCTGTATTTCGAAAAACTACCTTCATACAAAGTTAAAAATTCAACATGTTTTACATTGTATCAATCACCACCAACTTCCTAAGTATGTACAGGTAACTTAAAACAGCATGCACTCTTTAAAAATCTTATTAAAAAAAAACAAAACAAAACATCACACTTTTAGCACCATCAGTGTAGCTTCACCTTGCTGGCTCCAGGACACAAGTAAAGGCAAGCATACATATATGAAAAATCATGGCACTCAGGTGAATTTCCCAACATCTGGAAAAAGGGAAATATAACCCCCATTTTCAAGAAGGGGAAAATGGATGACCCGGGGAATTACAGAACAGCCAGTGTCACCTCTGTGCCTGGCAAAATCTTGGAGCAGAGCAGATTCTCCTGGAAGGCAGGCTAAGGCACATGAAAAACAACAAGGTGCTGGTGACAGCCTGTCGTGGTTTAAGCCCAGCCATAAAACAGCCACACAGTTCGTTAGCCACCCCCCCCCCCTCCGCTTCTTCCCCCTGCTCCCAGAGGGATGGGGAGGAGAATCAAAAGAATGTAACTCCCATAGGTTGAGATAAGAACATTCCAGTAAATAAGGTATAACACAAACCACTGCTGTTACCACCAATAATAATAACGATAAGGGAAATAACAAGGGAAGAGAATACAACTGCTCACCACCCGCCGACTGATACCATACCCAACCAAGCAGTGAACCCCCTCTTCTGGGTCCCTGCCCCCAGTTTTTACATCCTGGGCATGACGTGCAGCGGTGTGGAATACCTCTGTGGTCAGTTTGGGTCAGGTGTCTCTGCTTCCTCCCGGCTTCCCCTCCTCCCTGGCAGAGCATGAGACTCAGAAAGTCCTTGGTCAGAGTAAACATTTGAGCAGTAACTAAAACCATCAGTGTTCTCAGCATTGTTCCCAGGCCAAAAGTCAAAACCACAGCACTGCACCAGCTACTAAGAAAGAGAAAAATGACTGCTACTGCTGAACCCAGGACACAGCCAGCATGGCTTCACTAAGGGGAAATCCTGCCTGACCAATTTCATGGCCCTCTATGATGGGGCTATGGAACTGATGGACAGGGGCAGAGCAGTTGATGTCATCTACCTGGACTTGTGCAAAAGGTCTGACACTGTCTCACATGGCATCCTTGTCTCTAAATTGGAGAGACATCAATTTGATAGGTGGACCACTCGGTGGATAAAGAACTGGCTGCATGGCCGCACGCAAAGAGCTGTGAACGGCTCAATGCCTAGCTGGAGACCAGTAACGAGTGATGTCCCTCAGGGATCGGTGTTGGGACCGGTCTTGTTCAACATCTTTGTTGGTGACATGGACAGTGGGATTGAGTGTGCCCTCAGCAAGTTTGCCGATGACACCAAGCTCTGCGGTTCGGTTAATAAGTTGGAGGGAAGGAATGCCATCCAGAGGGACCTTGACATGCTTGTGAGGTGGGCTGATGCCAACCTGATGAAGTTTAACCATGCCAAGTGCAAGGTCCTACACCTGGGTCGGAGCAATCCCAGGCACAGCTACAGGTTGGGAAGAGAAGAGATTCAGAGCAGCCCTGCAGAGAAGGACTTGGGGGTGTTGGTCAATGAGAAAATGAACACGAGCCGGCAGTGTGCACTCACAGCCCAAAAAGCCAACTGTATCCTGGGCTGCATCAAAGGAAGCATGACCAGCAGGTCGAGGGAGGTGATCCTGCCCCTCTACTCTGCTCTTGTGAGACCTCACTTGGAGTACTGTGTGCAGTTCTGGTGTCCTCAACATAAAAAGGACACGGAACTGTTGGAACAAGTCCAGAGGAGGGCCACGAGGGTGATCAGGGGACAGGAGCACCTCCTGTATGATGATGGGCTAAGAAAGTTGGGGCTGTTCAGCCTGGAAAAGAGAAGGCTACGTGGAGATCTCATAGCAGCCTTCCAATACCTGAAGGTAAAGGGGAAGTTTAGACTGGATTTAAGGAAGAAGTTCTTTACTGTAAGGGAGGTGAGGCACTGGAATGGGTTGCCCAGGGAAGTTGCAAATGCTCCATCCCTGGTGGTGCTCAAGGCCACGTTGAACAGAGCCTTGGATGACATGGTTTAGTGGGAGGTGTCCCTGCCCATGGCAGGGGGTTTGGAGCTAGATGATCTTAAGGTCCTTTCCAACCCTAACTATTCTATAATTCTAAGATGGACTACTATCAGGCTGCAATTTCCATTTATAACCTACAAATAAATATACCCCAGAAAGACCTGCATTTGTGCTTGTGGTGCAGAGGTTTATTTGTATGAAACTCTGAGCCAAACTCTATCAGCTCATAGGTAGACTGTGTGAATATGAAGGAGATTAATATTTTCCTGAGAGATCACCCATTTACCACATCCATTTCATAAGTTTTGCTGATAGGCAGATGTCAGACTGCGACCAAATTTTAAACTCATGCCTTGAGCTAGCAATAGTAACCACGAGCTAAAATAATAGGAGGTTCAAAGCAGCTGTTTTGTCAAGTGGAAGTTGAAACTACTGAACACGAGGACAGCAGGGAAGGAGGAAAGGGCCATTTCAGCTGTTAAGCCAGGTCTGGCCTGCAGGAATCACTGCTTCAAAGCACAGCACTTTCCAGTCCTGGGTTACCCAAGTGTACTCATCTGATCTGACCGCTGCATAAAGGCAAGTCACGCAGTCTCAGCAATCCATTCATCTTTCTTTTAAAAAAGGCTGGTATCTTGGCAATTAAAGCATTACCCACACTCCCTTATTTTACAGATTTAGACCAAGATGTATATGGTATACTAAATATTCAGTAAGCTCTGCAGTTAATATCAAGTTTCTTTTGATTTAAAATATATATATATATCATTTTCTTTTGATTAGAAAAAAAAAATCATTTTCTTACCACTGAGTATTAAGGGCCAATATATGTACTGTTCTATATTCCTGTCGTCCATAAAGTAACCCTCTAATATTGTTTCAAACATAATCACAAAACCAGAAGCTATTTCTGAAGAGAAGTTGGAGGCCCTCTAAATACCAGCCAACTTATTCCACTTTGCTAAAATCAGAACAGAGCCTGGGTTACCTGAAATACCATTTGCTTCTCTTTGTATTAAGAACCTAAATGATACAGAATATTTGTGTGAACACTCACATCTATATTTTCACATGAGACAAGCATACAGTCTCTAGACACAAACACACCTTTCAACTCTCACACAAATACTTTGTTGTGTTAGCTCAAATGTTTATTTTGAAGATGTGGGATCCTCATGTCACTGTTCTATCTAAAACTAAAGACAGCTTTTCTTAAACATAGTTGAGAAGACCTCAACACAACTGAGGAGAACTCATCAAAATATCTGAAAAATTTTAATTGAAAGAGCATATTTTCCTTTTAACTTACCCGGACTATGAAAATAAAAGGTAAAATTTTGATGTATGAAGTCCTTCTTTACAACCGTATTTTTTGCTGAGTCAGACTGTAAATAAAATTGGATTTTACAAAGGTGGTGGTAAATTAAGGCTAGTGTTTCCAAACATCTAAGAATTTTATGTCCTTTTTCAACATAATTTTTCTAAAAGAAAATCCCAATTACAGTGGCAGTGGCACTCTGAGTAATAATGAAGGTAAAAGGATGACAACAAATAGCTTGAGGTCCAAGAACTGATCTGGTTTTCCTCCCTCATCCAAACATGAGACTAGGACATGAAATTGCGAGTTATCAATGATTTACTATCTTTGCTAGTGTTTTTTTGGTTTTTTTTTTAAGTTTTTTGTTTTAAAAATTTAGGGTTTTTTTTTAAGTTAACTTGCCACAAAGCCTGAAGTAGTAGCTCCACATGCTATCAGGAAGGCAATGACATTTTTACACACAGCAATTAAGAACAAGATTACCATGACTCAATTAACTTGTCTCAATTTTTTAGGTAGCAGGTGAATTTCTTGATTTTGAGCTTATCATATGAGAGCTATCTGCTCCCTATGTGGTTTTTTTTTTTTTTACTCAAAAAAAGAGCTATCATTTTCACAGAGCTTACTTTCTAAATGAGATGTCCTAATTAGCTGTATTGCACAGGAAAATTTCAATATGCTGTCAGACCATTTATTTCTGATTATCATCCATATAATCATTTGACGAATACACTATTTTTTGTTAAATCACACTGAGAAAAATGACATGAAAGGCTTAGGAGGAAAGCACAGAAAGAAGTGGTTTGTGGCAAAGGTTACTTTTAGCTGAGGCAGGCTATTGAATTACTCCAGGCTCCTACAGCAATTTACCAGGCAGGGTAAAAGAAAAAAAAAGTTTCCTTAGGAGGGACATTAGAGAAGCTGAAATATAAATTATTACCAGGAGTATTTCCTTATCCACTGCTAAGCACTCCTACAGAACAAGGAATGTCTGAAGGCATGCAGTCTACATGCACATCCACAGCCTGTGAATTGCCTCTACACAATCTGTCAAGCTCAACTGTTGGGTTTTTTTTACATATCCTTGAACTACCTGTGCTGTCACTCATGCTATTTCTTTTATATTTTAAAAAACACTGCACAGGGAGGATTAGAGTGCTTTTGCCTCCTCAGTTCTTTTAGAACCCAGACAAGCAGGATTACATCATATGGGACTCATATTTAAAAGGAAGGGTGATTGCACTGTGGGTATGTCTACTGACAGGGCATCTCAAAGAATGCTCAATCCCTGGGAACCTGCCTTTCTTCTTCCTCCCAACAGAAGACTGCTCTACCAAGCACTAAATGCACTATCAAGCACTAAATACTTTTAAAGGTGAGCCCACAGTTCCCAGCATGCTTTCTACAGTTTTACCTAAATTATTTAACCTGCATCTCCATGGGCAGTTCCAGATCAAGCTTCCCCTCCATATGTGTTCCACTTCTCAGTGTAACAAGGTCTGGCTTAAGACCAGGCATAGTTTTCAGAGCCTTCTGCGGCACAGATGAACAGATTTTCCTAGAATGTTATCCTGTTTATTTCTGCTACAATAGTTATACCACTAACAGTACAAGAACAAAGAATGAATAAACTGAAATCTGAGATGACAGTGTAAATCCAACTTCATACTATCTTCACAACAAGAACCACAAAATTTCCAAAACAAGGATGTGAAGGAACAGCTCTAATCCAAATACAAAGATAAATTAAGGTTAAAGCAGGGATTGATCAAGGCAGCCATAAAAAATAAAGGCTTCAACAAAAACACACAAACACAACAAACAGAAAAAAGTTACCTTTGTCATCTGCAGAAGTCTACCATCACCTGTGACCATGTAACATCATGCTCAGCAGCAAAGGTGCAGGGCAGTTTTTCAAAGTAGCAATTGCTCAGGGCCTGGCTGGACATTGGTCTGCTTGTGATGAGCACCACTTATGGGTTTTTCCTTCCCTCCCTGTCTCTGTCTTACAGAATCCAAGAACCGCTGCCATTGGTCTGTACAAAATCTACTGAAGGTGGATCTGTAACACCTCGTTTTAACCTTTTACGCTCAATAGATTCTAGTCATTTTGATGAACAACAGTGATTTTGATGAAGCACAGAATAATTAAAGTTGTTAGGCTTTTGTTAAACTTAAATTAGATAACAAGCTAATTGTAGAAAATAGTAAGAACACAGAAATTACAAATGAGAGTATCAGAAGGGAAACAAAACCCTATGTGTTTTGAATCTTACACTACAGGTTACAGACAACATTTTATGGGAATTAAATTTACCTCATGAAGGCTCTTGCATCTTCCCATTATTTGTACTGATGAACCGATAAATAAATGATTAGGTAGCTAAAAGATTAAGTAAAGAGAGGAAATTCCTACTTAGAAAGCAAAGAAACTAACCACAGATTAGTTATTCTGGACTCTTAACACCACATCGGTGTTATCAGCGCTGTTCCCAGGCTGAAAGTCAAAAACACAGCACTGCACCAGCTACTAAGAAGGAGAAAAATTACTGCTACTGCTGAACCCAGGACACCCACCAGCAACTATCTGTCCTTATGACACTTCAATGCCTTTACAGTTACAGGCACCCCCTTCCTGAATTGCTGTTTCCCAGTTGTTACAATAAAAGAAGACAGAGCCTAATGAAAACCAGTACTGGTCTGGACACCAGAACTTCAATTTCAGCCTTCTAAGTGGAAGTCTTAGATAGTTCTTAATTGCTTTAATAAAATTTAACAAATATTTTTATGAACAAAGAAATATTGTCTGTGCAATGTTAACAATTCAACATATTCAGAGTGAACGCATCGTTAAAATGCCCCCTTAATAATGCTGTATGGATTTAAAAAAAAAAAAAATAAAAAACAACAAACAAACAAACAAAAAAATCCACTCAGGTCAGACATAAAATTACTACAGTTAGGACTTTACTATTTTAAAGAGTGAATTTATTTAAGTCTCTCATTGCTGCCTAAGAAATAAGCTGTAACTTACAAGTTTTCTATTCCATTTGTTTTGTAATATGCCCCTTCGTACCGCCCTGAAGCATTTAGTTAGATGATTCTTTCCTGTCTGCTCTGAAAGGGACCCAATACATATGTGATGGCTCAGAAAAAACATTAGTTTTTAACCTCAAGGATTACAGTGGCCTAGTGTGTTGTCGAAAAGGAAAGCAAATACATGCAAGTTTAGGTTGTTTACTAGAACCGGTTTTGATTAGTTTGAACTGCAGCATTACAGATTTATTGCTGATGTTACAAAAGAAAGATTTTCAACTAAGATTGGAGCAGACAGGTTAAAAGACACCACTATTATCCAGTGGCTTAAACATACCAGTGACTTTGCACCTCTACTGGATTTTCCCTGAGAGATTTGCAAAACAAAATAAAGTGGAAACCTTGACGCTAACATAAACTTGAGAACTTTGTTTCTGTAGGCAACAGCAATTATACCACAGCTTAATCAATGTTAATGAGCAGAACATTAATACATGAGCTAGACAAAAATAAGAGAAACATGAGCCGGCAGTGTGCGCTTGCAGCCCAGAAAGCCAACCGTATCCTGGGCTGCATCAAAAGGAGTGTGACCAGCAGGTCCAGGGAGGTGCTCCTGCCCCTTTACTCTGCTCTTGTGAGACCTCACTTGGAGTATTGCGTGCAGTTCTGGTGTTCTCAACATAAAAAGGACATGGAACTGTTAGAACAAGTCCAGAGGAGGGCCACGAGGATGATCAGGGGACTGGAGCACCTCCCATATAAAGATAGGCTGAGAAAATTGGGGCTGTTCAGCCTGCAGAAGAGAAGGCTGCGTGGAGACCTCATAGCAGCCTTCCAATACCTGAAGGGGGTCTATAGGGATGCTGGGGAGAGACTCTTCATTAGGGACTGTGGTGAGAGGACAAGGGGTAATGGGTTTAAACTTAAACAGGGGAAGTTTAGATTGGATATGAGGAAGAAATTCTTTACTGTGAGGGTGGTGAGGCCCTGGAATGGGTTGCCCAGGGAGGTTCTGGATGCTTCATCCCTGGCGGCGTTCAAGGTGGGGTTGGTCATAGCCTTGGATGGCATGGTTTAGTGGGAGGTGTCCCTGCCCATGGCAGGGGGGTTGGAACTCGATGATCTTGAGGTCCTTTCCAACCCTAACTATTCTATGATTCTATGATTCTATGGTTCTATGGATGTAGACTTCACAGAAGCCTTCTCAAAGTGACATTATGCCACCATGTTTCTATAAAGTTAAGATTACCCTAATTTTAACAGTGAAAGGTGCTGTCATGGTTTAAGTCTATAAACCCATACAGTCGCTCTCTTACTCACTCCCCACTCTTTCTTCCCCCATTCCCGGGGAAATGGGGAGAAGAACTGAAAGAATGCAACTTCCACAGGTTGAGATAAGAACAGTTTAGTAACTAAGGTATAACACAAATCACTACTGCTACCACCAATAATAATAATGACAAGGCAGATAAAAGGAAAAGGAGAATACAATAGCTCACCATCAAATATCAAGCCCGACTACCCAGTGTACCCCCACCAGTAACAATAATGACAAGGCAAATACAAGGGAAGGATAATATTGCTCACCACCCAGTATCAAGCAGTGCACCCCCACCAGTGCACCCCCCACCGTGCATCCTCACCACCCTTCCAGGTCTCTGCTCCCCGTTCTACATCCTGGACATGATGTGCTGTGGTATGGAATAACCTCTTTGGTCAGTCTGGGTCAGGTGTCCTGTCGCTCCTTCCTCCTGGCTTCCCCTCCTCCCTGGCAGAGCATGAGACTCACAAAGTCCTTGGCCAGCCTAAACATCACCAAGCAGTAACTGAAAACACTGGTGTTATCAGCGCTGTTTCCAGGCCCAAAATCAAAAACACAGCGCTGCACCAGCTACCAAGAAGGAGTAAAAAATGACTGCTGCTGCTGAACCCGGGACAGGTGCTAACACTACACGCTGTTGGAAGTCTTAATAAAAGAGTGACTTTTTACAATAATGTTTCCGTGATCAGTCAGAAACAAACTTAGCATAGAGATAAAGCAGGATCTGGCCTGTGACCAGTAAGGCAGAGGAAGAGGAAACTCCTTTTGCTTGTGGTACACAAGCTTTTCCTGAGATTCTCCAAGCCTGCTATTACAAAGGTCCTGATGTGAACAATTTATCTCCATCAAAAACTACATAACAAGCCTATTTTCAGGAATGTAAAATCTATTTATCTAGCAAACAAACTTTCACAGGGAAAGAGAGGTGATATTAATTGCATTGCTCCTCAAACCATTCAATTCTTAGATAATGATTAAATATCATTAAGCTGTACATCTGTTAGAAAATCTCCTTCTTACATGTCTGACTGGGGTCTATTTGAGAATGAGCTTGCACAGTCACAAGTGTAAGAGACAGACAAGGTAAAAGATAAATGGACACAAAGATATGAGTAAAATACAATATTGTAGTAGCACCTGCAGCAGTAACACATCCAAAGTAACGATATGCAACTAGAAATTACCTTTTGTGGAATGAAATGATGCTTTAGTCTGGTAACCCAACACTACTACTCACATCTTTCTCTTTTTTTTTTTTCAGAGACTACATTTAGAGATACCTATTTAACATTACTAGGCACTACACTTGTTCCAACTAACTCCTTAATACTAGAAAAGCTTTATTCAAAGATTTGCTTGGCCAGCAACGTTTTAGTTTTTACCTAACCAAAACCAGATATACACTTTTTTTTTACTGACAGCATAGTAGCCACAACATATCTGAGTGTTAGAAATACAGATCCCAGCCTTCCCCCCTCACCAGGGTATCTGAGAAATGAAAAAGGACACTAAGATGTGGAAGTTTACCACCTTACTTCAGGATTTTTCTCCTTATCCGTAGTCTATCTAGATTAGCTATACTTCTGAAGTCGCTGCTTGATCAAAAGCAAGAACAACTTCCAGGAGACGCTACAAAAGCATCTGGCTTTTCTCCCGTCACCCCAATTTTAAGATGGAGAACATGTTAAAAATAATGCTGTAGAAACATCTTAGTTCTACTTACTTAAGGACTGTGTCATTACATTAGCAGTATCGTTACTGACACACAATATGCACACCAAAGTACTCTTTACATATTGATAGTACTTAGGATCAACATGAACCATGCACATACCCAGAATGATTACATTAAAGAACAGGCCTCTAAGTCTCAGTTCCACTTATACTGAGTCCAACTACAAGTGTCTCTCAATGCACATAATCAAGACCATGCTTTTATTTTAAAAGGGAGACTCTACAACATATTGACAACCTATTTCAAATATAAACATCTCAGGCAAAACACAGGCACCAAAATACTTGCCTTGAATTAAATTTAAAACACAATGTCTACAAAGTTTTGTACTTCTGAAAAAGTCTTAATATTGTTTTCTTTTGCCTTTTTCTTTTCTTTTTAAAGATACCTCAGAATTATCACCTAATATGATCCTTTGCAGCCGCCACTATGAAGTCATGAGATGTAGCTATTACCAGAACCCAAGAATTCAGTTTAATTATATTCCACAGAAACTTCAACATCCAACTAAGTTGCCGGCTGTCTCATACCAACAAAACCTGATTAATTTTGAAACATCAGCTATCTTGCTGATGTTGAAACAAAATGTCACAATGCAAATGCTATGTGGCTGGGGAACCTGGAATAAGAGCACGGTGTTTGCATGCCAGTGTGCTGCTGTACCTAGACAGTTGACATTTTAGTGCTGATCAATTTTCTTTTGAAAAAAGTTGGGCTTTAACCTTTCACAGCACATTACAAATCTCAAGTGTTGCACAAAATTAATAAGTCATTTTCGCCAAGGCTTTTTCAGCTATTAAAAGTTATTTCAGCAGCACTTATACTGAAATACGCTCAATAAAAAACAAAGTAAACAATTAATATTACATTTATTCCAAATGAATTGTTTGAAGACAATCTATATGACAGGAGATGACATATTTCAAAACTAACAAAACAAGCAAAAATATTTTGGACATTACCAATTTTATTTTTTTTTTTTCAATGGGCCAATATCATATAATCACAGAGCGGTTGGAGTTGGAAGGGACCTCTGGAGATCACCCAGCCCAAGCCCCCTGTAAAGGCAGAGCAGGTCACACAAAAATGTGTCCAGGCTGGTTTTGAATGTCTCCAGAGTGGGAGACTCCCCGACCTCCCTGGGCAGCCTGTTCAGTGCTCTGCCACCCTCAGTGTAAAGAAGTTCTTCCTCATGTTGAGGTGAAACTTCTTGTGATTTAGTTTACGGCCACTGCTCCAGAAGGTCAAACAACTGAAAGACAATCTATCCAGCTACTAGAAAGGAGAAAAATAATTGTTACAGCTGAAGCCAGGACAGTCAGTTAATTCAAGCTGCTAAAGGACAAATCTTCCATGACAGAAGAAACAAATTAACAGCTGTGAAGAACTTTTTTCACCTACTATTTAAAGAACTTTGAAGAAACTGACCTGCACTCATTTCAGCTCAGCATTTGTCAAATGTATTCAGAATAATAATTTATGTTTTCCTGAAACATTTGCTTCTGAAAGCTTCTTTTTCTATTTGGAAATCTCTAGCTTTCATATTCACACTGAGGTATAAATAACATCTGGGCTGAAGATTAATGTTTAGTCTTTCAAGCAAGATTTTTCAATAATTAAACCTTGTTTAATTGGTACGTGAAATGTTGCTGGAGTTTGCATCATTATTACTTGTCCACATACTCACTTCACTTCCACGCTAGGGTGTAAGTATGTAAATGAACTCATCTCTTTTGCATTCTAACATAAAGCTGAAGTTGCCAGTTACCAAAATGCTCATTAGACACTTTTTCCCCAAAACAGATTATTAATTTCATCTTTCTTACAATAGTGTACAGCATTTTTCAGGTTTTAACTGTATGTAGATTGAAGTAGCCACTTAGAAAGATACCTTGTCAGCAAAGTCCAAATCAAATAATACTGCTCCCCATAATTGTGAAAGTTCTTCAGTGATTTTATCAACCATTTCACATCGACTTGCCCTTTACCAATACATTTCTTAACTTTCAATTTAGTCCTCTGTCTTTTTTGTATCTAATTCCAGATACCTAATAATTTTAAAACTAAATAAATTGTGCACTGGAACACTTGTCCTCACAGAAGCCTGGAAAATAATTTATTTCACAACCAACTTCTGATACAGGTGAATATTTCTTCATCTTTTCAATACTGCTAACTGTCTTTTAGCTGCATGCAGATCTTTTGTTTCTTTTCCAAGCATTACTCTCTGTTTTGCTGTCTTTCTCCCAGGTTCACAGAGGCAAATATTGATTCCAGTACTCCAAGGTAACCTGGAATCTGTTCTTCTGTTCAACTAACTACACATTGCTGCTCTAATTAACTTGTATCACAGAGCATTATCGGAGGGTGAGAAGGTCACTCAGACAGCAGTGATTTCCCCAACATTTTAATGTTACGATTTTGAAGTACTCTGCCCCTCTTCCCTTAATTCATGAGAAGGAAATTAAGAAAACCAATATCTTTGCATAATTGGGTAGAAGTTCTCAGCCAATACCACACAAGAAGCAATCAGCTAGAAAGCATGAAAGATTCATTACTTCTTCATTAAGCACTCTCAAAGCTGCTGTCAGAAACCGTGGTAGGTTTTTTTCCCTATGACAAACATCATCAGTCTACTATTAATGCTGTATTCCAAAACTGCTTTAAAAAAGACCATAACCACACTAGCAAAATTTCTGCAATGACAAAAATATGCAGCCAAAAAGAAAAGAAACAAGCGTCTATACAGCCATTCAAAAACCTTGATTAAAATCTCATTTTCCATAGTCATCATTACTACTACAGGGCTTCATCTATTGTTCTACAATGTAGACCGTTATAAAAATCTTGAGTTAAAAAGCTGTTTTGTAGTTATTAAACTTGGCAAGCCTTATTACTAAAGCCCTATGCCATTCAGAAGGCACCACAGTCTGTCATTGTATAAAAATCAGTTCTATTACAGAACTTCAGAGGAGATATTTAATTTTCTTAACAGGACTTTACTATTAGGAATCAATTACTCAGTCCAGTTCTAGGCTCCCCAGTACAAGAGACAGATGGACGTGTTGGTGAGAGACCAGCATAGGACCACAAAGACAATTAAGGGACTGGAGTATCTCTCCTATGAAAAAAGGCTGAGGCAACTGGCACTGTTCAGCCTGGAGAAGACTCATCAGGGATCTTACTAATACATATAAATACCTGAAGGGAGGACAGAGACAGGCTCTCTTCACAGGTCCCAGAGAAAGGGTCAGAGGCTATGGACACAAACTGAAACACTGGACATTCCATTTGAACATCAGGAAACACCTTTTCTCTGTGAGGGTGACTGAACACTGGCACAGGTTGCCCAGAGAGGCTGTACTAGTTTCCATCTTTGGGAGATATCCAAAACCTGCCTGGACAGTCCCTGGCAACCAGCTCCAGATGACCCTGCCTGATCTGTGGGTTTGGACCAGATGATCTGCACAAGTCCCTTCCAACCTCAGTCATTCTGTGATTGTGAAAAACCACAGGAGACCAGACAAGTTCTGCCAGTCTTCTCAACTGCCCAAGTACCGAAGATGGTAAAAAGAACTATGGCTGTTTAAGACCAAATAAAATAATATGCAATACAGACCTCCAGTACCAAGTATTTCTAAACAACTAACATTCTCATTTTCCATACAAGAACTTCTATTACCTAAGATTCCTCAAAAGTCCACATCTGCAATGTGATGAAATTTTCAAAATTACTAGTGATTAGCATTTGAACAAATTCTAACAAGATTGCTAAACTCTTTTTTAGGAGTTATAAGGATGAAATTAAGTGATATTTTAGAAACAAAATCATTTTACTCTTAGATTGCTTTCAGAGAAAAGTAATTAACAAAAATCTCAATAATACTTTTTTTTAAGGACCATGATTATTTACCAAAATAAACACTGCCAAAGGCTGTGTTCCTATTCAGTCTTTAAACAGTAGGGTGAAGACATTAATGTCTAAGGAAAAAGAATCCTATTGCAAAGCATTTTCTCTGTTTAATGAGCTTCTCAAATCTTCCTGTACTCACTTCTTTTCCTTCAGAAAGTTACTACACAGCTTCAAATAAATTTAAGTAATCCTTGAGAATTCTATACTTGAGCCTCATTAGCAACAAATATTATCACAACAGTCTGTGTGATGCCAACCTCTTACTTTCAGACCTCAGATGGTGGCATCTGAAGCTCAGTGGCATTGTGGTTTAACCCCACAACACTCAAGAAAGCTTGTGTTTCTTTTGTATTAGCTGGTGGAGACATTGCTGTTATCTTGTTGATCACAACTGTGGGGATCTGATGACATCCATCTTGCCATTTTATTCCCCAAAATTGAATCTCCTGTGCAGGTCCCTTGACCCCACTCCATTTTATGGTAAAAACCGTCTTTCAGCAGGATTTGGATTATTTTCCTTCCTTTCTCAAAAACTCCTTCTGCTGTATCCCCCCACACGATAATGTCATCAATGTACTGCAGGTGTTCTGGAGCTTGCCTCTGTTCCAGTGCAGTCTCCATCAGTCCATGGCAGATGGTAGGGCTGTTTCCACCCCTGGGGCAGTCGGTTCCAAGTGTACTGGATGCCCCTCCAAGTAAAAGCAAAATGTGCCCTGCTCTCTGCTGCCAAAGGAATTGAGAAAAATGCATTGGCAATATCAACCATGGCACACCACTTGGCTGCCTTTGACTCCAGTCCATATTGAAGTTCTAGCATGTTTGGTACGGCAGCACTCAAGGGTGGTGTGACTTCATTCAGGCCACGATAGTCTACTGTTAGTCACCACTCTCCGTTAGACTTTCACACTGGCCATATGGGGCTATTAAAGGGTGAGCGGGTCCTACTGATCACTCCTTGACTCTCCAGTCTACAGATCAGCTTATGGATGGGAATCAGGGAGTCTCGGTTGGTGCGATATTGCCGCAGGTGCACTGTTGTGGTCATGATTGGCACTTCTTGTTCTTCGACCTTCAGCAACCCCAAAGCAGAAGGATCCTCTGAGAGACCAGGCAAGGTGGACAGCTGCTCAATTTCCTCTGTCTCCAGAGCAGCAATACCAAAGGCCCATCAGTACCTTTTTAGGTCTCTGAAATACCCTCTCCTGAGATAGTCTATGCCAAGGATGCATGAAGCCTCCGTACCAGTCAAAAAAGGGTGCTTTTCCCACTCCTTCTCAGTCAGGCTGATTTCAGCCTCCAGTGCAGTCAGCTCTTGGGATCCTAATGCCAATCCAGAAATAAAAATGGATTCTACCCCTTGAAAGTTTGATGGCATCAGAGCACACTGCGCATCGGTATCTACTAGAGCCTTATACTCCTGTGGGACTGATGTGCCAGGCTATCTGATCCACACAGTCCAGTAAACCGGGTTGTCCCTCTCCTCCACCTGGCTGGAGACAGGGCCCCTCTAATAGCCATCATAAGATTTTCCACTTGTTGTACAAAGGGATTAGAATTCCTTTCCATAGGAGTCGGAATAAAATCAGCTCTTCCACTCCATCTGGGAAGCTGCTCACCGAAGACGGGAGCAGCAACTTTCTTTGGGCGATCATCACTGTGACTGTTGTTTTCCTTTTCAATTCATGAACCCATCCCTTCAGAACTGAGATAGGTTTTCCATTCCACTTTCTCATGTCTTTCACATGATCCTGAAGGTAAAACCATAGGGTGGCCTGTGGCATGTACCTCCTGTATCTTCCCTCTTGAGCACTTCTGTTAATAACTGAGATGCAGGTCTGCGCACGTGGGGAGCTGGATAGATTATCTCTCAATTGCTTGAATTCCCTGGACAGGAATTTTTCCACAGCTGAAATGATGGAAGGGGTGAGATTGTCTTCAAACTCCCAGAGCTGACAACTTCATCCACTATAGGTACCACTGCATCCCTTCAGCTCACTGTTGCCAATGAGTTGGCATACGATGAAGGTGCATTTCATGTAAATTTCTGCCACATGGGTCACGTACATTTGACTTCATCTGGATCTATGGATATATCCCCAGTATCCCATTTACAACTCATCATCTCTAATTTATTCTCTCAATATGTGGTGGTGCTTGGAAATACTTGTTTTGTTGCTAAGACTTAGAAAATATCCATCTTCTAAAAATAAAAAGGTATTTGCAATACTTTTGCTCAGTTACACATATTTCACAATATTGATTTTTGGTTTTTTTTTTTTTTTTAAAGCAAAATCAAATCTTGCCAACCTTTGAAGAGTTTTAAGCCCCAGCTTCCCCTATGTTCAAGTACCAGTGATTACATTATCTTTACTGAATAGAGCTAAAACCATGTCAGATTCTCAAATTTCGTGCTGCTAAATACCAGCATTAATATGAGCCTACTTGTCATCATTTTCAAGTATTTTACTTAATCTCAACTCTCAATTGCCAGCAACAGCAATGACATTTCCCAAATGTTTAAATACTTTCTTTTCAAAACAGAAAAGGACATGTGCATTAAGGAAAACTACTAGCAACTCCAACAACATGAAAATTTTTTTTCCTTTTTTTAAATGTTGATTATTTACATTTGCAATTATTACAAATATTTTACTTCTGAATAAAATACACGCAGAGATAAGAACACTTCCCCCAGGGCTCAAGTTCATGGAGCAGAAATCCAAGCCTTCAAAAAAAACCTACTTCACTATAAAACACAGTATTGTTGCCTTAGAACTTAACTATGGAAGCAGGACTTCCATTTGACCTCCATTAAGGCCTGTGGTTTGGTGCTTTTAAGTAGATCAGAAGGGCACACAGCAAGCTGCTACAGTGAAGCTGAAGCTGGTGGGCTTCAAGGCTCAGGGATGTTTTCCTTCTCAGCCCATCGCAGCCATGCTGCTTCCAGCTCCTGACCCTTGCCCCAGCCAGGAGCAAGGCTGACAATGACCACTCAGACACAAACACTCACTGCAGACAGTGCTGGCCACCAGAACACCCCCACAAACACAAGAACAGTCACCACACAAAAACAACATATGCATAAACCAGGTACAGAAATTGTTTAATCTGTTCATACATGTTGACTTACTCATGCATGCGAGCCTCTCATAACTGGCTACAAACTGTGGTCTTGTCCAAGAGGCTGCCTCTCAAAAGTCCTGACTCTCCCTCTGGAAGCTGGCATGGACATCAGCCCCTCCAACTACTGGCTCCCAAACCCTCTGCTCTCTCCACCATCCTGCACCAAGACATACGGGCTCTGCCTCTTAGTCCTCTGAAGCTACCCACCAGCTACTGAAGTTCACTAGCACCACAGAGAATCCTCAATCAGCAAAATAACTATGAATAGCATTTAGTAGGACAGATTTCCTTATTAAGTTATTACTGCAGTGATAGGGCACTGGACACAATCTATTTTCCGTACATTTCTTATGCTCTCTTTTCATGCCTTTGGCTCTTTTGCTAGATGATCCATAACAACTTTTAACAATCCCACAAGCCCTCTCAAATATCCCATAATAAGTTTGCTCTTCTCCATGAGACACATGATAATCTTGTTTTCCTCAAGGCTTTGAGCGGCTCCTTCAGTGGTCCATCAACCAATAGTCTGACAGTTTTGGTCTTTGGTATCTTCTTAATTATCTCCCATTCTTCAAAGTCTTCAGAGTCAGTGTTCAATTTATTACTTGTCCTGACTTTTGTCCCAGTTTTTCATGCTGAATAGCCATTAGCCAGATACGCTTGCGTAAGGATATGTGGATTGTAAGACTTCTTCCCATGTTCAACAATTAGATGTGGTTTACCCCTTGATGTTAACCATCAACAACAACAGCAATATATTTTATAGAATTAGTAAGATAATCACTTACAGATGAGGTAAAGGAGGGAACACAATAGAAAGAAACCATAGCACAGCTCAGTCCAGACTGATAAAAAAAACTCAGTTACAGCTCTTGAAGTATTAGGACATATCTTGGGCTAACAAGAACCTCATGAGGTTCAACAAGGACTCACGCATTCATAGACATTGGTAAGATCCCTCTGAGCCGCGCCTTCTCCAGGCTGAACAGTCCCAGCTCACTCAGCCTTTCATAGAACAGAATAGAATCATAGAACCAGCTAAGTAGGAAAAGACCTTTAAGATCATCAAGTCCAACTGTTACCCCAGGACTGCCAAGACCACCAATAAACCATGTCACCGAAGGCCTCATCTGTACGTTTTCTGAACACTTCCAGGGATGGTGATTCCACAACTTCCCTGGGCAACCTGTTCTAATGCCTGAGCACCCTCCTCTGTGAAGAAATTTTTGCTAATATCCAATCTAAACTGCTCCTGGCACAGCTTGAGGCCGTTACCTCTTCCTACCACTTGTTATTTGGGAGACCCCCACCTCACCACAACCTCCTTTCAGGTAACTGTACAGAGCAATAAGGTACCACCTGAGCCTTCTCTTCTCCAGATTGAACTACCTCATTTCCCTCAGCCGTTCCTCATAAGACTTATTCCCCAGACCCTTCACCAGCTTTGTTGCCCTTTTCTGGACCTGCTCCAGCACCTCAATGTCTTTCTTGTACACGTTTCCTCTTGTACACAGGAGAAGAGCTCCAACCTCTTCATCATTTTAGCAGCCCTTTGCTAGACCTTCTCCAGTATGTTGATCCATCTGTTGGACTGGAAAGCCTAGAACTGGGCATGGTACTACAGGTACGGCCTCACCAATACTGAGTAGAGGGGAGGGATCACTTCCTTGACATGCCAGCAGCACTTCTCCCAGCCTAGTCTTTGCCATAAGGACACATTGCTAATACTCAATTTTGCCTAGATAGAGCTTTAGCAAAGGACAAAGATGAACATCAGCTATATTAGTTGTGCATTATGACATCTTCATCCTACATATACTCTTCGTTATAAGCCTCCTACTGGATTTACATATTTTAACAGAAAACATCTTAGATTTGAAAGCCAATGATTTTTCAAGAAAAAGGGCAATTGCACAAAGAAGTACATAGAATAAACTCCCTTAACAGAATCTTACATATAGTATAGCAAACCCATTCCTAGCTAGAGTGTAAAAGCAATTCGATCCTTTCCTAAGGATTAATACTACAAAAAGTATTACTTCTAATAACATCAAGACACTGAATCTTTCCATCTCCATGCCCCCTCTGGACAGTAACTAATACAGCTTCACTGACTAAGATAAACTCATTTTCAACCAACACAGATCTAGAAAATCAAAATGTAAGTAGATACCATGACAACTATTTTGCACATTTTCCCCAGAGAAAATGAAACTAGAGTGACCCTGCTATCTACACTCATCTTTAAGTGTTAGAATCAATAACTTCTACCCATTTTAGCCAATCTCATCACATTTGATAGTGAAAAGAATCTGAAAGACACTCAGTCCTAACAAGTTTTACAGAAAAATATTAGGTAAGAGATACTATTATCTCTTAGAAAGCAAAACACAAACAAAAAAAGAACACAAACAATACAGAACAGCAGAGGCCTTACAAGGAAAATGTACTGTATGTCAATTACAAGAGAATTTTCAGAGTTTTCAGTTTGTTGCATTCTAAATTATCCAAACAACAAAATAATCACAGGAAACCAGTCCCCTGCTCAGATAACAATGTAATTGAAAAGATTAGCAGACAAATAGAGAACAGTTAACTAGTAACTGAGGTGCATCTACTTCTTTTCCAGAACAGATTTCAAGAACAGAACGGGATACCAGCAAAACATCAGAAGACACTATTAGGATTCTCACCAGCCTGTATTTTTTTCTGACTACTGGTCATTTGGAAGAATATCTGAAAGCTGCATTAACTAATGTAATCTGATTTACTGTGAGATGACTTGTGAAAATAATTAGCGACTGAACAAATAAATGCACATTATGACAGCAGCACACGGGTGGAGAAAGGCTGTGCAGTCCAGCAACAAAAAGTGTACAAGATTGAAAGATGTAAGTGGTTGTCTGAAGCCAGCTTAACATGTAAAAGAATACCCAACCCAAAGAAGTGCCAAATCAGGAATTACCACTGCATTTCAGGAGAGAAGTTACTTTATAGCAATGGCCTCAAAGTGGGCATTAAAAACAAGCTTTTAAGAAGAATATATTCCCTAAACCTTAGACTTTGAATAGATCCAGCATCCATTTTTCAAAGCAAGAACAACAAATTTGTTAGGCAAAGCCTGCGAGTAAATATTCATTGTATTACTCTAGCATTCTTCAAATTACAGCCCATGATCCACTGTGAGCCATGAAAATATACAGTGGGTACTGGCCAAGCATCTGATGGCAACAGACAGCAGAAGTTTGGCTCCTCCTGAATTACAGCAGTTCACCACCCCTGAGGCAGAGGAATAGAGGATGTAATTACTATTGGCAGAGGATCAGAGGCTCTAATTACTAGTTCAAGCACTTATATTAGCCAAGTAACTGCTGCTGCTAGCATCAAATCTGTTTTGCCACAACAGATGAATAATTGTAAAGCCCTGAAGGACCTAAGCTGCTCACAACTACTTGCAGCATGCTCTGATAACAGAAAATAACCCATGCAGAGGTAGACTACAGAAAGTATGTAAAAAGCTACTTTCTACATAGTTCAGCAAAGTCACTGTTAAATATAGTTAAAAAAAAAAAAAAAAAATCAGGCCTATCCACAATTAAAAGTTAGAAGTGACTAGACCCAAACATGGATCAGTCTTGTTCTGGGTAGTTTAGCAACAAAAAAATAGCAAATAATCATAATCACTTGTCAGTGAGAGTCAACTTACTGATACCCATTAAATACTTTCTCAGTTCCTGAAACATGCTGATAACAAGTCTTACCAAGCATACCTCCTACAGCACTCAACATATGCCATCATCTCTACAACTATAAAAACCAGACACCAAATCGTCACAGTTCTGACACTCTAATTTCATTTTTTACAACATTTTCTCTAATGGTTACTGAAAATCATGTGCAGTGCCACTCTCCATTTTGTGTAAGAACACTAGTTTCTTTCTACACTAACGTGTGACCTTGTCAAGACTAAGTCTATACAGACTTAGGGCTGAGTCCGAAGGGGAAGCAGTATGCATGGAAGCAAGGCCACCAGCCAAGTCCTGAACCCCTTGACCAGCTGGAGTATGCAGCTCAGAGCACATAGCACCAGTCACAGCTTGGCAAGAAGAGAAGATGACTTGTTTGATGTGATTCTTCATCCTTCGCAAAATGTGAGAGTGGGTCATAAAATAGAAACCCAAAAAGAGTTTGGTGGGTGAACCTTGGCTAAGGGCCAACTGCTACCCAGTCATTTACATACTCTACTTCCTCACCCGGAAGGTGGGAGAAAATACGTCAAAAACCTCATGGATCACTTACCAATTACTGTTATGGGCAAAACAGACTCAATCTGGGGACAGGTGATTTAATGTATTGATAATTAAAATTGATCTGGATGGTGAGAAACAAAAGACAGCCCCAAACACCACATTTCCATGCACCCCTCCCCCTTTTTCTGAGGCTCAACTTCACCCCTGCATTCCCAGTTTCTTTATCCAGCCCTGCCAAGTGGTGCACGGTGGATGGAAAATGAAGAGAGTAAGTCAGAATCAGTGTGCAGTGTTGTATTTAAGAAACTGCAATGTTTTTAACTATGTGCTCAAAAAGGCACATTAAGCGTATGCTGCCATGAAACAGAGCATGCAAGGTCCTCCATCAGGGCTTCTGGGTATAAACAGGTGATACAAAACAAGTAATACAAACTAATTAGTGAACCCTAGAGACAACAAAATTTATATTCATATATATACTCATCTTAAAACATCGTTGTTTAACTCAAATATTGCATTTATAAACCTAATAAGTTTTTAAGATTCAGGTAAGACATAGAATCATAGAATAGTTAGGGTTGGAAAGGACCTGAAGATCACCTAGTTCCAATCCCCCTGCCATGGGCAGGGACACCTCACACTAAACCATGCCATCCAAGGCTATGTCCAACCTGGACTTGAACACCACCAGGGATGGAGCATTCACAACTTCCCTAGGCAACCCATTCCAGTGCCTCACAACCCAAACAGTAAAGAATTTCTTCCTCATATCCAATCTAAACTTCCCTTGTTTAAGTTTGAACCCATTACCCCTTGTCCTCTCACTACAGTCCCTAATGAAGAGTCCCTCCCCAGCATATAGCATGTTTAATTTTTGCATATTACCAAATACTCAGAAACAAGAATCTGCTAATTCTCACATCAATTTTCAGCAACAATGCAACCGTTTTTTACAAATCCCTAACAGCTAACCAAGTACACTTAAGAAACACCCCACCCCCCCAAAAAAGAAACTGGAATCTCTATCAAAATCCTATGAAATTTGTTTCATATATTCAGTTTGTGTTTTTAATGTTCCTTATGTGCCTCACAGAATTTTTAATGATGTAGTTGATATAAGGAAGACTGGGTAAGCACTTCCCTTTTGAGAAAAGTACTCAGGACTGAGAGGTAAGCAAACAGAAATTTAAACCATTCTACCACTCATCTTGTTCATTAGTGAGGCACATCTTGGTTTAGGAATGACACATTCAGAACTTCATTATTCAAACACTAAATGAATCTGCCTTCTCCACAACAACTGTCTGATGACAGCAGCAATGAGTATCCACAACTTTAATTAAACAGTAAATACAGTGAAACACTGACAGTTTTGGTTTATTTTCTTAAAATGTTCTCTTGATTCAAGTTTCAGATAATGAAAAAATGCCTGAACATACACATTTAAATATATATAATTTATAGTACTCTTTTAGGCAGTGATTACAAGCATTTAAATGCATGTAAGGTACATCAACAAACAGCAATTAACTTTTTTTTCTGGGGGGAAAAAAATTATTAGGACTAGCTTGCAAAATATGGAATATCTTTGCTTTAACTCATAAAATGCAAGTTCTAGGGTTGGTTCAAAATCACTCTGTATGCCAAAGACCTTTCACTCCACCTTGCAGATACCTAAAATTAAACTTTCTAATAACAAAAAAGTAAGCATATCTGACACTGCCCTTCTTCAATAAAGATTTGCAGCTTTATGGGTCAGCAAAAGGCATGAAAATACCCTTTCAGGTGCTCAGAGTATCTTCAGATACCTCGTTTTTAGAAACAGATGCCTGCTTCTAAAGAGCAGCCCCACGTGGGGCCATCTAATTTAAAGCTGCATAACTGTATCATAAGCAGAGTTGATTAAACTATATTTACAATTCAATGCAGTACACAAGTATATACAGCACACAGCTATTCTGACTCAAACTTCATAAACAAGGTTTATAAACACAAGTAGATAACTGCAAAACAAAGACAACTTTTATCACTGAGGTATCACCAACATCTTATGGTTAGCATTTATAAAGTCATATATGTACTACTGAGGAAGTACTTCTCTTTTTTTTATTACTTTGAGAAAGACCATTGCAAAACTGCAGGAGGAAACTTTGTTTCAAGAGGGAAACAGCAAAACTGAGCTATACAAGCGCTGCTTACAGACAAATTATATCAGAAAACGTGTCAAAGATTTTTCAAGGCTGTTTTATTACTTTACGTGACACAACAGCAGACAACTGCAGAAACAGATGAACACATTTCCAATCTGATGTATTTTGTTACTCAAGTCTCTATTTCATTGGTTTACCAGCTGGAACATCAACAGCAACACAGCGTCAGCTCATTCCGGATGTGCAAAACAACCTGATTTTATATAGCCACTTAAATAAGGTAGACCTTATTAGAAGCAAATCTGAACTACATTTGCAGTATATTCAAGTCCACATGAAGTAAGGCCAGACAACGTAGAATCATGTTCCAAACGTGCGCTAGACATGTACAGCCATCACTAGACAAATGACCACAAATCCAAGGGACAAAATCACTATGTAAGCATGGAACTGCATCTGTTACTACTTTCATCCACTTCTCAGAGCTATCAGTCACAGCATGACATAACACACATATGGAGCTGAAGGTAATAGAACCACATGTAGCTAATTCTGTTATCTCTGCAATGAGCTGCACAGTCACCACCTAAGCATAACTGCTTTTTTTTCAAGGCTGTGGCTCTACCAAGAGTAAGCAGTGTGGTTCATTTATTTGTTTATTTTTACTGTAGATCTCCGTAATAGAATTGTGCTTGGGATTTTTTTAAGCTTGCTACAGAACTGGATTTGCTGCCAAGCAGGGAAGACACAAGGCAAGGTAAGACAGATCCGACAACAGAATTCAAAGAATACACAAGTCTCTGGGAAATAAGTTTGTAATATTAACACTTGATTTGTAAAGTGCCTTGGGTAAGCTGATTCCAAATCTTACTATAGGCCTAATGAAAGAAAAAAAACAGCTGTTTTTCTAACAGATCTAGAGAAAGTGATAAGAGTATTTTGAACAGTTGGCTTAGTTAAAGATGCAGTTCATCAAACTCTGACTGCAGCAACGACTTGGAACACCTGAGGTTGGGGAAGGCCACTGTAACAAGTAATCTGGCTTGTTGGCTTTGCTTTTATGCCTGCTGCTAAGAAGACAGGAGCTACGTATTGTGATTAAAAAGGGAAGTTAATAGAAAAACCAATTACATTAAAATTAAGCAAATTCAAATAAAATTTCTAACATTGATCAAGTGCTACATATAGTTACGCCATATTCTTGCAAATGTGTCCACGTATAGAGCAAGGAATGATGACCTTATCATTATGCAATTATTTTCAGCGCTGAAACCTATAGTTGCATGCAAGTAAGTGCATCCGTAACGAATACTGAACTACCTTTGCACAGGAGTTTGCAGGGCTCACTGAAAGATCTTTAAACTAGATTTGAAGGGGGAAAGGGCTAAAACCAGGCTCGCTAGAGATAAGCCTGGAGGCAGCATGCCAGTGTTTGAGGAACAGTGTGCTGGTAAAGTCATTCAATCCACTCTCAGTGGAGGTAGGAGATGGAGAAACATGCAGCAGCAAAGACACGAGGGTTATTGATGTGCTAGAAACCATGGAAGCACCTGATCTTGGTCATGTAGGAATTAGGGCTTCTTCCCAAAAAGAGGGGGGGCCAACTGAAGCGCATCTATACCAATGCCCACAGCACAGGCAGCAAACAGAAGGAGCGGGAAGTCATTGCACAGCAGGAAAGCCACAATATGGTTGCCATTGTGGAAACATGGTGGGATGACTCCATGACTGTGGAGCTCCATGGCAAGCTTTCTCTTTTCTATATTAAAAGATGAGTGTGTACAAGACACACACCCCATCTCCACTCCCAGACTCATATGTCAGGAAACAGGTAGCTGATAGGGATGAGAAGGATACATAAACACCTCTCAGTTGCTGTTTCTGAAAGACATGGATCGGTTTGCACTTCATAATGAGGACTCCTGCTCCAACAAAACACCAAAACAAAATCAGCGTGACAAGTAAAGCATCTCCAAAGAACATCTAGTCTTGAAAGATCTAGATAAGGGGCAAGATTTGTACATTTCTTTCTTCCTTCAATGAAAACACAGGGCTTGAGGCTATCCCACACTCTTAACAGAACCTGCCAGTTGTCAGCATGACCTAGTATAATAGAGTTAAAATTTAAGACCTTTTGCAAACTCTACATGTAAGATCCTTTCTTCTTTTCCTGATGATTCTATGATGGGTTGAAGATAGGGGTCTGAGAGTATGAATGCTATACCCTCTCCTTGAAAACCTTCTGTTATTACCTAAAATATGCCTTTTCTATCAGAAAACTGACATGCAGTGTATAGCTGTGCTGACAAGAATAAAAAAATCTGGGACAGGAAACAGTACCACTGTGACTCCAGAGCATCAGGAAGGGCTGTGCTCTTCATCCAATATCAAATGCACGGCATCCCTCTAAACATCCAACTAGTAAAATGGTATCTGCAGAGATCCAATAAGCAGTATTTGCATTTTAAAAAAAAAAAACAAACACACATACTCACGGATCTTAAACCATTTGAAGATGGTCTAGAATACTCTGATTAAGATAAGGTGTGATGAATATAACCATGTTAAGGCCAAGAACAAACCTCTTAACGCAGGGATGACTCTTACAGCCAGATGTACACTAATGATCCACCTGCAGTATTTCAGGTTACAGAAGACTTGAGAGAACCTGAAAGGATGCTGAAAGAAAATGCCCAAGTAATAATCTTAAATCTGAAAAGACATGAAAACAGAAGCAGAGTTTCCAAAATGAGTGAGTAGCTAGTTGATACAGTTTTCTGGTTTATGGATAAGTCCAAAAAGCATTATTTTCCAAGATTAGCATTAGTTGTTAAAAAAAAGCATTCTGAGAGAAAGAATCACTGATCTTCTAAAGACGATAAAAAGCTTTTAACTTAGATTATTAAAAAAAAATGAATAAGAAGTGCCCATTTAAGAAGAATACAATTGACATCAGGAACAAGATTAACTAAGATCTAAGGAGAAAAAACAAGACCAGGAACTGCCCATAAAAATCAATGCTAAGCAGCCTCAACAACAATTAAGAGAAAAACATAACTGCTATTTATGGTCAAATACTCTGTTTAGTTGATGCTGAATTTCATGGAATTAAGCCTAATGACTCAAAGATTAACCTATGTACCCATAGCATCATGGCCAAAACATAATACTAGCTTAGGCACTGAAAACTTCAGTGATATCCACTACATGAGATTAGAAACCAAAATGAGCTACACATCACCAATACATAAAAGCCTAGTAACTATGAATGACATATGCAAACAGACTCATGAGGCTACTGTTAAGACATCATCAGGATTTTTAAATGTTGATAATTTCTTAACTTTTGCTTATCAGTTCACACTGACAGACACAGGGAAATTAATCACAGAACTAAAAATTAATGACATTTAGCAAAAGGCTTATTTGCATTTGGTGCACACCAACAGAATAAAATCCACTTCATTTACATACATTCTGCATTAGACCAAATACAACACATTTTTCTTTGGAATTAAGAACTCAATCCCATGTCTTCATCTCCTCCTTAAAGGAACACCACTACTGTACAGAACAGCTGCATTTCAGGCACAGTTCTCCTGCGTTAACTGTTCAACACTCTTGCAGTACCCTCTGATGGCCAAGGCCAGAAGGTGGAACTATAACCTCTCAGCCCAGTTAAGCATAAAATCATAGACTAATAGAATAGTTAGGGTTGGAAAGGACCTTAAGATCATCGAGTTCCAACCCCCCTGCCATGGGCAGGGACACCTCCCACTAAACCATGCCACTCAAGGCTATGTCCAACCTGGCCTTGAACACCACCAGATATGGAGCATTCACAACTTCCCTGGGCAACCCATTCCAGTGCCTCACCACCCTCACAGTAAAGAACTTCTTCCTTATTCCCAACCTAAACTTCCCCTGTTTAAGTTTGAACCCATTACCCCTTGTCCTACCAGTACAGTCCCTAATGAAGAGTCCCTCCCCAGCATCCTATAGGCCTCCTTCGGATACTGGACACAAACGTTGTAACCATCGTATCAGTCAAGAACCGTAAGAAAAACGCATTGACAGTTTGATTGTGAGACTAGATGCAATACCAAGCCAGAATTTTCTCCCAAACCTCGCCCCATTAACTGTGTGGTGCCCAGAACTCTCACCACAGCTTACAGAGAGTCAGCTTATGAAACACAAACTTCATCAAGTTGCTCAACTCCACAACTCTGCAGGCAAAATGTCCAATTGGACTGCATGATATAATATGTGGAGCTGCAGCAACCTGGACAGAAGGCTCACACATAACATTTATCTTTCAGTATTTTGTCTGGGGTTGCTTTTATCAAAATGAAAGAGCCCTTGAATTCAAGCCCATCACACAAATCGTTGCTTTCACAGAGCTTACTCAAAAAAGCTGAATAAAGACTTCAGACAAAAAAGAATTCTAAATTTAACTTAAAAATTGATGGAATTACACAAAAATATTTTGCAATTTCTAGTCTCTGCATTTTGAATCCTGAAAATATAGAAAACTTCTGTTGCAGCCCAATTATGCAGTCAATGAAGTATAATTGCTGTACCATTTCCAAGTGATACTAGAAGTGCAGAGTTTAATTATGCTTACTGTGACAGGACACAGTAAACAAAAAAAGGGATATTACATACTGCCATTTCAAATTTCCAAGAGTAAATAGAAATAAATTAGATCTTTAGTGTTTTAGCTTCAAAGACTACCGCTACAAATTAGACAAATGCAAGTTAGAGAGCAATTCTACCCTCTACATTTTCTGCTCATCTTTACTGAAAAGGTTTCCAGACATTTATGCATTATGACAATTATTCAAAGAAGTGAAGAACTACTAAATAGCATTAGTAAGTGACCTACCAAGAAACCTCCTCTCGTGCAAGCCCATGGAACCTGATGGGATACCTCAGGGTGCTGAGAGAACTGACATTATGAGCCCGCTCTCCATCATGGCTGAAAAGCCACTGCAATCAAGAGAGTCTCCCGAGGACATGAAGGCAAATCTTGCACGTATCTCCTGACAGAGCAACAGGAATGACTGGGGAACAGCAGGCCAGTCAGCCCTACTTCAGACCCTGGGAATGTCAGAGCAAGTCTTCTTGGAATACACTTCTGAGCACACTATGTAGAAGGTTATTAGGAATAGACAACAGGGATTTACCAAAGGTAAATAATTTGTATCACTATTAATTTATTTTTAACTAACCTAGCTGCCTTCTGAGACAAAATGAGTAGCTGTCACTAAAGAGCAGTGGATGTCATCTGCATTGGCTTTAACAAGGCTTTTGATACAGCAGTCTACAGTATGGCTGTATTTAAGCTGCAACTTTATGGTCCAGGTAAGTTGACTACTAGGTGGGTGAAAAGTTGTTGGACCATTGTAGTGATCCTAATCAAAAGATCATTATACAGCATGGAGTTAGGGATTCCCTGAACACTGAACCTGAGTAGGGTCAAACCTGGGCTGTGCTATACTGCATGTGTAACTTGGCCTTTAGTACTATCCTCTCCCTCATATACTACCTCCACTAAACAGCATTTTAAGCAACATTTTACTGAGTCTGATGGCCTTTCTTACTGAGACAAAAACGAACCAGCAGCTGCTGATGAAAAAGAGTCATTATGCTCCAAGGGTAGCAGTAATGTTTTACACACTACCTGAAGGCCAGTTATATGTGGAGCTCCTCAAGTGCCTATCCTAAGAGCTATGCTGTTTCATATCTTTACCAATTACCTACAGAAGACAAAATGCATCTTGATCAGGTTCCTAAACACATAAAAAACAGTTACGGAAAGCAGCCAATGCACCGCAAACAGTGGTGCTGCCATTTGGAGGATGTAAACAGGGTGGAGGACTGAGCTAACCAGAACCTCATGAAATTCACCAAGCACAACTGCCAAGTTCTGTACCTATGATAAAACCTTGCACCACCACTGTATGGTGGCTAACTTGATGGAGAAAAAGCTCTTCTGGAGAAGTCCCAAAAATCTGGTAAACAGTAGGCTCAACTTTGTCAAGAAAGACAGGCAGTAAATGCAGAGGGTGGAATTCTACTACACTTAACCCAGTTTATCAACATCTTTCTTGTACTGAGAGCCCCCTGAGTATTCTAGATGTGGTCTAATGAGTGCCAAGTAAAGGGGGTCTCTTCCCTCTACCTACACACTGTACTTCCGTTGATACAGCCCAAAATACTGTCGACCTCTGCTGCCAGAGCATTCTGCTGGCTCATGTTCAGGCTACTGTTTGCTTAGATGTGAACTACATTTAACCCAAACTGCAATGCTTATACTGAAAGTTAAGAAACAGGATCACGTAAATATAAGTTGTATCATTAAACTCATACACAACCCCATTGTGGTTGCTTTTTGTATGCCACTAGGTGGCTGAAGGAACATACATAAGCAGCCAGGGAAGTTCTTGGTGCCTGTGACTTAGATTTCAAGGGTGCTATGCAATATTCACAAGAAAACCTACGGAAAAACCTTGAAGAACTAATCCTGGCCCTGGAGCAATTACTTGTTAGAGGAGAGCATGCTATCTTCTGCTATACAAAGTACTAAATTTCTACGCTGAACCGGGTCTTTAAAAAAAATAAACACACACCACCACACACAACGCACAGACACAAGCAAAAGCTCCTTCTTCTCTTTACTTGGGAGGTTTCTCTGTGGCTTCTATACACTGTCACAAAGGCAAAAAGGTTATGAAAAAAATATAAAAAAAAATTTATTTCTTTTTACAAATACCTTATAGCCTTCTATCATTCATAATAGTATTCATGCCTGAGGCGTGGAAAGGCTTCCACCTGAAAGAAGTGCTCACAGTGACCCCAGCACAGCTTCTGCACAGAGGCGCTAGCACTGCTGGCAGAGCACCCTGCACAGGGCAGGTCAGGAACTTCCACACTTCACTATGCCACAGCTCCTTTTTAATGCCTCAGCAGTAAAGCACAGATTTATACTCAGGCATTGCCTGATGTATTGTTCTTTGCATCAATGGAATTAATACATCCCCACATCTGCTCATGAAACAATCCAGCTCTCTAAAGAGCCAAGTGGACTAGGCTACAGACTTCACAAGAATTACCCATCATATTTGAACTGTAATGAATTCCCCACGGTCACAGATCATTGTCTGCATAATGGACTCTTACTCTTTAGCCTACATCCTTTGTTACATTTCTTTTACCTATTTCTTCATGCAATGTGAGATATCACCAACTCTCATTGAGAAGCTATTATTCTCATTGAGAAGGTATTTGCACGCTGTCACTGAACGGTGTAATGCAATTTCCCGAGGTGAGCAGCCCCAAACAGGACGCCTGCAACCCCGGAGAGAATGGAAACCCTGCATCCAGGAGCCTCAGTTCTGAGAAGCGAGTCACCGAGGAAGCCTCGAACCCTCGCCAGGCCTTGAGCAGGAGCCCGCCGCCCTGCCGAGGCGAGCAGGGACTCCCAGGGGACGGTAACAGGAGTATATGGGAGCGCGAGAACAGCGCGTGGCGCGGCGGTTGATGCAAGCGGAATGGTGAGCGCTCGCCTCAGGGTCAGGCCCCGGTCTGCGAGCTCTGCTCTGGCTGCCCCGGCGGTGGGAGCGTCGGCACCAGACAGAGCCGATGAGAGGGGAGGCTGCAGTGCAGAGCTCGGGGTGTAGAGAGCGCCTGCACTGCTCTCCTGAGGGGAGGGTGCACAACGGGCAGGGCTGCACTCTGTGCTCCCTGGTGGAGGTCCTCCTGCAGCAGGTGGCTGAGCTGCGGGAAGCTGTTGCTAGGCTGAAAGGTGTCAGGGAAGCTGAAAGAAAGCAGCACGGCTTGCTCCAGGCCCAAACTGTGCAGGGGCCTCAAGCATCCACCATAGCACATACAGGAAAGGAGGCATTAATGCAGGAAGATGGAAGCAAGTAACAAACCCACAACAAAACAAGGAGGAAGAGCACAATTAAAAGCAAGGGCCTTCCTCCTAAATCCACCATCCCCATCCAGAACTGCGCTGCAGTTCTGCAGCGGGCAATGAAGAAAATGCACACCGCACGGAGTGAACCACCAGCTAATGCACCGTAAAGAGGATCACCACTGGTGGCGCCAGGAAAAAGCGGCAGGTTGTTGTTTCAGGGGACTCTACTTTGAAACGAACAGAGCCACCCATCTGTCGGCCCTACCCAGTATCAAGGGAGGTGTGTTGCCTACCAGGGCCATGGATCAGGAATGTTGCAGAGAGGCTGCCTGCTCTAGTAAGCCCCACTGACTATTACCCACTTCTAGTGATCCAGGTGGTTGCTATTGGTATAGGTAGCAGTAGCCCAGAGAACATAAAGAAGGACTACAGAACCCTGGGAGAGGTGGTTAGGGGCTCTGGAGCTCAGACTATCTTTTCGTCAATTCTCCAGGATACAGGGGAGGACATTAAAAAGGCTGGGCAGATCAGGGCAGTCCCAGACACAGCTACGGGTTGGGCAGAGAAGAGATTCAGAGCAGCACTGCAGAGAAGGACTTGGGGGTGGTGGTCGATGAGAAAATGAACATGAGCCGGCAGTGTGCGCTTGCATCCCAGAAAGCCAACCATATCCTGGGCTGCATCAAGAGGAGCGTGACCAGCAGGTCGAGGGAGGTGATCCTGCCCCTTTGCTCTCGTGAGACCTCACTTGGAGTATTGTGTGCAGTTCTGGTGTCCTCAACATAAAAAGGACATGGAACTGTTGGAACAAGTCCAGAGGAGGGCCACGAGGATGATCAGGGGACTGGAGCACCTCCCGTATGAAGACAGGCTGAGAAAGTTGGGGCTGTTCAGTCTGGAGAAGAGAAGGCTGCGTGGAGACCTCACAGCAGCCTTCCAGGATCTGAAAGGGGTCTACAAGGGTGCTATGATTCTGTGGCTGGTATTCTACAATAGTGCCTGGAGAATCAACTCTCCCAAAAACTACATTAAAAGCTTGTCATTTGGAATAAGAATCAATTCATAGTTTTATTCATTCACTTTGACAACTGGTGGGTTTTTTCACTTTTTAAAGAAGTAATTCAACCTTGTCATGTACTCTGAGGAGGATTCTGCTGCTGCACAGTTCTGGTATAAAGCAAGGGTGGGGGAGTGTTGGGATTTCTAGGTTTTTTTTTTTTTTGTCTACAAATCAAAGGGATGGAGGGAAAAAAAACCAACAACATAAAACAACTACACAACAAAAACAACCCACAAATCCTTTGGGATTAACAAACAGAGCAACCTTCACCTCATTTTGGTAGCGTAAGTAGGAAAATAACAGGGAAAACTCATGGGGTTTTCTGTTACTTAAAAAGTTCTAAGCACTACATCCAAATTTAATCCATTTATTTCATATGTACATATATAAATAAAGGTTGTAGTCATTAATAAACCATGTCATTTTGCTTAACTTGCAACAGATAAAAAAACCAAACACTGTGCTTTCTGATATTCGTTCAATACTACAGATTATTTAAACATCAGTTCTTACAAACAGAAAGATCCTAGTATTTACATGGATTTGTTTACCTAAATACAGAAAAAAAATATAGCTAAAAAGCTCTTTCACAAGCAACATGTAAATTGAAGATGTATATCTTTGCCAGTCTGTTCTTCCCTGACACTTCATCTTATTTGCTGCCTTTCTACAACTCAGACACTGAACAGCTAATTCAGTATCCTTTCAAAATCTACAGAGCACATAAAAGCTCATACAAAACTTCACGTATATCAGGAGACTCTCCTGTGACCTTGGGTGCTGAATAAATCCATTGTTGCCTTTCAAAATCCATTTTCACTACAAAACATCCGTACTGCAGTACACTTTCGTGCCCACTCTCTCAGGCAGATGAGGCATCATCAGACAGATGAGCCAATACTAAACATTTACATACACACTTAAACTTGACATATTACCAAACATACCTAATTCATGCAGAAGCTATGGAAAACCTCTCCTGGTCTTCTATTTCGCAGTAATAGAAGAACCAAAAAGAATAACAAAAATCCAGCCCGGCTAAAGTCACACAGACATGCCTACTAATGTAAAGATTATAGCTACAAAACCACCTCCTCCTTACACACATCAAGAGACAAGAAAGCCACTTCAGACAAAGACATTTGAGTTCACAGCAATTTCAGAGTGCTCCACATGAAGTTACTATGGTCTTTCGGGACTCCCGTGCTGCTAAGTATAGGCAGGTTTGAAACACTGACAGATTAAGGGAGACCTGTAAAGGTGGAACACAGCAGCACAAGGCCTCTCAAGAAAAGCTCACTCAGTAATGTTTGCACATCCAACTTTCAGTTCATACCTTTCTTCAAGCTGAACACATCCCATGAGAAAACTGGATATACAGATATAAAATACAGTACACCTCTTGTGGAAATGCAAGGCTACACTCCTCAATAAGGAGTGGAAAATGAACTACAAAGTATGCTTCCTAGTGAGAGGTAGCTTGCACTGGTGTAGCTCAGTATTTCCCTGGAGGTCAGAAATTCAGGAATCTGGCGAAAAATGTTTAGGAGTGAACTACAAAATAACATGATATAAACCAGCAGGAAGTATAACCAAAAGAAGCCTCAACCAACCAACCACCCCAAAAAAACCCACAGCTTTCACAGTCTGTGTCCGGTACCCACGAGAAACTTAACAAGTAAAGAGCTGAAGGGGCTGTCAGTTGAGTGTAAGACACCCACCAATTACCCAATTTTTAAATGCATCCATGCAGTAAAGATATTCAGGGACAAACCAGTACCCTCCTCAGGCAGGTAAGTTGCTAGCCTCTAGGAGAAAAGGAAGTGAAGATCCAGTAGGAACCTGGCAGCAGGGTACAGGCACTTCAGAGGCACCTGATGATCTCCTGGAGGCAAATCACTGTTCAAGTAAGGATCTGCTTCTTCACAAGCCAGAGGTATGAAATGAAGCCACAGCTGGGACTTGAGTGGGCCAGGTTGTACACCAACAGGCCCAACACTATTAGAGCCAAGTTTAACTATGCTAGCTGTGTATCTGCAGGCTAATTAAATGATGTTTCACGATTTCAGGAAGACAGAACCCCAGCAATTTCGGTGACAGCCTGTACAGACTGCTCATAAGATGCCAGAGCATGTTTTTATTATAAAGATTCTGCTCAACTCTACTGCCTCTGACACATACCTTGCTCTCCTATTACCAGGAAAAAATATTCTGACAAATAATTTTCATTTACAAGAGCCACAGAAAATTACCACTTCCTCTCTAACATAAAAATGCAGATTAGCAATTAATTGCAGAAGAAATACATTAACAGACGAGATTCCCTTTGGGAAATTGCAGTAAAATGGAAAGCTATACAATGAGACAACCCAGAAAACAACTGCTGCAACAGCAATAGTGACTAGCATTTCTAAAAACACTCACTTCATCTATACTTAAAACAGATAAAAAAAAAAAACTATCCAGTATGACAAAAAAAACGTACTGCTACAGTTTTTCTTAAAAGAGTTCAAACTAGTTGTGTAACCAGTAAAATTGATGTGGGGTTGGTGTTTTTTTAAACTACTCCTACAGCAGAATTTCTTTTAAACATATCTTGGCACAGGCATTTCTGAGATGAGACTTGCACATACTTTATTCTTACACATACTGCTTAAAGAAGTGTTCCAACCTCTATAAAGATTCTATACATTAATTAACCAAGTGTCATCTGATATGACTATCAGTTGTCCAGTTTATTTCACATCGGACTTTGAGCTACTGACAGTCATTTCCCATTTCTCTTTCTGATTGAAAAAAAGTGTTTAAGACTTAGTCCTTCCCCAACAGATCTTTATCATTAGCAGGAATGGGAAAAACATGTTAACATCACATATGCAATATCATAAGACTTTACTCAGAAGAACAGCAATTCTCCACATTTCATGGAGAAATGGAAAAAAAAATATGATGTAATTGGAAGGGTGGTCATCACAATTTTTAGTGATTCAAAGTATTTCTTTTTGCCTGCAACATAAATTTGCATTAAGCATTTCTGTTGTTAATCCAAATTCTTAATTCAACCTGTAATCGTAACTTAAGACACTACAGCTTAATTCGGGTCTCAACATAACTTGCATGACTCCAGTTTTTTCTTGAATGCTTAATCTTATGCTGCTGTACACATTGCTTTCAACAGCTACAAGACCTATTGATTCCATTGTGACTAGTCACAACAGCATGTCCTACAAGCATCTGTATTTAGTATGCTATAAAATATTATTTATAAACAAGGTGCAACTGTCTGGGTACCTGTACAGTAGGTTTATATAAGTGTGCAATATGTTAGCCTAAATTTAACATCTAAACAAAGATCATGAGAAGCAAGGGTTACGGACAACAGAAATGATGAAAAATCACCATGGTAAATGCAGGTGCATTTACTCTTGCATTGTTTGTGATTTTTCCATCATACCCAACTACTTAGGATTATGTGGCTAAGTTTTCAAAAAATTCCTCTCCCCTTTACTTCCAAAACAGCTTTTAGCAAGGGAGCAGAGCACATACAAGGTTGGCACTCTAAAGTGTAATGAAGAAATCTGGTGGAAGCCGCATTTCTTTCACCACACAACACTTGAGATTAGCAGAAAGGATGAGCTGGAGCAAGAAAATGTCCCATTTTAAGAACTGGGCAAGGGCATGTATGCCACAAAGCTCTCAAATAGGAGAAATTTTAATTTGGCTAACAGCAGTGATGAAATGAATTACCAGAGCAATTGGACAATGAGGCAAGCAAGAATGAACATATTATTTATATTCTACAGGAATTGCAAATTTAACATGCAAAGTTTAAGCCATAAACAATTTGAAAGTTAAGACAAAAGTGGCACACTCCTTAGAAATGTTATAAAAATGTAACTGTCAGGATTAGACCATGTCTGTTCAAAAGCGTCAGTGAGGCAGCAATATTGCTTTTCAACAATCATGAATTTAAGAATCCATTTATTAAGCCCTGTAAATAACTGCTGTGTTCTAAAAGCCAACACTTGAAAGAAGTGGTTTAGACAAAGCACAGTAAGATTTATATTAAGATTCAATATATTAATTTCAAGGTAAGTTTTTGATTTACTGTACATAGCAGTGGTAGATAAATTGTGTCTCTTGAACCACCAATAAAAGCCAGTAGGTGGTTGAAAATTGGATCTCAATAATGAACCTCTGTTAATCTACAGATGGGTGAGAAATCCAAGTCCCCACTACCAACAAACAGATTCAGCTAGCATGATTGAGATATATGAATCAAGTTTCCCCAAGAAACAAATGGAGACACAACTCAGTCTCATTCCACACTGAAGCAGTGGAAGGCTGAGAAACACCCTAGATACATCTTTACAGGCAGTTTAGATAGCTCCCTGTGTCACTCCAGTCCTGCTCCCTGTGTCACTCCAGTCCTGCTCCACTGGTGGCCAAAGTAAACATCAGCTAGATTGCTACCAGTTAGCTTCCAGAAACTTACCTAGTTTTCTCTTAGAAAAAGCCAGAACGCAGCTGATGAAATAATGTCATTAACTCAGGTGTAAACCAACTCCAGATATCTACAGCAATGACATAGCAACTGCCTATGGGTCGCCGAAGGCCATAAGAATATATAATCAGGAGAAAACTCTAGTTTTTAAGAATATAATCAGGAGAAAACTCTATTTCTAACAGTGTCATCCTGAAACACAGATTTCTGTTTAGTTACCAACCACATACGGCATTACAGTTCTTTCCTACTTGCCTCATTCTCAAATTACTGTTACCCACAAGTTAATAAACATGTTGTTGTGTGACATTAGACAGGTACTATACTAACGGATGCATTTTTGGGTCATCACATCTATTGCACAACATAGAAATAAAGCTGTATTTCGTATATATTCTATTCCAGTAGTTTTTCTGAAATTTGGGGAGCATCTCAACAGTTAAGTAAGCTTTCCACATGCCTCAAATCCTGCACATTTTGCTTCATTAGTTTTATTATCATGAAACACCCGTATTGATTTGAAGGTGAAAGTATTTCCATATAAATGAAACCAAACAGGATCATGCAGAGACCACAGCAATTGTTTATGCTGCAATTTAGTACTTACAATCTTGCACTTGGTAGTACATGCAAGAAGCACATAGAAGAAATAGAAAAATACTGAATATAGTCAAATTTCATTTAACTTCCTAATATTATTTATAATTACTTCAGGCTAGCACTCTGAGCAGTCTCTAAAAGAAAAACATATACTTCAATTAGCAGAGGATAAAACACTAGAAGGACTGGTTTCAGAAACAGCCAACAGTGGGAAAACTCAGAGGCCATGGCAAAAAGACAGTCCAGCAAGCTTCCCTGTCTCACAGGTAACCATTCTGCATACAGGTCTGAATTCCCTTTGGCACAAAAACAGGCGCAAAATCACTTCCCTCGGTTTTACTTCTCCCACTCAAAATATCACCGTTTTCTTCAGCAGACCTGTGCCTTAGACAATGACCTTACTATACAACACTACTCAGAAATGAACACCAGCTGCTTCTCTGCCAACACTCTTACAGCAAACTTTCATGAGAGACTCGGAGGACAGTCACTGTAATCACTTTACCCTGCACTGCCAAAGTTACTACCTCCCTAACCTTGTATGTGCCTATTATAAAAATCATCCATTTATGTTACAGTGAATTACTTTAACACTGGGAACACAACACCTGAAACTAATTTCAAGTGACAAGACCATAATCAATCATACTTTCTCAACATTAATGCCACTACATAAAGCCTTCTGCTTCACTGCTTAAAAACATAGGTGTTTTAGGAAGGAAATGTTTTATAGCTAGTGCTATGTATACTGATACTTTTCCCAAATTAGCAGGTTCTTTGAAAATACAGCATAAATCAACTGAAATAGCATATATGTCTAATATTTAATTTTAAAAGACAAATTATCACAAAGATCAGTAAAGCTAGAAGCAACCTGATGCACATTTCTAGCAATTTTGAAGATTACATTCCAAATAGGGAAAGGAATAAACAAAAAAAAAAACAAAAGGAAAAAAAAACAAAAACAAAAACAAAAAAAAACAAACAAACAAACAAAACAAACAAAAAAAAAAAAAAAACAAAAAAAAAAAACCAACCAGAAAATAGCAGTGAAGTCTTCTTTCTCTATTAAGTCCTCAAAACCCAACAATTTTGATTTGTAGGCATTTTATCAGATTACACAAGATCACATTGCAAAGTAAAAAAGTACAGGCATTCAATTCAGAAGAAACACATGCTATCAAGATTGTACATATTAACATGGGAATCTTGATTTCTTAGGGTATCAGTTTGTGGTCTGTTAATATTTTAATTTGCAGACTGTTAAAATCCTGTATGATGTTTTGCTATAATATTCTGCCATATACTGTCATTTTGTGAGACCTCATTGGAGCACTGTGTGCAGTTCTGGTGTCCTCAACATAAAAAGGACATGGAGCTGTTGGAGCAAGTCCAGAGGAGGGCCGTGAGTATGATGAGGGGGCTCAAGAACTTCCTATATGAAGACAGGCTGAGAAAATTGGGCTGTTCAGCATGGAGAAGAGAAGGCTGCGTGGAGACCTCATAGCAGCCTTCCAGTATCTGAAGGGGGCCTATAGGGATGCTGGGGAGGTACTCTTTATCAGGGACTCTAGTGATAGGACAAGGGGCAATGAGTTCAGACTTAAACAGGGAAGATTCATGTTAGACACAAAGAGGAAATTCTTCACTCTGAGAGTGGTGAGACGCTGGAACAGGTTGCCCAAGAAGTTGTGAATGCTCCATCCCTGACACTGTTCAAGGCTGGGTTGGACGTGGCTTTGAGCAACCTGGTCTAGTGGGTGTTCCTGTTCATGGCAGGAGAGTTGGAACTAGATGATCTTAAGGTCCTTTCTAACCCTAACTATTCCATGATTTTCACAAAATCAACTTTTTGCAGTAAGACCAGCCAAATTACCACTTCAATTGCTATGCTCAAGATGCCAGAAAAAGGGGCTGAATTTGAACACAAGTATGATACATCTACTGAAAAAAACACCATTAGACTATGAATGGGAAGTTCAGTTACGCTACCATCAATAATTATAAGTCTTTGTAAAATAAACTCTTCAAACCCATAATAAAAGCCCTCATGCTACACAGTAACATTTACGCATTCTCAAGCATTTGCTTACAGCTTTAAAATGTAATGTTCAACAAGCACTAAAACTTAAGGACAAAACAATTTCTGAACTGTAACTTTTGTTAAGACTGATGCAATGATTCAATTTAGTCGATTCAAACACTAAAGGAGGTGGCCTAGCATCTGGTTTTTCAGTATTTAGCAGTTACCACAGAGGGCAGAACTCCTCTTCAAACAAGTCAGACAAGAATCAACGTAATAGTAGTCAATTTCTCTGTTATTTCAGGACACTGCTGATAAAGGCCAGTCCCAGGCAATGATTCAGCAGCCTCTTCTGTCCTCTCCCCTTCTATCCCACTTCAGATTTCCCCAGAGCAGTCCTCCTTTGTGCAGTACTGAGTGTAACACAGCTCTGATACAGGTCTGCGCATCTGAATCACAGCACTAAGCCAAATCTTCCGATTTCAAGAAATCAAAAATTAAAACAATTATCCTCAGAAAAAAGGTGATCCACTACTGCCAAAAATTTCACAACCTAAATTCACCACATGATTACAACTGAAATTACCAAAATGCAGCAAAGCATTACTGCAGAAATGTTTGTATATTAGCGTAAACACAGTGAAACCCTCATGAATGAAATACAAAGCGATCTGAAATAGTAAAAGTTTGCTTTAAGTTATAAAACAATTGTAGAGCTAATATTGCAACTTACATGAAGTACAGAAAATGTTTAAGCTTTCTCCAGTTTAATCATCGTTAATGGCACAAAGGAAATCATTTACTATCAAATGGATCAGAGAATACAGCAAGAAGGTCCTTGCAGTATTGATTTTGCACATAAAATGAACTTCTTCAGTTGCGTTTGCAATTGTCAAGAAGGCTTGACTAGTATTAACTCCCCCTCTTATTGAGCCTCAAGGAATTGCCAGTAGAGATGTCAAACTTATTTTTAAAGGATAAAACAAAACATATGACTGCTTCGTTGACTAGTAAGCGATTAAAGCATAACTCTGACTAAACTGAATTTGTGTCAGTGTCAACATAAAACTTCTTTTAAAAGCAGAAGTCAGCACTATGAATTATTTACTGTTCTCTGAAAGCTCAGTATCAACACATCAATTCACTCTCATTATATTCCTCCTTTATAATCCAGTTAGAATCACCCTCTAACATGCAGGGTGGTGGCAACATGGGCCTGCAATGTAGTGAGTAATGTAATAAGGCAAGGCAACTACCTGAATTTTTCTGTGCTTTAGAGAACAAGGAAGAGTAGCTTTATCACACTCCCACAAAGTGTAACAGCTTCAGAAGACCTTGAAAAAGACATGCCAGGCTTTAATCATAAAATCATTCCTGAGTAGGGATAACTCCTTCTAAAAACATGTGTGTGTGATTGCCTAGAATAGCCCCAAACAATGTCCGAGAGGCAAAACATGCATCACAGTACAAATAACACCACATAAACAACCCACAAAGGAAAATTATGCTGCTTTAACATTGAAGAATTGAACTACTAATGAGAGCTGTAAAAAGAAGCGTCCTCAGAACTACGTGCCTGAAATATCGTCTTTCCACTACCTGTGTTCAAAGTATTTTGTCCCTTAGAAGCTTGTAAGAGACTGCCAAAGCCAGAAGTACTGGCCAAAGTCAAACTACCCCACAGAAGATACAAGTATTTAGCCTAACTTTATGACCCTGTGAAAATACAACCCCCTTCTTTAGAAAAAGCATTCAAGCCTAATTTGGTTTATCACACCCTTAAGATCTTTAATCTCAAATTCTAATAAAAGAAGGATTGGCCATTAGAAAGTGCTGAGAACAAAGTGTAAATAGCCAGATGCTGCAAAAATACTAAAGCATGCTCCCAAAAGCACACATAAATAATGCTTACCAAAGTGGTAATGTTGTCAAATACATTAATTAAGAGACAAATTAAATAAGAAGGGTCTATTACTTCTTAATTAAATCCGGCCATGATGCACAACTTCTGTGCAAAGTCATAAAGACCTCTATGCTACCATAGTGCCTGAAATTCAGCAGATTTCTCTTGCTTGAGTTTTCCTTTGCAGCAGACACATACAAACATCCATGTGCTGCAAAGCATTAACAAGCGCTTCTAAACCAGCTGTACTTGCAGAACTTAAGCCTAGATCAAATAGTATTTAAACAACTACTTTTTACAAACAATACTGGAAATGTGCCACTGCGTTATAACTTCCATTAAAAATATGCCTCTTTAGATTAGCCTGAGGAAAAGATTAAAGATCATCCTCCTGATATCTATGTTGTGGAACAGCAATGGTTACCACCTTCAGATTTTAAAAAGATTCCTTGTGTACAATCCTTCTTTAAAAAAAAGATGTTTTCTTCCAGTTTCACAGAAATTTCAGTAATTGATTGACAGTAATTGATGATTATAGTTCTGTTTCAGTGAAAGCTACACCAGTTATCCAGCTACCACATTAAGCCTTCAAGTCCAGTTATGCCTGTTTGGTGTAACAGAAGAACATTAGATTGACCTCCGATTTTTTGCCTTTGTTTCGAAAGACTCAATAATATTCCCAGCATCTCTCAGCAGCGCACTGTGCTGACTAAAATTAGCTGAAACAGCTTATTAAATGTCATTTCTCAAACTAAATTAGCTTGTAAATCAGTAAATCAAGACCCCAAAAGCTCAAGTAGGAGCTTTGGAATAGGACAGAAACCACTAATTTTCTCTTATCCATTATTCTGAAAATATGGCAAAACTTTCATTAGCAAAATAGATGTATTAAAACTAAAAAACTAATGCAAACCTGAAATACTGCGATAACTTAAAACACGGCAGTTCTATAGAAGATAGTTTTCCACACTCACAAGAGCGTTAGAGTTTCTAACTCCTGATTACAGAGGGCAATATAGAACACTCCTCCACTATAAAGCAGCTGTTTGCTTTAACAAAGTAATCTGGGTTAAACAAAATTATAAGATTGCATGATTGTAAAAAAATTGATTATATGATTGCATTTGTAAAAAAAGCTGCACATTTTTCCTCCAACTGAAAAGTCAGACAGCCAAGTCATTACAGTTCCTGCTGCTTTTCAGACTCCTCACCTTAGACTCCACAACAAATATTCACACAACAGGAAAATTCCAGAAGCTTTCCAAAAGTACTTTAAATAGATGCTGATAACCTTGTGTACTTAGCCATATTTCTATAGAATACATTCATTGCCTTTAAATCCTACCCAAGTATTGTCAGCTTTCAGCAATAACATTACGCATCAGCTGAAATGTCTCTAGTTACAGTTCTATTAAAGAATACTAACATATGTTCACATAAGAGTACCATGATTTTTGACTTCACATTAAATAATTTTATGGACGCCAGTTATATTCAAAATTAACGACCTATAAAAATCAGCATACTGACAGCTTCTTAAAGGAATGCCTTTTTACTTCAGTGTTTGTTTACTAAATGCTTGTGGTCAACCTTCGTATTAATGCGGCATGGCAATGTAAGGCTTTGAAAACATTTTTTAAAAGTAGTCTGAACTGCCTTCATGTTACCCAATGCTGCATTTTTTAGGACTAAAAGCTGTGTGCATTCTACATGATCACCAACTTTTAAACCCTGTGAAGAGTCTCATATTGTAAAATTAGCATTTCCTAAATTCATCACCAAATTACTAACAGAAGAACATTCACATACAGTATTTACTATGTGTCCTAACTAGATTTGATACCTGAAGCATTACTACAACGAAGGCTTCATTTTTCCCTCACATGTTCTGACTTATCCTCATTTTAGGTCTCACTATGAAAGAAAAAACAAAACAAAAAAAAAACCAAACCACAAATCAGTATTTTGCTTGTTTCAACAAAACAAATGTTGCAAAATGTTCTGCGAGAAAACACTGGTACAAAGAGGGAAAAAAACACAGTCATGTGCATGGGGCTCACATTATGAATGAAAAGTCATGTTACTCTCTATGTAGGAAACAATTTCAGAATCCTCTAGGAGACATTTATTTACCATCCACATCACATGCTAAATTCCATTTTAAAGTAATGAAACTCCAGCTCATAATAAAATTTTTTAGTGCTGCCAGCATTTTTGACAGGGTTTCTGGCATTCTTCAGATGGAAGCACATACATTTAAAAATCAAAAAGGTCTTTGCCCGAGAGTGTCACTAAACAATGCAATGAAAGTTGTAAAAATCAGTATCAGACTTACCGCCAGTGCTTTAGATAACTTTGTTCTATAGTTACTCAAAACAATTGCATCAATATCCTTAAGTGGCACATATGCAAAGCCGTCTTTAATAAATACTTTTCTGGCTCTAAACAGATCCACAGCATCTGCAAGTCCAACCTGAGAAAGAAGAAAACCCCACATTGTAGAATAGCAAAATAACGCAGTAACAATGTTTACAACCTTAAGATTCAAGATGGATCAGTACAGCTTTAAGTCATTCTGTCTTTTAGCACTCTATCCAGGCAAAATGCAAATAGTTTGAAATTAAGTGTTGATTTTGGAATAGCTGATCATTATTTTGGTGGAGAAATTGTTTACTTGCAGAAGGTCATGCAGCTAGGCAAATAAGCTACTTTAAAGCTTGTATCTATGATTATTAGGGCAATTATGTAGCTTTGTATCACTTACTGATTTGATATTTGAAAATGGCCTTCTGGTGGCCTTCTGTTTCAGGCAACTTGAAATATTTTATTCATGAAAAGCTACATATCTTGGAAGTAGATCTGGAACCCAACCAACTTCACTCCAAAAAAGAGTCAAGGGTTTCCATTAGACACTTATTCCCTCTCCCTTTGCTCTCTTGCAAAAAGAATTTCAGACTAATACATTCAGACCAAACCTAGTTTCAGCAACAGATGCTTGAGAATGCCTCCAAACTGAACGGTCTGTCGGCCAGGCAAGTTAAGTCAATTGTCTGAGAAACGTTAAAACTTAAGACCATTTTTGCGGTGAAAGACAAAGGATAGCAGAAGAGGACAGAAGACAGTAATAGTAGTTCAAAGCTCACTTACTTCACTCACAGTCCCTCCCCTCTACCCTTATACTGACATGAAGAAGAGAAACTCCTATTAGTCTCAGTTGAAACACTTTGATTAACTGTTAGCAGTAGTATTACGTAAACATAACAACTCCAAGTTTAAGTGAAGGAGAATGAGTGCAAATCTGTGGAACTTGGCAGTTTCTACTTACCTTATAGAATATTTGTTCTTTTACTTTAGCCATACTGAAGCCAGGGGTTGATGTAAGCAGCTCATTCGCCAATTCATTTTTCATGTCTTCACTAATCTAAAACGAAGAGCTTGTTTTAAAACTGCTGAAATACTTCAGAATAAGGTTGGTTTGGTTTTTTTTTTAATTAACACAAGCTAAAATATTACTTAATCTGTGAATGTATCATTTCTTTCGTTGATAAGGGAAAAAGAATTGCATATTCGGCAAGCGATCACTAATAATTAAGCGGAAACCAGCAAAACACTAGTGGTCAATAGTGTTAAATAACCTTCTGAAGCTGTAGTGCAGATTTTAAAATATAATAATTTTAAGCATTAACACAAAACCACATTTTGTAAAAGTCAGCCTTTTAAAAGCCAACAAATTAAAACTTGTGATAAACCCTGCTCACACCGAGGTTTACTGCATGCATTAAAATAAAGCATGATGACTCAATGGCAGTTAGTAAGGACTGAAACAACTTTGTTAGATTTTTGACAAAAACATAAGTTTCAGCTCATTTTTAAATCCAGACGTAAAAAAAAAAAAAAAAAAAAAAAACAAAAAAAAAAAACACACACACAGAGGAAAAAAAAAAAAAAAAACAACCCCCCCAAAACCTCCCAAAAAAAACAACCCGCAACATGTCATATCTATGGTATACTTCTTGTTCTACAAATGTTAGTACTTTTCCAGTTCTTGAAATGGGCAAATTAAGCAGCAGTGCTCTATTTTAACAACTTGACCTATTTAAGCCAAAATTTCTAGCTTGAAAAACCATGGATAATGCTACACTTCATAATATAAAAAACTTAAAATACTGCATATACATAACTGTATTTGTTATGCTTTTTTGCTACTTAATAGCGCACCAAATGCAGCAGAAAAACCACACAAAATTAGTACATTATAATGATTTTACTGGTCAGTAAATCATTTCAGGGTTTTATACAACGGAAAATAACAACAACAAAATTTGGAATCAATTTGTTCTGCCTTAAATCATGATTAAACTCAGTCCTTAAAACCTGAAAAAAGTAAGAAATAATAATAATAATAAATAATAATAATAAAATTCTAAGTAATCTACTCTGATAGAACAGATCATAGCGGCTGGTAACCCAGCAGTGATACCTAGTAACTTAACTACATGCAACTAAGTCTTAAATATTTGAACAATATATGTTCTTGATGAAGTACAATGGAAGTAGCCTCTGACTGAAAGGGATTAAATGGTAAAAAACACAGAATACCTTCCCAAAACATTAATGGACACAGATGTCACCAAAGTATAACACACTGTGCGACAGTGCTCCAATAACTATGGAGAGGTGATACAAGGCTGCAGCCAAGACAAGCTTTTAGAGACTCGTCAGGAACCAACGGAAGGCAATCACATGCACTGGATACCCACCCAGGCTCCAAACACAAGATAAAACAGACACTCAGTGTCATTCATCTGCATGGAAAGGGATGTACATAAACAGTTCAGTTTCTTTTCTGAATGGGACAGTATACCTAATTTGTTGACCAGTACTTCTATGCAATTAAATATGCCTTTTTTTTTTTCCTTCTTTTCAGTTGAAAGACTGAGAAAATGAAACAAAACAAAACCCCACTTTTCTTGGAAGTCAGAGGAGGGACTCTTTCACTTCAGACTTAGAGGAGTAATTCAGCAAATGCACCCCATGAAAGTGATTTGATGGATGCATATTGAATGGCCAAGGCAGGGATGTCTAGAAGGCTTTTGGTTACCCTGCCTGCATCTTGATGTTGATCTAGATGCAACTGTAGTATTCTCAGGAAAATCGGCTTTAAAGAATAATAATAAAGCTGCCGGCATGGCAGAAGAATGCAACTTTGAAGACAGAAGAAATACACAGTAGCATTATATTTCCACATATGACAATCTAATGCTCAGAGAAAAACAGGCTGTATGGAGAACATTTTTCTTTAGCAAAGTAGCTGTGTCAAAACAGTTAAATGTGTTTGTGCAAGTAATTTGAGGAAACGCTATCTATAAAATACTCCCACTAATGATCTCATTCGTGTTAGTCTTTGAAAGATTCCCACTTCTCAAATATGACATGCAGGAACTACATACAAATTTAACACAGTGGTACCAAAACCCTGCTACTCCTTCCAGATGATATATTTCTTGTTTAAATAACTATAAATCTAAGTCACCACATGAGCCTGCAAGCTTGCCTTTCACCCAGTACAGACCAAAGTTTTCATTTTAATTCCAGAATAGCAACTTCCATTTTTCAAATAGAACAGGTTTATGCTTTCTCAGTAGAAACTGCCTACAAGAGCCCAGCCTACCATCGATAAAACTGTCTTCAAATGAAAACAGTGAAACATATTGTATGGCTATAGTGGTTACAATTGCATTATTTCTTCTCGGATATCTCACTAAATAAAACATGAAACCAAGCGAAGGATTCTTTCTGGCTTTTTTACAGACAGGCATTAAAACAATCCAGTCACGGCTTTACAGATAAAGCTTGTAATATTGGGGGAGAATGAGAAGGGGGGAAAGCAAGGATTCCTTTGTTTTTCTAAAACTAATTAGCTCATTTTCATCCACGAAATCATTTAATTCAGTATTACATTTAATTTCAAGGTGTCTTTGCCTCTTAATATACATAGAAAATAATAATACTGACTCCAAACTTCAAAAGCTGTCTAGAATCTTATTAGTCATTTGACCACACCAATCTTGTACAGATGTAAAGTCACAGTGATTAGAGATTTTCTTGCATCTCACCAGCAAAAAATTTAACACTGTTGGAGTGAAAGTGATCCTGGTGAAACCTCCAGTAAAACAGGTTAATGGACCATGACTACAGATAAGATTATGACCAGTGTTACCAAAAACACAGTTCCGCCAGAAACTGTATTTTCTAAACAAACAAATGTTCTTGCAAAGCAATATTTAACATAGAAATAAATATTATTATTATATTATTGCTGTTGAATAATTTACGTCTTACAGCCTCATGCACCTTATCATAGGCAAAACTTCAGGCAAACCCTACCAACATTTTGCTCCTTGCCTTTTCACCAAATTCACATTGCCTTCATGTTTTCAGCTAATGAAGAGAAAGGAAGAAGCAGCAAGGATATTCCTAGCCCCTAAGTAAAGCTGGGAGATGACTCCAGAATATGTTTAAATATAAAACTTGCTTTTCTAAAGACTGGAAAATTAAAAGTAATTGGTATTGGCATTAATGATTTCACTATTTTCATGAAAAACTGCATAAAACTGACTAAAGACACAGTGCAACAAAAATAAGCTTCCTATAGTCTGAACTCAAACTGAAGCTTTCATCTGGGTCCTGCATGTACCTCTGCATACAGAGCATCATGAAACATGCACCCCATTTTTACTCAGTTCATGGAAGCTGGAAAGGGATTTTTCCCTTCCTTTGAAATTTTTTTATTTTAAAAAGAACACTAAAGTTTGTACATTTAATAACCTAATTTCTAAAACAGCACCTGCAAGAACACTTTCCGGTAATCATTAAAAAATTAGACACAATTAAATACAGCTTTTAAGATTCTAATCAAGATCAGAAAGATAAACAGACTGCGTAACTTTTGACAGAGCTCAGTGATGTTTGCCAGATAAGATACAGGAGATTCTAAAAATAAACAGAATTCTTCTGAGGGTGTCACCTGGTGCTCATCTGACCCTTCACACTGACCTGATTCAACTGACTCCACAGACAGTAACTCCCTAGTTTTGCCTCATTTGTTGCCAGTTTAGTTAACGAAAACTGCTTATCACCAAGTCATTCTTTACTTTGCACAAGCAAAAAGTAACACCAGGAAAAGGATCTTCCCTTTTCAGTGACAGTGGGTCATGTATTGTAGCTTGAAACAATTTAACACTTCATCATAAGTTTTTAAGACGTAAAAAAATTAGGAAAAAGTCACAACATGAAAAGGGAAGGCATGAGACGAAAGGAAGGATGCAGATTTGGGACAAGTTGCATTATTTCTAGTTTTCTTGCAGGTTATTCATGGATTTTTAATCACAGAATTGTCCTGGAAACACACAGACACATAAATTTAGATTAAAATATGAATAATTTAATACGTAAGCCTTGGTTAAACAGTGGCAGTGAGCCCGTCCAAAAACTTCAAAATACATTTTATAACCCTGCTCCGATTGTACTACTATATATGCACAACTGCTTACTTCGCCTGTTTCTAAGTCTCCCAGTAAGGAACAAGAACTCAATGCACAAGTTCTTTCCTTTTCCAAGGCTCAGATTCAAGTGTTTGCAGGCACAAATCGCTGGTGTCCTTACACAGTGAACTTCTTAGAACTTGCTTGAGCAGCTGGCACTCAAGTGGCACAACACCCTTCTCAAAAAGGGATGGCATCAGCATCTCAATACTACACTGTATTTCAATTTTAAGTATTAAAAAGACAAAGCAGTCATTTCCTAGTCAATCTTCTCCATTGCCACGCATCACAGTACAAACTAGACTAGAATTAGAATACAAAAATATTAACTTAGACATCATTAAATTTAAGAATATAACTTTAAAGTATATTCAGCCAGTTAATGAATACTGGCATGATTAGGAAAGGACATCATTCCCAGCTGTGCTACCAGTTAAAGCAGGCATGGACTTTAAAACACTTCAGAGGTTCAAAAATCTGATGACTTTTAAGGGATATCAATTCCATTTTAGCCAGGCAGAAAGAATTAGAAAGAAAATTCTATTTCCAGTGGTACTAAAACTTACTATTTTAGCTCTCATTCAGGTTGCTGGCATCCCTGAAAACATAAAGGGCTGTACCTGGAATACTATGTATCCTTATCCAGGGACTGAAATGTTGTTTGGGTTTTTTTTAAAGTCAGGAGTGGGCACGGAAAGGACATTTTATGGATCTTCCTCAAGCATGCAGCTAATTCATGCTTACTATAATCACAGAGAAAACTCAGACATGGGTCCAGTTTCCTACATTCCTGACAAACATTGCCCTACATCCATGAAAAGGGAAGCTAAACAAAACAATTACTACATAGACACACACATGTATGTACCTTGAGGTCCTTTCCAACCCTAACTATTCTATGATTCTATGATTCTATGCAGTAATACATGTTATATTACATACGTATTAAAGTCACACATTACTGAGGAGCTAATGGAAAATCCTTATGAGAAATATGCCAACAAGTTTCCTTCCATTCACAAATAAGGATGCTAACATCGGACTAAATTTTGCATAAACTTATTAACAAATGTTTCTCTAGATTCAATCACAGAATTAGCAGGGAAGGGTATTTCAATGTTTGCAGACCATTTAATAAAACTCACATCCAAAACAGCCGCTAGTAAATTCTACTTGCAGTGTATTTACATCCTCCACAAACTATCCTATCAGCTTTTATGCTGCTTTACTGAGGAACAATACAAACATTTCTGAAGTTACCATCTGCATTCACGGCTATGTGAGGAATAAATTCATTTTGGAAACAATCTTAACCTTAACCACTACAAAAGAACTTAATGCCTTCATTATCCAAAGAATTTATTTTCTTCTTGAATAACATGTGGACATCGTTTTACAAAAAGCACTATTGATTTCCCAATCTTCTCTTTCTTTATGCCCAAAAAGAACATCTGAAATATTTACAGAAAAAGAAGACACTCAACACCATTCTCCTTGTCTTTACAATGTTTCTTCCGGGAATCCAAAAATACTGATTGCTAAGAACTAAAGATCTACAAGGATCAGGTTAGGAGTTGCTCTTCTTTTATCATTTCCAAGCCACTAGACAAAAAGCAGTCACGTGTGACCTGGTCAACTACTAAGTGCTAGAACATATCATCATACAAGAAGTGTGGGTGCCCTTCCCACCTCTTCTATCATAAGCTGAAGAACATGGTGTTGAAGATACCCATTATCCACTGCATTTCTGGTACAGCTGCAGCTTCATATTACCTTAGAAATCCAGGGTTACAGCAGAACATTTGCGTCAGGATTCAGACTGTATTCCAAATGTTGTCTGGTTGTTTTCAACATGGTTTTATTCATCTTCTCATTTTTATTGCAGTCTTTTTTGCAATTTTTATTTCAAAGCACGTTCACTTTTTCAAAGCAGGAAGAGGATATACTTTAAACCACAAAGAGTGCGTATAGCCCCCACCACAGAAAGACTCAACCTTAAACAGGACCTTTAGAGTCCACTGTATCTCAAATGATAAACCACACACACCTACTTAGTAAGAATCATAGCGCTCTAGTGTGCTAAAGGGGGCATAAGTAACTGTACAGTTTGTTTTAGTTTAGCTTCACAAGTCAATTTTAAGCAGTAAGAGCTATCTTCTAAAGGTCCTTTTAGATTTCTACAGATAATCAACATCTGTTTCTAATCAAAATGAGATGATTACCATATTAAAACTTTTAATTAGCATTTTGCATCATTTACAAACTGTTGTTCATTATGTTTATGAAGGTGAAAAGGGACATCCCCAGTAGGTATATATTCTTCAATCACATCTATTGCTTAATTTCACAATTTTATAGAACATCACCAACACCATATGTGCAAATAAATACATGCAACTAGAATTACTGCAGCAAAATGTTAGTTTTCTCCATTACTAATAACAAAGTCATGTTTACAGTTCAAAGATCCATTAGAGAAGGATAAATAGAGCACTTGTCTCATCCACCCTAACAGTGCACCAAAAAAATGGCAAGCATATGTTTTCCACTCCTTGCAGCAAACTTCTCCCTCTTAGATTTATGAGATGTGTTTACACTCTCCTGTGGATTGAGCTTTATTTTGAAAGTCTGTAAGAAGATATTACAATTCATTTTAAGCTTAGATGTTTTAATTAAACCTCACTCCATATCTACCCATTGTTCACAATGTTTGCTCACTAGAATACTCAGGTTGCTTTGAAATCAACCCAATTATTCTGGGTTGCAGCCAGTTAATAACATTGCTTTGCAGAAGACGTTACTTTGCAAACAGACCTGCCAGCTGGCCTACCAAATCCTCAGACTGCAGTACAATGACCTGAAAAGTATGACATACTGGTTGAACTGAATTCTCACACTGTTAATGCTTCTGAGGAAAGAGGTCTCCCTAGGATTTTCTTCCCCTGATACATAACTACAGTCAGCTACAAGAGGTAGCCACAAACCTAGATATCGGTGAGGGTTTTTTTTTCTTTATATGGCACAAAAACCAATTTTAAAAAAGGAACAGTCAATTCTGTGACAAAGCCCCTGCTTGGTTCCACTTAAATCTATCTCCTGAAACTTGAGTGAGAAACGTATTACTTCCTGTGAGTTCTCTAGGACAACAGTCACCTCTTACATTTGTAAAAGCACTAATGGTATACGTTCTGCTGTCTTACTGAACAAACTCTAGCATGAAAAAACAAAAACAAACAAACAAAAAAAGGCAAAAACTAAACACAACCACAAACACAGAAAAAAAATAAACTATTTCTAAGTCTTTCCACATACAATTTTGTTTCTCTTATGACTTCAAGCATGGAGCTACGTGATAGAATACGTATTTTTACTTTGGTAGTTAGGCACTATTTCCCACTCAGCTATGCATCACTTCTGATCTCTGCTGTCAACTTTAAGCAAGCATCACTGGTTTTCAAGGCAAGGGACAAATGGAAGATTCAAGCAGCCAGAAACAAAGACAAAATTCAGAACCACTTCCTTAACAAACGTAAGCAGCAGCCTATTTGGGTATAGTTACTGCTTTGGCTTGGTTTAATTTTAAACACAATAAAATTAGGTTGCAGACTGTTTCCACTTCCAAGCATTTTTCCCCATCCTGTTTGGGAAGGGGAAAAAAATATTATTTTATGCTTACAAAACAAAATCCCATAAACCCAATGAGAACAACATTTTGGTTTATACACCTGGCACCAAAATGAATACTTACAGTCACAGCCTTTTAGTGGCCAGACACAATATTATTTTTTTTCACCCATATCTGTCCTTACTAAAAACACAAACTAGTTCCATTCTCATTAATCTAAATCTGATTTTAGGATCTCCCACACCTAATAAAGGCAGCCATAAAACATTTTTTTTTTCCCCAAGAAGCTAACCTACAAATATTTATACACTGCCCCACTACTGAGATAAATGCTTCTGAAGAAAGCGTAATAGTGATATCAGAAAGTCTCTCATAGGAGTGCTCTGATCATAAAAATGGAAATTAAAGAAGTTTAATTTCTACTGCTTAAAGCTGCTAGAAAAGCACTTCAACTGCAACATCAAAGAGCTTCTGTGGAAAAAAAAATTATCACTAATGCATTTTGCTCTTTCCTTTCATTTTGCAGTTCTTAAGTCTTTCGTCTCAGATGCTGGTAGATGCACTACAGAGCATTAGCTCCCCCAGCTGACTATTCCCATCTGCTGTTTATTCCCCATTACTACAGTCCAAAGCATTTTATTAAGATAACGTGCTTTATAACAGCATTAAAAAAAATTCAGATGGTTAATTTTGCAACAACTGGCAGTTACCCTAAAACAAGACATCGAACCTAGAAGGTATAAAAAACTCATAATATTTTTTTAGATTTCAAGATTGTTTTCAGAGGTGAAGAAGTTCTAAGCTAATTTAAACAGGATTTTTTTTTATGCTCTGTGGAGAGAATACAGCAACATAGAAAGATGTATTCAAGAAATATACTGCACTTTGAAGTTTATTTCTTCTGCACACTGCAGGAAGATAAAAGAACAGAAGCATTGCAGGGAATCTAAATTCAATTTTACATCATCTTTATACCACAGATAAAGACATGATAAGTACTAATTTTAATTTCTTGTGGAAACAGCAAACAGGAAGTGCATTTAAGGAATAAACAGTCTGAAGATGAAACAGAGATCACAGGATATCTGAACAGTCAAGATGATGACCAGAACATCACTGAAAAACAGATTAGGATAAAACTTTACATTCTGTTCCACTCCACATTCCAGAGTATCAGGTTAAATTCCTGGAGAGGTACAGCAAGAAATCAATGCATCTGACAGCACTTAAGAAAAACACAGGAGACAACTAACAGCCCACACAGATCTGTCAAAAAACAAATTGTATTAAGTCACTCTCACTGCCTTTATGATAGTGCAACAGACCTCAGGGATAAGGAAAAATTAGGTGTTATATTGTATCCGAAGCCCTTAAAGCCACTTTCACAGACAAACGACCAAATAGTTTCACTGAATATCCTATAACCTGGATGCAAAACCAATTGGAAAAGCTGTGAATGGAAGAATTTAATTCAAAAATAGAAGGACATACTAAGCCAAGGTCCACAATTATTTAATTTTAAACTAAAATTTAATATTTTAGTTCCTAACCTGCATGTTAAAATAGGTGCAGGTTACATATTTAAATGCTATGAGGCTGGGGACACAGGAAAGGCTCTAGAGAATGTGATCAGACAAGAGAATCTGGTCTAAAACTGAAGACTGCCTTTCAGCACAGACACTTCAAGGTTTTAAATCTGAGCCAGTTCTGTACAAAGGAAAAGCTGACTAACCAGGAACGCTGACAAAAGCAGCTGTGCGACCTGCCCATCTCCAGCTTGGGAGTCACTATATGATACTATTTGGGGGAAGGGGAAAGAAGAGGGGGGGGAGGATGCAAAGAATACATTCATTTAATCTGAGTGTCATCTTAGAATTGGTAATGGTTCAGGTGGAATATTCTGACTGGCTGACACTGCACTTAATAAGTAAAAAAAAAAAATGCTGCCCCACTAAAAAATGGCAAAGGACACCCCAAGAAATGACAAATCACCACACACAAATAAAGGCTAAAAGAAGAAACAAGAAAGCATGATTAGTCTGCCTTACAAGCAGAACACAAATACAAAGAGGAAGGAAAAAAACCAACCAAACAAAATAACCCCAACAAAAACAAAACAACGAAAAACACCCTTTAGTGGATAGAACAAGAAGAAATACATAGCATTTTTAAAGCAACAACAGAACATTTTGGTCCATGTGAAAAGGAGACCCTTGAACACTCCCCAGAGAGAGACAGAGTCTGACTGGTTAAGACGAAGAAATTCCATGGCAGATTTTCACAAGAACCAAGTAGAAAGGAAACAAAAATTCACTGGACCTTCCAAATCAACATCAGATGTATCACTGACGTACAGACACCTTCAGCTGCAGATGCTGAAAGGACAGATCTTTCATTTGATGTCTAAGAACAAGTGGTATGTCTTGAACAGTTAAAAGCATGCAAACCAAAGCAGACAAAAGGCTGAATCTCAAGATTGAGGGCTTCAAATCAGATATTTCTGACAGTGTCAAAAAGTAAATGGTGTTCTAAGCAAATGTACAGCTTTGCAATACTAAACATAAGCTAGGAGAACATCCAAAAAGGAAAATGGGAAAGACAAAACTAACAGAAAACAGAGCTAATAGAAAAAGTTTTTAGCTATCAGGTTAAGGGTTAAGGCCATACCGCTCATCCATGAAAAAGACGACAATTTGAAGAACTGAATCCTACTGCCCTCACCACAGAAATAGAATATAGAAAGGGTAAGTTAAAACAATGAATTGTTAAATTTTCTTCAAAATTCAAACGTCTTCAAAAGAAAGATTATGAACAGCATAAGTGCATCATCAGTTTCACTGAAGCAGACTATGGCATGGAAGAAAATCCCAGAATTTAAGAGCAAAAGTAGGTCCTGGTTCTGCTGAGATCGGTACACAGGAAGTAGGAATGCAAAATGCTGAGATGGGTAAGTTAGAGGGTTACTTTGTGATAGGAAGAGGCAGCCTAGTCTGATTCGAGGAACAGGAGAGAACAGTAAAATAAGCATGCCAGACCTATTCCAGAAGTTAGAAGTTAAAGGTCCTAAAATATGTGGCAGTTATCTAAAAATGAATTAGATAAGTGACAGTTCCTATAGAAAAGTTCTATGAAAAGGCAATGAATAAAGAAGTTTTGTTCATTGTCATTTTAGGGAACAAAAGGATTGAGCAACAGATGAGGAAAAAGCCAAATTCATGGAATGAAAGAAGTGTTAATAATTACAGAAATTAACATGTAAGTTTAAAGTCACATGGAATGAAAAGAAAGATAATTTAGACTTGTGCTAATAGAGTTTCCTTTTAAGGAAACATTATACCAGATAATTTACTGTAACTGGCAAGTCAGTTGCCAATCCAGGGGACTCCACTTCTAACTATTGAGCAAAGCTACCAGTATGACTAGGCAACTTTTGACCCAATTTCTCCTTTAATGCTACAAAGCACAAGCTGACATGTATTAGAAGAAAAATAAAGTGTAAATAAAACTCTAAAGAGAATACTGTCACCACTTTTCCTAAATATCTTGAAGCAGCTCCTGAAAGAAGCAGAATATATTAGAGATGCCCTATTTATATTTCAGAAGAATGCAAATATCCAGATTAAGATCTAGGAGTTACTGTGCAATATGACACAGACACAGCCTTGAAGGGCAAGAAAAAGATAAGCAGCATACAGAGTGAAGGAAAGAATAGATTTACTCTATTTTTATAGCTTTGGTTATCATCATCATCATCGTGATAAATTATTTCCCCAGTGGCAGGTGTAAGACCAAATATGTGAGCAATAGGAAGCTCAACACCTTAATTCAGGAATTCCTAGGAACATCAGTGATCCAGGTATCTTGCAGTTTTGCTCAAACCTAGACACATTGAAAGCTTTTTAATAATAACTTGTGGCAGTTGCCATAAGTACTCCGATTACATCAAAATGGTATCAGAACATTAAATCAATAAACCAGGATTTATCTCACACCTTGAAGGTCTAACAGCACTATTTTAACAAATAATAAGTGTAATCACTCAAGGGCTTCTGATATGTGCATGCATAACCAACTACAAGAAAAAAAGGGAAAAAGAGAAGTGAAAAGGTTGGGATAAACAGGTGGTGCATACATAGCAGGGCATGTGGAAAACCACACAGACAGACAATCTCACTGATAAAATTACATGAAAAAATGAGGCTTGGGCATAATGCTAACTGACTCCAAACAGGTCTTGTATCACAATCTGGCAGAAAAAGTAAGGCACTCCTCACTTAAACAAAGGAAAACATCAGATGCCCACAGCTCATGGCAAGAAATAAAACAACTTTCTAGTTAATGCCAAGTGTCACCTACCTGTAATACCATTTATTTCATACAATTCTTTCATATACTGAACTTACTGAAGAGATTAAAATACTTTCTCTAATAACTAATAACTATAATAATTAGAATATTAATTAGATTTCCCTTTAGATATCTTAAAAATCTATATTAGTGGCTTTTACTGCCAGAAACTGTCAGGCATCATTGCTGTAATTACTCATTTATAGTAAGATTTTAATGCTTTAATCTCCTAAATTAATGTAAATCTCAGCTGCACACCTGTGTTTGCATATTCTCTTTGATGGGCTCTGTCACCTTAAATGTCAGCATTTAGTTCTCTTGAGTGCTGCTTAAGGATTTCCTGTGCTCCCTATGTGACTGCCTTTGCACACAGACTATTTAATGTGCCCCGAGAGCTAAAAAATACACGCCATACATAAAAACCTTCAGTATTTATCTAGATGATGATAGCACTATCCCTGAAAACTCTTCTTTTTTTCCTCCAAATATAGACTGCAAATATTCTGAAAGACCTTCAGAACCATTCCACAATTCTCCTGTTACTATGATAGAAAACTATTCAACATACCAGGGGAAATACTCTCAAAGTATAGATGAAAAATAAGCAAGCCTTAGAAACAGGGAACAGATTAGTAAGTGTTTCTTTTTTTTTTTTTTAAATAAACAAGAAACAATTATGCATCAGAATCATACTGAATGCCCTATACTAAAGTCTCAAGAAAGGCAATGTAGCACTTCTTTCAGGACAAGCACGTATCAAAAGCATGGAACTCTCACATCACAACTTAGTTTTGAGGCAAGACTGTTATCTGGTCTCTTCTCCCTCAAGCTGTTCTCCAGAATTTAGTGGACACCTGACAGCAAGCAATCTGTGAAGTATTATTGAAGACAGTATTATAGACTGAGGTCCAGAAATTAAAGTGTCAAATAAGGGTAAAAATAAGCTTTACTGAACAAGGCAACTGCAGAATTACTGAAGAGAAAGTCTTCTAAACTTCCTGTAAGTCCAATGCTCTAAGTTGAACTAGATGCTTTTTGCAAGACAGCAGGATTTTAACTAATGTGAAGTAAGCACCATTCAAATACCTGTTTTCTCAGGCAACAGGTAACATCACGAGAAATACCCCACAACTGGCTATCAATTAGGCGATGCTGCTCTAAGAAAACTGTGTTTTAAATAAGCTAGTAAATAACTATCAAAATATTATTTCCTCAGAGTATTGTAAAAATGTCATGTAACAAAACACTGCTCCTGGACCAAGCCTAAAACCTTCCAGGTCAAGCCTAACCACTCCCAGGAAAATGCATGGAAGGGAATTCTAGGAAATAATGTATCACAGAGTGAATGGGTGAGTGTGTATATAAAATAATTTCTGTTTGCCCTCAAAAGTTGTAACTCCTGTTAAAGTTCAAAAGTTACATTTCTTCGGTGCCTTTCTTGCTGCTGGAAAGGAGGCTATACTGTAAACATCACTTTTGACACCATGGTTCAAACACAACTTCCTTCAGAAAAAGCACAGCCTGAGTACTGAATTGTTTAAATTCTCAATACAATAATTTTGAGGGGGAAGCAATGGAAGGTGTACAAATAACTGTTAAGATAGAAATAATCTCCAAAACTGAATGTTTTAATTTTTAAAGATATTTAAAAATGTTTCAGAGTGTCTGAGCAGCACAAATCTTAAATAATTTATTTTCTAATGAAATACCAAAAGCTTTAAAGCTGTTTAGAAAATAAATCAGAAAATACAGAAATTAACTAGTTAAGACAACTAGCTTCGGATATGACAAAGTACACCAATTTGTATTATTTTCTGTACTATTTGCAGGCAAAACAGCATTTCATTAAAGCAATATATGCGCCTTCCCTCCCACCCCCCACAAAATTGAGGTGTGGTGTTTTGATGAAGAGCCTGGCACCCATTACACTACACAGAATGCTTTAACCAAAATAAAAGTTTCACTATTGTCCCAAACACTGGCCAAAATGCAAAAGCTGAAGCAAGTTATTGTCAGAGATGCTGAATATGTCCTCTCAGTAAGACCAAGTATTTACTTATTTTAATAAACCCTTTGCCATGTATTTCGCTCCATCAGCAATATAGATGTCAGTCACGGGACAGAAGAAATCCTATTATAAAAATTAAAACACTTATTTTCATTAAATTTCTATTTTTAGTTTCAGAAAGCTCTTGCTCTTTGATTAAAATTCTCTTTACTCATGAGATCAGACCTACTATCATTTCAAGCTCTCCTCAGCTGGCTGTCATATAAAGAAATTCAGAAAGTCCAGTATTTTTTTCTTCTAGCTGCTAACAACTTCAATCTTCCCAAAAAGTTGCTAAGTAAAACCTTGAGCGCTAAAGTCTTCAAAGAAAGAAATATCTTAACAGCTGCTTAAATATTATCCCTGAGTGGGATTGAAGACTTCTTAATTCTATATAAAGCAGTAACTTTCAAGCCATGATTCACAAAATCTCAAGAACTACTCTGCAAAACTCCTGCAAAAATTATATGAAGGCATCTCACTTTCTCACGCATGTAAGCGAACATGAAAAGAAGTGACAGAAATGTCACTGTTTTACTTTGCTGGTGCTGTAAATGAAGATAACTGCGACACAACTGTACAAAGTGATCCACTTACTCCTCCTCCCCACAAAAAAAAGAACAGTTCTTTTATTAAATACTGAGAATTGCTTCTTATATTGTTTCTCAGAATTGTTAACTGGAGACACAGCTATACCAGTCTACACTGTAGTCTAAACTTCAGCAGCTGCAGCCTATCTCAGATTACAATTCTGAATCACAGAACCATTATCTAGAAAATGTAAGGCACCTGTCTTCTCTTTAAGGAAAATTCACTAACTTTGTTAGGATATCTTCAGCAATTAAAATCCCGCAGTAGAATTTCTATCTGTTTACCAATATAGAAACAGAATTGTAATATCAGAACTAATTCCTTTTCCTGAAGACCATTCCTTTTTCTAACAGGTGTTGCACAAAGTTTGATTTCCATTTTCATGTATGCACAATAAGGCATAAAAACTTGTAACTTCTAACAGAGAAGTATGAAGAGTACAGCTGGTCTTCACTTCCTTTATAAAGCCTTTTACAAATACAACATTGAGAAAAAGAATATTGCTTTTACAGCGGCCTTAGTTTTAGTGGCCGCTGTACAGCACCATAGAGTTTACACCTGTTTCAGACACATATGGAATCCTTAGTAATATTCAAATGTTTTATACATGATCTTGCAAGGTAGTTTTGATTAAATTCCCCCTGGAATTGGAAAGCGGAGGGGAAGTAGAAGCAGGGAAGTAGATTTTCAATGAAATGATGCTTTGTTGCCTGAACAGGCATAGGAAAGCGTTACCTTCTTAATCATTTTGACATATTGAAGGCACATTCAATAGCACAGAACCAATCCATACTCCTAGCTATTTCCAGCAACCTGCAAACATTAATTTATTCTCACAAGGCTGAATGCCGAAACTGTGACAGGACAATATGAGGCTGGGGAATAAGCAACGGAAACTTAACTGCACAAATACACTGCTCGCTGAAAGGTCTGTTGAACCAAAGAATGACATTTCTAATAGTCTCTCGAAGGCCCAGAAAAGCCTGTGTGTTGCTGTTTAGCCAGACATATTCATTCTCAACAATGCACAAATTACCTTTAGCCATCAGCATGCACCGGTGCCAGATACTTCAATCTAGGAACACATCATGCATGTCAATCACGTTATTTTAGAATATTTAAGTTCTTCTAATTAAACAGTATTTTAAGAGAAAGGTTTTTTTTCAGTAGTGATGACTGCACATTACTTTTTGTTAAGTTTGCTTTGAGAGCTACAGGCAAAGCTGGAGCTTTCTAACAAAACAGTTCTTAGCTACAGTGCAAAATTTTATTGAAATCATTAATGCAGAAGCTGCAATAGACATTTTCAATTAAACCACTCAACAAAAGAAGCAGTATATAACAGCAGGAACTCATTTGTAATATTCCTAAAGCATCTCAAAACCCACTGTCATTTGACTACACAGCTTTGGTATTTTCAAGGTTTTTCATAAGCTGGTGAAGAACTAGAATGAGTTTTAAGTTAAATGAGGGAAAAGCTTTGAATCTAAGCTCTAATGAGAAAGCAGCACCTGTGGAGTAAGAGCAATTCACAGAATTTTAGACCTAACTTATATTCTGCATTCTCCTTAGCATGTATTTTATGGGCCAAAGTCAAAGAGTCTGGTGAATGAAAATAACAGAACTTACATAGCCTTTACACACTCACATACACGTACCAATAAACCTGGTATTTAATTGTACATAATTTCTTTTAAAATTATACATAAATCCTTCAACATAGTAGGCAATTTTTAACTACCATATCTAATACCATCTTGGTTTAGGGTATTTTTTAAGCTAAGTCACTTTCTTGGTTACACATCTATAGCTGCAATAACTCACATAAGATGCACAAAAGAGCAGAATTGAAATGATTTTTAGCGTGCACAAACATACAACCATGAAAGTATATTTTTGATACAAAGTAGAAACCTACTGGTTTTAACCCACAGGGACAGCTACACAGTAAGTTATGTTCTTGTGCAAGCCATACAGAATTTTCATACTTTACTATATTTCAATTATGCCCTCAACAGCTAACATGAGTTTCAATCTTCACACAGTTTTCCATACGTCAGTTTTATGAAATGGTACAATGTGCACAGTCCCCCGGTCACTGTGGGAACCCACTGCCTTAGTTACTATAGCAAGAAGCCAACAGCTTAAAAGCAGTTAGTAGACTGCAAAGCTTCTAGAGTAAAGTTTATTCATAAGACACATGTTGACCAAAACTAATTTCCAACTAAAGTCAGTAAACTGATGAGAATGGACTGCACATATACTTTAGGTTACAATCAAACACAGCCATTGCTTTCTTAGCACTGAAACCCTTAAAGGTGAATTATCAAACAATTCATCACTTACACACAAAAGTAAGCAAGGTAATTGTGACCTGAGTGTTATTTGCCCTGATGGATACACAAATGCCACATCTCAAGAACACAGACTAGCTCTAACCTTTCCAGAATCTTGATTCAAAAATACCTATCAGCTTTTGTAAACATTCTTAACTTACCTTTGTAAGCAGACCCAGCTTCTCTTGTTGCAGCACACAATTACATCACTTAATCCTCATTTCTGTGGCATGCACTTGATTCTCCAAGTTCAGAAGTTCTGTGTGGTTGAGTTTTTAAAGCCATAACTTCACATTTTATTTTCTGAATGGAAGTACTAAAACTACCTTAATGAGAATTTTAAAACACAACAGGCACATCCAACATGACACAAATGCAGGAAGTAACATACTTACAGCTTCAAATGATAAGTTAACGTGTTCCAGGAATTTCTGTCTTAAATTGTCAGTTAGTTCATTGAAGCGATACCGCAAAAGATCCATTTCTTGTTGAAGAAACCAACGCCTGAGATCCTCACTGCAAAGAAATAATTAAAAAAATTAAAAATAACATTTTTTGGTTATGCATTCTCTTTTTCTCTATAAACTATATGTCAAATGTAGTGAACACAACATTTAATGTAATGCTGGCTTTGGCATGGGACCCACAAACAGAGGAGACTGGAAGAAAAGGCAGGAAACCTTCAGGAAGGAGCATTCAATCCAAAAAGACTTGTGAAGAGGCAGTACACTAAGAAACATGACTGCAGATGTTTTGGACAAACAAAGGTAGAGCTGTGTTTGCCATGAAAGTGAATGAAAGGAGATTATTCTATTTCCTGGTCATGACAGATGTGACATTGCAAGAGATGTGAAAGAACAGTATGGATGAGACTATTCACTCGAGACTGTACATACGGTATCTCAGCAACATTATATGGGAATAAGCTTTAAATTCTTGGACATCAGAAGGCAGAAGGACAGACAAGAGAAGATTACATTACAAATTTAACTGACAAGAACGGTGCCACTGGACACTTCAGACCATGTGAAAAACAAACCAAAACAATACAATACAGACTAGAAAAACAGCTCATGTAACTCATACCCCTGGGTGGCACTGTTGGCCAACTGGAAACTTAAAAAGGCGGCGCTGCCTGTAAGTACAACTGCCGCAGGGAACTGAATTCAACCCTGTTTGCAGCTCTATTTAAGTACACTTTCAAACACACCTACCTTAATAGCTTTCATCAATTAACCTAATGACTTGTGTCAAGCTTATTTTTCTGACCCAATATGATAAAAGCTTAGAGAATAGTACATTCTCTTTGCCTCCCAATTTTATCTTTTGAGGAACATGCCAATTTTAGAGCATAGAAATATCTTATCCCTGAAATAGCTGCTTCTCAAGAAAGAATTAAGAATGGTAGGCACAGGATCACCTCACAGTGCCTAAATTACTATTTTCCATTTTATGAGTAAGCAGTAAGTCCACCTTCTCAAAGAAACAAACAAAAAAAAGCTAGTTTAAGTAGAAACTATCAAGCTGCTTTATTGAATCATGCTATCTGTATAGAAACAGGAACACAAAAATACATTTGCAAGTAGTTTTCAGAGTGCCCTGGAACTCCACCCAAGGCCCCTCCTCCCTAAGAAGGGGTCTTTCCTTCTAGACAATAAAGCCAGGCTCTTTCCTTTTGATTCTGTGGCCCAAAATGGCTTGTATTTATTTCTGCAAAGTGGTCCACCTTCAACAAGCTGCCCACCTCTGTCCTGCCTAATTCCTACAATACTTCCCTGAAACACAGTGTTTGAACTATGTCTCCCATTTATTTCCTAATCAAGCACTCAGTAAGTCAAGTAAGCGCAAATGATAAGGATCTTTTTATAAAAATATAGCTTCCAGAGAAAAATAAAATTGTTCGATTATTGTAGAATCCTAGAATAGTTAGGGTTGGAAAGGACCTCAAGATCATCTAGTTCCAACCCCCCTGCCATGGGCAGGGACACCTCACACTAAACCATGCCATCCAAGGCTATGTCCAACTCCGCCTTGAACACCGCCAGGGATGAAGCATTCACAACTTCCTTGGGCCTCACCACCCCTACAGTAAAGAATTTCTTCCTCATATCCAATCTAAACTTCCCCTATTTAAGTTTGAACCCATTACCCCTTGTCCTACCACTACAGTCCCCCATGAAGAGTCCCTCCCCAGCATCCCTATAGGCCTCCTTCAGGTATTGGAAGGCTGCTATGAGGTCTCCACGCAGCCTTCTCTTCTGCATCTATTACCTGGAATCAGGAGATTCCAGAGCAATATAATGATGCAACACATTGTGGGGATAGACGGGCACAGCCCAGATGTTTTTTGAAAGGGCAACACAATGGGATGTGAATAATCCAGGAAACGTCAGGGTGTTTAACATCACCCAGGACATGTCATGCTGAGGTTTCCTCCATCTAGAGGCTTTTGAGGCCTCTGCTACCTCCTGTTCTGATCAGATGGTCTGCAGCTTGCACCTACCATATTGTTATCCACCTTGGTCTATTCTCTAACCCTTCCCCCGAAACATTCAACTGGCTCATGACCCATTTCAAGGAAAAGCCCTATCCATTCCAGCTCCATATCCTGGCTTATAGCACAGTCCCTCCTATTCACCTTCCCTGTCTGGTTTTGCTTATAAATCTTTATCTATCCATAGCAGCACTGTCAGCTACCAGAGTCATGTTAGCTACCACAGTATCATAACATGTAATCTACCACACTCACCTAATTTAAACTATATTATAAATTGAAGTGCAATTGAATTAACAATTCAAAACAGTATAAACTTCATATTTGCCAGACTTAATTCCAAAAAAGAACTGCAAGGGCAGGGAGTCAAGAGTTCACATTAATGCAAAACAAAGCTGCTAACAGACATAAAACACTGACAACCTGTACAATTTAATCCAAAAACTACAGCTGAAGCAAAAGACATGCACCTGACAGGACCAACTTTATGCTTGAGACTCCACATGACAAAAAAATTGCAGTGCAACCATCCACAGCAATCAATCTGCAGAATCAGTAGGGGAAGCCTCAAACTCAGATGGTATTTTTAGTTTGCCAGAACCAAGGCTCTCTCTCAATAATATAAAGCCTATGTGCATAGTCAGCTCTTTAGTCAGTAATCAACAGTTTAAGCATATGCAGCAGTTAATCTAAATTAAATTCTCAATCACTGTGAAAACCTAACAAAAACTTAATACTGGTGTGCTTTAGTCTTAAAAAAGATGTCAAAAGAGATCCAAATCAATGTTCTATGCACAAGACACAAGACTTTGTACTTTTATTTTTAAGTATTGCAAAATCTGGATATTAATTTTGATCCCAAGTATCCCTTTTGGCACAGCTGTAATCAGGTTCCTAGGAAAAAAAAAACTGCTCTCTTTGAACCTACCTTTCTATTTAGTAGCCATGCAACTCTAAAATAACCATAATGTCTGCAATAAAGCAATGCAGTATCTGTGTAGACTTAAAACTAACGGTAAAAGTACAACATAATCCAAAAAGTACTTACGACTGACAGTAAGCAAGGCGTAGTATGAAATGAGATATATGGTCTTTTCTTCTTGCTTCATAATCATCCTCAGCCAAAGCCTAAAGAACATATTGCTATTATTATTATTTCAGATAATTAATCTCTTCCAGATCAAAAATACAATTAATTTATCATTGATGTTCAATAAAACAGTTTAATTCTTATCTTTAAGACAATAACTGCAAGACTATTAAAGAAAGGGGGTATCCTAAAGAAATATATACTCTCACAGAAAAACTACACTTCTGACAAAATGGCAGAATTTAAGTTTTAGGGATCGTATTTCATCACCTCTGCTTTTATTCAGAATTCTTGAACAGTGTAAAGAAAATAACGTGCAATAGAGTTCCTTTTTTTGATTTTTACTTACTTTGTAAGGAAACTTTAGTCTCCGGAGCTCACCCTCCAGCTTAGTTTTGTATACATCATTACCTCTCATGTAGCTCACACCAAGGTTTTCAACTACTTTGAGCACTGGGGAAAAACGGTTCATATTAGAGACAACATATTGAAAAGAAACCTAACTGTATCATGTCCGGGGAAATGCATAAACTGGAGTAAGGCCATAGGAATTGCTTTTAGTGGTATGGGCAGCAAGGGGGTAAGAAATACAGAAGATAACATGTCGTCCACAAGTGCTGAACAGCTCACCCAATTATGGGATCCATACAGTCACCAAGGAAAGGGAGACAGCCAACTCGGATGGATCAGTTTCAGAACATTGGTTTCCACTGTAATGATGGAAACCTTGGATTCAGTGGTTTCCAGGAGGTCAAGGGAACTCTCGCCCCAAGCTACACCATGAATCACTGTGCTAAGACATCAGATATGTCACAATACCTAGAAAGGGAAACATGCTTATAAAACCCACCACTGTAAACCACAACCATACAGTCCTCACTGCTATATGCCAAACCCTCGTGAAATCAGTTATAGCTCTCTGAAACACCTAAAGCAACACGTTTACCTCCAAAGGGGGTTCATTTCAGCATGGGCAGGCAGTTCACATTAATAACAAGCAACGAGAGCATCTAAACTCGTCAAAAATACAAACAGCCACGACAGGAAGAATCAGAACGCCGAAGAGAGGGACGCGGGGAATGGAGGAGGGCCCAGCACGCTACTCACGCTTCAGGCGGTCGACGGCAAAGCTCTCAAACTCCACCAGAGAGATGCTTTCCGTGGGGGGCTCCAGGTAGAACTGCAGGCTGTGAGGGTACAGCTCCCGCCGGTCCCCGGCCAGCCGCGCCTGCCTCAGCCTCGCTCTACTGCTGGAGAACTCCATCTGCCCAGCCGGCGGGCCTGGGGGCGACACGGGCGCTCAACCGGAGGCAGCACAGGGCGGAAGGGGACAGGGAACGGAAGACAGCCGCCACCGGCCCCGGGTTCGCCCAGAACCCGCCCACCACCGAGTGCCCCGGCGTTCTGCCTCTGGCCCCCGCCCGCACTGACCGACCCCCGCGTCCCCATGGCAACCGCCCCGCACACCGCGGTAACGCGGAACCCCCACCTGCAACCGAGCGCACTCCAACAGCCGCAGCTTCCCGCGCACGGCCGGCCCCGCCCACTTCCGCCTCCCGCTCCTGCCCGGGCCACGCCTCCCGCGCTGCAATTGGCTCGCGGCAGCAGTACCCACCGGCAGCATGGCGGCTGCCGCCGCGGACGGTGGGCTGGTCTCCGGGAGTGCTCGGTGGTGCCCGGTCCTTCGTACGCAGGCGCCTAAGCTGACTAAATGGGCCTTGTGTGGGTGTTCTGACAGCGGGTGACGCGCCGTAACTAACTTGCTGTCAGGTTGTGGGTTTCACGGCTGAAGGTCTTTAAAAATGTTTGCCACCAAGTGAGACAAATGCTCTTCCTCTGGTTTTCCTCCAGCCTTTCATGGTGCTGCTAGACTGGATTGAAAGTGAAACATTCAGCGCGGTATGCAAGCCCTGAGGAACTGTCTTTGAATTCCATGATCCCACAAACTCTGCATGTTCTATAATTGTATAATTCTGTCATTTTTCCCAAGATGACAGCAGGATTTGCCGGTTTTGGTACTGGCGTGCCCGTTTTGCTGCAGCTGAGGTCATGCGCTGTGTCCTTCCCTCAAAATGCGACTTGCTCATTTTCCCCAAACAGAAAAGTTGGTTAATGATCTTACAGCAAATTCAGAGTGCAAAGGGATGGAAAATCAGGATTGACTACTGTTTATGTCCACAAAGTGAGGAAAATCAGTAACCTAGACTGGCATTTGCTTATGAACAATGCAGTGATCATGGACCAGGGCACGTTGTAGTCTCCTGTTCATGGGCAGTACCTAAGACACTGCAGAGTAATGTGGCTGCAGCTTTAACGAACACTGCCTCTAGAAACCACCCTAAAAACTGCAGCCTGCCTCTGTGCTTGCAGATTGAACATGGTGCTGAATTCAAATAGCGTGGGATAACCCAGTCCAGTTACCCTTCAAAACAAGGTGGCCACATCCAAACTGCCTACGGAGAATACTCCTGTGCTCATTCTGAGACTGTGAAGTTTGCTGTTTGGTCTTACCTAAACCTCTGCCAAGGGACCAGATGAACAATATAACCGGGCAGAAAATCAGTCCCACTCTCCAGGGCTGCTCCGTAGTTTTCCAGGAAAAAACAAGCTATCAGTGTCTATTTATATATTTATCTTTTTGTAATATACTTAACCCAAAGTAACTTTATATATTTATATGTACACACATATAAAGCAACTTTAACCCAAAGCAACCTTTTTTGAATAGCCAGTGCTCATCCCTATATGGGTTCTTCCCCTCTCCACCTGGGTACTACACGAGTTGCTCAGGAGCAGGAATGCATCTGCCATAATCCATCTAGTAGTTGCAAGAAGGCAAAGCATTTCCCTTTGACCAGTGTGTTGTTGGTACCCAAGAAGTCTCACTGAGACTGGCAGTCAAGGCAAGTCAAGGAGTAAGGTAGGACTTGGCACATTTGCTGTGTACAGAGTGCTGTACCCGACCTGGACCAGAGGGGGAGAAGTGTGACAAAGCTGAGGAGCACTGCAGAAACCAGCAATACTTTTCATTTTCATTTCATTTCAGTTAATGTTTTAGAGCTTGGCACATAAGCAGCACCACACCTTTCAAAACCATGGTTTGATGTTTGTTCTGTTTCTTCTACTGAACCATATCCTGCTGATTTTTTTTGTTTTACTACAGTTTTTTTCCTCTAATGCTGAATGCTGATCCTCAAATAAGTGAAGACCTATCGCATTTGTTTGCTTATTTTATTTCAGTTAGCGATTTACACTAACATTATTGCAAAAAGTCATATGATTACTTCGGCAGAAATTAAGACGCAAAAGCAACATATTACTAGACCCAAATATATCTTACAACGCAAAACCTTATGAAGGGTTTATCAGCCTTTTCACACAAAAATATTTTTTCCGGAGGAAAAAAAAAAAAAAAACCCAACAAAAAGCATTTATTGAAACCTATCAATGGTAATATTTTCCACAATAGCATTTTGGTTATTTTTTTATACATATATTTTCACCACTTCCACAAAAAACATTACCAGCAGGGTCTGATTTTTTAGAGTATTTTTTTTAAGAGAATCATTGACGTTGCCAACAACCCACCTCACAAATGTTTTAAAACAACATGCATATGGTCACCTGTCAAACCGTCCCCATCATCCCATCCAAACACTGTTCAAATTAGCATACCACAAACTGTTCTGCTACTTAATTAACAAAACCCAAAATCCTTATTTGCATTAAATAAATATCAGTGCACAGCTTCTCCTCCCGCCTTTGTTATACTAACTAGCAGAGTGCCCAGTGCTAATCAGTCAGAGCCTGGTTCGTTACTTGCATAACTCCAGCTGCTAATAAAAAGGTAAATATGGCTGATACCAATATCTAGTCTCTCTTTCAAGCTGCTGCATTCATCCATCATTTTGGGGTTGTTTGGATCTCTGTGGATGCAGGGATTAGCACAAAATGTCCTTTCTCTGCCGCCAGCTCCCTTTCAGCTTTTATTGTTCATTTACACATAATCTTATTTACTGCATGTATCACCAGCTTGATTGAATTCTCATGTAACTCAGTCTTAATATATATTACCTTCATAACTTGCTTTCTTCATGTTTTCACCTCTTAAAATATTCTTCTTGAGTAGTTTTTTTAACTCTTGTTTATTCAAAATATTTCTTTATAGATTTTTTTTCCATTATTTAACTTTATTCCTTTACTGATCTGTTTTGGGCTTGGGTTTTGGTTTTTTTTCAGAAGTCTTGAGAGGTTTACACTTGTACTGTATTTGTGTCATTCTAGCCCAATTTCTCTTTGTATGTCTTTTTTGTAGTTCTGTGCTTCATGCTTGTTATTTCTTCTGTAAATGTTCATCATCCAGGTTATACTGAGATTTTTTTTCTGACTATAATGCACAGATACCTCTATACTTATTATAAATAGCAGCGTAAATGTTCTGAGCTGGCCTTTAAATTCCTGCAGGCTCTGAAGTGAGTAAAGCATGAATCATGCAGTGAAGAGAGGTGCAGGGGGCTGTTTTAGTCAGAATACACTTTCAGACTCTCAGTGTCAATTTATTTAAGTGGGTACTGACAGTGGTCACATCCCTTCTGACACTCTAAGTCTCTCTCGCTCCACTCATACAGGGCTTTTGGATCCTGGATTTATTCCCAAGTCTCCTGTCTAAGACTTTTAATGCACAGGCACAGGAAATCTAGGTACATCCTCACAATCTTCTTAAATTTATCCTGACAGGTAGGTCTATCATCCAGCTTTGCCTCTCACTGCATGCATCTTCTTCTGTATGTTTAGGCTGCTGTAGCAAATATGCTGACTGCATCCTTGTTCTGTCCTATATTTTCAATCCCTTAGCATCATTTTTCAGGCTACATATCAAGAAATGATCTGCCTTGTCACGGTGCTACGCTTCTCCGAAAGGATGCCACTCTTGTACTCTGTTATAAAATGTTCCATGTGCTTTATATAATTTTGCCCACCATGCTGGGGCTTGAGGGGCAGGTGACCTGGTTTGGGGACTTTTTTTCTTCTCTTGTTAATATTCGTCTGATAACTTTTGATGATTCAATCATCAGTAGAGGGCTTGAAGAATCAAAGGTAAGAAGTACTTGCAAATTTGAGAAATTAGAAGCTGGGTAAAGGAGAGAGTGAGAGATTCAAATTTCTCACATGGGAAAGAAAAGCAGAACTTGGCCTCTTTTGCATTTGCAGCAGCAGCAACCAGCCAGTTAACACAAACATCCTGGCCCACCAGCGTAAATACAGCTGGAGCTCAGCCATTGCTCCATGGTCTCCAAACAAACAGACAGGAAGGTTTGAACTGTCAAGCAACAGGACTGAGAAAAAATTCATTTGTAGACTGCATGTGTTTTGCTGCACAAGGACATCCCTCTTTTTCCTAGTTTGTCTATTGTTACCATATTTAAACTGTGAGCTTCTGAAACATGCAAAGACATTTTCCAGTCTATCTATCTGTATAGACACTGATGTTTTCTTTTCTTGGAATTTATTGCCACTAAACCAATTTACAAGAAGAAAATGCTTTTGTTACATATAGTATTTAAGTTTGGCTGCATTTCCAATACTCTCTTGGGATTAATTGAGCAGTAAAGGAGAAGATCCTTTCTTATCAAGTAATCGGTAGCTAATAGAAAGATTTCTTTAACCTCCGAATTATTACTATCCAACATAAAAACTAGACATAGCTATGTATAGGATTTTTATCCTTTTTTATTTTTTAGTCACATAAACAATTAATTATTAGGATTCAGAATAATGCAAAAAAGGTTTAAAATATTTTTTTTTACAAGTTAAATCTCTTATTGTCTGAAAATTTTAAAATATTATTTTGTATCCAGTAAAAAAAACCCTCTGCAGCTTAAGTATTTAATTCCGCCTTTTTGGTGTTTATTTAGGGCTGTTGAATAACACAGACTTGGCCATGCAGATTTCCCTTTTTAAGCCTATGACTTGATCGTGAAAAAATGTCCTGTTGAGTACTGACAGATACTGAGTTTTCAAATACCCAGTTGCTGTGTAAAACAGCCTGCAAAATTCCAACCTAAATGTAAGTGGCGAGACACCTTCTACTTGTTAATAAATCTGTTAGACTTACTCAGAGTACTTCCACCATTACAAGTGAAAACCCCCAAAATAAACCTCAGGGTGGATCCAGCCTGCCTAATCTAGCCACTAAACCTGCAGCTGCCTTTGAAGTTTTTCATTTAAATGGAATAGTTTCCCACAGAGTAATCGGAAAGAGGTAGGTATCCTGCTGGCCTCTGAAAGGACATCCAGCGTGCCTAAATTTGGGTGCCTTGGTAGCTGATTTATTTTCCATTTGTTTACCTCAAGTTTGGTGTGGGATTTTTTGTTGTTTTCTGGGTTTGGGTTTTGTTGTCTTTTTCAAAAGCAAGTGATGCACAGGAGTGGAAACTTAAGTACTTTTGCAAGATAGGGGAAAAGAGTATCCTTTGTACTTAATACTGGGTCCTGTTCCCGATTATGAATTGATACCAGCATAAGGAGTTAGAGGTAACTCATACATTCCTTATGCAAGCAAAATTCCAAATTAATTGGAAGTTGCTTGAGTAAGACATATGAAGTGAAGAAAGTTAACATACTAGCTAATTCTTGAGCCACTTTTTTACTAGGAACTAAATATATTACTTTGTTCTTAGTGATTTGGCTTTATCTTACTTTCATCTTGTTTTAGCATTTCCTTTGGCTGAGGCTTTGTGAAAGGTGAGCTAAAGAAGCAACACCGACTAGTTCATCAAAAAGTAAGGTGAAAAGTTTGAATAAAGGCTCCTTCCCCTATTAAGTCTTGTCTAAAACTGCATTGGTTTCCCTGGAAGCAGAATGTAGCTTCAGAATGTAAAACCCCAGCCCCATTGTCCAGCACTGTGGACATCAGTTCCTACTGTAACAGCCCTTAAAATTCGAGGCTTGCTGATAAAATTGTTGATAAAATTGCTGATAAAATTTATTTTCACACTACAGAGCTAGAATAACTATTAGCACCAGTATCTTGACCATCTTTCGTCAGGTCACCTATGTGAATTTGTAGAAATCTGGTACACACATTATTATTTTGAAAACTACATGGTACCTTTGCATAACAAATTCCAGAAGCTGAGACTCATCCTAACAGCTTTTAAATAACCTTTAAATTTGCTTACAATATAGCCATACTAAGTAGAAGAAATCCCTATGCTTATACTTCCAATTAGGAAACCAAGATTATCAATTGCACATCTATTAACAATTTACTTCTTTCAAAACACCAAGATTATTAGCTATATTGAGGAAATAACATTTTTCTAACAAATCTGGTAGCAGTTAAATGACAAGGTTGGATCACAATGAATCTAAATGAATGCAGCTGGTATAGCTTACTGCCATATTTTAGGTGGTGTTGATGCACTGCAGAAAAAAAGCAGCAGCATTGTTTCTAGCATATAGTGTCCCAAATGCTTTCAAAAGTGACTGTATTCTCTTTATACATATTTAGTTTTTATGGACCCATTACTTACGTGGGTATCTGCATGGTATTCCACACTTCAGTTCCTGCAGTTTTGCCTTCTCAATGAAGTGTATACAGTTAAATATGGGCACAAATGGCAGCAGATATGTAATTATATATTGAGTGTTGAGTACATGTGGAGGTGTTGAGTGCCTCCCCAATTCCTGATGAATATGATAATCTCTGCAATAACTTCATATTCCATGCTAGTGGAAGAAAGTTCTTCCAAGCTTTTCTAGAGCAGACTTTAGGCAAAAGTAGACTTTGAAAGTAGAACAAAGCAAGTGTCAGTGAAGCAGGTACAATGGTTACAATGGCAGTCATCATGACTGAAAATCACTGCTGGCATTTCTCCTTGCTCTTCTTCCTGTTCTCTGGCAGCCTGCATACTCTCCCAATTTCCCCCTCTCTTGATTGCATAGTAGAAAGTGCACACACTTGTTCACCTTTACCTTGTGAGGAAAGCTGCCAAGTGATGGGCGCCCACAGGGCAAAACTCTATATGGTGTACAAATAGGTAATACATAACAATAATATATTTGTTAGTAGAAAAACCTATTAGACAAGTAATGAAAGAAAAACTGCACTTGGTTTTGATTTAAAAGTTCAGTTAGTTGGCTGTTTAATGGAATCAGGACAACAAGAAAATCAGATGACTGGAAATGTGCTTTTCTATGACAGTAACTTGTGGGTTTAAAAGTCCACTTGTATAATCTTTCAGGGATCTCTTGCACAGAGCTGAACAGAAGCTTTCCTACCACAAAACAGTTTTACAGCAGCAACATCACTGCCAGTAGCCCTTTGGTGGCAAGTGGTGAGCAGGCAGCACAGCTCCATGTTACACCTTCTCATCCAACGCTGACTGATCTCCTTGCCTTGCAGGAGGGAGCAGGTTATAGTCCCAGAGCCAAGAGCATTAACTCTTTTACAGGCCTGGGAACATCTTGGTTTTGCTTTGTATGTTTATGGGAGCTTTCAAATTCTGCACAGGGCACTGAGAAAGCCAAACTGTAGGAGGGGAGTACACAGCAGGCTGTCACAAAAAGGGATGACAGCCCCAGGTCACCTCAGAAATATGCTGGTTAGACTGCCCTCCCGACCTCCCCAGTCTCCTCATTTCCCATCCCCATTTACCCACAATTTCTCAAGCCACTCTGACAGTTTCTGAGCCTCAGGAAGTCATGATGCTGTTTTTCCCTGCCCCTGTAGTATTTCCTTTCCCTGCTCTGTCTCTTGCATAGGCAGCACCTATGATACTGCCTGCACAGATCACCCAGCTCGAAATATGTGGACACTTACAGGCAGCAGTAATTCAGTAGCTGGAGGAATAGCAGTAACCCTATCCCCAGCCAGCCAGGTGTCCTGGATAACACCAACATAGTTCACTTTCCCTCACTCACAGCCCTCTAGTCAACCGTATTTTTTCCCAGACATATCTTCACCAGCACCAGACTTACTAGCCTGCTTATTCTACATCTTCAGGCACTCCCTGCTCAGCAGCTGCAGCTGAAGCAATTTAGACCCCATTCTTCATTCTGTCTTCACCTCAGCCTTGCCATCCAAGGAGTTCAGACTGACTGGGGAAGAGGAGCACAGTTCCCACCTCTAGCCCTCTGCCCCTCCAGATGTAGGCATAGGTCAAGTAGGCAACAGCGGCACAGCTGCACCTTCCTGGTGCAGTCTCCTGACAGGACTGAAATTCAAAGGAACACATCAGTTGAAGAACTTTACTGAAAATTTAGTGATGTGATGTATAAAAAGAAGAGGGGGGATGTAATGACATTTTAGATAATTACAAATACAGATTATTGGCTTTAGAGGCAAAAGACTAGCATAACTCCCCACTTCGTTTATCCTTCTGCACAGTGTTTTACTTCTATGATTTTCATTGAGCACTGTCAGAGCCTGGTACAATAATACTTCCATTCACTTATAAGGTTCCTGTCTCCCTCAGTAAGCTAAAGTTGGACTCATTAACTTTTTTTTTTAAGGTTGCTATGACAGACTCCTCAAAGTTCAAGTGTAATAGCCTGAATAGAGATGAGTTTTCAGGACGAGCCAAAGGAAATGTCAGGAACCCATTCTCCCAGCCATTTTTGAACTTTGAAGAGACAGAAAAGAAATGCCTGGCCGAGATTTTGCAAAACAAACCAGATTTTTATATTGTTTTGGTTTTACTGTTCAGACACTCTTATAGCCGGTTTGTCAGCCACAGTTTTACGTTGGGATATTGTCTTTCCCAAGCTGCACAGAAATAAGAAGTGAGTTGTCTAGAATCTTCAGATACCTGTAAGAACTCCTTAAAAATGAGACAGCTCTGGAAATTCAACAGAACAATTTCTCTATTGTTTTTGTGATTGACAGATCATTTTCCATCAGTCACAACAGTCTATTTTAAAATGTGGTCTATTCATGATGGGTAGACTGTAAGGTGCTTGCTGACAGCCTACAGAAAGAGACTTGTCACACAATTGGAAAAAATAGACTATGCTCTATGATTTACTCTCCTTTGTTTTTAATAGATTTTAGAGCCAGAGGAAATATATTTAAACTGCCTAAATACGACAGGCCATAGAATTACATCCATTGTATGGATCTATACAACTAAAATGGTTTAGGAAAGAGTGGATTTTGGAATCTTTTAGTTAAACTCAAATATAAATTTTCTGGAGCAAACTTGAAGTAAAAGGGATATCTGGTGGTACCAAAACTTAGTAAAGCCCACACGCTGTGGTCACAAGAACATAGAACCTATCACATAGCTAAAAAATTTGCAGCAAGACATTGCAAATGGTCCTTCAGATCAATAATTATTTATTCACATGTGACAGCAAGACTGGGGCTGGTAGAGACCACTTTGTTTTCTTATATTTACCCAAAGTAGGGATTTTTCCCTGTAGTTTGGCTGTGACATCTTATGAAGTCAAATTTTGTTGGTTTGTTGCTTTTAACTAAGGATAGCCTTACATAAGTACAAATTCCTACCTCTCTGCTTGCAACAGAAATACAGAGACATAAAGAGAGTGGCCTGGTAAACACAGATGCAGAATATTTCCACCATGATCTGTAAAAAGACATTCTAAAGTTGTCTGTATGTTTCCCAGTTGTGTTTTTTCCTTTTATTGGTGCTAGTTAGTTCCAAAGTCCTTGCCTTATTTTCCTCCTTATGGGCGTGGACATAGATTTTGGTTTTATGTCTACATTGACATCATCCCAGCCTGACAGCACATTATGGGAAACTGGAAGATTTATCGGAAGAAGAGAGCCTGTTGGAAAACAAGCTGGGTAGTGGTAATTAGGGAGTGAGTCAGTGTCTGGAGTCCAGCTGTGCTTGCTACACAAGCCTGACTAGAGCCGAGTCACTCAGATTTATTCAGCTATCTGAAACTGGCTTATTTTTAAGAAAAAAAAGAATAGACCTGATGTATACTGGATACATTTTTAGCTGAAAACATTTGTATAAATGCAGCAAATTATCTTTCTCCCTTCTTAGCACTGCAGTGGAGCGTAGGAGCCATGGTGTTGGAGAAGCAATTTATTACAGACGCACAAACCAACCTGTCTGAAAGATGTCCTGGCATCAGCATCTCAAAATGTACCAATATAGTTTGATATGCAGTAAGTTCTGTGACTAATATTGTAAAAAACACCTGCATCCTGACCCTATAAGGCAAAGTATTGCTATTTCTTATTGCAGGCATTTACAGTGGTTGAAGCCTAGGAAGCATAGCATCGACTCCTGGTTGGTAGTGTTCTAACTAGTGAGTTGAATTATGAGAATTGCTGCATCCCAAAAAATTGAAGTTCTAGCCTTTGAACAATACATTATTTTGAGGAAAAGGGTATTTAAGTGTCTTTAGAGAATATTGTTGAGTTAAATACTGAATTTGAAGCAAATTTTATGAAACTAAGTTCTTACAAAACCCGTATTTTATCTGCTGTGGTGTAGAGCTAAAGAAGATCTCTCTGACACATCTGGGACTTGGTGTAATTCCAAAACTCTCTATAGCATTAGAAATATAGCACCTATTCTATAATTAGGAGAACACATAAAATCTGGCTTTTTATGGATTACTGTCTTTTCTTTCCCTTAGCACACCTACAGCCCTCCATTTCACGCATAAGAACTTCACCATTTTCCCCATTCTTGTTTCCTTGGTCCTTCTTTCCTTACTTACTGATACAGGAAAGCAGTACATGCACTGAGTGTAGCCTGGACATTGATTACCCAAGTTGAGGTTAGCAAAAGGGACATGATTTCTGCTGTCTTGCCTCTGGTGAACACACTCATTTACCTCAGTCTTTTGTTTACTTAGTTGCGAAGTTGCAGACAAAACATTGAATGTTTACCATGGGGATTTTTAACTATCTATATTACTTGGTTTCTATTGTATTACTTGGAATCTACTTTTATTAGGGAATCATTCACCACCATTTCCTGCTGCCAACTCAAACAGAGAATTCTTCTGCAGTTGGATTAACAACTGTCTGCAAAGGTACTTAGCAGAGGACAGCTGTGTGGACAGTGTTTGCTTCTCAAATAGTGAGTCCCTCTCTTCACCACAAAATATCTCATGGAATGGGGACAACACAGGTAGGTGATATGGTACCTATCTTGCAAACTTACAGCACATTTTCTCTAATGGAGAAAGACTCTGTCACAATATTGCTTTCTCAGTTTTGTTGTACATCTTGGAGAATCACAGAATCATAGAATAGTTAGGGTTGGAAAGGACCTTAAGATCATCGAGTTCCAACCCCCTGCCATGGGCAGGGACACCTCCCACTAAACCATGTCACCCAAGGCTATGTCCAACCTGGCCTTGAACACCGACAGGGATAGAGCATTCACAACTTCCCTGGGCAACCCATTCCAGTGCCTCACCACTCTTACAGTGAAGAACTTCCTCTTTAAATCCAATCTAAACTTCCCCTGTCTAAGTTTGAACCCGTTAACCCTTGTCCTGTCACTACAGTCCCTAATGAAGAGTCCCTCCCCAGCATCCCTATGGCCCCCTTCAGGTACTGGAAGGCTGCTATGAGGTCTCCACGCAGCCTTCTCTTCTCCAGGTTGAACAGCCCCAACTTTCTCAGCCTATCTTCATACGGGAGGTGCTCCAGTCCCCTGATCATCCTCGTGGCCCTCCTCTGCACTTGTTCCAACAGTTCCATGTCCTTTTTATGTTGAGGACACCAGAACTGCACACAATACTCCAAGTGAGGTCTCACGAGAGCAGAGTAAAGGGGCAGGATCACCTCCCTCGACCTGCTGGTCACGCTCCTCTTGATGCAGCCCAGGATACGGTTGGCTTTCTGGACTGCAAGCGCACACTGCCGGCTCATGTTCATTTTCTCATCGACCAACACCCCCAAGTCCTTCTCTGCAGGGCTGCTCTCAACCTCTTCCCTGCCCAACCTGTAGCTGTGCCCGGGATTGCTCCGACCCAGGTGGAGGACCTTGCACTTAGCATGGTTAAACTTCATCAGATTGGCATCAGCCCACCTCACAAGCGTGTCAAGGTCCCTCTGGATGGCATTCCTTCCCTCCAGCGTATCAACCGAACCACACAGCTTGGTGTCATCAGCAAACTTGCTGAGGGCACACTCAATCCCACTGTCCATGTCACCAACAAAGATGTTGGAACAAGACCGGTCCCAACACCGATCCCTGAGGGACACCACTCAGTACTGGTCTCCAGCTGGACATTGAGCCACTGACTCTTTGCGTGCAGCCATCCAGCCAGTTCTTTATCCACCAAGTGGTCCATCTATCAAATTGATGTCTCTCCAACTTAGAGACAAGGATGTTGTGTGAGACAGTGTCGAATGCTTTGCACAAGTCCAGGTAGATGACATCAGCTGCTCTACCCCTGTCCATCAGTTCTGTAGCCCCATCATAGAAGGCCACCAGATTGGTTCAGGCAGGATTTCCCCTTAGTGAAGCCATGCTGGCTGTCACCAAGCACCTTGTTGGTTTTCATGTGCCTTAGCATGCCTTCCAGGAGAACCTGCTCCAAGATATTGCCAGGCACAGAGGTGAGACTGACTGGTCTGTAGTTCCCCAGCTCATCCATTTTCCCCTTCTTGAAAATGGGGGCTATATTTCCCTTTTTCCAGTCGTCAGGAACTTCACCTGACTGCCATGATTTTTCAAATATGATGGACAATGGCTTAGCAACTTCATTTGTCAGCTCCTTCAGGACCCGCAGGTGGATTTCATCAGGTCCCATGGACTTGTACACGTTCAGGTTCCTAAGATGGTCTCAAACCAGACTCTCTCCTACAGTGGGCCCAGGGTCTTCATTCTCACAGTCCCTGTGTCTGCCTTCCAAGACTTGGGTGGTGTGGTCAGAGCATTTGCCAGTGAAGACCGAAGCAAAGTAGTCATTAAGAACCTCAGCCTTCTCCAAATCCAGGGTACCCAGTTCTCCAGATAGCTTCCAGAGGGGGCACGAGTTGTCCCTAGTCTGTCTTTTATTCATTACATACTTACAGAATCCCTTCCTGTTATCCTTAACATCCCCAGCCAAGTTTAATTCTAAGTGGGCCTTAGCTTTCCTAACCTGGTCCCTAGCTTCCCGGACAGCATCCCTGTATTCTTCCCAGGCCGCCTGACCTTGCTTCCACCTTTTATAAGCCTCTTTTTTCCTTTGAATTTTGCTCAGCAGCTCCTTATCCATCCAAGGGATCTCCTGGCCCTCTGGCTGCACTTCCTTCTAGTTGGGATGCAACACTCCTGAGCTTTATGACTATGGGAATTATGACTACCAGAATTCAGTTCTATATAATATCCCATATCTCGCATGTTTTCTCACACCATAGTTTCACATTATGATAAATTAAGCAATGATGCTAGCATAGGCATTTTCTCTTATCCCTGCATGATGATGTGCCATGTTGTGATTTGACTTTGAGAAAAAAAACAGTGTTTTTGAACACCAGTTCATACTCCAGTTCACATTGGGAGCAGCTGTGGTGTCAGACTGTGGTGTCAGATTACACAGACTGTTCTTCCAGTGCAACTGAGTGACAGGTACAGCACAGGGAGGTGAATAAGCAGTGTCTTGAGTATTTCCATCTAATGATAACCTCCTGTATACACTTACCTGTTTTAGGGTACTTGGAGCTGTTATGAATAGACAAACACTTTCTGCGTCCTTGCATCCATGCTGGATCCCTGCCGTGAAACTGTAAGGAGAACAGGCAGAGCAGCAATGTAAGCTTGAAGTCTCAGACTTCTACAACTGAACCCCACTCCCTCTCACACTTTCAGTTCACACAAGGAGCCTCAGCAACCTGATCTTCCATGCCTGCTCATAGTCCTTGCCCTAAAACACCACCTTCAAACAATCTTCAGTTCTGGTTACCAGATCATACTCATTTGTCCTAACTTCCAATCAGCTTATCCTTTTAATTTTGTTGATATACCTGTCCACCTTCCACACTCAGAAATGTCATGCGAAGCTTGTTCTAGCCTGGAAGTTTCCAAGGTTCACAGCAAGAGTCTACCCTGATTTGCATGAAGGTATTCCCTTCATTACTGTAATACTGATCTAAAATAATAAATAGTATCTCCTGTTTGTAGGGAGGCAAAAAGGAAGGTGAAAAGTCACACATGAATAAAGAGGATCAAATGGTTCTTCTGAACACCTCTTAGCGAGAAACAAGAGTTCCATGGATGACAGCCAGAGTTAACTCAATCCAGTCAGCAGGCTTCACATAAGCATCATTTTTGCATCACCATAGTTATTCTACACTGAAGGTAGCATTGCTTTAACTATTACGAAACACACGTGAATGAAAACATTTAATGATAGGGTCCTATTTTGAAGTGAGAGAAACTTTTGACATTTTTCTTTCAGAAGGTTTGAGCTTTGTGATGTTTTAGGACAGAAATCAGTTTCGTATATTTTCAAATGCAAGAGAGACAAGCTCTAAAGGGAAAGTCAACATAATAAATGGGAAGGATAAAAACTCCTACCTATGCTGAGGTGACTAATAATCAGGAAAAGCTACTAACGCAGAAAATACAAATCTACAGGAAGAGGACTACTGTGCACTAGCCCCAAAAGTGGGACATCAGATTAAAGTGACAATATTCTTTCATAGCAAACATCACCAAGGACATCAGTTATATAAAAATATAAAGATGGGAACAGATAGATACCCTTCTACGAATGAAGTAAAAGTGGGTTGTTTTCCATCTGTAATGTTGATACATGAAAGGTTGAGCTAATTGGTGAAAAACATCAGCAGCCTTTGAGACATCTTTTGCAATCACTTTCTACACCTTTCTACTCACTAACACCAGGGCAATGCAGAACATAGGTTGTAGGTCTTTTTACACACACGTATGCATCTATACAAAGTGCAGGAGCTGCAAATACAGGAGCAGCCCAAGTATCTACTTAATGCAATCTGTTTCAATCTGTTTATGACAGTGATCAGTACCAGAAAGGAAATTTCCACAGAATCCAGGAGGTAAGCAGTCATGGAAGAACTGATGTGCAAGGACAGCTTCCTCCTAACTTCACTGTGTAGCTGGTGCATGCCCTGAATAACGACATCTATGTAATTTCCAAATTCACTCTCTCCTATCACTTTAATAACATATATCCTTTTTAGTGCACGCCCTCTCTTTCTGTCTGTACCCTGTTGTAAGCTTCCCCTATCACCAGGACTTCAGCAGTCTGTGCACCAAGAATCCACGAGACAGCTCTGACACCGCAGCCGCACAACCTCTGCTCAGACTGCTGAAAATGAGCTGTGAGCCTGTACAGACACAAGAAAAAGGAAAATTCCAGGAATTTTGAGCTGCTAGCAGCTCAAGGACTGAAGAGGGGAAAGGTGCTTTATTCTACATTAAAAAAAGTGAGGAAGGCTTGTCAGGAGCTACTGGGTCAAGTCACGAATGCCATGTGTGTTGGTGGAGCTAGCAGCAGCTCAGCAGCCCTGTGCATCCACTGCAGGGAGCTGTGACTGATGCTTACCTGGGCAGCAAAGACACTGCATGCTGTATCTGGAGCAGTGAATGTATTAATCCTTAACCTAAAAGGTCATTAAACCCAAGCTATTTTTGTGTGTGTGAGTCAGTGAGCACTTGCTTATTACTTGTAAGTTGTGCATATCCTGCTTGTAGAAGATCACAGGGTATGGCTACACATGCCCAAAGAAAGTAATTCAAAATAGGGACCACAACTGATGTGCACTTATTTCTGAAATCTACTGGACTCTTAATGTCAGTAATTTATTGAACAATCAAATCCATGGTTTATGTGTTGTATAAAACACAGGTGATGATTGTGTAAACTGAGATAAATCACACATTTCTGAGTCTATCCTGCAGATGCCTGACTGAAGCAAATGTTTTCAACATGATGTTTTGTATTCATTTTTACTCTCTGGAAAACCAAGCAATTCCTACCTCCGAATTTGCTCATACTGTGGTGATTCAACCTTGGCATGTTCAGCAGATTCACCACAGGTCATTAGTTGCAATATATGTTTACAGTTTATTGAGAAGATAGCCCACAACTGTGCCCATTTTGTTTTTACAAGCATTTTTGTTCAGTTACACTGGACAAAGCAGTCAGCAGCATAATATTTCATGAGGTCATCTTCTGCACTAGTGATTTTTTTGCAGTAGTAATGAGAATTTCTGAAACAGAATATTGTTGCTAATTACTTTCACTCCCATAATTTAACTATATAAAGGTTAAGTGTCTCATTTAAGCTAATTGACTTGGCTGCCTCAGTGGTTACTGGAGAAGGAGAGAGGTCTTAAGAGAGCAAAAGCTCTCTGGTGTATTTTTGATACTTACTTTATCCCAAGATTAATCACCCTCCAGGAGTCCTCCCTACTGACTACAGAGGTGGTAAAAAAGATAAATTTAAAATAGGTGCTCACCCTTGCTTTTATGCAGTGTACATATGAAGTGATCTGCAGGTGGACTGCAAAGAAATGACACAGCTTGAAATCACAGTTAGCTGATACATATTATTTTAGAGCTATAGGAAGCAAGCTTGAGATTTTCTACTCCAAACCAAACCCCCAAGACCCTGTCTTTTGCATTATTATATCTTTTGCATTGTTATGATGAAAGCTGGATGAAGCTTCACTCAATTTGGTGAACACAATGGGTCTTTTGCACAGCTGCTCAGCTCAAGCTAGTTCAACTTCTTTTGTGATTTTTAGGGTGTTTTTTTTTTGTGAGGTTTTGGATGGAATTTCAGTAGAAGCATCACCAAAAGCCCAGACCACAAGTCCACCAGTAAGGCCATGAGTATGGTTTTGCAACTGGTCTTCATAGTTCAAGAAGATACACAGAAACTGGAGTGTCCAACAGTGAGTATAATCAAAGATGTAAAACCACAAAGATATCATAAAATGGGGTTGCTTAGCTTAATAAAGAGAAAACTGATAGGGAAGAGTAGCAACCTGATGATTTTCAGAAACCACCATGGAGGAAAAGAAATGATCACAGAAAGGAAAATTTCAGGGCAGACATCAGGAAAAACCTCCTCATGGTAAAGAAGTGCCCGGGGGGGCTTGTCAAGTTTTCATTACTGGAGCTTGTTAAAACTAAATAAGACAATGTCTGTCAGGAATGACATAGGCATAGATGCTCTGCCCTAGGAAAGGGAAACACAACAAATACATCCTTCCTCTGTAACCTTTCATTATCTAAATAATTTCTTATTTGTAATTAATTTATTTCTTCTTTCTCTGTTTCTTATGTATTTCTTATAAATGAGCTGACAGGAACTTCATGAAGCTCAAAAAAGGGAAGTGCAAAGTCCTGTACCCACACAAGTACATGCTGCGCCACTCAGCTGGGAAGCAGCTCTGCAAAAAAGGACCTGGGTGTCCTGGTGGACACAACGCTGATCACAAGCCAGCAATGTGCCCTCACTACAAAGGCAGCTAATGTTATCCTGGCCTTTATTAGGAGGGCTGCTGCCAGTAGATAAAAGGAGGTGATCCTTCCCCTTCCCCTCTAACTCAGCATGTGTGGGCCATGCCTGGAGTACCGTGTCCAGTTTTGGGCTCCTCGGTACCAGAGAGAGATGGACGTGCTGGAGAGAGACCAGCATAAGGCCACAAAGATGATAAGGGCCTGGAGCATCTCTCTATGAGGAAAGGCTGAGACAACTGGGACTGTCAGCCTGGAGAACAGAAGGCTCAGGGGAGATCTTACCAATATATATAAATACTTGAAGGGAAGCTGCAAAGAGGACAGAGCCATGCTCTTTTCAGTGGTGACCAGTGACAGGACCAGAGATACTGTGGGCACAAACTAAACAACTCCCAAGTTGCCCAGGGAGGTTGTGGAGCCTCCATTCTCCAAGATTCAAAACCCATCTAGACACAGTCCTGGGTAGCCTGCTGTAGGTGGCTCTGCTTGAGCAGAGGGATTGGACCAGATGACTTCTGGAGGTCCTTTCCAACCTCAACCACTCTGTGATTCTGTAATCAATGTGGGAAGTAAGCAGACCCACAGAGCAATTTTGAATGTTACTGGAATTGCTCTTTCCCTACATGTCTGTCTTTTTCTGACACTTGTACAAAGAGTTCCTGTTTAGGTGTGAGAGGGGATGAATAGCAGACAGCTCCTCAGAGGCAGAGTCCCTGCTTAGCTTCCAATGACCTCTGTAGGAGTTAATGGTGTTTATCAGCACTAAATAAAGGTTACTTTTCTTTCCTCCTCACTACCCTCCCCAGCAGAATTTAAGCTTCTGCATAAAGGGGGCTAAAACGCAGTCTGACACATTGTCAAAATTTTGCTCTTTATTTCTCTAGAGGATGCCATAGAAGAAAATCTTGAAGTAAATGGCTGAAGACTTTGTTATAATCTTCATAATGTTTAAGCAAACCAAAGACTCTCTGTCTCACATATGCTTCACTTTTACCAGCCCTCAGTTTACTAAAACATTAGGAGAATATAACAAAATCTTCTTTCACTGACACTATGAAAAATAACAGAAAGAGGGTTGCCAGTGAAGTAACTGTATTGGCACACTGGAAATACCTTTTTGCATTTCTGGGTTTTTTTTGGTGTTTTGATGGGGCTTTTTTATTTTTATTTGGCCTTTTTCCAACTGATAATTAGATTTGAAAATCTGAATCTACTTCACCTAAATACATAGACAGAATGCTAAAACATTTTGCCAGGAGCAAGAGTCAATGCAAAAAGAGATTTCAGATTCCTTTCTGCCTTATGATACTGAAACCCACACTTTCTTAACTTATTTGAGCCTTCCCATCCAAGTTAAGCTCAGCTACACAACCTTCCAAATCCCACCTCCTGCACAATAATGCCTTCTTTTAGCAATCACAGAAATGCAACTCATTGGTTTCTTTCTTTACAGGCATGCCACAACCTGCCCTAACTTCCTTAAACTATTTCTAATGCATTTACTGGTCTTTGAAGTGATGTAAATATTTTGTTTCCACTGTCAAAGATTCTTCTTTATGTATAACCATAGTGAAAAGACAGTCAATACTGTTACTGAGTATGTTTAGTGGGTGGTGTCTAAATGATGAATAAGAATATGCATTCTGGAAGCACCAGAAGGTTACCAGGAAAGACTGATATTTACCTGAAGGTATCAAATGTCAGTAAGCATGCACAACAATAAGCAGCACAAAAATTATTCTGATTGCAAGATAAACCAACAAAGTTCTAAGTCTAAAATAGCCATCAAAAATAATCCTTTCAATTTTCCACACATGAAATTTCAAGATAATCAATCCTATTTATGCCACAGTTTCTCCCCATACAACATGTAGATGCAATACCTTTCTTTCATTCTCTTTTTAAAAGACTTACTTAAGTAAGACTTACTTACTTAAAAGACAATAGTAATATTGTCACTGGCTATAAAAGCCAGTCAGATGAAGTGCTTCTTTATATGTCTTTAATTAAGCTAGTAAGAACATTTAATAGAGCCATTTTTTAATTTTCTCCTGCCACTCTACAATAAAAATGCACTCCCTACTCTCCTAGTCACCTTTTAAAACCTCCTATAAAAAGAAAGAGTTATATTGGGCTTTTGATCCTTGCCATTTGGCTAGTACGCTTTTATTCTTCCTTTGTGGGAATGGAGATATTCAGTACAACATTGTTAGGGTTGCCCCTTTAAGAGTCTTTTCCTGAAGAACATTATACTGATTCTTGAGAAGATTTTATTTATAGAGCTTAATATGTCTTTGCTTTTATTACTGAAGGCTGTACTGCAGCAAAGGTCTAGCAGACAAACCTGAAAGTACACTAGTTATTCCAACTGTTCAGACTTTCCAGACCCACACTGGCACTTACTGAGTTTCATTAGCCTTTCTAGGGGGAGAAAGGCTTGAAATGTAATCCAGTTATAAACCCCAAATCCTCAGTACCCTCTGGGAGCAAGAGTGTATGGAACAGAGGGGGGAAAAAACAGAGCTTTTATTTCATTACTGAGCCTGACAGAAACCTCATGTAACAGGCACCATGGCAGAAGAAAGGGGTTTAGCATAATAGTGGGGTCTTAAATACAACCTGGGCTTGAAGAACAGGTTCCTTCAGCTTTTTGACAGTACAATTTAGAAAGGTGAATTTGTTAATAGTGGAGATAAGTAGTATCATCTGGGTGCTGTGTTCCTGTGGACACAGGAAAAAAGCTCAGTGTTTCACCAAATGAACAGTACTGCTAAGAGGTAGACTTGGAATCTGGATCTGGTGATACCCTCATGTACAAACATTCACATTTTCAAGATAAAGAAATCTCATCTCTAATCTAGCAAAATAACCACGTATTTATGCTTGGCTAAATATAATTCCTAACACAACTGATATCAGAGGAGGGATTATTTGTTTTCAGCCCAAATTATTTTGACATGTCAGTCAGTGGTGGATTTTCACATATTAGTTACAGCTTCCTCTTGAAGACATGGTCTGCTTGTTTAGCTGTAGTTCAATGACTCACCGTGCCACTAGGAACTGAAGCGTGAGCTGCATTCACTTCAACAGAGCCGTTGGCAGAGAAAGTCAATCCCTCTGTTGACAGGAGCTATAGACAACATACTTGTGTAAGGCAAGCTGCGCTGCTCTATCAGGTTACCCTGCCTCACAGGGAAAAGCTATGCAGTAATTTCCTCCACTTTTCAGTGACATTTTAGTTGACATCCATTTTATCAATGTGTATTTTCCACTGAAATGTGAAGTTATATAGCTGATGCCAACAGGTATTTTTGGAAAATAACTTGTGAGCTTTCCTGAGATTTGTGACAATCTAGCAATGCACATGGACATCTGATATGAATATCTGAGGGAAGGCCTCTAACCCCGTCTCAGCTGTGACCAGCCATAAAATATAAATAAGCAATGTATGAATGTGAAAGATGAAACAGGATAAGTAAGTCTTGGAGCTTATTCAGGAGTGACTTACTGTTTTGTGGGTTTCAGGCTTTTTTCCCCTCCACTGTGATTTCTGATTTCTTGGACAGGTATTTCCAAAAGCACTAAAAGACTGCAGATGCAATATTTTCTTAGATACCATCTAACATACGATCTACCACTGGTGGGTCACAACATCACAAATATCTTGCAGGTCTCCCATAACTGCAAATATCAAAAGGGTAACATCTTAATAATTGTATACTTTCATTTTGTTATATGTTCTGCTAAAAGATAACTGTATGTCAATGTAACTATATCAAGTTAATATAGAATACCTACAGATCTGCACTAATCTCAAACCATTTATCCACAATCTCTTTGTTACAGAGATCAGCAGTTACTTTTCCATGGATTCTGAGTACAAGACACATGGCATTGCACAGCAGAAACCAGCCAACATATCACATAAACAAATTTGTAACATTCAGTAAATACAAGTCTCTCCCTGACTGTGGTAGATCACAGCAACATTTTTTGCCAAATACTTGTGTTATTTTGTAGTATCACAATATTTCAAAGCTTTATTCAGATGGTGATTATCAGCATCTCCATTTCAGAAATATATCTCATGAAATAAAACTGGTTTATGATAATCTCAAGTATTTAGCTTGTTTCATGGTATTGTTTGTCTGAAATGGGCTAAACTTCCCAGACTGAACCGGAAAAACAGCACATAACATGGCAGTCCATATTTAAACTGCTTTCTAGCAACAAGTGTCCGCAAAGACACCCAGCAGCATGCAGAATTTGTGATGTGGAGAACTAATGCTTCCAAAAACAAGGATGCAAAGATCCTGACTACTCAATACAGTAAATTAACATCTATCTAACAGAACAGGTTACATGAGTCTCACATAAGATGTTAACTTACTTCAAAACTAGATTGCATGCATATGAGTCATTGTACACAGAAATGATTTTTTCCACTTCTACCAATGTGACAATTATGAATGGCTCCAGTCCCTGGAAAAATTCTCAAATAATAAAAATCTGGCAACCAGGCAAATTACATGCCTAGCTACAGGATGGACATGTGTATGGCTTCTTTTCTCTAATTCCAGCCACTGGAAGTTTCAAATGCTATTACACTGTTAAGTACATCTTACTCACTGCTATGACTATGCCACAAAATAGGCAAGGTCACATGAGGTATTTCTCAAATAATCTGTTTCCTATAAAACCTTCAGTGACTCAAAAGAGAACTTGAAAAATGTGGGGGAAACTAAACGCTGGTGAATGACAATGTATCTATGAAGAAAAAAAGCAAATTACTATCTTTGTAAAACCAATAACTGCCTGTGAGAACAACCTCACTTAACTATAACTTACCGCACTCTTGTGATTCCAGTTCCTGAATGGCATTAATTTATTATTAGGGAAGTTCTGCACTTCATCGGAATATTTTCCTCTAATACAAAGAGGATTAAAATACAGCTCTGCACAAGGTCTGAACAGCATTTACAAATGACAGTGGGTAGCAAGAAAAACTCTTCACAGCTTAGGTCTCTGCGTAGCCTCGGTTTAATTATTTGCATGTATTTTCATAGCAAGTTCTCTAGACTAAAATGGAAGTGTCTGCTTTCCTTTAACCTTCTTAGACCTTTTGACTTTCTCCTGTTGAATGGCAAGCTCATTTCCCCAAAGCAATGACTGCTGCTCATACTTCCTTTCTCTTTCTATTGGACATTTCACAGTTTTAAGAAACCTGTTACTTGGAATCTTTTTAATTTCACTGGATTATTGTCACCTTCCTTATACCTAGTTTCTGTTCTACCTAATTCTTCCCAGAAATGCTGTCAAAATGGTTATTCACCAAATACACAGAAGTAAAAAAGAAAAAAGCATTTTCACAGGATATTTCTGCCAACATATGCACATGTACTGTAAGATACACATATGTATGTATGCACGTAAGTACATATACAGGTAACAGTTTTCCAGGTTACTCAGATTTTTCACCTCCACTGATGCACAGACAAGCTGTAAGTCCCCAATATATGCAAAACTCACGTAGCCTCTGTTACATGCTTTTAGATGAACTCAGGTGCCTAAATGTAACACTGAACTTGAAACTTATTTCGACCAATTCTAAACTCTGGAAATTCAGATGCAATGCTCCAACCAACAACATTCCCTGAAAAAAAAAAGTAAAAATAAGCCAATAGTTTGCTTCACAACAGTAAGCACTGTGTTCTCCAAAACACCTCAGAAGGGTCTGGATATCCTGCCAAATTTAAGTAAAGGAATGCATTACTAATAAAAAAAATATGACTAAGCCTTACGATCACCATTAAGAAAGTTCTCCTCAGTCACCTTCAGCAGCAAGTTTTAATCAGAATGTTGTTTTCTTATCCCCAAATAAGTTCTACTTCTACAGCCCCTCATCTTGCCCCCTGGAAAGTATGATCTGAAGACAGAAAGGAACAATACATAAAAATTCTACAAAACTAAGTGATAACAGAACTAGTAAGTCGTTAGAAAATAGCAGGTCAGAATTGCAAATTTGCAAGGTTTTCATTATGGGAGAAGAAAAAATATTGAAAACTATTAGTGGCAGCAGATTTGACAGGTAAACTTCAGCTTCCAACTCAAACTCTTCAAAATGTCTGGATGTTTTGACAAGTCCAAGTTGCTGAATCGTGGGGAAGTGTCTCTCTGGGCAAGTACTAACCTGATCTCTTTGTCAAGAAGAGGAGTACAGAGGAGAGAAAGCCTGAGATAGGGAATCACTGTAACACACTGCATAGCAAGGTCCACTGTCACCACTGTAAACTTAGGAGCTGGTGGGAATTGGTGACATAGTCATCCAACCACTCAATTCCTAGGTATTCTATGAGCAATGACTCTAAAATCCGACTTTAAAAGGATTTAATATAGTAAAATATAAACTTTTATAAATGGAAGAATTTTTATCACATTTACAAAAACAGTGACTGAAAGTCCATCATAGAATCATAGAATAGTTATGGTTTGAAAGGACCTTAAGCTCATTGAGTTCCAACCCCCCTGCCATGGGCAGCATATTTGCACAGAAAACATGTCAAGAGGTTGCTCTTTGGATTGTATTGCCTGAAATACATATACTGTGTAGAAAAAAAACAGGCCATGCAGCAGATGCATTAAATTGGCTCACAGAGATTTCAAAACATAGTTTTGAATATGGAGGTATCAGGAACTACAATGACTCTAATGGGACTCCCAAGGACTCTCAGTGAAAGGCTATTTAACATTTTTATTGACTAATCAGACAATTCATGTCAAGCTTGCCATTAACAAACAGATGATTTTAATAAAAGACGATGTTACTTTCCTGTTATGTATCAATTTGACTTGCCTTGCAGTCAAACAAAATAATTTCATTGTATATAACTGCACTATAATACATCTGGAAAAAAATATATGGGTTGTATGCTCATGTTTAGAAAAATGCCTTGGAAAACAGTAATCACAGGCAAACGTCCAGAGAACTGTCTGAATAGGAAACCTTGCTGAAACAGTACGGCAAAAGGGATTAGAATGACCTTTCAGGGGTCTCTAAAGGGGAATACAAAGTGGAAGGTAGAAAGTACAAGAATGCTGAAGAGGGACTTTTTACAAGGGCATATAGGGATAGGACAAGGGGGAACGGCTTTAAACTGAGAGTGGACTAAGATTAGACATTAGTAAGAAATTCTTCCCTGTGAGGGTGGTGACACGCTGGAACAGGTTGCCCCAAGAAGCTGTGGCTGCCCCATCCCTGTAAGTATTCAAGGCCAGGTTGGACAGGGCTTCGAGCAACCTGGTCTAGTGGGAGGTGTCCCTGCCTGTGGCAACGGGGGTTAGAACCAGATGATCTTTAAGGTCCCTTCCAACCCAAACCATTCTGTGATTCTATGACGTGATTCTAAGTTGCCTGACCTTTGTATACTACTATAACACAAATTTGGTATAATTTGCTTCCTGATTTGGTATACCTGCTTGCAACATCCAAATACTGGGAAGTGTTCAAAGGAATGACACAGAAAGTGGTCTAGATGCTGAAAATTATATCATAATGCTTATAGCATTATATTATAATGCTATGACATTATGATAGGTGTCTTAGGGCTTGGGATATCCAGTTTCTTGAAGAGAAGTTTCACAGGTGATTTCATTAGTGCATCCTGGAACCTGCAAATGGAAAACATACCCAAGAATAGGCACTGGTCAATCTCTGTGAAAAAATGCAGTAAGATCCAGTGACTGGAATTTTAATTTAGACACGCAGAAAAAGAGATAAAATTGTTTTAGTTGCAAACAAGTCACACTGCCTTTTGATCTCACCGCGAGTCACGAAATCACATGTATGCTAAGGATTCGATATCTCTGAAGGTATCAGTTCCTCCATTCTTCTCTTTCCTTTGTGGGACATCATAAGAAGAGTTTCCTGAATTGCTCTCAATATACCCATGTAAGACATGCTGGAATGGTTCAGCCTCCGTGGATTGTTGGGTTTCACAAATATATGCACATTGCCAGTATGGCAGACAGGTCACAGTACATGTCCCAGCCTTACACTTTATGAAAGCATTACATGATATATGGAATTTAAAGAACAGAAAATTAGAAACTGTAATTATTTACAGCAATCACTTACTGCCTAAATTAGGACACTTAAAATGGGATATCTATGATGGGGCTTCGGAACTGATGGACAGGGGTAGAGCAGTTGATGTCATCTACCTGGACTTGTGCAAAGCATTCGACACTGTCTCACATGACATCCTTGTCTCTAAGTTAGAGAGACATCAATTTGATAGGTGGACCACTCGGTGGATAAAGAACTGGCTGGATGGCCGCACGCAAAGCGTTGTGCTCAATGGCTCAATGTCCAGCTGGAGATCAGTGACAAGTGGTGTCCCTCAGGGATCGGTGTTGGGAGTGGTCTTGTTCAACATCTTTGTGGGTGACATGGACAGTGGGATTGAGTGCGCCCTCAGCAAGTTTGCCGATGACACCAAGCTGTGTGGTTCGGTTGATAAGTTGGAGAGAAGGAATGCCATCCAGAGGGACCTTGACACGCTTGTGAGGTGGGCTGATGCCAACCTGATGAAGTTTAACCATGCTAAGTGCAAAGTCCTGCACCTGGGTCAGAGCAATCCCAGGCACAGCTACAGGTTGGGAAGAGAAGAGATTCAGAGCAGCCCTGCGGAGAAGGACCTGGGGGTGTTGGTCGATGAGAAAAGGAACATGAGGCGGCTTCAGTGTGCGCTTGCAGCCCAAAAAGCCAACCGTATCCTGGGCTGCATCAAAAGGAGTGTGATCAGCAGGTCGAGGCAGGTGATCCTGCCCCTCTACTCTGCTCTTGTGAGACCTCACTTGGAGTATTGTGTGCAGTTCTGGTGTCCTCAACATCAAAAGGACATGGAACTGTTGGAACAAGTGCAGAGGAGGGCCACGAGGATGATCAGGGGACTGGAGCACCTCCTGTGTGAAGATAGACTGAGAAAATTGGGGCTGTTCAGCCTGGAGAAGAGAAGGCTGTGCGGAGACCTCATAGCAGCCTTCCAGTATTTGAACGGGGCCTATAGGGATGCTGGGGAGGAACTCTTCATTAGGGATTGTAGTGATAGGACAAGGGGTAATGGGTTCAAACTTAAACAGGGGAAGTTTAGATTGGATATGAGGAAGAAATTCTTTACTGTAAGGGTGGTGAGGCACTGGAATGGGTTGCCCAGGGGCGTTGTGAATGCTCCGTCCCTGGCGGTGTTCAAGCCCAGGTTGGACATAGCCTTGGATGGCATGGTTTAGTGTGAGGTGTCCCTGCCCATGGCAGGGGGGTTGGAACTAGATGATCTTAAGGTCCTTTCCAACCCTAACTATTCGATATGTTATCTTCTAATCCTATAAAGCTGTGGCCACAGGCTGCCTTTCCAGTGAACAGGGAGAGCTGAATAAGTGGTTTACCTGGGCTACCTGACAGCCATCTAAAGGTGAACCACACACCATGAATGCTTGCAGTATAGGATTAGGAGAGATTAATCCAGCCAGGTGCCTCAGTGATGAAACCTGGGAAGTACAAAAAGCAGTATTTCTGACATAATTACTTGGGCATTAGGCAGGTAACAAATTTATCTCAGAGTTAATAGGAGGGCTCTCTAATTCAAGGCCTTTTGGCACACACAAGTCCTGGCATCAGATAGAGTGAGACAAGCAGTGGGATCAGCATTAACAAAATGAAAGCATTCATTTGTATGCCTAACATTTAGCTATTCTTTTGAGGTGTAGCTGTGAAATGCGCTCATCCAAAAGGTGTTTATCAAGGCACAAGCAGCACCAATTGACTCTAGATGAATCACAAAATCCTTTAGCTTGGAAAAGACCGTCAAGATCATCAAGTCTAACTGTTAACCATGCACTGACAAGTCCAACACTAAACCATGTCCCCAAGCACCACATCTAGACATCTACTAAATACCTTTAGGGATGGTGACTCAACCACTTCTCTGGGCAGCCTGGTCCAGTGCCTCACAACCATTCTGGTGAAGAAATTTCCCCTACTATGCAACCTAAACCTCCCCTGCTGGGAAGCATGGGACAGGACTAGAGAGACTGCAGGTGCGCAAGGCAGTTTTCAACGACCTGAACATGGCAATACCCAAGTGTTACTTGGCCATACTTGAGTATCTGCAGTGCTGTGGGGGCACTGAGAGCTGCCAATTCCCTGTAGTGAGATGTGCTTTGCAATGTGGAAAGAGAATGGGGTTTTTAGGCAGGGAGGCACCCTTTATCAGCCTAACCTAAAAAAAACCCAACAAAACAAAACACGAAAGAAAGCCAAACAAAACCACAAAAAAAAACAAAAAAAAAAAACAAAAAAAAAAAAAAAAAAACACACCTCAAAATCACAACCCCACCCCCCAAAAAAACCCCAAAACCCAACCATAATACCCAACCACAAACCTAACAATGGAAGTTCTTCAGATCTTTAGACTATCCTGCCACTACAATTACACTAAAACCTATCATATTCTGTTTCAGGTAAGTGTGGCAGCTGCAGACCATGTGCCACGGTAACTGGCTGAGAACTGGCACAGCCACAGCTTGGTCAAAAAGCCACGGGTACTGCCCACATGAAGAGCAGCTGCCTTCAATAATAGCCTGAGGAACGCTCACGGTTGGTCACACACTATTTCGTTACCCGCGGAAGATGCGGAGAGGAAGAAAGGCCGCCGGACACGGAGCGAGGCAGGGATGAAGGCACGTGGGGGCCGGGAAGATGATCTCCCCTTAGGAACCCAGCCGAGACCCGTCACAGCCAGGCGGGCACATCGCATCCGCCACTGCTCCCTCGGGTGGCAACGGCCCCGAAACCAAACGCCACAGGAGGGCAGGCCCGCCTCCCGCCTCCGCCCGTCCCCAGCCGGGGTCCGCAGCGGGGGCGGGGGCAGCGGGCAGGCACCTCCCTGAGCGGCGCCCCCGGTCCTGACGGCGCTTCCGGGCGGGGGAGCCGGGATGTGCGTCCGGGTTGGGTCGGCCCCAGCGAGCGGTTTCCTTTCGCCTTCCCTCCTTCCCCCATTCCCTGCCTCGCCGCGGCTGAGGTGGAGCTGCCGCCGAGCCCTCTGAGGGAGCGCCGGCCGCCCCGCTCTTGCAAGGGAACGGGTTGGTGTGTGGGGCCGCGGGCGTGTGGAGGGAATCGAGGCGCCGGCCGGCGCTTGGGGGAGCCTCGGGGTGGGAGGGCGCTGGCGGGGAGCGGGGCCGGGGAGGCGGCGAGGCGGCCGGTGGAGGGGCCGGGGCCGCGGCCGCGGAAGGGGGCAGAGACCCCGCTCTCCATGTGGCCGTGACGGCGGCTCCCCCCCGGCCGGGGCCAGGAGGTGGCCGCGGGCAGGTCCCGGCCATGCGGAGCCGTGGGTGCGGAGCTGGCGCGGGGTTAGCTGTGTTTGCCGAATACCCGATAAAAATGTTCGTGTATTGGTGTTTAATGCAACTAGGGGCAGCCCAGACACGTTATCTGCACAGTGAGCGGGAGCGGGGGTATCGTGTAGCCCAGCTCTTCCATCAGGGAGCGCCTGTGTGTGGGCAAAGTCTTTAAAATAGGTGTATTTTCTCCTTTGAAAGGGGGATTACTTACCTCCTGGGGGGAAATCTCATGCTCTGCAGATGCGAAGTCTTACTGTGATGATATCCTGGCACAGCAAAAGGCAAGGGAAGCACAGCTTTTACCAGGTAGACAGCGATGCAGTTGTAACAAGAAGGGCAACCAAGGGAGACTTCAGGGCCTTGGGGTGACTGGTTAGGGACCAGAAGCGCAAGAAGTGTTCTCCTCTATCCTATCAGTTGCAGGGAATGAAGAGGGAAGAAACAGGCAGAGCCAGCAGATCAACACCTGACTCCGAGCCCGGTGTCATCAGCAGAATCTGGGGTTCTTTGATAATGGGTCAGTCTACAGGACACCAGGTCTGCTGGCAACAGGTCTCCTGTCTCAAAGGGTTGAAAGTATCTTCACACAGGAGTTTGCAGGGCTCACTGAAGGATCTTTAAACTAGATTTGAACGGGAAAGGGCTAAAACCAGGCTTGCTAGAGATAAGCCTGGGGGCAGCATGCCAGTGTTTGAGGAGCAGTGTGCTAGCAAGGTCCTTCCCTATATGATAGGTGTAGTGTTTTGGCTGTCTATGGCTTGATGATGCTAATGATAGAGTTGAGTGTTTATGGATAAGAATCAGGGGGAAGGCTGTTGTGGTTTAAGCCCAGCTGTAACTCAGAACCACTCAGCCGCTTGCTCACTCCTCCCCTTCCTCCCCCCCCACTCCCAGAGGGATGGGGAGGAGAATCGAAAGAATGTAACTCCCACAGGTTGTGATAAGAACAGTCCAGTAACTAAGGTATAACACAAACCACTGCTGCTACCACCAGTAATAATAATGATAAGGGAAATACAAGGGAAGAGAATACAGCCACTTACCACCCGCTGACCAATACCCAGCAGTGATCTAACCCTTCTGGGTAATTGCCCCAGTTTATATAGTGGGCATGACATAGAATCATAGAATCATAGAATAGTTAGGGTTGGAAAGGACCTCAAGATCATCGAGTTCCAACCCCCCTGCCATGGGCAGGGACACCTCCCACTGAACCATGCCATCCAAGGCTATGTCCAACCCCACCTTGAACGCCGCCAGGGATGAAGCATCCACAACCTCCCTGGGCAACCCATTCCAGTGCCTCACCACCCTCACAGTAAAGAATTTCTTCCTCATATCCAATCTAAACTTCCCCTGTCTAAGTTTGAACCCATTACCCCTTGTCCTCCCACCACAGTCCCTAATGAAGTGTCTCTCCCCAGCATCCCTGTAGGCCCCCCTCCCCGTCTGCCGGGCCTGTCTTTCCTAAAGAGCCGGTAACCTTCCATTCCAACACACCAGTCATAGGTGCCATCCCACCATGTTTCTGTGATGCCTATGATATCATACCCCCGTAGATGTGCACACATCTCTAATTCCTCTTGTTTGTTCCCCATACTATGGGCATTTGTGTAGAGGCATTTGAGCCAAGATCCAATTGAAGCCGGCTCAGTGGCTGGAGCAGCTGGAATATCTCTACATTGCTCCCAACGTTTACTGTAGGTGCTGCCAACCGACTGGGTGTGTTGGGATGGAATGATGCCCCCCTCCCCCAACACATCTAGTTTAAAGCATCCTTGACCATGCTGTGGTATGGAATACCTCTTTGGTCAGCTTGGGTCAGGTATCCTGTCTCTGCTTCCTCCTGGCTTCCCCTCCTCTCTGGCAGAGCATGAGACTCAGAAAGTGCTTGGTCAGATTAAACATTACTGAGCAGTAACTAAAAACATCGGTGTTATCAGCGCTGTTCCCAGGCTGAAAGTCAAAACCACAGCACTGCACCAGCTACTAAGAAAGAGAAAAATGACTGCTACTGCTGAACCCAGGACAGTATCCACCCCTTATTCCATACCATTCACGTCATGCTCAGATTCCACATTTTTCAATATATAATCACTCTTATCTGGGTTGGACAGAGCCTTGGGTGGCATGTTTTAGTGGGAGGTGTCCCTGCTCATGGCAGGGGGATTGGAACTAGATGATCTTAAGGTCCTTTCCAACCCTAACTATTCTATGATTCTATGATTATATATATATATATAGATGCATTCACACATGCACAAAGAGAGAGATAGATCATTCCTTAGTGCATGGACCAATCCCTATAAAGCTGCTGAGTTCATCAGGTCCATGATGTTGGTCTCCATCTCTTGTAACAGTCTTTCAGAGCAGGAAAGAGAGTGTGATATAATCAGTCTGCCAGGCCTCCCCATATTTGTACTTCAGCCATCGTCCTCCATACCAAAGAGGCTTTAACTGCTTGGCTTGCTTAATTGCAGCACATTTCACACTCGCGAATATCCTGGGCAATAGTGCCCTTGCTAAGTCCACCCCTTGATCTTGAGTCCGTCTGTATGTTTCATCTCTGCCCTGATGGCCTGAAGTGTCATGGGCCCACCAGGCTCAAAGTAATTCACCCTCCCCTTCAGCAGTTTCTGCAGCTTGTCACTGGGGACTCCATACAGCTGCCTTCCATCTCCGATTCTTCCAAAGCACTGGAGGGGCCCAGTGGACTAGATACTCTCCCATACTGTCCCACACACCCTGCCACTCATGACTGTCCAGCCTCAGGGAAAATCTCTTGGTCATCCTGATCATCGTCTAATCCTAGACAAGACCCAAACACGACTCCGCTTAACTTTCCAGGTCAGATGAACTGGTTGTGGATAAAATACACTCTGTATGCATGCCAAGATGGTGATGCCCATCACAATCAGCCGGCAGGTCTCAAGGGTACCTAACGGCCATTCACACCCTTCAGAACTCTCAAATGATGCTGCTGTACTTGTCACTGGGACTGATGTAGCTGTTCCCAGGCTGAAAGTCAAAAACACAGCACTGCACCAGCTACTAAGAAGGAGAAAAAAATGACTGCCACTGCTGAACCCAGGACAAAGGCCAACAAGGCAGCTATCGTGGTGGGTATCTGTTATAAACCACCCAATCAGAATAAAGAGGCAGACAGAATAGTCTCTAAGCAGTTGGGAGATGTGTCACAAACACTGGCTCTTGTTCTCATGGGGACTTCAGTTACCAGATGTCTGCTAGAAATACAGTATAGCAGAGAGGAAAGAGTCCCTGAGATTTCTGGCATGTGTGGAAGATAACTTCCTGACACCGCTGGTGAGAGCCAGCTAGGGAAGGCCGGACCTGTTTGTGAACTGAGAAGGACCTGTGGGCAGTGTGATGGCTGGATGCTGCCTTGGGCATATTGATCATGAAATGGTAGAGGTTTTGATTCTTGAAGAAATAATAAGGGAGTCAGCAGAACTAGTCAGCATTCTCCTGTAGATGCTGGCTGCTCATAGCTTGATCGGGTATACTGTTTGCTGGCTAAAAAACTGTCTGGATGGCCAAGCCGAAACAGTGGTGGTGAATGGAGTTTGATCCAGTTGGTGGCTGGTCACAAATGGTGTTCCGTGCTGTACTGGTTCCAGTTCTGTTTAGTATCTTTATCAGTGTTCTGGATGAGGGCATCAAGTGCACTGTCAGTCAATTTGCAGACAACACCAAGATGGGTGGGAGTGTTGATCTGCTGGAGGTTAAGAAGGCTCTGCAGAGGGATCTGCATGGGCTGGATCGATGAGCTGTGGCCAATAGTGTGAGATTCAAGGCAAAGTGCCAGGTCCTTCACTTGGGTCACAACACCACCATGCAATGCTACCAGCTTGGGGAGAGTGGCTGCAAAGCTGCTCAGTGGAAAAGGACCTGGGGGTGCTGATTGGCAGCTGAACATGAGCCAGTTTGTGCTCAGGCAGCCAAGAAGGCCAGTGGTATCCTGGCTTGTATCAGCAATACCATAGCCAGCAGGACCAGGGCAGTGATCATCCCCCTGTACTCAGCACTGGTGAGGCCACACCTTGAATACTGTGTTCAGTTCTGGGCCCCTCTATGAGAAAGACATTGAGGTGCTGGAGCAGGTACAGAGAAGGGCAACGGAGCTGGTGAAGGGTCTGGAGAACAAGTCTGATGAGGAACGGCTGAGGGAACTGGGATTGTGTAGTCTGGAGAAGAGAAGGTTCAGGGGGGACCTTATTGCTCTCTGCAGCTGCCTGAAAGGAGGTTGCCCAGGGTCACTTAAGCAGCCCATGACATAGATGGAGATAAATTGTACTGTGCAATTCCTGATGTGTATGGTCATCTTTCCTCTTGTTTCTTTTCACAGTGCTTTTCTGAACGTAGCTGTTTACTTTGTTTACAGAATCAGTTGTTTCCTGAATAAGCCAGAGTCACCTGAGACGCAAAGATGTTGGAAGAAGATATGGAGGTGGCTATCAAGGTGGTAGTAGTAGGAAATGGAGCTGTTGGGAAGTCCAGCATGATTCAGCGATACTGCAAGGGGATTTTTACAAAAGACTACAAGAAAACTATCGGTGTAGATTTCCTGGAAAGACAAATCCAGTATGTATTAAACAGCTGCTGTGCTATTGATTTTTACCTTTGCCTGCCTTTTTTTGTTCTTTTGCTATCCTGAGATTTATGAAGGCTTGGAAGACAAGGCCTGCTGCTTTTGAAGCACAGTAAAGGGAGTTGTTTTCTCTCTTGCGTGTGGGCTAAAATTGTATCACACTGTTTTCTGTCCAAGATTTAGAATTATAACTGTAATTGGGAACCTCTATTGTACTAAGAGTTTTGACAAGTTTCCTTTGTATTCTACCACCTGTTAATTTTATTTTTTTTTAATTTCTTGTGGAAGAAATAGAAGTGCTTATGATAAAAGGATTACACAAATTTATTATCCAATATAGACAAAAATTACTGTGGAAAAAGAAATATGCTATAGATTTCGTCTGCACACAATATAAGCAGGTAGTTCCCAGTTGTGTTTGATAAAATGGAAAACGAGAAGTAAGAAAATTCTGTAAAGCCTGTAAGATGATTAAAAAGACAAAAGGACTATTATTCAGGTACCTAAGTTTTGTTTTGATGTCTAGGAAAGGAAGAGGAATATATAATACAGATTGTCAGTAAACAGCTTATAATGTAATTGAGGGACTGCTGCCATAGTATGTTACAGAGGTGAACCATCATTAATATTAAATTATACTTAAATCAAGTTTAATTTGATTTGGATTACTCTGCTATTGTAGAAATTGAAATATTTCCATGTCAGTTGTTTTGAATAACTTTTGTTCACTGTATGGATTAAAAAAATGTGCTGTTTATTTCAGAGTTAATGATGAAGACGTCAGACTAATGTTATGGGACACTGCAGGTCAAGAAGAATTTGATGCAATAACTAAGGCCTACTACAGAGGTGAAAATACCATGTTTGTCATTTGGCAGTTTGTCTGCACGTCTCTGAAATACTTTCCTGTCTTTGTGTTAACAATGTTAGTTATTCCATGTCTGTGCGCAGCGTAATTATTTTGCCTTTTCAATTCTTAAATGTTTTTCCCCTTCATGCAAAATCGTTGTCTTAATTAAATGCCATGCCACTTTATGCAGGATGATTGGCAGTGCCCTTTAAAAATCATAGCCCAAAATGAGCCAAATGCCTGTGCAGAAACTGCACAGGACGTAGCCATTCAAACAGTCAAGCACAAAGTTACGTTTCCCCTCTGGAAGTGTTTTATTACTTCTGTGAGACATGTATTTGTAAATATTCCAAAAGCTATGGCTGAGGCACTTAGAAATTAATCCAAGGAAAAAAAAATCCAGCAGTCATCTTACAAAGATCGTTTACTAGGCAGGATAGTTCTCTTGCTAGTACAGGCTGCTTTGAACATGTTAACGCAACAGAGTAGTAAGGAAAGTCTGTTTACTTCATGAAATAGAAACCGTGTTATTCAGTCGTATAAAGGCAGTTCATCTCTTTAGCCAGTTTACTAATCGCATGCTTAGGCTTTTTTTGCATATAACAGTGGTTGTGAAAATCTTGCCTTTTTGGTTTTTAACATGGGAAATATGAACAACTTGGCAAAGGTTCCATGATTCATTTCTCAACAAACTAATTACCCAATGGCTAGGAAGAAGACTGAGTTATTTTTACTGTCGCTGTCCATTGCATTCTACATGTGCTATATATAGATTGAATAAGGAGGTCTTATGATGTAAGTCACCCCCTTTATTAACTCCCATATGGTAGAACTTTGCCCACTGAACTTACTATTGCCCAGTTATCGCCATGTTTTAGAGTTCAGAAGGAATGGGTGGAAGGAGAGAGGTGAAGTCGAAGTCTCATAGAGTGGAAACTTCACAAGGGATTTCTTAGTCTTAAAAAACTGAACAAGGTGACGTTTACTGTTGGTGAGAGTCTTAATAAATATTCTCATTTCTAGTAGAGCAAAGAACTTGGGAGGCTTTATTAAGCTGGTTTGCCACATGATAGGTTAAATTAAATTCAGCACTGACAAATGCAAACTAACCGCTTTGGAAAGAATAATTAATTCTATACCTATCTCACAGGATTAGAATAATTGCATTCATTAGAATATGGTGTAGACGTTAGGGAAAACACACAGAATTTTAGAACACCAATAATAACGAAAATTATGAAAGACTACATTGCTACTGTTTTGTTGGTAGAACTTGATTTGAAATTGAGGGTAGTTCTTATTCTGTATAAAATCATACTAGAAGGAAGTCAATAGCATGTGAAGGAATTTGAAAGAGCATAGGAAGACTTTTGTAAAGATAAACCGAAGTTGGTTTTTAAAAGCTAAATAAAAGGAAACCTAATAAAAGAACTTGAGTGCTTTGTGTCACAGAAATACAAACAGAATACAGGAATGAGGGATACTTGGTGAAATTCAAGAGATACAAAAAAATTCATACTGATGAAATAATTTTTCATTCTATGTGTAATTAGTTTGTGATATTCACCACAAGGTGACACTAGTCTCAAAGACGTCAGCTATCCATTTCCTTTGCATTCTGTTCCTAAAGAGCAAATATGCTGAAGGCTTATAAATAATGGTGTGTTTCTCTGTGTGTTCATATGCAAAGAAAAGTAGTTTCTTGATGATAGCAAAGGGCTACTAGACAGTCAAAATCCACTCACTAATCAGCTGTGGAAGTACCTTCTCAGTGTTGATGGGTTTGAACTGTTGTTTGTTAAAGTTGTTATAAAATCGTAACAAAAATGGTATAAAGCACTTTCTTTAATTTATCATAGTGCTGTGATTGAATGAGAATGAATTAGAAATACACTTCCTTTCTCCAAAAAGCTACCAAACCATTTACTTGAAGTAATCACAGCTCCCTCTGAAAAAAAAATTTTTCAACATCACAGTTACTGTAGCACAAAGAATAACGTGCAGTGTGCTTTACACATCCTGCATGCAGAGAGATGTCTGGTTGCCATTAAGTTGTCTGGAAAACACTGAACAAGAAGCAAACCTCTCTTTCCCTTTTTTCCAGCCTTTCCACACCCCATCCTACTCCCTCTCTGCATACATGCAGCATGCTGGAAATAGCTTGAAAGGTAACAGACCCGTAGCCATCATGAAAAATGGGTATAATGATCAAAATAATACAGCAGTCTATTTTCATCTGGGTAATTTATTACATTGCTTTGACACAGGCCACCACTTGTGGCGGTAAAAGTGTACTTTTATGGGAGAAACTTGAAAATCCCTCATATTTGAAATGCTTTATAGATAATTATGTTAATTTGTTGGTTGGTTGATTTGTATTTATTTGTATTTGTACTTGATTTGTATATTTTTAGGAGCCCAGGCTTGTGTTCTTGTGTTTTCTACAACTGACAGAGAGTCCTTCAAAGCAATCCCTACTTGGAAGGAAAAAGTTGTGACTGAAGTTGGAGACATTCCCACAGTTCTTGTGCAGAATAAGATTGATCTTCTTGATGACTCTTGCATAAAGAAGTAGGAATTTTATCTTACTGTTCTTAGAGCACAATATATGCCCCTATATGCACCCATTTAAAATATATGTATGTATTTATGGGAGTTCGTGATGGAGACTTACGATATCTTGGTTGTCAAACCTATACCCTGCAATGAAACATGCCCTAGGAGCGCAGGTGACAGGTATTGCTGCATGAGTGTAGTTGCTTGGGCAGATGTGCTTGCAAAACTTGGAGCTTTCCATTTGCTTCATGCCTTCCTCTGAAGTGTCAGCCAGAAAAACAAAGGAATAACAGGAAGAGTTTGGTTATGCCGTGATAAGATTCTTTCTGTTGTTTTTCTCTTTTTTCTTAATCAGAGATTATAAACCTGTAAATTTTCTCTCCTGTTAAAGTTTACAGACACTTTTAAACTCTGCTGTGCACCAGTGAAGTTATATTGTCTAGTTTGCCTAGTGAATGCTTGCTAAAATGATGAAGAAGTATTAAACAGGATGTTTAGAAAAGTAACTTAATATTCTTTGCTTCACTTTAATTTGTTTTTATTGCTTATTTTTATCAAAACATTATAACTCTGCAGAAATCCATACTTGGTAATATTCTCCAACTGCATGGTGCTGTCCCTTCTTCACTGTATTTTTCTTTACAGATTTTACTGTTGGTTCATTCTGCCTTTGTATATATGACCAGTTTCATTCGTGCCGTCAAATCAATTTAACAAATGCTAACTTTCATTTACCACAGCATATCATGTAGAAAATATTGCATGATGAAGTTGGTCGTTCTCCACTTCTTTGCTTCTACCATCTTCCTAAGAGATTTAAATTATTTCTTCTTTTTGTTGTTTCCCACACTGGCTTTCTTTATTCTCTGTTTGCTATCATTGATGACATAAATGAGCTTCTACTCCCTCTGCAAAGAATACTGAGGATTTTTCAAAGGAAAAGCAAAATTGCATTTGAACTCCTCCTTTATTCATGGTATGTCACTTAGGTTTCATTCTGAGAATACTCCATCTGCCTCAGTAGCATCATCTTTCCGATGACGTGATTTCTCTTGGTGAAATTTTCATAAGTTTCCTCAACTTTTCCTTAAAATTTAGCACAAGTTTTCTGTCACCTCACAGAAAAGAGTATTCCTTGATTTCACCTCTGCACTCATCTGATTGCAGAGTCTACTGCTTCATTAAAATATACTTAAGGATTACACTTTCGGTTGTTGTTTTGACTTTGCAGTAGTAATTGTTCTGATTCTAGTGCTGTTAATTACAGCTTTTTTCCTTTTGGTTTCACTGATACCTGTCTTTGAATCCCTGGGAAATTTTAGTTAATGAAGTCAATACGTATTGAAAAGCAATTTCTTCTGGTCATAGAGAAACTGCATGTAAAATACCATCTTTTTATAGTGAAATACTGTAAACAAATTAAGGATCACCTACTTTTTGACTTTAGTTTCTCAACCCACCGTGCTGTGCTTAACTTGCCACGGAGCATTTTGTCTGTAAGAATAAATGCTGACAGATAGTACAAATTAGTATTTACACAATCTTCTTCTGTTGTGCAGTGAAGAGGCAGAAGCATTGGCAAAAAAGCTAAAGTTAAGGTTCTACCGAGCATCTGTGAAGGAAGACCTAAACGTAACTGAAGGTATGAAGTGCAGCAGTGTTTGTCCCACCCTCTGCTCTGCAACAGGGAACAGTGCTCCAGTTTGGAGCTGCTCTGTTACTTCGCAGGTTGTTGCGTGCTGTTGGCCTTTTGATTTTCCTTAGCGGCACACTTTAAACATAGCTAGAATTACTTGGTATCAGTGTCTTAGGCCTGTTTCCTTGTGTACATCTTTCCTTTCTCTTCCACAATCAGTGCACAGATTCAATATTTAGAAGTGACAATGTGTTAAGGCTGTTTAGTCCCTAATGACTGTCATAAAAGCACTGAGCTTTGAAAAAAAAAATGTGTAAGTTCAATTACTACAATATACATATTGTTGAAGAGATTATTCTGTAATTGTTATTAACTGATAGAAACAATTAATAGTTTAGTTAAATAAAGTACATTAAAAGATTGGCTCTCTTGCAGGTGATATTTGACTAGCTCTTAAGTATCACCTTTTAAGTGTATATATTTAATTTCATAATACTACTGTTACAGACTTTGGTCATTATCTTTTGTGGGGTAGGTTTGAATAAATATGAGTCACTGATAACTGTGTTTGCTTAATCAGCCAAACTTAATAGTAAACTAATTGTTTCTTCTCTGTTAACGTTATTCACCTTGGAAGATGAATCTGGAAGAGAAAATATAAAATGTTTCTGTATCTTTGCATGAGTTATTAATTACAAATGTAAATAATCATAACTCGTATAGGTTCTGAAAATTCTTCTATAGCTTTTGGTTTGGTTGGATGGAGATATTTTTTTCCAGAATCCTACATAGACTTTTCATACCTCAATACAAATGAGGGTCGCATTAGTTAATTAGAGCAATGTTGCTGCCAAGTTTTATTAATAGACTTAACCTTACATCACTGCTATTATTCTAAGACTTCTTGCAAAAAAAGAAGAAAAGAAAGTATGTTAAATTCCTATATAACCTCAGAAGTTCCAGGTGGTGTGAATTTGCACATTTGGCAAAATGGATGTGCCAGCTTTATTATAGAAGTATTGAGATGTTTCTGTCTGCTGTGCAAGAGCAGTACTGCAGGCTGTAAGACCTGGGTAGACTCTGGATTAACCTGGATTCTGCTTAGGTACACAGGCATGCTGAGAGAGAATCACTTAACAGATCGTGCTAAACCTGTCACCACACAGAATTTTGATACAGAGGCATTAGTATTGATATGAAGATTATATTTAAGCATACCTTTTTTTTTATTACATTCCAGTTTTTAAGTATTTAGCTGATAAATATCTTCAAAGGCTCAAGCAACAGACAGCCGAAGATACAGAACTAGTACATACAAGCAGTAACAAGATTGGTATGTATACGGTTATAAAAAACCAGAAATGTTATTTTGTGCCATCACAGCTTATGGTTTCACCCGTTTCCTTATGGAGTTAATACAAGGTGAATCAGGGTCTGTTACGTTCCTATCTTAGGATATTGTCTTTTTTCCTTCTGTAAAATAACTTTATGACTCTCTAAAATTACACAACTGTCAAAGTGATGTTCTAAAGTTTCTAGCAAATGTTTGGCAAGCGCCCTTTTATTAAATCTGTTTAAACAAAGATTGTGTAAGGACTTGAGAAGGGGTGCTTGCTGGATTTTTTAATGTAATTAGTACCAGTGTTACTCATCTTTGTGTGGATTTACAGGAGAGTCAAGGTGAAAGAATCTGGCATGTAGTCAGAAGGTGTTTGTAAACTGCCTTTTCTAAGGGAATACCAAACTTCCATAGTCCTTCTTTAAAGCATTTCTGAGTCAGTTCATTTATTTTCCTTTTTAAAACACTCCCTTTTTATTCAGGCTTTTTCCTCACCTTTGTCTCAGCAAAGTTTCCAACTTTAAAATTGTCATATTTTGGTTTTATTGCATTACTCAACTAACCATAACTTTGTTACAGTGCTATTAGTAGCGTACACGTATGCAGATGAGTGCATATGCTGCCCTTCAGTTATATCGATGGAAACCTGCCTTAAATACTGCTGGCTAGTAATTCCAACTGGTTTTTCCTCAAGTTTAGCTGCAAAATTGACTCAGAAATAGGAAAAGCCTTTAAAAACTAGAGTGTGTTTGAGGTGCCCTACTATGCAGTGTAAGAGTTGTGTCTGAAGTGTTAATATGTCGTGCTACAAGAAGTAAAGAAATACAAATACTTTTCTTGTCTTTAAATTCTGTAGGTGTTTTTAACACAGATTGTGGAAGTGACTCCAACCAAAATTCTAGCACTCTTAACGGAGGAGATGTCATCAACCTGAAACCAAACAAACAGAGGACCAAGAAAAACAGAAGTCCTTTCAGCAACTGCAGCATACCTTAGACCACTTTGGGAGGAAAAAAACCCAAGCCAGTGAATTGGATGAAGTTGTGCAATTGAATACAGAATAAAGCCAGCTGTAGAGGTATTTTTACCAGTGCTTTAGCAAATCTTGTGCCTATGGGATCCTTGAGAGAGGGTGGATTTATGTAACCTCGCTGATGCAGTTGTTTTCGTTGTGGGGAGTGAGACACCTGGTGGCAAAACACAGAACCGCGGCTGCCCCGTGCACTTGGTATAAATTAGGCAAGCTTCTTTTTCAAGGAATTATTTCCAGAGCTATGAACTAGGTATTGCTGAATTGCAAAGCACATTTAGCACAAAGGTAATACTTACAAGTATAGGTACAGACCGTTTGTCGTGGTTTAAACCCAGCCAGCAACCAAGAACCATGCAGCCACTTGCTCACTGCCACCCCCTTCCCTCCTTCCCAAGTGGGATGGGGAGGAGAATCGAAAGAATGTAAACCCCAGGGGTTGAGATAAGACTAGTGTAATAACTAAAGTACAATGTTACAGATAGTAGAAATAACACCAACAGTAACAATACTGATAATAGTAGGGAACAAAAGAAAAAAAAGATAACAGAAAACATAAGTGATGCACAATGCAATTGCTCACCACCCACTGACCAATACCCAGCCCAACCTGAGCAACAGTATGGATCTTCCTTGTAACTCCCCCCAGTTTACATACTGGGCATGACATGCTGTGGTATGGAATACCCCTTTGGCTAGTTTGGGTCAGGTGTCCTATCTGCTCCCTCCCGGCTTCTTATGCCCCTCCTCTCTGGCAGAGCATGAGACTGAAAAGTCCTTGATTAGGCTAAGCACTGCTGAGCAACTAAAATATCGGTGTGTTACCAGCACTGTTCTCAGACTAAAGCCAAAACACAGCACTGCACCAGCTATTGGGAAGAAAAGTATCCCAGCTGAAACCAGGTCACCATAACACTATGGCTAAAGGTAAAGTAGCAACCTTGCAGCTCAATTTCAAACAAAACATTAAAATTGGTTAGACAGGACACTAAGAAGATAAATGAAGATCAAAAAGAAGACACTATATTTTATGTCTGACTATATTATATGGATTCTGGCAGTTCTGTTGGTGCAATATATTTGTGTTGTATACGAGATGCTGAGGTATATGTAAGCATTTGGTATGAATATTTAGGCTAAATTCCAGTGTATTTGTTACTTGGAGATCAGCCAATGAGCATAAAATAGCATCTTCTGAAAAAGTTCCCTTTCGAAATGTTGCATTTCAGATGAGGCTTTCCCAGCCACCACTGTGTATATTTAACTTGCTCTACTTTGGGTCTAAAAGCTTAGATTTAAAAATGTATGGTGCCAAAAATGCTCCTTTTTACTTAATGCTGTGCTACAGATGTTTTTATAACTCTGTTTTTCTGTCTTAACCAGTTGAACAAATAACAGGGTCTTTGACACTAATAGATATTCAGAAGAAACATATAATCATATTTCTGTTCAAATTCGGTTGTTCTAGCCTGTGTTGTCTATGAAAAAGGAACTTGCAACATTGTGTCACAAAACAGTTATCTTCTCTGGAAAATTGCTTCGTAGATACCATAAACTAAGTCATGGAAGATCCAAAAGCCTTGCAGCTGGTGATTGAATTACATTTGTGAGACATTCTTGAATGTCATCTCACATTCAAAGTTAGCTGCTGGCTACAGAAAATCCAATTCTGCAGGATCAGAGACATGGCAAAAATTGTTCAAAGTGCTTAAATAACTGTACAGAATTGATTTAGATGTTTAGGAGTCCAAATCTAAATTCAAATAATACGGGCTTAGGCTCCTAAATCACTACGGTGCTGTTAACAGTGCTAAGCAAGGTATCTTTTATTGACCAAAAATAAACACTTTTTAATCCTCTTCAAGAGCACGCATGCCTTGTAAAAAGTATCTGTTTTGTTTACATGGTTTTGTATGGTATAGGTTTAACTTTCTAGGATTTCTACAACAAACCTGCCAGTGACAAATGCAAAATATGCTGCTTGAAAGAATGCAGAGTTTTAATAGTTTTGTATGAGAGTGAAAATGGGTTGAGTGATCTGATGTATTTTTGGAGGAAGGACTTTTCACTGTGTGAATTCACGTAGAAAGCTTGACTTACTTTGTTACTAGGTCAATGAGTATGAAAACTGAAGTGTACTTTTTCCCACTGCCTGCAAGGAGAGAAGTGGTTGGTGAATTATGCACAAACACCAGAGGTCTCTGAACTCTGTATTTGACGTTTACTTATGTTAGACTTTCTACCGAGTGCCGTTGTTTCTTTGACCAGCTGTTAGAGCATCTCCTGTTGCTGGCACTAAGGTGGCCTCCAAGGCATTTGATCCCCTTTGCTAGTGCAGCAAATTGTGTGTACTTCACTGTAATGTTTCCTATAATTTCTCCTTATAAAAGCCTTTGTTTTTTAACAAGTGTGTTTAATCCCTGTATGTATGTATGTATACATGGAGTCTATTGGTCTTCTCAATTTCAGAAGTAAGGTACTTAGCATAAGACTTATGATTGTACATCATGGGGCCACCTTACAACTTCAGGGTGTAGGATGGAGTGTATGCGTGAAGAGTTTTGACAACTGTTTTTAATATGGAAACTTTCACATTTTGTTGTCTTGTCTGCCACTTCCACCTTTTTTAATTCATTTTTCTTGAAAAACAAACAAGCCACAGAGTGTCTGAAACATCCTTTTTGCCTTGTTTGACTTTGTACAGAGTACTGAAAAATAAGTCTGTATATATACATATATACATGTATATACATAAGGACCAATTGTACCATTACATGTTATACGTCATACTACTACGTAAGCCATTTGTATGTAAGGTGTGTCATTATAAACCACTTTTTTAAGGACTGAAAACCGAATAGAAATGTTTATAGGTGGAGACTTGGCAGACTTGCAAAATTTAGGATATGTTGAAATTCAGAACACGCATTATAACGTAGGAATACAGACTTGCAGCATTGAGTAACAGTGAGCTTTCATTTCATTCCATTCCATTCCCATCTTAAGTCTTTGTTGTGACTTTGCAGTGATTGTTCTCCAATGAGAACGACTGAGGTGGAGACTGTCCCATTAGCATTTTTCTGGGGAACGCTCTGCATGTGCGTTGCTTGAAAATATTGTTTTATCCTACTGGGGTTAGTGTGGAGATGGAAACCAGATGACTTCCGCATTGCAGGAATCTTTCGGTATTCACCTCACTCCTCAGTGGGAGGAACTTTCTTTTGGATGCAAAGGCACGCCCAGACATTTAGCACCCACGTCAATTTTTATTGCAAACACTGGCTTCTTCTCCACTCGAAGCATTTCATTAAAATACCAAATGTTTCAGTAATTGTTAAAGCCTTGGTGAAGTAAGTGTGACACCAAAGCCCATGTTGTATCTATTCCATGAATGGGTGTGCTCTCAAGAAGTGGAGCATCACTTCCTGATGATGCAAACCTGTAATGCTAGGGATGTGTTTCCAACTGGAAATAAGGAATCTCAGAGTTGTAAGACTGATCACAGTAGGATTTTTGTGCATGGGGACATGTGTGGTTAATTTAGAAAATGAAATATACCACTTCAGACAGTTCTGGAGAAATGCTTACATTTTTTAGTCAAAATGCCTGAGTTACCATACTGTCAGCTGATTTCCTGCTTAGTTTTTCTATGCTTCAGTAAAGTGTGTCATTCCCCCCCCCCCCTTCATTACTTGGCTACACAATGTATCCAACACATCGCTTTCTCTTTGCATTGCTTCTGCAGTTGTATGTTATACTAAAGGGAACTGAGCAGCTGACCACGTTGCACTGCCTGTAGTTACACAGGGGTACCTGCACAATCCTGAGCATACACGCACTTTGAACCTCTTAATTCATCTTCTTTGAGTTGGTAGCTACCAGTTAATAACTGAATGAATGATTTGCACTGCAGAACCCTCTGTGGGAATTCAGCCATAGAGCAAACTGACAAGCATGCTGCTTGGATTCTGGTGGCACTACTTAGACCCCCGCTGCTTCTCTAAATGTAATCATAGACCTCTGGTTGAAGCTGCACTACCTGCATGCTAATAGTGTATAAACCACAGAGCAACAAGCTTGGTTTCATCAAAACCGCCTTACCATCTTCCTGTAGGAAGTGACAGTTGTGCCTATCTTCTTTTTAATGCTCAAATGGTATTGAGAGAAGAAAATACTTCTGTGTAATACGGCATTCAAACAGGTAATCAAAATTAGAGGAGAAAAAATGCAGCAGTGCTTAGGTGCAAGGTGAAAGGTGCTATAATAGAATTAAGAGAAACTTTCAAACAGTTCCGTGTCAAAGAAGTGCTCTGTATGAATCATTTCAAGGCCACGTGAGTCCCAGTACTGAACCAGACTCAGTCTCAGGTTTCTGGTAGTACGGTAATACTGATAAATAATTTGCGGATGAGTGTTCTTCCTTCTCTTCCTGAGATAAATGTGGTTCAGCAGAACCAAATAAAGTTGGTAAAAAAGCCCTGAATCTGGACCAGGAGAAATCCTGCTTTCTGTGCAAGAGTGAAGGTCCATTGTTACTAATGAATTACTTACTCTTGTTTGCAAGTTCACGTGAATCTGAATGGTCAAAACACAGTGTTCAAAACTGGTTTTATCACTGTCATGATCTCAAATATATGTAATGGCTTTTTCTTTTCCTAGAAATATAACTCACCATACATCCTCAAGTGGAAAATAAATGTTTAAACCTGAATATTCTGTGTATGTCCTGTAAAATCCCCAGAGGTAATTCTCTTGTTACAAAAGTTACATCAGTTGTATCACGCAACTTAACCTAAACGTGTTTATTTCATCACTGTTTGGTCTGATAGAGGTCTTTCTTTATGGTTACATTCAGTTGTCAGCCTATTTCATAAAATTGCTGTAACCCTGTACCTGTGCAGCCTGAATCTGCTCAGAAAACTTAGTGTGCCAAATCCTGGTCCATATGCTGGGAACAGCTGGGATACAAAGCAGCACATTAGGCACTTCCACCTAGCAGAAAGGCCACTTTTGAGCCCTTGCCTCTGGCTTCTTCACCACACAGTTCCAATTCGAAATGTGGATTTCTGTTCTGTGCTTTCCGGTCGCTTTGTTTTTCACTTTTGGTCTGGCTAATGCAGCGACAAGGTTCAAGTGAATGGTGTAGACACTGGAAGTGGCATTAAAATATTACTCATGTATCAAAGGTGCATGGTGCATTTGCTGAATAGAAGCAGGTAAACGCTCACTGGTGGTTGGGGTTTTGTGGGGGTTTGTGGTGTTCTTTTTCAGTAAAACAGAGCTCAGCAGGAGTCTGCCTCTTCACTTGGGGGTCTCGGGAATCTGAGAAGCAATATACTCCTGGTTCCTCCTGCATGCAGTTTTGCACACAGGAAAACAAGCTGCTTGCTTAACACCCCAGTAAGGATTAATTGGAATGTTTTAGGCAAGAAAGAATCTGGAAATGTGAGAAAACTCATGGTTTTATGGTCATGTAGTTTTAGGTCCGAAAGTGCTTAACTACAACTGACTGAAGACCTTCAGAAACGTGAAGCTTTGATAGTAGCTGAGTGGGTTTTATGTACTGTGCAGCTGTATCATATTCAGCTTGGGGGAGCTGGGAAGCCGCCAAGATAACTACAGTTTTAAAGGGGAAAACAAGTGTCTTTTGCTGTGTCTTACAGGCATGACTGTGTGAAAGAAACTTTAAGGACAGTGTCACACTGTTTTAAACTTGGGCTGTTCAAATCTATAGGATCTTTACTGGATGTGGCATGTCAGCATGCAGGCCTAAAGCACAGGAGAAGGTAGCAGTGGTTGTACTGCAGACCTCAGATAATGTGGGGTTTAGGGAAGTGGAAGGCAAACAGACAAAAAATAAAGAATTAACTTAGGTTAAGTCAGTCTAACCTGCAGTATTACCTTATCTCTAGATCAGAGGTTGTGATCATTTTGTCCTTGAGAACAGAAACACTTGTACAAGAGCTATAAAAAACAAGAGGATCTAAAAAGGAAAACAAAAATCCCTTAACGCTTTTGGCCTGAATAATCTTACAATGGCCATAAAACCCTCAGATATTGAAAGAATATTCTAAGCACCACTAAGCTATGTTCAACTGAACTACTTCACAGCGCAGCTTCCAAGAACAGCCCCTGCTGTGTATTATTTTCAAGGCATTTAATGCTGTTGAACAACTGGAAGGTTTACTTTGCTTGTTGAAGTTCACAAGGAGCTAAACCACATGAATATAAGCAATGATTTTTAAAGTGGAACTATGAAATTAATCTCACCAAATTCTTGGAAACTTTTCCCAATCTCAAAGCTGGAACTTTTGCTCTTTGAAAGCATCACCTGAAGTGCCGTTTCTGCAAATAGAACGCAGTGTCAGTACCCTCACAGCTCCTGAGGTTCCCAAGCAGTGTGGTTCAGGTTCCTGGAACCACAGCGTGCTTCCACACACATATGGGATGTTTACAGCCCTGCACCTCCCATCCTACACAAGGAATGAATATGGTATCTGCCACCTGAGAATTCAACTGTTCTGCTCTGCAGCTTCACAGGTGATGATGCGAAATGAAAGTGCAGAATAGCAGCTGATAAAACACAATTCCCTTTATATTAAAATTACAAAGCAACCTTGAACTACAGGTGGTGGGAGGCCACCAGCCTCTCTGGGCAGGATGTGTAAGGGTGGACTGCAGGACCTGGAGCTCTTTTGTAGCGTTGGTTGTGACCTTTGAGTGGATACATTGTTTTTCACTTCCGCAGTTACAAATGGGAGGTATGAGTCTGTCTCTTGGAAGTACTCTGATCCACTTACAAACAGTGCAAAATCACTCAAACTGTGTGTGGTAATGAGCAGGACAGTGTGGTTTATGAAAATACCATCAATAGTTTATTAATGGTTTTTGATTTATTGCCACAATTTGTCTGTCCCCAAAAGTCTGGTTCGCACACTATGTATACAGCAGAGAAAAGCTGAAATCTCATGATAGGACAAACCAACTTTAGCTTAAAAAAACCAACCCAGGAGAATGGAGGAAAGATTTTGGCAGTTCCTGACAGTTCAGCAGAAGCACTATTACAACTTGCAGCAGAGCAGGATCGACTCTAGAGGAGCATTCTTTATTGCCAAAAGAAAATGCCAATGCTACCAAAACCCATTAAATGCTCGCACCTCGCAATCAAAGATACTTTGGTGCTGTGCATGCGTACACGCGTGCATGCTTGCACAGAGATCTGTTTTTCCTTAGCTTCTGTGTGCTTTTTATGGAGATTTGCTTATCCTACGGTTTGCCAGAACTAGCCCAGAGGACAGTTTAATCACGTTTGCTGTTGCAAGACTGTCGAACAGATGATTTCTGATGCTCCAACAACGTGATGGACTTTTCCGAGTTTTCCAAGTTTCTGAGCAGAGTCTCTAGCCGCCTTTTGATCTTCTTTTGATCCTCAATGGCACACCCGATCACCACAGACTGAAACTTCTGATCGATGGGTCCCGCTGGCACGTCGGATGTGCACGCACCGTAAAGTGACATTAAGCGGATTTTGGCGTCTTCCAAATCATCTAGAAGTTTATTGACGATCTCATCGATCATCTTGGTGGCATGCAGGAGGGATTCCTGCTGCTGGGCATTCCGGATGGTTTCCACAGAAACCTCCACTGTGAGAGTTCGGCCCATCAGGCGATTAGCTGTCAGATTAAGCTCTTCTCTCTCACCTACATTGAAAACAAGAATACATTCTACATTACAGGGGGATACTTTCCTGGCAAATAACATCACAGAAACACAGAATCAGAGAATCATAGAATAGTTAGGGTTGGAAAGAACCTTAAGCTCATATAGTTCCAACTCCCGTGCCATGGGCAGGGACACCTCATCCTAGACCAGGTTGCTCCAGGCTCTTGTCCAACCTGACCCTGAACACCGCCAGGGATAGGGCATCCACAACTTCCTTGGGCTACCTGTTCCAGTGCCTCACCACCCTCACAGTAAAGAACTTCTTCCTTATATCTAACCTAAATTTCTCCTGTTTAAGTCTTCTCCCCTCAAGACAACCAAACTGCTACAACTTAGCAATAAGCAAGGTTGGTTTTTCAAGTAAGTGGCAATCAACAGGATCTCCAGGGGTCAGAAATGAGTTTTCTGCCTTTGCCCAAGTCCTACTTATTTCACAGAAGCATCTTCTGATTTGAAATGAGGCATTAAGCTCTCCTAAGAATGTAGGCAGTGCTTTTCTGGTGCCAACACACCACTTGCTGTCACATTCAAGCAAAACATACAGTATTATCAGAAAACATTATTCATTAACCAAACTGGCATGTTTGCCAGTTTGTGTTAACTGTGCCACTGTGAGGGAGAGATTTAGGCAGTACCCCAGAAGGCCATAAAGAGAAAACTGACTTCTGACTACCAGATGCAATTAAGGGCCATGAAAAAATGGGTTTCTGTTATCTGAAAACAGTTTTTCCCCAAGCCCTGGACACAGCATATTTGATATGTAAGGTCCTGAAAAGCCAATGAACCAGCAATTTGAAGCACCTGATATAAAACATACATTTAGAGAATGTATTTAAAGCCATACATCATACAACCTTGACAATGATCCTAATCATCAGGTTCCTGTAGGCTGTACACTGTATAGCACTCCTGTGCAGAACTGAAAGCCATTAAAATGCTGTTTTTTCAATCATATTTAAGCATCATCATTATCATCAACTTCCCTCCCTCAGCTGAGCTGTATTACCTTGATTTTGAAAATAGGCAGTATATAGAGTATGGGATGTCAGTTTGTCCTGGTTTCAGCTTAAACCACAACACACATATACACCATAGCAACGTTCATGGCAGACCATCCAGCTGAACAACAGTATCTGAAGTTACGCAGTCAAGAAAAAGGGGATCCCGGGATGCGCGAATCCTGAGCTGGCTCCAGGGCCTGTACCTTCACCAGCAACACACACCAAGTAGAGCTGCTCCTTCAGGCACGGGCTGTCTGACTTCAAGCCAGTTGGGACGGTATAGCAAAGCAGCTGCTTACCTTCGCTGATGTGCCTCATGTCCTGGCTGTTCTGTATGTTGTGGATCATTTCTAGCAGGGTTTCTTTCTCTTGTTCCATAGCAGATGCTGCATCACGGAAAGCCTCTACCCTGAGCATGGTTGAACCAAACAAAATGTTTAAATAACAAAATAGCTGTTCACCTCTATAGCTGCCAAGAACTGCTTTTTTAAGCTTCAGCTTACAAGTACAGTCAGTTCTTAATTATCAATGAGACAGCCTCTCCAATTTCATGGCCTTTGCCTGTATCTTACCTTTACAAGACTCAATATAATTTATAAAAACCCAAACCAACAATAATTCAATGAGACTTACATCTTCTGTTTTACTAACAATGCTGTTCTGTTTTACTTCATGGTTAGTCTGGATATCCAGAGCCTTATGGCACTACAGCCCCATAAAAGAAGTCCTGTAGCTAACTGGCAACTAGTATTAGCTGCTGAACTAGAAGAGAAACAGACCAAGTCCCCATCACACATGATGCAGTGAGGGCGAAGGGAAAGCCCAGCAGGAACTGCTCTCCCTGACAACTTCAGTCTTGGGAAGCTCGGTGGTTGAATGCCCCCACTCCTCCCTCCTCCTTGTGGCATAAAGTACAGGCCCATCTGGCCATGGGCAGTGTGAAAATGCCATCCTAGAAATGTGAGTGCAAGTCTTTAGTTCTTGCCTTACTCCCCGACATGATTTTAAGGAGAAGATTTTGCATTCAGCTGAATAATATGGAAAAGCACACTTGGCAACTATCTACTTTGGAGACCAAGGACAAGATGGAAATGTCCCCCTCCCTTGGCTTTGCCCCGGAGGCCTGAGGGTGGGGGCTCACAGAGGACTTGTCAAGCTGCAGCTGGCTGCAAGAGTTGTGCCAAACCCATCAACTCTGCACTCCCAGAACCCGCAGAAAAGCAGCATATCACGTGAACCTGGCTGAGAGTTTCAGATGCTTCCAGAGCACAGCCCAGGTGGTCTAGCTTCTGTAAGCAGCACGGGAATCCATCTATCCTGAAATGTTTATTAAACCTGGCCAGAAACGGGAAACAAACCATCAGTAAGTCTCTTAGAGGCTCTGTGCTCTTCAATGTGAGCTTGCCCTGAAATGGTGGTGCCTCATAGCTGCTTATGCTCCTGCGACAGGTACGGAGCTCCTGCTCCTGCCTCCCTTCCTCACAGGCTGGCTATGGGCAGGTAACTTCAGAGAACAGCAGTAAGAGAAAAGAGGGCAAAAGAACGCTGGAGAATGGGAGCATCTGAGGATATAAATAGTCACACGTCACATGCAGCCTGCTCACGCAATGGTTCTGTTTTACAAAATCTTTAGCCTAATTTAGTCAGTGAAAGCACAACCTTCAGGCCTTGCCTTTAATGTTCATTCTGAGGAGGAGTGGGAAAAAGTTAATGCAATGCAAATGCTTGCCGAGAGCAAATGCTTTTAATTATTATTTTGGAGTTAGTAAGAGCAATGAGGCAGGTGGAGTCATTCCATGCCTCAGATGTCTGCACTTTGTAATTTAGGAAGTCTAGCAATATTTTCATAAATGCCTCACCATGTCTTTTTAAAAAACTAGTGTTTTCAGTTCCATAAATGCATCGTGGCCACTGGGGAGCTTAACATCAAAAACTGCAATAGTGTTTTTAAATCAGGTTCAGTATATTATTGTACTGCCTTAAAAACTAAAGGTCTGCCTTCAGCAGATGAATCAATCCCTGATTTCTGCAGGCTTTGCTGGGTACTACAAAGAATGTGGAAGAACTGCATTGCAGAGATGCATCCTGAATTGGTGCAATTCTAGAGAGTGCCTACAACATCATCACTGCTTCCAAAAGCCAGCTACTGCTATGTGAGGTAGGACCGAAAAGCCAAATGATCAGAATTCATGACTGTGTACTGAAAAAACCCACCATAATTTACCAACTAGAACTTTGATTGACATTATTTTACAGAAAGTGTGTAACCAAATCTCGAGAACTATTTTATTTGCAGTGATTGTTACCTGGGAATTATCTTAACCGCTTCTTCAACTGCAATGCAACTAAAATCCACTGGCATTCTGATTTTGGTGTATTTGCTTCCACAAACAGCAGTCAAAATGAGCACCTACCCAGCACTGTGTAATGGCACGTGGAGGAGGCACCGCAGCTCCAGCCATGGGGACAAAGGGACTGGAAAGCAGCATGTCAGGACTCCCCTCTGTTCTCCCTTCTAAAACTTTCCATCTTGACCAAATATTAGCAGCATGATGGGACTAAATAACCCTAAAAATAAATTCTTTGGGTTTCAGAGAGCTCTTGAAGGCAGAGTGGAGGCACAGCATGGTAACACAGTGTACTGGCAGCAAGCATAGCACCTCAACAGCCAGCCAGCCAGCAGGAGCTGCAGCTTGAACAGAAGATAGGAGATGGCTTGAGAAAGACAAGGCAAGGCAGCAGAGGAAGCGGGCAGCTGGCATTGCTAGGGACCTGGGTAGCAAAACAACCGGACAGGATCACTTCAGAACAGTGCTCTAGGGGGAAGAAAACAAAGAACAAGGAAACCACTCACACCAGCCTCAGGAAAATGTTCAGTGCCCCAGAGAGATGCTGGGGGCTGCATCAAGGTGAGATGCCCACCACATCCCTGCCCTATTTTGCTGCCCTGGCTTGTAGTGAGGCCTCTGGGCAAGGGTCCCGCTGTTTCCTCCTGGTCCCCAGGCCACAGCAGGGAGAGACTCCAGCCTACAGGAACTGCACACCTTTCCCTCCTCTCCCCCTGCCAAGAGTGCCAGGTACACAGTTGGTAGCCTGCTTTCCTAGCTTCTTCCCTAAAATGTGCTTCAGCTTTGTAGGTCTGTGTGAATCTTTACTTTCCTGGGGTGGGGAAAAAAGAAAGAAGATTGGAAGAGGGAATATGGTTTCCACCCATATTCCTCTGCTGTGGAATAGAGTGGAAACACAATCCAAGTCTCAAAAACACAACCAGCCACAGAATAGAAGGCAAAAAGAACATAGATTACTCATATTCCTGCCCAATTATCACTTATCTTGATGCAGCAACATGGTCTTTTTCTAACAGATGAAAACAGCCAGCTGTATTTTTACTTGGAGTATGTTTGTCACTTTGAACATCAACTAAATATTCCACCCATTACCTAACACTAGAAAAACATTCCTGACTTCTGGTTTCGCATGGTCAGAGTGTGATGAGCTGTGTGGTGCCTTTCTTTCCCACATGCCATTCCCATGAGCAGAGCATTCCCCTGAGGAACAGGTGGACCGGCCGCGCTTTGTTTCCAGATGAGAAACTGGACACCCGCTTTCTTATGACAGCTGCAATAACTCTGTCCTTTACACAACTCCTGACTTAAACAGCTCTCTGTTAAAGCTGGAGGTGAGGACAAGTGTTCAAAGGCAGTAAGAAACATCTGAGGATGGTGTGGCCTTCTGCCTGACATGGAGCTGTGCACAGTGGGCAGAGACAACATGGGAGGTTTCGCCTTGACATCCTCAGCTGCTTAGACTGAGCTTCTGCTCTCAGGTGAGCAGAGACATACAAGTGAATGGTGGGGGAATGTGGTTGTTCCGAGGGAGAACAGGAGAAAAAGCACAAAAAAAATAAGGTTTTAGGAAAGAAAACAAGAGTCTGACTTATCTCATGTACCACTATGCGCTGGACTGTGTGTTCACTGAGCCACCAGAACACGGTGACTCATAGACACAGACTCTGGTCCTGCTTCCAGCTGCTCCCGAGATGTCTTGGCACCCATGGGCAGTCAAGGCAACAGGAAGATACAAGCCCTTACAAGGGACAAATGTGCCACCCGCCTGCCTGGCCATGAGCTCACTCCCTGGCAGCCAAATTAGTCCCCCTTTCCCATTCACTTTCCTTAGAGAAAAAGACCCTCTGTGAACGGCGGGCAGGGAGGTACAAAAATACTCTGGTACTGTGAGAAAAGCAGCTCTTGGGGTGGAAGGGAAGGGAGAGAAGGGAATGCTGTTCAAATCAGTGCACTTCTGAAGGGACGACGGCTGTCTTGGGGTTCAGCCAACCTTAAACAACTCGAGACCTGAGTATTGTCAAGGGGTTTCATTAAAAGCAGTTATTCACTTTGACAAATTTTCGCTTATTATATTTACAAGCAATATCACGAGGGTCTATAGCTAAACTAAACCGACTGGAGAATGAAGAAGTGGAAGCTTTTCCTCCTGCCATTCAAATAACTTTGAAACGAGGCATGTTGGCTAGTTGGGCCTGGAAAAAATACAAGAATTCAGTGACTTTAATCAAAGTAGTTTGACTCTTCCTCTGTAAACTGCTCCTCATTTAGCACTATGACTGTCTGAAAGACCCACAGCAAACTGGGAGGTGTAATTTGGGGTGTAATTTCTGGTTAACCAAACCGTCTGCTTTGTTTGGGAGACGCTCAGCGAATGCGAAACACATCTTTGCATATCCTGCTGCTTATTTTGCAGTTACACATATTCATGCGCCAGACCTGGATGTGAGCAGCCAGACTTGTTTGCAGACAGTGATTTGGTTTAGTCAAATTCAGAGAAGTGTGTGAGGGACTTCAAGGAGGTTCAGCTGAGCAAAGGGAAAGGCTAATATAATAGTGCATAAAGTCCACTCCCGATTAACGCAAAGCAGCGTGGGCAGAAAGGGGAAAACGCAACTCCCATGTCCCACAGAGCTCTCTTAATTACAGGAAAGTCCTAGAAACACTGTGGGTGGTTCTGCGAGAGCCGCTGATCAATATGCAGCTGTAATGAAGGAAAGGGCGTGTTGGAACAGTACCGGCAGGAGGTGAATCAGTGGTACACCCACAGCACCCGCACATCTAGCCACCTCGGGACAGACACCGTGTAATTAGGCAGAGCTGAGAGGATGAGGGAGATGATTAAAGGTGAAGAATCGCCTCTCATGCTGCCGAGCTGGGGAAAAATCAAATGGGATTATGTGGGGAATGGCAGGTAGCAGGAGGAGACTGGACGCGCCTTGGCACAGCGAGGAAATACACACTGTATTCACAGCTACTTTGGAAACAGGCACCTAAGCTGCAGGATGCGATACTACTCATGTTAGAGTTAAGCGAGTTACTGTAACCTCAGACAGGAGGTGGACATAAGCACATGTAACAAGAACACCCATAGATGAACCAGGGCGTGCAAAGGGAGGCTGGGGAGACCTGCAGCCTCACACATCACCACCACACCCCACCACATTCAGCACTGCAGATGAAAGGCTTGCAAGAGCCTCAGAGAGCCCAAATGACACCAAGTTTTATCCTCGTATTTCCTGCATCTCCTTGTGAACGCCCTGCCCGACAGGTGCGGGGCAGGGGCCGCTGGGCTATGGAGCGGGATGAGGGACACGGCTCCCGTCGGGTCACTGCTGCCCTGCACTGCACCCAAGCCGCCATCCCCCGTGTGCTGAGGACTCCCCAAGCCCTAAAGCGTAACGAATCCAAAACCCCTTTTGCGGTTCCCCCGGTAAACGCCTGTTCCCATACATCCACACACATGCCCCTATCTCGCGTGTTTCCAGGACACGCCACCTCACCTCGGCGCAGCGGCTGCCATTTTTAAGCCTGCCCCCACCGCCTCCGGTGAGGGGGATCCGCTTCCCGAGGTCACCTCAGGAAGCATCACCCAGCGCCGTCCCCCTCCCGCCGGGGAAGGCCCCTCGCCCACCGTGAGGAGCGGAGCCGCCGGCTCCCTGCCGCCGGCCGGGCCCCCACCTGAGCTCCAGCTGGTCCAGGTTCTCGAGCAGGCGGCTGGAGCGGTCCGCCATGGATGTGGAGCGGTAGAAGCGGCCTCGGAGCTGCCCGCCGGACTGCTGCTGCTGCTGCTGGTGCTGCTGCTGCGCCCCCTCGCTGGCCTTGGCGCTGATCTTGGCCTGGGCCATAGCACCCGCCTGCTGCCGCCGGCGGATCCGCGCTGCGGCCGCTCCCTCCCCGCGTCCCGCAGGCGGCGGCCGAATGCCGGCACCTCGCTCATGGCCAAAGAAGGAGCCCGCCCCGCCGCCTGCCCCCGCGGCCACCCCGCCTCCGCGGCGGGTCGCGGCCCCGCGGGCACCGCCTCACGCAGCGCGGCGGGGCCCTGATGGACAGCCCCGGTGTGGGGTGTCGCGGCTGGAGCGGCCGGCGGTGGAACCGCTGGCTCTGTCCGGTGGGATCGTCAGGGAGCGGGGCTCCGGTGGGTCACACACGGGGGTTAAATTCGCGGGGGGCGACGAGTGTTCACTGTTGCTGCCCGCACCCCGGTGTCACCGCGTCCCATCCCCAGCGGTGCCCGGCCACCACCACGCACCCAGGCTGACCCACGGCAGCGCCCCGAGGCTTCCTGGAGTGCAGAGGCCCCCAAACTGGCTCACTTACGTCCCCAATCCCCAGCGTGACAACAGCAGCAAAACCCGGCCCAGCCCAAAGCAGCAAACTGCCTCTTGCTAAACCAGGAGCTAAGGGAGAACAGTGAGATTTTCAGTAACAGTATTAACCTTGTTCGAGATAGTAGCTGTTAGTATGAGGATTTGCCTTTCAGAACATCGGTCATTAAAGAAAACAAAGTGCACCACCACCCAACTGTTACATGCAAAGCTATTCAAAAAGTGAGCTACAAAGCTGAAAACTCAAGAAATGGGTGAAAGAAAACAGGGAAGTGCTTTAAAAATCCAGAAAGCTGTTGGAAGTAGAGGAATGCTGGAGAAAGAGGCAGTCCTTACTGAAAGCAGAACCTGAACAGCGTTCCTAAAAACAAGATACATGAGATACTGCCATTTACAGCACATCTATTGGGTGCCAAGCATAATAGGCCCCTGACTACCTGCAGGAAAGAAGCTGTTCCACCATCTGTTATTGTCCAAGGTGGTACAAAAAGCCTTACTGGTAAGAAAAGTGCTTAATATTCTCTATTTGTGCCGGAAAGGGTCAAATCCCTCTATTTCATGGTAGCCAAGGTAGTGGATCTATCCCTAGTGATGATTTATTCTGAGATCATATGAAACTTGACTCTACAAAGTGGTGCCCACCAACTTAGCCAGCAACTTGCACAGAATCTCTTGTACTTCGGGTTCCTGCTGGGAGTGTTGGTTCCAACAATCCAAGCCACACTTGTGCTTTACTCTCTACTACAGTGAGTATTTTAAAAGGAATTTGCTTATCCCCAAAGTCCAGGTTTGGGCAGATACCCCCTGGCTCTAACAGACTAATTGTTGGCACCCAGCTGAGAGGGATTTTGTTGCACAGGGATACTGTTTGTGTGCTTATCCCGCTGTGATTCAAAATAGCCGTTTTCTCAAGCTCGTCCATTCAGAATGATATCATGTCCCAAGTGCTCTCATTAAATTAATTGCCCGAGTTTCTTTTGTTTTACATAGCTGGATAAGTAAGGGTAAGGCTTGTTGCCTGTGAGCTCATGGGAATAACTTCTTTTGAACAATTGTTCCATCCATCTCTCTACGGTCTTTGTAGAAGACGATTAAAAACTGCTTCCCACCCAAACAGAAACCCTTTGTAGCCATGACAAACAGTTTGCAACCATTTATTTTTCCTGGGATCCTTCTGTTCTTCCCATGCCAATTGGTTAAGTATCTATTAGATTGGGCTTAAAAAGCAGAAATCAAAGTAGCTAAGCCACTGTGAACATGTTTTTAACTTGCACAAGGACTTAATTCTACATATGTAGAAGCTGGAGTGAAACACAGCACAGAACAGCTGTAGTTGCTCCAAACACATCATGTATGACTTACCCTCTTTGACAGTAAAATGGCATTTCACCCTAGAAGTGAGAATAGCTCAAACCATGGAACAAAAACACGGGTTCAGAAACAAAAATGGCCTTCCAGGGCAAGCCTCGACATTAGTGTCTTGCAACCCGGGGTGTTTTCCCATCTAGAAACTTGGAAGGACCATGAACACTGCTCTTACTGTTCTCTAGGGTAGTAGATTGTCCCCTCTGTCTCGCTGAGGTATGTAGAGGGATAGTTGTCACCACTTTTCCAAAATGACAGTTGGACTGGAAAGATTGGAATCTATCTGGAGGAAGTAACTTAACACTTGAGCTAGGAGAGGTCTGGGGAAACCAAAGGCGGGAACCGGGTCCTTCAAGGCCATGAGGCAACAGCCCCCACATCTGAAACAAAGCACAGATTTCCTCTCCTCTCCTCTGTGGTGAAGAGCAGTGATGACCTGGTGACTGCTGGTGCTATCATGCCCATGGTCCCCCTCTCCTCATCTTCTCCACAGCTGTGTTCATGTAATGAACACGATGAACATGAGGGCATGTTGGTGCCCACAGCCCTGGCTGCAGGCACCAGCAAGAATAATGTGAGCAGAGGGTGCCTGCCCCATGGTTTCAGCATTCCCACCTTGGCAGAGAAGTTGCAGGATGTCTCTGTTTTAAACTACAGCATTGTAAAAAAATGGCTGCCATTTGCAAAACAGCAACGTACAGAAGAGTCTCTTTCACAGGCGCAAGGTCCCTTGAGGTAGCACAAAGAGCAACTTTCCCAGCGCTCGGCCATCTGATGGATCTGTAGAAGTCCCAGAGCCATGGAGATGACTCTGTGATCTACAGCAAAAGCACTACAAATTTTCACATTGGTGACTAGTACCTTAGTTCCAGCTTTGCCTTATTCCAAACCCTGATATATACCTTGTCACATATCCTAACACTTACATATGAGTTGTCATGGAATAGGATCAAAGAGAAAGTCCACACCCAAGAAATGCCATGCCAGAAATTCCTCCCTTCATCTACAGGAACTTCATCTGAAAAACCATCTTTATGCACAAGTCTTGTGGAAACACAGCAGTTCCCACACCCAGAAGGATGCAGCCATGGCTTGGGATGGCCAACCAAAGCCACCCTGCGGTCTCCCCAGCGCCGTCCCAGCAGCATTGAAGATGGATCAATGTGAGTTTTTAGGGTATCTTTTCACTCAAAATATGTACCTGCTGTCACAGTGGGCTACCCTCTCACTTAGCACCCACTGAACCTGTGCTACTGTGTCTTGAAGGCTATAGTTACCAATGCTGATCCAAGATAGCCCTGGCTTTGCCTATTCACATCACTGTTTTAGTGCGCGGACAAGCCCCGGAGTCCCAAGCCTGTCAGATGTCTGACCGGAGTCCTCTGGCACAGAAGCAATGAGAAAGCTGGTGTGGCCATTTCGGGGCATGCAGCATTCTCACAGAAAGGGAAACTGCCTAGGAAATGAGCCAGTGAATTCTGTACAGCTGCAGATGCTGGGCTGATTGTCAATGGGGCTCTGTGCAAAAGAAAAACATACAGAAGGACTCCCAGAAATGAGGATACTGCAGTCAAAGTGAACTCGCACAGATCTGCAAAAGGAACTTCATATTAAAGCTCCAAGCACACTGAGCTTTGCCATCCGAGTGCACGCTTTGCATATACTTGCTGCAACTGACTTGTTTACATCCACCTTCATGGTACCTCAGACCATGTTATTTGACCAACATCGTTACAACCAAACTCTAAATCATCTGAATGAAGAATTTCAACAGGAAACTTGATCTTTAGAAGCATCAGGAAATCACGCAGATGCAGACCTTAATAAAGCTGCGTAGCTGGAAAGAATTGCCAGAAAGTACCTCTGTGCTAACGTCAGCCAATTTTCTGAACTAGTTTTGAAACAATTCGTCATCCATCCTCCTCACCTCCCTCCAGTTTGCAGCAGTCATTGTAAACATCACCAGGACAGCACAGGCAGATGATAGAACACTTTCCTTTTAAGAAAGAAAATGGGCTAACTTCATACCTCCATAAACCTCACCATATTTGGTAAGGATTGGGTAAACGTTTGCATTCTGTGACCACTATAGGAGCAGCAGTGGTCATGTCTGTGTACCCTGAAGAGCTGAGAAAATTAACCCACCACCCACAAACCCATACAAAGCAAGCAGCGTACAGCAAGCTCATCTCAACTTTTCCTTTAGTTCTTTTAAAGACAATCAAGCTTCAGAAGCCATCAGGCAGACACAACGTTGTGCTGCTCCAGTGACTCTCCTAACAGTTGCACTGTCTTGTTTGGCATCTCGTCTCTGAACATCACCAGAAAGAGGGATTTTGGTTTGCATGAAAGAATATGGCACACAAAGCACCAAAGAGATTAAGAGCCTGATGGCAATCTCAAGTTGTTACCATTTCAGTTCTGTAAGACTTAAGCGTGCACCAGGCAGAAATTAAGAGCATTAAAGCCAACAGCTGGCAGTAGCCAGGTGGAGATCAGACTTTTTCCTCATTAAAGATAAATATGAAAAAGCTCCACAGGGTTACTTTAGAGTAATGAAGGGTGAACTCAAATATCACCACAAAAGCAAATTCTCTTAAGGAGGGCTGGGCAAATCACTTTCAGTACAAACATAAAGGATGCTGGGCAGGCTCCTTCTAACAGATGAGATGTGCTTGTAAATGCAGACAAATCTCCCTGCATAAGCAGGGCAAACCTCAAAAATTTAAGCCAGTTGAACAAGACTCCCCAGCCAGAAACATTAAGTCCTGGAACATAACGACTTACAAGACACTTTTTTCAGCTGAGGATCAAGGTGCAGCACCGCAAGATGCTGGTGAGCAACAAGTCACATGTCTGTACATGCAGTGTTTTAAGAACCCAATTTTCTCTGTTCTTCTGGAAACAGAAGTATCACAGCCTGTGATGGCAGAAAGCTTAGCAAAGAAAAACTTCAGAGTTAAGAGAACCTCAAAAGAGGCCAAAGGAAATGAGGACAAATTTCAGTATGTTGATAATTCCGGAGCCTACTTTTAACATAAAGAGAATACAGAGACTAGACCTCTATTTAGCTGTTTTATAAAAGCCATAGCAGCAGTGGTTGGGGATTGCTGCTTGTTTTGGTAAGCAGACAAGGAGGCCAATGCAATCTGTTTAATAACTGGAGCTCCAAGTACAGGCAATGTGTGTGCACACATGGCTGATTAAGTCATGGTCCATCAGGTGCAAGAAAACTTTATATATATATATGACAGAATAAAGTGTTATGAGGAATAAAGCACATGAACAAAATCTAACTTAGGCTCTGGAGCACACAAGTCTACCCAGGTTTTAAACATTTATTGAGCCAAGCAAAGAGCTTTCTAAGCTTCAAACATTTCTTAATATGAAAGGAATTTGTAACTTCAGGGTCTGCACTGAAAAAAAAAAAAACAACATCTACCCCAAAGTCACTATAACTGGAACTGAGATGGGTTTGAAGTTGAAAATTTTTCTGTCTCATTTCACTGCTTATTAGAAGAACCTGGGGTTGGAAAATCTGGAACTGATTTAGCTTGAGTCAGTAGCTACAGGCAACTCAAAATCTTCCTGAATAGTGCTTCCTCAGCAACATTATGAAGCTCACACCCAGATTTGAACAGGGGTGCAACGAATTCGACTTGCAGTGGGAAAGTAAGCAGCAGGCACAAGGGAAAAACATCAAGAGGTCCTGTTCACTCTACCACCTGGGTGTCAGAGTGAAAGGCACTGGAAGCCTTCAAACTATTTTCTGCTATATGATTGCTAAGGAGCATTGAGGTAACTCATTAGATTCTGCATTAATTCTACTTGGTTCAGAAATGGCAATTATATCAGAATCATGACTGGAAACAAAGCAGTGCCAGTCTTGCAGCTTTTCCAGCCGTGATGACACACAGCTGTAGCTATTCTGACTTTGGAATCGAGAGTGAGAAAAATCTATCCTTGCCCTTATCTTACTCTCCACAAGTAGTATTTGTTTGTATAATAAATATTTAGAATTACAGCAGTTAGAAGCAAACTCACAGGCTGATGAGCAATAATAATCAAGCTGGCATTTTATTACATTGAGATTTCTTACTGATTGACAGCAATCACTAACTGAAGTACAGTAGGCTGGCAAAGCTGGACAGCTTGCATAGGTATTTTTAAACAAAGGAACTGAGAAGGGTGACAGATAACAGTTTTAGAACAAAGAACTGTGCACCTTAAACTAAGGACAGTACAAAAATAATTACACACATGTACATTCATTTATCCAAGGCCACCTCTTCATGAACAGGAGGGAGCTAAAATGACAGTATATCTAAAATGATAGTGTATCATTTTATATCACGTTAAATTCTCTCATGTCTATTCCAAACAGAAACTAGGAAGTTTATTTAGCTTCTGTTCCGTTAAAAAGTTGCTCCATCCTCACATCAAGGAGAGGAGCAGCATCTCTCAAACTTTAACCCACCAAATCCAGCACTCTACCATGCTCCTATTGAAAAACCAGATACATTTATAAAAATAAAGCTAACAGGCTAGCTGTACAGTCTGTGGTCCTGCATCTGGCATTTATAACAAACAGGACATAGGCAAAATTATGGTCCACGAGGTGAGACTGCCCACAGGCAGGAGTTAGGCCATGTCTTCAATTTATAAACCTGGGATCTAAGCTTCTCTTTATAACAAGATTAGCTAGGCAAATCTGAGATAATTGGAGTTTACTATTTTTATCCGTTGCAAAGACCACATGGAAATGTAAAGAAAATGACATTTTGTGACAAAAACATTAGATACAAGAACCAATTTAAACAAAAATGAACAATTAAATACCCCAAAATACCTAGTAAGACCAGCCTACTAATTAGGCAACAACTCACACAGCTAGACTTGAGAGACTTAGTTATCTCCCATTAGAAACAGAATATGCAAAAACTTAAAAAATTATTGTTATCATACACAACATATTGCAGCAGATATCCATAAACTCCAGCTGTTCATCAGCATGACAAGGGACACCAGATTATAAATGTAGCAATGCAAGATACAGATGTGTTCTGAAGTGGTATTTCTGAACCTTTGTAAATAGATGAACATGCTTCCATTTCGGTAAGCAGCTCTGATGACATGGTGTTAGTGCACTAAAGTATCTTCATTTACATTTCCTCAAGGCTCCTCCTGATAGCTTCTTCCAATTCTGCATCTTGCTCTGTATAAATACAAAACCCAAATATAATCTCAAACTATGGCCAGTAACTAGTCATAAACACAACTACGTTATTACTACATAAAGCAACAATTGCCAACTTGTGTGGCAATGTCAGGAGACTGCAAGAAAACAAACAGAATGAAAGTATTTTCCCTCCTCCTGTCTTATGCAATCTTTTCAACACTTGAAAATACAGGAACAACCTCTACAACCTTCCACTGTACTAATTAGGGGCAGCCCCAATGATTCATTTAAAAGTATAATGCAACTACATATTTACTGATCAAAATAATACCAAGATTAGAACCCGTATGTACCCACCAAGAAAAATGAAGTATTAAAACAAAAGCACCAAACAGGCAGAGAGTTTTTCCGTATTTTCATTCCAGCTCTTTATCAATAGATATTCCTGTATCTACACTCTAAGTTGGCACCACTGTTGTCACTCTTGCTAGGAAGGCCAGATATAAGCAGTGGAATAGTCTAGATCAGGGCTGTAACATTTTTAATAGTGTGTGTGCGCATTGCACTCATCTGACTTAGGTTAACCTCTCTTAAATACCTTTCATAATATTAAAAAAAGAAACTTGGTTTCTGCATTACATTTAGGTTGTTTTGCGCACTAAATTGTTTGGTGTTTGTGATTTAAATACCCTAAGGCTTATATGTACAGTAAATATTAATACCAATGATATAAATGGAAAAATTAAGGCAGCTTTCAGACACAGTGTCATTCCTGAATTATTACTCTTCTGCTTTAGGAGGATACAAGCACATCCCATTAGAAAAGCTGTCCTTACAACAGAAGAAACAGTAATTATATATATTAACATAACAGATATTGAAGCTTTAATTATTGCTGGGCTGTTTTATGCAAGACCTAGATTTGGGACAGAGTACCAATGAATGCTCTGTCATGGCAGCAGACCTGTATTTATTCACCTGGACTTTAGCGTAAATCTAGTACTACTGATAAAAAGGGATACTGGTTTCTGAAAGGAAAGTATTACATGGTCACAGAAGAAAAAAGAAATTTCGAAACCAAAACAAAGCAGAAAGGCACCTGCAGACAACTGCTCGATTAAAATATTTTGTCAGCCACTAAGCATGTGCAAGAATCAATAATAAGGTCCAAACTGACTGTTGCTAATGGCATGCAGTTACCTCCACAGCAATACCCACATTGTCTTCTAATCCCTATTGCTGCTGAAGCAGCTTTTTCCACCTCCTATGCTTGCTTTTTGCTTTCTCCTCCTCCAGAAGTTGCTAGTGCTTTTTCCTGCTTACCCCTTTCTGAGTTTGATTTTGCCACCTCATTTCCTCTTACCCTGCAGTGGAACTGCCACTAACCATGCAGTGGACACAGCTGAAGCCAGGCTGCTTCATAAGGTCAGATGCCTTCAGCACTGCATCAGAACTGGGATGTCCTATGCACACCAAACGCCACAGCTCTACCTGATGGCAATACCCTGTGCTAGGGGGACCTGAGCACAGCAGACTTTCAGTACTGTAGATGAGTATGTTTCAATAACAGTTAGCAAATGTATAACTGAATATATTCTGGGAATGTAAGATTCAGGTATCAGTTTTATCTTGACCCTGTATGAATTCTTTACTGCTTTTTTTCCTTCAGGTGGAAGAGCAGAGTCAAGCCTCTGAACAATGGTTTCAAAGTTCCCTGTAGTCTGTAACCAAAAATTAATGACTATGTTGCATGAACCACCACTAAGCACAACAGCAAAAGGATAGAAACAATTTCAAATAAGGCAAGATATGATGTGAGCAGACAGCTGTGCTGCTGATTCAAACTTGTGCATAAATCTACAGCTCTTAGGAGACCAGAGTGCTTTGTTGAGATATAATACCTAATTCTGAACTACTTATTCAACAGTTCAACTACTTAGTTAGTGGTTCCATTCATAGTCATACTAATAAACTCCTACAAAGTGAGCTAAGACAAATCTTTAATTGAACAATACCCTGTGGTGCACCAAAAAAATCAATTTTGAGTCTGTGGCCTACTTCTGAGGTTAGAAAATGATTATTTTTTATATTTATAACTCACAGTGTTCTTGATGCTCAGGATTTCCCAGCATATTTTAGAGATTACTCCTTAGAGGTCCCGTGCCATAAAACTGACTGCATTCTTAGTTTCTGTATCATCTATAATTAAGAGCACCCCTGAACAGAGAAAAGTAAAAATTAACAGACCTGCCTGTTCATTTGCTTCTTCTAAGCTCCTCTTCATTGTTAGTTTGAGATCTTCATCCTCTTCGCTGTCTGAACCTTAAGTGCACAAATGAAACATAAATTACACATTGCTTCTAATAACAATAAATAAAAAAAAAAGGTAACAGTCCACTCCTGCACTTCTCTTACTGTAATAACACTGTAGGCTGCATCTGAAGAAGTACATTTGCCATGGTCTGAAAATCAGGATAAAAACAGACTACAGTGGTAGTTTAAGACAGTAACTCAAGAGACAGTTTTTCAGCTACCTTCTTTTCTACCTAACATCTAGAGGCAGACTGCTACAACTGTGTATTATTTTAAAGTGGTAACAAATAATAGGTGTATGAGCTACTGTTGCTGTCTACTGCATTTGCTTTTTTGTAATAGTTAAAAAAAAGACATTTCTACAGAGTGTATCAAGGATTTAATTATGGGAAGAAGTGCTATAGTATCTCTGCCTACACATGATCTTAGCTGTATTTTCTTGCTGCAACTCAACTGAGCAGTGTGATTCAGCAGAGGTTGTTCAAGTCTCACAGAAGAAAAAAGTCAATACATTCAGTTTAATCTGCTAACTCATCATAGCTAAGCCCAAGCAAAACTCCACCACCTTTCCGTTTCTTAATGCTCTTCATAAGGCTCCAGAATGACAGCTCTATTTGTAAGTATCTTTAGTAGGGATTGGTGTACCTAAGGTGGTTTTCTTTGTTTGCTTTAAACAGTCTCAGTAAACTACAGGTTAAAAAATAAAAACAAGTCAATGAGTCACATCATGTATTCATTCTCCTGCTACAGGTTATTGCTATTTTGGGAGATGGCTCTGTAATGAGGTCTTCCAGTATTCGCAATCAAGTATGTCTCCTACGGTCATACCAACAGAAGCGCTTCCCTAAAGTCATCGCATTTATTAGTACACCAGTGTGCTTCTGATTAAATTTAAAACAAAGCAAACAACATTTCAATATGGACATCCCATTTACTGTGCGACTTGTGCATTTTAAATGACCCAAGTTAGGTATTTAAAGTGACAGGTACACTTGCTAAAATTTGTTTTAAAATCTCTGACACATATATCATCTTAGAACAGCAACATTGCTGACTTTCCCAATTCCAGGAATACAAACTCCAACAGCTTGTATCAAATAAAGATCAGGAGCCCACAAGGATGTCACAAACAGGTGGATATACACTACAGTTAAAATGGTCTTTCTCCAGTCACTTGGAAGATTGGCTGCGAATTCTTTATGCAGCTGCCTGCTATCTCTTGGCAGAAGAGATACTATTTTTTATACCATCTTCCAAAGCAAAAGACAGAAAAAGCCACACAACACGAAAAAAATGTCATTACAATCACTTCTGAAAAGGAGGGAAAGTGTAAAGAAAAGGCTTTGCACAACTAGCTTATCCCTTATTAACCCTCCTTTTAATCTTCCATCCTGGAAGACATCCCATACTGCTCTATAAAGTTTTGTACCTGTTTAGAGGTATAACAGCTGAGGCAATCTCTCTTTAACTCATTTCTTGGCATAAGCGTAATGGAAGAACTGAGTTCTTGTGAGCAGGAGCAGTAAGGAATCATACAAAACAGCCTCCGGTTTGCTACCATGTCAAATGAAAACACACTTTTCTGAAGGTTTGGTTTTTAAGGCAACTTGACAGAAGGCAATAGTCTTCTGATTGGCATCTTGTATAGACGGTTAAACAGCAAAGGATAGGAGTAGTCAGAAATCCAGGAGTTTCTTTCAGATATGAACTAAGGAAGTCAGCATTTCTGGAACTGGTTATAGAGTCAGTGAACATTCACCACAGAAGCAGCCATGATGGCAACGCACTGACACGCTGTTAGGAGACAGCATTTCCTCACTCCTGGCTTCCCCAACCCAGGCAACAGGCTAACTTGAGGCTCATTTTTCAGAATGCAGCAGATCAGCAGCTAAGCTGACTTTACTGTCAATTAGAATCATAGAATAGTTAGGGTTGGAAAGGACCTGAAGATCATCTAGTTCCAACCCCACTGCCATGGGCAGGGACACCTCCCACTAAACCATGCCATCCAAGGCTATGTCCAACCCCACCTTGAACACTGCCAGGGATGAAGCATTCACTGCTTCCCTGGGCAACCCATTCCAGTGCCTCACCACCCTTACAGTAAAGAATTTCTTCCTCATATCCAATCTAAACTTCCCCTGGTTAAGTTTAAACCCATTACCCCTTGTCCTCTCACTACAGTCCCTCATGAAGAGTCCCTCCCCAGCATCCCTATAGGCCCCCTTCAGGTATTGGAAGGCTGCTATGAGGTCTCCATGCAGCCTTCTCTTCTCCAGGCTCAAAAGTCCCAACTTTCTCATCCTATCTTCATGCAGGAGGTGCTCCAGTCCCCTGATCATCCTCGTGGCCCTCCTCTGCACTTGTTCCAACTGTTCCATGTCCTTTTTATGTTGAGGACACCAGAACTGCACACAATACTCCAAGTGAGGTCTCACGAGAACAGAGTAGAGGGGCAGGATCACCTCCCTCGACCTGCTGGTCACACTCCTTTTGATGCAGCCCAGGATACGGTTGGCTTTCTGGGCTGCAAGCGCACACTGCTGGCTCATGTTCATTTTTTCATCGACCAAAAAACAGCTCTGCTGAAACCCGGGAACAAACCAGGGACCAGTTATGAATGCTGAAACAGGGTTTGTAAATAGAATTATTATTCAAGTTCATTAAGAAAGTTTAGGAGACCTCACTTGGAGTATTGTGTGCAGTTCTGGTGTCCTCAACATAAAAAGGACATGGAAGTGTTAGAACAAGTCCAGAGGAGGGCCACGAAGATGATCAGGGGACTGGAGCACCTCTCGTATGAAGATAGGCTGAGAAAATTGGGGCTGTTCAGCCTGGAGAAGAGAAGGCTGCGTGGAGACCTCATAGCAGCCTTCCAATACCTGAAGGGGGCCTATAGGGATGCTGGGGAGGGACTCTTCATTAGGGACTGTGGTGAGAGGACAAGGGGTAATGGGTTTAAACTTAAACAGGGGAGGTTTAGATTGGATCTGAGGAAGAAGTTCTATACTGTGAGGGTGGTGGGGCCCTGGAATGGGTTGCCCAGGGAAGTTGTGAATGCTTCATCCCTGGCGGCGTTCAAGGTGGGGTTGGACATAGCCTTGGATGGCATGGTTTAGTGGGAGGTGTCCCTGCCCATGGCGGGGGCGTTGGAACTCGATGATCTTGAGGTCCTTTCCAGCCCTTACTATTCTGTGATTCTGTGATTCTGTATGTATTAATGCAGGCCTCATCTTATCAAAACGTTTTGCTAGTCACACCACCTTAATTACACCCCTGTAATAATATGGGGTACACATTTATATTGGAACAGACGTATATGCAAACTAGCATGCAAAATATTTAAACATTTCAAACCCAAGCTGCCTGGCTCATGATTTATCACTGCACCTGATATGCAGTAACTAAATACTGCTTGAAAGTTGTAACAACACAGAGAGTGGGTTTGCTTAAAGTATAGCTGAAGACACCACTATGCCACTGCCAGAAACTATGAAACTTGAATACAATTAATACTGATGATTTTCTGTTAGTTTGGGGGGAAGGGGGGGGGGATCAGCTTGGAGTCAAATGTGTTTATGAAGCATGTTAAAAGTCTCCTGAGCTTCACTCTGCCTTCAGTGGTCATTATCTGCAAGACTTCTCTCCCCTCTACCCAATTATATTAATGCATATTCAACTTCCCATGAAAGCAGTCACTGAATTATCTGAAATCTGAGTGTCTAAGAAAGACCTAAATCTTATATTAGGAGCTTTTCACACTAAGGCTTGTCAGTATCTTAAACTACACTGAGACTTTCCAAAGCCAAAAACATGGTTATGCTTCTCCTTGGTGTTTTCCCCCTCTTTTATCTCCCCACTTCCCAAACCTACGCAAAGCAAAGACTAAAGGCACAAAAGCAGTAAAGACAAGAATTTCAAGATGTTCTGATATGGCTGTATGGGAATCAGGAAAAAAACTGTAACAGTCAGAAGAAAAACTGTCTGTAAGCAAAAATCCTAGGCAGAAATGCTCCAACAAATAAGGAATCAGCTCTCTTTAGGGGCCAGACTGCAAGAACTATTAGTGTAGAACTCAGCACTTGTCATCCAAAGAGAAGGAAGGGCCAACTGATGGAACAGATGCATTTTCAAGTCAAAAGACTTGAAACCAGGCTGCTTTTCCACACGGGACAGGTCATTGTGCTTGATCTAATGTTACTCGGTGTGTCTGTACCCTGCAACTGAACTCTGCTCTCAAGGAGATCATAGATAACAGTTAAGAACATACTGTATGCAAGTACCACAGAATGGCTGAGGTTGGCAGTGACCTCTGGAGGTCTCTTGCCCAGCCCCCTGCTCAAGCAGGATCACCTAGAGCCAGCTGCCCAGGAGGATGTCCAGACTGTTTTTTAATACTGTGAAACAGACTCTGTACTGGGGAGCCCAGAACTTGTCAGTTGTGGCCATACCAGTGCTGAGAAGAAGGAAGAGACCAACCCCTCCACCTGCTGGCAGCAGTCCTCCTTGTGCAGCCCAGGGTACTTAAACTTTCAGCCAGGAGAGCACACTGCTGGCTCATGGTCAACTGGATCAAAGGACCCCCAGGTCCTTTTCTGCAAAGCTGTTTTCCAGCTGGTTGACCCCTGGTGTCTGGGGTTGTTCCACTCAAGGTGCAGGACTCCATACTTCTCCTTGTTGAACTTCATGAGGTTCCTGTCAGCCCATTTCTCTCCTGTCAAGGTTCCTCTGGATGGCAGCACAACCCTTTGGTGTATCAGCTGCCACTCAGATTTGTCTCCTCAGCAAACCTGCTGAGGGTACACGCTGCCACACCATCTAGGCCATCAGTAAAGACATTAAACAGCACCAGACCCAGTAATGACCCCTGGGGTACACAGCTCTTTACTGGCCTCCAACTGGGCTTCATGCCACTGACCGCCATGTTCTGGCCATTCAGCAAGTTTTCAATCTACCTTACAGTTTCCTCATCCAGCCCACACTTCATCAGCATATACTGCTGGCATCTTCTGATGATTAAGACTAAATAAGAATGTTTAATTTGGAGAAATCGGGCATTTCCTGTCTCTCTTGTTAAAATGCTCAGCACATTCTGTAGCTCCCAACTCCTTTGGGGTCAGATAAAAAGCAATTGCCAAGTTTCTCCGCCAAGAAATCTTAAGATACGGCCTCTTCTCTGGTACATTTTGTTAAATAAACAAGAGCTAAGAAACTCTGACTGTACATATTCTCTCAAAGAAATCCTCCTGCTCATTGTTGTCCTCACATGTTGCCAATTCCTGCTGGAGGAACAAAAAAGGAAAACAGGAAAGCAAATTCTGGATGAACATACAACTCAAATCAGAAAGATTAACCCTATAGATGGGAGTAAATATAGTGATTTTGTGACTTGTCATGAGTCTCTCACAGAAACCCACTCCGGCAAGAGGCTGGTAAAATTTCACAGCATGCAAGCGCCACCAGCTGTCCTGACATCAAAGCACCACAGCTTGAATTTGGATTAGTTGCCCAAATGGCTCAGTGTAATTCCCCACCTACATCTGACTCTGTTCTTGCAGCCTCTCAGGTCACCACCATCCCTTTAATTTCCATTAGATTTACCAGTTCCTCTGTCTCACTAGACTGGATTTCCCTTCCCCAGCCTTAGTCCTCTTCCCTGCCACACAAGTTCTTAAGACCTGACTACATACTTCAGGGTGCAGTCTCACTCCATCACTTCTCTCTCCTACAACTCTCCTTTTCAGTAACTCCCAATCTCATCTGCCTCCTTCCTATCCCAGTGCACATTAATATCACACTTAACTTGCTGTCTCTCCAGCCACTCAATCTTTTCCTTTTACAGCTGATTCCTGAAGTTTTACTTCTACTTTACCTTAAGGACACCATTAAAGTTACCTCATTCAGGATCCTAGTAACTACTTAGCCAAAAGCTCAAGATCAGTACCACATCCTTACCTCCAGTAGCAATCACATTCAATAAGTGTGATCATACTGCCTTTAAAATACTGTTCATGGCTTACGGAATCCTTTCCTTTATTCCTTCTTCAACAGTCCCAGCAGGATCCTCCTTACATACTTCACCCCAATACTTACTGCTCTAATCTCCGGTTTCTTCATTTAGGTAACATCATCCGTAAACGCAAGTACAGCTACTCCCTGCTGAGTGTTCACAAATACACATAACCTCTCTTCCTCCAGGCAAACTAAAGCTTCACTGTATGCATCTCTCCCTACAGATGCTCACTCATCTGTTTGTTCAAGCCAATACCATGAATACCATGATGGTCATTCAGACTTTCATTTAACCTTCATTTTAGACATCTCTCAAATTCACATCCAAATTAAACTAAACCTTGAAGATTTTTTTTGTGTGATCTGGGCGGGGGAGGTCTTTTGAGTTCATCCACTTGGCTACAATTCTTGTTCAGACTCATTATCTTAGTTCTTAATGCACTGTTTTCTCCCTAGGGCATATACATGTGTTCAAAGATGCAAACAAGAGATGTCACTGACATACTAAAGCCAGTAATAACTTTCTGTTGTAGCTAAACACAAGTTTACAACTCAAAGGTGACTTTCATATCACTCCTTACTGCAATAGGCTGTGGTCACCATATGGTCAGATGGGGTACTCATATTGGACCTCAACACCAAAAACTTGACTACTGAGAAGGCTAGCAATTATTGTCAGTGTCTCCTGTAAATTAATCCTTGAACTTCTCTTAAATTCTTTTGCTGGTTGTATGTAAACCAAAAGCTTTTGGGGACAGTGGGAGCCGGGAAGCTTAGCAGCATTCATTGAGATGAACTAAAATCCTGCTCTTTCAAATATAAACACTAATAGAAGCTGCATTCACGTAGTATTTAAACACTTCAGGCAATAGGAGCAGATTGAAGATGCAGGCTGACAACTCCACTTGAGCACAGGGAAACAAACTTTATAGGACAGTGAAAGAGGTATAGTTGGTTGTTTGGCAGACAACATAGTACACCACTACACCACTGATTTTGTCAGTCTCATGAGACAACCTGGCTCTAAAAGAAAGGAGAAGAAATACTAAAAAAAAAAAAAAAATCTGGTCCTCTTATTATTAAAAAAAAAAATAAATCTGTTTTACTTAAGAGCTCAGCCATAAGAGGATGTCATCTGAATATGACTGTGAGAAATACAGTTAAGCTAAGACCACCAACTTACACAAAAATCACTCTTGTGAATCAAGAAGTTGCAGCATTCCTGGCTGTGTCAGGATCAGTCTGATGCCCCATAACCTACCATCAGCTTTGCCCTCAACATCATCCAGTGCTCATTCGAAGTATAAGCTGTAGCAGTACTGTCACGACTAGATATTAAGTGCAAAGACGTAAGGGAATAATGGTGTTGTCCTGCATGCTACAAACTTTTCTTCGCAAAAGAATTACAAAAGGACACATTGAAAACTCTTCTACCCTTCTCAAACCACTTGATTAACATGCATGTATCTCCCATCATGTGTTGTGCTTTCAATATAAAACCCCTTTATTTATGAACTCAGGTTTAGCAGCAGAAGAAAGAAAATAAGAACAAATATCTTGCCTACTCTTTCCATACCTCAAAGGAAATTCATTCATCCACTACTGCCAATGATCTCCGAAAGTAGCATACAGTTGATAACCTATTGCAGCATATGCAGGAACTTCATCTATTTATTCTGAAATGAATGCACGTACCACTCTTCCCACAGCAGTTCTGCTGACACGGTAAAATGGTTCACAAGGTGCAAGTGCCAGATAGTGCCACAATCCAAGCACAACCCAGCTGCTCACAAGCTAACGATAGCTCGGTGAAGGCGATTTAGGGAAATAGCTTTTTCATTTTGCAACTCATCCAATACCAACAACTGTCTTTACATTTTTCAACACAATTCTCTGTTGTAACTGTTTCTCACTTATTTCTTGTCCTAGAATAATAGCCATAGGCTTGAGAAAGTCACAGAGCAAGCAAGTTTTAGTTATATTTCCTTATATTCAGCTGCATTTCTGTAACAGGACAACAGGCTAAACCAGCCTGCGATACACTGCACTTTCCATCTCAGACCTCCAATACTGGTCTTGCCACACTAAGACTTGCAAATGCTTGCTGGTGCTGCTGAGCCACACAGTGATGTGTGTCTTATGTGGTAGCTTTACCTCTTGAAAACTTCGCAGGCTTTTGGTAACATCATCCCACTACACAGCAACCATAGGCCTATTAGCAAAACTGAATTTTCTAACATCCTGGTTTAATATAAGAAGAGGACAAAGGCAGCTCTCACCGCTGGGTCTCCCCCTATTGACACTGACTGGAAAAGGGGAACAAGGATGGCTCAAGACAGTTTTGCTCCTTGCAATTTGCCAGGGAATGCCAACAGCCAAGGGACTCATGCACAATTCCATCACTTTCCAACTCAAAGTATTATTTTTAGTAACAACCCCATGCATAACTTAAGTGGGATGCACAACAGCAACTTAAGTTCTGGGGCCTCCCAGTAGTGCCCATCACCCTAACAGTAAATTAAATATTAACATAGTAAAAGACATCAAAAGATGGGTTAAATTAGAAATCTTCTGAAAGCAAAGCCAATATAAAAATAATTACTGGAGTATAAATTATACACAGAAAACAGATCAAAGTCATCACCTCTGAGCCAGTGTACCCTGTCAAATAAAGCTATAATGGCAAACGACCCAGGTAGGGAGCTGGAGTACCCTTGCATAGCAAAAGAGTCATCCCTCTCTCCTCACCATCTGGTATTGTCAAATCACACAACAAACTGTACAAGAAAGAAAGCCCCTACAGCCAGACTGACTTGCAGCTAAATTCACTTAAATTGACTGCTTGCAAGTTACACCTCTCTTCCAACTCTTCCTTCCGAAAATATGCAAAGGTCCTGAAGCAAAACCAGCCTCCCACATTAACATACAATTATAGCTATAATTACATTCAAAGAGATCTATCAATCTAGGAATTTCAGTATGCTCTACAAAGAAAATATTCATAGTGGGAATGCAGTAATTCTATGTGTAGCTTTATGGATAACTTCAGAGAAAAGTCATCTTCCCCCTTGAGCAAAATGAACTGCACCAGTGGAAGCTACAGTTCTGTAATTCACTATGCCAAGAAATTTTACTGGTATGGCTGCTTCTGGCTGGGAATCAATATCTCCATAATGCAGCTGAAAAATCTAGACCAGCAAATGATTGGGGTGGCCAGAAAACACTATCAGCACCTTTTCTGTATCAGAAGCAGGTAAATCAATTCCAGCCCCCCACAGATCATTTTTATTTTTTTTTCCCCTCAGGAAACCATGTAATTATTCTATCTTTTTCCCTTTAATTGCTTGATGTTAATTCACCATTCAGTACTAGCACTCCACTCCAGTCTTCCTGGTAGGAAAGCAGCATCATATGACAGCTCTCATACACCTGCATCAACACTAGCAGTGTACTTTTGTGAAAGCAGCTTAGGGCTAATTCAACCTTCTGTAACATGCACTCAATTTACAAGCCCCCAAAACCACAACAAGAAACCAGGAAAAGCAGTGTGTCTACAGAAAAATGTCAGGTCATTTTCTATGAAACCTTTACTTCAAGGTGTTTTAAAATACTGAGAATTATTAAAACTCATCTCAGCTCTAGTATCCTTTGCGTGAAAATGAGCTAGCTCAAACCTCTTTGATTATCCTATGTAAAACCAGCATGATCATTGTAGCATGCCATTAATTAGAATGTGGCATTCTAGAAAACATAAAAGTTTTCATTGATGTTTTACCTCCAAATGGATTCATGAGCCATGTGCCAGTGAAGACACTGAACAAGTGACTGCAAATAGCTAAGAGGACAATCAGAGTTAAAATAGGCAAAGATATTTCGGGAAATAACAATGCTTTTTTGCAGGGTCACATTTGTTTCAGACCCAGAACAAATCCAGCAAAGCAGATTTGAGTACAAATTGATATATGCACGCAAGAGTGTACTACACAGCTCCGTTTAACTAGAAAGGAGTTTTCAGGCTGAAACAACAGTTTGTGTCCTGCTATAATAAAGAATAAAGCAAGGACAGCTCATTATGTTGAACAAAAATGCTTAATTAAGTCTGGTTTCAAAGCTTGCCCCAAGAAAATTGTTTTTCTGATCTATACTTCATTGAAATACCAGTACAATACAAGAATCAAAGCAACAGCTTGTGTTACAACAGAAAGCGTTCAAGTCTTTTATTGGGAAGAACTACTAACTGGAAAGATCCTGTTTAATGTTTACTTTCTACCTTTTGTGGTATCAGAAATGCTGTTTAGCAAGGCACACATCTTGTCTCCTTCAATATGGTGGGGATTTAGGATGCGAGCTGGCCGCTGAGTCATCTTAAATTGAGCTTCCAGTTCCAGGAAGCTTTTGTCTCCAGAAAGAATAGTGAAAGGAATTTGCTTGGGCAGGTGCTCATCCAGACGACCAGCCTATATGGAAACAAATGACAAGCACTGAACTGAGATGATGTTTTTATCTTGTGGGGCTTGGTGAGCTTTTTGTAAGACACATCTTCATAGGAAAGCTTTCTATAGCAACTTACCTCCACTTTTATAGTCCAATGCACATTATACCACTGTGAAAGGTATTATTTCAATAGCCTGACACTGCATTTATTCTATAAATATGGCAATAGATATAGGAAATGGCTACCAGAACAGTACAGATGGAATATGGAACAAATTCCTAGAGAGTAGCATTTCAGAACCAGCTCCACATAAATCACCTGTGCAGTGCATTTTAAGAACTGTGCAAAAAGTGTAACGTAACATACAAACACTGTTGCAAAACATACAGCTACATTCTCAAGTAGTTTTATCTAACTGATATTCACTATATGAAGAACTCCATGGCATCCCAGATCCCTGTCCTTCACCTGCACCACTCCCAACCCGGTCAAAGCCTTAGGTCTACTGAACAGAGGCAGTGCTCTTTGTTAGCCCAGCAGGGTCTTTGAAGCTGGCACCCATCCGACTCCATATGAAAAATGGCTCTAGATTTGGGCTACTTGAAGAGAGAGGCAGGAGATACATTCCTCTGAAACTGTAAGATTTGTGTGTGTGGGGGGGTTATTCTTCATTCCCTAACCAGCCTCCTTCCCCTCCACAATAAACTGATGTCCTACTTGGGCTAAGTTTTATTCCTAGAGAAAGAACAAAAAACGTAAATAATTTCTCAACAACATTTCTTCATTCAATTCAGTGACAGGTTTATCATTCTTTGTAGCAGACATAGGAGTCCCATGCAGTCATCTAGTAATTAGTACTTAACGTCAATAACACATATCACTTGCCACTCTTCTCTGGGTATAGAAGTACAACAATAAAGCAAGCATGCACTAACTTACATGGACACAGATAGCAAAGTCTGCTGCTTCCCTTCTGGTACCGCAACGTGGATGAAGGAAGAAACACCCGATCCTCTTAAGGTAATTGTAAACTTTGCAATGCACTGGAGGTTTCCAGTTGCTGTAGCCTCCTAAACAGTGAAGAAAAAAAAATACAAATCAAACCAACCAACCAACACCCCAAACCACAAAACAAAACCCAACCAAACAGAAGAACCCCAACACCCCCTCCCCCGAAAAAAAAAACAAACAGAAATACCCCATCGATCAAGAATGCAAGTCAAAAGCAAAGATAAATCTTGCTTTGAAATTTATTTTCACCAATGTGAAAGATAAACACATAATCAAAATCCCTGAAGAACCCTTATTCTTGGGTTAGAAAGCAAAGAAGGAAAAAGTAGCTAGCCTGATCCTACACAAAACCTCTCATTCCATTTTGTATGAATTTTCTTTCTAATCCCAAAAAACTTATCTTCTAGACATTACATGCTTTTAGACACACGATGCACTTTTTTCCCCAGTTACAAGCAGTTACGGTTAACATGCAGAAGCAGAGGAGCTCTGGTAACACAGTACAAGTAACAGAAATGTTTCTCTAAGGGCATCCTATACTAGTGTAATGACCAAGATTAGTTTCAACAGACTGAACTGCTTGACACATCATATGTCAGAACTGTTTAAGAATCCAAGAACTAGAGCAACAGCTGAAACAAACACTAGAGTCCTGACAAACACTTGGTGCAGTCAGAGATAAGCAAAATGAAGCTACAACTGGGGAAAAAAATAAGCCTGGCAATTTTTTCAATAGCATCTGAAAACATGGCTGAGAAAACAGTTGGATAACAGAGATGAGCCAAGTAAAAGGCCTACTACAGATAAAAATACCAGGCTGTAACAGGTTGCAAGGGAAAGGAAAGGAGCAGCAAGTCTCTCAAGAAAAGAGGGAAAAACAGGAGACAAATGGAAGGACAATTTGGAGAGAGTGAATAAGAATTTCATTACATTCCCAACTGCTAAGAAATAATGGTTCTGCAGTGGGGAAGAAAAAATGTTGCTGTATCTGCCAGATGACAGAATGGCTCGATGCGAGAAATGATTCTGAATGGAAAGTGAAAGCAGTCATTGATCACACTTCATGTGAGCACCTGTGGAACTAAGGCTCAAGGGGCTGCAGAACACTGTGCTTCCCAACCTGCCCACTGCCAGTCTGACAAAGACGTCGAAGCAATCTTCATTAGATTTCTCCTGTTCCCCCAACTTTTCAGCTTAATGGCTATAAGAGAGTAACAAAAATTATCTCAAAGCTCAAAGATTCAGTTACAGACTATATAGTAATAATTTAGAGGTATCCCTCCATGAGAAAAAATGCTTTTTACAAGTCATTCTCATCTGTTGTGACAGCCTTTGTCAGTGCTATTTGGCAGACTTGCAATCGCCAACCCTAGCTTTCAGCAGCTTAAATGTACAACACAGACATTTAACCAGGACAGCTGAAAACAGTGACAGAACTGTCGGACTATACCACAAATGGGTGAGGGACATGATATCTGAGAACAGAAACAATACAGAGCCTGGGGAATACAATGGAGTAACTCAAAGCAAAGCTAAACCTGTGTTTAGCAATAGGAATAATAGAAATAATACAAATGCATCATACAAAAATACAATCAGAAATATTGTTTGGGAAATGCTGGGGGGGGAGGGGGTGGTCAGAAAAGACAGAGATGTCACTGTATTGTCACAGCCTAAAAACAAGAATAGCAAGCATCAAGTAACACTGTAAACCATCACTATCAGAGGGCACCTACAACAATAAATCCAGATGTGTCTGGCAGACTTAGTTTACCCAGGCTCTGTAACAATACACTTGACACTAATAAACTGCTCAAGTATTCTCTGATGTGAACATGGCCCATTTTAACCACCATTAACTCTTCATGGTGGGTTTCTCAGTTCAAGTGCTCCAGGGGCAATTCCCACAAGGCAGCCTACATGCAGCAACCCTGCTGAAGAAATTTCAACTCCTGCAATAAATGGAGTGGCACTGACATGGGCTGTGCTGTGCCAGCAGGTGCCTGTGTATGGAATATCCCTGAGCACAGTCTTAACTAGCACACAGATTAAGACTGTTGTATTAATAGAGGTTCCTAACAACACATTAGTAACACTAAGACCATACTATGGATTATTTCTCTTTCTCAGATAGGTCAGAGAAGAGACATTTCTGACAACAACACAGTTCAGACATTCCTGGGTTCAATCAATTTTTTTCTAAATCAAAACAGAGCATTTTAGCCTTGGAAAACAGTAACAGCACAGAAGACCATGTCATAACATACAGATCAGTTAATGACAAACCAGTTCTGAGTAACCTAGATAGAATAACAAAGTATGACTGAAAGCAAGTGTCTGAATTCAAGTGGGGAAAGTTTGACATAACTGTGTAAAATTACCCTTCACTAAATGTGGGGATCTGTTACAGACCGCCTGACCAAGGGGACTTGCTGGACGAAGTGCTCCATAGGCAGATAGGAGCAGCCTCACGCTCACAGGCCCTTGTTCTCATGGGAGACTTCAACCACCCTGGTATCTGTTGGAGGGATATTACGGCCCAGCACAAACAATCCAGAAGGTTCCTCGATTGCGTGGAAAACAACTTCCTTCTGCAAGTAATAGAGGAGCCGACAAGGAGAGGTGCCATGCTTGACCTCGTCCTCACCAACAGGGAAGGGCTGGTTGGAAATGTGATGCTCCAGGTCAGCCTTGATTGCAGCGATCATGAGATGGTTGAGTTTGAGATCCTCAGGACAGTGAGAAGAGCGTGCAGCAAGCTCACTGCCCTGGACTTCAAGAGAGCAGACTTTGGCCTCTTCAGGAACCTGCTCAGTAAGGTTCCATGGGATACAGCCCTAGAGGGCAGGGGGCCCAAGACTGTTGGTTGATATTCAAGGATCACCTGCTGCAAGCTCAGGAGCGATGCATCCCAACTAGAAGGAAGTTCAGCAGGAGGGCCAGGAGACCTCCTCGGATTTATTAAGGAGCTGCTGAGCAAAATTCGAAGGAAAAAAGAGGCTTATAAAAGGTGGAAGCAAGGTCAGGCGGCCTGGGAAGAATACAGGGGTGTTGTCCAGGAAGCTAGGGACCAGGTTAGGAAAGCTAAGGCCCACTTAGAATTAAACTTGGCTAGGGATGTTAAGGATAACAGGAAGGGATTTTAGAGGTACACTGCCAATAAAAGACAGGTTAGGGACACCGTGGGTCCTCTCCAGAAGCTATCGGGAGAACTGGCTACCCTGGATTTGGAGAAGGCTGAGGTTCTTAATGACTTCTTTGCCTCAGTCTTTACCAGCAAATGCTCTGACCACACCACCCAAGTCTTGGAAGGCAGACGCGGGGACGGTGAGGGTGGGGACCCTGGGCCCACTGTGGGGGAGGATCTTGTTCGGGACCACCTTAGGAACCTGAATGTATACAAGTCCATGGGACCGGATGAAATCCATCCGCGGGTCCTGAAGGAGCTGGCAAATGAAGTTGCTAAGCCACTGTCCATCATCTTTGAAAAATCATGGCAGTCAGGTGAAGTTCTCGACAACTGGAAAAAGGGAAATACAACCCCCATTTTTAAGAAGGGGAAAATGGATGAGCCAGGGAATTACAGACCAGTCAGTCTCACCTCTGTGCCTGGCAAAATCGTGGAGCGGATTCTCCTGGAAGGCATGCTGAGGCACATGAAAACCAACAAGGTGCTTGGTGACAGCCAGCATGGCTTCACTAAGGGGAAATCCTGCCTGACCAATTTGGTGACCTTCTATGAAGGGGCTACGGAACTGATGGACAGGGGCAGAGCAGTTGATGTCATCTACCTGGACTTGTGTAAAGCATTCGACACTGTCTCACACAACATGCTTGTCTCTAAGTTGGAGAGACATCAATTTGATAGGTGGACCACTCGGTGGATAAAGAACTGGCTGGATGGCCGCACGCAAAGAGTAGTGCTCAGTGGCTCAGTGTCCAGCTGGAGACCAGTAACGAGTGGTGTCCCCCAGGGATCGGTTTTGGGACCGGTCTTGTTTAACATCTTTGTGGGTGACATGGACAGTGGGATTGAGTGCACGCTCAGCAAGTTTGCCGATGACACCAAGCTGTGTGGTTCGGTTGATACATTGGAGGGAAGGAATGCCATCCAGAGGGACCTTGACACGCTTGTGAGGTGGGCTGATGCCAACCTGATGAAGTTTAACCATGCTAAGTGCAAAGTCCTACACCTGGGTCAGAGCAATCCCGGGCACAGCTGCAGGTTGGGCGGGGAGGAGATTCAGAGCAGCCCTGTGGAGAAGGACTTGGGGGTGTGGGTTGATGAAAAAATGAACATGAGCCGGCAGTGTGCGCTTGCAGCCCAGAAGGCCAACCGTATCCTGGGCTGCATCAAAAGGAGTGTGACCAGCAGGTCGACGGAGGTGGTCCTGCCCCTTTACTCTGCTCTCGTGAGACCTCACTTGGAGTATTGTGTGCAGTTCTGGTGTCCTCAACATAAAAAGGACATGGAACTGTTAGAACAAGTGCAGAGGAGGGCCACGAGGATGATCAGGGGACTGGAGCACCTCTCGTATGAAGATAGGCTGAGAAAATTGGGGCTGTTCAGCCTGGAGAAGAGAAGGCTGCGCGGAGACCTCATAGCAGCCTTCCAGTACCTGAAGGGGGCCTATAGGGATGCTGGGGAGGGACTCTTCATTAGGGACTGTGGTGAGAGGACAAGGGGTAATGGGTTTAAACTTAACCAGGGGAAGTTTAGATTGGATGTGAGGAAGAAATTCTTTACTGTGAGGGTGGTGGGGCCCTGGAATGGGTTGCCCAGGGAGGTTGTGGATGCTTCATCCCTGGCGGCGTTCAAGGTGGGGTTGGACATAGCCTTGGATGGCATGGTTTAGTGGGAGGTGTCCCTGCCCATGGCAGGGGGGTTGGAACTTGATGATCTTGAGGTCCTTTCCAACCCTTACTATTCCATGATTCTATGATTCTCTATAAACCCCAGACAGAGTAGCTTTGGACTTCAGGCATCAAACAGGCCTGACTTTTCTTCAGGACAGATTCCTAATAGTTACTTAGCTGTAGAAAAAGGAAAAAAATTTTTTTTCCAGGCCAAGTGGATTCAGTATCTTTAGAAACAAAACCCAAAGCAATTAAAAAACAACCCAAATCTCAAATCACAAGAGGCTTTTGAAGTCAAGGAGTGCAGAGGCGAAGTGAAATTTGACCACAAGTCAAGCTGGGCAAAGCCTTACAAGAGGGAAGAACAAAACAACAGGTTTTTCATCCATACAGAAAATAATATAAATAAATGGAGCAGCCAGGCAGCAAGAATGAAGCAGAAATCCAGAATTACTTGGTATAATCTAACCCCTCAAGATCAGTCTTTTTGGTAGCTTTGTGTGCACGCACAAGAACACTGTTACTGTGCACATAGGCCAAAAGACAGGTAATGACAATAAAGGTAATGTCTGAGCAGAACACAACACCCAGGAGCATAACCCGCTTTAACACAAAAGACCAGAGGATTGGTCCCCAGAACTCCTAACAACCAGACATCAGACTACAGGTCCAGGAAGAACTTGCTCTTTACAGACATACTTGCTCTGCCTTAATCAGCTAACTGGAATGCCTGTTTCTAAGTGGTAGGGGATGTTTGTGGGGTGATTCAGGCATCAATAGGCCTTTCTGTCCAGCATGAAAACTCTCAGTTTTCAGGATGGTCTTGGTTATCTTTGAAAGGAAGAGATAATCAAGAACATTTAGTAAAGAAGTGGTGCAGTGCAATAGTGTTTACTACTAAGCATAAAACACACCTGACAGTTCCTGCAAGTCTGTTAAGATGATGCTTATGTCTCAGGCAATATGTATTTTGAAACTCTCCCTTACCTAGACATTACTGAAGTATCCAATGTACCACAGGCAAAATAATTATGAAGGCAGACACAGAGAAAGACAGTAGAAAAAGCATGAGGTGGACAAGAATAGTCAGGTAAGGAAAAGTATCAAATTAGAGGGATGCTATTGATAGACTTCACAGAATTTTTTCTTCCAAACCCGTAACAATGTGAATTCCACCCATCACCCAGTACCATTACTGGTATCTTCCAGATGCGAGATACACCTATTAATGCGTAGGATGACCAGGGACATCCTTAAGGAGCAAGCCAGAGACAAAACAGAATTAAAGAATGCAAAATCATGCCTTTTGGAACTAAAAATAAAAATAACATTATGACAAGGACTTGGAAGTCTGAAAGAAATTAGCCTCTGAGTATTACAGCTGTCCTGATAATGATGAAAAGCTAGTATGATGCTGCCTGAGTAAGTTCAACAGGGAAGAAAGAAAGACTCCTAAACCATTCAGCTATTCTGGAACAATATGGTACAAGAAGTAGTAAGAACAGAGGAGGTTAAGATTGAGTTAGAAAACTTAAGAATATTTCTATTACATGGTGCCTGTGACACAGCAACTAAAAGGGCCATACTGGCTGCTTGCTCCTGTTCTTCATTCTCTCCTCTGTGTAGACTTGTTAATCTCATCTTCCTATTTCCTTCAACCACTTTTTACCTTGAAAGCCCCAGATAAATGTCCCTTGGTTCAGGTTAGCTGGCAGCTGCACGAATAAGCTTCCCCAGTTGTCCAGATCCACTAACACAATGTGAGTCATGGTACTCAGGTAGTCAAGATCAGGAAGTTCATCATCTTTAGGGGGATAAAAAGGATGACTTTGTGGTCAACCAATATACATCAACTTAAGATATGCTTTTGCAAATTCATGTATTCAACTGTTCTATAAGCTAAAAGTTCAAAACATGATCCTGTTTGGTAGTTACATGGTTTTAAAAATCAACTGAAGTAGCATTTAATAAAACAAATCAGACAAAAGAAAGTAGAATCTAGGTATTTGATGGGGTAGAGCTGGATAGTTTTCTGGCAGGCACAGAAAGCTGTTGTCCTGCCCTGAAACATTTTAATAGTCCATTTAATATTCAACTGTGCACCTCTGACTATGGCAAGTCTCTGACATTAAATTGCTTGCATGTATAAATGCATGTAAAATGTTTAGAGACATACTTTTTGTTGCATATCTACATTAATGTGAACCTTTTAATCAAAAGCATTATAACATCATGAGTAATTAAAACCACTTACAATTTCTAAACACAAGGTACACTTTCAGCATTCTTGATGTCATTTGTGGAAGTGACATGAACTTCAAAAAAACTACTTGCATGCTTAAGGCAAAAATACCCTAATATGTGCTAAGAATATAAATTCTTAGCTGAAATTATTTTTTGGCAAGTTAATGAAACTGAGACAATGATGTTATAATAGGACTGCCCACACAAGAAGCACTACCAGGCTCAAAGATTTATATGTACAGAGGTGGCAAGTTCCTCTTGAATGTGTCTGTATTACAGACTACTTCTACATTTCTAGGAGTTAGATCGCTATTTGGGGTCCTGGGTTGTCTTCTTCCTTTAAACACCAAATTATGTTTCCAACTATTTCGAAAATGAAATGTTTCGGTCCCAGGGTCTTCATATCTGCCTACTTTTTGTCTTTTTTTAAAGCCTTCATATATATAGCATATAGAAATGAACTGTTGCATCCAAGTTCTGGAAACTCAAACACTGAGAATTCAAAATTGAGAAATAACAAATATTAAATTTTGAGCTGATTTATAGGCTGGATGTAGGCTAATGGTATGCTACATACTTATACTGACATTGAAATGGAGCATGCTTAAGATATTAAGAAAAACCCAAATGTACAAACCTTCCTCAGGCTCTTCAGAGCATGCAGAGCTCTCACTTTCTTCATTCTGGATTTGTCCCTGCTGAGGAGACAACTGTGGTCTTTCCCAAGTCTTGGGTGGAGATGCCTGAAATTTTAGTTGGTGAGGTTTTCTGTCCACACAAGCCCCGCTTGCTGTGAACTGGAATACTGCATTATCGATTTCTGTTGCAAGACTTGATAGAATAGGTTTCTGCAAGAAGCAGTGTTTCACATGATAGTGCTGATGTGCACCCTGAAGATCATCAAAGTTTTTGTTGCACGCAGCACATCTAACAACAAACATCTCTTCTTTGCGTTTCTTTAATGTGTGAGTGTTGAGATGACTGTTCAAATCAGCAAAATTCTGTGCAGTTGCAGAACAAGTGCAGCATCGAAACCATAAGTTGCCTTTCTGCAGCATGGCTTTCTGACAATTCTCATAATCGTTCTTCCTGTTTCTTTTGGAGATGTAAGTTGTTCGGCAACCACAGGTTAAACGGTCTCCTTTTTCTACTGGGAGGAAGTCCTCCTCTTTTTTTATTGATACTTCCACCTGCTCAGGCACAAATGTATAGTCCATGCTATGAATCTCCCTGTAATGGATTAGAAATTCTTCTTCTGTGTCAAAGAAGATATTACCACAAAGGCCGCAGACGAATTTAGCCTGTATCTCCTGGTTATGATGCTCTTGGAAGTGTCGCAGTAGTGTTACTTCTTTACGGAAGTAATTTCTGCATAAGCCACAGCAGTATCTGTGAAATGAATGGCTTTCTAAGGACATACAATGTTGTTTAACACTTTCTTCAGATTCAAACATCTCCTCACAAATGCAGCATTGCCATTTTCCCAGAATAGGGCTTTTTCCAGGGGAGAGTTCTATAGGACTAGGAATGTCTTTCCGTTCATCTGCAGAAATGCACACTGTGTCAGAAGCAGATGGCATAGGTTCATCTTCTGGAGCTTCTTGCTCATAATAGTAACTATGTCCACCATGAAATTCAGTCACGTGTCCCATAATATCCTCTTCTCTGACATCTACAGAGCATGCTCTGCACCAGAGAAGAAAATTAGTCAAGTGTGCTCCCCCATGGAATCGACTCATATGCAGGCGGATAATGCTCGAATTTTCAGCAAGCTTTCCACACACAGCACACTTGTGACAGATCCTATTTGCTGATAAAATGTGATTTTCCACTGACTCTTCAGTAAAAAACTTTCGAAGGCACTCACAAAACCAGGCTTTCACTTTGTGGGCACTACCTTGACTTCGTTTTGCTAGATGACCTTCATTTTCATCTTTTAAATCGCTCTTCCGTTTTGAAGGAGTAGACCCTGTCTCGCTAGCAGACTCATCAGAAGTCAAGTGTCTTTTAAGCAGGGGTCGTGACCGATCCACAGCGTGCCACAAATTGGACTGATTTTTATTTTTTCCATTGATATGACAGAACATCAAGATGGACTCTGCCATTGTAGTAATAGCTTTAATGTTATGCCGAGTGGTTTGCTTATGCTGGGTGACCTGATCCTGATCGGCTAAGAGCTTATCACAGTTCTCACAGTAACCTTCTGTTTTAAAGACCTCTGCAACCTGGGAGATGCTCCTCTTTGACAGTGCCACAGGCCCAGAATTATAACAGTGTGTTCTAGAATGGGTTAAAAAACAAAGTAAAGAGGTTATGATATAACCCATACTGAAACATTTTAAAACTTTCAGATGTACTCTGACATATTACCTAGCAGCTACAGCAATTAGTGCATGGAATAATGTCCTCTTTATACTTTTAACTCCCCTACTAGCCTGCCAAGAAAAACATGTAATACCTATCTAGTCTCTGCACTTTGAAGAGAATTAGGTGCTGATTTCCAAAACTAGCACTTAGATTGATGCTTAAGTTGTTGACTCAATAAATTTTAGAAATCAAACACTGCCAATTTACGAACTGCCAATTTAGTGGAACAGAGACCAAGTTCTGTTGTTCTGTTACAGAAAGAAACAAAAAGGATACAGACATCAATCAGCATTGTGCAGTGGATTGTGTGGGATGAAGCAGGTAAAAGACATGGAAAGGGCTTACTCAGGAAGATGGCTTACTCAGGAAGTCAAGTTCATATGGTCCTAAATGCCCTGAAATCCACTAGCACCACTAAGAACATGTCTACCTATCTATGGATATTCACATAATGAAGACAGCTGTCTCTCACAAACCTGAAATGAGCCGTTAATTCCATATGTGAGCGTAGTGTCTGGTGGCAGGATATACACTTCACTTGGAAGGGGACCTCTTTGCACAGAGATATCAGAAGGTTCTTTGCATAGGATGGGAAAGGTAGAGGAAGGCCAGCCTTCATTTCGTCTATAATATGGAATGGCAGGAAGTGCAACCACATGTTAAAAGAATTCTTTCACAGCATTTCAGCTCCCAGATGACATAGTTAAACACAGAATCACAGAATCATCAAGGTTGGAAAGGACCATTGGAGATTATCTAGTCCAAACCCGCTGCCAAGGCAGGGCCACCTATAGCAGGTTACACAGGACCTCATTTGTCACTGGGTTCAGAAAGCAAGCTACCATGTGTCAGCTGAATCACAGTAACTGTGCAATGGAAGCTTAAAGTAAAAACTGAATTATTTTTTTAAATTCTTCTGTAAATTTCATATCTGAATTTGCATCTTGCTTTTTCCATACTTAATGACCGATGTTACTTATCTATGCCTCCTTCTAGGACAGATCAAATCTCTCTCTCAAGAAGGTTCTTATTGACCATCTTCCCCTCTATCTACCATCTGTCTACTCCTACTACACATGCTTTTGTTTAAAGCCATAGTGTTTTTAAAAAGAAAAAAAAAAATGCAATTAATTTAACAAGGTCCCACATACTCTGACCATCTCTCTTTGCCATCCTCAGTATTAATTCTCCTCAAATTTTTAAATACAGGACTTGCTGTTGTTCCCAGTACATACTCCATGTCTACCTCCAGGTATCAGCAATATAAGAAATTTTCTATTGAAAGAGACCCAGTTTTAAAGACATCTACAGTCAGAACACTCTGAGTTAATAATCTATGTGAGAATAAAAGTACCATGGCAGCTGATTGTCACTTCCATGAAGATAGCAGTAATGACTTGACCTGCAGGAAGATGCCTTCAAAGCCTGTATTTACTGTACACTTCCTGCAGACACTCAGCGGGAGGGCAGAAGTAGAATATATAGTTAAGAAGATGAGAAACAACTATACTAATCCTTTTGGCCATGTAGGCTTATCCTGAAAGTTACATTACCTACAATGTGGTAGCTTTTTGAATAAAAAGTCAACACCATCTGTATCTCATTTGTCTACCTAACATTAAAGTAAATGCTTTAATGCCTATTGCTTATGTCAAAGCTAAAGAGGTCAGTACAGTTATGATGGTCATTAAGCCTATTTCCAGGACTACAATCAGACACGTATCTTCTGTGGAATCTAGCAAGCATGGTTCTCAGCCTGGAGAAGAGAAGGCTGTGTGGAAACCTCATAGCAGCCTTCCAGTATCTGAAGGGGGCCTAAAAGGATAACAGAGAGAGAGTCTTCATCACGGGTTGTAGTGATAGGACAAGAGGCAATGGGTTTAAACTTAGACAGGGGAAGTTCAGGTTAGATATAAGGAAGAAGTTCCTTACTGTGAGGGCAGTGAGGCACTGGAACAGGTAGCCCAAGGAAGTTTTGATGCTCCATCCCTGGCAGTGTTCAGAGCCCTGGGTGACACGGTTTAGTGCGAGGTGCCCCCACCCATGGCAAGGGGGGTGGAATTAGATGGTCTTAAGGTCCTTTCCAACCCTAACTATTCTATGATTCTATGGTTCAGGATTTTACCAGCTCACAACATAACTCGTATTTTAGTTTTCAGCAGCAATGCAGCCAGTGCAAGGCATCAGACCAGCAGCAATGTTCCAGCTAAGCAGGATAAATTTGCAATTATATGGAGAAAAAACTTTCACAGGTCTTTTCCGTCAGGAATGCCAAAGACACGTACAAGAAAAATAGCCTCCAGATTGCGTGGAAGACAACTTCCTTCTGCAAGTAATAGAGGAGCCGACAAGGAGAGGTGCCATGCTTGACCTCGTCCTCACCAACAGGGAAGGGCTGGTTGGGAATGTGACACTCCAGGGCAGCCTTGATTGCAGCGACCATGAGATGGTTGAGTTTGAGATCCTCAGGACAGTGAGAAGAGCGTGCAGCAAGCTCACTGCCCTGGACTTCAAGAGAGCAGACTTTGGCCTCTTCAGGAACCTGCTCAGGAAGGTTCCATGGGATACAGCCCTAGAGGGCAGGGGGGCCCAAGACTGTTGGTTGATATTCAAGGATCACCTGCTGCAAGCTCAGGAGCGATGCATCCCAACTAGAAGGAAGTTCAGCAGGAGGGCCAGGAGACCTCCTTGGATGGATAAGGAGCTGCTGAGCAAAATTCAAAGGAAAAAAGAGGCTTATAAAAGGTGGAAGCAAGGTCAGGCGGCCTGGGAAGAATACAGGGATGTTGTCCAGGAAGCTAGGGACCAGGTTAGGAAAGCTAAGGCCCACTTAGAATTAAACTTGGCTAGGGATGTTAAGGATAACAGGAAGGGATTTTATAGGTACACTGCCAATAAAAGACAGGTTAGGGACACCGTGGGCCCTCTCCAGAAGCTATCGGGAGAACTGGCTACCCTGGATTTGGAGAAGGCTGAGGTTCTTAATGACTTCTTTGCCTCAGTCTTTACCAGCAAATGCTCTGACCACACCACCCAAGTCTTGAAAGGCAGACGCAGGGATGGTGAGGGTGGGGACCCTGGGCCCACTGTGGGGGAGGATCTTGTTCGGGACCACCTTAGGAACCTGAATGTATACAAGTCCATGGGACCGGATGAAATCCATCCGTGGGTCCTGAAGGAGCTGGCAAATGAAGTTGCTAAGCCACTGTCCATCATCTTTGAAAAATCATGGCAGTCAGGTGAAGTTCTCGACAACTGGAAAAAGGGAAATATAACCCCATTTTTAAGAAGGGGAAAATGGATGACCCAGGGAATTACAGACCAGTCAGCCTCACCTCTGTGCCTGGCAAAATCGTGGAGCGGATTCTCCTGGAAGGCATGCTAAGGCACATGAAAACCAACAAGGTGCTTGGTGACAGCCAGCATGGCTTCACTAAGGGGAAATCCTGCCTGACCAATCTGGTGACCTTCTATGAAGGGGCTACGGAACTGATGGACAGGGGCAGAGCAGTTGATGTCATCTACCTGGACTTGTGTAAAGCCTTTGACACTGTCTCACATGACATCCTTCTCTCTAAGTTGGAGAGACATCAATTTGAGAGGTGGACCACTCGGTGGATAAAGAACTGGCTGGATGGCCGCACGCAAAGGGTAGTGCTCAGTGGCTCAATGTCCAGCTGGAGACCAGTAACGAGTGGTGTCCCTCAGGGATCGGTGTTGGGACCGGTCTTGTTCAACATCTTTGGGGGTGACATGGACAGTGGGATTGAGTGCGCCCTCAGCAAGTTTGCCGATGACACCAAGCTGTGTGGTTCGGTTGGTACATTGGAGGGAAGGAATGCCATCCAGAGGGACCTTGACATGCTTGTGAGGTGGGCTGATGCCAACCTGATGAAGTTTAACCATGCTAAGTGCAAAGCCCTACACCTGGGTGGGAGCAATGCCAGGCACAGCTACAGGTTGGGCAGGGAGGAGATTCAGAGCAGCCCTGTGGAGAAGGACTTGGGGGTGTGGGTTGATGAAAAAATGAACATGAGCCGGCAGTGTGCGCTTGCAGCCCAGAAAGCCAACCGTATCCTGGGCTGCATCAAAAGGAGTGTGACCAGCAGGTCCAGGGAGGTGCTCCTGCCCCTTTACTCTGCTCTCGTGAGACCTCACTTGGAGTATTGTGTGCAGTTCTGGTGTCCTCAACATAAAAAGGACATGGAACTGTTAGAACAAGTGCAGAGGAGGGCCACGAAGATGATCAGGGGACTGGAGCACCTCTCGTATGAAGACAGGCTGAGAAAGTTGGGGCTGTTCAGCCTGGAGAAGAGAAGGCTGCGTGGAGACCTCATAGCAGCCTTCCAATACCTGAAGGGGGCCTATAGGGATGCTGGGGAGGGACTCTTCATTAGGGACTGTGGTGAGAGGACAAGGGGTAATGGGTTTAAACTTAAACAGGGGAGGTTTAGATTGGACACGAGGAAGAAATTCTTTACTCTGAGGGTGGTGGGCCCTGGAATGGGTTGCCCAGGAAGGTTGTGGATGCTTCATCCCTGGCGGCGTTCAAGGTGGGGTTGGACACAGCCTTGGATGGCATGGTTTAGTGGGAGGTGTCCCTGCCCATGGCAGGGGGGTTGGAACTCGATGATCTTGAGGTCCTTTCCAACCCTTACTATTCTATGATTCTATGATTCTATTTCAGCCAGTACAGTAAGGGAAAGGAACATCACAGCCAGCCTGATTGAAATTGAAAAAGAAATTTGTATGTTTTGGTCTGAATTCCTATCAACATGCTAAACGTAAACTTATTTAGGACAGTAGTTGTACAGAGTCACTGGAGGATGAGAAGCATATATGAGAGACCTGACAATGTGGAGGTAAAGGAAGGTCTGCTTCTCATTGTGATCACAGCAATTGTGATGGAAGAATCATTTCTACACAAAAATAAGAATTTCAAAGCATCTCTCTTACAAAACTGTACCAATTTAAGACCTTAAAAGAAAAAGAAGAATCCATTGAAAACAAATTTAAAAACCTTAAGCTTTTTTACACAGCACAATTAAGTTATTTCATAGCATAAAGATCAATTATCGGAAGGAATGAAAGCAGTATAGTTAGTAGCAACATACCACTCCATTTAGAATCCTGGCGGAAGTGGTTCTCTCCTGACATATGCTGCAAGCATTCCTCTCTTCTCGTGAAAAGGAGAAAGCAGTCTGGGCAAGCAAAACACTGAATGAGCTGCGGAGGGAGATCTTTTATATGTCCATCATTTTCATCTAGCTGGAAGAGAAAATGATCTAATTAGGAAAAGCTAAGTCAAGAAACTACTCCCAGTTTTCCTCATGTCCTTCCTTTCCTCATCCATTCTGCAGTAATGTTGTCACTTTCAGTTTTTCAGTTACCACACCTATGTTTTACCTACAGCCTACTCCTATGCACTTCACCTACTGAGACACAAGGACTGGCCAAACGGCCACTGTCAAACTCAGCTACTGATCCCTAGTACACTAGCAACTTTTCCATTCTTTTCTTGCACCACTGGGAGCAAACACCTTCCCCAGGAACTATGAGCTCCATCAACTCTTAGCTAGTCCCTTTACCCAGTCTCTCTAAAAAACCAATAAATAAATGAAAAAATAAAAGCTCCCTCTGTCACCAAAGCAGCTGGCTTTCCTCATGGCAGTTTTTCCCTAATCTTGCTAACCACCAACTTCTCAAAATGTTGCTCCTCTGAGCTGCTTGACAGGCCTCTGACCTTCAGCAAAATTAACTCCTTCCACCCCTTTTGCCTTCTACAGCAACTTCAGATTCCTGACTTCAGGGCAAAAATCCTTTAGTTTTGCTTCTGACATTTTTGCTTACCCCTTCCTTATATCACTTAAAGAATCTTCATGATATGCTTACGTTTTTTTCTACAGCTTCATTTATGATTATCTCCCTATTCTTCTACACCAAAATAATCCCATATTCCTGCCTGCTGCGAAAGCCACTCTCTAACTGCAGCTAATGCCCTTGGACATGCCACAGACACACAACTTGAAAGCAGTGTGAAAAGATGAAGTACAAACTATGATGTTATCTTTCAAGCTTGTCAGGTATGACTATGCATCAGGAGTTACCACTACTAGCTAAAATTAGTCTGATGCTCAGAGTATTTAAAACTTCCCCTTAATTTAACACAGCTTCTGCAGACTAGACAGATACCGAACAATGTTTTTGTTATTAAAACACTACACTTTGAAAATGCTATCCATTATCCAGTTCAACACCAGACTGCTTAAGTGAAACAATGCACCCAGAAGGAAACACCTGAACATCTGTCATTGAACTGAGGTCTTACCAGGGTATGATATGAACAGAAGGGAAAGACAGCGTTATTAAAAAACAAAACAGTGAAGGTAGCAGTGAACAACGACAAAATACCCAAATACCATTATCTTATATTCAAATCAAAACTCAAATGCTAGATTATCCTTTTCTCTTCTGTAAGCTAACTAGTGAGTAGCAGCAAATACCCAGAAACAGAAGAAACAGTTATATCTGAATCACTCAAATTTTGTTTTCCTCATTCTGTTGCCTCTCTTTTCCCCCCCTCTCCCTTCTGCTGCTTCTCTTATGTGACTTATTTCACAAAAAAAAAGGGAATACCTTATGACAGCACCACTAGAGGGACAAGAGGTTCAAGACAGAACTACAGTCCCCTCAAAAGTACACTGGTCTAATGGTCTAGACCTAATGGGAGTACTGTCAGGATACAGTGTTTGAAACAGCAGAATAAGAAAAATGACCTTGAAGACTAAAAGAAGGGAGGGGAGAAAGAAGGCTTAAAGGATTAAAAAAATCAAAATCAGTGTGTAGATTTTATTCAAGATATACATCTTGAAGTTCCCCTAGTACTTTCAGTCAGGTGAGTTACTTATGATCTTGCCTTATATAAAAGATGATCACTGTACTGCTGAGAGGTTGAAAATATTTGGCAGCATATCACACAGGCAACAGCATTATTTGGGGGCCCACGTAATGTGACTGTCGGGTCACAAGGAGAATGATCAAACCTGGAGAGAAAGAAATAATTAACAAAGTAGTCCCCTCTAAATAGTCAAAACAGTTTTTTTCATTGTGGGGGAGGAGGGAGTAAGGAAGGGGATAAAAATGGTCTTTTGAAGTTGTTGGACAAAACCCTATCAAATGAACCTAAACTGTAAAATTCCTCATTTCCTCTATGATTAACCGTATCAGTTGAAGTATCCTGTACAAAGCCGATTATCCCTGCAACTTCCCTGTTATAATGACCACTTTGCAGAGTAATCGTACTGTTTTTAAGAGCAAAAGAACTAACAAAACCTCAATTTCCTACAGAGGAATTTTAAAAATTTATTTATTTTTACCCCCCTGCACAAGTTCTGGCTGGGATGGAGTTAATTTTCTTTGCAGCAGCTTATACAGTGGGTGTGTTTTGGAATTATGAACACTGTTGATAGCACAGGGATGTTTTAGCTATTGCTGAGCAGCGCTTGCACAGCGCAAAGACCGCCTTTGTTTTTCAGACTGCCCCACCAGCACAAAGGCTGGGGGCAGGCAAGAGGCTGGGAGGGAACACAGCTGGGACAGCCGACACCAACTGACCAAAGGGGTCTCCCATACCATGAACACTGTGCTCAGCAATAAAAGCTGAGGGAAGGAGGAGAAAAGGGGGGATGTTCAGAATGGTGGCGTTTGCCTTCCCAAGTAACTACTATGTGTAAAGGCCTGCCCTCCAACAGGAATTCTTTATTTTGCTTTGCTTGTGTGCACAGCTTTTGCTTTGCCTAAACCGTTTTTATCTCAGCCCAGAGTTTTCTCACATTTACCCTTCCAATTCTCTTCCCACCCCACTGGGGTGAGTGAGTGAACAGCTCTCTGGGGCTGAGCTGACTACTAGGGTTAACCCACAACACTTCCCATAGCTTCTCTCCTTACCATTTTCCCCACGTTCAGTAGTTAAAAGGCAGTATCTGCTGGAACTGACCCCAGACACAGCAAGTGCTGACTAGCAATAATCAGCTATGAACAGTTGTCTGGCCTATAGCTCCTGCTCCTCTTTCCCTTTACTAAGGGTATTTTTTAATCTTACCATCAAGTTATATACATTTTGCTCTTTTTCAAGTTTGGATGAAGATGTAACAGAACTGGAGGACAGAAATCTTGTTTCTCAAAAGTTAAAAAATGCTCAAGAGGAGAGAATCAGTTCTGAATGAAAAAACCAAATGAAAAAACAACCAACCAGGAAGTTCATCATATTATTACATAAAATCTCTAACTTATTAACCTGCTCTCCAAGTGGAATTTTGTCACTATAGGTAGTTTAAATTAGACTTGATGTTGATATACTAAGTTGAAGCATATTCTTTCATTATTTCTTTCACTATGTCCTTACCTTTGAAGGTGACCTAAGAGAAGATGTCCATTATCAAACTCTCTGTTGCAGTGCATCACAGGGCAAGCCATAGGACTGCTGTTGACTTTCGTCTGACGTGCTCTCTTACAAATACTCCTTTTTCCACAGTTAACACTTTCTGGTTTGAGACCTGTGTTATCAAACAAAGCACTTAACTAGAATCTGAATTACAGAGGCTTGAGAAAACAAAATAAACCACAAGCCCTACGACATTTAAAAATCAAGTTATATTCACTCTTAAAAGCAAGCTTACAATGTACTGTAACTCAATGTTGCTACAGTAAGTCCGCGCTTTCATCTGAAGAATCTGACTCTTCAATCCCCAGTAGGATTACTTTTCAAATACTGACACCTTCCTCAAGGTCCTCCATGCAGTATTTTATACTGATTGAATGCTGTGACATTACACTTTCATACAATCGTAGATATTTTCCTAAGCAATAGTTCAACAGTAATGTTTTCCCTTCTAGCAGCTTTGCTTATAAAAGTACTTAATGTTGCCTTAGTGGTTTTCAGACTTTGCATATTGAATTTTGTAAGCAGCAAAACACTGAAAGAATAGCTCTTATGGAAATGAGTGTTTAAGAACTTTCAAATGCGACATTGTAGCACAGTTAATATTGTAAGATTTGGTTATGCATGAGGCACCTGCAAGCTCAATGTCAGTATTGCTTAATGCAATTACCACACATTCTATCCCGTTATGCAGGACTTAAAAAAATGTATCACACAAACTTAAGTTTCCTATTCTTACCCGGCATTTTTAACCACTGGTCCACACATAATCTTGCAGCTTCTGTGTCACTGTTTGCCCGAATAAATTCTAGTTCTTGCAACCCGTGAGCATATTGGGAGTCAACCTTCTCCTGAAGGGGAAAACGTGTAATTTGAATTCTGCAGGTTACATTACCTGATGAGGATTGAAGAGCCACCCAGCAGGAAAATACTCATCATTAACTAAAGGATTTTTTAGCCTTCATTCTTGGACTACTTTAAAAGCTACATAGCTATCTCTGACTCCATTTTATAGTTGAGAAAATATGTGGAGACATTAACAGATTGACAGATTGTAAGTGGAGGAGACAGGAGAGGGATGTAGGCCTCTCTGGACTTCAAGGCTACTTGGACTGTATCTAACAGCCTTTTACTCTGTTGCATTAAAGTTGCAAAGACTATTAACAAGTTGTAACTATGGTACAATTCTGTGACTTTAAAAATAATTAAGGAGGTTCAGAAAATCAGCCTGGAAAGTCAGCACATTCCACCAATACTAGACTTGTCCCTGCTGAATCTCATGAGGTTCTTGTAAGCCCATTCCTTCAAGTGGTCTGAGCTCACTGATAGCAGCCTTACCCTTAAGCCTATTGACTGCACCTCCCAGTTCATAATAACAAAACCCCTTTCAAATAGCTGCACAACACAATTACTAAAATTCAACTTTAAAATTCTGCCTTATATATAAAAAAATTTATCCCATTATCAAATATTACCTGATACAAAGATTTCAGGCGGCAAATGGCTTCCCCAAAATCTCAGACAAAAGTGGGGAGATAACTAGGTTTGCACAGTGGTGATTTGTGATAACTGTTAGTTTTCAATTATTTAACCAGAGTAACTGATGCTGAGGTCCCTTCACTATATGTACAAACAAGAGAGCAAGTTTTTTGCCACTGGCTTGCATGAAGTTACTCCCCGCCCCGCCCCGCCGTGGGAACTACAATAAGACTAGCAAACTGATCAGCTAAAAGCCACTGAAGAGATAAAGTCCACACTGCATTTCAAATGATGCTCCAGAAGGAAAAAAAAAAAAAAAAAAAATCTCTATTTTGCTCACCCATCATTTTATTTACTTAATAGTGAAAGTAAATGCACTCATGACTACAAGGCCTGTATTATGCAATTCTACTTAATTCTACATGACAAAAAAAGCCCATAGTAGAATACGCCCAATACCTTAAAGGCTTTGTTTCTCTCTTCTTTTTGCTGTTTCTCAACTTCTACATGACGTGCCAGACGATCCAAGGTTGATGCAACTCGTTCTTTCTGATAGTCAATGTGATCTTTACATTTTGTATTTCTCTACAATGGAAAATTAAAACTTTTTTTTTGTAACTGTTAAGTAACAGGTACTAATACAGTGAAAAGCAATGCCCAAGCATGAGGGTGCAATTCAGTACATAATTCCAAACCTAAATTCCATGACCTACCTTGCTAGTTTTCTCTTCCTATTTACCAGTATCTGTAACTTGCGTTAACAAACGAACAATCCCCACCCCCTACATATTCAAAGTAATTCAACATCAACATTAGGCTCAATAAAGCACATAAATGATTGTGCTGGGTGTCCTAGAAGTTTCAAATTAAAAATAAGTAAATTCCTCTAAGTAGGTGAACAAAAAAATCACTAAAGCTTTGAAAGGCAACATGCAGCCCACCTGGGAAACTGAAAACTGATATCATTCTTGCTCTTAGACAACACTGCCTGCTATCTTCAGAAAGGCAGATTAGCTTTTTCTAGCATAAGGGCTATACGCTGTAGTTTGCTCCTGCTGCACAATCAACTCCAGCAATCATCCCTGAAGAATGAGCCTGTGTATGTACAGAAGTCCCATCTTTCCTTAAGAACCAGGTTTGTTTCATACATCCTACACTGCAACACTGGAAAACATAAGCCAAGAGATGTCTACTGCTGCCAAAGACAGCTCTACCAGAGTCATTCTCAGTCACTGTCTCTCTCAAAGGCCCTGCAGAGTAGGCACAATAAGCTTTGGGGATACCTGAATTGACCTGCTTCTGACTCTTACATTCTTAAGAGGAATTATGAAGAGTGAGGCTGAGGCTGTCATCAGAATAAGATTGTCCAATCTATGAACTGCTCCTTACAAATTATTTTAGAAGAAAAATGCCTGGGAATAGGCCAGATAACATTTGCAGGCTAGAAACTGAACACACCAATTTACGAGGTCATTTGTATTTTTCTTCAACACACTTGCTAAAACCACTGAAAGTCAACTAAAAGTTCCAAGTCCATTTCAAGAAGGCAAAAAATGCCTCAGGAAAAAATGAAGTGTTGGCATTCTTACCTTCCAATCAAGAGGAGGTAAAAATCAAAAGACTTCTATGCTGTTTTATTTATTGCTTGTTAAAAATATCTCTAACAAGTATTTTTATGAAAAGTAACTGATGGGAAAAAATACAGACTAATTATTTTATCAACTGAGAAGTCCCAAAATATATTACAATATACTCACATGAACATAACTGCTATTAGGTTCTTCATCCTCGCTACTGATAAGATCAATGCTTTCAAGTACAGGCCTTGAAGGTGCTTCCTGAAAAAGGGTTAAAACACACACACAATATTATGTTGCATTCCTCAGAGATAAAATGTTGCATGCATTACAGCACATTGTCAGCATTACCTGAAGGATAACTTCCCAAGGTTTCAAGAGGGTGCAAATCATGAAATTCCCACATGGCAACTTCTCCACTTAACAGACTAATCCACAAAATTGGTAAAACATGCAAGTAAGTAAGTATTCACAAATAATTCCAATATCAACTTAACATATAGATATCAACTAGAGAAAAAAAAGCTCAAATTAATGGTCTTAGTTTGCTTAATACCCTTATATTCTTCACCTTCTCAACCACCTTAGATCTACGTTTCTAAAGATACTCAACTTGTGCCATTAACTCAATGGTAATAGGGTAGCAAGCTGTTACCGAGAGAGGAATGGTCTTAAATTTGACTAAGCAATGCTAAATGGGTTTTCATTGTTTTCAGGGTTTGTTTTGGTTGGTTGTTTTTAAAAGACACAAATTCCAGCTCCAAAAGCATGGTGGACTTTGGCTGGATGCCACGTGCCCACCAAGATGCTCTATCACTGTCCTCCTCAGATGGGGCAGGGGGATAAGATGAAAAAACCCTCATGGATTAAGACAAAGGCAGTTTAAAAAAGCAAAAGCAAAGGCCGCACACAGAAGCGGAGGAAAATGAAAGATTTATTCTCTACTTCTCATCAGCAGGCAGTAGCCAGCCACTTCCAGGGCAGCAGTTGCTCCAGAAGACAAATGTAACAAATGCCACACCTCCTTTCTCTTAGCTTTTATCGCTGAGCAGATGTCATATGGTGTGGAATAACCCTTCCACCAGTTTGTGTCAGCTGTCCTGGCTGTGTCCCCTCCCAGGATCTTGCCTGCCCCCAGCCTACTGATAGGGGTGAATACTGGGAGACATCCCTGATGCTGTGTGAGCACTGCTCAGCAGCAGCCAGAACATGGGTGTGTTATCAACATCTTTCTAGCTACCAATACAAAGCAGAGCACTATGAGGACTTCTGTGGTGAAAATTCACTAAATATCAGCCAGACCCAGTACAAAAAGAAGTGAAAATTCTCAGGCATTCCAAATATTAAGAAAGCAAGAAACAATCTCATTCACTTTTGAGCCCTGAAGGCTACTCCTTTCTGAGCGGGTATTCCATAAGTACAAGCATCTTCTCTGTACTAGAAACGCAACGAAATGGAGTCGCTCATCCACATCACATACCCCGAAGCACAAAGACACATGTTCAGTTAGTTTGTCCAGCATTCAGTTGCAATTATGTGCTTTGAGGAAGCCTGGTCAGGACTCCATGCAAAGACAGGATATCAACAAGTACTTAAGTCTTCTCTGTTATTCCTAGCTTGGCAGCCATGCACTCCTTCTGCATATTTCTCATCTTTTGTCTCTCTCCATGATGTCCCTTCCTCTGTGAGACACTAAAGTTTACTGACTGGTTTTGTCTCATTCGTAGGGTATATTAAGGCTCTAGCCCCATTCTTCGTCTTCTGCAAACATCTTAATGGTCTGTGACCTCAATGACCTGCTGATTTCCATGCCTTCAATGCCTCCTTTCTTTCATGCAGCATGATGCTGCCACACCAGCAAGAGCATGTGTGTATTCCCATTCACTCTCCATTCATGACAATTCTAACATTTCTACTACCAGCTTCTGGTAGATAATAAGATGTTGGCACAGACATGAAAAAGCAAACAGAGAAGAATAATTAGAGTCAGCAACCCAAATAAAGCATGCAAGTCTTAAGTTCTTTGAAGAAGATATACAAAATAACATCTGGAGCTCCATCTACACTCACTAAGACAAGTCTTCAGTTTTTGAAGGCAAATAACCACAGCACTTCATCCACATTACCTGATGTCATGCAAAAACATAAACAAACCTCTATCATGCCACAACATTATAACATGCCAACTAAATAATCAGTGTAATGAACACAAAACAGGATGAGTAACTCAACATGCACCAAACATACACCAATACCCAGTCTCTGGGTAATCAGACCCAACTAACCTGGCATGTCATGTAATGCTTTTTTGTTTGTTCAGGTTTTAGCTTGACATGCAGTCAGACCAAACACTTAATTTGCTTAAAAAGCACAATTAAAATTCTGCATAATTATACACACACTAGCATACAGAAAACATGAAACTAGCTTTCAATATGTGTGACCACAAACTTCATGTCTTTGACAAAATAATTACAAAAGAATAATTGTGTATACATGTGTAAACACACTAATTATCATGGAAAAAACTCACATTAAAGTGCACTAAAAAAACCTGGCACAAGTTGTACTATTTGCGCTCTAAATCTCTGTCCCTGCAGGTTTCCAGCTTTGACTGCTAAGTAACTGACCAATGTTACCAGCCAACATGTACTTAGAAGGTTCTGATTTCTGCAACCTCCCAAGTAATGAAATTGAAGTCCTTGGCTGACTTCAGTTGGGAGCAAAAATAAGTCTTGTTTCAGAGATGCTTCGTAACACCTCTACAATTTTATCTGGCTCTAGCTGTGATGTAACTGAAAGCCAGAGAAGCAAATATTTGAGTCTGCATGTCTAATATTTAACACCCTAGGGGGAAAGGAAACAAAATATTTACATAGTAACGTGTTTCAGCAAATCACTTGATTTTGGTGTATCCCAGGGTCAAGTGCTCTTCAGATATCATTTTGATTGGAAAACAACAATTACAAGGAAAACTAAAAACCTGACCTGTTCCTTAAGACCTCTGTAGGAACTCAAAGAACTGCAACTGTTTTTCATGACTCAATCTTTCTAACATCATCAGTTTCCAAAATAGGCCAGAAGTCCTCTTCAGGTTTGAAATAAAAAGCAGCATTCATTTGCAAGAAATTAAGTGGCTGCTTCAACTTTTCCAGGACAGAAAAGGGATGCATCTTTTGGTATGAAGTGCAACCAAACACTGTAAAAGGTCAAGGCTGCAGGGTAGATGAAGTATATTTGTCTGCCCTGGGTCTCAAATTGAAATCATTATTGAACAAGCCGGGGGCCTATGGAATCATGTTTTTCTTTGAATTTGGACTTCTGAAATAAAAATCACCAACTGTGAAGAAAACTTCACATGAATTGCATCAGAAAATTATTTTTAAAATACACAGATCTTCAATTTTCCAGTTGTGTTTTATTACATACTATATATAGCATACAGAATATATTATATGTTATATACTAGATATTGGAAGATATATGATCTTCCTATGCATTTAACACGTTTACAGAAATTAAACACAAATACCCTCCTTAACACTGTTTGCCATTCATTGTAACACAACAGAGGAGTCAGGAGGTATTTAAACACTTTATAAAACTATGCATTATCTTGAGCTTCCACAAGAAGTAACAAAGGTAAGGGCAGCCCTGCCTAGAAAAGACACCAACTTTATCATGGAAAACTGACATTTTTTTAAAAAAGCAGCATAATGAAGAGCTTCATCTTTAAATAAATGTCAGGAAAAAAAAATATGGATCAATACCATTAAAACCCGCCCAAAACAATTCAGGAGTCCAATGCTTTCAGTGCAGACTGTGGCAACTTGAATAATCTGTCTACTTAAGTGCAACAGACCCCATTAAACCTGCAAATCTCTTCACTCTTGCCTTACCCTTACCAAGGAAACAGAATGGGGGACCGTCCTATTGTAAGAAATCAAGCCATTAGGAATACTGGCTTGCATTGTAGATATATTTTTCTGCTGGTATGCGAAACTTTAGAGTTTAATGACTTTAAGTGGCCAAAATATGTTGTATTGCAGAATTAAAAGGTGGGAATTACAGAAGGACAGTTAAGTTTCCTGAATGAGGGCAAACCTGACTGCAAAAGCTGAAAAAAATAGCAGCAGCAGAGCTTTTGCTTCATCAAATGAGGACTTTCCTCACAGCCCTACAGTAAGAACTCAAATACTCTAAGGCGAGTAACTGAATTGGAAAAAAAAAACCCAAACAACAAAACAAAAACAACACAAAAAAACACAAAACCAACCAACCAAAAAAAAAAAACAAACCCATATCACAAAACCCCTTCCCCACAAAACAAGCAAACAAAACCCACACCAGAGACCAGGTAGCAGCCATACACAACATTTATGATGAAGCCTACACACTTTACTATATGGAAATGATGATCCAAAGCTAACCAGGTAGTTTACAAATCTTTTTGCAAAGTCCAAGCTCACCCTCACTCTGAGGGACAAATGTGAGATCCAAGGACACATTGTCTATGCTAGGTGGTGGTCAGGGTCACACACATTTTCCCTCATCTTCATCAGTGACAACAGTAAGCTCTTCATCCCAAGATACCAGTCCTACACAAACTAGCCTAAGCACAGTCGTCTTCCTATATATAGCAGTCTCGCTCAGAAGCCATCATCTCTGGGACCACAGATGCTCCATATTACCCACAGGTGAAAACAAGAAAACAAGAAGCTAACGGAAGCATTGATTTTAATAGGTCTCTCTCAGTTATTGTTCTTGGTGCTCCAGCAGCCCTTCTATCATTACACATTCAAAGCTATACTAGCTTCCTCATTCTTTGCCCAGTATTTCAATAAAATGAAGCTTATACAATCATATTGCACATGAATGCTTGTGTGTGTATATAATGAACTTAGAACTCATCAGTCAATTTTGACCAAATCAATTAAAAGACCAAGAAGCCTCAGATCAGCTACTTGCAATTTTCACAAAAATATACATGTCCCTCATACTTCAGCACCTAAATACCCCTGCAGAAAAGGTCTGTACACTTAACTTAATCAACTCTAATCAAACACCATATAAAACAATAATAAAAAATATCTAGTTATTGTTCAGCATTAAGAATAAGACAAATCCATAGGAAATTAGCCATTATTAGTCCTGGCATCAATTAACCACTTGATCATATTTGCATAATTTGTTCCTTAAGGAAAAACCATCTTTCTGTTCTTGGACATATCCGTGACATCCAGCACCTCCATATGATGACATACTGAGGCCAGAACTCAGGCAGCATCAAAACCACTCTGCTTTTCTTAGACATTCAACAGATACGGGTCTTAAAGTTACATCACATAAGCCACATGTCAGCATCAGACTAGGTGTTGTACTGTATTATACAGTGCTTCACAAATTAAGACTGTTTAAGGCCTCTAACCCATTACTTCCTTCCTCTTATTCTTAACGAAGTATAGTGGTTTATACAGTTTTGCAGAAAGAGCAGTGCTTTACTCCATTAACTTCAGTGGGACTACTTATGAAGCAAAATGTTATGCAATCTGATTACCAAAAAAGTCAGCTACAGTGGCTCCTCATATACCTCATTGATCAACTGTAATCCCTCACTCACCACCTGAGACACTCAAGTCTACACCCTCTATATAGGACCAACTGACATCATTTAACACTCTTCCAAAACAAACAAAAACCAACCAAAAAACAACCCCCCCCAAAAGACCAAACCCCCAAACCAAGCACATAAACCTTTAAGATAAGCTTGTTACCCACCACAAAAATTCACAAATTAAATTCTCTATAAATTCAAAAGTAATGCTTTCCATTGAAAATAAGACCATAGCCACAGTACACAAAGACCCCCTCCTGTTCCACCGGGCTACCAAAAACATACTACAACAGGCAATGCATTTCTAGTAAGAGATCTACTTACTCCAACGAACTCAATCTCATCATCTTCACTTTCAGAGGCTGATGGACTCTTGGAAATGTTGCCGGGGTTATGAGACTCCATTACCTAAACAGAAACAAAACATGCTTCAACAGTTTATTTTGTAAGTTTTTTTCACGCAGCATTTTTCGTTTCATACCCACTGTGGCTTTACGGTCAGAGCTCAATGCTCAAGTCTGAAGAGGCAGACCGGAGCTCTCGCCTACCGGCGCTGTTACCGGTAGAACATAAGACAGTTTAGTAACAGACACGAAGAGAGCTCCGGCGTTATTAGCAGCTGCAGGCACTTCTGATGCTTCCAGCCGCTCTAGAACCACCGCAGAGCCCGACGGCTGAGCTGCTTGCTTCAAAACAAGCGCCGTCCGGCTAAACGGAAACACCTCCGCGAGCGGCTCGCAGCGGAGCGGCGGGCCGCCCGGGGGCGGCTCCCGCACCTCAGCCCCAGCGGCCGACGCTGCTGACTCACGTTTCTCTACCCGCATGGATAGCACAGTCCCCGGTCAGTCAGACCGCAGCAAGGCCGCCCAGCCGCCGCGGCTTGGGGAAGCGGCGGCCTCCCCGCCCGCCCGCCCGCCCAGCCAGCCGCCCTGCGGGGGTTGGGTTGCTAAGCTACTGCCTCACCAGCACCCGAGAGCACCCCAACGCACCGACCCAGCGCGCCTCCGCTTCCTCTTCACCTCGGGGGCGGCGGGGAGGGGAGGGTGGGGCGAGAGCGCGGCGCGGCTTGCCGGGATTTGTAGTTGCTCGCCTGTTTCCCCTCGCTTCCCCCATGGCAGGTGCTGGCGCTACCGCGACAACGCCATGGCGCAGCCCTCCCTTCCCCCGAGGTGGCGTTTCGGGGCTCTTTCCTTCAGTAACTTCCTGCCTCCCCTGTTCCACCTTCGCTGGGGATGCGCACAGTTCCTGCTCACAGGAGGAAAAGCCACACGCCGTTTCCGGGGCAGGCGGAAAGTGACGGCCATTGGGCTAACAGCGGGCAGGGAGGGAAGGCGGGAAAATCGCCTGTTCTGGGGCGGGCTCGCTGAGGCGGAGGGCGCAGCTGGGCTGCGGGTCCTGCCTGTGCTTGCTGTACGGCTACGCTGTGCGGGGCTCGGGTCACCTCACCGCCTGCTCATCCATGGCTTGGCTGCAGGGAGCTTGTGGAGACTATGCCAAGTGAAGTATAGACAGACAGTGTCATTGCTCTCCCCTCATCTGCTAGGCCACTCTTAGAAGCTGATCCATGACTTCCCCGTGGTAATGCCATACTGGTGACTCCAGATAATTTTCTTGTCACTAAAGTGCCTGAACATGATTTCCAGGATTAGCAGCTCCATGACCTTCTTGGGGCACAGGGTGAAACTGACAGGCCTGTAGTTCTGTGTGTTATAAATGATCAAGGCCCAAATTATAAAAATAAAGTAATTTATTGTAAAATAATACAAAGAGACAGTAAGCAAGGCAGCGCTGGGTGCGCAGGGAGTCTCTGCTCCACCAACACGCACACCGGGGGGGTTAAGCGAGCAGGTATTTGTTACACACAAACATGCATATTCAGTAGGTTTCCGAGACAGAAGCGGGGATATTACAATTAGTTCAGGTACTCATTATCACAAGCCCCCTCCTCTTTTGGAGCTTGCGCACTGCCTTCCGATAATTGTGGGCCGGGGTCTTCAAGATGAAGTAAGAAGTCTTCCTCCTGTGGGCAGGGGTCTTCAAGATGAAGTAAGTGGTCTTCCTCAGGCCGCACTTTTCACCTTTAGCAGGTTGAATGCCTCAGTCATCACAATTAATTAAAGATCAGCCATGTCTGCAAGTTTCTGACAGTTGGCTAAAATTTAGAGCAGTGTGGTTGTCAAACAAGCGATAAGCAAGCCAGATGCGCGGATGACGAGTACCCAAAGCTAACAGATATATGGGAGACACTGTTTTTAGGGGAACTACCAAATCTCATTATCACATCACAGAATTACAACACAAACATTGTAAAAGGGCTATTATCACTTCACAGACTTACATTGTTCTCTAAGTTAAACTAGAAGTATTTTAATCCCATGTTTTTTAAATACTTGCTTATACTCAATGAAGTTACAGATGGTGACTTTCATTAACGTTGCCTTAGCAATGTGGATATAACAACTCAGTTTTTCGTGTAGTTAATTATTAATGGTTTCTCATTTCATAATTTTTCCTCACCATATTTTATAACAAACTATCACTTTTCTAACTCGAATCATAGTCTTGTTATATCACATGTGTGTCCTCCTTCTTGCCCTTCTTGAAGATGGAGGTGACATTTGCTTTCCTCCAGTACTCAAGCACCTTTCCTACCCACAATGATTGAGCAAAGATTATAAAGAGTGGCTTTGCAATGACATCTTCCAGCTCTCTCAGCACTTGTGGGTGCATCCCATCAGAGTCCATGTATGTCTGGTTTACTTAAGTATCCCCTGACCTGATCCTCTTCCACCAAGGATACATCCTCCTTGGTTCAGCCTTTCCCCTGATCTGTGGGGTTTCTGAAGGCTGGTCTTAATAGCAAAGACTCAGGCAAGAAGGCATTCAGTAACTCAGCCTTTTCTACATCCTGTGTCACCAGGTCACCTGTCATTTAGCAAAGGGCCTGGTTTTCCCTAGTCTTTCTTTTTTGTCACCTGTGTATTTAAAGAAACTATTCTTGTTGTGCCAAGTAGGATGGCTTTGATATCCCTGGCTAGATCCAATTCCAATTGGGCTTTAGCTTTCCTAACTTCATCCCTATATGCTTGAACAATCACAGAATCACAGAATAGTAAGGGCTGGAAAGGACCTCAAGATCATAGAGTTCCAACCCCCCTGCCATGGGCAGGGACACCTCCCACTAAACCATGCCATCCAAGGCTATGTCCAACCCCACCTTGAACGCCGCCAGGGATGAAGCATTCACAACTTCCCTGGGCAACCCATCCCAGGGCCCCACCACCCTCACAGTAAAGAATTTCTTCCTCAGATCCAATCTAAACTTCCCCTGTTTAAGTTTAAACCCATTACCCCTTGTCCTCTCACCACAGTCCCTCATGAAGAGTCCCTCCCCAGCATCCCTATAGGCCCCCTTCAGGTATTGGAAGGCTGCTATGAGGTCTCCACGCAGCCTTCTCTTCTCCAGGCTGAACAGCCCCAACTTTCTCAGCAATATTTCAGTATTTCTTCTAGGTTACACATGCTTGCTTCTACCCTTTGTATGCTTCTTTTATGTGTTTGAGTTTGACCAGGAGCTGCTTCTTCATCTATACAGGCCTCCTAGCATTTTTACCAGACTTCCTATTTGCTGGAATGAACTGCTCCTGAGCTTGGAGGAGGTGATCCTGAAATATATAAACCAGCTTTCTCAGACCCATCTTAAATCCAGGGCCTTATCCCACGGGGCTCTTCCAAGCAGGTCTTTGAAGAGGCCAAAGTTCACTCTCCCGAAGACTAGGATTGTGAACCTACTTTTTACATTCCTCCCTCCCCTCAGGACCCCGAGTTATACTATCTCATGGTGATTGCAGCGAAGGCTGCCTTTCAGTTTCACATTCCCAACAAACTCCTCGTTGGTAAGATGTCCAGCAAATCGCTGCTCTTCGTTGGTCCTTGTTGACTCCTTTATGACTTGGAAGAGGAAGTTACCAGTACACTGGATTGCTTATGTCCTGCTGTGTTGCCTCTCCAACAAATATCTATGTAGTTGAAGTCCCCCATGAGGACAAGGGCTTGTAAATGTGAAGCTGCTCCTACCTGCCTACCTCATTCACTTGTTCTTCCTGGTCAGGCAGCCTGCAGCAGACATTATAATATCACCTTTACCTGACCTCTTTCAGTCCCTCTCCATAAATTCTTATGTGGCTCCTCATCCATTGCCAGGCAGAGCTCTATGCAATCCAGGTGTGCTTTCACATAAAGGGCAACTTCCCCTTGTTTTCCTAGCCTGTCCATCCTAAGAAGCTGGTGCCCTTCCTTGTAACACTCCAGTCAAGGATGCCATCCACGACATCTCTGTGATCCCAAGATTCCTGCAGCTGCACACAGGCTAACTCATCATGTTTATTCCCCATACTCCTTGTGCAGTCAGCCATCATACTGGCAAAACAAATTTTGCCCTGTTAGTGAGGTGAATCTCATCTCTCTCAAGCAGATGGTGATCTGCAAGCAGTGTCTGGTGGTCATACAAATCAAAACCTTGTCACCAACACCAGTTCTGCAAACGATTATTTACTTGTACTATTAGTGCCCTTCTCATATCCTGTCACTGTCAGGATGATGGAAACATCACTTGGGCTGCCATGCCAATGATTCTTGCTATTTATCTGCTACTGCTCTCCTGCTTCAATGTATGGTTACTTTGAGCCACACAAAGTAAAAGTTGGTATGAATCACCTTTACTCGCTGCATTGGCCTTGAGTAAACTGAACAATGTAAACATCACCTTTGAGTTGTGTGTCCATATAAAAAGAGATGCTTGCACACAAACAAAGCACTTCACTGGTGCATGCATATCAAATCCATTATATACAGGAGAGAAAGAACTCAGGGTTGCATGTTAAACTGATGTTACGGGAATAAACAACTATCAGAACATATTGCGTGGTATTTAACATCAGCACTAATTTAGTGCACTGTCCTGGGTTCAGCAGTAGCAGTCATTTTTCTCCTTCTCAGTAGCTGGTGCAGTGCTGTGGTTTTGAGTTTCTGCCTGGGAACAGCGCTGATAACACTGATGTTTTTAGTTGCTGCTCTTAATGTTTACTCTGACCAAGGACTTTCCGAGTCTCATGCTCTGCCAGGGAGGAGGGGAAGCCGGGAGGAAGCAGAGACAGGACACTTGACTCAAACTGACCAAAGAGGTATTCCATACCACAGCACTTCATGCCCACTATATAAACTGGGGGCAGTTACCTGGAAGGGCAAGATCACTGCTGGGTTGGGCTGGGTATCAGTTGGCAGGTGCTGAGCGGTTGTATTCTCTTCCCTTGTTATTTCCCTTATCATTATTATGATTGATGGTAGCAGCAGTGGTTTGTGTTATACCTCAGTTACTGGACTGTTCTTATCTCAACCCATAGGAGTTACATTCTTTGGATTCTCCTCTCCATCCCTCTGGGAGCAGGAGGGAGGAAAGGGAGGGAGTGAGAGAGAGGCTGTGTAGATGACTGAGCTTAAACCACGACATGCACTTATTTTTCTTGTAAACACAGTTACTATGACTAACGTTAGTTTTAAGCCTCTCTCCATAGGTGAATTAAAAATAGCTTTATGATAGAGGACAGACACACTGAGATGCTAGCTTTATATATGACTTACATACTTATTAACAAATACATCTTAATCACTACTGTTGGACTGTAAAACACCACTGTTTTGAGCAGTGGCATTTATGGCATTATTAAAATAATAGAAACCTGACTACCACTTGGAAAACTAAAGCAATTGTTGCTGCCTGAACTTTCATATTTTGCATTATAACTTAAATTTGCTAATGGTACATTGATAGCAGCCATTCTGTTTGCATCTTACATTTGCACTTAATTACCTTTGATTCTTGAAGACACATAATGATGTGCAATAGTAACAAGTTACTAGCACAGCAAAGTGGCATTATTTTCCCAAACTCTGATACCAAATGAAAATGACACTCATTTCAATATTAATGTTTCAGCAGTAATTCATGTAAATGCTTACTCTTGTAATGACCCATCCAAACATCTGCCTTTTATTTAAGCAGTACAGTTAAGGAAAAAAGTAGTCAGGGAATTGCCATGCAATCACATCAGCATTTCCGATAGGCTAACAAAACTCTGAATTTCCGAATTCGTGTATTTCAGCTAATTCCTGGGAAAGTATGGGCTTCCCAGTTTGTGTCAGCTTAGGAAAGTTCTTATACAGAGTTTATTTCTTAAGGAGGAGAGAAAATGTAGCCTGCTGGACTTTTTGGCTGCACAGCACATTCACTATCTAATTCGGTAAGACAGTAAGCATTTTCAACACAGGCAGTAGATTGCCAAAGGCAGGAGCAGACAAACCTAGGAAAGCATGGCGTGCTCACAGGCTTCATGAGCCGGGATCTCCAAGTCCAAACCTTCAAACAAGGTATGGGTATCACATAAGATGTAGAAGCTCTTTCTGAGCAAACTGTATTTATGAACTCTCTAATGCTCTGTAACAACTAATTCCATACATTCATTATGTGCGCTTGATTATTTCATAGAATTTAAATGTATTTCAACGTCCTTATTTCTCTCCTTGCTCATAAAAGTGATTGAAACACTGATTTCCTTCTTGTGTCAACAATGCATGCTGCCATGTGCTCTTGATCTAGGAAATTTGGATATCTGGTTTGTTTTTTTTTTTTTTTTTTTTTCCTCCTATCTATATACCATAATAAGAGGGGACATGCATTAAAACCCAAGATTTATTCAAGAGAGTACCCTTTCAGTAAGTTTTTTATCACGTTCTTCACATATCTCATTTTTTTTCCCTTCTAAGAAAGCAAGCATTCTTACTGAGCAGTTCATAATAAACAATGACCACATTCTTTTCCATGGTAATCTTCAAATTTAATCTAAAATGCAATAGTTGAAACAAATAGTTCAAATTATTAGCTTTAGCATTACTTACCTTTTCAGCTGTACAGTCATATAGCTGTTAGGTTTTCCGCAGTAGCCATCAGCCTTCTCCAAATCCGAGTTACAGAAACGTGTTCTCTGTCACTCATGTAAGAAACATTTTATGCTTTGTGGCACCACACATTCACATATCACCAATTGATTTTGGTGCAAATTTTGGGAGAAGCGGCATTAGACTGTTCTCTTCTTCTCTCCCTTTCTGTAATTTCCAAAGTGTCATCTGTGATTATCTAGGCTTCAATTTTGTGTTCTCAGAACTTGTCAGGGTCATTTTGGAAAATGACTTGTATTTTCTTCCTTCTTGTCATACCGCAAGGAGAATGGCTTTTCTGTTCACTGTATAGTTGGGTAAAAGCTATTCTACCCATTGGGATTAACATCAGTCCTGTACTTTAGGAAAGGAACTGCTCTTTATAACTTGCTCCCTCTTTACTCTTTGGTAAAACATTAAAATGTCTCTTTCTCTTTGCTATTCTTTTTATCCAGAGCACCCATTGCTCTCCCTTCCCCCTCACTCTACCATGAAAATCCTCCTTTACTCTTTGTGGTGAGCTGCCAGTCCCACTGGTTTTCCTCCAACAACTTACCAGTTCAGCAGAACAGAAAAGCACAGAACACCATGACCTGCAATACTGCACTAGCAACAGCGAGAACAGCCACTCATGTGTGGCTCCGCGTGCCTGCCCAAGTGCTTCTGCACCTCCTCAGCAGCAGAACAGCTGCAGCTGTGCTATATCAGCTATGACAATTTTAAGGTTAGTGAACCCTTGTAAGGTGGGCCAACCCCTTCCACAGCTAAAACTTCCCAGCTTTACAGAAGCTGGCTTCAGAACAGTTATTGAAGAGAAAATAAAAAGCAAACAAGAGACAAAAACCCCAACCTTATGTGTCAGGGTGTACAACAGAGGCTGATGCGAGAAAAGGCCCAGAAGACAGTAAGGACAATAAAACAGAACTAAGACATAATAATGTTTCATTTTATTTGATAGAAAGTTGCTTCAAAAATATGATTAACTATATACATTCTTATATGCTGTACATACAACTACATATACAAAATGTACGTAATAGCAAACATCCTTCTGTTACATTTCATAGATAGTAGTTAATAACATGAGATGTATTTCATACCTGCTTTCATCCTGATCCTATCTAGAAGAAATTGACAGAGATAAGACAGGAAAAAGGCTAGCAGATCACTTAATTCATACCCCAGCCCCCACTGCAGTCTTCTCCACAGTGCATTTTATGAGTGCATTGCTCTAGTACAGTTAGGTTTGCAGCACTTCCCTTTAGAGAGATTTGGCTGCTAACCTTACCCATTTTTTTTTCCTGGCATTCACCCTAATACTATTTCTAATTTATTTCTGTAACTCGGATCTCCAGAGTTATAGAGATCTTCCTCATATCAAGCTAGATTTCTTTGACTTTATATTGTGGGGGTGTTTGTTGGTTTTAGTTTTGAATGTTTTTCATCTTGATTCCTTAGTTGCCTCTTTGCCATGTTTAAAATCGATTCAACCATTAGTACTCTTTGTTCCGTGGGAAGTACACTCAAGCATAAAAGCTACAATCCAAGTGTTCTCTCCTTCCCACTCTACCAGCCACTGTAAACCTGAAATCAGTCAGCGACAAAAAAAAAATGTACCTTCCCCCTCCTCTGCCTCCTCAGGCAATTACAGGGTGTGTGACTGCCAGCTGATCCCTGGGACAAGTGGTGTCAGGTCTCAAGAGGAACTGGGCAGTTCCTGGGATTTTTCTGGTCCCAGTCCCAGCGGGAATGCTCCACCCTCTCTCTAAACAAGAGGTAGCATACCAGCATTGAGAGACAGGGAGCAGAAGCTGGTAACTCAGCCCTTCACTAGTCACTTTCAAGAAATTGTCCTCCATTTCCTGACTAGGGGGATCAAGTAACCTTACCCTATGGACCTGATGCTCAGGGAAGAAGGGAGAGTGAGAGCTGCCAAACCAGCAGAGTTCCAGCAGCAGCAGGCCTGTGAGAGAAGCCACAGCCTCCACAACCAAACAGGCTATCCTGGAGGACTCTTCCCTGAGCTAAGAGGGAACATAACTTCTTTCATTGCCTTTCCAGCTTTCAGAGGTTAAAAATGAGCTGCTGCTTTCCTGCAAGCATCTTGAGAGCTGCAGTTTCATTGCCCTAAGAATGTTTAACAGCATCCTTAAATATCTATTTTATATCTCTGCTCGTGTGGCCCTGTGCTTTCTAACCCTATGCTAGCCATACATAAGGTTCATTTCACTTGGAAATTTTTCTATTCTCTTTTTATACTTCTGTATCTTTTTAATATTAATATGCAAGAGCTTTCTCTGATTGGAAAAGCAGTTTTCCATCAGCTGTCAAGGTGAGGGCAAGGGGATTACAGTTCCTCTTGTACATTCTCTTGGCGTTACTTTAAATAATGTTTTTTTCTAACTAAGGGGAATTCTACTTATATTCTTCAGAGCGAGTTTATGTTTTCTGAATTACCGCATAACATGCATATATTTAATAATATCTTAAAGCCAAAGATATTAATATGCCTTTATTTTCTTTCTAAGTTGTGGGATTTTCATTTGTTTAGGAAAACAGTTCTCAGGCTTCTCTTCTGCTTACAGTATCTCTGTCCACCATTGCTAGGCCCGTTTAGATTTTATTTCCTTTTTATTTTATACTACTCTGCAGTCTTCGTTGAGAATTTGTAGTGGTATGAAATAATCTTCTGTTATTCCTTGTCTGAACTCCTGAGATCCTGGCCGCAACCTTGGTTGGGAGAGGGCGCTGGTGAGCTGCTGGCGAGACAGGACTCCGCCTTAGCAGTGGGTTTGAAACACTCCTCTTGACCTTGTGGGAGGAGAGGTGGAGGAGTAAGGTGGCTGTCGCTTTGGTGCACTTGTGCAGTAGTGGCTGGTGAATCATCATCTTGCTGGTCTTGCGTACTGGGAGGAACAGCGGAAGAGATGATGCCCTGAGGAGCAGCTGTTGAACCACTGTTGAGACAATTTATAACTAATCTTGAAATGCTAACATTAAATGTGCAAGTACTATTGTTCTTAGTTTCTGAGCAGCAGTGAGTTAACTAGTTAGCTAACTGCATTGACACATTGCCCTTTTCCTTGTTTCACCTCAGCCTTATGATTCTGAGATGGTGACTTGTCTGTCTCTTTAGATTTGACTCCAAATTACTTCTCTTGAATTGTAATTGTATTCTGGAGAAAGGCGGAGGAGGTGGGCAAGAAAGGAGGAGCAGCAAAGGAGAATGTCAAAACTGCAGCATCACCAGTTAGTAGCTTGTGTGTAAACTGTTACTAAAGGTACTGCATAGCAGGATTTTCTCGTGACCCCTCTGTACTTCATTGCTGGAAGGTGAACTGAAGGCATTAACAGGGAGATTGTGAGCACTTTTAAATCCTCATTTTCTTAGAAAGAAAACTTGTATCATCTGAGTTAAAGGAATTACTACCATTATCTTAATTACTTACAAGATACTTAACTGCTTTTACAATGAGGAAATTATGAACAGATGTAAAATGAATTCATTATAAAGCCATTCAAATAAGCATCTTATTCAAGAGAGACTATGCAGGCAATATCTGCACTGGTTTCAGTGGATACTGGACTAGATATTACATAAGTACTTATCAGTAACACACATAAAGACATGTTTAAAATATCAAGTTTAAATTGAAAGGTCTATGGGCAGTATTAAAAAAACAACCCAGAAGTGTTACAGTACTAGCTCAAGATCTTCCTGTAAGGCTTCAGGAATACTGTGTCTGTACATGAGATCCAACACACAATACTGTAACATGTATGTGGGCTACCACAGTGAACGGAAACACTTTTTTTATTTACTCTGTGAAACATGTAAAGGGAACACAATAAAGTTAGAGAAATATAGGTTAACTCTTTCAATATTCTGCAAGGGAATTGTTTTGTCTTGATGTATTCATTAGGAACTGTGGTGAGAGGACAAGGGGTAATGGGTTTAAACTTAAACAGGGGAAGTTTAGATTGGATATGAGGAAGAAATTCTTTACTGTGAGGGTGGTGAGGCCCTGGAATGGGTTGCCCAGGGAGGTTGTGGATGCTTCATCCCTGGCGGCGTTCAAGGTGGGGTTGGACAGAGCCTTGGATGGCATGGTTTAGTGGGAGGTGTCCCTGCCCATGGCAGGGGGGTTGGAACTCGATGATCTTGAGGTCCTTTCCAACCCTAACTATTCTATGATTCTATGATTAGGAATTAGCAAAATTTGTGGATTCATCTGATGAAGACAAAGACTTAAAATATAAAATATTTAAGATTTAGTGCTTTCAAAGAATACAGTCTGGGTTTCTGTGCTGTTATTTTGCCACCTGTGTCAAGGACGAGGAAAAGTACTACAGTGAGTCAATGCACACTGCATGTTGCAAATACAGAAGATCTTTGTTTATGAAGCTTTCTCATCTCTAGGTGAAAAGCACTAACATAGTAAACTGTATTTAGCGAGGCTGGTGAATTTGTTTATTGTTTCCAGATGGGAAAGCCTGTGTATGTGGACTCTTCCAGTACATATTATCTGAGTATTTCTCGAGCAGTAATTCATAGACAACTTGTGGTCCATGGAGTACTACCAGGTGCATTAGAGAGGAATTTTAGTAGCAAAGCACTGCTATTTTTCAAATAATTGTGTTGTAACATAGTCAAATACCTTGGGGTGGGTTTTTTGATTGGTTGGTTGGTTTTTGGTTTGTTGTTGTTATGAAGTGTCTTACAGTTGCAGATACAGATTTTAAAGCATGCACGAGATAACCGAACTAGGAAGAAGTAAAATAATACTGCAATATGGAAAGTGTAGGTGAGGACAAATCTGTTCTCCCTGTCTCACTGATTTTAATCTCTTATTTGTTCCTTGTTAATCTCTTATCCTGTTCCTGAGGAGAGGCTGAGAGCACTGGCACTTTCACCTCAAAAAGGGTCACGCAGATCTATCTGTGTGTATTAATATCTGATGGGAAGGTGCAAAGAAGATGGTGCCTCTTCTCAGTGATCCCCAGTGGCAGGACCAGAAGCAATAGGCACAAACTGAAACACAGGAAATTACATCTGACATCACAAAACATCTTTTCACAGTGATGGTGACCAGGCATTGGTATGGGTCACACAGAGAGGTGGTGGAGTCTCCATCTTTGGAGATACTCAACTGAACTGTACATGGCTCTGAGCAAGCTGGTCTAGGTGACCCTGCTCTGAGCAGCAAGAGTTGGACTAGCCAATCTACAGAGGTCCCTCTCAACCTCAACTATTCTGTGATGCATACATTTGGTGTATGTGGGAACAATACTGTGCAAATAGCTGACTTTACTGATGATAGGGATGGGTTCAGCAATTTCAGACTGAAAGATAAGAATACCCATAATAAGCAAAAGGTTATCTAATAATTCCTCTGTCACAATAATTTAGATTCTTCTGGCAGTAAAAGATTGCTAATGTAGCTTTCCAGCAGTACTTTCATTAGTAGGTATAAAAGAGGTGTGATTTTCCTTATCTTTACTCCTGGGTTAATTGAGGTGCAGGAGGTGACATGAAAATGGAACTGACTGGTCTCTGGAGATCCTACAGAGAATGATAAATAAATAATGCCAAACCTAAACTAGACATATTGATCAAAGTAACTCCATGTGTTTACTTCTGTATGTGGAATATCCTATAATTTAATGGCCTCATGCCTCTTTGTCTAGAATGTACAACTTTTTCTGTGCCATAATGTTAAGCTGGACTGCTTCTGTATTACACATTTTCACAACCTTGTACAAAAAGTATTTACCTACTTGGCCATGCCTGTGTGAACACATATCTTCATGGTAATTTTAAGAGTCTTTTAGATTTTGTTACCACAGGATGATAAAACAAATTACACATTGCAGACTATGTTGGGGTTTTTTTTTCAGACTTACCAAAAGCTATGCTTCTGAAAAGCACCTGAGTTAAGATCTTTGCTTAAAATTGGCTTCTTGGTGCAATTGTTCAGTTTTTGTCCCATCATTCGTCTAATTAAAGCATCATCTGTGTTTGGAAACAACTGTTTTGTGATTCCTGCAAAACAGAGAGACAATATATGTGAGGACTGCAAATCAGGGAAACAACAGATATGTGATCTAAAATGCATTTCTTGCATCTTTGATGTTTCCAGCTACTTCAGCTTTAGCTCCAGTTACTTTGCTGTCTCCACACACAACTTCATAGGTTTTACGTGTGGCAGCTCTGTGCTTTCCATACCGCTGTGCCTGCTCTTGGCAGGCTCAAAAGGAACTCCAGGGCCACAAAGGCTGCCTGTAGCGAGTGATTTGTGTTTGCTCATCCTCCCTCCCTTTGTTCTGTTCTTGATCAGAGAATCCTTTTCCTGTCCTTATCAGTCCTCATGCCTCTGAATCTTACAGCGCTTTTTAATTAATTTTCATTTGCAGGTGATGTCTCTTTCCCTTAAAAATTCCCTTCTGTTTTGCCTGGCTAACTTACTTTGAATGCAGTACTAACAGGACTCAACATCAGGAATGCGATTCCTGCGCCCCTCTTCTTCATCATCTTCCCTTTCCCTTGATTTTTTATCCCCTTTCATTTCATTCTTAAGTCTTACAGTTTCTATCTTCTTTAAATAATCAGATCTACTAACTCATTTTCTACAGTCTAAAACTCCCAGGCTTCCTTCTTGTTTTTCTTTTTCTCCTGTATAATGCTGACACTTCTCTATTTGAATTCAAGAGTGTTCTCATTTCTCTTAACAGACTTTTCTGACTTCTCTATAGGCTCCCCTTCATCACTGAACTCTCTGCAGCATGTTGTATTCAGTATCCTGATTATCTTCTCTTCTTCCCTTTTCAGCTTTGGCTAGACCCTTCCCCAGAATCCACCTTTAGGAGTCTTTTGTAGCTCTTAGAATCGTAGAATCATTTAGGTTGGAAAAGGCTATTAAGATCACTGAGTCCAACAGTTCTTCTCATCCCATAAAATCTTTTAAAGTTTTCTCATACATCATGCTGAAATCGTCTCATCTTACTGCCTCTAAAGATATTTTCACTGTCTTAAACACCCCTTCCGTTTCTGTTTGGATTTTGGTCCTTGTTCTCTAGGTAGGTACTTCAGGACAAGAGGTTTCTGCAACTGGTAATTTTTGAATCTGCTGGCCAACTTCAGTAAAACTGGACTGGGGGAGAGGAGCTGGAGATAAGCTGGGAAGGGAACAGACAGTCCAAGAGAAAGGCAATGGGAGGGGCATTTTAGTACAGAATTTAGGCTATGTTGCTCAAGTATAAAGCCGTAGGTGTAAACCAAATAAAAACATACTTCATAGGCTCACAAAATACTGTTTTCTTTAAAGCTACTACTTCCATCTGCATCTTTCCTATGCACCAAACTTCTTCTGCCTTAAACCTCAGCATAAAACAAATTTTGTTTGCTTCTCTGATCACTATTTCTGCCCTCTATGCTTACTCTCTCATTTTGCCTCCAGCGCTATTTAAAATGTCAGAATTCATAACATTCACTAACTTCAGAATACAGCAGACATCATTTTACATTTGACCCCAGTGTGTCCTCTCTTTGCCTTCCAGATCTGTTAGCATCATGATCTGAGTTTGACTGTTGTAGATTAACCTTTCAAAGGCTAAAAAAATTTACGGTATCACTGTGCCTGAGTAGCCACTTAAATAAACCCCACAAAATTCACACAACAGAAATACTGCTGCTTAGCCTTTCACTGCCAGTATTTGTAACAGATGGTTTAAATGTATGTAGCTGCAGAAGAAAATATGAAACAGTGCATCACCTGAGCAGACCAGCTGTCAAGCATTACAGCCCCTCCCTCAGAGAAAGCCCTCTGTCAAGTCGGTGTCACATTGAGAAACGTTAACAAGCCATTACCTATGATCTCCTGAACTTCATTCTGATTCATAGCTGGTTTTGCCGCTTTATCCTTTGAAGAGGAAGACTTTGCACCTGTCAGGCTGTGTGTAGCCATGTATTCATGTGTATAAAGTGCTTGCATCAAGTCATTTATAAACTTCTGAGGTTTGCTCTTGTTACAAAGTGCAATCTGCCATTTTTCGATCTTGAACTGGAAGACAAAATTGGTCATAGGCATAACTATTGCAGTTCTCAAGAAATATTATATAGTATTACCTCTGAAATATCTTTTTATTTTTTTAAACCACAATTTCAAATGGAATCTCTGTAAACTGTGTGCTTGCTATCAACACTAAACCTTCACAGCACTCCGTGGCTGGAACTATACATGCAGGTTGATTTTTTTTATCAGAATCAAGTGTTGGGGAGAGTAACAGCCCCATTCATCGTAGCAAACACTTCCTCAAGAAATCCTTATTACTCACTAGTGGAGGCAGGACATGTTCAGGCATATCTAACTCCTTCTGCTTGCACTCCATGCAGGCTGTCTGTGCTCCAGTTCTGGCACAGATTCTGTACAGCCTTGGGAGCATGGCGCTATGCCCAAGCTAATATTCCTGCCTCTGAGCAGACATGCCCTAAGAACTGTGACATCTGGTCCTAGGCTTTGAGGGTGACTTCTACATGCAGCAGTTGTACAGCCTAAGCATTTGAACTCTCCTAACAGGCAGTTTTGAGATACCCTTAAGTCAGGTTAAGTTGCTTAGAAAATTACGACTTCAAATCTGTTTGGAGATGGTAGGTCAAATTTGGCGTATTGCCATAGTCAGTCAAAATCACACCTTGATAATTTTTAATAGTTTCTTTGGGGTTTAGAACCCCACAACAACATACAAGAATGATTTCCACCAACTGGCATGACTCAGTGCATAAGAATGTAAATTGTGAATGCAGAAGCTAGATTTATTCTTTTTGTTGCATCTTTCTATTTTTCATGTGCAGCCTTTGTGCCTCTTATTTCTCGATGCTCTGTTATAGTTACAGAGAACAGGGGATCTTCTTTTCTTAGTATTATGTATTTCTACTGGTGTCTAACACAAGAGCAGGAACATACCATTCTCCATTTACTTATTAACTGTTTAAAGAGACTGCTGGTATTTTTCTCAGATTATCTCTGAAACACTACTGTTCCTCTTTGGCATCTAAAACATTAGCCTGGAAGTTATCCTCAGATCTCAATATTTTCTTCATGCATCCACAGTCACAGATGTGCAAAGCCACTGAAATCAAAACCAGTTTTAGAGTGGAGCACCACACTGAATCAGGTCTGGTATTTCCCACGGAAAGAGCCTTCTGCGCAAGGAGCTCATCAGTCATGTCATCAACTGGAGGATGATAAAATGATTTTTACTGATGCTTATTTTTTATATTGGTTATACTACAGCAATAAAGTTTGTACTGTATGAGGTTAATTTTTATGCCTGAAATTGCCTTTTAACTAACCTGTTTTTCTGTCTGTTGCTCCTCATCTTCCACATTCAAAGTTACTGGTGAGCTGGAGTTACTGTGCATAGCTGCATATGAATCTGCTAATGGATTGTTAGATGCTTTCCAGACTGCATGTGAATGCAGACTGGATGCAGATGATGTCACTCCCCCTTTGAGCAGTGCTTCAGCCATCCCTACCAGTTCCTCAAAATGGGTGACTGCTTGTGGCAACACTGAAATCAAATGGAAAGTGAGGGGTAAAATAGCAATTGAAGTTTTCAGACTCTAATTAAATAAGCATGTATATTTTTGCAGTTAGATTCCTGTTACAATGCAAGAGAGTCAAACTAGTCAGCAAAGAGGCTTTAATATACTTTTATCCTGTTCTCTCAAATGTTTACCTGCTATTCTGCTCTCCCCACCCATGAAAAGCCGGCCTCTGTTTCTAGAATAGAATAGGTGAGTTCTCTGCAAGGCCAAGAAGAACCATTAGTTTATACCCATCATACACTAAGCATGATATTTCTCTTTTTGCTATCTCAAAATCTCTACAAATCTGTAAAGGTATCAAATATGGGGTAAATAATGTTATGCCTGATTTTTTTTTTTTTCAAAGAAGTTATGTAGACTGCATAGATTTTGGTTTTATTTTTTTAATCTATAAAGAATATATTTTAAATACCCTTTTCTTCAAGTAATATTTAATTTCAAATGCAAACTTTTATTGAGTCCATTAAGAAAAATCAATTCAGAGCAAAAAGGATGCAAGGGATAAAGAATCAGCAAGATACAGAATCACTAAAGTACAGAAACTACTGTAAAAGACTAATATAAGTGCTTACACTGCAAGGCAACAGACCTAAATGTGTCAGAGAAGATGTCAGACACTAACAGAATGTTTAAAAATAATATTCGAAAAGGTGGAGATGAATGATTCAAACCAAGATGAATAACATATGGAATGGGATCAGGCGGGCAGCAAAACTGATAAGCACTTGAAAAATCAGATGAGAATAAGAAAGGAGATACTAGGCTGCCTAGGGATGGTACGATGTAGCTGGCAAGGGAAGGAGCAAAAACTCTTTAAACCTTATTCATTCACTAATGTTTTGCAATTTTGGGTTCAGTCTTGGCTGCCCCAGCTTAAGGTAGAGGGACAAGTAAGAAGAGCTTCAGAGATGATCCCTAACTGATGAAGGGTTCATTTATAAAGGAACCTCTGGGAAAGGACTACACTCGTTGCGCCCGGAATCAAGATTACCAATAATGAGGAATTACAAAAGTAATTAGAAATTAAATCATTCCAGAATAAATAAAATTGCAGTAGATGAAGAAAGACTGCTAATAAATAGTCACTTGGACTGGTCAGTGGCGTGTTTGAGCTTAGCCAATGGTTGTACACAGCATACAGAAAGGTTCTCTTGGGAACAACTGACAGGATTTAGACAGATTTTTCCATTTGTAACTCTACGATTGCATGGCCCCTGTGTGAGACATTTTCTCTAAGTGCTGCTGGAATTAAATGTTGCCATATATCAAACACCTCAATGCTAACGGTAGGCCTTGATCATGTCAGGTGCTTGAGCACCATAATTCCCATCTAAATGGCCTCTTGTAAATCAAGCTTTTCCATGACCTTCAGGCTTTCGTCTTCATCAGAATACTTCTCCTGACTTTACCTTGAAGCATCACCAGCGACTGCCTCAGGCGGCAGTTTTCTCTCATGGTGTCTGTCAGCTTCCGCTTGAGACATTTTATTTTGGCACACAGTTCTACCTTGGACAGTTGAAATAAAGGCTCTTCATCCTCGCTGCTACTTTCACTGTACAAAAAGTTGCTTCCTGAATAAGGTTCTCTCTGAAAAACAAACCCATGCAAACTGCTACCTAGAGCAACAACAATATAAAATTAATGCATTAAAACTAACATTAAAATATCTGGATAAAGAGAATATTCTCTTTGTACACAGAATCTATAAACAGACTTGATGCATTTTAATAATAGCTGTTTCTGAACATAGTTATTACCATTCCTCTTAACACTAAAAATGAAATGTCAGTGTAATACTTAACTGTTAGGTGTTTCTCTCTCAATTCTCCATTCACTAATTTTCCAAGGTAGTGTCTTTTAGAACCGTTAACTTCACTAAAACAGAAGTCCTATGCCCCCCTAAATAAATACATTCCAGTTTGCTTTTTGCTTAATACATCAAAATTGCTGAAGATGAGATGTTTACCTGTTTGTTAATTAAAGATGTTTCAAGCTGACTCAGGATATTGGCAGGAGCAGATGCCTGCAATGATTTCTTTCTCTTTATATGCTTCATCATCTTCCCCTGTAAACAGGAGCATAATAGTGCCTTTGCATTCCTATAGAGCCTTTCACTACAGTATCTCCTAGTATACCATTAGCTTTTATTCACCATGTGCTTGACATTCTCAGTATTTCTGAAAAATATGTTTGTAACTTTTATGTTTCCTTTTCCTACATTTTGTCAGTGCTGATCTCAGCACAGTGCAAAGCTCAGAAAACCTGATCCCTTTCCTTTCTTATGCAGTGGTCAGATTTCTGTCTTGTGGGAGGAAATGTAATAGAGCTACAGAACAGCCACGTCTTGAACAAGACTTTTCTCTTTAAGTATCAAAGGACAAAATCTGCTGGCCTAATTACTGTGACAGGTTATTGTGCTGAGGTACTACATGAAGATGCCTACATTTATGCTACATATTTTTGTATTATATTGTGAATAACCAATAATTACAGTCTATTTCGTTCCATTACAGACCTACCAATATCAGGCACAGAAAGACAGAAACTCACCTCTTCTTTATCCAGGTCACTGTCCTCACTTTCCGAAAATATCATTTCTATCCTCTTCCTCTTGCCTTTTCCAACAACTTGTATTTTTGTAATTTCATCTGCTTGTAATATCTTTTGCATCATTTCCACCAGCTCTTGGGGGTCATCTGAAGTGACGGGATAAAAAAAACGAAGTCCAAAGCACAGAAAATCAAGTAGCAATACAAACAGATTAAAATTTCCTATCAGACAAATGCTCCGGAACTGCACTCACCGCTCATGTACACAACTTTCACCAGGTGCCTTTCTGTCTTTCTTTCTCCCACAGGCCAGTTTACTAGCACGTGCTTATTTGGTTTCAGAAGTCTTTCTAGGTCGTCGTCATCACTGGGAAGGTCCTGTATCCATGAAGTCTCTCCAATTTGCAGTGAATTATCATTTACAAAATCAAACAGTGTGAATTTTTTCATTGTTAAGTGTTTTTCTCGTCACACAGACACTGCCTGCAGGATGTCATCGGAAAAATAGCTGTTACCATGTCGTGCCACAGGAATGTTATAAGGATACTTTAAAAAGCCCCAAACAACCTTCCCATTCCTGGATATTGGTAATTATCTTGTATGAAAATATACTGGACAAGGAAATGAAAACTCGCCAAGCAGCATGTTGTATCTCCCCTGAAAGACAGGAGATGGGTTCCTCATTACATGTACATCAGGCAGCTGCCTTAAAGACTATGCACAGAGAACAGCCTGCACTCACAGAGCCCTTGGTTCCATATTACCACAATGCCTAATCTATCTATCTCCTGTCTGGGATCTCTCTGTTACTACGACATTTGCCCTAACAAAAGTTTTCAGTCCAAACTCTAAAAGATACAGGCATGATAAAAAATCCCCAGAATGAAAGAAAGTACTGCCTAACTGACTGGGCAAGGTATGACACATTCTGGCAGTGGGAAATTTGACATTAAAAAATCATGCAAAAGAAATGACAGGACTGGAAGAGAGCTGAGCTGCTTCATGAAGAGTAATGCCAACAAGGAGAACCAACCCCAAATATCCTTTGGGATAAGCTGAATCCTTTGCTTAAATAAAAAAAATACTTTTAAAGAAAGGGTCATTTCTGAGCTTTTTAAAGCACTGACATTCTGCACTGGGAGAAGGGAACAAGTCATACTTTGTGCTTCATTTTTCTAATTAAGCTGATATGCCTTATACAAAAGTGTGAAATGTAACACACAGTATTAAACCCTACTGGAAATGTAACCAGTTTATTTGTTTCCATTATACTTGAAGATATTTTATACTTTAAAATTATTAAATCAGATAAACCAATAAATAGAAAATGTGATTTTGTCAAACCTTGATTTTTTTTCCAGCAAACATATGGTTTAGCCTGTCAGTTCATAGAGGTAAAATACTTCCAAGGAGCTGAAAACTCATAAATTCCCAGACATGATAGCATGACTTGCGATTTACTTGGCCTCAATCAGTCAGAAGTAAATCTACTGCCTCATGCAGCAGCTGCCAAAGAGGAAACTCAGAGCTAGGAAGGGAGAATTACACAGGGATATTATGTCGAAGTGAGAAAATCTGGCCGCAGTGCTTCAAGAGGCAATGTCAATTCATTTGGAAACCCAGCTCACCACTATTCACCATGTCTGTGCTACCCCTCAACAAACCTGTCTTTTCACACAGGGGTGAACTTGTTAATTTGCTAAAGACAGCTGCGTTCTTGTCAACATGTTTACTGATACAATGAGGCAAGTGGCATAAGAAATCCACCATTAAAGAGAGTATTAAATCATGCTTTTATGCAGAACATGTTGAGTGTGCTAGTAGTAGGATTTCTAAGTACTGCCCTGCTGAAGAAAGAAGACTATGTTTGCAGGAATTCATGTTAATCTTCTTTAAAGACAATTAGAAAGACTGGGAACATCCCTCCCATGTAAATAGAGGGGGATGGAGTGTGAATATCTATGGTGAGGAAGCAGTCTGAATATCTATGCCTAGCATGAATCACCATAGGCCTCATTCTGCCACTGATCCATGCCAAATGGATCCTCATACCTCAGACAGGGATCATTCAAATGAACAAACGTACAGACAAAGCAGAACTCAAAGGAAGAAAAGTTTCAGCATTGATCTCACTAGGGATAGGCGATGCCCAAAATGAAACAGCATGTTTGCCCTAACAGCAATATACAGGATTTAAAAAATTTGGTGTATGCAATCACAATGGGCATCAGTATTCTTCCTTCTTTTTCAAAATGCTTTTGAGTATGTACTCCAGTCAGCTAACATGAAGATATTAACTTCCACCTCTGATCAACCCAGCACAGCAATCCCCATTCACAGTTCTCAAATGAAACTTTCCCATCCTGGGCCCTTGGCACTTGTGAGCTACTTCATTACCCTCCTAAAAGCCCATATAAGATGACAGAATTGCAGCAAAGTTTGAGCTGTCAGTGTGCTACAACTAACAGCTGATGGACTGACTTCTGTATTCTTTTAATGTTTCCCTGTAGTCCTCTAGCAGCCTGTATGTTGTCTCTCATTTTGTATTGAGACAAATCTTCTCTGAGCTACAGACATTCTTGTGGTCTGCACTCACAGGGTTAGCAAGCAAGCCCCAGATTTCCAGGGACAGATTGAATACACAGGCTGTTCACATTATGGAGGGCAAGCAACGACTCCTCACGGCACTGGGGATATTCACACTTTGCACATTTATTGTAAGTTCAACAGCTTTTGGAAAATATTAGACTTGTGTACATGCAATACAGCTTAATGAAATAGGTGCACATGTGGACTTCTGGATGTTTGGAGTCCATGACAACAGTGTAGTGCTAATGGAAGATGCTGTGAAGCACATGTCCAGCAAAATTCCCCATAGCCTTTACACCAGACAAGCACCTGGATCCACAAAAATCCATCCCATCACTCAAAGCCAGGGACAGTTTTCACCATGGTCATGTCAGGATTTGGAGCCCAGCGGTTTGTCTAAGTTATCTGTAAAACTCTTCTAAGCTATCAAGATTCTTGCCTGCAGTGGGAGGATGTACTAGTAAACAGCTAAACTGACTTCAGCAAGAGCCTTAACAGCTGCCAAGTTAAAGTACAAGCTACATAGGATGCTGAGAGAAATGAGGAATGCATTTCACAGATAGTCAAGGAGGAGAGATGGGGTCGAAGCACTCCTTTAGCTCCTGGTGTGAATCTGAAAGCCGCCCAGCAGCTTCCCGAGGCCTGTGCTCAGTCCTGTTGCTCCTGCTGCTTTTGAAGGGACCAAGGCAGGAAAGCAGTTGTGAGGCAGCAATAGTAACTGGCTACATCCCCTCTCCTCTGCTGCAGCTCTGATGGGCACCAGCTCAACTTTGCATTACAGATGAAATGACAAAATTATTACATTGCCGAATAAAAGGAACAGAGTGCAATAGCTGATAGTATTTTTCTGTCATGGAGCTATGGCTTCAGCTTCTGCAGTAGACATTAATCAAGCTATGTCTTTTCACAGAATTTATTGTGACAATCCATGGGCCCTGGGGATAACATTTAACTGTCTGCTGGCATCATCTCTAGCCAGTGACAAAAGGGAATGGAAACGTAGAACAAAATGTCTCTAATGAGGAAAAGGAACAGTAAAATACTTCACTTACTGGAAGTGAAGTCCTGCTGTGTTTTCTCACCCTGTTCTCCCACTGGAGTCAATGTGAACCTTGTCTGAGTCAGTATTGCTGGAGATGCCTCCCTCTAAAATGTTTTATATGCCAAAACAGACCAAAGGCAAAATAAACTGTACCATCAGGAAAAAAAAAAACACAGCAAGCCAAACCAAACAAATCTTGGGGACTGGTATTGACCTTACCAAACTTTTACTGCCTTAATAATGAGAGGTTGTCTAGCCACGTTTGCCTCAGTCAAAACAGAAAGAGAGGTGATTCATCTCACCCCAAGACATGTATCTAAAAGATAGCAGATGACTTACTCTCTGGAGAGCCTGTTTCTCTCCACTGACTATCCAGGGGTAGGTATGTTTCCTTACAGAAGCTGCCACGGTCCAACTCAACCTACATCAGGTTTTTCTTATTTTGAATAGCAGGATAGATTCCAGCAGACCTTCTCTATAAGGAGCCAAAAGGATGAGGTCTTTTAATGTGTATCTGGTTCCATTTTAAATCTTTCTAATACAGTTCTGCAAGCCATCACATAAGATTTCTGACACTGAGTGCTTTGTTCAGTGGTTTAATTGGAAGATATATAATGGTTCACAAACATTACCATGCATGCAGCTACTAACCACGGAGAGAATTAAATGACCTTTGAAAGCCACTTATGCTTTGCGAGTTACTTAATTCTGCTCTGTTCTCCAGTTGAAAACACTCACTACTTTTTTGAGAAGTACTGAAATGCAAATCTATGATTTTTCACTCCTCTAAGAGAGAAATCTGCCTTTACTTTTTCTAAAAGAAGGTTATTTGTAGAAGGGGTGAAAAAAAGAAAGAAGGAGCCATTTAATTTTAAAGCTCTGCAGAGAAAACATTAATTGGACTCTTAATTTTTACAAACATGTTAACACCTCACATTCTGCACAGATGCTACACATTTGCACACAGAATATTGTTACTAAGCAACCCCAAAAGCCAGAAAAAAACCCAACAACCCCAGAACCACAAAAGTCCTTTAAAGACATATCTCACCCTTTGACTGACATAGTCTGTTCCATTCAGCCAGAGTTGGCAGATGGCTTGCTGAGATCATTAATTCCCTTTCCTTTCAGTAAACACAGTGTAAAGTATTACAAATGTACAAGATGAGATTGTATGCGCACTCAATGGATCTGATTCTGCCATCTTAAAATAGGGCTATGCCACTGATTTCAGCAAAAGAAGAAACTGTACCACAACTGTGCAACACAGATCCCTAATAAAGTAATAAGTTTTTATATCATCCTCCCTCTAAGTCCAGCCTTTGATAATCCCAGTTTTCTTTGAGGAAAAAAACCTATTCATCTACCTCACTCAAAACTATTTATTTCCAATTCAGCATAATAAATTGTAGTTACAGATTCGGTTTGTATTACTTAGACTGTGGCATTTTACATTGAACTTGTCAGGACGCTAAATACAATGTTGGTGTAAAACTCTTGAGCTGTGCTGAAGTCTCAAAATCCCCCGCACTCTGTGGCAAGTATATGATGGAAAACATAACCATATTGAAGAATGTTACATACTTTCTTGTGAGTTCTAATCTTATTCCCCTGATACCCAGTGTAAGATTTACTAACGATTTCAGTGGAATTAGGCCCTGTTGGAAGAAAGCAGAAGTGTTGTTACCACTCAAAAGATTTACAATGTGATATCTTAGTCATTTTATGGGGAAATGTGACTTAGAAGCACAAATCTGCTCCTCTCAGCTGAGAAATACAGAGTACAGATTTTCCAGAATCATCAGTATCGCTGTGTTCCAAATTCATCTGGAAACCTGGGGGAGCATCTATGAGAACATTACTGCAACTTTCAAGATTATAAATGCACAGAAATGATCCCACTTGTCTTCCACAGGAAGGATAAAATGACATGATTTTTGCAAGTGCTATCCAACACGCCATTTTCTGATGATAAAGCGCTCTCCTGGTGTGACTAGCTATGAAATAATCTGAGATACTTCTCTAAACAGCTATCCCATTCATGGTAAAGGAACATCTTCTGGCCTTATTTATGCAGACAGTCTTGCTGACTTCAAAGCCTCAGCAGCATTTATAATCCACAGGATTATATGCAGAATTTGGCCCATACCTTGTCCCACAAACCAGAATCTATTTATTTGAGTGACCCAAGGTATTCATGAAGCCATTATTGTTTTTCACAGTAGTGCTCTCCATGAGTTTTAGCAACCTAGAAGTTTTATAAAATAACATTAGTATCTAAATATGCCAAAGCCCTTTGCAGGACTGTGGCATAAATCAAAAAGCTTGAAGTTTGTTGGAAAAGCTCTGATTTTTGTATCAAAACAATAATTTCATTTGTAATACTGAGTGATAGGAAAGAATGAATAATTCATTTATTAAGCAGGGATATTTAGTAAGCCTAGAAGTACAAAACTTTCGTTCTAACTAACAATTCATTCAACTAACAGTGAAACAGTGTTTATTTTAATAAACTACAAGACTGTAACCTAGCACTGTTATTGGGCTTTCAGTGTAGGATTTAATTCTAGATTAAGATGCCTACATTTAGATGGCACTGTTGCACCAGGTGTCTAATTTACCACTGCAGTCACTGGAGAGCTAGGGATCAGTTTGGCTTCCTATATGCAAGTATCTAGTGCCAGTGTCCTCTGGTATTCTTCTTGGCCTTCAGCTGCTAGTCCAGAAATGCAAATCTCCCACAGGTCTTTTATCTCAACTGCCATCCCTTTGGAGATGCCTCAGCCTTCAGCAACCCAAAAGTCATAAGAGTCAAACCCTTATTGAACTCAATTAAAACTCCCTGGAGAACAATTCAGCTTATTTCAAATGCTCTAGGGCTCAATTCAGTTGCCTAAAAATAAATGTGTGGTGCAATGTCAGATACCATATATCATTATACCTGACCTCCAATTGCTTCTTGTGATGGGCCATATGTCCCATGCAGGGCCTAAACCCTCTCCCAGGCTCCTCAAATGGCACTAAACACATCAGTTCATGAAAGTGAATTGTTCTCTGGGCCCCAGTGATTGAACAGTGTTTAAGTAGCTTAGATACCTCACACGATTATAAACCACATACATTTACTTATCTTTATCTTAATCCCATACTCAGCGAAAGATCCCCATGAAGATGCCAAATGACAAGACACGTGAAGTTATCTTAATTCTACATCACAGAGTAGTATCTTTATTACACAGCTATTTCAGAGCCAACAGATGGAAAACTAATACCATTTTGATTGGCTTGTTCACAAATGCCATGCTCAACAAAATGTACTAACATACAAACCAATCAAAATCAGTTTATTTATTGAGCTGGATGAGATACCCAAGCTACAGGAATATGAATAGCCACATGAAAGCTCTTTCCATGCAGGTCAACATATCTAAACTCTTAGAAGCAGTAAGTAGCCTGGGAGGAGAAACAAGTCAGCGTGGCTCTGTAGAGTCCAACACTTGGCTATACTCATTCTGACCTGGCTTGGCTAATTCAACATAATACCTCTTAATGGCTCCCAAATTGTAAAGGTTAAAGACTGGTAATGCATTCACTTATTTTGTCTGAAGATGTTTATGGAAGGCAACATCATCAGGGAAAGTTTGACCACACGCAAATCTGTGCTGAGGTGCAAAACCTGTGCACTCGCTCATGCAGTCAAACACCCTTTTCCTAAAGGCTGAAAAATAATTAGACATACTTTCCACATGCAACTAATGTGCCTTCAAATTGGACTTCTTCAAAGAAACCCACTGATAACTTGATGTAAGAGTGTATAAGAGGATGAATCTTACTCTTTTTATAAGATGGCATAAGTTATCTTCTCTTTCGATGAACTGTGCTGCCCCAAAGCATTGCTGTTGGTGACATTCTCCCTTCAGCTCTAAGAGCACAGAAATGAAATAGCAGGTAGGAAATCCCAGGCTTGAGGTCTAGTTGGTATTTAATAATCTAGTGGCATCTTTAACTGTCTTTACTCATATGTCTTAACTGGCTGTCATAGGTGAGTGATGATAGATTAGAAGTCATGCCTGCTCTTGTACTCCAAAGTTCCTCCTCAATTGCTCTGTTTTTGCAGCATGTTGGTAGGAGGGAATGAACTGCATGATCATCAGTTAAAGGAAAAATATCTGGATTACTATTAAAGGTCATGAGGTAGAACAAGAGACATATGCATTGTTACCTTACTCCAGGGACTATTACTAAAACAGTGAAGAGCTCTGTGTGTGCTTAAAGAATTGGCAGAAAGGCATTTCCCTGCAAGGACAACAACCTCAAACCTGATTAGAGCTATTTTTTCCCCTCCCATAAAATTGTCTTTTAAGTGTATGTAGTTCAACCTAACTTTATAAATTAATATAAGAGCTGAACAACCAGTGTTGCGTATCGGTCTGAAACACTCCTTAAACAACTTCCAATTATATACATAAAATACTAATGAAGTGCAATTCCCTCTGGGATGCAAGGCCACATTCAGATTGACAACTGCTACACTAAACACTGCCAAAAATGAACACAGAACAAATTTTAACCAAGGACAAAGGGGCACACCACTCCTGTAATGAAAAAAAAAGGCCATAGGAGTTTTAGCAGTATATTTTCATCTGGGCTCAAGATCAGCCTCTCTATCTGCAAAGTCAATTTATGCCCACAGAATCCCTGCCAGCATTTTTCCAGCAACACTGTAAGCCATGAGTGTACAGCTGCATGGCTCACAGTCCCTTCGATTTACATTCAGTCTAATAAACAGAGGGAATCAAAACATGCAGGTTGTGTGAGTTGATGAACCTGCAGAATAAGGACAATTACCTCTACATATATTAAGCAGGCAGGAATTTGGTTTTACATGGTCACCTAAGACACCTGCAGACAGCAGGAGGTTCTAGTCGTGGAGGGGCCTAGTCTGCAGCACTGGAATCACAGAGTTTGGTCTTGGGTAAATCACACAGCCTTTACAATTTAGCTTCTTTTTCAAAGGATCTGAAATAATAATACGTATTTTCCTAATTTCAGTGATATTGTAAGGATTAACTAATACTAGCATGCCTTCCAAACATACAAAGCACTGTATGGCACAAACAATTTAACAAACTTGGCAGAACAAAGATGTGCACTAATCCTGGGGAATTTAGAACATCTCTTTTCACTAAACAGATTTTTTTGAAATGTGATGCTTGTATCAAGCTAGAAATTGTTTTTCTCTCAGCTGAAGAACGTATTTTATAAGGTTTAATCATCTACCACAAACTCCCACATCTTCTCATACATCATACTTAAAGTGCTAGGACAGCATGTGAAGTAGAATATTGAGGGGGATGATCAATTATTTCATAGCATAAACTTCATAATACTCATATACAATGATATTTTCTATATTTAGTTTGCTTGCTTCTTTGGTTTCTACTGTATTTACTTTTTTATTAGTAAATCAAAAAGATTAGGTTCCTACTTGATTAGAAAATAATGCAAATATTTTGTTAAGAAGTCCTAGAGGATTAAAGAACCCTTCTACTCAGTTAAGGAGTCACTTATGCAGAATATTTTACTTAATTAAGTAGTAGAGACACAGTCCTTAAAGCATAGCTACATAGCAATGAAAGGAAATTATCCTTTCACTTCCTCAGCAACTCTTCTGAAATCATACAATGTATCATCTCCTATTCTCATGTCCACATCACCAGATCTAGCATGTGACCTCTTTCTTTTGGCTCACTGATACAGGGACCCTTATAATTGCAGAATGAGGTCCATAGAGCCTGAATCTGCAGGAGCAGAGAGATGCCTGCATGGAATTGTGGAGTGTCCTTGAATCCCCTGGTTCACACTGAGGGAGGTCAGCAGATGTCTGCAGACATGGTTTCTCCACTCAAAATACCATCATATTTTCTTTTCACAATTGTTTTTTCTTCCTTCCAGCCTAACCCACAGTGCTCACAGTTTCTTTTAAAAAACGTTGCTGAACCTCACGTAAACTGACACGGAATATGCACTAGTCCATAGATTGTACTGTACTTATGCATACGTGGCAATGGTAAGGGTAAGGAAAGAAAGTACTTCTGCCTTCAGCCTTGCTGGGCAAGACTGCCAAGTCAGAACAGGTTATCATGAAAGACTAACTGAGAGAATATTTTAGGTCAACTCTGCCTCGTCTCCCTGCAGGAAGGCTGCTGCTGCTACAACACATTTCCAGCTCAACTCTTCCATTAAACTGCAGAAGTTTGACATAATTTCTATGCTGTTCCTCTCCCTCACACAATTTGGGAAAACTAGTAAATAACTGCATTCTAGAGTGACTATAATCAGAGGAACATCCTCCTGTCCTGTCCCTTTCCACTGCAAATATTTGCTGCTCCCTTCTTTGCTGTGGAGTCTCTGAAGCAGAACTTTCTTTTTTCATCACTCTGCCAAAGTAGTTATCACCACCTCCTCCCTCAGCATTGCTCATGTAAAAGGCTGCTTCCATGCCAAAAACTTCAGTTATTCCGTGACTCTGTTGCTGCCCTTTTTCCCTCTGATCCCCATCAAAACAAACATCTGCAGGATGCTACCTCCCACCTTCTTGCACCTCCACGTCATGCATACTCTGAAATGGCAACAGCACCCCTTATTTATTTCAGGGTTGATGGCTGCCTTCTAAGATTACAAAACCCTCTTGGACTTAATTCAGCCTCTCAACAAATTAGATCTGTCTTCTGACCTCCCTTGCCATTCCACACTTGTCAGTCAGTCGCAACCCTCCGTTACCTTCTTTTACTTCTTCTTCTCTGAAATAGCTTCACCTCCGGGACTCTCCGAGGTCAAATCTCAGCTGAGAGGTTTTGTTTTAACCTTCTGTCTTCATTCCTTTTCCCTTTTCTGTTTATCATCCTTAAGATTTATGAAAAGTTCCTTAGAAAACATGCTGTAAAGAAGCTTAGATTAAAAATGATGTACATGTAGAACCTCTTTTAATTTCTCTTTATTACTATTTGAGAAAAAAAAAACCAACAACCCAACATCTACCCACAAGTAGTTTGCTTATATTAATGTGAAATAACTGCACCAAACTTCAACTTTATTCACCATGGAAGTGATTTTTTAACCACACTACCACACCCTGCAGTATTTAACAAACAGAGCAGAAATGAATATAAAGAAAGCCATAGCAGCAGTTTGGTGTACACGTGAGACAGTTGACTCAGAAGCCTGGAGCAGTAGCTCTGAAAAAATCACACACATCAGCATTTCTTGCACTAAACGGTACTCTCTTTTGCATTGGGAAAAAAATTCTAAGCAGTTGTCACAAAATTTATTATATCCTTTTGGCAAGATATTATTCTCGAGACACCAGTGAGCTCCCAGTTTTAGGAGGGAAAAGCTATAAACCTTAAACCAACAAGCTAACATCAGAGATTTGTCTGTCAGATGTTTTCTATGCACTGTTACCCAAGAACAATGTGAAAATAGCCATTCCCTCTCACTTCTCTGCAATTTGCAGTGCAGTCACTGCCGTGGTACCTTTCCTGTACCATCCCCGTCTGAAACAATAAATCAGTGCAAAGCCAAAGGTGGTGAAAAGTTTCCTGTTCCTGCAACGCACTGCAGCGAAGCAGCACTGCAGCAAGGCAGCACACTGCCAGGAGGATCACTGCGATTTGCTTCATGTTACACTGAGGGAACATGAACCGTTTGAATAATCTCTAGGTAATCTGCATTAAAACCATTTACTGCAGTGTACTGCGGTATTAGGAAAGATTTCAATATCCCACCACGTGATGCAAGACAACCTTATAGCATTTGTCGGTTCCCAGGCAGCGAGGGAAAGCTTTAAATCACAGGCTGCAACGTAGCAACTTTCCATGTTTCAGAGCAGCACGACAGGCTATTCTGGCTCACTACGCCGGCGTATAGTGTGAAATGATACAAAATTCCTGGAATAAAATATTATAGACCTAAAAGCCAACTCTCTTTTTCCTTTCTTTGCTTAGTCCCCCAACCTGGTATCAGAATCTTCCAACGAAAATGGATTTCCCTAACATAAAGGGTGCAGTGAAGTGTTACAATGTTATTAGTATTCCAGAGGCCATTTTTCCCTCTTCTACTTAAGCTACCACGGATATGTTTCCCACTCTCCCCTTCCAGCTTGCATATTTTGTAGTTAATTCAAACCTGCACATATGCTTTTCTATATAGTTTTATGGCAGTCATAAAGCAGTAGCATTTCAATGTTACTCCAGTGTTTACACATAGAGATTTTCAATATTTCTATGAAGTTACAGAGTCGCAGAGTCACACAATAGTTTGTCGGAAGGGACATTTAACGGCCATATAGTCCAATCCCCCTGCAACGAGCAGAGGCATCTTCAACTATATCAGGTTGCTCAGAGCCCTGTCCAACCTGACCTTGAAGTTTCGGAAATGTTTCTCAGATTTACTTGCTCACATCAAAGACGCATGAAAAGAGCATGGATTTTGTCTCGAATTAACCTAACTTTTCCCTCAGTAACACAGGCAAGCACACTACCACATAACAGTACCTGGAGGCATTTTCAGCACTTTTGGCTTTTAGTGGTAAGAGGGAGTTTGGAACTGCAATTTCAAAGACCTCTGAAACGGTCTGAAACACGAAGCATCATCAAAGTAACAGCTACAGCGGCAGCGACAGTGACCCTGTTACTATCCGCATGAGCAACCCGTACGCGCCAGAGTGTTTGCGCCACACTTGACGCCTCAGCTCGGGCCGCAGCTCGCTGCAGTTTACTGCAGTACGAGGGTACACACAGGGTATGGCCCCGCCACAGCACCCGCTGCAGCAGTCCCTGCACCACCCAACTTCCACACGGCTTCCGCGCAGGAATCCCCTTGGCGAGCGCGCAAACCGCACACCGCCCAGGCACCACTGTGTGCCCTGCACCTCGCACCCGGGACAGCCGGCGCGGCGCTCTGCACAAATCGCAGTCCCAGTGCCCGGGGTCGGCGCAACGGGCGGACCCTGTCGGACGTGTCCTGTCCGCGCTCCGCAGCCCCTGCCCCCGCAACAGCGCGGACACCACACTGCGATCCGCCCCGCGGCTCCGCCTGCCCGGGACGCCGCCGCAGAGCCCCCCGGCCAACGGGCACAGGCCGGCACAGGCGACCCTCGGCGCGCCGCGCCCCGCCCCCCTGCCCTCTCCCCTCAGGTGAGCTAGGACGCGCGGGAAGCTCCCCCGGTACCTGGCAGCGGCCATTTTCCGCTTCCCTATGCAGCAGCTCCGGTGCGTGATGTCAGCGGCCGCCCCAGCCCAGTCCCCGCAGCGGCGGGTTGCGCTGCGCCGCGATCCTTCCTCCCTCCCGCCGGCGGTGGCACCCCCTGCTCCTCCTCCTCCCGCCGCCCCGCCCCGCCGCCATGCGGCCCCCGCCCAGCTCCGCCCGCCCGCCCGGTGCCGCGGGAGCTCATCCCGCCGCGCTCCTCGGTGCCGCGCGGGCGCGGAGGGGGAATCCCTCCGTAACAGTCACCGCGGCGGCGGCTGCTGCTGAGTCACGGCCTGGATTTCATCCCGCTCCTTCACCTCACCCTCCTTCATCTCCTCCCCATCCCTCGCGGCGCCGCCACCCGCCCGGCTGCCGGCTCCAGCAGCGCGGTGCCGGCGGCGATGCCCGCCCCGCTGCCGGGGGGAGAGGCTGCCCGGCGCTGCCCGGCCCCTCGCCGCTCGTCGCAGACCCGCGCACGCACAGGGGCAGCCGACCGCTTGAGCCATGATTGCCGCGGCTTTCCTGGTCCTGCTGAGACCCTACAGCATCCAGTGCGCCCTCTTCTTGCTCCTGCTGTTGCTGGGGACCATCGCCACGATTTTATTCTTCTGCTGCTGGCACCGCAGGCTGCAGAAAGGGAGGCATCCCATCAAATCCGTCTTTTCGGGTCGCTCAAGGAGCCGAGGTAAGAGACGCTGCTGGCATCCGAGGGTGGGGGGCAGGGTGGTGCTCTGTATGTGCCCCAGGCCCATCTTATCCCATCCCGCGGTTTCTGCCGGCGGAGGGCCTCTCTGCCTCGGGTTAGCCGGGCAAAGGCTGTAAAGAATATCCATGCCGAGCCCAGGACTGCGGCAGCCTTGTCTCCACCCATCCCCTGGCGAAACCTGGGCCGGAAAGAGAAGCGAGGGGCTGGGAAGCCCCCCAAGCATCCCTGGGCTCTCAAGTGCAGCAGAACTTTATGCTCAACTTCTTCCCGATAAATTAAATATAAATGCCGGGCGGAGCGGCTGGCTGCGCCGGGAGAGCCAGACCCCATCCAAGGGTATGCGCCAAAGGGCCAGCGAGTAGACAGAACCATTAGCCAGAGCGAAACCCGAGGTGGAGCTGGTGGAGCCTGTGTGTCTTTCTGCTTCTCTTCCAGATGCTGTCATGAGAACTCATCACTTTCGCTCTGAGGTAATTTATTTAGCACGCAATTTCAAGGTCAGAAGTTGTTCTCTTTACCTGAGTACATGTTGTTGTGTTCTTTTGTTAATCACTTAGCAAACTTTTCATTTTGCATGAAAGACATAATGTCCTCCTTCATTTCTTGTTTATTTTTCTCCAGACAAAGTGTGAGCTCTTCCTTCACATTACCTTAACCGGCCTGCTTACTCCTGTCATTTCCAAAGCAATTGGCTGCTTCAGGAAGAGCTGTGCCTGCTGTACATGCCAGACCTCCCTCTGTCCAGAAAGCATCCCCTAGCCCAGTTACAGCCTGCACTGTCAATACATACAGCGCTAGTGGGTTTTGCCTGCAGGTCTTCCCCTTGCTAACTCTTAGACGCCAGTGCTAAAAGTACAACCTGAAACCCAGTCACTTCCTAGGGATTCTGAATGAGAAGATAATTGCTGGGAAGATATGGAAAATAATACTTGATCTAGTATCTGCTTTGTTTCCATGCTGCCTTGTAGAGCTCCTATCTAGATATTTTGCTTGCCTGGTTTTCTGCTGTTGATTTAACATGTATCTTCATGGTATTGCCTGTTATTCTGGAAGCCTTGAGAGAGTTGTGCACGAAAATGATCTTTTGGATTAGATTATTAGCATTCTTCCTTATCCACTTGCGGGTGAAAAATTACCCAATTATGAGCAATGTTTTCAGAAGTAGTGTGCATGTAATATATCTTTGCAACGTGGTTCACGTTGACAATTTGCTTTAAACTCCTTACTATTTTGAAATTTGTATGCACTGTCACCAAAAGAAGACAATCTAGGAAGCATCCTATCTTTAACCCATGCAAAGTCTGGTTTTATTACTGACTGAACAGGGCCACACTAAAGCCAAGAAACAAACATGTCCTTTCATAAGTCAAAAGATTTTTTTCATTATGTAGTTCCTCCAGTATGGAATACTTGGTTTCCACAGAAAGTTCTGTTACTCTTGAGACTAGACAGAGGTGAAGTTTAATTTGTAATGCCCTTTTAAAATCTATGTTGTCCTGTATGGTGAATCTTAAAAGGGAAATTTGCAAATTCACTAGTTTATTTTTATTACTTCAGCATGTGGTTATTTGCATATCACCCAGCTAGAAATAGACTAATTTAAAATATTTCATAGAAGTTTCCATTTACTGCAATGTGCTGGAATAAACCAGTAAGAATTGTTATATTCTCTCATAGTTTTCTACATTTTGTTTAGACAGGTTAACACTGGTGCTAATAGTCTAAACTGCCCTTTGAAATAAGTGGTGTGGAGCTGATTTCCCCTTCACTATCTGATAATAGACTTTCAATTTTCAAGAGAAAATGATGACTCGATTTCCAGTTCTTTTTCAAGCAAAACCTTATTTTAATCAATCTAACCTAATTGATCAATAACAAATTGCAGGCATACTCCCATGAAAATATTGGCAGCATTATTTGAAACAGACATTCTCATTCTGTGTCAGCACAAAACATTATGCGCTTCCAATTCCAGTAACATGTTCATGAAAGCAAAGCATATAGGCTTTGCATAATTCCCATCTCTCTTCCTTCCCCACCCTCCCAAAGAATATAGCATCTCAACTTCAAGTTTTATAGCACAGGGTCCATCTGCTAGCTTCTACTGTGCTCAGTTGTTTGTCAGGTGCAGTGATAAGTGGCGTTTCTTAATGATAATAAAAGATAATGAAAATAGGTGGATAGTAAATAGGAGTGGGTTGGCATTCATCTCCTGAGAGCTAGGTTCAAATCCGACTTAGATCACACGTGAACACGCAGGTGGTCTAGAGGCAGTGCACAGAGAATTATAATTGCCCTATCTACAGAGTGGTTGGCAATTCCTGCATGATTGGCTGCCTGCCAGGAAAGCCTTATATTTGGAAAAATAGATGTGTAGCAAATTTATGTTGAGATTCTTTTCCAGAGCTGCAGCTCTCATGGTGCGTGCCTACATTGTCTTTGTCTATATGCAGTGAGGACTATTGAATTCCTTTCCTTTAGAACTGAATCCCATATTAAAAATATAAGACCCTATACTATGGGAGAGTAAATACTAAATAGATTTGAAGATGTATTTATGATCCTTTTCAGCTCTCCTGTTCTGAAATTTATATCCCACCAGTTAATTGAATCCACAAATAGTCCATTTTTGAGGGTCTTGATTTTGAATGTCTGTGCAAAACATGCCTCGTTACTGTACAGCAAAATCTATGCAGATATTCCTTATTATAGATTGAACTTAAACGCTTGAGCTGCTGCCTCAAAAAGAGGTAAGTTTGCATGAATCATTAGGAATATAAAGTAGGTTAAATTCTACCTTTGTTAGAAGTGCTTCATGGCAGAAAATTGTACTAGCAAGAAGATGTGAGAGCTGACTGCGATAGTACAGCAGCCTCTTCACCTCCCCGCTGATATTTATTTAATACCATCCAAAGTTTGCTAGGCCTGTTCTTTAACATATTCTTTTTTATTCCAGTCGTTTAAGTTCATTAGGACTATAACTGCTCTTAAGATTCCTCCATCCTCCAAGTACTATAGGTACTTCATGAAGTCACATAGGAATCACACCCAGAATAGTTAATGTTTCTAATCCAAGGGAGACCTAGATATGCCATGGCTGTAAAAAAGAAAAAAGTAAATTTCCAATGGCAATATTCGTTGCTTACATGACAAATCAGACTTTGATGTAGCTGTTTGCATTTATCTCTCTTTATTTTGAGAATCAGTTGTAGAATGAAATGTCTGGGCTTGATGAAAACCATGCCAAAATAACAATATAATTTCATGAGAGTTTTATCAAAATAGGGACTATGATCCATTGTTGGTGGTATTATTATTATTGTTAATTATTTTTCCTTGTATATTCAAAAATGTGAATGTTATCAGTGATCCACTGACTTCTCATGCTCTTTGCAGATTTTTTTTCATGAAGTGTAGGAATTTTCTCTGAGTACTTTGGGGTTTGATGTATTTCAGTATTTAGCATCTTACAGTTTACAAAGAGGTCAGTGTCTTCTGTACCTTACAATTTAAAGGCATTGCTTAATGTGTTTGTGTTGCCACTTCTTTCTGAATTAGTTTCCCTTATTGTCGAAGCCTCGGCAGTCATGGGATTATGTGAGATTTTTTTACCTTTCAATTAAAAAGGAAGTAAGCTTCTAGCCCTTAGGCTGGAAGGAATTAATCCAAATAGTATAATTCTCAAAATCTTTGGATTTGGGGTAAGAACTGGTGAAAAGGGAGGTTCTCGTTTAGGATCTGGAAATGATTTGTTTTATGAGATTGTGGAGGGATACATGATGGTTTTCGTACTATTGGGAAAAATCACCAGATTTGTACATCTTTAGCTTGATTCTTTCCTCTGAGAATTTCACTTTTCCTTTATCTTACCTTCTAAATTAGAAGTACTGTGATCTCAGGAACTGAAGGTATTGGCGTCAGTGAGTGGTCATGAGTAGTATGATATCTTTTTGTATTTATTTAATTTTGACTCATATATTTTGGGCAAGTTTCCTGTGAATGTTTCCACTGAAACCTACAGGTATAAATCTACTAGGAAGCAAATCCATGGAAGTTTTACAGTCCGCTGTAAATCCTGACTTCATATAACCCAAGTGCATGTCTGGTGGGACTAGGCACACCAGTAAGGCAAACGGGAGTTGACACTTTATGGAAAGACTCTCTAGGAGGGCTGGCAGCTTGTATTAACCAGAGCTGTAACAAAGGAATAACATTTGGTCATTTTAGTTTTGCAGACCCCATATTTCACTCTAAGTATACTGAACAGTCACTACAAGGTTATATGTATACTCAGTCTGTTGTTTTGACAAGGCTGGTAGTGAAATAGGTCAGCCAACATTGATGACAATTTTTAAGAGCAAATGAATTTGCTAAATCATCCATTAAGGTACAATGGATGCAAAGCTATCATACAGCAATATCTGGTATGTATATATATGCCGACTTTGCCAACAATTGATGCCCAGAAAAAGTGTTCATAAATTTATCCCTAAGCATACCTTTACCATAATCATCCTCCTTCTGAGGCTGATTGTGAGACAGTTGCCCAAAAATAGTTCTGGATATCTTACAAAACAATAATGAATAGTCTTTGAAGAGTTGCACCATAATTCATCCTGAGCATTGCAGTTATTTATAAACTGCTCCAGATATGTATAGATCCAGTGAAAAGAGAAATCCGCAGACCCTCCAAGCTGAATTCTAGTCTTCTGTTTGACTGGAGGGACTGCATTGAAGGACCCCCAGAAATGTACAGGACTAGCCAGAAAAATACATTTATTCACCTATTGAAAGGCTGTCTCATTGTCTTTGTGGAGCTGAATCAGCCTGAAAATATTTTACCTTTGTGTTCAACATGTTTTTCCCCCAGGATGTTTAAACTGTTTTTCCATTAGCTGTCTAAGAGTTAAGGAACAGGTTCAAGGGAGAATAAATCAGAGGCAAAAATAAATTGTTTTCTTAAATGTGTGAAAGCAATTATGAACAGGAATTAATGTAGAGCTATAAATACAGTTTATACTGTAGAAGGACAACTCCTTCTATCTATTTTTCTTAACACATCCAATTACATGGCCTAGACAGTCCACCACACTGAGCTGTTAGATGGCAGACTAGGTACTGAGATTCTACTTACTCTATGTTGTCTGCCTATCACTGTCAGTCAGCTTTATTCACTGCAGTGCTGCCTTTAGATAGCTTAACAAGCATCAGTCTATACTGAGAAACAGCCTATTTGGCATTTGTATCACAAAATATATGGCAACTCCCCAGTTGCTGCAGCAAGACCGTTTGAGCTAACTCCAAATGAGTTAATTTGGGTACCTTTACTCTCTACTATGGTGTAGTGTAGAAATGCCTGATATATTTCTATAGCCAGCTGGTTGACTGCATCTGTATTCTAGCTTCCCACAGTCTGCAGAGCATTGAAATGCTGAGGGGATCTTCTTGGCTCCATCAATCACCTAAGGTACTGGCATCATGTCACGGTCCACATCAGTAGTAAGGTCTTGATATAATGCAGGTCCCACCATGCAGTGTAAGTGAACACATCCTCAGAGTTCTCTAACAGGATAGGGATACCCACTTCATATAGATCCAATACATAATAAAAGTTCTTCTTCCTACTGAGTTTCCCATTAATACAGTTGTGTCAACAACCTCCTAGCTATTATCTAAGGATTTACACATGCAGGGTTATCAGTATAGAATCATAGAATAGTTAGGGTTGGAAAGGACCTGAAGATCATCAAGTTCCAACCCCCCTGGCATGGATAGGGACACCTTCCACTAAACCATGCCACCCAAGGCTATGTCCAACCCGGCCTTGAACACCGCCAGCGATGGAGAATTCACAACTTCCCTGGGCAACCTATTCCAGGGCCTCACCACCCTAACAGTAAAGAATTTCTTCCTCAGATCCAATCTAAACTTCCCCTCTTTAAGTTTGAACCCATTACCCCTTGTTCTCTCACTACAGTCCCTAATGAAGAGTCCCTCCCCAGCATCCCTATAGGTCCCCTTCAGATATTGGAAGGCTGCTATGAGGTCTCCACACAGCCTTCTCTTCTCCAGGCTGAACAGCCCCAACTTTCTCAGCCTATCTTCACACAGGAGGTGCTCCAGTCCCCTGATCATCATCCACCATCGTGGCCCTCCTCTGGACTTGTATCTGTGCCTGGGATTGCTCCATGTACTGTTATCTCTGGAAATGTGTATTTTAGATGAGGTTTCCGCTTTGGTGGTTATATGCCGGTTATAGTGCACGTTCCTTGTGCATGCCAGCAGCTGCTTGCCAGCAAGCAGAGCTCTGGTTTCAGGGGGATGCAGGTGGAGCATGGCTTGTCGCCATCCATCTGTAGCAGCCACGTTGTACACATGTACAGAATGAGAACTTCCAGCTACTGGTTTTAGATGAAACTAACCTCAGGTTGAAACTGTGAATTAAAACAGCTGAGGTCATACTTGTGGTGAGCACATGTATTGCATCTGCTGTAGAAACTTATACAGACAGAAAGGATCATGCAGGGGTCCAAAAATCACATACAACTCAGAAAAACTTCACCATCTACATTGATTTCTCAGTTACTGTGGTTAGATTATTAGGGTGACAGATCAGGTTGTGGATGCCTCATCAGAAACCGCTCAGCTCTTTAGGCTGAGGGTATTAAATGAAAGAAGAGGGTAGTATGACCCTGGGGGGTGCTTTTGCTCCTGTGCTGTTACATTCATTTGCCTAGGGCATGGAAACACTGCACTCTCTTCCACTCCCAGGCTTTTTTTAAGGAGAGGCATGTTTTGATGTGCTATGGAAGGATCACACAGAGCACACAAGGGGAAGTCACCTTGCTATTTTCATGACGGATCCTATTCAGCTGAGCTGGGCCCATCACATGGGAGCAGCTTCTACCCAAAGCTGTGACCTCTCCAGCTGCACCTTGCACTTAGCAGCCTGGGGAGCTCTCAGACTCTAAGGAGGGTGTGTTTGGGCTCCTCTAGCTCCCCTGGGCAAGGACTCAGGACTGTGTGGTAGAGATGCTTGATCAGGCCGACAGCTGATATGGCTGATCTTGACACAGTGCTAGAAAAGCTGGCTTGGTTTTGGTCTGATTGCTTGTGCTTCTAGCTCCCCTGCAAGTCTGGATACCTGTTATCTGGGTACTTCTGCCATCAAGTGTCTGAGCCCCTGCTGTGTTCCCTTGTGTCCTACTGCCTTGCATCAAGGAGAGTCAGAGGCTTCCTGTTCCTGACTCATCAGTGGAAATGAAACATGAGTTACAGCTCAAGTGTGAAAACACTACATCAGCTATGGAAGCTAACTGTGGTTCACATTTGGGCAAAGACATGTTTCTTGCAAGTTGTGCCAATGTCCTTATTGCCCCTGTCCACTCAGCTGCTTAAATCTCCCACTTGTCTTCAGGACGGCAGTGTGAACGGTGCAGACTGGAAGTGAAACGCAGTTCTTGCAAGACTTAATTTATGATCATCTAAATTGATAGCTAACTAACTATACTGAAATACATAATCACAGCAGACTGAGGTATTGTGTTTATTCTTCTCCTTTGTTCTAGAGAGAACAAAATGATACAACTAGGTTGAGGCACCTAATCTGGTGCCGCTACCTTCCCACACGTAAGGTGCAGCAGGAGTTGGAAAGTGACTTTGCAGAAACAGCAGCCTCTTATACAGCATTATAAACTCTCTGTAGGCATTTGCAGTTTTAGCCTGTAGAGCTACTCGGCTGAATTGGTGTAGGTGTCTGCTTCAGGATGAGCTGAAACGGGTCTTCAGGCCTCACTGAGTATATCCACTAGATCTTCCATTGGCTACAACAGGAGCTCAGAATAGTTGCTTCTGGAGGAGAGACCCATCCAGATCTGTTGTTGGTATCTGAATCTAGGCGTCTTAATAGATATCTGAATTCCACCCTAGGTATATTTTTTTAAAATACATGCCTGTTAAATCTCTCATCAGTTTTGTATCTATTTTATGCTTGACAAAGTACAGACTGATCTTTGCATGCTGTGGTGGCATAAATTCTATTACCAGTTTATGCTTCAAACAAACACTCTGGGCAGAGGAGAGTAATTTATTTGTACCAGATTATCAGGCAGCACTTGCATGGTTTAGCAATCTGTGCACTTATTTCTTATTCTCCTCTGCATTGTATTGTTAATATTGAAAGTTAATTCCTTTTGGCAGATTTTTGATGTATACTGTACGCTGCCCTAGCTGAGGAAAAGTGATGAGATGGAGAACAGAGGAAGCAGGGGTTTAATAGGGACATGCTTGAAGAGTGTGCTAGTGCATTCTATATTAGACTTTCCTTGCAGACCACTGATTAAGCAGTACTTGGATTTATTTTTGTTCTTAAATAATTGTTCAGTTTCTACAGAAGGCTTGCAGTGCCCTGAGGTAATGGTGAAGGAACTGGGACAAGCCATTGCAAAGGCAAGGCAGCTGTGGAAGGCTGCAAGCCTTCTTGTCAGAGAATGATAGCACTGCTTGGAGAATAGGCCAGCTTCTGTGATTTATTGATTTAGACAGGAAAGAGTATTTAAAGAGCATCTTGAAGCATGACTGGACATGTTGTTTGGCTATTTGCTTACACATCCTCAGATTTTCCCAGTGTTACAGCCTACCTGCTTTGACAGGAAAACCCAAACACATTGTATAACCCAGCAGTGTAATGCAGCACAGGTTATTAAAAACTGTATTCTAAATTCACATCTAAACCCTAGGTTCATATGAGGGCTTGTATGTTGCCGTGGTTTAAGCCCAGCTGGCAACCCAGAACCACGCAGCTGCTCTCTCACTCCCTCCCTTCCTCCCCCACTCCCGGAGGGACAGAGAGGAGAATTGAAAGAATGTAACTCCCATGGGTTGAGATAAGAACAGTTCAGTAACTAAGGTATAACACAAACCGCTGCTGCTACCACCAATAATAATAATGACAAGGGAAATAACAAGGGAAGAGAATACAACCGCTCACCACCCACTGACCGATACCCAGCCTGACCCAGCAGTGATCTAGCCCTTCTGGGTAACTACCCCCAGTTTATATAGTGGGCATGAAGTGCTGTGGTATGGAATACCTCTTTGGTCAGTTTGGGTCAGGTGTCCTGTCTCTGCTTCCTCCGGGCTTCCCCTCCTCCCTGGCAGAGCATGAGACTCAGAAAGTCCTTGGTCAGAGTAAACATTACTGAGCAGCAACTAAAACCATCGGTGTTATCAGTGTTGTCCTTAGGCTGAAAGTCAAAACCACAGCACTGCACCAGCTACTAAGAAGGAGAAAAATGACTGCTACTGCTGAACCCAGGACATATGTATACACTTGGGGGCCCACTTAGGAAATGGAAAGCAGGTTATTGATGATGTATTTCCTGAGCTCATTTGGAAAAGTAATCTTGTGCAGGCTATATAAAAGACAATTGCTTTTAATCCCTTTGAACATATGGACTTATCTTGGAATATGACACATGCCAAATCACAGACTTCAATATCTGAGAAATGGTTCCAGCACTGCTTAGAGTTTAGATTTTAGAAGATAAGAATAATATCTCCTCAAATAAACATACGGCACACAAAGCAGCATCAGTGAAAGCTTGTTAATGAGGGAGTGGAATGAGAAATTGCATGTAAAAGCCTTACATATGATGTTTTAAATCTTGATTCAGATCTTTATAGGAGTAGCCCTTAGGTAAGATTGAAAAACAAAGCAAAACCAAAAAACCCAGAGAACCATTTAAAAAAAAAAAAAAAAAAAAAGAAAAAGTTTCAGTATATGTTTTGAGACTTGACAGAATCAGGAAAGAGCAAATGTATCCTCCTCGTACATTTGCGAAGCAATATGCTGTATGAGAATAGGTAATCTTCCTGCTATGACCTAGCTTTAATTAGCAATCTTTACTATTAAAGAGGATGTATAAGTAATTGGAGGACTTACGTTGAATCCTGCATCTTGGGTTGGACTTGCAGAACTGACAATTAAATAAATGTTCTGGGGTTTTATTTGCTTCTTTGTAAGCTGAGGATATCTGGGATGGAAGTCGCTATGAGGGAAGAAGGGAAATAATTCAGTCTTGGTCACTTTTCAATTTAGAACTGTTCGTACAGTACCAATGCATATATATGTTTATATGTGCAGCAGGAAGGCTCTTAAATTTTTCTCCTTCAGCATGCAGGGGAATTTGATACAATAAAGTTGCTTAATTAAACCTGCCTTTTTAGTTCAAGTAGGTACCTCAACTATAGGGTTTAATTTTATTTCAGCCTGTCTGCAAAACAGCTGAGAATCCAGCATCTTGAGAATGGTTTTGATAGTACGTATACTAATGTTTCCAGGCCCTAAGATGTTGTAGGTTGCATATACTTTCATGTGTACACAACCACTGCCAAAAACCTTAAAACCAAGCAGACAAAGCTGGATATTCTATCTGAGCTCCCTTTGGCTTCAGTATTCATTAATGCACCTGCAAAAGTGCATTTAATCTATGGGACTCACTGAAGTATCTGTAAAGACTCTGCAAACACAATTGAGTTCTGCTGTCATTCCTCCAGTTGTGCTGAATTGTGTCTTACTGCTAGCTAGCACTTCTGTGGTTTGCTGAAGTTCTGCCAGAGTTAATGCAAAGATTTCTGTTGACTTCAGCTGGACATCAGATAGTTCACTCTTACTTCTCTTGAGGTTAGTGTTTAGTGGTCCTGAAAACACATACTGGCTGGAAAGGTTGAGTTCCAAGATGAAAAGTCTGACACTCAATATAGTCAACACAAAATAACACACTGGAAAAAATGAAGAATGAATATGGTTTCTTACCAAGCATAATAATAGATAATATATGATGAAGGCAGTAGGGGTGGTAGAAACTAGAATGGAGAGGGAAAAGATCTGGTGAAATAATACAATCATACACTGAAAGAATGGAGGAGTCAAAGACTCATGTTACTAAAGCAATAATGAGCACATGGAATAGCAAAGATGTATTCATATGGTGCTACTAAAGTATCAGACAAAAAATTAGGAAGAAATACAGAAAAACTAAGACCGTGAAAGCAAAGGGTTCAACAGATTATCCAAAATTTCCTTTTCTGTAAATGACCGAGAAGTTTTTAGGAAGTTTCAAAATTCTGGTTATTATATTAATGAATGGGCTAGGAATGGGAATTGGCAAAAATATATCAAGGATTGCAGACCATAACATACTTGGTTATAAAATACCAGACCATACTGAAGAAATTCTGAAGAATGGGGCAGATGAACACACATGATGTTCATAAGTGCAAGGCTGGGTATGTTATAGAGAAAAGTTGTTTCTCCACTTTATTAATATCTAGTATGTGGTCTCCAGAAAGGGCCTTTTGAATTACTTTAGACAATTCAGTGAAGACCTGGGGTGAACAATATTTAAACAGAAAGAAAAAACATGTTGTGTTGTTATATAAATGAGCAGTACACATTCATAAGCATACTGTGGTGAATTATGGGGGTCCAGTAAGAGTGATGTCTGAATAAGGACAAAAAACCAGAGATACTGGAAAAGACTGGAATTATTTCATGTAGCAGGAAAATAAGAGGAAATCTGATGATAAAATATACATGGAATGATGACTATTGCATTGAAGGCAGACCAAAACCTAGTCATCATGGGTCTGATACGTCTTATCTTATTTTGGATACTTACAGTATAGATGTCTACAAGTGAAGTAAAAAGCTTGGGTGCCCTTTATGGCCAGGGGAGAGTAATAGATGCCATTAGGGAATGATTCATCTGACTTCAGTGGCTTGAAAGGGAACCCAGAGAGTGGAGGTCTGCTGAGCTTTGGTCAGAGCGATACCACACTGTGCTTCTAGACACAAGAAATCAGTCACTGAATCAGAGGTGTGAAGTTCAAACTTGGCTGGATAAGAAGGTGTTTTTTTACAGGACTCCTTACTGTGGAAGTCATTTTACGCAACCAGTTGGTTGTGTGCTCTGGCACGCAGCATCCAGGCTTTGCAGAATTCACTGCTGGTTTGTGTGTAAAGATAAACACAACAGGCCCTTTCCTTATCACCACAATTCCTGAAAAAAAAAAGCAAGAAAACCTTTCAGAGAAGACTTAAAAGGATGAATTTAATCTAAAAGAGGGTGATCTCCCCAGCCTCCTTCTACAGACAGAAAACCTCCCTTGAGAGAGGTGAATTAGGCTTTGCCCCTGATCTAGCCTCCAGAGACACCTTTCTATTCCTGCTGACTGTAGAGTATAACTCGGAAGATAAGTATTTGTGGATTCAAACAGCCTCTAACTGGAAGGATTCACATGAATGCTTTGGGAGAGAAGATAATCCCAGTTTCAGTTTGCCTCTTGTCTTCTTCTGTGGTATCTAAAACTGCTTCTGGTGGTCATCCGAGTTGTTTCTTTAAGGAAGAATACTTTGTAGTATAAATATTTGTGCAGTTATTTTAGTATTTCAAAGACAGATTGTCTAAAAATATGTATTTGAAGTCTTGTTTGGTTTGCCTTGTTTCAGAATGTTACAGGCATAAAAATGAGTCAGAAAGTATGGTCTGGGAATGAGCAACTCCCTCTTAGTGCCAAGAACAAGAAAAGGTTTGTCACTGTCCAGTGATGACACAGCATTCACATGATACTGGAAACTACAGATTGCTTAACGGTGTTAAAACAACCTCATTGAGTTGACTGTGTGATTTAGAAATCTCTAGTGTTTTCTCAGTGATTTAGTCTCAGGTGGTGTACTGTGCCTCCCTGAGTATTTTGTAATAGTTTTCTGCTCTTCTCTGTGCATTGATTTAACCTCTAAAAGAGATGTTTGTGCAGTTTTTGCTTTTTAAAAAATCTTGATTGCTGTATTAATCTGGTAAGTTTTCAATTTTGTGTTCAAATGCAGGATAAATAACACAGCTGACACAGAAGTTGAGAAGGCACTGCTGGTCATTCTAGCTTTCCATTGAGTGCAGGAGCAGCAGATTTTGACTACCAAATGTTTGATTACCAAATTGTGACATTTTCCAGATTTGGGTTTTTTCTCTGGCAAAGTCTTACTGCAGGCATGAGCAAGCATTTTGGGTTTTGGTCTGAGGACTCTGCCCTTGTAATATTATCTTTGTAGATATGGAATTAATTTTCCACCTGAAATCATGATCCTCTGCCTTTATTGCATTATAATCCTCCCAAGAGCAACCATTTGTGATACTGTGGGCAGATTATGACTTCAAGTGAAGAATAAGCTTCAGCAAACAGAAGCAGATGAGCTCTTAAAGAGATAAAGATCCCATTTTCTTGCTACTAATAAACAACAGAAGTGAAAAAATGTATGAAATGCAAACGAGGAGCACTGTCTATAAACAGACTTTTCTGGAAGTTGTAAGTGACTTTTTCATGTTGAAATGTAATAATCAGTAAACCTTCAAGTATTTTGAGGTGCAATTACTCAGTGAGACAGACCCACATACTTGAATCCCTATTTGGCATACATTTCTAAGCACTTTTAGAGCTGCTTAGCTTCTACCAAATTCTTCTGTTACGTAAATATACTTTCCCAAAGAGTTTTATGCAGCTAATGGGGACGGGAATATGGTGAGAGAGCAACTGCAGCACAGGGTATATATCCATGCTTCAGCCAGTAGCCGTCATTTATCTGTAGATGAATCATAATGCATTTAATGTGTAGAAATCACTTCTGAATTCTGAACTCAGAATAGATTTGCTGGGTATTTTGGTCTCTTAAGGACTATCTTTTACTATGGAATAATCCCAGATGCACAGTAATATTTTTTGTGAAAGAAAATTTCCACAAGAAGTAAGCTCTGTAATGACTTCTCTCCGTGTTGTATTTTTCCCCTGTCATCCTGAATAGGCCTAGTATCATGATGAATGATATGTTTTAAGTATGTGTTAGGGTTTCACAGCATAGAAAGAAAATGCGGTAATAAGTTTTCCCATTGCAATAGTGTGGCAGAGTATCTGTCTCACAGAGTTACATCTTTGAACGTTTGGAGGCCTTCCTAAACCCACGCAGGTCTGCTGGCTTCACTGGCTTCCATTATGCTGTTTATGTCAGCTGATATGGACAAGGCGCTGCTGCAATTAAGATACAGGGAGTTGAAGCCTGGCCATACCTGTAGTCTGAATGACTATTGCTTCAGTAGAATAGGAGGCATCAGAAAAAAGGGTTTAGGAAATGTTGGCCCTGTCTTTCCATCCTATGTATTTTGTAGCCATGATGCACCACGTACATGAACCCCCCAGATAGACTAAGCAGAGTTGGGCTCTATTTCTGTCCCTCCTATCCAGTGTTCAGGAATAGAAAGTTGTTACCTGAAAGTTACTTTACCTTGGCACTTCAACCTTTTCACATCATCTGTTGCATGCAAATGTATATCTGTAACAATTACTAGCATGTGTATGTAAATATATGTTTGTGTGTTTTGGCTATTTAGGAGTATATTTACTTAACAGAGCACACCTCTAAATAATGAAAAGAGCCACCTGTGTCTCGGAGTGTCCAGAACAGACTGCACTCTCTTCCCTTGCAGTCTCATGAACATTACAGGAGTAAATCCAGTTTAGTTGTAGAATCATAGAATCATAGAATAGTTAGGGTTGGAAAGGACCTTAAGATCATCTAGTTCCAACCCCCCTAAACCATGCCACCCAAGGCTCTGTCCAACCCAGCCTTGAATGCTGCCAGGGATGAAGCATTCACAACTTCCCTGGGCAACCCATTCCAGGGCCTCACCACCCTTACAGTAAAGAATTTCTTCCTCATATCCAATCTAAACTTCCCCTGTTTGAGTTTGAACCCATTACCTCTTGTCCTCTCACCACAGTCCCTCATGAAGAGTCCCTCCCCAGCATCCCTATAGGCCACCTTCAGATATTGGAAGGCTGCTATGAGGTCTCCACGCAGCCTTCTCTTCTCCAGGCTGAACAGCCCCAACTTTCTCATCCTGTCTTCATACGGGAGGTGCTCCAGTCCCCTGATCGTCCTCATGGCCCTCCTCTCAACTTGTTCCAGCAGTTCCATGTCCTCCTTATGTTGAGGACACCAGAACTGAATTTTGATTGCTTCAATTTACCAATGTAACGACATTTTTGCATAACCTTTTTGTGCTGATTTCATAATTAAAATAAACAAACAAACAAGAAAAAAAGGCAAAACAAAAACCAAAAACCAAAAGCTAAGAGTAGGGTGAAAAAAGAACAGCAGGTTTATCTGGAAATGTATTGCTCCCACTAGTTTTGAGCCGGCAGGATCTCAGGGTATTTAGTTTCAGAGCATACACTTCTGCAGTTTTAGCTAAAATCTCCCCTTGTAGAAGCTTGCTTCTTTATATGGACAAGCCATTTCTGGATGCTGGTTTTGTGGCATAAGGACTTCAGCAGACATATGGCAGTGATTAAGGCCAGGTTGGATGGAGACTTGGGTGACATGGTTTAATGTGTGGTGTCCCTGCCCATGGCAGGGGGGTTGGAACTAGATGATCTTAAGGTCCTTTCCAGCCCTAACTATTCTATGATTCTGTGATTTTACTAGAAAAATAAAAGAAGGTAGAAAATTAGGAATTGTTGCATCTATTCTTGCTTTTGAAAGGGAATAGAGTCCTTAAACTGTCATGAAGGACATAGATTTGGCTCACTCATTCTGAAAGGTGATGTGACTAAGTGAATTAAGTTCTTATGTACAACCTGGCCAAATTTAATATCAACCAACATTTTATGCAGTACAAATGACACATGGCAGGCTCATGCATGCTCATAAAGGGACTCAGAGAAATGAGAGAATGCTCCTTGTAAATGCTCTGCAGGTACAAATAGCGGGCTAGCATTATATGTGTTGCCATTAAAGGAATTAAATTTTGTAAGGCTATGAGACATTCCGGATGATGAGATTTTCACTGCAAGCCTCTAAAAATCATTTGTGAAGGGCAGCTTTTCCTGAGTTTATTAATTTGGCCAAATATATATGTATATCTCAGATGGCAGCGAAAGGCAGCATTCTGTCTTAATTATTTATTCCAAATGGTAAAGTCTCCCCTCGTATCTAGCAGCATCAGAACTCTTAACAAGAACCATTAGTCATTATTAAGTGTTGCCAGCTACCAATTTTTCTCCACTTTTGTTCTCAGGAAAAAATGCACCTTTTTTAACTCATGCTTCTTAAAACAATTTCTCTTGAGGCCAAGAATTAACCTGGCAAATTTTAATTATAAATTTTAAATTCAAACTGTTTAGTTATAAATAACTAAAAGCATGAGTTTATAAAGAAAAGCAACCGGAGTTACTCCTACTAGCTGTGTCAATAACACATATAATTGAGAAGTAGAAAACAAATGTGATATTAATGGCACTTGGCAACATCTCTTTATTGTTACATGCAGTTTGTATAGATACTATATTAATTTGGGATGAGCATGCTTGTACCTCAAGTCGTTGTTAAGATCCTGTGTGATTTTTGTGTTGTTACATGGCTCCATTCTGGAAGATGTTAAACACGATGATTGCTTTTTCTGTTACAGGGCTTTAGGTCAAGTCCTCGTCATGCTAGAAGACGTGTAGCACCTCGCCTTGAAGAAACACAACCCATAGTGGAAGCTCACCACCTAAGTGAGCAGGAAACTTCTGTAAGAAAAAGAAAAATCAAGAAAAGCAGCCGAGTTCAACCAGAATTTTATCATTCTGTTCAAGTTACCCCGACTCGAAAACCTGTAAGTATTCTACCCTGAGGGATAAACAGCACTCAAAGTGTATAATAGAGGCATGCAATATAATTCTAACTTTTTGGCCATCCATATTCTCTTCCTCAATTTAAAAACCTTTTCAGTTCTCATGTTCAGTGAATCTATATATGAATTTGTTAGACTGTATTTAATGCTGATGCACTACTCTAAAAATAATCTAGTTCTGAAGAAGTGTTTTTGAATTTGATTTTTGTCTAATATTCAGTCTTTATTCACTATTCCTGTAAGATACTTAATCTGATAGTTTTATAGGGATGTGACAACAGGTTTTTATAGTACATGTGCGTGTTATTGAAATTCCTCACCCAGATTTATCAGAGATTCTATGTACTGAACCAAATTGATATTAAAACTCATTCCTAGATACAATTTTGAGGTCTCTTCTACTTTATACTGTATTTATGATCTTTCTGCTTAACAAAGCTTGTATCAAGTCTCATCATTCTTTGCTCCTCAGCTTCATCTACACATAGTTCTTTTAATATTGATAACCTACTTTTAGTGCAGAAATAAAACAATTCATTGAAACAGTTCATAATGTAAATGGGTGTAAGGATGCTTCCTGCAGATACACTGCATTTCTCCTTTTAGAAAGCTCATTGCTTTGATACATTTGCTGACTAACTTATCTGTGCCAATGTTAAGGGCTTCAACTACTTCTATTAAGCCAGTATTAATAAAAACATAACGACTGAGCATACCCTAAAAAAGACTATCTTGACTGAAAAGACTATCTCCAACCTGACTGAACCTTCCTAGTTTTGTGTCAGTTGAACATGAAGAATTATCAGTGAGTGCTGGAGCTGATTTGAGAAAGACCATTCCCTAATGGAAATACATTGCCTGAGAGAGCAGAAAACTTGTGCAAAGAAAGACAGAGCTGCCAACAACTACCAGAACATTTACCTTGTAGCAGATACATTTTGTTTCTCTGCTTTCACTTCACCACGCTGCAATTTCCTCTGTTATCTCATGCTTCTACTTAATTTTTATTTTACTCTGCTTATGTTTATGCTGTTTATGTTTATGGTTTAATTTCATCTGGCGGATTTGTCTTCAGCTATTTTTAAAGGATCTGCTCTTCCTTTCTTATCAACCATCTCTCTTTCACTCCCATCCTATCTTGCTCTCTTAGACTACTTTGTCTGACTCTGTTATTCTTATTAGGTCTCTTTTCACCAGGCTCCACTATTCATAGAATCATAGAATAGTTAGGGTTGGAAAAGACCTTAAGATCATCGAGTTCCAACCCCCCTGCCATGGGCAGGGACACCTCCCACTAAACCATGCCACCCAAGGCTATGTCCAACCCCACCTTGAACGCCGCCAGGATGAAGCATTCACAACTTCCCTGGGCAGCCCATTCCAGGGCCTCACCACCCTTACAGTAAAGAATTTCTTCCTCAGATCCAATCTAAACTTCCCCTGTTTAAGTTCATTACTTGCTTCTGATTCTTTCCTCCCTTTGTTGTCTTTCCTTCATCTCTTCTGTCATTTCCTCTATGCCTTTCCATCCCATTCATGTTTTTTGGATTCCCTTTTTTGTTTGATTGTTCTTAACTTTTTTCCATGGTAGGCCTATGCCGAAGGTAAGCCTGCTTGTAATTGCTGAGGCTATTACCAACTGCCACTGTTTACCAACATGGGAAAAAGAGCATCAGTGGTGGTGAGCTGAAGAGTTAAACCTGTGGAAACGGTGTAAACAGCAAAACAGGCTTTGAAGAATGGATTAGTGAAGCTAAGAAAGCCCTGCTTTTCCCCAGTCAGTAACATGTCAGGGACTTCAGGACCAGCAAAGAAAAAAAAGTGTAAGAATAGAAAATGTGCAGTATTACTATATAACTTCACTTTCCTATCATTTCGTGGGTCTATGCTGTGTCTGACAAGACCTACCACTGAAACAACAATAAATCCCTGATTTAGAGAAAACTTGTCTCAGTGCTGTCACCATTATGTCACAGTCTTTTGGCAGTATTTCATTTATGTAACCGGATACAGTTCTTCTGATAGCTTTTTGTTCTACAGCCTCAATGAACTCACATTTCCACAAAAAAGAATAAATCATTACCTCTCTTAGATTACAGAAAACATAAGTCACCAATTTCATTTCTCATGGACATTGTAAGTTATTCTGAATATATTATTAATGCTGTGGTGACAGGGTGAAGAAGAGTCATGCCATGAGAAATTACTGCAGCTTTGTGAAGTTTCATGCAGTCACAATGTCATCCATCCTGCAGCTTGTTGCAGCTTCATTCCATGTAGTCTCAATGTCTCAAAGATGGGAGGCTTTTGGCCTTTATCTTTGTGCAGCTTTACACGATTCAGTGCCAGAAATGTTTGTTGAGCTGCATAATTTCTTTCCATTATATTTTCCTGTTATTCCTAGCTCTGCCCACTTAAACCACTTCAAATAAATCATCTGTTGTCTTGATGTTTACACTGTGGAAATATCTGTAGGCAGCTATGGCCATGTCCTGCTTAGTCATCACTTGAAAAAAATGTATCATGTCTGCTAACTAGGAGACTTAATTTCTCCTCATAAAACAGTTCTCCTCTGATCATTCTTGTTGCTTTTTTCCTACTTATGCTTCTTTGTCCCTGTTTTCTGGCAAGAGAGAATGGTATTTCCAAAGTAACTATAAACCAGCCTTAGGGAAAGGGTTTTCTTTGCTCCAGGAAATTTTTGAGAAATCAGTCTGAAAATACGTTAGCTGTACAGGCTACATACTCAAAGACTTTTTAGATATCTTCTTAAAAGTCTTAACGGATGTCTAGATGCTAGGCTTTCTTATTCCTGCTAATTTAGATTATTTGTATTTGGCAGGTTTTGTTGTGTCTAAACCTTGTTTTGCAGTTTCCTAGCCATGGCTATAATTATCTGAATTTGCTTGGATTATTTCTCACTTCCTGCATAGCAACCTGAGATCTTTCCAGTATTGTCCCTGATCTTGTCTGATCTAAATTAGGTGCAATTGTGTGTATTGGAGTAATCCTGCTGAACACAATAATGGCTCTACTTGGAAATCTACATGAGCAGTTGTTTGCGGAAATAGAACATCAGTTTTCTCTGAAAATTTCATTATTGCTTTACACCTTCCAGGTCATAAATGAAGACATTAAATACATTTTGTCCTAATACTGATCCTTACCAGACAGAGTTCATAGCAATTTTCACCTTATTTTATTCACCTTAGTGCAGCGCAACGTCAACATAATGGTGTGTAGCTTACCCCTTTTATGGCATATTGTTATGTCTTGCACCATGCAGGTCACCCTCCTATTGGTGGCTGTATTATTTGTGCTGACATTCTCTAAAGGTGACAGTTTTACATCAGCTTCACTCTGAGGAGAGTATAGAGGCGTGGTTTGAATTTCTGAACACAGTGGAGAGCTCTTGAGGAGAAAAAGAACTGTGTTCTTTAACTTAGCATGACTTCATGCAAGTCAAAGGAGCATTACGTGCCACTCCTTTCAACAATCAGGTAGCTGATTCTGTATGGGTAGTTAAATTTCCCGAAGGTGTGAAAGGATGTGCAAAAGTCTCCTAGTGTGATCTTGCTGCTGTCTAGCAGTACTTCTCCAGGGCAAATTTTAAACTGGTGGTTTTATTTACAAGCATTTTGCAGTTGTTATCTGTATTTTAAATAGCAGTCTGCTCTGAAGCTAAACTATAAAACTCTGCATGATATTAATAGGTTTCTTTCCTGTGCTGACCTGGAACCAAGAGATGGCCTTGAGTTCATGTAAACATATCTGTCTCCTGAACTGTGGGGTCAATCAGACATACAGTTCTACCAGACTCCAATTTCACCTGTATGTCTAAATATGTAGGTGAAAAGAGATGCTGTCAGAGCAGTGTCTTTTGACATCTCAGTTGTTAACGAGTTTGAAGTGCTCCTGAATTGCCCGAATCATGCAGCCACCAAGAATTATTTAAGATCATGAGTTGCATTACCAAAATTTGCACTTGGGTTTGTCTTAACAGGATCACTGTGAGACATGCAGCAGATGAGACTACAGATATTGGGGCATAAATATACCCAGTTCCTTGACTTTGTGATGTGAAATCCCTGTTTCTACTCAAAAGCCTTGTACTTCACACATCCAAATTTACTGGTCTGTTTTGCCCCAGCACTGTAGTGACAGCATATTTTGAGATGATTATGTACTGAGTAGTGCAAAAAACAAAAAATGCATCTCTGAAGTAATCTACAAAGAATAAATTGATGACAAATAGTGATTTCAGAAGCACTGCTTCCATAGGGATCCCTCCATGTCTCCTAATGAACCTGTTCGTAATTATTTAAAGACTGCCCTTTGCTGAAGCAATTTAGCTCCTTAGGAGTGGGTGCAGCATTGCTAAAAGACACTACAAGGGAAGAGAAAGGGAGGTCAGATGTCTGGGAGGGCACATGTAAAAAATCTACTGATGTGAGCTCCTTTGTTTGGTTCCACTGAGACCACTGCCATGTCCGAAGTGAAGCTTGCACTGTAAAGACCCTGACAATGCAAGCTTGAAAGCAAAGTTTATCAGTTTCTAATGCATGTAAAACCATGTGCTGTCCCATCCATGGTCTTGTTCAGCTATCCTAGTTTTTTGCTTTTATGTGTTTAAGCCTTAAAACTAATGAGAAAAACAATTGTGCAAGAAAAACACTTAGAAGGTTTTATTTAAACATCTGATACCAAATCATGTGTAGAAGTCTGGGTATTAGTTGACACTTAGCTTACTAGAGATAAAATTGTTCATATAGATGAAGTTGTTCTAGAGGGCTTTTCTGGAGTTTTTAGTCTGTCTCCTTAAATAAGTACAATTTCATTTTGTTAATTTCCATTTCTTCTTAGTCTGATGTTATTTACTAGTTTTCCAATACCTTGATGTGCTTCACATGGTATTTGAAAGATCTAATACAGGTGACATAAAACCCCTAGTTATTAACCTGCACAAGACCTGGTTAATTCCAACTATTAGCTACTTAATCCATAGATTGCATTCATACCTTGTTTCTTTTGAGACTGAAGGCTTTCTCTTTGTTTCAAAGATGACTAGATTTAGCATTTATAGTCATATCTGCAAAGAGCAAAATAAAAAAACCTAAAATAGGTTCTGTGAGGTATTTTAAATGTTTTACATGGCTAGATACTTAAATCTTGTTAAAAACTTTACAAATCAGGTTGACTCAGGTACCTCTTCTCTTTCCAAGCATACACACACCTACCAAGAGACTGTTTACATCTCTTTCTTGGACTGTTGTGTTTAATTATTTTTATTATAGAAAATAACTCCTCCCTGATAAATTCTTCATAAACAGTTTTGCACAAAGACTTCATTTTCCCACTGTTTTGTGAGCTTCTGTGACCTCCTCCCTTGCTGCCTACTCCTCATTTCCTCAGGGCTGCTTTTCCCTCTCCACCCTGCAGCTCATCTATTGCCCTGTAGCAATTGCCAGTTTCTTCCACTCCTCCTGCCCAGCTCCTCCCAGGCAGTTTAGACTTTTGAAGGGATTTTTAAAGGTGTATTGCCATGAATTGCACTACAGAGGTATTTACAACTTTAAACCCGCTCTTTGTTAAAACAATGGTAACATGCAAAGGATTAGATATTAAATTGAAAATTATTGTCTTTTTAGTGATTTTTTTTTTTTTCCTATGGATGAGTTACCACAGCTGTTAAGCATAGTGCAAAAGAAACAGTTAATTGCAATAGTGCAGATAATTACTAATGACACACCTATGTAAAAATACATAGAAATAAGCATAGCAGTAACAGGACAAATCCACATTCAGAGCACCTTAACTGACTTCACTGCTAGCTCTTATTTGGAGAGTTGAGGTAATCTGAATTAATTGTCCCCTGTGGTGGCAGATCATGCTTGTTTTGAGTATATTTACTTAGATTTACACTTGTGTGGTTGAAAATAGCATCACTTCTGTGTTATTTTTCTATACACACTTTCAAAGCATCTTATACCTGCAGGCAAAGCCCTCTAACATAGGTTTTGTCTTGGTAAGTAAGCTGATTCCATACAATTTATGTCTGTATCAATTTTCCTTCCCATGGGAAATGCTTCTTTACTGAAAATGGGATGAGAGCTTAAACGAGCCTGGCTGTGTTTGATCTAAAGTGTTGAAAGAGAGTCAACATGCATCCTTGGTCCTTGGAGCTGAAGCTAAGTTGTACTAAATAAGAACTGAAAATTCCTCAACTGTTATATCGGAGAAAGAGAGCTGTAAAGCCCTGGCTTGAAAAATGTTTAATAGGTTTTTTTCCGCTGTTACTTTGTCATGATTTGCATTAACTGGGACTTCGTGTTCGTTGTAAAATAATATTACATGTGTGCAGTGCAGCGTCACTGGGGAATTATTTTTAGCTGTTCATAATTTTTCCTTCTTAAATCCCAGTGTCCCTTCTTAGGAAGTAATAACATAAACCTAAGCTGCCAAACTGTGCTAGCGTGAGAACATGTTCTATGCAAGTGATCATAAATAGTAAATTCTGTATGGTAGTTGAAGGCAGAGTAAAAACAAATATTAATCAGCTCCGATTTTGTTACAGTGGTGTTGTTTGCTCAACTTAAAATGACCAGTAATTGTCTCACAGATGCATAGTAATTATAGAATCTAAATGCAGATGTTTCCTTTTCCTTCACTGCCACTGGAGTCACTCTTCAGAGTTGTATTGTGTCACATCCTACTGTGGCACATAAACAGTACATCTTTACATAGCAAGGGACTCCCTTACCCATTTGTATTTATAGATAATGCTACACATGGGTCTTATGTTAAAAGAATAGTTTGGCAAAGCCAAGTATTCAAATGTAAGGGAGCTCTGGAACTGGGGTTACACATGCAGCTTTAATTCAGTCAATTATGCAAATGCACTGTCATACAGAATTTAACTGTATGGTGGCATGCGGGTTTTTCACAGGATGTACTCTGTACTCGTTGTAGGATAGAAGTGCTCTTGGGATGACTCTTATGTGTAGGAGTTCTGCTGCAGAAGTTGTAAAGCGTGTAAATGAATAAAACAGGAGACTGCAGGAAGAGAGAGGATCTCTTATTTCTTTATAAAGAAGTGAGTGCTGCCTTGCAGATTGAAGGATGGGCACAAGGCCACTGTGAATGTGCTGAACAACTGGCTTAAAACATTTTTATATTCCAGTTTCTATGTGCCTGACTCAAAGCATGTACTAGGGTTTATAGAAGTTCTCAAGTTGTTACTTACCACTGAGCTCCATGTGTGCTGTGGTCTGAGTATTACTGATATGAAATTCCAATAACCCATAAAAATTGGATCCCTGACATCTCAATTTGACCTGGGTTACAAAATTGACTTCCTGGTTTCAGTTTGCACCCTGTGTAATGGGAAAGATCATTAGTATTTGTGAAGCAGTCAGATACTACTGTAGTAATAAGCACCACAAACCAGCCTGTGAAATAGTAATTTCTTCTTCACACCAGCATTTAAATAGCATGAAGTAAGTTAAGTTCTGGGGCTGCCCATTGACCACAAAGTGATGACAAAAGATGACAAAACAAAATACCGAACAACTGTTCATGGAGTGAATATCACTTAGCATTTGCACTAAATGAGAACAAGACAGTGGGGATGTAATAGTATACAGTATTATAGAATCACAGAATCATAGAACAGTTAGGGTTAGAAAGGACCTTAAGACCATCTAGTTCCAAGCCCCCTGACATGGGCAGGGACACCTCACACTAAACCACGTCACCCAAGGCTCTGTCCAACCTGGCCTTGAACACCACCAGGGATGGAGCATTCACAACTTCCCTGGGCAACCCATTCCGGTGCCTCACCACCCTTACAGTAAAGAATTTCTTCCTCAGATCCAATCTAAACTTCCCCTGGTTAAGTTTGAACCCATTACCCCTTGTCCTATCACTACAGTCCCTAATGAAGAGTCCCTCCCAGCATCCCTATAGGCCCCCTTCAGATACTGGAAGGCTGCTATGAGGTCTCCACGCAGCCTTCTCTTCTCCACGCTGAACAGCCCCAACTTTCTCAGCCTGTCTTCATATGGGAGGTGCTCCAGTCCCCTGATCACCCTCGTGGCCCTCCTTTGGACCTGTCCCAACGGTTCCATGTCCTTTTGATGTTGAGGACACCAGAACTGCACACAATACTCCAAGTGAGGTCTCACGAGAGCAGAGTAGAGGGGCAGGAGCACCTCCCTTGACCTGCTGGATACGCTCTTTTGATGCACCCCAAGATACGGTTGGCTTTCTGGGCTACAAGCGCACACTGAAGCTGGCTCATGTTCATTTTCTCATCAGTCAACACCCCCAAGTCCTTCTCCACAGGGCTGCTCTGAATCTCTTCCCTGCCCAACCTGTAGCTCTGCCTGGGATTGCTCCGACCCTGGTGTAGAACCTTGCACTTGGCATGGTTAAACTTCATCAGGTTGGCATCAGCCCACCTCACAAGCGTGTCAAGGTCCCTCTGGATGGCATTCCTTCTCTCCAACTTATCAACCGAACCACACAGCTTGGTGTCATCGGCAAACTTGCTGAGGGCGCACTCAATCCCACTGTCCATGTCACCAACAAAGATGTTGAACAAGACCGGTCCCAACACCGATCCCTGGGGGACACCACTCGTTACTGGTCTCTAGCTGGACACTGAGCCACTGAGCACTACTCTTTGCGTGCGGCCATCCAGCCAGTTCTTTATCCACCGAGTGGTCCACCTATCAAATTGATGTCTCTCCAACTTAGAGAGAAGGATGTCATGGGAGACAGTGTCAAAGGCTTTACACAAGTCCAGGTAGATGACATCAACCGGTCTGCCCCTGTCCATCAGTTCCGTAGCCCCTTCATAGAAGGTCACCAGATTGGTCAGGCAGGATTTCCCCTTAGTGAAGCCATGCTGGGTGTCACCAAGCACCTTGTTGGTTTTCATGTGCCTCAGCATGCCTTCCAGGAGAATCCGCTCCAAGATTCTGCCAGACACAGAGGTGAGACTGACTGGTCTGTAATTCCCTGGGTCATCCATTTTCCCCTTCTTAAAAATGGGGGTTATATTTCCCGTTTTCCAGTCATCGGGAACTTCACCTGACTGCCATGATTTTTCAAAGATGATGGACAGTGGCTTAGCAACTTCATTTGCCAGCTCCTTCAGGACCCACGGATGGATTTCATCAGGTCCCGTGGACTTGTGCACTTTTAGGTTAAGATGGTCTCGAACCAGATCCTCTCCTACAGTGGTCCCAAGGTCTTCATTCTCACAGTCCTTGTGTCTGCTTCCAAGACTTGGGTGGTGTGGTCAGAGCATTTGCCAGTGAAGACCAAGTCAAAGAAGTCATTAAGAACCTGAGCCTTCTCCAAATCCAGGATAGACAGTTCTCCTGATAGCTTCTGGAGAGGGCCCACATTGTCCCTAGTCTGTCTTTTATTTGCAGTGTACCATAATTATCTTTATGGCTGCATCATGATGTACAAACAAACAGGCTGAACTAAGGTTGCACAATGAACCTTGGATCTTGTATTTTGTAATGTTTTAGTGCTTGACTTTGCATCCTTAAGGAAAGTATTTTAACAAAACTTTGTGTTTAATTTCCTAGTGTTAAAAACAAAAGTAAACTTTAAAACAAAGCTTCATTGTGTGGCTCATGAGCAGATTTTGACACTAGGACTACAAGACAGAAAATTCTGCTATTACATTTCAGTGAAAGACTGAGGCTATCTGTATTCCTCCCTACGAATCAGTAACATAGGGGAAGAGGTATTCTTTTCCAGAGGAACGCTCAGCTTTTTGCTAATAGCCGGAGCTGGGGTGAAATTTCCGTTTCCTACCAAGCTCCTTAGGGGGATGTGCTTTTGTGTGCTCATTCATCCCAAGCGTGGCTCTGCCTGTGCTGTCTCCTCCAGCCTGCTCCTGACCTGCCTCTGCCCCACTGCTGGCCCCTTCATGATTCTTCCCAGTCCTCATTCCTCTGATGGCCTCAGCCCTTCTCCTCTCGCTTTGTCAGTCCTTGTATCCTCCATGCCACAGCCTTGCATGACCCATCCCAGCCTCACCTGGTCCATCATCTTGTTGCTCTGAGGCACTTGTTCGACCAGTCTCTTTGAATTCTGTGTCTCCCTGTGGCGTCTGGTTGCGTACTCCTCAAGTACCTTCCTTGGCTCTTGTCTCTCTTCTCAGAGACGTTTTCCTCACACAGTTCCTACTCTCCTCATTCATCAGAGTACTTCATTCAAAGCTTTTTGCTGAGGCAATACCAGTTTCATGCTAGCATGTCACATCTTTAACTCTCCCAGCATTGACTGTTACTAGCCCCAGCAGTTACTTTGCAGTCCGTTTCTCCTATAGTCTTTATCCACAGAGTCTGCTGCTCCCTTGAACACTTTTCAGCTGCAGCTTCCAGACTCTGCCGGACCCTGTGTTTGTTCCTCAGGCTATCGGTCCTGGTGTATTTCTCCAGCCCTTTCCTCTAGTGCACCGGTTCCGGTGTTTGTCCTCTCTGCGTTCAGGCTTCTTCCTCTTGCTGCCTAAGCAGGGCTGAGCAAGTCACAGAGAGCATAAAAGTCTCCTGCCTGTCAGGTCTGGTGCCTGCCCTCCCCTGCTCTCCATGCTTCTTGTCTGCACTGCTGTTAGCTTGCAACCGCAGCAGGTAACCGGCAGACAGAAAGATTAGTTTTGCCTCCATATCTCCAAGCTGGAAGGATCCTGCTCATCTCCTCTGCAGGGGTGGTAGGTGTCCAGAGAGCAAAGGTAAGAGCTACGAGGGTGGAATTCATTTGGTCAGTCTGTGATGGCAAAGTATTGGTGCAGCAGCTGTAAGACCCCGGAGAGTCTTGGGAGGCTTTCTGTAGTCGGTGCCAATCTGCAGAGATTGACATTGAAGACATTTCAGTTGATAAATTCAAACTTGTTTAGAGAAAATAATAATCTGATAAATCATGTTGTTAGCCACCTGGGCCCTAGGAATACTTACATCAAACTATTTACCTTTGCAAAGCAGGATTGCTAGCAGATGAGGAGAGATTAAAAGAAGCTGATTTACTCTGCAAAACCAAAAAGGCTGAGAGGAGGTACCCTGCGGGCTATGAACACATCAGGGAAGCAAAAAAGGTATTCAAGGAAATGAATAATGGTGGTTGCAAGAAAACAAAAGACCAGGAATAAGTTTCGGGTGGCAACTAGAGGAAGATTACTTGTAATCAAGAGAGTATTAGGTTATGGAGCAGCTTTCTTGGCAGAGCAGTGAGATGAAACCCAGATTTTAAAAGCTTTACTTTTTACCTCCTGAGGCCGTATTTATATCTCAAAGACTTATCACTCTGACAAATGTAGACAGATTTTTAACGCAGATGGCAAAAAGCTGGTGTCTAGCTTAAAGGACATTTGTATTTGAAGTATACATCCCAAACGCCAGAGTCCTCTCAAAAGAGATCGCTGAGGTATTTTTTTGGTGTTGACAAATAACTGCTGGATGTTTTTATCCTCTTGCTCTCAGGCTTCTCAGTCAGCCTCTGACTTATATTTTTCAACAAAGTTCAACCTTGGGCAGGGAATATTTTCAACCAAACATGATAAACGGCAACTTAAAATGGATTTTGTAAGAGAAAAGAATCCGATAACTATTAACAGTATTACTGGTGTTGTGTAATTATAAGAACTGTGCTTTCAAATAGTTAAATGTTGATTGATTGCTGGATCAAGTCTTGAAACTTTGTTTTAAAACATGGGATTGAAACAGTTTGAAAAGAACAAATTAATGTTTCATTCTATAAGGAGGGAAACATCAGTCAGTTGCTACTAAAAGCAGAATATCAATACTACTGGTTTAGATTTTCATTATGTCATTAAAAAAGTGTTCTTAGTCCTATTTTTTTTTCTTGAAAACTATCTGTGCGTATCTGAGATTTAAAAGCTACTTAGAACTTCACTTTGTTCCTTGCTGTCCAGAGTATTTTCGTACTCTGATATACCTTTTATGGCAGGAATAATTTGGTTTGCTATTAAAACATACATAACATAACACAATCTACAATGAGATGTTTAGAAGGCAGAGGGAAGTATTTGAAGATATATGATTTCTTATTCCAGACTCTTCCCCTGTTACATGGTTGGCCTTGAAGGCATAGTAAGCAGATACCTCTGTGCCTTCCTCAAATCTTAGTTGTTCTGTCACATTATTCTCCTTTGTGTCTGGCAGACTGGGGGGATCTGAATGGATGCAAGATAGCTGCAATTAAAAATTAATACAAAACCTATTTTTAGGTAATGGGAAGGAGTTTGGGTATTTTGGGTTTTTGTTCAGCAGTTATATACAGCAGTTATCTAAGGTGAGGAATAAAAGAATGGATTATACATGCAACATATCAGGGCTGTCATGTTGATGGTATTATTAATTTTCAAGTAACATTCAAAAAGAATCCACATTTTTGTTAGAAGTTTCCCTAAGCAGCTTTTCAAGAGCACTGGTGGCTTGGACACAACACAGCTATTTTAAGCTGGATGTTACTTGGCCGCACTTATACACAGGTCTTGGTTACACTGAATGAAGTATGCCTTGATTTTCAGTGTATTCATTTGAAAAACAAAAAACAACAAGCAGCTTTTCCTTGCAGAGCAACATACCAGGCCAGGTTGGACAGAGCTTTGGGTGACATGGTTTAGTGGGAGGTGTCCCTGCCTATGGCAGGGGGATTGGAACTAGATGGTCTTAAGGTCCTTTCCAACCCTAACTATTCTATGATTCTGTACTTTTGATGCCTTGTTTTGCTCTTACAATGGCTATCTTCCTTGGTGGAAACTGGTGAGGTCTGTGGAGATTATCTTGACAGTATCTGATCCATCAGCTCATCTCACAATTAGAGGGAGTTACAAATGTGGAGCATCTCTCAACTTTCTGCTCTTGAAGATCACCCATAAATGAACAAAACTAAACAGAAACTCTACTTGTTGCAGCATAATATTCACTATTTTTTTTTAATTTTTTCTTAGCTACTAGAAGATGGTATCACTTCAGACCAATAAGTACTTGAAATTTGGTGTATCTCTGCAGAATTGATACATGAGCTACACTGTAGTTTCTGTTAGCTCCGTTGCACATCTCTTCCAGGGACTGCTTCAATATTTTACCCAATTACTACTTAAAGCAGAATTTATAAGCAGTCATTGGAGCAGGGATCAGAATGAAGCACATGCTTCTCCCCAGAGAGAGCCTTGCGTGCTCTGATGCAGAGTGCTATGCTCTCTCTTCCTCATTCCATACCAAGAAATCTTGAACTCTTTTTTTTCTAAACCTGTACCACTTCCACAATTAGGAGGTTGTTGGCAGAACAGTCTCTAGGCTGGCTGATGGGAGATGAGGGCTTGTGCGTAGGTTTCAAGCTTCTTAAGACAATAAGGACAAGGTAAACAGCTGCTCTGCTTCTTTCAGGATTCAGGAGAAACTAGTGCTTTCAACTGTTATGAAAGGACGACTGAGGACCAATTTCAGGAGAAGGTTTGAGGGGTATCTTATGTCTCTGAAGAATGAGATGCTGCATCATGCTGGATGACCAGGGCTTTTTTTGACTACTTAGTTCTTACCAAAACCTCAGTTTTGCATCATGTCAGTTTTAGACTTGCAAATAGATGGTTATCCAGTAAACACAGTTTTGGTGTTATAAAACTATTGCAATGAGCAAGTACATATGTGGATCTAGCCTCTATCCATTTTCATTTCATGTCTTCAAATAACTTATTTCTTTCATGAAAGTTGGTTATTTTAGAAGTGGAAGAATGGTAGAGATTGACCTACCTAGCATCCAGAAAAAAGATCCCGTCTCCTTTTGGCAGCCTATGAAAGGATCAGCATTTCCTTGTATGAATGCGATCACGGGCTCAAAATGCATGTAACAGAATAAACACTGAATGCTTATTTCCATCTTCTCATGCCTTTAAAAAGAAAGAATGGAAAATCTCTCTACAGAGCAATAATTTGTCTTGATGTTTGAAAAGCCTACCAGTTCACAGAGGTAGTTTAACATAGGCTCAGACCCTGGATGCTCAGTTCTGGATTTTGTGTATTTGCCTTCCAGCTTTCTGCTTGTTGCTTTATAAATGATTGGCACAGAAGCATAAAAAATATTTATTGAATATGGCTGTGTCTCCATGGGTGGATTTTTGGTGCTATTCTTTTATTTTTTATTTTTTAAACTTAGCAGTGTTGGTTTTACATTGCCCTTGTTTATACTTTCATTTGTGTATCTGTTTCGGATTTTGACCATTTATGACAACATGCAGTCCCAATGGACTTGCATAGCCTGATTGCATATGTTGGATGTTTTGTATTTTGCATTGCATTATCATCTAATCAGGTTAAAGTGGTAAAGATTTACTAATGGGAACACATTCAGTTGCCCTAGATTTTATCTGACATTTATTAAGTTATTATACTTTAAAAGTTGATCCACTTTAATATCAGTCAATCTGGGATGTTAAAGGACAAAAATAGCCTGTTACATTCAACTGGTATTCTAAAATATTCTAAATTAGAAGGAATCTTGTTGAAACACACTCAGCCCATAATTCAAACACTTCATTTCTGTTCATATTTATCCATTGCCCACGATAAACATAATGAAAAGAAAATGTATTTCAGGAATTCTGAGATAGTTTAGTTTAAGTGAAATACAAATAACTCATTACTAAACTAAAATTTAAGTTTCAGGCAATGTTGACTTGTACATCTCAACAGCTTCAAAAAAAACAGTGTGAAAGGACTCACTGCGGTGGAAAATCTTCTCAAAGATAAGACGTAAAAGTGCAAGATACTTCATTATATATATCATTAGATATGCCCAGCATAATCTCTGATAGTGTCATAGAGTTGAGGAAGTTTTGCAATATGATGATAATTCAGTATCAGCCTCTCAGCAGCTTTTGCCAGCTGGACTGCTTGACCAAGTTTAAAACCTGACCTCTGCTAATGCTTCTGCCTCAAGGAATGACAGTGCAAAACCCACTGCTGTTCTTGAGGGTATCAGATCCTACACAGCAGTGGCTTATCTGATACATGGCGTTGTGTGTTACCTTACATCTTTTTCCAGCTACACCATCTTCCACCTAGTTTCCACCTGATCTTCTGTGGTGCTGCACCAATGACAAACAGTCCTTGCCCTCCTCAAAGGAAATTGTGCCTTGGTTCTTGGCCAAATTCATCTCTTACAAGAAGTACAGTACATACTTCTTTGAAATCATCCCCATTACTGGAAACCAGCTCGCTTTTACAGCACAGTAGCAAGGCTGATTCTCGGGCAGCTCCTGCAAATCACCTGATTACACAGAAAACTGTAGACACTGGCAGAAATAGTTTTGCTCTCCTAAATGCTTCTCCTGAGCACTTTGCCCCCCGGGACACAGCAGCAAGGACTCTGCGTGCAGTTTGCACCCTCCTGTGGTACTGCCAGTGAAACGATGCATTAAATTTAATCCTGTAATTTGAATGCAGAGTAAACTCTGCTTAGATTTGCTTATATATGACCAACAGGCTTCCGTGCCCAAGCTGCTATATGCATAACTGCTATGCAAATGCAACACTTCCTGCTGACCAACAATAGGGTTACACATAAGTCCTTAGGCTAATGAGCAGAAGGAATGCATAATCAGAGGCATACAATAAGAAGCTACAGCATCTGGGCTGTGACCTTATGGGCCTTCAAGGTAAAAAGGGCCACCTCGCCCTTTCCGAGTCCCAGAGCAGGCTAAATAAGGATGTATCTGATCAATATTTTAGTGGATATAAAAGGCACTTCACTCATGTAACCCAAAAAACTGTTGGGATTATTAACAGTTATGTTTTTCACTTGCATATAGCAGTGTGCTTTATAGAACAAGACCAGAAGTTACTTACCTGTTCCGATTTTAACAGAATATAACCATTTCTTTTTTTCACATGCTGCCCTAATTGGACAGGAGCCCTTTTTAGGATAGTACAGATGTTCTGCATTATTTTGTATTTTTGAACCCACTAATGTGCTGCTGTAATCATGGAATGTTTTTTTGGGACTTACAGTTAGAACCAAACCATTCAGTGGGAAGAGTGGTAAGCATGTTGTGAATAGTGGCTGCCAAAAGGAGAACAATTACAGACTTGTTTTCAAAGTCATTTACTCAAGAGAAGTAGTTGTTCAGTACATTGTAAATGTCTCTGGAATAGCAAAGTTGAGATTCTTAAAAATACTTATGTTCTCATAGCTCTGCGTACACATTACTCAGAAGCATCTCCATGCTGAGTAAAAAAGTAGACTGCAATTAAGTTAGAAGTTGACATGTCTTAGACGAGAGTTTGCTAGATTTTGCTGTTATGAAAAATTCCTTTCTGAACTTCCTACCCTGTTCTGAAAATGAGATAATGTGATTCCTGAAGAGTTAGTGAGCTAAAGTGGGGTTTGTTCATTTGCTTATTATTGCATGCATTAAGTAAGGCAGAAGATCGACTTAAAAGAAGATGGCGAGTTGTAATACAGATACCAAAGGCTACTCAACCGTTGCCTGTTCAGTCTTATTTCTCAAAAATATGGTAGTGGGGTCTCCTCACATAGCTTACCTTCAATACTGTAGCACAGCTAAACAGGAAAGTCTCCTTTTCCCTAAAATTGACATGTCAGTAGAGTATGGAGGATATGTTCAGATGGAACCATCACTCAACAATGCTTTCAGTTTCTAAGGGTAGGAGGAACTATAAAATATAAGAATGGGCTATTATGGCCTCTTTTGAGAAAAGGAAATCCTGCTGGTTAAAAAAAGTAGTGTACTTGCAAAGATAAATCTGAAAGCTGAGAGATCTTTCTTCAAAGCCTCAATAATAACTGTTCTTATGCTTTGTGCATCCATATTCCAAGCTGCTACATAAATACTAACTTATCGCCATAGCATCCTCACAACATCATGTCTGGGCTCTTTCTAATTTTCATATTGTAGACTAAAAATTAAGAAGGTGAAGAAATTGGAAGGTAAAATCTGTCTCCATGGGTGTGATCTGAAGATATTGAGCGTTGCTGAGTAGGCAGTAGAAGATACAGGCCTAAAAGAGGATGTTCAGAGCTGGGATTAAAGGGAACACTTTCTCTTTCATGGCAAAAATCTGGAGCTAAGGATAGGCCACAAGAAACATAATCCCTTACTAAGCACATCAGGAGACTTGTTAGCCCTACCTGGTACAGCAAAGTGCCCTCTGTGCCCTGCAGCAAGCTGTGTACTTCCAGTTCCCATCAGGAAGACACCTGTATGTGAACATGCTGCTTTTTGAGAGCTTACAGAGAGTTTTACTTTATTATATAAACTGGCAGCAAAATATTCCCGGCACTAGAACTAATTATGAAGGCAATCAGGAGTGGGATCAGACATCTCATGTTTCTGTTTTGCTGCACTTAGCTCTTGCTCTCTCCACATCACAGTTCAGCAAACGAGAATTCAGTTAATTGGCTTGATGTATTAATTCCCACCCCCTCTCCCCTTTTGAACTTCAACATGAAGTACTGTAGAAGGAGAAAAGAGGATTGGGATAGAAATGAAGGAGGTCAGGAGGCACAACCACTAATAAGAGATTCCCTCTGATTTAGTGGGTTATTTGTATGTCATTGGCAGCTTTACGCATAGCAAAGAGTGCATCATGTTGTTACTCTGAGGTATATAGGCTTTGAGTTTTAAAATGAGTAAAACACCCCCAATGATAATGATTCACTTATCCATCTCATGAGACAGTAAAAAGGTTCAGACAGCAACAATAAAATTTAAGTTTTATCAGATCTCAGTCACAGTACAAATTTCTTCTGTAAGTAAAGGTACATTTTAAACCCCTCAAAAACAAACAAAAGGGCTATAAGAAAAGCTTGAGGTAATAGCTGTTTTAGCATAAAATGGAATCTAGATGGGCAGAATGAAGGTTGTCTCTGCCTGACAAAGCATACTACACCTCTCTAGGTTGAGAGTGGGATGCCCCTAAAAATTAACATCATACCTAGACCAGCACAAGGTTACACATTTAAAAGACTGTCATGATAGCTCTCAAGTGAAGTCACACATCAAACCCATCATTTCCTAGCCAGGTTCCCTGGAGAAACCACAAGTCTCTCTGCTCAGAAATCCAGAATCACAGAATGGTTTGGGTTAGAAGGGGTTTTAAAGTTCATCTAGTTCCAACCTGCTACTGGACAAGGCTGCTCAAAGCCCCATCCAACCTGGCCTTGAACATTTCCAGGGGTGGGGTATCCACAACTTCTCTGGGCAGCCTGTCTCACCAGCCACAGAGTAAGAAATTTCTTCCTTATAGCTAATCTAAATCTCCCCTCTTTCAGTTTAAATCCATTCCCCTTTGTCCTGTCACTACAAGACCTTGTGAAAAGTCTCTTGTAAAAAGCTTTCTTGTAGCCCCCCTTTAGGCACTAGAAGCTGCTGTAAGGTCCCCCCTGAGCCTTCTCTTCTCCAGGCTCAACAACCCCAAGTCTCTCAGCCTGTCTGCAGAGATGCTTCAGCCCTCTGAGCATCTTCATGGCCTCCCCTGGACTCGCTCCAGAAAGGGCAGAGAAACGGCACCTTGCCCCCCATCGCAGCCTGACAGCCCGTGTATAACACCGTATCCTAAATCCTCAACAGTGTTAAAGTGTTACTGTTCTGACATCTCCGTTTCCACTTCACTCTAAACAGGGAACCTAGAAATGGGTGCAGCCTAATCCCTGCACTGCATCAGTACTTGTTTACGTTTCTGGAAGCACTTCTTTTTCGGGGAGAGGGAAGGGAATTACTGGGAAGCCTGGAGGTGGATACAGTCTATAAGACGGGATCGGGCGTTTGTTTGCCGAAGCTGCCCTGGCAAAGCGTGACCGAAAGTCGCCCGGTGTGCCCCGATACCCGAAGGGGCTGCCCTGAGCAATCATATCCCTCCCTCCCTGGCCGTGCCTGGAAGCGCGGGGGGGGCGTGGGGGGGGTCAGGGCTGCCCAGGCGGTAGCACAGCTGCCGCCGCCCGGCACGGGATCCCGCGGGCCTGGGTCTTTCTCAGAGCCGGGTTTAGACGAGCCCTTTCAGCAGCAGCTTGGTGATGGCCGATCTTCCCCGTGTCCTGATGGGGGAGCCAAACGCTATGGATTTGCAGCCCGGAAGGCTGTTTTTTTTTTTCCTGGGCTGTTGCTGCCGCTACTGGGTTTATTGTTGGGGCGCACCGGGAGGCTTATTCGCTAGCTGGTGGCCCGGCCGCAGGGCACGGCTGTGCCCGCACATCCCTCCAAATGCATTCCCACTAAAGACCGGCTGTTCTTTGGAGGATCGCCTCAGCGCTCCGCACACGCACCCCTTCTCCCCCCCACAAATTCGCGGCGATGGTGAGCGGCGTCCCTCTCCCCTACCCTCCTTTTCCCGTGAGATGCTCTTCCACGCCACGCGGGGCGGGTACTCGCCGGTGCTACCCGGAGGCCCCTTGTCCCGAGCCGTTCCCCACGCACCACGTCTGTCTGTCTGTCTCCCCGTGCAGAGCTCCGGCAACGCGTCCTACCGATGCTCCATGTCGTCCTCCGCCGATTTCTCCGACGAGGAGGACTACAGCCAAAGGTCGGGGACGGTGTCGCCGGCGCCGGGAGACACGCTGCCCTGGAACCTGCCCAAACATGAGCGGTCCAAGCGGAAGATCCAGGGCGGCTCCGTGCTGGACCCCGCCGAGCGGGCCGTGCTGCGCATCGCCGGTAAGGCGCGGCCGGGGCCGGTGGGGTGGTGGGAGAACAGAGGGACCACCAGTCCCTCGGCCGGGTGACCGCGGCCCCTCCGAGCGGTGACTAAGCTCTTCCCTGGGCCGCGTTTTCCGGCGGGGGGAACTGGTGCGTGTGGGAGAGTGCAGGCGCGCCCGTTCAACTTTCGGGGGAAAACGCATCGGCGGCGCGGGGATGCAGCGGCGGCCTTGGCCGTCTCGTCCGCTGCCGGCACTTCGGCTGGGAGAACAGAGGGAGCTCCCCGCGGCCCCGGGTGGCCCCCTGGCGCCTGGCCGGACCGCCAGCAGTGCGGAGAGCGGTCGCTCCTGCCCCGAGGGGCCAGGGGCTGGTCTTTGTTCGAGCGGAGCCGTGGCTGCGCTCGGGTGGGGAGGGGAGCACGGGGACCGGGACGGAGACCAATGATGTCGAAAACAGGGCGGAGGTCTGTTTTTCCCCGGCGAGAGCTGGAAACCGCCTGTTAATGAATCTCAGGAAGACGCGGCGGTCCTCCGTGCTCCCAGGCACCGCTACTCCTCCCTTTTCCCCTCTTTTGTGTGTGCCTCCGTGGGTTCCCTCACGGGACTGATTCCCAGCGTAGCGCATCGTAAGGGCGCTACTGGGGGCAGTGGGGGACGCAGTGGCGGAGGGCGCTCTGCGCAGCCGAATTCTCGCCATCCGCAGAACGCAGTCACAGGAGGGAGGATGCGGAGCCGGCTCAGCTCAGCTCAGCCCAGCCCAGCCCAGCCCAGCCCAGCCCGTCCACCGCGGAGCTCGCCGCCGCCCCCCGGAGGCAGAGTGCGGGGCGGGGAACCGGGGCCAGGGCAGGGCAGGGCAGGAGGGACCGCTCGGGGCGGGCCCGGCGGCGGGGTCAGGGCCGGGAGACGGCGGTGGGGCGCAGGCGCGATGGAGGATGCGGCCGGGGGCTGGTGCGCGGCGGTGACACCTGCAGCAGGGCCGAGACCCGCACCCCTCCCCGCCGCCGGGATAGTGGCCTCTCCCGCACCGGGCAGTGCTGGGGCTGCCCACAGGGTGCCTGCCCACGACCCCTCTGTGCTGTAGGGCTCCGGTGTCCCCCGTTGGCCCCGTCAGTGCCGCGGTAGTCGCGTCCCCGCCCCAGCGGCCGCCACCCTTCTCATTCCGGGGGAGGCCGGGGCAGAAACAGGGGGCTGGGCGGCGCCGCGGAGGCAGAGCTCGGAGGCCCCGCAGGCGGTGCATCGGCGATGGGGCCGGGGCCGGGGCCGGGGCCGGGGCCGGTCTGCTGCGGCAGAGAGGCGGCGGCCGTCGCCCGGCTGGGGCCGCCCCCCTGCGCGCTCCGAGGGGCGGCTACCGAAACCCGAGCGTCTGGCGGGGGCGTTTCCTCGGCCGGGCTGGCAGCGCCCTCTCCCCGCCCGCCTCCCACTAGCCCTGGGTGTTCTCTTGTGCCGTCTCCCCAGGCTTCGGGCAGCCCGGAGTCGCGTTGGGCAGCGGGTGGGGTGAGCCCCCGGCCATGGCTGGCTATCTCTCTCCCGGCGCGTATTTCTACGCCGAGGAGCAGGAGTACCTGCAAGCCTACGAAGATGTCTTGGAGAGATACAAAGGTAGGGCAGCCCTCCCCACAGCGGGGCCGCCGCACCCGGCCAGGCTGCCGGTCGCCCCGCTGGCTGTGGCGCGGCAGAGGCAGGTGCTGTGTCTCCGCCGTGAGGGGACGGGGATGGCCCCAGGTCCCGGTTGGGGGGGAACGGGCAGCAGGCGGGCGGTGGCTTCTGCCATAAATGAAAACGCCGTCCCTGCGGCTCCGGAGAGCGAGACGCGCAGCCCTGTGCTTAGAAGCCTTTTTTTCCTCAGTGAAATGCGGACAGGGTGATATAAGTCTTGGTGTGCAGTTGTGTTCAAAGCCTCCGCTTATTCTGACCTTTTTATTTTGGTTTTGCTTTGTGGGCGGGCAGAGCATGAGCATAGTTCCTGTGGCACCTGAGCTTTTTCATCAGAAAATGAGGAAAACGGCGTTTGTCGCAGCAAAGATGAATACAGCTAAATTTGTCTTGCTGGAAATGTAAATGACACGGCTAGAAATGTACCATGAGATGGTTCGGGAGGTGTGATTCGTTACTGCTCTCAGTACATTTGCTAATATTAAATCTGAAAATGCTCATCAGAAGTGTTGTCGGTCTGATTTTAATTCAAGTGTGAAAGGGATGGAGTTAACTATTCCGATGGAATCTTCATCCCAGAAATAGTTTTTACAGCATGTCACAGCATATGCTGACATGTGCAGTGCCGAGTCCTTTTGTAATGTTTGGGAAAGAGGTTAGATTTTTATATCTGGAATTTTTCAGCTGTTTGTTTCCAGTCAGTTCTAAAGATTTTGGTTAAATGGTTTCCCCTGATGGGAATGGGAGTGGCATAGTTGAAGACAGCTTGACTTGAAGGTGCCAATAGCTGATTGTGTTTAATCCAGGTTGTTAGCAGTACTATTTTGAAAATTAAACCCTCTACAGATGGTTATTTTGACATGAGAACTTGTTAGGTCCGAGTCTACGTTATACCTGTGTCGCTGGCGATTTCATATGTCATTAATAGTGTTGACTAATGACTCCTTTGTGGCTGCTGCCCATTGTGTCAGTGCAGCTATGGAGCATGTGCACTATTTTTGGACTGAAATGCATTAGTTCATTTCAGTTGAGAAATAATTACGGTTTGTAATAGATCCATTTCAGAAGCCCATCTCTATTCCATTCTCCCCTCTTAAGTCATCAATTTATATGTAGCTGAACTGATTTTTGCAGAATTTTAAAGCAAGTAGACTGTTCGCTTTGTACATAAAGAAAACACTGAGAAAACTTGTTTTTCTGTTCTGGTTCTAATCTAGAGCACTGCTATTCTGCTTTAGATTACCTTTTATTTGCTGCTGGAGTTGGTTTTAATGAGGTTCACTCTCATACCAGTCTGTCTACTTGCTTAAAAACCTGGGAAAGAGATTAGGCCTAATTTCCCTTATTTCAGTGAGAGTTTTATTAGGAGAAGGACTGAAAGATTTGAGTTAAATATTGGGGGGCAAAGCAATTTTAATTAAAATTAGCTCCTAAACCCAATTCACATCTCTACTAGAAATAAAGCACATTCTGGAAATATATGCATGTATGATATTGTGGGGGTAACATTGATCCATTCACATGCTATTTTCAGTGACAGCCAAATCCTGAAATGATTTGGAAGGATCCAGTTTCTGTTGTCCTAGGTCTTAGTGTCATATTTAGTATGCCTTATTTTGCTGCTCAGTGTATATCGTATTCAGACATTGGGAGCAAAGGTAAAGATTCGGAGTTGTTTTAATTAAGATATATCGGAAACCTGGAAAACACATTTTTAAAAATGTGTTTCCAACCTGGTCATGATTTCCCATCCGAGTCCCAGTAGTATGACTTCACTACAGCAATTGTTGTTCTGATGACTTGCTATGGGAGCTGATCTAATCAGAAAAGAATTGCTACAATATAGGCTTTGAAGAGGGAGTGCCATTTCTCTGGATTTGCCTGTTTTGTAAACAGTGCTTTAAATCGAATGCAAACCACGTTGATTTTTTTACATTTTTAAGATAAGCTCCAATCCATAATTTTAATTTAATATTCCCCCCCCTCCCCACTTTTTTTGCAATTTGTAGAATGCTCTTGTATTCATTTAGGGCATTATCAGGGTGCCAAATTATCTATACCCCAGCTGTTAAGTACTGTAACTAGCAGAGTCAGCTGTACAGAATTCACTGCCTGTCTTGAAAGGCTGGGGATCGTATGATACCACACCAGTAAGACGTTTTGGCAGATTGATTTAGGAAGAGAAAAAATCAGCCCTTTTAAAATGTAGAAAAATGAGAATGTATTTCTTGCCCATTTCCACAGCCAAAGTAGGCTGTGGATCTTGAAGACCGTGCAATTCCAAGTACCTTGTTGCTTTAACAGCTGAAACCAGGGTACTTGTATGTCTCCAAATTCTGTCTGCTGACTGTGTCTGTGGCTGTGACAGTAAATAATTAGGCAACTGTTTGCTAAATCTGAGGTGGCACAAAAGAGCTGTTTGCTATGGGCGGAGAGTGGTGTTTTCTGATTCCTGGTCAGCTCAGTTGCTGGCTGTCCTGGTGTTTTTTCTTGATTCATATAATAATTTGTTGGCAATACTTCCCAAGCAGTTTGGTGGAGGAAAAAAAGTCACGTTATCTCAGATGATTGGGAAATCATGTTGAATCAAGCTACTTATTCACAGGGGAAAAAATGGTTCTTTGTTCGTAGCACCTCGAAGAATTCAAAGGCAAAGCCTTTATTGTGATAGTAGTGGTAAAATGTCTACTATATTTTATCTGAAATGTTTGATGTGTTTCACATCTTGTTTGTGACTGAATAGGAAGATGAGAAATTGTGCAAGTATTTGTTAATAAGGGTAATAGTTCAAAAATCCTACTTGATTTCTCTAGGAGGCTAAAAAGAACTATAAGCGTTAGCCTTGCTACTTTGTTGCTTATCTTACCATTGCCCAGGGACAAAAATGAATAAAGTTATTGTTAGCAGCAGTCTTCTTGATAAGTATGAAAATGTCCAGTGGTATTTAATATACATTTAATTTTTCAAATATTAAATTCCACCTCTATCAGATGGCAAGGCGTGGTTTGTTCTATACAGACATTATGTGAGTATTAAATATTTGAAGCTCACAGTTTTAAGCATTAGCTACAGTGCATTTATAACATATACTCAGGTATAAATCTGAACTAATGCACCAAGATTAAAGAGTTGCATATATGGGCCCTCTGAAATTGTATAGTTCATTTCAGGTAAAACCCATTTATATTTCCAGTTCAGGTAATAAACCTTTATTTAAATATCAGTTACAACAACCTTCTTTTCCTGCAAGATTTTCAACAATTACATAATGAAGCTGCCTCTCTTTGACATCATTATTGCAATGGGCATGTCTGCTAATAGCTGCAGGATGTCTGTTTCTGGAAAAGAGCTAATTCTCAGAGTTAAGTACTGAATAAATCACAGTTATTCAAGAACATTCTTACTATAATGCAATCTATTAAAGTTCAAAATACATAGGGTTAGCTGGGCCGTGCAAGACCCTTTAGTGATGTTGATTTTGGCTCTGTAGGAAACAGATATATTAGAAAATTCAGTTTGAGATGACTGTCCACAAAAAATACAGTCTTGCAGTTCAGGGACTTGACTAAATTGCTGTCAATTATAGGAAAGCTATCACATAAATGTTTTCTTTGGATTGATGCATGATTATAGCCTGTGTCCATGTGAGAAGGAGGAGCAGGTCCGGGATTGGGGATAATGAAACTCGGATTGGGTTATTTAAACTGTGGTGCATTCTGTTTCACTGCTGGCATTTCTCTTGCTATAAAAACACCTGTAGTACTATACATTCAGCTGGAGCATGGCGAACAGTTCTGTTTCTGTATTCTGAGAACAAAGATGCTGCAGATGGGCAAGAGCTAGCAGGTCATCTGATGTATTTTGTTAGAGTTCAGAGGTAATTTGTTTTAATGATTGATTGAGGGCTGTATCAAGAAAAGCTGTTCTGATGTTGTTTGGGTACTGTTTTGGAGTTAAGATAAAAAATAGATGCCTATCATCTAGCTCTTTGGAGCTGACTTCAGGAAAGAGCCTTTTGCTCAGAAAGGTTTTTGTACGTCTGAAAATGAAGCTGTGCTGCTGCATTTTAGGAATTTGGAGGCTCCTGAATGTGTTTGGTATCAAACAGTCCAGGGATACTCTTCTTCAGAGATGCCTTCATGCAGCACGAAGTGGCATGGCAGGCACTTCTGGCTCGGGAATTTGTGAATTTCTGTTTCTTTATTTATGCTCTGAACTGAGGGGCCTGAATTTACAACATCTTTTCAGGTGTTGGTAGTTTCTAGCCTTAGAATCGATCACTTGCTTGTTCATGTAGGACAGTTGTGGTTTTTTTTTTTTTCTCTGACTGGTGGAGGGTACATGTGGATTATCCAGCTGCACGTTACCTAATCCTTTCTTCACCACAGTGCAAGTCTGCAGCACAATGATGCTGTCATTTCCCGTTCCTATCATGTTTCCTACAGCAGGTTAGCCTCCTGGGAACAGAGGATTTTAGCCAACAAGAAGTACCTTCAATTAGGGATGGAAACGTAATGGCATTTGTGTTGCATGAAGTCAGACAAGATTAATGGACTCCTTGAGCCATGTAAAAATGTAAAACCTGCAGTTTTACTCTGTTTCAATGTTCCCTTCTACTTTAAGCAGTAAATTCTCACTTTCCAATTCCTTGGAGATGGGATTTTTTTTTTTTTTTTGGGTGCATTTCATCCTAAATATGATCCAGATCATGCTGATTTGACTTGTGTGAGCACTTCGCTTGAGCCAAGTTGAAAAGGTCTTAATTTTGTTGGAATAAAGTAATGAGAACCTGAATGTTAGCCAACTCAGCCAGGTTTTGTCTGTGTAAAGCCCTTAAGATTTGGGCAGCAGTTTTTGAAGCTGAGTCTGATCGTATACATAAACTGCAGTTCTGTCTCCATGGCTTTAAAAGGTACCTGTTTGAATGACTAAGGCGGGCACAATTTGGCCACTGATTCCAGTATCTTTGGTATATGAATTAGGGCAGACATCAAAGATCTGTTTCACTGCTTTTCTGGTACTTCCCAATTCCCACTGAGTCAGCAATATCTTTTAAAAAGAGCTCACAGGAATATTCCCTAATTCCTTTTTTATAGCCAAAACCATGAGGTTATGAAGTGTGGGAGGAACAAACTTCAGTCATCAATGTGTTTAAAAGGCTTGTTTTGGCTTAGTTTATGTTTTCAGTCGAGGTGTTTCTAGTTGTTTGCTGTTATCTGGTTTGCTGATCTCTAGTGATATTTTGCTTGAAACCAGATTATAAATTCCTTTTATTGTATTTATTTTTTTCCTCTGCACTGCTCAAAACATGCCTGATCTGGAGAACTTCAGCATGTATTTGGAATTAAGCATTCTGTAAAATAAAAATAGGCTTATTCACATGCTTAAAGTTAAGTGCAAGCATTTATCAGTTCAGGCTTAAAAGAATAAAGTTCTGTAAATGTCAAATATGAATGCAGCTTATTGCTGCATGCCTGAAATGTTTCCCATAAAACATCATTAAAGCAGTTTAATTTAACAAAGCCTTGATTTTCTGTAGTGGGTGCAAATGTTCATGCACTGAATGCTTTCAGTCAGCCCAGCTTTCAAACAGGTGAAACAATGCTTACAAAGACACTTCAGTCTGTGGGTCAAATCCTGAAGGGCATGTTAATAGCCGGATCTTACAAGTTGATCTGTGTAGGCAGACTCCGGTGCTTTTGTGGGAATACGCTGGCTCCAGAAGTTCACCCACACAAGCCTCCTCCCAAGACTGGGACCTGAGTAGTAGCTCAGCCATTGATAAGGCGTAGTCGTGCTAAAATCAGTCCTCCTTTAGGGTATTCTCATTTAGTCTTAGCTACATTAAAAGCAAGTTAGTGTGTTTCTGGACTTAATTTCGTTACATCTGGTGAATACTTAATTTTGGTGTGAAGTTTAACCTATCAACTTCTTGGATTTGTACATTTTAAAGCAGATAAATCTGTGAAAAGATGAAGATTCTAGGCAAAAACATCCAGGGTTAAATTCTGCACATTGCAATTACACAATTAGTGTAACTATTTCTGTAAGACAAGGAGGATTAGGCCTCTGATGGGCTTTTCAGTAGCATAGGCCAAAATCTGCTCTTGATTATAGCCACGTGACCCTTTTGAACTTGGTTTTCTCTTAAATATATTTTCATTGTTTAGTTTTGTAGTTAATATGTGAAATTACAGTACTTAATAACGTGTTCAGCGATGCATATAACTACAGATCAGCCATTAAGTGGGGTTTGCAGCCTAACTGTGCTGTAAAACTAAATTAGTTTGGCCTCAGATTCAGGTGTCCAGCTGTCTGACAGCTATGACACTTTGTGCCACTTGATCTAAAATTAGTAGAGCTCTTGTATGCTGGCATTAGAGATGTGCATATGTTTTAGTTCATAACATGGGTAAAAGTCTGACTCTTTATACATCTTTCAGAGGCATGTTTCAGGCAATGGGCAGATGAGGCTGTAGGTGAACAGAGAAGCCCCCCAAAGTCTTTTGCTGGGTATTGAAATGGCTATCCTCTTATCCTGCTTGCAGACTTTTCTTCTGCCTGGTCAGGTTACAGTCTGGGTGTTCCTCATGTGACAAGGTCTTTTAGGCAGGATAGAAGCAGCATTAGAAAGCCTATGCGGTCGTTCTGACAGACGATTTACACTAATAATGGTAATAAAGCATCCTGAGCAATGCTAGCAAAAGAGCTTTTTCAAGAGATGCTGTGGTTTTTACTCAAACAAAACTTCTGTTAATTTTGGTAGGAGTCAGGAACTTAGTTATTGACATTTATAAATATTTAATGCCTGAAATTACTTTGCCTTTAGATAAATTTTTAATCTAGAGATAAAGGATGTACATTACATCCTACAATTTGGGAAATGACTCCAGCATTTGTCTGGAGAAGCCACTGCTCTGTAGTCGTACGTGATTTCTGGGAATAAGGTAACGTTGCTAAGATAGTCTTGGTTTAGAGTAAGATATTTGCAGAAACACGCAGCAGTTTGGTTGCTAGCCCTGGTGACCTTCAATAGAAATTAGGTATTTCTCTGCTGTTTGTGCCTTGGAAATTGTCTCACAGTGACTGTACATTGTCCAGATCATAACCTGATCCTGGAAACCTTATTATAATACCATGTATTACAGATCAGTTCTGCATATAAAACTCGGTTTTTGAATGATTCTAAATATGAAATCTGACTGGAGGAAAATTCATCATGATTTTAGAAAGTTGATTTCAGAATTTCAAAGGGACGTATCTTGAACATACTGACATTTTTTTGTCTGGCAAAGGAAATGTTTTTCTCAGGCTTATGGCTTCTACCCTCTTTGTTCAATTTTTAACAAACCAATTGCTGAGAAACATTTGTTACTGTTCTGGGAAGGCTTTTGGTTTTCTTCTTTGCAGAAGTTTTTCTGATGTCCAGTTCACACTAAAGCTAAAGCAACATTTGGCTCAGGAAATCTTGAGAAAATATCTCAAGAACAGACACAGAGGAGCTACAGGAAGAAAGCCAAAGTTGATTAGGTCCCTTGATGAAATTACCTTACAATTTGCCTGTGCTCAACAGGATACTTTTGCATTGTTGTGTTTCAATTTTTTAAAATAAAGCTCAGGTTAATCAAGTCCATACGCTCCTTATGAGGCCAGATCTAGCCTACCTCTGAGAATGTAAGCATAGACTCTGATTGTCTGCTTGTTGCTGCTGTTGCGAATTGTATTATATGAAATCAAGTTGATTCATGTCAGCAGTGTGTTTCTACTTAAATTGTACATTTATTATTGCTTTCTCGTGGATATACATTTTCTTCAGATCTTGTGTTACACTCAATCCAGCCGTCCAGCATACTGTTTATAGTGGGTTTACAGTAGCACTGAGCAGCTAATCTGTAGTTTGTAAGCATCAAACAGTTATAATCTAAATTATAATCTAATTTATAAAGATGATATTAGTGCCCTAAAAACAAAACTAGTTTATGCCTCGATATTTTAGTAGTCATACTGAAGCAGTTTTTGGCTTTGGAAACCACATAATACTCAAGAGAATTTAAAGAATTAAGTTTACGCTTGGAGAGCGTCTGTGTCTCCTCCATAATTTGCAATTTAATGCCAAATGTAAGGATTTGATTAAATAATTTTAGAAAGTGAAGGATCATCTTTATTCTAAGCATGAAATCTATTTTGAATTTGGTGCCTAGATTTTTGTAGTCGTTTCAGTGACCAAAACTGCGAATGGTCTGTTGGAGATGTAGAGGTGTGACTGAAATGTTGATGGTCTTTGTACAAGTTGTGCTGGTTGTTGGATTTTTATTTTTCTTTGTATTTCCCCAACCAATACACTTTGAGTCTCCCCACCTCTAATGTTCTGTCATTTACCTTCTGGGCATACTTAGTCATGGAAGGTTGCATGCCCTCTTTTGTTTTCCTAGTAAGAAATACCTCAAGGGCAGGGGAGGGAAGCTTTCTAGGAGATCCATTGTAACTCCTGTCACTCTGTCCTTGGTTCCCCATTCTTCCTTCCTCTGTCATTTTCAAGTTAAATTTTAGCTGTAGATGGGATTCCTTGTGGGCCTGCATCTACAAAGTGCAGGTGGAAGACTGGCTTGCTTTGAGGGGCTTCTTGTGGCACACACTTGCACACACCCTGTGCCAAGCCTGCAGAGAAGTGAATTGTGCTTCTCAGACTGGGCTCTTCCCACTCTAGGTGGAAAAGGAGGAGATCTCAATTCCACACTTCTGCCTGCCTGCTGCTGGAGCAGAGGGCACCCATGGAGCACTAGCTCTGTTCCTAGAAAGCAGCATGGGTTTCACTTCCTGAGCTGTGATTGAAGCTGTAGAGAAACCTTTGAGCTTTTCCTTACCATAATCAAATGTAAAGAAATGTACGTGTGTGGAATGAGATTTCTCAGTCTGAGTGCCCTTGTTCTGGTACCTGCTGTGAACGTGAGTTCCTAGGCTGGGATAAAGCCCAACTGGGACTTGTGTCTCAGGTCATATGCTGGTGTCCTACTGTGAGAGTTTTTGAAGTGTAGCATTTAATCCCTCTCAGTGAAAGTACTGAGAGAAAGAAGAATCCCCAGGGGATGGACGCTGACATGGTCACTTCATTTGAAATGATTGCCCTTTTTTTGCTCTTGTTTTCAGCACTCAACTCTCACCTGGGCCTGTAAGCATTACTGCTCCGGATGAGTTTCAGTATGGTCCTGTGCTTGGACTTCTGCTGCAAATGCTCCTTCCCTTCTGGGTGCAACCAAGTTAGTTAATTATGCAGTGCACTAAGATGTCTTCTGTATTTTAGCAGCATAAGCCCCCAAGATTTGTTTTCCGTGTATTGGCTTAACTAGTGACTCAGCTGATAAATAATTTTAAGTTGATTTATTTGCCTTTTCCCCCTTTTGAGTAAATAAAGAGGCCATCACTGATATTATCTCAATGACTAGCTGTTAATGCTGACAAATGGCTTAGGTGCTATGTGAGATAATGGCTTCTACTTGCAATTTGATTTTGTCACTGCAACAAATAAGTGAAAGGGAGTTCTAACATTTTTTTGTCTTTTTTTTTTTTTTTTAAATTTCTTTTAATTTCAGTGAAATTGCTCTTAGCTCTGTATTTCATGATCTCAGCTCCTGCAATCTCTTTACGTGTCTAAGTCCTCTCCGTAGTACTAAAGCATTTAATGACTATGCATGCACTTCAGTGCTCCTACTACTTTGTGAGACAAGACTGATTGCATGTGGTACCTTTGTTGTATTACTGTTTTATGTTATAGGTCTGATATGTATTTAAGAATTCCTTTTCATATTCTTTTTTTTTTTTCCTTTTAGGTAATTCTAGAAAACCAGCTACATAGGATTTATTGATCTTTGTGCTGTTAGAAGGCAGTTTTCCACTGATGGTCTTGGTAGTTCAGAGATGCTCAACTTCTGCTTTTCATTCCCAGTATTTTTTTAATTGTATTTCATTATCTAATAATCTTTCCAGTTTTAATAGGTTGGGTTTTACGTCTTAAAATTTTGGAGTTCTCCCAATCTGAAAACACCTGTATGATCAGACAAGATCACTTTTTTTTTTAACTGCCTTCTCCAAATCTTTAATAAATGCAGAATGCATTGGTGATTTCTGTAAACCCACACCATTCTTCTTCTCCGTGTACTGGAAGGCAGCCAAAATTCAAGACGTAATTATTCTGTAAGACTTTTCAGGATACAAAAGAGTTACCTGCTATATCCTAGGTGGTTTTGGTCAGGTTTTGGAAGTGCATGTCAATTTTCCCTCTATTTACCTATATATATGCACACATATATAGGTACATACATTATATATAGATACACACCCCCATACCTCCACATCCTTCCCCCCCCCCCTTTTTTTAACTCTACGGAGTTCAAACAGTTGTGGAGGAATTTGATTTGTCATTATATTCTTATTATCTTTCCCAGTATTTTAGGCTTTTTGTTTTGTTTTAAATTGTGCTTTCCCAGTGGAACTAATCAGAACTGCTTCAGTAATTTCTCAAGTTTCTTAATGTATTTCTTGCAAATAATCTGGAGAACAGTGATGTGTTTTAGTATAAGTTTCTGTAAGCAGCTTTCTTCTCTGGTGCCTCACGGTCTTTCTGAATTTGTACCAAGGTGATGGTAGTTGGCTATGTAATCTGCTTGTAGGTTGATGTCTTTACATTTCCTGTGCGGCTACATAATTTCTTCTTTGAGACTTCTTTTTTTTTGTGATGGAACGTGGTAATTTCTCTGTAAAATAAGGCTTTGGGGAACGAACATCAGTTTGTTGTCTTAAAAGCTAGGTTCTTGCTCAGTAAAGAGTTTATTCAGTACTTAGCTCTTGCAATAGCATGCCTAGTCTTGCTGCCTCCCTGATTCTAACCATCCATGAACATGTGCATTATTGCCTGATTTGTAACAAAATTCTGATAGGTGTTGTGTCTCTTATATTATTTGTTATCCTGATTTTTCCAACCATTGCTTGGGTAGGGCTTCTATCTCACTAAGGAAAACATTTCTGGCATAGCAAACTTCTGTAGCATGTGTCTGTTTATTTCTTGGCATTGGGCATTTAGAATATTAGCCTTCTGGTGCTGAAGTAAATAATAAAACGAATAGGGATGTGTGTGTGCTGTTAATCTTAGCATATACTGTTATGTGTTTAAGTAGTGTTGCTTTAGTTTTAGTTTCTCCTGCTTCTGTGTGACTTACCTGTTAAGCTTTATTTTATAATTATAAATCTTGGTTTATTTTAAATAGAAGTAATTTTGAAATCTAGCATCACCTACGACATTTGAAATCTTAACTTCAGTAAGGTTTTCAGCTGTTTGGTGGCTTCATACTCATCTTCTAAAATACTTCTAAAACTTGAACAAGAGGCATCAGGAGTGCCTTACTCATTGTTAATAACAGGTGATCCCCAATCCTGTCCAGTATATTGACAGTGCGTTCTGTAATCACAGAATCATAGAACAGTAAGGGTTGGAAAGGACCTTAAGATCATCTAGTTCCAACCCCCCTGCCATGGGCAGGGACACCTCCCACTAAACCATGCCACCCAAGGCTATGTCCAACCCAGCCTTGAACACTGACAGGGATGGAGAATGAAATCTTTTTCAAAAGTCCTCATATTTAAGCTTTGATGTTGACTATAGAACCTTATTTATTCATTAAGTGCCCTAAAAGCCTGTTTCCCCTGCAGATAAGTGTCTGTTAAGTTATATCTTGAGGCAATTAATCAGCATAAATACTGAAAGAAGATTTCAAGATTTAACCTTTTAAAATTAGCAGTAATTTTTTTTTCTTTCCCTGATTTGGAAGGTAGGAATGACATTTTTATTGACTTCGGTAACTACGTATTTGTATTTCCCGGTTTGTCTTCTCTGTGCTGAACATTTCCTGATGGATACTGTTTACTGCTTTGTGAAGAGTGGCATCCTTCGTGATCTAACTGCTTCTTCCTGTGGAGTTTGTAAACAGGAATTTTTGTGTGTCAGTTACTTCTGATATTTTTAGTATGACAACTGTTTTATCTGCGACCGGAGCTTTTTATCTCACCCGTTGGCCCATTTTCACTTTTGACATCAGGGTAAAGCTATTTCTGTGATTTAATTGGTGTCATAGTTGCTGTTCATGTTGGTTTTGCCCGGGCCCTGAGGGCAGTAATGGTCCTCACTGTCCCTGCCTGGTCCCTCACCTGCCCATGGCCCAGGACCCCAAGCCAGCTGTTGGGGCTGTCAGCCCCTGTCCAAGTGATGCCACAGCAGGGCTGGTCTGCAGCTCCCCACAGCCCTGCCCTGGCCAGCCATGGGCCCTGCTGAGCTGGCCCATGCATGAGCCCATGTCCTGGCCCAGCATCAGCCTGTACAGCTCACCCAGACACCTGAGCCTGGACACCTCAGCGAGAGCGGTGCCCAATGCCTGGGGCTGGGGCTGGGGCTACCCCAGTGTCCCCCGCTGCCCTGCTCCTGGCTGGGGCAGTGGGATGGGCCCTGGCTGCCAGGCCCTGCCCTGGTGGACCTTCCGTGGGGAGGCCCTGCCAACCCCAGAAAGCTGGTGGCCTCTGTTGCACCGTGGCAGTTCCTTGCAGGTCCATCTTTTGCTTCACATCGTTTCTTTTGTTTAAATTGCCTTTCTACTACTAAGTGTTTTCTTTCTTTGTAATTTTGTCCTCTCTTCTGGCCTCACGATATGTGCATGGCAACTTTTCACTTTTTCGGGAGTGTGGTTAACACCATCTTGGCCTCCTGTGCCTTCTTGTTCGGCTGTGTTATATCGTGTCCTGTGTGGTGTCAGCCATTGTAGTAATTGCTGTGTAGTTGAAAAACTGCTGTGTGAAAATTATGCATTGTAATGATGTGTTAAGATAGTGTTAATGGTGCGGTTTCTGTGGACATAAAATTAATTTACTTATTCAGCTTTGGTAAAGCTAGATTGAAGCTTTCTGACAGGTATCTGCAGTACCCTGTCTCAATTATGGATGTCTGTTTACTTGTGGGGAAGGAACCAAGCCTCTCGCTTCTATGCACACTTCTGAACTTTTAATCAGAAAGGAGTATGGAAAAGCTCAGGTTTTAGGGCTGATAAGTGATTTTATTACAGTTGGGCATAGTAATTGGCAGCTGCCATGTCTGCTCAGGGAATCATAGCTGCAGTAAGTAGCTTTTGTTACTCTTTGTTGCTGTGGGAATAGTTACGAAATGTCTGTAGAAACTCTTCAGTTGTTCTTAACATGTGATGGACTAAATACTGCTCAGTGTGGAGTTGGTGCTCTTTTGTTGTTTGGTTGGTTCTCCAAGGCTATTTCTGAGTAGTCTAAAATATGACACCAAAAAAAGACTTTGTTCAGGAGGCGAGGATCTCAAAAAATGGGCAGCATCAAAAATCTTAGAGAAGGTGAAGAACTGAGATAAAGGCATTGCCTTTGTATGAGGACTTGACAGGAAGATCAAACATGTGCTTGAAGGTAATGGCTTTTATTGTTATTAGTAGGACTTTATTACTTCAGCCAGTGATGGAGAAGGAAGAGCTGCAGAACAAGTTTGTTGCTCAACTTCAAAGGTACTAAGAAGTAACTTTAACAAGACACTAAGGAGCTGGGAAGAGAGCCCTCTTAGGAGCTAGGAGACCTCATGCTTCATATGTATCTATAACCAGTTGGAAAAATAATGAGGTAATGTTTGGAAAATACTAAGATCCTTGGAAGAAAGGCTCTGCAATGTGTTGTTATGCTAATTTGATACCCACTGTTCAGACCACCCAGTGTGCAGAAAACTCCTTTGTCCAGTGCAGAAATGAAGGCTGAGAGGTGCTAAAGCCTTAATGCAAACCTTAATGCAAATGTTTAGCAGAAAGGGTGTATGTAACAAGGCCACACAGAAGAGAAAGGGCAAAATACAGTCCTAAATCTTGCTTAAATTGGGATGTTCCATACAGCAGTCCAGGTTAGTTGCTTTCAACCACTGCCAACTTCTTTAGGCATCTGAATTTATGAGGAGTATCAGTGTTTGGCTTAAAAGGTCCTTGGGTATCTGTGTCTTCTCAGAAATACTGAATTGCTGTCATCTTCTGCCTAGGGTTCATTGTATGCCAAGGGTCAGACAGCAAACTGCCTGCATGTTTTCGTTGGGTTACTAACCAGGGAAACCTAATCCAAAACTGAATGCTGCTTCTGTTTGAATTTGCATAAGATAAACAGTGATTCGAGTATTTGTCTGAGAATTAGACATAATTTTAGCCCTCTCTGAGCTTGAAGAGTCTTGATTATCTGCAACCCAGAATGCCACAAGTTTGCAGATGTTTGGTTAGGAATAGAATGTTCTTCTCGTAAAACTGAGTTACTGTGTGAACTTGTGGGAGTAAGGAGGTTGAAAGGAAGGCAAGTTGTAGATTGGTGTACGGAAGAGGAAAAGTGTGGATTCTGGTCTTTGCCTTGCTTTTTGTTTGCTGATATTTATATTCATAGAAAATTTGGAGATCAGGGTGAAACACTGAGCTGAATTCCACTGCATGGTAACGTTAGCTGGCACTTCTGGCCAAAGAAATTCCACTAACGTATTCAACATTGGCAACACATATAAAATGTGGAGCTGTCAACATCAAGAATACTAAGAGAGGTTGTGACACTGCCATTTGAGGGTGTAGATGTCTTCATTGAAAGCACTGATAATGTCCTCCACTGTTGAGAGCAGAGCATCCATGCAGTGGTCTGTGATAGGAAACTATAAAAATTCCAGCAGAATTAGGCTGTGGCAGGAAGCTGGAGTAGTTTTTATGAAAACAACAGTGAGGATTTGGAAGATACACATCATTTCCCTTCTCCCCAATACCTTCTCATCTGTTATCTGGATAAGAGGATGGAAACTCAGAGGAGCTTGTTGGGGGGCAGTGAGTGCGGGCTGCTCTGCGAGGGACTAGGAGCCCAGCGTGATAACCAGGCTAGCAAAGACCCTGCCCATGGGCCTAACTCCACAGCCTCTGAGCAGGATAGGCCTGGGGGCAGTAGCCATATTCAGTCAGCAGTTTGAATTCCTCAGGTGAGTTGGAATGTGCCATGGGGCCTTAAGAGAGCTTCCAAGACTGATCAGTCTCCGGTACTGCCATCGCTGGTTTCCTTTTGTCATGGGCTAATAGAACACCTTGGTCCTGAATTTAGTTGCACAGACTAAATCACTCATTCCCTCCCCGCCATATATATACAGTGTATTTTTTAGTATCCTCTCCATAGAGTGGTTACTTCCAATACTGTTACGTGTTCCTTAAATAGTGGAACAGAGATTGGTTTTCAGTGTTCTGTAGCCCAGGAGAGAAAAGTCTGTAGTTGTTCGGGTGGGTAGAAGATGCACTCATTCTGTCTCTGTGGCTACTGGTGTGCTGCTTTTTCCCTGTCATGGTCTGATGTCCCACTCTAATGTGGGAAGGGCTCCAGCCAGACCTGGAGTATCTGCAGCAACTGCTGCAGCAGTTGACATGGTTGTTAGCTGGTTAAGTACTCTGGATAGGAACTGCTGGGTATGGGCCTAGGATAGTTTAGTGTAGAGGAGGGGATTATCTGCTGGATGAGATTCTTTGTAGCGTACTCGAGTTGTACAGTTGAAGGATGGAAGAGATTCTTGCAAGACCTTGCGTTCTCTCATGTAGAGTTTGTTACTGACAGCCTTTGACTATTTGCTGGTTTAAAGCAATGTGTGGGTCTTCTGTTTGTTTGTTTTGTTTTTGAATTACATTTCATCTTGCCACCCAATGCAGATTTTCTGCATCTTGTCCTTGTCTCATGATCCTAAAGCTTTTCTTAGCAGTCAAAAGTCTGTTGCTGCGAGGTCAGCTTGGGATCCAGCAGTTGTGGAATCTGTGAATCTCCTCTCACGTGTCTGTGAATGTTGCTTTCATGACCTTATGCCAAGTCAAATATCACTTGAGCTATTTTTGGTAGCTGCTATTTCAGCAACAAATTTCTACCTGAATCTCCAAGCAACAGCATTTCATGAGGACTGTGAAATTGCTCTGTGGTTCATATCTGAGTGATGGATTTTCATCTAAAGCTTCCCTTCTCTTTAGAACCACATTTAGTATAGGAGAAATAGAAAGAGGTTTAATGTTCCCAAGGTGTTGGTTTCTTTTACTATTTCTTCCTCTGTTTGTTGTGGTATGTGGAAGTTAAGAAGGCACAGCTGTCTCCATAGCTGATATTTAAGTGCATAACCTAGTTAATCTTGCCAAGATACCAGCTGTCTGGTAACCTTTTCCTCCAGCTGAACATCAGGGCTCACTCCAGGAGACCAGTTGCTGCATCCTCCATACACTTCCAGGGTAGGTGAGAACTGGAGTTAGCACAGCAGCAATGTGGTGTAAACTGTGAACAGCTAAGCAGCACGGGCAATATGCTGCTGAATTAGATGTTCAGGAGAGCAACGTTTCAGCTGTTTCTTGACCAAGGCAGCTGAAAAGACTCTCGCATATCTTTCTTGGAGAGGATGGTGTTGGCCAGTTCTGTGCAGTGGGATTCATACTGACTTGCTTGCAGTAGAGTATAATCAGCTTTGCACATCATAATTCAGTGAGACATGGGGCGCATGATCATTTCTATTGCTTGGAAATACCCAGCGTCACAAGCACCCTGGGTTTATGCATTTCCTGTCTGTGTCTGAAAGAACTGTAATAATTGCTGTATGGTGGTGTAAAATGAAGAAGTTGCTCTAGACTAAGATAAAATGAGAGATTACAGTGCTTGAGCTAATCTGTATTAGCTGCCTTGTGTGTCTGCTCTTGCTCAGTGGTGAAATAGGATGTAACTAACTCACTCTTTCAAAGAGCAATGTGCTTCTAGGCACATCTGACATTTGCCTCAGAGTAACTGTGATATATTTGATAACGCTCCATGTCCCTTCATTGCCTGGTCTCACAGTACCCCACTTGTCTTGGGAAGGCACTTCCTTTCCCAGAGAGCAGCAGACAGCATGACTGATGTACGCAAGGATTAGCGGTAACGAATTCAGGGCAGTCATTGCGGTACTTTGAAACCTGCGTTAAAGAGTTGAGGTAAAAGTTACTTGTCTTGTAATTGCATCCATACTAGTAAATTAATGTAGTTGGGACCATTCTGTGATACTGATGCCCATGCCCATGGAAGAGCCTGCATCCATGCTTTGAAATTCTCTTTTTCTCCAGATAGGGCTGCAGGCAAACTGCTGGGAATCCTGCATGACCCATGCTCACCCTGAACTGTGCCTGAGAATTGTCTAGGAGACAGACAGTTGGCATGGGCAGCAAGCAAGCTAGAGGTGGCTTCATCAAAAACTTCCTAGAATTGTGGGGTTTAATTCCAGTGCTCAGGAACACCAGGCTGGTGTTTAGGTTGCTAGGGTAGATGTAGTCTGAAAACTGTCCTAAAAATTTTTTTACAAGTTTTGTTTTTTGGAATTACTATGCTTTAATAAGTGTCATAGTTGGCTTCTGCTCACATTAGTTGAGAAATCTAAATTCTGGTGTCCTATTCCTAGGCAAATTCATGAGCTAAGATTGGAAGAATGATATGAGCATATTTAGAGCGAAAAATTTTGTTCTGAATACTGAGCTATGGGGAAAGATTCCAGGTTAATGAAAGGGTTATTTAATTTGTTATGATTTTTGTTTGTTTGATAAAGTATTCCATCTGCTTGGAGAAGCAGCTTCTGGTGGCTTTCCTGACATTTTTATAGGTTAGTTTTTGCAACTACAAATTCAGTTTGTGTTTAAAATGGGTATTTCATAAGGGAGTATTCCAGTGCATGGAATAAGGAAACTCAAGGCATTTCATGAAGGGTTGAAACAAAAAATCTGATGTAAATTTAAGGTTTGATGCTATTACTACATGATCCAAGCAATGCTTAAATGGTCGAGAAGGTTATATATGAGCATTGCAAAGTTGGATACTTGGCTAAAAAAGTAGCATAAGATCATTATACCAAACAAGGGTGCTTGCTTTCATCTTAGGTATGATAGGCAAAAAGTGTGCACTAATGCTTATATGTATTTTAGTGAGATTTTGATAGTGTTAGTGGTGCAAAAGTTACTTGAGCATTGAAATATGTCAAGTCCGCACTAGATTAAGCTGAAGTTCTGTGGAAACGTGCCTCCTAGTTTACAGGAGAAAAAGGAATAATTAATAATCTGCAGTAGAGTTCAAAGTTGAAGCCTTATATATGCTCAGTATCTGCAGAATTGCAGTGTAGCAAAAATCTGGGAGACTCAAATGCTTACAAGTTGTGTGCTGTTATGGTCTGTCCTGTGGTCTTTGGCAGAGCTGACTATGAAAAATGCAAAAGTAATTTTGCTTGGTTGTGTTGATGGAGTGTTGCATTACTCATTTGTTTGTTCTAAATAGGAGTTAGTGAAATGTGAAAAATACATTTCCCTTAGGCAAGGCTTATTACTTCTAAAAATACTAATGATTTGTGTGGAAAAAGGATTTTGGCAGCATTTTTCATATGGAAGAAATTAATTTTGTTGTCTCAAGTTTAGGAAAATTGCTTTTTTACCCCTAAAAATATCTTTTCTCTTTAAAGCAGAAGATCTGTGATTTAAGGCTGCTTCAGAAGTCTTTCAGAGAGGGCATAGTTATGTGCATGTGTGCACATAAACGTGCAGCAGACATCTGCAGCGTGAAATTGTGATTTTTAAAATGGAATGACCACACGCGTTCATATTATTCAGTTGTTAAGTTTATGGTAAAAGGACTTTTCTCTTTATGGGGAAAAAAAAATCTCAAAATGGCATTTGTAGGTTGAAAAAAGACTAATTTTAATAATATTGGGGGGACATAGGATATACAGATTTTCTTTACACTAACTTAGCTCTGGATAACTAATTTTAGTTTCTGACCCAGTCATTTTGCCAAATTCAATTTGTCTTAGGTCAGGTTGTATCTTTCCTGAAAACTTCAATTGTCCACACTACCTTTGGGCTGGTTAGCCTAGCTCAAGGGAGAACAGCCACCATAAATAATAATGTATGAGGTGCAGAGTGAAATTGGATTACTGCTCAGTCACTGTTTTCACTGATATGAAGATGATGAGTTAGCAGCTAATGGGTTGCACTGGTTTGCATTGCACCCTCTGGCAAATTAGACAAGGTGAATAGTCATCATCAGAACCCTAGAAGAAGATTTAAATGAATAAGATGTTAGTAAGAGTTAACACGAATTTCAGCTTCAGTTAGCACTGTGGTAGAGGCAGGGGGAAAAAGAAAGCTAACCAAAGAGCATACTATAGATCATTATGTCAAAAATGTGTAAAATAATGGTGTCCAGGGTTTGAGCTGAAGAATCTGAATTCCGAGCACATGCAGAAGCATCTCATTCTCTACCTCAAGAGAGCTGGTTGATTTACTGACTTCGGGCAAATTTTTACACTCATCTTCTTCAAGGCAGTGGAGCCCCATAATTAAAAGGAATTGCCAGCACTGTCTGAGTAATGTAAAGATGCAGCAAGATCAGCAGAAAATGTAAATAAACAGTAGATAAAAAGTACTGCTTTTTCAGCAAAACAGAATGTGTTTAAAAGACCAAAAGAGCAGAAAAAGATCCAAAAGCTATAATGAATGCCTAGATCTGAGCTCAAAATATCATGCTGTCCTGACAAGCTTAATATTTACTGTGGAGTATTTATTATGCTTATAGAACTGTATATAGCAGGTGCACTAAAATAATAGAACCATTTTAAACTGTACTGGAAATATGGCAGACTAGCAAGAGAGAACCTTAATTTTAAGTACTATATATCCTATTAGTTATATCTATAAGCAATTTGTATCCTTTTATGAGTAATATTTATCCAAAGTTTGTACACCCTCTCCTTAATTGTTTTAATCATAATCTATCTTCTTTTGCTCAGTAATTTTCTGTAATGTGAAATAGCATAAAATTCTTGTGGGACCCAACCTGCAGAGATCACCTCCTGCTTGAAATGCTGAGATCACATGAATACTTTGTTCTCCATACTCAGCAGCACAAAACAGGCTCTCCAGAAGTGATGTGGGGTAACTGGAACTGTAGCAGATAAGATCAAAGGCAATGCTTACTTTACAAAAGTCACTATAGTTTCTTTTATACCCCACTGTATTTTGTTGGTTAGCTTAATCTTTTCAAGTATGAAGAATGTCTTCATTCATCAATTAAATCTCTTCCTGAAGTAGAATGCTTGGAAAACATGTGAGTTTGTGTGACCACAAAGCCCTAGAATATTGAGACCTCATGCAGCCCAGTGTTGATTGCGGGGGATTAAGGAACAATGTAATACTGATCAATGTGATCAACGCTGAACAATTTGTTGTGCGCAATCGTGCCTTTTATAGGAAAGTTTCAGAACAGTAGAACATTTGATAACGCTTGATAGGTTAACTCCACTTAGCCGAGTGCTAGCAACAGTTTAATGATTGGTTAACTATTACAGCATATGTTTCAAGGTTACAGTTATCAGTTCCCTCCTGCACATCTCTCTCAGTAGCTTTCCGTGCTAACTTTCTCAAGGCTTCTGCACGTACATGAACTTTAGTAACCCCCAGGCGAGGCCTCAGTGCCTGTGGGTCACTACCCCACAATTGTCAAGCAGTTGTCTGGATTGCTCACATGCCCATTCACAGCCAAATAGCTCTCCACAGTTGATTTCTGACATGGTACTCGTATAAAGTGACTTGCAGGCACTTCCAGAAGAGCTGATGTTTTCAGTGGAAAGGGGAGAAGTCTTTCCGACTTTTTTTCCCATGTTGGAGTTACAGTTACCTTGTATAGCTGAAAACTTCTGGCATGGTCACTGCAAACAGAAGTTTGTAGGAAGAATAGGAAAAATTAGTTAAGAAAATTAGTTGACCATTATTCTTTCATTCGTCTGTATTATTTGAAGAGAAAGTAAATAACCATGCAATATGGGAGTCTTCTCTTGTGAGAAGTAAAGCTGTGAAAAGGAATGCAGTTGTTTCTCAAATAAAAAGGCAGCCTCCCACACGAGCTGAACAGATCACTGCTGTAATGAGGTATTTAAATTCAGTCATCACTTGAAGTCCTTGATAAATGTTATAGTACTGTTCTTGCAAGTCTTGTTATTGCAAGCTTGCGTGAATAGTTTACAACTAACCAAGAATTAAAAGATGGGGAGGATGAAGTTGTATGTGTATCAGTATGCATGTATGTACAGACTTGTGTTGTCCTGAGTGTCAAAGTGCCTCATGAGGCAAAGGTGGAACATCTGTGCTCAGCTGTACAGATGAGGGAGGAGACTGTGGAAGGTTAGTGCAATTAGTGATTTTGCTTTTCTTTGTTTGAGGAAAGGGAGGTATTTTACTCCTCCTTCGTACCTCTTAGGTATGGAGAAGGAGCATCTCTGTAAAATGGAGCTGGTCTGGGTTTGAAAATCTGGGCTATGTTGGCTCTCCTAGGAAGCCTGCAAATATAAAGACTGCCCATGGACTACTGTTACAGAAAGGAAGGGGAGAAACAAACAGTTGCTCTCTTCTCTTCTGAATAGACTGTAACAACATACATTTATACCTGTAAAAGCTGATTTATTTTTGCTAAATGTTCAAAGGGCTTTATGATGATGTAACAGATGAGGAATTTCAGGAACATTTCAAGACTTTGGATAACATTGCTTCATTCCCTTTGCCTAGTCACTGAGCATTGGCTGGTTTCTTGTAGGCAGGAGTTGTTCTGGAGAAGTGTTTTGAAGTTAGAGTACAGAGGTGGTATTTGAGCTTGAGTTAAAACTGGTTTTTGCCTTTGAAATGTCTTTGCAATGAGTTACTCTGATGCATAGCTTAAGACTGAGATGCCCAAAGCTGCTCTTGCTCTATGAAATAACAAATGTTTTGCTGTAGATGGTAGGAGTACTGCACAATATATGCTCTTTTTTCTTTGGCAAAAAACTATAACTAGCCTGGTAGCCTGAATCATTTTCAGAAGAAGGTATGTGAAGTAAGTGCTGCCAAGAGGTGTTTTTAAAGGCCCTTACTCATAAAAAAAAATTGTTACATAAGCATTATTTCAGACATGGACTTTTAAAAATACCTGCATGATGCTTGTTGCAGAAGACTTGTTAGCAAATCAGTCCATTGAAGCTTTGTTTTTCCTTATGGCAATTTTTTAATGTATTTGAAAGTTGCTTGGGTACTTATACTTACACTTGTACTTCTGCATGTTGATGGCAGAATGCTAGGGAGTAACGCTTTAAACAGTTTGGGTAGCTGGAATTAAAGACCCTGTTATATCTTACATCAGTTGTTGTGATCAAGGGTTTGACTTTTGTCACGTTATCGCTAAAATACTCCATTGTGTTTATAGCTTTGTCCTTTACTTATGTAAACAGACGGTATATTTGAGCTTCTTACTGTTGCATTAAAAAAAATCCAAACACAAAACAAAATCCCACCAAAACCCCAAACAAAAACAACAGAAAAGCCAAACAACCACTCCCTTGCCAATCATGGTGATATTGAGGGGCATGCAGAGGGCTAAGACAGAAGTGTCATGGTCAAGAGTAATCACTGAGTTGTCAAAGTTAGAGGTGTGGGATGTTAAACTCAGAATCACTTTGTCTGTTGACTACAGAGCACTTTCCAGGTCCTGCCTCACAATCTATCCGAGACCTGACTTAGGGTGAGCCCCAAGCACACACTATGCTTTTTCTTTTCTCTTGCTTCTCCTTTCAACCTGAATCCTGGTTTCCAAGGAAGGGAAACATTGGCATGAAGGTGGAAGAAAGCTGTAATATGCTCAGATCAGATCCTCAGTCTGAATAATCTTACAGCCCATTGCAGAACATGGATACTCTGCAGTGTGGGTGTAGCCTACAGAGCAGTGAAGTCTGCTGGTGGGTTATCCGCAGATGACCAACCTTGATGGGTTAAGATTTCCTCTACTGAAAAAGAAGAATGCTCATGACTAAGGTACTGTAACACAATGGAGGCAAAACCAGTGACTTTGGCAGAGGGGAAAACAGAGAAACTTCTATTTTATCTTTTTTGCAAAGCCACACACTCACAGACAGTGTGGTGTATGAATTTTAGGATATGGATTCAGCCTTGAAATGACTGCCAAACAACACTTGGTATCAGTCTGCTGGTAATGGTGTGGGAGAGCAAAACTTTTATTTTGAGGAACTGATCTCGCATGCTATTTTTGAGGTAATGTAAGAGCATGATTGTGCTACAATTAGGATGGTCAAAACCGAATGTCTCCTAAGCTTATTTGATTAGGATGATGAACTTAAAGAGGAGTGTAGAAGTAGGTGGTGATGGTGAATTTGAAGCACAGGAAGCAGCTGATGTTCAAAGAGCATCAGGGTGTTTATTACAGAAATGGAATATGAGGAAAGAAGTCTCCAACATGGAAGACTCCAGCCCTGGAAACACGATGATATGTCTCTGCTAACCTAAACAGCTGTGCATTTGCCACCTTCCTGAGAAGCAAATCTGCCTATGAGTGTGAATTCTGACCCTTTGAAAATTTTCCTGGGATAGTTTTTATAATTGTGGCTCATATATGTGAGACAAAAGTAGTTGAGCACCTAGAATTGTTCATTTTCCACTAGTCCTTATGAATAACATCTCTGTAGGCTGACAGTCATTCTTACTGGCACATCTTTTCAGATTCACGTTCCCTTTTGAATGAGGGAGGTATGTTTGTAAAAAGCTTTGTAAGGTTTGCATTTCATGTAGTTAAAAACTTTTATGTTTCTAAGTACTCACTGCAATTCTGAATGTTACAGCTTACCTTGTAATTGGCAAATATTCTTGCAGAATAACATTTAAATAACAATAAATATTCTTTATTAATAACAATAAATGTCCTTGCTAACTAACATTAAAATACTCACCATTTTCCTGCCCACATTTTTGATCAATTCCTTTAGAATAAAAGTGTGGATGAGGATTAACTTTTACAAGCTGGTGAGTCTCCATTTTTTGTCTTCATTACAACTACTCTGAAATCTCAACCCTTGCGCAGGAATCACTGCTGGTGGGTCTGGCTTGTCTTTTGGTCAGTACAGTGTCATCTACTGTGGTGTCAAATGCATAAAAGGTAGGATATGGTTACAGAAATATGACTGTGACATTTGTCCACTTTAAAAAAACCCGAAAACTTAAGTTGGGGTTTTTTGGTTGTTTTTTTTTTTTTTTTTGTTTGTTTTTGATGATCAAATGTTATAAAGCAGTTTGTGTAATGCCAGACCCAGGTTCTTTGGAAATTGCAAGATGGAGACAGGAAGAACTTAAGCCTGATTAGAGTTGCGCATAGTGTTTTCATTTTTATGATAGTTTATGCCTTAGCAGTAGGAGAGATATCCTTTGTGAAGGAAACCCTTGGTTGGATTCCAAAAGTACTTTAAGATTTTTCCATCTTGAAGCAGGAGGAAGTTAGCGAATAGCCAAACTCAGAAGAAATTTTAACAACCATAAATTTTCTTGCAATTTGGGAAAATCTATTTCCAAAGGGAGGAGTATGTTTGTTTGGAGTGGAGGTTGGCATTGGACAAGGGTATGTAGACAGGAATTATTTCCCCAGGATCCTCAGAGCTGATGTCCTACTGCTGAGGGAAGTTCCAACTTTTCCAAAACACTGGAGTATAAATGACAATTTATAACTGTACTTTCTTATTTTAACACTGGCAGTTGCTTCTTGCTAATTACAATTTATAATGGTACTTTCTTATTTTAGACATCTCTATTATAACAGAGTTTCCAATTTCTGCCCCAAAATGTTTACCATATGATTTTTTTAATTCACTTTCTTATTATGTGGTTTCCTATTATGTGTTTTCATTTAAACTTAGCTTGGATGTAAAAGTAGCTCACGTAAATGTATAAATCTAATAGGCAGGCACAAATAAAATGTGAAGAGTTGTTAAAGGTTAAGTGATGTTGCAGAGTAATTTCCTGGAGCATCTGCAGCCTGGGGTATTTGAGGATCCAGCTGAAGATTGCTGGGCCCAGGAACAACAGCTGACCTTCCATAGATGTGTGATTCAGCAAGTTAAGAGGCTTGCTAAATCTCCGTCTGATAATAAACAGTCATTAACTGTCAGAGGAAAAAAATTACCAGGACCTTTAATGTTCTTCACTAACAAAATCTACTTCTAATAGGGTTCCATGGCAACATGTTTCACGTGCGTAAATCGGTGGCTAAAATCCTTTTCTGTGGGAGAGTAGTAGCTTAATTGTATCACTGCAAAGTTGCATCTGATTTTCCTGACAGAAGTTTTCTTTAAAAAAAAATAAAAATAAAAAAAAATAAAAAAATGACACATCTCAAGCAGAGAAGAAACCCGATTTAAAAAAAAGAATAAAAGGGAGAAACCTCCTTAGTGAAACAAGAACACATCATCTCTAATTCAAACTCTAGGAGTGTCATCTTCTAATAGTGAGTTTCCCAAGGCCTGCTAAGTAGTACACCTCCTGGATGTTCTTGTAGTACTTGTGTTACAGTGCAATTGCTTTGTACTGGGGAAAAACAACTTCTGGGCCATAATATAATCCCGGCTAAAGGTTGATTATGATTTTCCTTATTTGAAGTTGAAATTGTGAGTGGGTTTCATTATATAAGGCGAATTGCTCAACACTTCATTGATTGATGTTTTTTCTAGTGGTTTGACAGATACCTGGCACCAAAGAGTAAATTTGATTTTACTATTTTCTAGTAAAAAAGAAATGGGGAAACTATGAAAGACTATTTCTGTTGGCTGGTTTTTTTTTTGTTTTGTTTTGTTTGTTTTTTTTTTTTTTTTTTTGAAAGATAACTTCATAGTGCAAAATAAGAAGTATATAAGAATATAGTAAAGCAGAAAGAGCGCGTGCACTGCACTGACCTATTTAGCCTGTATTTTGTCTGGTGGTGATAATCCGGGATGATAGTCCTTAATTCTGTTAAGACTATTTGCAAGAAGCTGTGGTCTTTTTTTACTTTTTTAAATGGTTTGAAAGTAATACCATTTTAATGATGCTGGGTAGACTGAAGTTTGAAAAGTGGTCGTACTTTGATAACAGTTAACAATTGACAAAACAGTTGGCTTTCCAAAATTGGGAAAAAATGGCTCAAATGCTTTTGAGGTGAAATAGTTGTGTTGTCCAGATAGAGGCATAAGGAATTTGCAGGCCTCCCCCAGTGCTGCTTTCCGCCTGGAACAAACACCTTTGTATCTTGTAAACATGATAGCCCCCTTGCCCTATATGGGTTGTACTAAAATTGCATGGTGGCTGTGATTAACTGGTTTGTTTGCACCTGATTTCAGGGTGAGATTGCAGTTCTCCCCTTCTTGTCATTAGTTTGACACATTGGAGTAAACCAGCTATTGCTGTGTGAAATGTTTCCTATCCTTGGCTGTTTTCTCTTTCCTCCTTAGTGAGAAGGCTCATAGTTGTATTCATAAGAAACATGCTTTAAGGTTTAATTAATATGAAATTGAAATGTTTCCAAATTTATTTGTGTCCATAGTTGTGCTTGGGGAGGGAAAAAGGGGGAATTTATGTTGTGTATATGTACATTTCAACTTTTGGTTGAGAGAGTAACTTTGGAAGTTGGTCAGTTAAATACCAGATGCCATGCCAGTGCAGAATGGCAAAGTTCGTTACATCCTGCTGTTGCACATTGAGACTGAGCATTTTTGGGTAAGGAGGACTCTGACATTCTGATTTCCCATTCTGCTGTCTGCAGTAATGAATTTTCAGTACGCTAATGGAAAGTGTAGGAAAATTGGAAGGAAGAAGCTGGCAGGTAAAGATGACAAATTTATTTTGGCCTTACTGTTGGCTAAAGGAGAGCTGGAAAAGCCAGAGACTGCCAGACAGGGCTTCCTGGCAAGGGGAACTGACCTATCTCATACCTTCGGAAAAAGTACTCTGCATGACTAGCTGTGCTACAAAATTCTTTCTCCTTGCATCTGGGAAATCATTTTGTGGCCTGTTACCATCATTCTGGAAACTGGAATGTTCCTACCTCTGCAACTGATTTGCATTCTGAGCCAAGGCACAATAAATAAGATTGACGCAGAAAGCCATAGTGATAGTCATCCTTTTCTGTTCTAAGTCTGGTGATTACATAGGCTTAAAGTGAATGTTGCCTTTTCATAGTTCAGTCTTCTTTTTTTTGTAATTGTTGCTTTCCATTTCCTTGGTACCTGCGTGTCCCAGATCAACCTTGGCTCCTTGCATTCTGTTGGACTGTGGATGAACACCTCATAAAGAGGTTTTGTTAGGCTTTGTGGCAACCAGACAAACTGAGTTGTAGAAGAATACTTCGCAGAAGTTCAAAACAAGCTTGTCCTGTCTTTTTCATTTTAATCTTATAAATTACTCTTGTTAATCTCATGATATTACTACATTTTAAAATCATTTTGCAGAGTCTGGTATCTATTGCTGTAGTGCAAGAACAGTGTGATCTTATGACTGGTGAAGTAACTTATTATTTCAGTCAGACTTTTTCCAGTTTATTTGAAGGAACACAACATCAGGAAGATTGGACTGGCTAGAAGAGGTAAATGACTCCTGTAAGTCAATTCTATTCTATGACCTAAGTCATTCTAACCAGGAAATCAAAAGGAAAAAACCACATCACCATGAAAATGATTGTTTTACTATTAAGCTAAATAGTAATTCACTGTGAAACAGTGTTGAAGTGCAGTAAATAGGAAAAAGTGTTGTGGCATTTTTATGTACTTATATTTTGATGCGTATTACCTGTTAACTGCACAAACTAAACGTGGTTGCACAGTTCTGAATAAACAGTACCAGCAATCTGCTAAGGTAGTACTGAGCGTGTGTATTAGTTGTTGTCAGAAGTTCCGTTTCATGTTGGCTATAATTTTTAGCAGCTGATGTAATTTTTTCCTGACTACACAAATATAATTGATTAATGAAGAAAACTCCCATCTAATTCCTCAAAGAGGATTTATGGATATAGGGGTCTTGTTCCTTTGTTTTAACTTCTGGTTTGGTATGGTGAAGAAATGGTCTTTTGCCAGTCTTTTCATCTCTTCCAGCTTGAGAAATATTTAATTCTCTACTTAGCCAAGTTGACTGCTTAACTATCCTACTTGGAGAACATTGTCCTAACTGTACAAAAGTTGGATAAACCTTTTCAGTTTATTATCAGTGATATTCTCTTCAGTATATGCTTTAGAGTGCAGAATTTAAAACCCAAAGTGGTTTAGATTATATCTGCTTGAGTGGCTACCTTTTCTGCATGATCCAGCGTGACAGTTGAGTTTAGCTGCTCAAGTTGTGGTAACAGTTCTTGACTGTAAATGTCCAGGGGCTGCTGGCAAGTCTTTGTGTTATAGGATGGTGGAGCTGGCTTCATCCTTCTTCTGACAGATCTGGCATCGATTGACCTTCCAGTGGTAGTCCATTTTTTCATTTCACCTTTTGTCTGGAGGAATCAACTTGTATCAAAGATAAGTTCAGAATTAAAGTCACATCTTTTACACTAAATATTAAACCTTTAATTTTCTATTGTTTTCCCAAAGGAATTTATTTCATAGTGTAAGTCTTCATCAGTGATGGTCATGGAGGTCTGTATTTTTTTTCTCTGTTAGTGTTTTTATTTTAGCCTTAGAAACATAGATTCATTGGAAGATTGCTTGGGGCTGTTGCAGGTGCTCTTTGTGATACCCTGCTGCTTAGTGAAAAGGAGAAGTATTAGATTGCTAACAATTACATCCTTTCCCTTAGGTGATCTTTTGTGTTACAATACTAATAGCAATTTGATTAGAATTTGAATACTAATATAAACAAAAGGGAAACAGCTTAAACTTTCAGATTCAGTCCTTACTTTTGTCTCTCTTGTGGCTTGGAAGAGTGCTGTTCAAGGTATGGGGGTGAAGTTTGAGGGAATATGAATCAGGAAGGTGGCCAGCCTGAGAAAACACATCCCTGTTATTCATACTGCACAGCTGGAGGATTTCTGCTGCTAGCAATGTGACTCCTGTAAAAACTGTGCTTCCCAATGCCAATTCTGGTTGCTCTGTAATGGAATGACTTTTAAAAGTAGTTAGGTAACAAGACAGAATCCCTCAGCACTTTCCAGTTTCTCATCACTGGAAGGGAAAAGTTGGCTATTTTAACTTTTCTGATTTATTTATATGCTGAATCCATTTTCTTGGTAGGAACACATCTTGCATTCTGGCATTGCTACTTCGCATATGGCTCAAGAGGCTGAGATCAGGTTCCTGAACATGGAATTAATCTCATTCTCTAGCTATTTCTGCATCCCTTCCATCATCCTGACCTGTATGAGATCAATGCCAGGTTTCCGCTGGATTAAAACTTAGAAGGGTCTAATAATATTAACCCTACCTCCCAGAATTCTGCTTAATGTAGATGTTGAACAGTGGTTTTGGATGTTGTTTCTAGAAAATGAGTGAGTGGAACAACATGTTAATAGATGATAATAGTACATGGTATTAGGGGGTTCAGGGATTCTTTAAAAAATAAATTGAAATAATTTATTTTCTTCACAAAGTCATTGCCCGCTGACATAGCACTACGTACTGGCAATTCCCCTCATAGGAAAACTTCAGTAAGAACTTTTTGTTAATCAGTGTTTGGTTGTTTGACATACTTAATAGATAATCAGCATTGAGATTGGTAAAAGAGAAGGTGGATTTATTAGTTGAACTGAGTTTTCTTTCTTTTTAAATCCACAAAAGTATTGTAGGGTTCCTTTTCTAAGAATTAAGCATTAAGTTTATACCAAATACACAAATACACATTGAAGTGTAGCTGCTTGGCTCTTTTTTTATCAAACTGCTGACTCAGTCTTGCTTGCTTTGGCCCCCAGAATGAGAGGCTTAAAGATATTGAAGATTACATCTTCCAAGATTGCTTTAAAATCCTGTTTCCTTCTTGGCTGCTGTAGCAGATTCCAAACATGACCTCTCTACATGGACTCTGTACATCTGTTAACTGTTTATGTGCAGAAATGTACAAGTACAAATCCTGGGATAGCATGACATCAGTCACATCAGATGTTACCTGCTCTCTGTTTGCTAATCCAAAAAGGTAGACTCATGTGACCTAGCAGTTGATCTGAAGTAGGTGGCTATGTAATTATGTTGCTTATTTATGTTGTTTGAGGTTATTGTAGACAATTTGTATGCTTCACTTAAGAGGATGAGCAACTCTGTAGCTTATATCCTCTTGCTGATGTCTGCTGTTCTCCCTTCTGTTGCACTGCAATGCCTCCACTTTGCCCAATGGGATGTTTATTTTGGTAGCAATTGAGCAACAGTTAATCAGTGCATTCCCAAGCCTCTTCTGCCCTGTCTTTATTATAATAATCTCTGTTTAAGTTTGGATGTATGATAGATGTAGCCAACTCGGTATCAAAGGGTCACAGTAGTTCTCTACATAATTCTGAATCCTTTTTTCCTCTAATGGAGGAGAGCATTTGCTCCCAAAAAGAGCAGTGGTAATGTAGATTGCTCTCGTTTTCACCACTGCTGTTTGATTGTGATAAGTGTCTGTGAAAACTGTATAGGTGATCATTCAGACAAATACCAGTTTTAATGGTACACAAAGATAGTAGTCTGCTTTTATGGAAAAAATGCATCTTTGGAACCATGCTCTGAAAAACAATGAAAGAGGAGGAGAGGATCTCCTGAAAAATATCATGATGAAAGATGTCTCTCTCTGCTAGGTCTCAGTTTTTGAAGTGCAAAGCTGTAGTGGATGCCACTGGAGATGTATACCAATGGAGGGAAAACTGTCAGTAAATATTTTCGATACCTTCTTACTGTTTGTCTCCTGATACACCAAATGTGTATGTCACAGAAGTGGGAGCTGAAGGATTCGAGACTCTCAAGTCTCTAATTTATGTCTTTAATTTTCAATGTCAGGGAGATACAACTTCTCTTGCTCCACAGCTGTCAATATGAAAGGTTTTCATCTGTAGTATTCCACTGACATAAAAAAAAATTAAATATAGTATTGAAATCTATGGTGGTTTTATACTTGTCACTGCTTTTTATTATCTTAGTCATCATTCCATTTCTTAGCTACTTGAAAAGGGCACTACTAAAAATTGATGCTATTATTTTTCACTTTATATATGACTCTTGTTCTGAAGCATTGCTGCTTGTCGCAATCTGCCTTTTCCGGTGGCTCTAACTGAAAGCTGTAGCTAAACCTTTCTGTTTTTCCAGGAGTTTTGTGCAACTGAAGTCAGATACTGGGAATTTGGACTCTCATGTTACCCACCCACCCACCATGGTCACTCCCTGTATTTCATCAGGTCCATATCTTTGTGTTTGATGGTCCTTTTGAAAATACCAAAGCATTCTAAGATGTTCATCATACCATGGCCATGGGTTTAGCCTCTGGGCAGTTCTCTCTGGGTGGTTGCACAGCTGTTGTTAAAAGGATAGTGGTACTTCCATCTTTGCAATCACTGTCAGTTCCAAGGCAGTAGTATTTTTGTTCACTCTTAAGTTTTTAAGAAGATAAAAGTATACAAGGATTTAATTGTTCGTATTAATATTAACTGAGATAATTTGACCTGTTCAGTATTTAGTCAAGTAAATGCTAATGCTTCACAGTGGTGCAGCATGTTTGGATAATGTTAAGGAGTTATTCCAATGTAAAATGGATGAGCACCTACAAGGATGCTGGAAAGGGACTCTTCATCAGGGCCTGTAGTGATAGGGCAAGGGGCAATGGGTTCAAGCTTAAACAGGGAAAATTTAGGTTAGATATAAGCATATTCCAATATCTGAAGGGGGCCTATAGGAATGCTGGGGAGGGACTCTTCATGAGGGACTGTCGTGAGAGGACAAGGGGTAACGGGTTCAAACTTAAACAGGGGAAGTTTAGATTGGATCTGAGGAAGAAATTCTTTACTGTAAGGGTGGTGGGGCCCTGGAATGGGTTGCCCAGGGAAGTTGTGAATGCTCCATCGCTGGTGGTGTTCAAGGCCAGGCTGGACATAGCCTTGGATGGCATGGTTTAGTGTGAGGTGTCCCTGCCCATGGCAGGGGGGTTGGAACTCGATGATCTTGAGGTCTTTTCCAACCCTTACTATGCTATGATTCTATGATATTTACTCTGAGGGTAATGAGGCTCTGGAACAGGCTGCCCAAGGAAGTTGTGAATGGCCCATCCCTGGAACTGTTTGAGGCCAGGTTGGACAGAGCCTGGAGCAACCTGGTCTAGTGGAAGGTGTCCCTGCCCATGGCAGGGGGGTTGGAACTGGATGATATTAAGGTCATTTCCAACCATTCTATGCTTTTATATAATTGAGTCATGAATATTTTACCTTTCCATTGCATTTGTCACACAAATCCAAGTGATGCCTCATTGTTTCACCCTTGGGATTAGAATTCTCTGGGTTTTCCTTGGTGTGTTGTCCTCTAAAATAAAGTACTATCACTGGTCAGTATATTTTGTGCCTTATAATACTGGCTGTTCTTACAAAGGCTTATGTTTATGATTTTATATTATTTCATAAGAATCCCAGTTTATAGTACAAACAGTAACACTTTGGCTTGGATGGTAGCAGAGAAAATGTTGGCAATACAAATCCTGAAGATTGAAACGAGATTCAAAAGTCGAAAGCAATGAAAGAGGTTATTGCTGCACAAGTTGGGGAAGAACAGTTCAAAAGTAATAGCGACAGTGTGGCTTCATCTTAATGTACATGATAAATGCGCTGTATGCATCATGTAAAATTATTGCTGGAACCTGCCATGGAAGAGGAAGAACACAGCTGACTTTAATATGTTCCTTATGCTGGGCTGAATGTATGACATGGAACGTAAGAGCTGATGCAGGAGCTGACCTTATCAAAGGAGAAAATAGCTTAAAAAATATATGAATCTGCCTAATGTTTTTATGTGAGAGCATGCGGAAAAACTTACTTTTGTCTGGAACATGATAGTCGATTTCTTTTCATAATTTTTGGCCTGGTTAGTTGTTGTTTTACTACCGTTGAACAGTGCTTCAAGTCCCTTTTAGTGATGTTTAACTTTGCCAAAGAAATTGTGTGGATGCAAGGCACACCCATCATTATTTAAATATTTATATTAAATTACCACTTGGATAGGTAGGAGCTGAGGATGCATCTGTGTCCTGTATGAAGAAAATGAAGTGCACGGGAATGTGTGGAGTGATGGGATAAAAATTAAAAGGAGAATTAGGAAGATTTGGCAGGCTGTGCATGTAAATCACACTTCTGAAAATCCTGGTCTTGAACCAAGATATCTTTCTTGAATGGAAACAGAAGTAGATACGTTGTGAAATTTTAACTCTAGCTTTACTATTTCTGTACATTTCAGTATCAGAATAGTCTGTTTCCTGTAAGCTCTGTAGTCAGATATTGGTTATTACAGGGAGTCATCATTGCAGAATATAAATAGCTTGCATTAATATGCAAATTCATATACATAGCATTGGGAATGTCATTATATATTTCATTTGTAACTTTACTATGTCTGTTACAAGAGGTTATATGGCATGATAAAAGTGTTCAGGTGAAATGGTAGGTGTACATGGTTCAGCCTTTCACCTGCAGCTTACTGGAATGCATCCAGCCAGGACCTGATAAGCAACCAGCCCCTGAGGGGCCTTCTTTCCCCAGTTTCTTTTCTTCAGCAGGCAGTTCAGCTGTAGTGTTGTTGGGCAGCCAAAGACAAACACAGAAATGCTACAGCAGTTACCTAGATTCCCTCTTGGTTTTGCTCAAGATGGATGTGATCGTTCAAATGGTCCCTGTCCTTTCTCATGCCCCTTTCTGGCACCAAGATAAAGTCATTTCTCCTCAAACTACTTCAACCAGAACAGGTTTGCATTTGTTCTAATTTCATCTGCTGGCTGTGATCTGCCTTCCATCTGCAGGGAGACAAGGTCACTTGAACTTTTTGCTCTGTCTTGGGTGGCTTGTTCACCCCATTGCTTCTGGGCCCCAAGCAGGGCTGTTACCTTTTACTTGTTTCTGCATTGTGCTGTAGAGGGGACTTGGCAGGCTACTGGATGAGCCATGCTACAGACACCGTGTGTCAGTATCGTGCTAATTAAATCCCTGATGGTGAGAACCAGGGGGAACAATGCCAGATGCCTTCCCCTACTGAAAGCTATTTTCATGTCTAGAAAAGTGCATGAGAACTATAACTTGTGTTTATAAGTGCACTGACAGAACAAAAGCTGCTGAAAAAGGCAAAGAAAATTGTGTTATCCAGTTCTACAAAGACAAAAGCTGGGTTTAGAGAGTTTGATTTGACTGATCATAAGTTAAAATAGTTAAGCTTTTGTGGCAAAGAACGAATATAAACAAATCTGTTTGTTTACTAGTAGTAAACTCTGCTGCCATGATCTTTAATAACAGCATGTGTGCAACCGGATGATGTTCTGTTGCAGTGAACTAAAATCAGCAGATTAAATTTAATCTACTGTAAACACTAAAACCACTTGTTAAAAATGGGAGAACATTGGCTTTTAAAAATAAGGACCCCCCCCTCCTAATTAAGCTAATTAAAATTAATTAAAAGATTACTTGAAGACAGCTACAAAGTGGCTATAAAACCTAGAGTGAAGATGTGACATCTGTCTTCAAGAGCTTTTCTGTTGGTTTTGGCACGGCAAGGCTGTTGTCACACACCTCTAGAACATGTGATTAAACGTGTTTTATATGTGGAGCTGTGACCTTTATATGCATCTCAGTTACATTATCCAGGTTGTCTCTTGTGTATCCATTCCTTCTGCTGACTTTCATGTAACATGGAGGAGAAGGGGTGCATCCTGTTCGGATGATGAATGCTTGGGGACAAGGGCATCAAAAGAATGAAAACACAACAAAGAGATGGTTAATGGCAAAAAATAAGAGGCGGAATAGTCAGTGTGGTGGAGGGAAGCAGGGGACTAAGAATAGGATATTTAGGAGGAGATGGGAGTAAAGAAAGGAAAGCCGCAGAAGGCCATATAGTTGCAGAAGAGGGCTGAGGCCAGCTGCAGTAATGGGTGAACAAAGGGCTTTGAAGAATACGCCCTGGAAGCTGAGTGCAAGAATTCTTGGTCTGCACACAATTTTTCTGTCCAAAATACATTGAAACTGCAGACAGCCTGTGTCATCCTCCTTTTGTGACTATTCTGTGCAGAAGATAGAAAGGCCTTTTTATTGTTACCATTTACTGCATCAGGGAAGTGGTAGAAAGAGCAGGCCTGTGTCTCTTATCAGAAGAGTTTAATATTCTGTTTCTTCAGTTGTAAGGTGGAAGTCCTTGCTAAAAGACTGTATAGTTACAAATCAAGTGCTCAGACTTGGAATAGAAATTGATAGTATTAAAGTTGTAAATCCAAGGTAAAAATTTCATCAAATCTTTACAGTTAGATCTGACCAAAAGAGTACAGGAGTGGGCCTTTAAAACAGTCTAACTAGGTGTTAATAGCACTCGTTAAAATTTAACTGCGGGATTTAAAGGGCTTGTCCATACCCGCAGTTAGGGGATTCCTTGGGGTGGAGGGTCTGCTTCCAGAGGAACGGTTTATTTCTGTTGATCTTAATCCACTGTAATCTAGTTTGTCTGTCCATTCGCTTTCAACTGCAATAACATAAGGCAGTGGTATTCATCAATTTAGGCAAGATTTGTTTGAAAGTACTTTTAAAAAATTGCCTTGTTTCTTGTCTTTTCAGTTTATTCTCCTGTGAGAGTTAGGCAATCATTAAAACAAATGAAGAGAGCAGCATTTCTGAAATTGCACGTTTAAAGTTACAGCAAAGCTGCCAGTAATATCCTAGAGATCAACACGTGTGCTGGGAGCTGGTTCAGAGGAGTTGTGCCTGACTCCTAGGCAGCATGAGCGTTGTAGGTGCCCCTGAATTAATGAGGATGTATGTATGGCTAAGCTGCAGCTTCCCATCTCGGTTCCTTCCCAAACCAGTTGTTATTTTGTTGTTTATGGGTCTTTCACCATAGTTACCAGGGTGGTGAAACCATGCTAAAGTTAGTATTGGAGGGAGAAGTTCTTTGGGACAGTTTTCCGGAGAAGGGTCTTCACTGTTTTATTCTGGGATTATGTTTATCTTCTCTGACCCCATTTCATAACAACCTGGCAGTTTATTTTATTATATTAAAACTTATGTTTATGATTTAATATTTGGCATATATTAAATATATATAAAAAGTTATGTATAATTTTATTTAAACACATGTGCTCTTGAGCAGACATTGTGTTGCTTCATCTTGCTTTGCTTTCTGAATTCATTGCTGATGAACTGGCTGGTACAAGTGCAAACAGAGCTGTAAGATTATTTTCATGTGTTTCCTTTAACCTTATCTCCGTGGGGGCTTTCATTTAAAACAGTTCTTGCAGAAGTGTTGCCTAAAAGTAAAGAAATCAAAAAAGCATGTTTGCAATAGCTGTCTGTTCCTGTGTTGTTTTTTTTTTGAGTACATAGCACAATGAAAGACAATCAGCGACTACCACAGTATAAACAAGCTAACAAAGAAATACAGTAAAATGTTATTATCCTTTTCCTGTCTTTCCCCTCTAACTTTCCCTTGCATGAGGCAGGAAAGTGAAATTCAGTTCATGCTCTGGTGCAAACACAGGGCCCAGTCAAGCAGTGGGGCAGATGCAGCCAAGTTCCCCACCAGAGTACAGTAACAAACTGCTTATCCAGTGCATACAGGCATGAGCGGAGGACATGCTGTCTGTAGGGAAAATATGTGAATAGCTTTGGTGTGTTTGTTACTCATTTTCATATAAAAAAATACTCAGTTTTACTTAGCTATTTATTTAGCTGTGTTCAGTGGGACTTAGAGATTTTTCCAGTGTGTTCACAAAATGCTGTAAAAACATTTGTTGTGGTCATTAGCTGGTACTTCCTTGTACTGGCAGTTTCTAAAAATGTACAGCTAAGCACTAATGGCTGTGTTACTGCTTGTCATTTATCATCACCTTATTTCTGATATTAGTTTTAGGGGGGTTTATTTTCAAGGAGATTTATTTTGAATGTGGCCATGTTTGTGTATTTATAATTCTTCTTTCTGAGGATGTCTAAGCCAGCCACTTTGAACAGGGCATGAGCTTCTGTTTGCTGTTGGCAACCATGACTCATCTGTGTTATTTTTAACACTGCAAACATGAGTGTATTTTTTTTTTTCCCAAATGATTCTGTTCTCTTTTTTTTTTTTTTTTCCCCTTATGGTTGTGTTTTTCACTTTATTTAGCGTCAATCTGGAAGCCAAGCTCATAGGTCTGTAACTCAGCAAGCTGCCTAGAGTTGAGTATTTCAGCAATTACTATTGTTGTGTTGTAACTGGAGCTGTTATCATAGGGTGACATTCTTGCCCTTTATTAGTCAGTCAGCTTTGTGCAGCTGTTCTGGGTGGCATTTGGGGAGATCTATCACACCTACAGTGAGTCCCTGAAAACCGAGGAATGTTTCTGCTGTAGTCTGTGTGATGAAGAAGAAGAAAAAAATGTTAAACCCAACCAAAGGGCATATCGCTGACAGGATTATGCTTGTAAACACATCCAGACTCCTGTTGATTTGGTTCAGTCAGTACCTTCAAAGCAAAGAATTAAAGACAAACTTGGGTTCACTTTTTTTTAACCTCCCTAGTAACATTCTCAGCGCCAATCTTAAGAAAATTTTTCCTTTATAAATAATATTTTCACAGAAGCTAGAACTTTTGTTTGATTGCCATTCTAAACAGTGCGAAATCCAGGTTTTCTGAATGGGCTTCCTCTCAGTGTCATGTGTCCCTCAGGGATTTTGGAGGCAATCCTCAGTACTACATAATTAGTCCAAGAAAATGCTGATCTGTCTGGGAGACTGGCCTCTGATCCTTCTTTAAGCTTTGTAATGTTCATAAATATTTTTGCCTTTTTGCGATGGTATACATCCTCAGTAAGCCATTAGCCTGTAAAATGTTTGCCTTTGCAAAGATAATGGTGCCTGTTAGACAGCTTTTTCATTCCTTACCTTTTGATTGTTAATGCTCAGTTATCTACTTCTTCAGTTGTAGAATCATAATGTTTCAGAAATCTCTTCTAGCACAAGCATCCTGGACTTCTGCTTGAAAGATCTTGCCCAGCTCACTGGTTTGTAAGTCATGGATCTCTGCTGCAGCTCTGCCCTGGTTACTCCTTGTTTCAGGTGCATGGTCTGTATACTTGTGGATCCAGTGTTCTTTAATGTGACTCACAGAAATTGATACTCCTTGTGGTAATACACAGGTGTAAGAAATATACTGTCTCCTTTCAGTATGGGGACAGTTCCAGAAGATCTCTGTGCTGGGTCTTTGCTGGGTCACATCTGTTTGTGTTTCATGGAGCATCTTTGCCAAAGATAAGTTCCATTCATACCTTCATTTTTATTAGCAAAAAATCTTGCTGGTTTTGTAGGAGAGCATTTAATCAGGTCTGTTATTTCTTTGTAGCTGTACCTTATGTGAAAGAATACAAATTTAATGAAATTCAAGTAGCTGCAGTGGGTGTAGAACAATTTTAACGTGTAGAACAAGCCAGTTGTTCACAAAATCCCACTCAGCTGCAAATAAATTTGCCTCCCTCCCAAGTTGTAGTCACCCTGCTACTGCAGTACTGTAAAATCAAGTACTATACATCTTGCCAGTGTCTTGTGACTGGTAGACTCTATCTTATTTCATTACAGTAATTTCAGACAGTAACTCCATTTGATCCTTTTATCTCGGGCAGTAACTGTTTGAGACTTACGTATGCTCTTAACATTTTAATAAATAAAGCTCCTCCCTTTAAAGGACCGTGAGACTTGTAGGGACTCTTAGATGGCACTTGAGCTTGCTTTTAATAATGTAGTAATGTAGTTTGGGTAATACAGCAGTTCAGCTAGGGAGCTTGGTGGTCAGTGTGACTGGGTGCCATAAGCTGACTTTCTTTATGCCCTTCCATTTTCCCTTTGGCCGGATTGGCCCGGGCCATGCCTGCAAGCTGCAAAACCAGCCATTTTGGCCAAACAGACTCTGTTTGTGGTGGTTCTTGTATGTGTTGCTGCAGAAGTAAGACAAGACTTCAGTCTGTTCCTCAGTACTGTGATGACATGGGAGAACAGAGCTACATAGAGAAGAGAGAGACAAGGCCTGTTCAACCCAGTCCTCATACTGTGAACCTTCACAGAAGTTTCCCCTTGGTTTCAGGTAGTGGGTCTGGCTCTATCAGCTGTCTATAGACTTTGTCTATCCCACCATATGGTTTCCTTCCTATTTGAATAGCAACAGTGTAAATGAGAAGTCAAATCTTCTCCATGGATGAGCACTTACTTCCGTTTAGTTTTGCCTGATTCCTGCCATGGGTTCTTCTTGGAGCCCCTTTCCCCCTCTGCAGTCATTCCTGTCATCTGGTTTCCTTTCGTCAGCTCTGTCACACGTCCTCATGTGCCAGGGACCCTCCTCCTTGACTTGGTGCCTGGCTGGAGTGTGTCAGTGTTCAAGTTCTTCAGGTCATGGGCTAACCAAGGTTCCTGAGGCTTCATAATCATTTCTGCTTTTGAGATATCAAATATCCGTGTATAAAGGCACTGTTAATTCTATATTGCAGTAATAATAAAAAGCTATTAGAACAAAATCCATTTATAGTCCAGTAATATTTGCAAAGACTAAAAATACATCCTAGCTTGGCCGGTGAGGCAAGTTTTGGTCTGGCAACCTCGGTGGTGGTAATCAATCCCTCTGCCTGGGACATGCAGGTGGCATGTCACTCAGCCTCCCCCCCCCTCCTGTCATCCTGGCTCTGTCGTGCTTGTGCTCTCTGTCTCAAAGTACATTAGACTTCTTAAGGTTGTATTTCATCTCATAGCACAGATCTCCTATTGAATATAGGTCTTTAAGGATTTAGAGGGAGCCAGGCTAACATGGAATAAAGTCATTGCAGTGGCTAGGTTGGTGGTGATTTTTGTAATCCATTTACATGTCTATATTCTGATCTAGTGTTCTTCCCAGGACTTGGAGTCTTCTGAAATACTTGCATTCTAGTTACATTTTTCATCGTTTCTCTCTACCTACAAACTAAGCTTGAAGTACATTATTATGTATTTCAGAGTTCCAAGAGAAAAACTTAATTCTCTCCATTCGAACATATTATTTTCTATCATCCCATGAGATTAAAGGAAATATAACAGAAATTTGAATTACAGGAGTGAAGAAAACCAGCTAGCACTGAAGTCGTCGTATGCACATTTTTAGTCCTCTGAGAGCAGAAATTGGCTGTCAAGGTTTTGGTGAATAATTTATGTTTTGCTGAGTTGAGAATACAGAGTAGGGCTTTTAAGACATGGGAGTAAGGCTGTAACTGAAAATTTGGCTATAGAAATCTTTCAAAGCTTTTGGGGATGAAAGACTTAAAAGGCTTAATTATTTCAGAGTAAGGGGAGATGGAGCTCATGAGTGAGTAGTGACTTCCTGAAGAGAGGTGTTGTACAAGTGCACTTATTTGGTGTTATAATTAGTGTGAAATCTGAGTAACTTTACACTTCCGGCTAGGTAGCTAAATCCAAAGAAGGACCTTTTGGGGTTCTTTGGCACAATGGTTTTTGTAAAGCAAGCCGGCATTAGCTAGTATGTCAGTACAACTTATACTGAAATTTGTCCAAGTATGATGTGAAGGTATGATAAGATACACAGATCTCGTATATATTTCCAGTTCTTCAAATGTGAAGGATCTGAAGGATGCTGGAAGTCCCTTCAAACTCTGGCTTCATTTATACCCAGCTTGTGGGCACAAGCATTTCAGATAATTGAAGCTTCTTTGCTGTTGAATAAAAGGTTGTATCTGTGTCTGGAAGCAAAATTTGATTGACTTTTGTTTGTCTAGATTTGTGAGAAAGATCTTATTCATTATGCAGCTCAGAAAGTGGTTATTCTGTAAAAAGTGTGGGTAAATCAGATGAGAGAAGGAATTTCTGAAAACTATATAGACAAAGCATACTGCAAGCCAAGCAGGTGTAGGTGTTTGATCCAAATCTTTAGAGCTCCAACACACCAAAGGTCTTGTAGCTGCATTCTTTTGGTCTCTACTCATGCTATTTCATGATAGTTTGGCTATAATTTTTAGAGCTTGCAATCTTTTAATCTTTAAATACATTCAGTATTTCTGAGCAGTTTGATCCATCCTTGTGACTTCAGCTATTACTGTAAGCAAAGCTGTTTGAGCTATGTTTTGTCCTATATTGTATCTCCTGTTTGCCCTGCCATCCCTTTGGATGAAATACAGCCAAAATTAAACTTCTTGTCATATCGATTCACAAATTCCCTCAAGTTCAATCCCTTCTTCTATTTTTTTGTCACTGTTGAGAGCACTTACCAGTTGCTAGGGCTGAAACATGTGACTCCTCTTGGGTTCATATTCTCTAGTTTCAGACTACAGAGTGCTTCTGAAACCTTGCCTTTCTTCCTATGTGTGCAGCATAAGCTGTCCTCCAGAGAGGTCTGAGTCTTGTAGTGACTGCCATAGGTTCTACGTTTATGCTGCTCCAGATGCCAAGCTTAAGCAGTTATTTCAACATACGTTTTCACTAAAATCATCATTTTGCTATATTGTTGTCCTTCAGTCCTCTTCATCTATAAAATGTACGAGCTTCTTATCTTTATCATCAATACCACTCACAGCTCTCTCTGCCCTATCATTTCTCATTCCTTAAATTTTCCTGTTCTTTAGTCAGTGCCATTCTCAAAACTTTGTGCATTGTTCTTACATTGCTCTTTATCAGTCATTCTGCTTGCAGTGCCTTCTCAGAATTGATTTTTTTCATGTCCTTGAAACCTTAAAATCTCTATCCATGGTGGCACTTCTCTTATCTATGGGACAGCATGGGGCTGCTATTAATGTGAAGTCCTCAGCAGTCCATTGACCTTTGAGTATGGGTAAAGGAAGGCAGGGCACTTATTGAGGTGGGTTTAGGCATCCCAAACTCCCAGGGGGTCAGAAGAGCAAAGGTGTTTCATCTCCTTCAGAACTGCCTTGGTGCCTCTATCACCGAGTAAAATCCAAACCAGGCTGGTTCTGGTGGTGCAGTTAGAGCAAATGGGAAGGGGCATTTAGGTGGGTAGTAAATTTAATGAAGAAATAGGTGTCTGCCCTAACATTATCCTCAAGCCCCACTGACCCTTTATTCAATAAGTGTTAGTACTGTTGCAGGACTCAATAAATCACTTTTGCATCATTATCATGGATGATTCAAATGATACTGTAATTTTTCTAAATCAATACATGCTGCCATGGGTATAGGAAGGAAATGGATTATTGAATGAAAAATGTCATTTTAATTGTTTGTTTATGTGTGGAAATTCACTTTCAGAAAGAGTGGTAATTATTTCAGGATAATTTTTATGGGACTAAATTAGCACTGTTATTCCTTTCTCTGTATCCTGAGTTCACAGCTTTTACATTTAACTTCAGAGCACATAGCCACATAAAGAAATTGTAGTTTATGTTTTTTAACTCACATCGATAGGGTGCTTGTTTCATAAAGAGCAGGAGTTTTCTAGTCTCACCAAAGCTCATATAGGACTTTACATCTTTCTGTGGAAGTTGCAAGTTAGAGATACATTTTGATACAGATTGTGAATATGTGTGGTAAGTCTGCATTAAATGGGGAAATGCTTAAACTGGATAAATGCTTTGCAATTTGCATGTTTCGGATCTGAATTACAGAATAAAAATTTAAGATAGGAAAGATAACTTGATAATTGGGGCTGCCTGCCTGCCCAGGTAATTCTCCACTTCACATCCCAGCTTGTTTCCAGCTGCTTTCCACTGCTTTTCCAGATGTTTGTACAGCTGTATATTCTGTATAGCAACACTGTATTTGAAAAGCAGGCATACCTCAGTCTTAAACAGTTTTCCTATTTTCCTACTAAACATCATTTTGCACATCTCAGCATGACAGCTCAACTGACTGGCTTCTTTTTTACGTGAATGAAAATACTGCTTTATTGAGAAGTCTTTATGAAGTGGATTAAGATTATAGATATTCCTGGTGAAAGAATGTATGTGAAATGGTTCAGCTCAGTGAAAACATTTACTTTGGTTTTGTATGGTAATCAACAAAAGTGGTCAGTGTTTGTGTGGGTTTTTTTGTAGGCTTCTTTTAAAAGTAAGGTTTGTTCTTTGGGCCAGGTCTTCAAATGAAATTGGCTGGAGTACTTTTGTTTCAATATTTTACGAACTATTTTGTGAGCTGGCATTGAATCACTGGAAGTCTGGGAGTGGTTTCAGAGTGTGTGTGTTCTTTGTCTTCCTGCAACACAGAAAACAGCCTAGTAGTTCTTTTATGTTTCTTTGTTGTAGAGGAGAATCTGTTATTGTTCATGAAACTGAAGGGAGAACAACGCGTGAGTGTGCTGGTGAAGATGGATGAGGAACAGTTTCATATATGGCTGTAATGTAAACATCACCTGGTTTATTTTGTTCTTTAAATGCCCAGGGATCCAGTTTCTTGTTCTGGTTATCTTGACACTGCATGCAGACCAACTTAATCTCCTTTAATGTAAGTGTAGCAGACAGTGTGAAGATCAGAAGGAGAGCAAGACTTCCTGATTTAGCCAAACCAGCATCACAGGTCTCTGCCTGTACCCCCTCTTTTCAAGCTCTCTCTTGGCTCTACCAGTGAGTATATTCATGCACTTTGTGTGCTGCATTAAAATTTCATAGCTTTTGCCGAGGAAGTGGTGAGGTAAACTGTGCTATTCAGAGGCTATGTGTGTCACACAGAAACATTACTGCTCTCCCTCCAGTTCTTCACGCTCTGCGGCAGTCTGGAGTTGGCGCAGTCACTGCAAGCACAAGACTTCAAAGGCTGGCTGAACAGTTTGAAAAGGCAGTGCTGTTCTGAGTCTTTTCTTGTTTCAGGACCTTTCCATGGATTTCTTGGAATGTATCCCTCTGCTTTTTCTTTAAGGGAGAGTGTAAAAAGTGGAGCAGCAGGACTTGATCAAAGGACAGACATACATAGAGTCAGTGTAGATCTCTGCTGGCTTCCAGGGGCTTAGGACTGCAGTTTCCTTACTGTAGTGCTGCTTACTGCAGTGACCTGAGTTTGCACTAGATTGGTAAAATAGGCTTTAGTCTCATAAGCCTTTTGCTATTTGGTTAGGCACGTTTTTACAGTATGGGATTTCCGCTAAAACTTGCATCAACGTTTTAAAATATACAAGCTGCTGTCTGGTGTTACAGAAACCCATTTTTAATTTGTACCAAAACTTATTGTCACTTATGGTCCACCAGGGATCGATATTGGGCCTAATGCTGCTTAATATCTTCATAAATGATCTAGAAGATGGGATCAAGTGTACCCTGACAAGCTTTGATGGCAATACCAAATTGAGCGGGGAAGGGGATGCTTTAGAAGGGAGGGACACCCTGCAGGATGATCTGGATAGGCTGGAAGAGTGGGCTAACAAGAACCCAATGAAGTTCAACAAAGACAAGTGCAAGGTCTTGCACCTGGAAAACATAATCCAAGAGTGCAGCACAGACTGGGATCTGCTTTGCTGGGGAGCAGCTCTGTCGAAAGAGACCTGGGGGGCCTGGTGGACAGCAAGCTCAATATGACTGAAGGGTGCGCAGCTTGCAGCAAAGCAAGCCCATGGGTTGCTGGTTTGCATCAACAATGGTATCGCTGGCAGAGATAGTCATTATCATGCAGTACTCAGCGCTTGTCAGGCCACACTTGGAATACTGTGTTCAGTTTTGGTTGGATGTGGACAGGCTGGAGAGGGTCCAGAGAAGGGCCACAAAGCTGTTTAAAGGACTGGGAAGCCTGCCGTGTGAGGAAAGGGTAAGAGATTTTGTTTAGCCTTGAGGAAAAAAAAAGATTCTGGGGGGAGACCTTGTCACTGTGTTTCAGTATTTAAAGGGTGGCTACAAAGAAGTAGCTACAAAAGGCTACAAAACCACTCCCTTTTTACAAGGAGATACATGGAAAAGAAGAGGGGTAAAGGGCACAGTTACTCCTGGGGAGATTCCGGATGGACACAAAAGGAAAATTTTTCACAATAAAAGCAATCATCCATTGGAATAACCTCCCCAGGGAAGTGGTTCGCCAGCACTGGTCACTTTTGGCATTTGGCTGGGCAAGGGTGCTGGGGTATCTAGGTCATGCTTTTGCAGAGAAAGCTGGACCAGATGATTCTTGAGGTCTCTTCCAACGTGTTGTTCTGTGATTCTGTGGGTTACTCTAGTGATCTAAACCCACAAACAATCAATAAAAGACTCCAACAACCTAAGCGTTTTGTTGGGGTGGTAATCTCAAAAGGGATGATACAGCTGCAAGTCAGGAGGTGCTGTGATACACCTCGCAGGACAGATTAATGTCTACTAAGATGTTTCTCTTTTTTTCTTTGTTGACTATGTGCAGGTTTTAGATGTCTTAATAGCTGGATGTGATATCTTCACATGGGTCTTCTCTCTCTCATAAAGGCAGGAATCAAATAAATGGAACAGGCTTATAGGGAACCACTGTTATTTCGCTTTTTCCTTATATTTCTCCTGTGGTCTGTTATTGATTTCTCATTTAATACTTCAGCTGTAAACTTTCAGGGGCTGGGACCCATGTCTGATTTATGTTTGTAAACCTTTCAGAGCACTGTGGGAGTGACAGACACTAGAAAAATGTTTTTTGAGTAACGGGTTTAAACTTAAACAGAGGAGGTTTAGATTGGATATGAGGAAGAAATTCTTTATTGTAAGGGTGGTGAGGCCCTGGAATGGGTTGCCCAGGGAAGTTGTAAATGCTTCATGGCGTTCAAGGTGGGGTTGGACATAGCCTTGGATGGCATGGTTTAGTGTGAGGTGTCCCTGCTCATGGCAGGGGGTTTGGAACTCGATGATCTTGAGGTCCTTTCCAACCCTTACTATTCTATGATTCTATGATTCTATGATTTCATGTCTCATATCTCACATTAGATATTTAAGTACGTTAGCACTGCAGAATGATGGCTAACAAAGGTCCTATGAGTACGAAGTAATCCTTTGGGTTTTCTCTTGATTTTCACCTGTGTGCACACAGTCAAATAACAATATTTCTACCATATAGATATGGGAATATTTAAATTCCTGCAAATCATAGGAACCTGAATGTATACAAGTCTATGGGACCTGATGAAATCCATCTGCGGGTCCTGAAGGAGCTGGCAAATGAAGTTGCTAAGCCACTGACCATCATATTTGAAAAATCATGGCAGTCAGATGAAGTTCCCGATGACTGGAAAAAGGGAAATATAACCCCCATTTTCAAGAAGGGGAAAATGGATGAGCGGGGGAACTGCAGACCAGTCAGTCTCACCTCTGTGCCTGGCAAAATCTTGGAGCAGATTCTCCTGGAAGGCATGCTAAGGCACATGAAAACCAACAAGGTGCTTGGTGACAGCCAGCATGGCTTCACTAAGGGGAAATCCTGCCTGACCAATCTGGTGGCCTTCTATGAAGGGGCTCCGGAACTGATGGACAGGGGCAGAGCAGTTGATGTCATCTACCTGGACTTGTGTAAAGCCTTTGACACTGTCTCCCATGACATCCTTCTCTCTAAGTTGGAGAGACATCAATTTGATAGGTGGACCACTCGGTGGATAAAGAACTGGCTGCATGGCCACATGCAAAGAGTAGTGCTCAGTGGCTCAATGTCCAGCTGGAGACCAGTAACGAGTGGTGTCCCTCAAGGATCGGTGTTGGGACCGGTCTTGTTCAACATCTTTGTGGGTGACATGGACAGTGGGATTGAGTGCGCCCTCAGCAAGTTTGCCGATGACACCAAGCTGTGTGGTTCGGTTGATACGTTGGAGGGAAGGAATGCCATCCAGAGGGACCTTGACACGCTTGTGAGGTGGGCTGATGCCAGCCTGATGAAGTTTAACCATGACAAGTGCAAGGTCCTCCACCTGGGTCAGAGCAATGCCAGGCACAGCTGCAGGTTGGGCAGAGAAGAGATTGAGAGCAGCCCTGCAGAGAAGGACCTGGGGGTGTTGGCTGATGAGAAAATGAACATGAGCCGGCTTCAGTATGCGCTTGCAGCCCAGAAAGCCAACCGTATCCTGGGCTGCATCAAGAGGAGCGTGACCAGCAGGTCGAGGGAGGTGATCCTGCCCCTCTACTCTGCTCTCGTGAGACCTCCCTTGGAGTATTGTGTGCAGTTCTGGTGTCCTCAACATAAGGAGGACATGGAACTGTTGGAAAAAGTCCAAAGGAGGGCCACGAGGATGATCAGGGGACTGGAGCACCTCCCGTATGAGGATAGGCTGAGAAAGTTGGGGCTGTTCAGCCTGGAGAAGAGAAGGCTGCGTGGAGACCTCATAGCAGCCTTCCAATACCTGAAGGGGGCCTGCAGGGATGCTGGGGAGGGACTCTTCATGAGGGACTGTAGTGATAGGACAAGGGGTAACGGGTTCAAACTCAAACAGGGAAGTTTAGATTGGATCTGAGGAAGAAGTTCTTTACTGTAAGGGTGATGAGGCCCTGGAATGGGTTGCCCAGGGAAGTTGTGAATTCTCCATCCCTGGTGGTGTTCAAGGCCAGGTTGGACGGAGCCTTGGATGGCATGGTTTAGTGGGAGGTGTCCCTGCCCATGGCAGGGGGGTTGGAACTCGATGATCTTAAGGTCCTTTCTAACCCTAACTGTTCTATGATTCTAAGTATAGTTCTGTTAAAGTAGTTGAAGATTTACATAGCATCTTATGCATAGGACTGTAGATTTTATGCAGCTGAGTTAATCCCCACATTTCAGGAATAGGCCAGCTGAATTCTTCCTCTTGCTTCCAGCATAGATGGAAAGAAGTAGTGGCAGAAAGAAGGTCCAAGTGAAGATTTGATGAGTGCAGTTTCTCGTTGAGCCAGATGGGTGTGCAATTAGCAAATTTTTGAATGTTTTCAGGACGCAAAGTATTTACTTCCTGCCTACTGTGGTTTCATGTTTGCCTGCCTCTCTAGAGTTGAGGTGTGGTGTGTTACGGAATATCACAAGTTTAATGGTGAGCCAGTCATTCTTAGGGTTCAATTTTTGTGTGGTCTTTATTTTCATTGAGGTGGTTGTAGCTCTGTGAGAGTCATTGGGAGTTTTATGATTGCTTCTTCATTTGCAATTAGGATTAAACTCTGACCTCCAAAAGTATCAAAGAACCTTATTGTGTTTCTAGCAAACTGTGGTGCTAACAGAGAAAAACAGTCTGTGTTATGCCTTCTGTCTTTCTGGTTCAGCAAATATCTTAATATCAGTCTATATCAGTCTTCAGGATGAATTTTGAAGTTATAGTCACACATACCTGACATTTGTGCTGTCATGCATGATCTGATATAGCTGGGAAGCAGCTAGTTTGGAAACTGAAGAGTTTAGCCACAGCAGTCCTCATCTTCATAAGCTGTAAAATCTGTCTGTGACTTAGGTGGTGAATTCATGCTCCCAAGTACTGCTGTTTTACTACAGTTATCCCAAGTAGATTGTTAAGGAGTGTCCGGAGTTCATCAGCAGGAGCCTGAGGTCTCCCTTGGGGCTAGGAGGGGAGTGTACCTGAGCCATATGGGCAACTTGAGCTTCCTGTACTCCAGGGAAATCTTCTCCTCATTGTTTCATGGAGTTCTGACATCTTTGCCTTCCATCGACTCAGGGAAACTGCACTTAATTGTTTGCATATAAAATTGGGTCTTTTGTATAAGAAACAGTATGTGAACAACTGGTGTGTGTATGCAAATGGAGGGGATGGTGCAGCTAGCGGTACGATTTTATTGACTCTATGTTTGAGTCCTGATAAGATCAACAGATTGTTTTGGGGATATGAGTCTAAATGTTGCATTTCATTTTACAGCAGTGTAGCAATGTATTTTTCAGACAGTGTGTTTTGGGAAGCCTTTCACAAGAGCTGATAGCAGAGCAAATAGAACAGTTTACATGTGACTGAAGACTTTTTTTATTTTGCAAGCATTTTAAATTCATTGCAAGTATACTGCTAACACAACAAAGCAATCAATTTCAGATTTTGTGGTCTGTTCTATTCATTTTAACAAACCAACATACTAATCAAACATCATCCTGGTATTTAGTTATGAAGAATTGCAGCATTTCAAAGATAGGTATAGTTCCTGGTCACATTTAAACTTCTGTAACATTTTAAGTCCTCTTTCCACGAATTAATCTGCAGTATTGTTTCATTGCTTCACTTGTAAGGCTGGGAACCTGCTGAAGCAGGTCACTGGAGATGGGTGAACAAACATGCAGTAAGTATATCATAGATGAAAGAGTGATATCTTTGGATTCAGCTTGCAGCTGTTGCAGTCAAGACAACTTCATTGGGAAGCCCACTTAAAGGATGACTGCGTGTAATGCAAAATAAAATGCTGCAGTTTCCCAGTTTATTTTCAATATTGCTTATTTTTAGTATGTGTTTTCCTGCAACTTCTATAAAATTGAGCACTTCCCAGTCTTTGTTGCACTTACATCTGTAGTCAGTTTAATTCACATTCTGCTTATGAATTAGATTGCTCGTTTCTTTAAAGAACGTTTTTTTCAGGAAGCATTTGCATTTTAATAGCTAAATGCATACCCACAGAGATTATTTGACAAGCAAAATTTGCAATACTATTTTGTGAAAGAGAAATAAAAACACTCTGTTTGAAAAATGTGTTACAGATCCTAAACATTGATTTTTTTTTTTTTATTTTTTTTTTTTTTTTATTGTCATGAAGACTGAACGCTAATGACATAGAAGCCAGTGGGGGTTTACTTAGAAATAGTTATCTGTAAACTTCAGTGAGGTCTGAGTTTGGTCTTACTTGGCTGTAATTCCAGGAAGACCTCATCATTTCTAGTTCATCCTCAGCTCTTGATGCATGTAGTCTGCAGTTTAATAAAAGTAGAGCATGAAGCGGCATCAGATCTTAGAATACGTGGTCAAAACTTCTGTTCTGATTGATCTTTGTAATCAGACAGCTGTATGTGTGACCTTTCACCCCAGCATGTAAGAAATCTAATGGGTTTTCAGAGGAAAGGAACCTGGAGATAGGCTTAAATTCTTCACAGAATAATTGGAGAAATGAGAAAAAATAAGGGAAGACCTAAACTGAGGTTCACATTTTATTGCTATTGAAATTAGCAATGCAAAGCTCGGATAGAAGTAAATATCAATTACTTCCATAACTACGTGCATATATGATCTAACATAATATATAAAATGCAGCTCTGTAAGAGTTGATGGCTTGCTTGGTAGGAGTATGAAGAACAGGAGCCACACAGTTGAAAGAACCTTGCCATATCAACGCAGATGTCATAAGAGGAGACAATAATTGGCCGGGATACATTTTCTTTAAAAGTAGAGGTCAGATGATGCCAATTGCCGAGTATTTCCATTTGTGAGGGCAGCAGCTGGTTGTGAGATGCACTGGTTTTGCCTCACCAGTGTCCTCTTCTGACAGCAGCTGGTAATGGATGCATTGGCAGAAGTAGGAGGAAGATGAGGTGCTATTTTTCCTATCCTGACAACTGCTGAACATGAACCAAAAGTGTGCCCAGGCAGCCAAGAAGGTCAACAGTATCCTGGTCTGTATCAGCAATAGGGTGGCCAGCAGGGCCAGGGCAGTGATCATCCCCCTGTACTCAGCACTGGTGAGGCTGCGCCTGGAATCCTGTGTTCAGTTCTGGGCCCCTCACTACAAGAAAGACATTGAGGTGCTGGAGTGGGTCCATAGAAGGGCAACGGAGCTGATGAAGGGTCTGGACAGCAAGTCTGATGAGGAACGGCTGAGGGAACTGGAGTCGTTTAGTCTGGAGAAGAGAAGGCTCAGGGGGAACCTTATTGCTCTCTACAAGTACCTGAAAGGAGGTTGTAGGGAGGTGGGGGTCAGTCTCTTCTCCCAAGTAACAAGTGATAGGACAAGAGGAAATGGCCTCAAGTTGTATCAGGAGAGGTTTAGATGGATATTAAGGGAAATCTTCATGGGAAGGGTTGTCAAGCGCTGGGACAGGCTGCCCAGAAAAGTGGCTGAGTCACTATCCCTGGAGATGTTTAAAAGATGCGCAGATGTGGTGTTTGGGAACATGGTGAACTTGGCAGTACTTGGTTTACTGTCAGACTCAAATGGTCTGAAAGGTCTTTCCCAACCGAAATGATTTTGTGGTTCTCCCTGGGAGAGTATTGAAGAGGCATCAATGCCACGTGTAGCTTTTGGTGTAATCCTGGCAGTAAACCTGTCCTCCAGAGAAACTGTTCTAACTTATAGACACTATAGACCATGCAAGTGATTGGGATTCATGAAAGGAGGCATTGGTGTTAGATCTGTCCTCTGAATTTGTCTTTGGGATTTAGGAATGACAAGAATGTGTAATGAGACACCTTAGTTGCAGCAGCTGGTTTTTAAGTCCCAATTTTCTAATCTGGAGCCTCTTTAGATACTGCTGTGTTACAGTGTAGGTTCATAAAGTAGATGGTCTGTTAAGACTGGAGCCATTTTTTTGAGGTACTTTCCAAGCACTTAAAACTTAAGAGGCTTTTCAGTATTCGTATCTGATAGGTGAGAATAATGTCTGCAATGAATGCGTCTGCAATAACAGGTAAACATAGAGAAGCTCGGGTTGATTAATTAACCCTTGAGGGTTTATTGTGATGATCTGCAGAGCAGGTGATCTGGGAAGATGTGTTTTCTTTCTGCAACTACTGCCTCACCTTTATTCTTAAATCACCTTGGCTTAAATGGTACTGCTGCTGCTCTTTTCATGGTGACGCTCTTTCCTTAATACTTACTGTTGGTAGGGGGAAGAAAAATAGACTTCCTGGTTTAAAAAGCTCAAATTTATACTCAAATGTGTGTTAGTGCACGTAAAAAGTCAAAACAAACAAGCGTCATGCTTAGTTTACTCCTTCTTGTGACTTAAATCCAGAGAACTGGCAGTTTTGCTTGCAGTGACAGCAGATGGGCTGTTTGCTCCTTCCTGCCTTTTTAAAAAGGGGAGTTGCTAGTTTGTGTAAGCTAGGAGAAGCCCTGGTCACGCCTTGGCTCTCCTTTCCCTGAGGAGAAAAGCAGCCCTGCAGTTTTGAAGGGAAGAATGAGAGAGTTTGCTGAAGATGAAAAGCACTGGAGTGCAAAGCTGGTGGAAGTGATGTGCTGCATGGGTCAGTAACGCAGCTCGGCGCTGGGCTGGCAGGGCAGTAGGGCTGGCTGCCTTGGGAGACAGCAGGGCTCTCTGGAGGGAAGCTTCACTCCAGAGGCTTTCAATGGGTTTCCTTCCTTAGTTTGACAGCTCTTCTGTAGTTAGCTCCCTGTTTTCTGCTTCATCTGGGGGTGCTGATTTGGTATGTTCTTCTCAGAGCTTAGGCAAACTGAGTACTGTTGCACTGTGTTTTCCTCCCAGTGTGCATTTGCTTTTCTGGAAGCATTTGGGGTTTTGACTAAACATCCCAGTTGTGGTGTTGTTTTGGTTTCTTTTTCTCCTTTTTTTCTTTCATTTTTCTTCAATCCTGGTGTTTTTCACAGTGTGACAGGTGGCAGCTTTCCTCCTTGTCACACATTTCTGTGCATCGGGTACAGAGTTTTCTCTGTGAGTGTGTAATATATGCATGTATAAATGCAATAGGTGTAGTAAGCATCACTTACGTATGTTGGCATTTCAGCTGAAACTCGAGTGTAAATTAATGGTGACTGCATGTTCTAACTAGATAAAAAGAAGTGGATCTTTTTTATTAACTCTTTTTTTTTACCGTTGTCACAGTAACACTTCACAAAGTGTAAACTTCTGTAGTGGTTAGAACTAACTGGAGTTACCTTAGGAAAAAAGATACACTGTGCACTGGGATATTAAAACGTTGCGAAAACCTGCCTTCCTTTTAAAACAGGTACCCATAATGGGACAGTTACAAGCATTTCTGGATTTCTTTGATTTTTGAGATTTTCTGTTCTCTACATCTACCAGAGAAGGGCTTCTACTTTATCAGGATAAGTAACTGATGTCAAAATGCTGTCTTGCTAGATCAAGGCTATAGGGAAATGTATGTATAGCAAAAGGTTTTCTTAATCCACCGTATTTTTTTTCTCCTATAGTGCAGCTTTGCTCTTTAGTTTGTCTCTTACTCCTCTTTTTTGGGTCTTCAGCTAGAATAAGAGAGCATGGAGCTGTGAAGCAGAGCAAAAAGTGTATGCCAGAGGCTTGGAAGATCTTGGGTGGTGTGGAAAAGGCATTTAGGGCACAGCAGCTGTTCTGTACAGAGATGAATGTATGCATATGCTTCACATATTACCTGAAGAACTCATTGCCACAGTGAACTTGTAGCAGCAGAAGTTATAGATGTGTTAAAAAAGGATTGGGAGAAAATGCATCTATGACTCTTAACTGCAAAGATATGTATAGGCATGTAGAAAGTCTGAGTCACATATGGGGAGTATACAGAGGCTTCACAGGGCTTTTGCTTGTCTGGTTTTTGTATTTGTCCCTGAATTTTCATGCTCATTTCTTGCTACTGGTAGGAACAGCACATGGTGCTCAGTTTGGCTCAGGGTGGAGTTTTGTATGATCTCCTGCCTTTTGAACAACCTCAGTATCACACCAGAGACTTGAAAGTCCATGAATATGGACCTTCCCTTAATTTTTATTTTGTTACCTATGTTACCTTTGACCAGTCTGAAAAGAGTATTTATTTTTTAAAAAATAAAATATATTATCTCATTCAACTTTCTGGTGGTGGCAATAGCTGCAGAAGGGGTCTTGTTTTGCTACCTGAGCTCATTGCTCATTCTCAGTCACACTACAAATAGCCTGAGTCAATGAAACAGCTGCAGTTTTGTTGTACGGGATCTTAAGGGATCTCACTATTTTGGGCTTGCACAGATGGTCCTGGCCCTAATGCACCACAGCTCCTACTCCAGGGAGCTCTGGGGCTGTGAACAGGCTGTGTAGCAGTTGTACTGGCTAACCATACGTAGGTTTGTGGAGATAACTCTTGCGCTGGAGTGGTGGTTTCTCCAACATGGCTCAGTAGAGCACATGTGCATTCTTCCCATCCATAAGTGGGATGCTTTCTTACCCTGTGTCTATTGCTTTCATTGCTTCTTTTCAATATTTCATGGGCAATTATTGATGCTAATTGCCATGCCAGGGAGCAAACTGTTGGTAGTGACTGGGTCCCATATCTGGGTATGGGGGCATCCTTATTTATTTTATAGAGGATTAGAAGAAAGAGTGTCCTTTCTCTGACTGAAGCTATAGGTCATCCTTGCGTGTTGGAACAAGGATGATATTCCAGTTGCAAAGTGTAGGGATTAGAAGAGCCAGCTTGCGCATAGCGAGAGATTTTCTATTGCTAAATACTTTAATAATTGATTAGGTTTTAGAGGCTATAAGTAGAGTTCATAGACCTTAAAAGGTTTGCCTTGATCTTTTTAGTGCATTTTAGGGGACGGTTAGCTTCTCCTAGGAAGTTGTATTTTTGTTAGTAGTGCTGCTACTGGCTGGTGTCCTGGAAAAACTCACACAGAGCTTTTCCTCAAGAAACTTTTTCATGACGTGCTGTGATGTACTGCAGAAATATTTGCATGCTATTATTTTGATTAGACATTTTGTTTTTAAACCTTATTTGAGTGCCTAATTTTATAAAACTCTCCATAATTTAAGCCAAACCAAAACAAACAAAAACCTGCATCATTTGTAGATCTGTTAAATCCTTTTCTTTTTCCTTTTTGTCTCCAGATGAGCGGGACAAAGTACAAAAGAAAACCTTCACAAAATGGATAAATCAACATCTCATGAAGGTCAGTTGATATTTCCATGATGTCTGGATGACTGATTACTGTAGCAGTGATTGTGTCTTTTACTAATTGTTTGATTTCAGGAAGCATGTGTGTTACATATAATAAGGATGATCTTAAATTGTGAGATTTATGCATGTACTTTGTCTTTGAGGAGTCATGGGGGAGTTGAAATGCTGCTGTCTGATATCCCAAGGGGATTTATTTGAATGCTTGAATTTGGAATTAAAATGAGTCAAAGTTTAAGGGATATGATATCTTTCTACAAAGCTTGAATTGTTTCTGGTATTAGTGTGTCATGGCTGTAGCACCACAGCTAAGGCAAATAATAATAAAAGAGAGTGAATTTCTTTTAAAGTACCATGTTGAGGACAGGGAAATGACCTTCAGGAGTTCTGGATCATCCCATGGCATCAGTATGCTGCTTGTGGATTAGAAATAGAGGTTTTCTAGGGACAGACGTCACTTTTCAGTATCTTTCTTTTGAATAGCCGTGAACCTTGCCTCGGGGACAGAGCACATCATTTTAACAACATGTACAGCTTTTAGTCTACAGACAGCTAAAGGCCGTGAGTTCACCTTCACTGCATGACCCTTCAGTTCGAAATGTAATCTGCTGTTTCAGTGCCAGCTGTCTAGCCCAGATATTTCTCTGGAGAAACAGACTGTATAATTACTTAACACAACTTGCTTTGATTCCCCCTGCCCCCCTGGGAGGAGTGTGGGGAAAGGGGTGAGTAAGAGTCACATTAAATAAAAATGCATCTGCATCTGTCAGAGTTGAGATTTAATTTATGGCTATAATGTTTATACACTGTTGGAAAGATCTGCCTGTATTCTTATTTAGAGAACAATGTGGGGGTTGGGGAGGGACAACTTATATCTTTGCTACTTGTAGCTACTCTTATGGATATTTAAGAAATATTGGACACCAGAAAACTGAATTCCTTCAGGGTTGTTTAAAATGAACTGTTTGGGTTTCGTTTTTTGTTTTGTTTCTTTTTTTTCTGGCTCCTCAGACCTGTAGAAGATGCAGAATTCTGGTTTCACATATTTTAAGCAATTGAAATCTGTGTAGCTCTTGGAAATGGTGTGACATAGGGAGCTAACAAGGCCCAGATGTGAGATTGGCCCAGTTTTGTCTTTAGCAAGAGACCTCTCTTCCAGAGTGGTCTTTTGGTCCTTACCACCATGACTGAGCCATAAGCAGTGAACCTGACATCAGCCTCAGTGTAGCGCACATTTTTTTTTCAGGCAGGGTGAGTATGGAGTCACAGAATGGCTTTTAATACTGCTCATACCAACAGATTTTCCTTCATGGATTTGTTAGACCCAAAGGAATCATGCTGTGTTGAAACTGCTGCTCCAAGGGCCCCTTCTGTGCAGGCACCTCCTCACCATAATCTTGAAATGCCCCAGTGGCCCCATGGCCTTGCAGAAGTCTTCTACTTGCTAATGAGAGAAGACAAAGAGGCTGCAGACCTGCAGTTATTGCTTTCCGAATTTTACCTCATAATGTAAGAAATGGATCCATTGTCCAGTACTTCAGACAAATTGGATCTACAGAAAAAAAAATACAGGAAGATTGCCAGTGCTCTGGCAGCAAAATGCAATCTCCAAGTTAACTATCAGGCATTTCTTCTTCTAATTGAGGGCAGTTGTTACCATGTTTGTAAAGGCTGCTAATCTTTTTATGTGTTAAAGATGCAGTTTTAATTTTCTGTGGGATATGGAAGAGCCTATCTGAAGCTTTTTGGAGAGCAATCTTAATAGAAGTTAAAAATTATGCCTGTCTTTACAGAAGAGCAGTGTATTGAAAAATCATATTTATATACACCATCATTTTACATGCTTATGAAACATGCACAGTCATCGTTGCCATACTGTTAACCTCTTTGGAGTAGCTTAAAAAAGATTTAGGCTCTAAACCCACAAGGAAATCTGGGTAAAGAGTTCACGCTAAATCCTTTTGACTTGCTTGCCAAGGTCAGTGGCCTTACGCCTTCATCTTCACACCTTCAGTATGAGTGACTGTAAAGGTAGATGTAGATAGATGTACAGATATATGTGTGTGTACTACTGACCTTGATTTTCATCTCACATTCCTCACTTCAGAATTCAATACAGATCAGTAACTTTCACAACTGTAGTTTTGACTATAGCTCTTCCATTAATGTGGAATTTATGCAGCAAAACAGCTTTGCGTTTGGAAATACTCAGTTTAAAAGTACTTGGTGATACAGGCATCAAGTTGCTATTCTTATAGCATTGTTTTTAGAACAGTGACTTGCATGGAAATTAAAATACGTCCTTCAAATGTGTTCTCAAGACACAAGGGCATATTTAGAAAATACAATATAATGGAGGGAATATAGAAAAAGTAGCACAGTAAATGAGTGTGCATTTTCAGAGGGTCATTAGACCTGTCCTGGTCTCTGCATTAAGTTGATTTTGAGTCTAGTTATCAGCTACCTTGAAATTAATAAGAAATTCAAGAAACTCTTACTTGCTCATTCATTACCAGTGTGGCAGACAAAAAAGTAGGAATCAGCTTATTTCAGACATTTCAATAGCTTTATTTGAGCTAGTTACCCAGACTTCTGTTATAGGTGGCAGAGAACAGGTCTTTTTAGATGAATTGTATCCTGGAAGTGCCTTCACTCCACTGGCTGAAAAAGAGGTCAGTGTGCTTTATCTGCCACTGCATAGCATTCAACAAGAAGCGGAAAGGATGAATGTGATTATGGTAATTATGAAAGATCATGGAAAACACCAGATTATTTGTGTGGCTAGGACCTGGCTATCAGCATGGGGATGGATTGCTTTTTTTTTTTTTTTTCCTTTTTTTTTTTTTTTTCCATCCTATTTATGTTCTTTACTTTCTCTTTCTCCTGTTTCTTTTCTCTGTGCCCGGCTTCTATTTTGGTTTTCTTTTCTCCATCTTTTCAATTTTGTTTTCTCATCTCTTTTTACTCTTTCCCTGCCTTTTAGTTCTTTCCTTGCTCATTTTAATTAATCTCTTGTTCTGCAGTCCTTAGGAAAGTACTGGACTTGTATTCCTTTATAGCACTATATTCAAAAGAGTTTTTTCTGGGTCAGCAGCATGAGGCTTTTATGGGTTATGATCATTCATTGGGGGATGATGTGGAAGCCTACTGTCATTCTTCTTACTAAATTCTGTGTTTATGGGATTTTCTGAGTAGCAACAAACTCTGCAGCAAGTCCAGAGGAGGGCCGTGAGGATGATCAGGGGACTGGAGCATCTCCCGTATGAAGACAGGCTGAGAAAGTTGGGGCTGTTCAGCCTGGAGAAGAGAAGGCTGCATGGAGACCTCATAGCAGCCTTCCAATATCTGAAGGGAGGCTATAGGGATGCTGGGGATGGACTCTATTCATTAGGGACTGTAGTGATAGGACAAGGGGTAACGGGTTCAAACTTAAACGGGGGAAGTTTAGATTGGATATAAGGAAGAAGTTCTTTACTGTGAGAGTGGTGAGGCACTGGAATGGGTTGCCCAGGGAAGTTGTGAATTCTCCATCCCTGGTGGTGTTCAAGGCCACGTTAGACGGAGCCTTGGGATGCATGGTCCTGGGTGAGGCATCCCTGCCATGGCAGGGGGGTTGGAACTAGATGATCTTAAGGTCCTTTCTAACCCAAACCATTGTGTAGTTCTGTGAAACAAGATGGCTGAGAAATATTTATCCTCCTGCCCTCTGTTCCCCATCTTTAGTTACATTGGATTCAAAGCACGTAAGGGCGTAGTATATAAAATTCAGTGTATAAGATTAGTCATTTGGCAGTTCATTTGACTCTGTTAAACTAGAAACATAGTCATTTCAGAAATATTTCCTGCAAATGATCTTGAGATATGCATAGTTTGAGAGACAGGTATGTAATCTGTTATTTGCAAAATTCAACTGTTTAAGTTATCTTTGAATTCCACAGCCTTAAGATCAAGTGGGCTGTCACTACGTTTTTTAAATGCTGAAGTTTTTCTGATAACTGATAAGAGCATTGATTAGAGCATTGCACTTGCTAAGGCTCCTGTTTAATGTCTGAAGGTGGGGCTCCAGTTTAAACGTTATCTTTTACTTGTTGACACATGGGCTGGAGAGGCGAGATATTGGACTTCAGACTTGCCTGCTGGTGTGGTATGAGCTTCCAAGGAGAAACTCACAGGCCGGTGTAGAGTGGCAGTAGGGTAGAGATCTCTCTTAAGTTCTCGAAACCTGCCTGTGCTTCCAGCAAGTGTTTCACTTTGCTGCTGTCAAAACAGGATGTTAAATTCTAGTACTTGCTTCAGCAGTAAGTAACCCTTGTTACAAGACATTTGATGTTACAGATCATTTGTGTAAGACAGGGGTTTCATTCTAGTGTAGTGTTCACATGGTCCTAAAGCACCCAGAAAAATCCAACTTTCATGAAAGCCCAGAAATTCTTCTGACAATCCTTTGAATCTCAATCCCCAAAACCTGAGGAAAGAATAAGAGAAGCATGAAATACAGGGAAAAGGTGAGATAAAGTTGGAAAATAAGAAATTGAGGACGAAAAAGGAGTAAAAAGCAAATTCTTCTTTGTTCTTCAGTTCCTTTCTCAAACCAGTTTGAAAATACTTTTGTAGTGCCAGGTCTTAAGCTTGGCAGATTAAATGGGATATTTTTAAATACTTAAAATTTATCAGAAGTTATGATGTACTGAAAGTAGGGCTAAAGGCAGGGCAAACAGGGACTGGCTAGATTAGCGCTCTGATGGGAAAATATTGTGAAGAGCCAGGTATCTTATCTCCAAGGGAAAGCATTTCTTCTTTTTCATGGAAGAAGAGGCTGTAGGGAGCCTCTTAACTGACCTTTGCGCAGCTGTATGGGCCCCTGGGATGTCTGAGCAGCTCCCTGGAGAGGAAGGGCTGTCCTCTCCACTGGCACTGGCAGGAAGCCCCATCACCAAGTGCCCAGCACAGTGCAGGTTGGCTTGAAACCCTTGACTGGCTGGACCTTAGATGAAACACCCTGGAGATAGGAGCAAGGGGCAGCATCCTCGCACAGTCATTAGTTATTCCAGAAGTCACTTCTAAAGGTCTTATCAGCAAGAAGGCTTTTATAAGTAGCAGAACAAAATGGTTTTAAAGGTATTGTTTTAAGGCTGTGTTCAAAATCATGTTCTGTGTTGCAGTGACTGTGCATTAGAGAGAGCAAGAGAGCGCAGCTTTTTGTTGTGCAACGGCTGAATGAATAATTCAGAGTAGAAACCTGAAGTTATTGATTCTTGTGTGTCCTTCAGGCAGCACATGGTTTGCAAATGGCTGCTTAGGTCGATTGCTTTGTGAAATGTTCAGGTATGCCCTTAATGGCAGAGGGATGTTCCTGATACAGCGCAGTCACTCCCTTGCGGAAAGCTGCCACTTTACTGACACTAATGGTTATTGTTCTAGATAGCACTACTCTGCAGTATGTTCTTTTTAGGCATGCAGTTTATCTGTTATTTAAAATTCCCCACCTCCTTGTCTTTTAGAAAAGAACACTTTTTAGCTCTATGCTTATTTTAAGGGCTGAGGCACCTGGTGTTAGTCAGTGGTTTAAAAAAAATCTCAATCTAACACCTTTCATTTTTTGAAACATACTTGGAAAAAGCATGTTTTGGGTTGGGTTTTGGCTTGGTTTTTTTTTCCTCCCCGTGTTTAGGAAAATAAAAGGAAGGTTGCTTGCTGTGCTCTTGCATCTGAATGAGTCTTCTATGTATTCCTCCTAGTTAATTGTGACATCTGCTGCAATCTGTTGGGAGTGAATCCTGTGAAAAGTCCCTCTTCCAACATGGCACACAGCTTGCTTTAGGCATTGGGTGCAGCTGAAGTAGCAGTATTTCCTCCTCTCTTGTTTTTCAGTTGTTCAGCGAGGCCTATTGTCTGCTTGGTAAAGAGATGAATATTTCAGTTTTTCTTCTGAATGTTTTTGCTGTTGTATGTTCAGGGCCACTCCGAAAGGTCCTGAAGGTTTTTTTTCTCAGACACTCGCCTTTTCCAAAAAATAAAAGAAAAATAACTCTTGAAGAAACTGTAATGGAAGTAAATGGTTTTGTTGTCATCCCTGGAATATGCACCATTGTAGTTCATTCACTCTGCACTGTGCACAGATTTTTCAAAGGTCCTCCACCTGAAGGTAAACCACACAGAGTCTTTCATCTCCTTCGTGTAATCTATAGCAAAAGCAGTTTGCAAAGCAGATCAGCAAGCAAACTCAGGACTTTTTTGGTGTTTAATCAGAGTTTAGATGAGAGAAGAAGGTAACCAGGGGATGGGGAGGAGAAGTAGTGACAGAATACCAGAAGTTAAGGCTGAAAAAGAGGAGGATATAGTACGAAGTTTTAAAGGCTAATGAAAAACTGCATCACAAAAATCTCTTTGCAAGCACATAAATCTAAGTCAATAAAAACTGTGCCACAGATTCCAAGTTTATTTGATCCTCTTTCATGCATTCAGACTTCATGACTAATTGAGGGCAGGAAAGAAAATAATTGAAACCAGTCAATTAAATATGTATGAAGTGTATGATAGCTTGATTGCATTGATATTTTTATAGCACACAGCACTACAGAACCAGTTGAGTGTATGCTTTTATGATCCCTTTCATTGTGGGTTGTTTTTTAAATTGTTTTATATAGGTGCTCATATATGAAAGAGTGATTATAAGGAGAATTAAGTAATGAGATTACTGTATGATGAAATAGAACCTCTAGGATCAGTATGTTTCCTATAACAGATTAATATATTAATATATTAATTCATTCTCTTTTTGTGGGTTCATTGCTTGAAATTAACTCTCAGCATAGATTTTACTTAATGTTGTTTATTCCTAAGAAATCACAAGAGATAAAATTCTACCATTGGCAATTAAGTGTGGGATTTTTAATGAATTGTTAAATTATGCATGGAATTATTTTTTTATCTGTATACTTTTGATGTATCTGTATGTAATAATCATTTGTATATCAGTTTCAAAATACTATGGCTTGATCTAGCTCTCATGGGGCCAGTGTAACTGCCGTTAGCTCCAGTGGGAGTAGTGTTTGTCCCAGTATGCGGACTCCACACAGTGAGCAACTTCAAACGTATGAACATTACCTAAATATTTTGATCTATGGCAATATTTCCTATAATTTGGGATGGTAGGCTTGCCTGGAAGTAGCATATATGTATGACTGTATGAAGACCTGAGAAGGCATCAGAATAAACATGGTTTTCCTATAAAGAAGCATGTGTTATCTGTTAAAGGCTTGTAAGGTGCTTGTGAACAGGGAGTTTAAAGATAGTAACATAACATTTAAAATGTTCCTCTACCCAGAGTACCTTGACTTTAACAAGAATTGCATATCTGCCAGCCTTATACTTTACCTGCTTTAGGCGTGTGTGGCGTGTATTGTCTTTGGTCAGAGCTAGTGTATCGCTGTAGTTTTAAGCTGCAAAAGCTGGATTTATTGAGTTTGATGTTGTGAGCGTTATATTTGCCTACTTTGAACAACCTTAAACTTCATCCCTGATAAATTATATTTGACAGCACATACGTTTGGCCACTATCTGAAGGAAGGACAGGACAGTATAGCACTGGGAAAAACCATTCATCATCATAACTGACAGGATGAGCAGATGTGGAGATCTGCATTTGAACACCTACAAAGGTGCCTTCAGTAGCCTATGCAAGAAAGGCATTTGTGTAGCACAGCTCAGTTCATCCCCTAACAGGTGTGCAAACCAGCTCAGGGCACACTTACTATTCTGCTCCCTGCCAGCTAAAGCAGTTGGGGTGGCTGCCTCTGGTGTGGACATGTGTCTTGTGAGAGGAGTGCCAGCCCAAAGAGACCTTCAGCAAGTCACTAGAAGAGCTACTGGTTAGTTAGGTCTGGACTCATTGGGAGAGGCTGCTCCGAAATTTAGAAAGAGAAGGTAACTTAACAGCAAGTGATTGCAAAATCCCTGGCTCACCTCCCAACACAGGGAAATGAGAAGTAAAAAGAGGACAGTGAACTTCTAAGCAGCAGAACTGGGGAAAGCAATAGGTAGGGTCTTCTTTGGAAGTTATCCAGGAGAGGGAGGAATGCAGGAGATCTAGCAGTCATTGTAAACGTTTGTGTTGGAGGTAGAAAGGCAGGCTGCAGACAGGCAGGACAGATAGAGGTATCATATAGAATATACTGCTGCTTTTCAGAGATGTGTGAAATTACAAAGGAGCCGTACAAGAAGTGAAAATAAAGGCAGCAGGACTAGAGATTCCTGTGAAGGAGTTACTAAAGCATAATAGCATTAAATCAGCCAAGAAAAAGGTCCAGAAGGAGTTACAGTGTGACATAAGAGTTTACAGGAGAAGGGTTCTGTAATTATGTTGGAATATGAAGAAGAAAGGAGAAGTATGGATGTGTTACCAATGAAAAAAAAGCAAAAAAGAGAAAAGATTTTGAATGCTGTAGAGAAGTCTGAATTATTCCAGCCTCTTCAGTCTACAAAATACTGAGTTGATGGAACAGTTTTTAATAAGACAAGGGTGAAATTCAGATAAGGAAAAAGTAGGTGGAAGAATATTCAGATAAGTTATGTGCTTTCTGGTTGCACAGCTTTATTCACCCAATACTTGGGAACTAATTGAAGTGATTTATAACACTTTATCATTCTGTTTAGGAATTCAGAGAGGACAGGGGACTCGTAGGAGTCTGCAGTTACAGTAAGAATAATACTTCTCTCCTAAGCAGAAGAAAAGAGTGGGGAGCTACAGACTTCACAGGGTGATTTCTCTTCCTGGGAAGACTGTGAAACAGCTGGTCTTCAAAAGCAGGCAGATGAAGGGGAAGCTGTCTGCATGGTGTATCTACATTTTTTGACACGCTGCCACATGTACTTTTATTAGCATTACTCATTATTTTCACAAAACCTGAACGAAATAATCCCAGATACAGTTTGCTCGGATATTGACATCAGTAATAGCTGCAGCTAGAATGCACTAGAAAGAGCCAGTGCCATCGGTTGTGGCTGCTGTCGTGGCTGCCATCAGGTGCTCCAGTGCCAGCATCTGGCCCTGGCAGGCTTATGCTGTGAGCAATGACCCATGTCCCTTCCACACAGAGATGGCATCCAAGCACTTGCTGCCCTTGCTGTGCTGCACCTTCAAGTGAGGATTTCAGCTCTGTCACTTCATCCTTGTAGTGATACTGCTGCTTCTCTATCACTGTGGCTGTACTTTTCTCTGTCTCAGGCCTTTTGTCATGTCGTCAGCAACAAGTGTCACCCTTGCCCTGCCACCAATTTTAGAGGGTCCATTGCCTGCACTCGGCTGCATTTGCTTGTGCCCAGGGAGCTCCAGGAACTACGGATGAGCTCCGCACCTTGCTTGCAGGCCAGCACGGTGCTGAGGGGACAAGGAGACACCTTGTAATTCTGCCTTGCCCTGGACATGCGAGTGTGCTTGTGGGCACCTGATTGTGAAACTCCACCTGGCTGCACCACTCCAGATCTTTGTGATAACTATAGGTTTATAGCCATCTGTACTAAAGCAGTTAGAAGATAAGTTTTCTCAGAGATCAAGGACAGGTTGTGATATTTTAAGTTTGTTTAGTCTGAAACAGAGAAGACTTGAAGAGAGGCGTGCTAATGGGTCCTCAGGATGTAAAAGGTTGTTGTGCAGATTCTGGTGAACAAGTATTTTCTGAGGTCAGGCTCTAAGGAGAGAGGGAACAAAAAATTCAATTCAGTTTACAGAAGAAGATTAGGTTGAAGATTATCAAGGAAAAATCCCCCTCTACGAAAAGCAAGTAAGTGTGGTAAAGCAATGAAGTATATGTATGACATGTTACATCTCCTTCATTTGAATTGGCAAGAATAATTTAAAAAAGCATCTCTGGCATGTTCTAGCCAAACTCCATGTCTCCACTGTGCTGGGTCAGGTGAGGTGATCTTTTCCATCCTTTTTAGCCTTACAGTAGTATTACTCTGTGACAGCCTTGTAAGACCCCGCCAGTCTCTGGCAAAATAATATTCAACTTTGGAGTCTTAGCACTGATCAGTGCCAGGTTTTTTACTGAAGCTTTTATTTTCATTAAATTAATGATTTCCATCTGCGTCAGTCCTACAATTCCAGTGAGAATGCCATCTTTCAGTGGGCTGCCATGTAATGTGAAGCTTAGAAAGGCATAAATACAGATTAATGAAGACTACAAAGCCAGCATTTAAGCCTAAGTACAATATTTTTGAAATAGCACAGAATAAATGTCACAAGTGAGGCTTTAGCAGGTTGTGAACTAAAAAAATATGATAGGGATGTTGGGAGGGTTTTATAGCGACCTTTGGTTGGTTGTTTTGGTTTGTTTTTTATTTTTATTTTTTTTTTTTAGTTTTTATATTATATTTAAAAATATCTTTAGTCTTTTGCACAAATGCATCTGAACAGAGATTACTGCATTGAGGAGACATCATGAAGACTTTATGAGGTACAAAAGAGGGAAGAGAGATGGATATGCTATGCATTAAAATCACAACTGTTGCAAGAAGCGTTAATAGGCTGGGAGCAATGTGTGGAGTCGCATGGGACCTCCCATGACATATGTTACATGTAGCATCTCTCCTTCATGCTCACTTAGAGATGTCCACATAATGATGATAATTTGGTTGATTTGGTGAAGTAGATATTAAAGCTGGCTGGACATCTCTGTAATATTTTATGACTTTAGATTGTAGCAATAATGGAGTAGGTGTTCATTTTATGTTAGTAGGTACCCATTTCTGTGGAGCTTGTGAATTTATGCTGCATGGGCTGCCCTGAGATGGATTTGCTGATCCCAATATGCAAAGTTTACAGGCAGCTGACCAAGGCTGTGCAAGTGTTAAAACCAGTGAAGGTACTCCTGTGATGATGATGATAGGCAGAATGGGACCTATCGAGAAAATCTGAGTGGCTGGACCAGTGTTGGTTGGAGAGAACCTTTCAGCCCATTCTTCAAAAAGATTTCAGATGTATGACCTGGAATAGAAACAGGACTCTTTTTTCAATAGGAAATGGAAAGAAGGATTTTTTTGACATTTAGGATGCTTGGTTAAACTTGTTCTGTACAATAATGGTGTTTCAGATATTGCAAAGCTGCCAAAATCCAAAATAGGATTCAGGGATGCGCATGTTTATGTCCTACTGCTTGCTATCTATGCAAGATTATGTCCCAGCTTGCATACTTCTTGATTTGGGGATTAGGAGAATATTGGAATATTTCATAACCAAATAGAAAGGGAAATAATAAGAAAAATGTTAGGACAAGATTTAGAAATGGTCTTTTTTATTTATTTGAGCAACTGTATATTTACTTCAAAGCCATATTATCTTTTTTATGCTTGTTAAGAATTATCTAGAGATATATGAAATAATTGAAAGCTGGGGCAAAATGCAAAATGAAGTATGCAAAAGCAATGGATTAATTAGATGGTGAAGTTGTCTGCAAGGAACGTGAAGATTAATGTAAAAATAAAAATGTGACTGATCCAAGCTTTCAGGTACAAGGACAGGGCTGTAGAGGGGTGGAACACACGAAGGGTGTTAAAATCATGAAGTTCTTGTGCTAGTTGAGTGTTGAGCATTGGCCAGATCAGAAAGTGAAGGATGACTCCGAGGATGTTCTCATGGGGGACTTCAACCACCCTGATATCTGTTGGAGGGATGGTACGGCCCGGCACAAGCAATCCAGAAGGTTCCTCGATTGTGTGGAAGACAACTTCCTTCTGCAAGTAATAGAGGAGCCGACAAGGAGAGGTGCCATGCTTGACCTCGTCCTCACCAACAGGGAAGGGCTGGTTGGGAATGTGACACTCCAGGGCAGCCTTGATTGCAGCGATCATGAGATGGTCGAGTTTGAGATGCTCAGGACAGTGAGAAGAGCGTGCAGCAAGCTCACTGCCCTGGACTTCAAGAGAGCAGACTTTGGCCTCCTCAGGAATACAGCCCTAGAGGGCAGGGGGGCCCAAGACTGTTGGTTGATATTCAAGGATCACCTGCTGCAAGCTCAGGAGCGATGCATCTCAACTAGAAGGAAGTTCAGCAGGAGGGCCAGGAGACCTCCTTGGATGGATAAGGAGCTGCTGAGCAAAATTCGAAGGAAAGAAGAGGCTTATAAAAGGTGGAAGCAAGGACAGGCGGCCTGGGAAGAATACAGGGATGTTGTCCGGGAAGCTAGGGACCAGGTTAGGAAAGCTAAGGCCCACTTAGAATTAAACTTGGCTAGGGATGTTAAGGATAACAGGAAGGGATTTTATAGGTACATTGCCAATAAAAGACAGGTTAGGGACACCGTGGGCCCTCTCCAGAAGCTATCGGGAGAACTGGCTACCCTGGATTTGGAGAAGGCTGAGGTTCTTAATGACTTCTTTGCCTCAGTCTTTACCGGCAAATGCTCTGACCACACCACCCAAGTCTTGGAAGGCAGACGCAGGGAGAGTGAGAATGAAGACCCTGGGCCCACTGTAGGAGAGGATCTGGTTCGAGACCATCTTAGGAACCTTAATGTATACAAGTCCATGGGACCAGATGAAATCCATCTGCGGGTCATGAAGGAGCTGGCAAATGAAGTTGCTAAGCCACTGTCCATCATATTTGAAAAATCATGGCAGTCAGGTGAAGTTCCCGATGACTGGAAAAAGGGAAATATGACCCCCATTTTCAAGAAGGGGAAAATGGATGAGCCAGGGAATTACAGACCAGTCAGTCTCACCTCTGTGCCTGGCAAAATCTTGGAGCAGATTCACCTGGAAGGCATGCTAAGGCACATGAAAACCAACAAGGTGCTTGGTGACAGCCAGCATGGCTTCACTAAGGGGAAATCCTGCCTGACCAATCTGGTGGCCTTCTGTGATGGGGCTCCGGAGCTGATGGACAGGGGCAGAGCAGTTGATGTCATCTACCTGGACTTGTATAAAGCCTTTGACACTGTCTCACATGACATCCTTGTCTCTAAGTTGGAGAGACATCAATTTGATAGGTGGACCACTCGGTGGATAAAGAACTGGCTGGATGGCCGCACGCAAAGAGTAGTGCTCAGTGGCTCAATGTCCAGCTGGAGACCAGTAACAAGTGGTGTCCCCCAGGGATGGGTGTTGGGACCGGTCTTGTTCAACATCTTTGTGGGTGACATGGACAGTGGGATTGAGTGCACGCTCAGCAAGTTTACTGATGACACCAAGCTGTGTGGTTCGGTTGATACGTTGGAGGGAAGGAATGCCATCCAGAGGGACCTTGACACGCTTGTGAGGTGGGCTGATGCCAACCTGATGAAGTTTAACCATGCCAAGTGCAAGGTCCTCCACCTGGGTCGGAGCAATGCCAGGCACAGCTACAGGTTGGGCGGGGAGGAGATTCAGAGCAGCCCTGTGGAGAAGGACTTGGGGGTGTGGGTTGATGAAAAAATGAACATGAGCCGGCAGTGTGCGCTTGCAGCCCAGAAGGCCAACCGTATCCTGGGCTGCATCAAAAGGAGTGTGACCAGCAGGTCGACGGAGGTGCTCCTGCCCCTTTACTCTGCTCTCGTGAGACCTCACTTGGAGTATTGTGTGCAGTTCTGGTGTCCTCAACATAAAAAGGACATGGAACTGTTGGAACAAGTGCAGAGGAGGGCCACGAGGATGATGAGGGGACTGGAGTACCTGCCATATGAAGATAGGCTGAGAAAATTGGGGCTGTTCAGCCTGGAGAAGAGAAGGCTGCGTGGAGACCTCATAGCAGCCTTCCAGTACCTGAAGGGGGCCTATAGGGATGCTGGGGAGGGGCTGTTCATGAGGGACTGTAGTGAGAGGACAAGGGATAATGGGTTCAAACTTAACCAGGGGAAGTTTAGATTGGATATGAGGAAGAAATTCTTTACTGTGAGGGTGGTGAGGCCCTGGAATGTGTTGCCCAGGGAAGTTGTAAATGCTTCATCCCTGGCGGTGTTCAAGGTGGGGTTGGACATAGCCTTGGATGGCATGGTTTAGTGGGAGGTGTCCCTGCCCATGGCAGGGGGGTTGGAACTCGATGATCTTGAGGTCCTTTCCAACCCTAACTGTTCTATGATTCTGTGATTCTATGATGCAATCAAGGATCAATCTCCAGTTAGAAAACATCTGTTTTAAAGCAAGATCAGGGGCATTGAACTCACTTGGTGCAGGAGACTTGTTTAAATGTGAGTTAGTGAAAGTGCTTGATATCATGCAGTAATGTTATGAAATTAAATGAGTAGCATTAGCTGTGTCTGCTGTTTAGAGAATTAATACTCAGGAACAAAATTAAACAGCTAGAAAATGACTCCTGAGTATGAAATAAAGAACTATTTATTTTCAGAGAACCACAAGAAGTGCTTCCTGCAGAGTGGATTATTAGACTGGCAAGTAAAAGAAAAGAGTGAAAGTGAGTTTTGGATCACTGGACCTAAAACTTGGTTTGCCAGGCTTTGCTTGCAAGTGAACAGGCACACAGAAGAGACTTGGCGCAAGTTTTTCCCCTTGTGCCATCTCTCTTCCAGCCCTGGCTGCAGGCCCGTTCTGTTGGGCTGGAGGGGAAGCAAGTCTGCGCGTCCTGGGCAGTGGATGTCCAGTGGTGAAGTGTGCCAGCACGGAGCTGGGGAACAGCACCATCTGCAGCCCAGCGCTTGGGCTGCCTGTGCTATACCCTGTCCATAGGGAAAGCTGTGCCCGGGAGTCACTGCCACCGGTTTACCCAGTGTTCAAACCCTGCCAGAGCTTATGTGCTTGTTTATTTTTAACAGAATGGGTGAAGTTTATTATAGGATTCAGTGCAAAACAATAATCATAACCAGAATGTGTGTCTTTGGAGTTTGTTTCCCTCCTCACCCCTCCAAAATAAATTTGGGTTTAAAGTAGGCAGATTAAAGAACGTGAGAGACTTAGGGGGAGGATGTTGATCTGCATGTAACCACTTTGGCTCCCTGATCTCTTGGTTGGCCATGCACTGCAGCCCAGTGCCTTGCTGTGCCACGCAGCCTGTCAGAATGGAACTTACCCAAGGTGGAGTGGCCCTGCACCATTTTCAGGCAGTGCTTGTGTACTTTACATGGGAGAATCTAAGAAATGTGTAGAGCAAAATAAGTAGTCTTGAAGATGCCTGAAGAAGCAGCGGTGCTTGGTGGATCAGTCATGTGGGAATGTTTTGACAAACATGGTATTTTGACAATTACATGCTGCATGGATCTTGTTACAGCCTGCTCAGAACTTTAGAGTGTTTCTCATAAATCATGCTGTATGTTAGCATTTTTGTACATAAATACAGCTTCTCCTATGAGATTTTTTTTTTTCTCTTGTGGCATAGTGTTTTTTCATGCAGTTAAACTGCTGCTGTGATTCCTTAATTTTCGAAGGTGAAAGGACTAAACCATAGAGATTTTCAAAACTGAAGGAAAACTATTTCCTCATGAGTAAAACTTTTAATACAATTTGTCCTTTAAAAACAAGCTTAAATACATTTTTGGGAAGCTGAAACATCAGGGAAACTCATCAGGATGTCAGGACCTCATGCCGTAGCCACAGGAGTTTTTCAGCAGTCTTAATGCTGATGGCATTTTCTGTGGAACCGTGTAATTATAGGAGCTCTTAGCTATCTGTGTCTATTATCTTGAAGAAAAGCTTTTTACTGTAGTTGAAGTGAATGGGAGACTTAAGGGATCTTTTTTTCCATGGGCATTGAGTCAGGTTCTTGAAGAATAAACTTGAAGTTTATTGTGCAGCTCGCGGTGGCCTTGTGCCAGCCATCCCTTGGACTTATCAGTGACCTCAGTGGTAATTAAGGCCTGACTTTTTTTTCCCGAACACACCCCTTACAGTTCTAACTTTTGAGCCCTGGCCCATTTTCCTCTGGAAAAGCAGTAATGCTTTATGTGTGTGCCGGGCATTTAATTAACTTTGCTTCCAGAAGAGAGGAGGGCAGTACTTGAAAAGACTTTCCCAGGCTATGTGGTCTGAAAAAGCCTCTGTTTGATCCATAATATTGTGATTCTTGTTAATGCCTGGGGATGGCACTGATTTTATACAAGCTTGTCAGCTGAACATCTGTTATTCAAAATAAATGTGAATCAGATTTCTTTCTTCTTTTGCCTGCTCTGGAAACTGTATGAAAAAGTCTAATTTGGCATGTTCTCATAATGATCAGTTCCGCTTAATTATAACATAGGTAAGGAAACTCCTGATGTTTTAAGAAAGGTTTTTGATTACAGTAGTCTGCTTTCCTCACCCTGTAAACATGGATAATTTTGCAAGTGTGTGAGCACGAAACTCTGCCTTGTTTCTGAGCCCTTCAGCCTGCCACAGTGGTTACCTCGCCTCCCTCAGGGAGTTACTGGTGGCCTCCGGTACATGGGAGTTACTTCTAGTTATTCCTGCTTGATCTAATTATATATTCTCTCCTGCCCCTTTAGCTGACTCTAGATTCTGCAGTACATTAATATTTGCTTCTGCTCCTTCCTCCATTATTTCAGATGAGAAGGTGGTCCCTTGCATTTTAGGTACTGTTCTGGAACATGCAGTACCCTAACATGAATCTCGGTGAGGTCTTTCTCTATGTATGCTGGGTGTGCAACTGCTGTATACACAGAAAGGGCCACAACCCTATTTTCCTGCCACATTTACTGCTGAATAAGAAAAGCTTGTGATTCTTCTGTGTTATCATAGAATCATAGACTAGTTTGGGCTGGAAGAGACGTTTAAAGGTCATCCCGTCTAACACCCCTGAAATGCGCAGACATCTTCAACTGGGGCTGCTCAGAGCCCCGCCCAACCTGTTTCCAGGGATGGGGCATCTCCCACCTCTCTGGGCAACCTACTCCAGTGTTCCACCACCCTCATTGTGAAAAAAAAATGTTTCTTCCTCCTATCTAATCTAAATTTGCTCTCTTTTAGTTTAAAACACCTCTTGTCCTGTCACAACAGGCCCTAGTGGATGTGTGGCAGTGTTAGAGAGCACCCTTCCTACTTTACTCCAGCCTGTGTGTCTTTTCTCTATCCTTTTCAATACCAAGCTGGTTTTGTTTGCAGAAGCAGAAGGGACCTTCCGTCTCCTTTTACCTGTACAACAATAAGCAGCCTGTGGTTTTATTGTGTAAAACTCTAGATTTTGTTCCAGTGTCAGCACAACACAACAAATAATATCAAGAAAATTTGTAAGAAACAAGCTTGCTGTGGAAGATGGCTTACTATTTGCTGTGACCCATGGCAAAAATAAGAGACTACTGTACAGGTTCAGTTCCCCAAATATGGACATCTAGGGCTGGTTTTGGTGTGTAAGGGTATTCAGGGCAGACATCGGTGGGGAACTGGCTAGCAGGCCTTAAGCAAGCCTTCATGCTTCTGGAGAAGCAGGTGGAGGCCAAATGGTGTACTCACTAAACATAAAGCAGCCCCAGAGGTGTGTGCCCAGGCAGCTGGATCATGTCTTTGTTCTTTGTCAGTGGACAGGAGTCCCAGGCAGACTGAAGGTAGTGGTTTGCTGTGATGCCAGCCTGCAGAGGAGGAAGCCAAGCCCAGCGGGCTAGGCTTTAACTGCGGAAGCAGAATGGAATGGTATGTGAGGTTGGAACCAATAGCAGTTTGATTGTAAGGACAATCAGATGTGTCAGCTGAACCACATGATAAAACTATGTGAGTTATGTGGAGTGTTAGATTGTTAGCTTTGGGAGGCAGCAGCCATCTTCGCAGTCTTCGTTTCTCAAGTGCCTAGTATGCTGCTCTCTGGGGGCAAGAATGCAGCCCTGTGGCTGTTACTGTTTTAAAAGCTGGGTTTACTAGTGATAGTGCGGGTTCACCAAGGCAATAGGTTGCAAAGCTTAATTTTATGGGAGAAGCATGATATCAAAATACCTCATGCTCATGTCAAGAGAGAGGGGAGTTTTCCTTACCACAAACATAATATACCTGCCAGAGGATGATGATTAGAAGATGAATCACTTCTGAAACAGTGCTTCAAATTCTCCCTGTCTCCTTTTGACTGATGCAGCCACTTCGCTTCTCTTGTTATTTGTCAGATACCCCTCAGCCATACAATACCTCCCACTTCTTCCTTAAAGAATCTTTTCTCATGCCCAAATTATCAAAGCTACCACACTCACGTGGGCATATTGCAAAAAGTTGCCCGAGGCAGCATGTAACCTACTTTGAACATGGACCTTGCAAGATGTAAGGCTGACAAATCTGCAATTTTATTGTAAAGCCACTGTTATGAAATGCCATGGGGCTCTGCAGATCCCACAGATCCATCCAGGAATTCCCAAGTGCATCTAGTACTTGAGGTACTATGTGTTCTGAAGGAGCCTGAATGTGGCAGCAGAACAGTGATGAAATAGTAATACTAGTTTCTTGTGAGTTTAAAGGTCTATAAATTCATTATATATGTTGAGAGGCAAGACTTGGCCAAGCGTTAGTTAGAAAAGAATGACTTTTGCAAGCTTTTTGTCAAGTGTAGGGAAGTGTAGGATCTCTTGGGAAGCACAAGATACTCCTTTTTAAAGGAAGCGATCTGCTGTTTTGAGTGAACATGCTTGCTGCACATCAGTTGCCTAAATATTTCTTTTTAGGTAGGCATCTGCTGCTCAAAGTATTGGAGGAAATTCCTCATTATATTGTCCTGTACCAGCATACCAATGTAGTGTGTCCTACGTAATTAATCCTCACAGTAGTTGTCAGACAATGGAAGATCGAAGACAGGCATCTAAAGAGTACTGCTGGTTTTCTTGTTTTGACAGCTCTGTGCCACGTTTTTCATACACAGTGTGAATTCATCTCTGAAGCATCTGTGATTTCTAGAAAGATAAGCTGGGGAAGATGGTTGTCTCTGTAATACTTTGGAAACCTCAGAGAATGAGAAACAAACAGAAGGTCAATAAATGTGTGTTGTGAGAGACGGACTAGCAGGATAACAAAATTATCCTTCATCTAATGGAAAATACAAGTAGACAGATTAAAACGGTAGTATTTTCTCATCCTACTATTCAGATACCTGCACATTGGGTAACTCCTGTGACTTCTGTATTGGAAAGAGTGTAGGCATTGGCTTGGTGCTGTGCAGACAGTTCTGTTGTGCTGGTGCATTGACTTTTGTATGTACACTCCTTTCCTCTGTCCTTTAACCTGATATCCTTCCATGCCTCTGGTCACCAGCCTGTGCTGTTGATCTGCTTTGGCTTGGGATTCTACTGTCCTAAGGGAAGTAGAAAATGTCACATTGTGGCTGATGGGGCAGGGAGGAGTGGGAACCCTCTGTGGGGCTGTATTGTAAAGAAAACTTGCCTGCTTTTGTTGGAAGGAGTTTGGCACTTGGTTTGACATAGTTCTTTGAATAGCAAAATAAAAAGTCACAGTTGTTTTGGGTTAAAAAATAAAGACCCTTGTGTTTTTCATCGTTTAAACGGTTAGCATAATCAAATCTCGTATCAGGGGTTTTGATTATATCTACACGGCTTCTCTTTTCCTTCTTTTTGCCACCGATGTAGTAAGAAAACATCTGTTCTGTTTCTTTGCTCAGCGTAACAGTACTTCAGTAGTACCAGAATATTTTTCTTTTTTTGAATGAGTTTTTACTAATTATATTTTTTTAATCACAGTTTAAGCTAAGATTATATTATTTTGCACATATGTGTGAGTGTGTAAAGCTGTGTATAAGAATAGTGATATATAACTTGACTGTGTATATGCAGAGTTTATCTAAATGTTTCGGAAAATATCAGTTGTAATCCCTAATGGAACAGTCTTCTAGATGACTTGTTCTGGCTAGTCTTCAGGGCAAGCATAAATATGCTCTGATGTTATTCTCAATTAAGATGATGGTCTTTGTGAAGACAGATTGCAGGGTAATTTCCTGTTTAAAAGTTTAAGTGAGAAAACTTGAACTAAAAAGCATTTATGAAGCTACTCACTGGTATGGAGACTGTTATTTATCCAACAGGATGGATGTAGAAATTCCCCTGAAAGTAAGGTAAACAGAGCTATTGTATGAACCTGAAGATCTGGGTCGATTCCTACTGCCCTTGTCATACACACAGAAATGTTGGCAGTCAGATGAGTGTCCCATAGATCTCATATTGGAAGTAGTTCGTCTCTGGCAGAAGTGGTAATGTCAGAAGAAATTTCTGATGTTGTGTTTTATGCTCTGTAAGCTTAGGAGATTTCTGATCTGGTGACAGGGAACTGACATTAAATTGTGGCTGGAAAGCCCTCAACTATATTAAGTTGTAACTGGAAAGCCCTCAACCTCTGCCCTGGGTGGAAATGTCAGCATTTTCTGTTTCCAAGAAATGAGGTCCTATGTTCCATGTTTAAAGAGCAGCTGGCTGAAATTGAAAGAAATTTCAGATAAAGTTGTATTTGAGCTAATGCTAAGAAACAAGTAGTTGGCCTGTGGACAGACATCTCCCAGCTTTGTTGAGCCTGTCAGAGAAGCTAGAGCTTTCATCTGTCTTGCTTCTCTTTACATCTGTTCCTTTCCTCATGGTTGGCCTCACAAGGGCCTGCTGGTTACCAGCCCGTCTCAACCTGATCTGGTTGAATGAGGTCAGCTGGCAAAAGCTGGCCATCTATTTTGGGGGGGTACCACAGGAGGGAATCAGTTGGGCTGGTGACTGCTATTGGTAGAGTGCTGCTGAGCTGTATGGAGCATTAACCTCTGCCACGGGCACAGCTTGTGGGAAGGGCTGTGTGTGTCCTTGGCTTCACTAGATCAATCTCATGTCATATTTCTTTGGTATGGTGTATGAAGTGGATGTGTGATCTATTGGGAAAATGCACAAAATACTGAGAAATGTGAGGTGACCAAACATGTTAACTGGTAGATGGTATGCTTTGATTAGCAATAAGTTTAAGGCTAAAAAGTGCATTAACTTTTGGCCTGACTCCAGTGAACATGCATACTGCTGATAATATGTACATTTAGTGCATATTTTCATAATTCATAGGATCTAGCTAGTGTTGTCTCTTAGGGATCGTTATTTAGGTCAAAATGGGTGGGTATCTGGTATCATTTAAATTGTCAGATACTGATTTTTTTCATTCCTGTATGCATTAATTACCTATAACTTCATGCTATTTTTCTTTTCCTTTTCAGTAAAATGAAATAAAATGTGATGGAAATGTGTGAGTGTAGACATAGATGTGAATTTTGCCTGTTACAATTAATTCGAGTTTGTAAATTTGTCATGGAAGAGAATAAATTTAAAAGCCATTATGAGACATATCTGAGGTTTATCTGTATACTAAAAGATATGTGTTAATATGAGTGTGAATTCTCAAGTATATATGACGATCTTTAATTTTCGTGTTTATCTGTGCAGGTTCGAAAGCATGTGAATGACTTGTACGAAGACCTAAGAGATGGACATAACTTGATCTCACTTTTAGAAGTCCTTTCTGGAGACACCTTGGTAAGATTTTTGATCAGAATGCAGTGATTCCAGTTTGTTACATATGCATTTGCTCTGTTTGTTAACTCTGTATATCGACTGCAGGCAGTTTCTTTGATATTTTCCATAATATGTGACATGATACCAAAGACACAAGTTGTATTTCTGTTGGTAAAATATTCCACTGTGAATTCTGTGGGGGAATGCAATCTGTTCTCTTCATTTCCTGTGGTCAGTGAGACTTCCTTTCTCAATAGGGTAATGCGCTATTTTTTCTGTTCTTCCTTTTCTTTACAGTTTTCTTTTAACAAGTACTTGATGCTTAATATCCCTTCACATTAAAGGGAGTAACTTACAAATAACAAGGATAAAATGTCCCTGAAATTGTCTAACACACTCCTCAGGTGTCATTTCCTTTCTTTGTGAGCATTACTTCCCTTGCTTGGTATTTGTTCTCTTCATTATGTTCTTCTTTTCATGCTCTTCTTTTCATTTGTGGTCTGTCTTGTGTTTCTGCTGTCCTGTCTCCTGTTTGTTATATTCATTAGCCAAGAGAGCGAGATTTTTTGAAGACCTTACGGTTGGTGAGTTCAACAGAAGCATGCGCAATTGAACAGCATGAGGATGTGGAGGATGAGGATAAGGGGGTAGGTGCCGACCCCCATAACTGTACTAATGTAGTATTTGAAGTGTGGTGTCTGCTAATGTGAATTCTTAGTTTGGTGTGCTGCAGTAGTGTGCTGTAGAAAGGACAAAAGAACACACATTGGCAGACCAGGATACCTATGTTTATGATGGAGGTATGGTAAAGACAAATTTATATTCAGCCTGCCTGTGAACAGCTAAAAGACAAATGTTCACAATTTCCATTTGTTTTCTTTCATTAAACTGTACAAAACCATGGCACAAATGTGTACTGAACAACGTTATCAGGATATGACAAAATAATTTTTTTAATAAGAAATAAGGAAATACCATAATTCCATTAAAGCAAGACTATTTTTTTTCCACTTGAAAACAGCATTGCCCATATACAAGTAATTTGCACAAAGGCTTGAAAGCTCTTCTTTGTGAAGGCAGTTTTTCAAAGCACCAGTCTACTCCACCCAAGGTGTATTTGACATAATACTGGATAATATTTTAATAATGTTTTAATTCAGATATGCAGATTGGTTTATGATTTATCAAAAGTAACAGCTATTTTTGTTGAAGCCGATAGTCAAAGTTACATGACAGTGCTGTGTAGCAGCTACTGAGTATATGGATTGTTTGCAGGGTTTGTCTGTCTCTCAACAAATGCTGAATTATCCTTTCATTGTATTTTAACCATCCAGAAGGGAAATACCTACTTATAAAGTGCAAAATGCTGAGTGCATGTTAGTCCAAGTCCAAGTGAGCTGTTTCATGCCTCTGTAGACCTTGCATTATTAGCATTTACTAAAGCAACTTGCTGTCATAGGGTCCAAGCGCCTTCTTTCGCTCCCTGTGTGTTGTGTTGCAGTTGTGATTTCAGTGGAATTTGTGTGCTTTTTTTTCTGGGGCATAACATAACTCAAAATGCTACATTTTAGGAGTAGATTAGAAAAAAATATATTTCCCCTCTGAGATGCTGTATCTGAATACATAGATTGGGATTTATTATACCCTCTTTGTTGTGGAAAACTAAGTTCCAGGTCTGCAGTACCTTGTTCTATCCAGGGAAGCTACTTGGTAGCAAGGACTGAAGAACTTTGAAGCCTGGGCTATCGGTGCGAAAAATAAGGGGCTAAATAGAAGGTTCTTTAATGGAAATTAAAATCATTTGTGTCTTAGTTTATGCTTCTTATTCAACTCCATTTCTCATGTTTCCTTTTGGCAAGCATCTGATACTCCACAGGGGGAAAAAATGGCAGTTGAGGAAGGCATGGGCTTGTCTGTGTGTTTCGTAGTGATTGTCTGAGGAAATACTGATATTCATGGCTGATCCATAGCAATTATAGTCTGCTTCAGTTTATTGCTGTCAAAGTTTGTGAAAAATCTGAAATAAGGAAGAATAATAGAAGGATTTGGATGTGATGACATAAATTTAACTACTTTCCCATTGCTGATCTGTGACAGCTAAGTATTAAGTGTGGTTTTTCTGTGTGATTCTTCTTCTTGGTGGTTTTACACTAACTGCATGCAGTTTTGCCATGTTTCCATTAACACACCATTCATGCTTGTTTTGCAGTTTCTTCTTGCTGGTTTTGACTTTGCTTTGAAAAGAATGATTTGTTACTTTTTTTCATGCTCAATGATGTTCTACCCAAGTCAAGAGTTTAAGCTTACACTCTAGGGCTGTATATGTTGTGTTATTCTGTTTTGAGGAATGTGTTGTCTTTATTAGAGGCTTTAAATAAAGGTGTATCGCTATCATAATGATTATGCAGTCATACCATAAATAAGCAACATTAAATCATGAAGTTGCATACAGAGGTTAAGTTTTTCCATCAGAGTTTACCAGAACAAAATAAAGATTCAAGACATTACTTATATTTTGCTTTGCTTAATATACTGTGAATCTTTTATAATAATAAATGGCAATTTAGCATCTGTAGGTAAATTCATATAGGGACTTTTTTAGCACTCTTAGCCTTAATAGTACTTAAATGTGCCAGGGAAACAGCTATCGGCTTGCATGGGTCAAAGTTGCAGTTTGGGACCACTGATTTCTCCTGCCATTCACTGTGCTAAAAATTGTCAACTACAGTTTAAAAAAATAAGTAGTTACAGCATGTTTTTCCACCAAAGGTATTGGCTTCATTGAAACTGCAGAGCTTCACATGTGTTACCTGGTATCTTTTAAATCAGACCGTTTGTTCTTTTGTCTGACAAGAAAATCTCACAACTGTTGTTTTCCAATTTTAGCCCCGAGAAAAAGGTCGGATGCGTTTTCACAGACTCCAGAACGTCCAAATTGCACTTGACTATTTGAAAAAACGCCAGGTATGGTGAAAAGTTTTATAAATGGTAATGAAAATTTTGTTACCTGTGGCTAATAAGTAAGAAATATGTCCTGCTTGGTCCTTCATGCTTGCTGTAATCAGCAGCTGGTGTAGGCTCAGCTTGATCTCATGCTTGGCAAAGGTAACTTTACACCGCCCTTCTCTGAGCAATAATATCAACACATTCCATGTGGTATATGATGCTAAAGAGTAGAAAATTATGGGTTCAGATCCTCGGGAGTTGCTTATAGTAAAGTTAATTATCTTCCATGCTCCCAGGCACTAGTTGGTATGTGGTTTTGTTCACAACCTAATTTTTAGTGCAGAATGCAGATTCAGAGCAATTAGAACCTTGTATGGGTGTTCCTTGGTTTGATTATATTTATTTTGGGAAAACTTTCTCAAGCCTTGATCCTTATGAAAGAAAAACTGGTGCCCTAGAGAGGCAGCAAAGTCACCTGTAGAAGATTCAGACTTAATTTCACTTGTATTTGCTTTAAGCCAAATGCTTGAAAGGCACACTGCTGGGTGGTTTTCTGTTGCTGTGTCTTTCTGCTCTTAAATGTCTTTTAAGCATTTACAGGGTTCTTGCTTTCTCCTTTGTGAACAGCAGTATTAAAAAATGTCTAAAACATGGAAGGAAAAACTGTACCTCCATATCCATCCCACCCGAATGAACTGATGCGGGAAACCTGCTCCCTGATCAGTTGATTTTTATTTATTTTTTAATTTTCCATACCACTTAAAAGGTCTGAAAAACTATGAGGTGGCAGACCACAAAGAGATACTTCATTTGGTTATAAAACCAGATGTCTTTTCATATTTTGAGTAAAATTGCAAAGTATCTTTTGGGTCAGTGATGTGTGCACTGAGAACTCAATCCTGCTTTGCTGTTTCAAAGTGAACTTTTCATGTTAACTTAAGTGAGCTGTAGAACAAATACACTATGAAGTGAAAGGACAGCTACTTGAAATACAAGTCCCAGCAGCATTTTTATGCATCGAGGCCTCTGGACAGGCTGCGCCATGCCTTATTTATGCACAACATATGGTCTGTATGAAGACACAGGAGATGTAGGGTCAGGTCATCTTCATGTTTCTGGATGTGCACTTGTTACTGGGAACTGTAGGTCTCCATCATGCTGCCATCGGTTGTGATCTGAGTTTTTTTGTACTCCCTTTAAGCTCACAGTTTTTTGAACATGGCTGTACTCCACTGTACAGAATGCTTGTAGGACTTTGGTTGTCTTGGCAAGTTGCCACTTGGACTTGCATTTGATAAAGGTTTCGTCCTCCTGTTAGGTGTTTCTAAACTGTATTCAGGAAGTAACTCGCTCAAGTTGGCTGTATAACCTCCAAACACAACGCTTTATTGTGATTGTAAGGCAGAGAGATCCTATACGCTGATAATTTTGAAGTCCGACTTGGAAAGAAAAAATCCAAAGGCAAGCCATGTTTGACTGTCAAATGAAACATATTTGACAAGGATGTCAAATAAGACAGTTTTGACAAATATGTCAAGATAGATTTGCCAAACACAAACAGTTTTTATAATGCAGTGGAAGGAGGACATTTGGATTTGGTTTTAATGTCTTTTTTTGAACCGTTGAATATGCTGTCTTTCTTCCAAAGAGGATTTTTGGTTTGGTGGTGTCTTTCCCCTGCCCCTGGTAATAATTAAGATTATGTGTGCAGATCAAAAGCAAGGCATGCCTTTGCTTGTTCGGTTGATAACAGGATATATGTTAAAAAGCATATGCATGTAACTTTGCTAACATAAGCAAAAAATGCCTTTTAGCTGAGTCATCTTTATTTGCTAGGATATATGGATACATAATACATACAGAGAAATTAAACTTAATTAAAGAAGACAAATAGAATTATTGATCTCAGTCTGGATGTGAATTTATGGGAGTGACAATAATCTCAGCCTTTGTTTTAATCCTGTTAACCATTGCATGATTGTAGTACTGTGAATGAGTACAGCAGCAGAAGTGGTAATTGTAATTATGAAACCATTGATTATTTAAATATGATACGAAATCCTTGGTTTTTTCAAGCCAGACTGTTGTGTTTTAGCAGACCAGTTCTCCTGAGGCTGAATCCCTGCTCTGGTGTAAGGAAGTGTGGGGGGAATAAAGGCAGTGATAGCTTCCCAGGTCTGAGCACTGCCTTGAGACTGATACACCAGTTACAGACTGTCGTATTCTTGTTGTCCTTTCTCCTTCTGTCAAGGGCTGAGGGTGAAGGGGTAGTTGTCACAGAGAGTGGATCTGCTGGGGTAGTGACAGCTGAGACATCTTCTCAGAGTAGTGGGAGAGGGGAATTTCTGGAAGGCTGCTGACAGCCAGAGTGCAATTCCTGTCTGCTTTTGAGAATTAAAAAACCCAACAAAGTAGGCTCAGGCAGTGACTAATGTACCTTTTATAGTCACACCTGTGTAATGCACTATATATCTGTGGTGTTTATTTCAACTTTCTATGTATTTTCTTTCCACAACGGCAGGTGAAACTGGTTAACATCAGAAATGATGACATAACAGATGGGAATCCCAAATTGACTTTGGGGTTGATATGGACCATAATTTTGCACTTTCAGGTAAGCCTAGTTTTGCTTGACAGTATGTTCTTGATCAGATTCTTGTGCAGAGTATGATGAATGTGTCAACTTAGACAGGGCTCGATATAGACTGTGCAGAAATACAGATTGTCTCTTCTGTAACGTGTATTTGAAGGTTTTGATGATATAACTTATTTCATTATGTAAACTGAGTCTGAAGGTGGTGTTTGTTTTCTAATGTCATGTCTGTGGAGGAAAAGAAAAATCGGTTTTGAATGTCGTTAGAGACAATAGCTGATGTATTCCAACATTTGGACAAACTGTCTTGTTTTATTCTACAGACTTCTTTCGATGAGTATTAAGATACATTAAAAGTTTTAAATCTTTTTTTTTTCATTCTGTATCTGAATTTCTCTGCTGATAGGAGTGTTTTAGCAAGCACAACTCAGCCTTTTTAAGCAGTTCATAATACTTCAGCACTTGTTTTTAGACTAATGATGGTAACGTGGGTCACACTAGGTGGCACTCTGGTTGTTGTACACTGGTGTTATTGTGTACAGTATAATGCAGCCTTACAGTGTGTGGTGTTAGATTGCTCCTCAAAATGAGGCTTTTATAATGGCTGTGGCTGTAGATGATGTAATTTAGATGGCAGATAATTCCCATTTAGTGACTGCAGCATTGTTAGCGATGAACTCCCTGCTGTGCAAGCATTTTAAATGATCAGCAAATTACATGATTGTACAGAAAAAAACATGATTTACTTGGGAATATCCCACACTGGATTTATGACTGGGAAAACTTTTCATAAAAAAGCCTCCAGAAAGGCAACTAGAATCTAATTTGCCTTTCTGCAAATCCTAATGAGGAACAGAAAGACATAAATAAGGCCAGAGTGGCCCTGGTCTAAACAGGGAGCACAGCTTAGCCCGGGCCAGTGCACAGGGTAAAAGAGAAATCACTAACTGCTCACCAGTAGTAAGGACCTGAAATTCCCTCAGCTCTCCCTTGTCATGCCAGTCTTTGCTCCCGCATGGTTATATGGAGAAGGAAGGCTGGGCTTAAATATACTTAAGCATGACCCATGGAATTAGGCAGTGATTGAATGTTGCTGCGTTTTAAGAAATGAAGATTGTTAACAACTTATTAATAGAAGCTGTTAGTGGAAGTGAAATCTTGACTTGATGTATGTTTTCTTTCTGCACCTGATTAATATTTTTTTGTAGGACGAAGTTAGTTTTTCTTACTAGCTGAAACAAAGGACATCTGACACAACTTTGTGTGCTTATAAAAAGTGATGAAAGTTAGCATTACAACTATAAACTAGCGTTACTAGTTGTAGTTGTAAAAGAAGAAAAAACATTTATATAACAGTTACTAATTAGGTGATACGGTGCAACAAAGATTTTCCACTCTCAGGTAGCCAGCTCCATATGAAATCTTTTGAAGCATTCAAATTGTAGCTGAAGCAAACTTATTTAACTCTGTCCTGACCTCCAATAACTAGTAACTAAATATCTACCAATACAGTGCAGATCTGCCAGAACAGAACAGAATATTTCAGGTGGAAGGGACCTACGGCAATCATCTTGTGCAATTGCCTGACCAATTCAGGACTGACCAAAAGCTAAAGTATGTCGTTAAGTGCATTGTTCAAATGCCTCTTAAACACTGACAAGTTTGGGACATTGATCACCTCTCTAGGCATCCTGTTCCAGTTTTTGACCGCCCTCTCAGTAAAGAAATGTTTCCACAAGTAGTGATTCTTGTACTAAATAATAAGCCTCATTAATAAATATGAAATAGCTGACGAACAGGATTTTAAAAAAAATAAATAAATTGCCTTTTTTGCTATTAATGTCTGCAGTACCTACACTGAATGCAAAAGGGGTTTGTAAAGTGGTCTAAGAGGCACCCTCTGTGCTAATCTGTGCTAGCCTGGCATTTGCTTGTATGCCACTTCTTTTGAAGTATATGGCGACTTGGTCTCATTGACACCTGTATACGGCCAGTTGGGATTCAGAATGTATAATGCACTTCTAAAGAGTGTGCATACACTTCACACATTTTTTTGGCTTCACTTAGATTATGAATGAGGGAAAAATCTAAACAGAAAAGACTAACAGCAGTCTTCACAAAGGGATGAAGCTTCATGATAACAACTGTGTTTATGCATGGAGTAATCCTGTAGGTATTGGTAAAGTTCTTATGAGGTTCAGTTTGAAATTAAGACACCTAAATCCAGATGCTTATGGGGAGCTGTGTTTATATGCATTGTGTTTAAATTGTCCCTATAATCTGATAATCTGAATGATAAAGGTTTAGTCTGCAGAGTCAGTATAGCCTAGAGGGTGAGTCAACTAACCAGCTACTAGAGACTCATTCATTTTGCTGAACATAAACATCTCTGTTGCTGGAAATTTATGAGACACCCATGTAAGTATGAGAAATATGACGTAGGTCTTATGGGAAGCCCACTATTATCTGGGAAGACACAGATCAGGCAAGATAAACTGCAACTTAAATGGTGGTAAAGATACTTAGCAACAGATTTGAGGCCTAGCCGATACAGTGGGTGAGGTTGGTGGAGCAAATCACATCACTTGCAGTAGAATCATAGAACACCTACTGAATTGTTCAGCTGTCTAGCATAAGTACGTAGTGTGATCTGAGATTACACTTCATATCCAGTAGCATATGCAGTGAGAAGGAGGCTTCCTTAGGTCCTGTGGGGTATATGCTATCCGCATGTAGATATCTCAGATAGTTTTGAGTTCTAGTTAGTTGACTTTCTTCTTGTGTCTCTACTTCAGGGTGTGAAACATTGCTATTGATGCATGGATTTTACTAACTAGATCTCCAGGGTGTTTGATTTAGTTTCATAAAGACAGGTGGCATCTGAGTAACATCTGAGGTGTGCTAGACTATCCAGCACATGCATGTGGAGTTCTTTGAAGAGACACCAGGTGTATGAGAGACCTATGCTCTTCCAGACCTGCAGCTGGAGGCCAGTTGGTATATAGGCGAATATTTCAAAGAGCTCTAAAAGCCCATATTTAGGAAACTAAATGCTGCCTCCACTGGAAAAGATGGTCTCTTCAAGACCTAGCCAGAATTCAGACATGTAGACACATATGTTAGGGTGTCTTGATCTGAACTATTCCTTAAATTTTTCCAGCATTTCAGAAGTAGTTAATTTCGTAGTGAGTATAAAGAGCTGTTTCCTGGATGATGTTACTGCCTCTGCTCCATCATTTATGGCTATTCTAATAACAGTGCAACCTTGGAGGTAGTCAAGATGCCAAGTGTTTTTTTTGGCTGTTGTTTATGGCTTCTTGTTTCTCTGAGTCATGACACTTATCTCAATGATAATATTTCCTCGAAATAGAAAATCCTTCTGAGTACTGGAAGGAATTTAGGAATGATTTAAGGGAAAGACATGATGAACAAAAATGAAAGATGATATACCTTTGAGGATTATGTTTCTCTTGCATCTGAATTATGCCTAGAGATGGTAATGGCTTTGTGACTTGGTACCCATGAGTAAATAAATACAAATGTTGTTCTGAGTTATACCACTGACTTTTGCATTTGCACAAGTCCAGAAATTCTTCTGTGTCCAAAGTAATTATGAGACATGGAACGGTGTAATGGGAAATCCAGTAGTTTGTTGAGTTGTTAGAAAATAATTTGTCCTGTGGATACTGAAAATCTCTGAGACATGTATGTTATTAGGATTTAGGCAAGCTTTCAGTGTATGCATTTCGCATGCTTTTAATAACATACAGCTTTTAGAAATTCATTTTCTTAATGCAATAACTAATGTCAGTTATTTTCCTGGCACCTGTAGAACATGCTATATCAGATTAGAGTATTCTGTATAATTGCAGGCTGTATGTATAAATATCCAAATTAATATTTGAATGGGCTCCTTCTTCAACACCCAGTATATTTCCACCGATGAAACTGGAGATAAGCAGCTATAAATGAAAGCAGAATAGTAACCACAATTTTAGGAAGATAATTTCTGTGGAAATAGGTGATCACTTCTTTTCTAACCACTGCAATCATTTTTTATTTAACAAGTGTAATATATTTAGAATAATTTGCAGTTGGTTAAAGAAAACATGAGAAAACAAAGCAAAACCTGCAACTTCAAATTTTCAGGCCTCCAAAATTAGGCCTTTGTGAACTCAAACCTGCAGAAATTTCTGGAGCTTCTAAGTCATGACTCAGTGGCTTTTTCCATTTCAGTTTCACCGTTATTTTGCAACTCAGGAACTGCCAACTTTTCCTTCCACTCTCCCAAGCTCCCTGCTGTCAGGCCTCCTTTCAGGATGCTGCTTTCTGAGGCTCCAGTCAGTAGCGTTTTTGTCCGGGTGTTACAGTACGGTCATATCTCTCTGGCCAGATGGGTGCTTTCTCTCAGGCTTCCTTGGGACACATGTAACTTCTTCACATTTCTCCTGTCAACCAGCAAATACTTTTCCTTTTTTTGTTGCTGCTGACTCCCCATAAACCAGTGAGCAAAATTCATTCTGTATCAGTCTGCCCCAAAGCAGTCTATAGATTGTTCATTTGGTCCAGCAGATCAGTAGTTAACCTTTTACCTGTGTTGTGCAAAAAAGTAGGAAGGGTGGATTTGTTTGTAGATGACTTGTCTGAGGTAAAGGGCAGCCATTTCACAAGTTCCTGATAACCCTTACTGCAGTTAGGTCTCCAAACCTGGAATGAGGGTAGTAATTAGATGTGTTGGTTGTGAAGGCTGTAGCCTTGGAGCCCAAGGGTTGAAGTTTAATGTGGCTCTGCTTTAAAATAGCAAAAACAGTTCAAGGTCTGATCTTCTCAGAGATGTAAAGATGGAGCTATGTTGCCAGTTGTCTAATTAATCTCTGGCTATAGGTGGTTGTAGGATAAACTGTATTGCACCCGGGAGCTGCAATTCAGTAGCCATTGCAGCAGGCCTATCATTCAGCATTTAGTGGGGTATGCGCTTCCTGCATTTGATCCCTGAGCTGAGCTCCTAGTTATGTCTTCTAGAATTCTTCAGCAATTTAAGAAAACAATGCTGTCTCTCAGGTAAGAAAATGAGTATGGAGTTCTTGGAATTTCTGGGTCTCATCTGAACCACAGCAAGGATGAGAGGCATTAAGGCTCATTGTGGAGTCGTTTTTAGATTTTATCTCTACGAATAGTGGCATATCTGTGGCAGGATAATCTTTAAGAGCACTTAGCTCATCCGTTGTATTCTTTTTGTCTTTAAGCCCATAAAACCACTAACAAGGAGCAAGTTCCTGTTTTTGTAAGCCATGTCACTGGATATAAAACCTCTCCCATTCAAGGTTGTGGTTTCTGGTAGCTCAGTGGTACCTGAAAGCTGACCAGTACTTTCAGATTTTGAGGAGAGGTTGCCAGTCCACAGCTCAAGCAGCTCTGAATATAACTCTTTGTTTGTGCTGGCAAGGCTTTATTTTTTTAACCTGTTCTCTATCTTGTGCTGCTTTAATTTTCACTTTCTCTTTGGCTTATGTTTATCTCTGTCATTTTGCATGTGACCTATGGGCTGTACAACAAAATGCTTGCTGGTTATCTGGTATGGTGTTTTAGTGCCATGAAATGACACGTCCCATTTATGCTAAATGCTCCATTACTTTTGCAGTGTTGCATAAACTAAAGAAGAGGGGGAAGGGATCTTAGATCCAAAACTACCTGAAATGCATTCCTGGTAGGCTTTTAATAAAAGATACCAGGCTTGGTTTCATTGGCAAAGTGGAGTAACTTTTCACTTAAAACATTTGCTAACTATAGGAATCAAATGATAGAGCATATAATAATAGAATAGTTAGGGTTGGAAAGGACCTTAAGATCATCTAGTTCTAATCCCCCTGCCATGGGCAGGGACACCTCCCACTAAACCATGCCATCCAAGGCTCTGCAGTGTTCAGTGTACAAAGAATGAATGGTCTCAGTGGTTTGCAGACTCACAGATACGCAGATATTCAACAACATCGCTAGTATAATGTGTGACATACTTGTCTCATGTTAAGAACATAATGCATTTCACAGACATGATTGATAAATTACAGAAATCTATGGTTGAATGCAAACCTATGCAAGTCTGCATGAGCTGCTTTATTGCTCAATGTCAATCTTTTGTTTGCTATGTCTGAATGTTAATCTCTTATTTGGGATTAAGCAGCCTCTAAGACAGACCAAATTGCAGACAAGTGTTGGTCTGATCCTTTATTCATGTTATACTTCGTAAGGGCTTATGTGGCCAGAAAAAGGCTTTCACTGATATCCTTTTAAAGCTTTCAAGCATCGGTGGGTAGAAGGTTGTACGTTTGGGGTTTTCGTTTAAAAACCAAAACCAACCAAACAAATAAAACCCCACTACAGCCAATGATAGTATATTTTTAATAGCTTTGATCATCTGGATCTTTGGCTTCAGCCAGCACTGAGCTTCCATTCCAGTCAGGTGTCTGAGACAAAGTCACTGGTGTTGTCAGGTCTTTGCTATGTTGTGGTGGTTCTTGTAGGCTTCACTGGTAGTCTCTTCTGATGCTGTAGAACATCATATTTGTTTGATTTAGTAGACAGGTTTTAGAAGAAACTTCAATTTCCCCTCTCTGAATATCCTGTTTAATCCTGTTATGTTTGCCTCTTCCCTTGTAAAGAACAAAGTTGAGATGTTACGGATCTTCAGTTAGTGGTCATTTTGTCTTCAGTTGTGCACGCTTTCATTTATCATCTTCCCTTAACATGGAATATGATTTTACATAGGATTCTTTCTATGAAAAACCCTCACAACAGATACAAATGCCATTTGGCAGTTCTTTTGTCTTTTATCTTACTTTGGTTCAAGAGCATAAGTGACTTAGAAAGTTAAAATGACTGTGAAGTTACCTTTTGCTTCATGGAAAAACAAGGAACAGCAGAAGGAATTCTTAATAGAGAGGAGATAGCCTTTTCACTCAGGAACAGCTGGTTAGTATTGTTAAATTGGTTATTAAGTACCCAAAATACAATTTTTTTTTTCTTACCTATTTCTAGGAAGATAGAAAAGCACAAATACTGCTAATAATCTGCAGAGATATATTTGGAGTATATTTATTCCTTGCTAGTATTTACCAATGATCTTTAGTATGTTTTTCCATTGGACAGTCAGTGTAGCATGAAAGCTTGCAGTTATTCATTCGAATGCTGGATACTTTTTAGTATTTTACATAATTTCTGCTTTATCAAGATAATTTTTTATAGGACTGCATAATGTAATATTTCAATATTAGCCTGTGATCTATGTAACCATATGTTATTGTTACTAGAAGTTTTGTTGTTAAAACAGAAGCTGTATCTGTGTGAAATTATATCAGTCTTGGTCTGTTGCACTGCTAAATCCTAAATCATCTTTTCTGATGAGAGAGGACAGAGAGGTGTATTTTCAGGCATAAAAGCTGTTTGTTTGTACAAACACAGTGATTTCATTTACAGAGACTGTTTTTTTTTAATGTGCTTTTCTGCTCATTAAGAAGGGGCCATGTCAGGGCCCATCTCAGTCCCATGTGGAAGGATGTTTTAAATCAGTGAGTCCTCTGGCCTTGGCTGAGACACTTTTCTAAGGTGATTAGAATACAGCTTTTTCACTGTGAGTAAAGGGAGCAAATGTCACAACCACACCCATATGTTAAACATAGGACAGAGGCAAATACAAATTGAAAGAGTGTGGTCATAGCATAAACATCTACTTTGAAAAGTAATATGTTAGCATTGTACTGTATGTAGCTGCTGCCTGTCAGTGGTACACAGTATTCGGTAACAGCCTTCTAGTCCCTTAGCATTACAGTACAAAATTTCTAAGCACTGCCATCAAATTTTGCCCCAGTGCCCTGAAAGTCATAAGTTGCAATGAGCATCCATATTCTTGGAAATTCTTTGAAGGCTGATCCTACTTCTGTGCTTTATTACTCATTCTAGATCCTGTCAGTAAAATGTCATAGAATACTTCACTGGCACTGGTCCCTGGGGATAAAGTCTCTGTATTTCATTATTGCAATTCCTTTTTGAATAAGCAAGGGAAACTCAGTGGTAACACCTGATAATGCTTGGCAAGTCACTTGGTAATTCTTTCTCAGCATGAGAAACCATACACATCTACCCCTGTTGGTTTTAATAGGGTTTGCATATCAGTAACAATAATGAAGTGGAAGCTTAAAAAGATATTTTCCAAACAAAGTACACTGGCAATTAGACTTGGCTGCATTTTAATATTGTATATTTCTACCTAGTTTCAGGTGCAGTTAGATGCTTCTTGGCTGTTATATTCAGAGCTACACAGAAATCCTTATAGAACAGGAGCATGAGAGGAGGGTAAAGCTCCATTTTTATAAACATCAAATTTGTGAACAATTTTCTGGACAGACTGGCTCTTAGGTTTTGTTTCACCTTTATCTGCTAGAAGGTTTGAATCTGCCGTGAAGTTCCAGCCCCCAGTGCACAGCACCACTGCCCTGAGCAAGCTGTCAGGCTTGTATGACAGTAGTAAAGCAGCAGGTTATTTATAGCTGACAAATCAGTGAAAAATCACATCAGCTGCTATGAAAACTCCACATACAAAAATTTGACTCCCAAAAAGCTGTCAGAGCAATCTCTGATCCTTCTCTTTAATCTTCCTTTCTGCGGATCATTGGATACGTAATAAAAACATCTGAAGCGCAAACCAAATCTCCTAACGAAATCCCTGCTATTTGCTGTGCTGCTTGCTTTTGGATTTGGAGTGTAGCTAATAGTTTCAAAGGTTCCTGCATATTTTTCTACTTTATCTTGTTCAAGTTACTATATAAAACAGGAAGCTGAAATGCATGCGAGAATTTTCTGTTGCTCATAAGTGCTATGTCATCTCTGTGAAAGGCCATCAACATTACAGCCCAACGCTGGAGCGGTGATGTTTATTTAAGAGGATTGGTGGCCAGAAATAAGCCACAGTGTCTAATCAGACACAGGCCCTGCCTGGGCAGCATGCCACAAAGTTTATTGCGTGTGCATTTCTCATAAGCAAAATGGCTACGAGCTGAGGACGATGGACGGGCAGCCTGGAAGAAATTACAACGCAAATGGTGGTTCTTAACTTTCTGAGGAGGATTTAAGTGTATGTAAATATACTGGAACGAATGAGACTGTGCAACTGTAAGTTACCGAAAGCCAAATGGGGAATGTCTGTGGATGTGTGAGGGCTGAAAAGGAAGAACAGTGCTTAGATCCTGCCAAAGCTCCCTTAAGCCCAACTAAACATTCCCCTGGAAGAAAATATTTTGGAAGAAAAGGGAGGAAGAAATCAACTGAGGAGGGACCAGATTCAGTACAGGTTAATGAAAAACAAGAAAAAAGCCAATATGAAGTGGAGATTTCAGAAAACATCGAGATTCATCCCAAGGGTGTGGGTTTGGCTGATTCCTTCCCCGGGAGAGTGACAGCGGCTGGTAATGCTCTGCCCGTGAGTAGAGACCCTTCTGCTTTCGTTAAAGCAAAAGTTTTACTGGGTGCAACAAAGAGTGATTCTCTTTGTGAGGACAGTTTTCATGGTGATAATCAGAGGCTCACCAAGACTGATGAAACAGAGGCATGGTTAAAAGAGCAAGACAAGAGGAATTCAGAGAAAAGCTGTACACGGAAAAAGGAGTATTTGGAGGATGTTAACAGGAAGGAATTAGCATTCCTGAAGAAATCTAGTGGTCTTTGTTATGGAAAAGCAGCCAGCTTGGATTCCGCTCTCCACGTTTTAGGCAAAAAACATGAAGAAACTGGATTAAACATAACTTCTTACAGAATAATTGAAGATGTCCCAGAAAGCCATAAATCTGGAAAGTTGCATCACTTTCTGTCTGAAAGCAAAAGTGATCCACTGCTTGAACAAAAGAGGTTTTATTCTGCTGATGCTCTGCTTTCCCGGTTGCCAAAAGAAAAGACATTGTTTAGCACTTCTCCAAACAGAAGCAAGGTAAATATTTTGGCACAGTACATTATCTTTGAAAGTTAGGTCAGAATAAGTATTGGAATAGTATATTTCCTGTCACAAAAGTATCTTCCCTTTGCTTTATAAGCCTTTTATCCAGCTGTGATACTAACAGTTAGTTGAAGGACAGAATATATTACTTGATTGTTTTCATAGGTTGTCTAATACCTCTGTACTTCAGGAATATTGCTGTATCCTTGTGCTGGTTTGTTGTCTGTAGTTTTATTTGGTTCCTAAGTTAGTTGAGAGGTTTTCATGTTAAAATGGTTCTAAGAAGGTGGAGTGAATTTTAAGGAGTTGTTTAAGCTCACGTTCAGTATCTGCAGTAAATTTTATTATCAACTCATGATAGTCTTGTAATTCCTTTGGGCTTTGTATCAAGGAAAGGAATTTTTCTAATTCGTTTCAGTTATGACCAATAGGAACTGAAGAATAATAGAAATATGTCAGCAGCTTGAAATAGAAGTGAGCATAAGTCATGTTAATAATGCTCTAGATTTTTTTTAAAAGATATTTCCTCCCAAACTGTCTGGACGACCTATTAATATTAATCATTGAAATTCCATCTTCCTCTGAGGGTACAGTTATTTTCCTTCTACAACGAAAGAAACCAAAGTACAAGCTTACTTGCAGAATATCTGAAGGAAAGCTAATTTTTGTCTGTTGCCATGCATGCTTACCAGTTCAATCCACATTACCAGTTCTGGCTCACTTATCTTCAGCGCAACCGAGGTCTGTAAGTGCAGGTCAAATGCTGCTGATATGAGTATCTGGTCAAAAACTGATTCCCACTTGCTCAACAGGGGCATCTGAGCTTTGAGTTGAGTGAACAGAAGCAACAGGCATATGCCAAACGTACTCTTTCCAGGAAAGAGCTAACTACACCTCTGTTGTTTATATAATTTAGTGTATCAAAATTGCACTATTTCTGAGCTTAGTTTTTACAGATACATGCTAGTACAAATGACCTCCTAATACACATGGAGATCTTTGCCCTCTTAATCTTAACTGGAATTCAGGAACAGCTTAGGGATGTTCTTTGAAAAAAACGTCATTACCAAGTAAGAGAATACGAGGCGCTGTCTGTTTAGCCAAGTGTGGCTGTTTTTGCCTGCATAGTCATCTAATATTGCTGCAGTTATTACTCCAGCAAGGCATATACCTCTTGTTACCTCAGGCAGAAGAGGAGAGAAAAAGAGACTTCTATTGAGCTCTTACATCAGCACTAAGACTTGTGCTGCTATCATCAGTAAAGCTCTGCTTAATGATATGAAAACCAAGTTGCTAAGATATCTAGTTTTCAGTTCAGTTCTAAAGCAGATGGCAGTTTGCATTAAGGTTAAGAAGTGAATAAGGGCTGAAACAGGCTTCCTGAAGGAACTCCCCTTCTGAGTGATGTTTTAGCATAATGCAGGTAGAATAGAAAGTCAAGGCTGTAATCTTGGTTTCCCTGCAGGGAATAGTGCCACTGTGATATTGATGTGTTGAAAAAAACCCAGGGTTTTCATTCTGTGCAAGCAAACGATAGCTACAAGCTGGCGTTACCACCAATTTTTGGTGATTGTCAGCTCGTGTCAAAACCAATGGCTTATGTGTATCACATTATTCTTCCAGTCTGATTTGTGGTAGTTTCCATTCTGGTTTATGGGTGGAAATCTTTTTCAGAAGAAAATGGCTGGTATCTAAACAGCATCACTCATCTACTTCCAGTACCCAACTGTTGTCTTGGCTTCAAGTTCCTCAGGTATTTTTTTGCCATGCATCTTCATAGTGATGGATACAGTGGATTTCTTCTTGTCTACAGTACTACTAATAACCTGAAAGAAAAAAAATACATGTATTTGAGTAAGGTTGAAGGCAGTATAGTTGCTTTTAAATAAAGAAATGTAGAGTATTTATGATCAGCATATTCAGTAGAATACTTCTGGCTAGGTAATCATCTGTTTATTACTGCAGTTATAATTGTAAATAGTTGTAAGATAGCAAGACACATTCCAACTATGCCTTCCATCATATAATCTTGTATTACCTATTCATGTAGTACAGTTGGTCTTCTGGAATGTGATTTGCTGGGCAAAGGTGCAAGAGTCTGGAGTTTTGCTTTATTTGCATTGTTTGCTTCCTTGTAATATTCGAAAGAAGCAGGTGCAATCCACCTTAAATGCCGGTGAATGAAGGAGACCTATAATCATTAATGAAACTACAAAACTAGGCTGGAAAGGTTCTGGACATATCGTCTAGGTCACCTCTGTACCTGCAGGCAAGATAACTTAAAGAAAGCCGTTCTTGACTGATACTTGTTCTTGGTCTGCCTTGCTGATGGTTTCACATACTTCTTGAGTAATTATTCTGGTGTTTATTTGTCTTTTGTATTAAAGAGTGAGTTTAGCTGAAAACGCATATGCTCATTTTAAACTCGGTTCTTTTCCTATTCCCAGAAGAGCTGATTTATTAACTTGTTTTGCAAAAGCATTTTACATATTTTAAGACTGTTGGCACATCTTCCCTTAGTTTTCCCTACTTCAGATTTAAAAAAAAAAAAAAAAAAAAGGCCAATTTTTCAGTCTTTCCTAACAGGACATAAGGTTTTAGATCTTTGTCATTCTTGTTTTCCTCTTTCGGTCTGCTTCAACTGATCCAATATTTTTTGAAAGCTGTTGTGCAAGGCTGGACTCTTACTTCTTTGTGTTCATAGAATCACAAAATCATGGAATGGTTTGGGTTGGAAGGGACCTTAAAGATCATCTGTTTCCAACCCCCGTGCCATGGGCAGGGACACCTTCCACTAGACCAGATTCTCAAAGCCCCATCCAGCCTGGCTTTGAACACTGCCAGGGACGGGGCAGCCACAGCTTATCTGGGCAGCCTGTGCCAGTGCCTCGCCACCCTCGCAGTAAAGAGCTTCTTCCTAATATCTAAATCTACCCTCTGTCAGCTTAAAGCCATTGCCCACTGTCCTGTCACTACATGCCCTTGTGAAAAGTCCCTCTCCAGCTGTCTTGTAAGCCCCTTTTAGGTACTGAAAGCTGCTCTAAGTTCTCTCCAGAGCCTTCTCTTCTCCAGGCTGAACAAGTACAACCCTGTCAGCCTGTACTCGAAAATGCATCACTGGAATAGGTGCAAAGAACTTGAGGCTTTCTGGTGTATGGATTTTGTGTACTATGTGAATCAGAGGGAACTTACAGGCAGAGAAAAAACACTTGAAGTTGTAGAGGTAAACTAGTTCTCCCAGTTAGAACCAAGAAACAAGAGTATTTAGTGCCAGTTAAGATTTTGATCCTGAAATACAAGGGCTGTGCAAAGAATTACCTTTGTCACTTTTTCTTGCATAACTTGTAATTCACAGGCTTTGAGATAATTTGGTGAGCTGGATCTCTAGCAAACAGCTGTCAAAATTCATGCAAGCTCAGTATTTTTTTCCTTGCTTAAAGGAACAAATGTCGTTTTAGTAACAGCTTCTAGCAGGTGAATGGTAGGCTTGGGGGATGTAAGAATAAGGGAATAAGAATAAAGACAAGGGGTAATGGGTTCAAACTTAAACAGGGGAAGTTTAGATTGGATATGAGGAAGAAATTCTTTACTGTAAGGGTGGTGAGGCCCTGGAATGGGTTGCCCAGGGAAGTTGTGAATGCTCCATCGCTGGTGGTGTTCAAGGCCAGGTTGGACATAGCCTTGCGTGACATGGTTTAGTGGGAGGTGTCCCTGCCCGTTGCACAGGGTTTGGAACTAGATGATCTTAAGGTCGTTTCCAACCCTAACTATTCTATGATTCTATTCTAAGAATGAGAAGTTCACACAAACTTGCTTTGAAGCACAAAATTTGAACAGTAGATTTGATGGCTGCTTAACTTATTTTCTGTTCTGGTATTCCTGACTCAGTAGTTCTTTTCCTTTACTGTGGCAAATGGTGTTACAAATATTAATGAGAATGTGTAGTTGGTAGATGAGTATCTATACTCTCCTTATGTGGCTGTCAAAGGCAAGATGTGTTCTTTTTTTCTCTGACACGTTATTTTGTGGGGTTAGTATTTTACTTCTTCAGTAGTTTGAAGTTAATAGGGCATCTTGCAAAGTAGAGCTTGTAAGTGTAATAAAATATAGCTCTTTGACTCACCATGTCACTTGGTGTATTTTTATACTTTTAAAATATGAATACAGTGTTTATGAAGAAGTCTGAAATCTTAGCTTTGGAATCTGTAACACTTTATTTAGAGAACAGCTCAAGGCTGTTTCAGGTCTCAGGCTAGTGTTAAGAGTTCATTAGCCAGTATTGATATGGGCTGCCTCCATGAGTGAAAAGCAGTTTCTGTTTTTGAACTCAGCCTAGTCTATTCCTAGTCATTCAGATGGCTAGTTGGTATGCCAACTGGTACTTGGAAGATTTTGGATTGAAAACCTGTTGTAATGAGCTAAACTCATGGTTTAGCCATCCAAAATGTTGGACTGTGAGCTTGCCTAGTGGTCACTTTCAGAGTGAGAAGTGTTCTCCTTGTGTTTGTGTCCATAGCTACAAATGTTGTTTATCAGTAAGAACAGATAAAAGTATGACCTTCAGAAGTTGCCTTGATGTCTGAAATCAGTTGTTTCCAGAAGAACCTAATGTGCACTCAAATATGCTATGTTTGCACTCTCTGCAGTCTGAAATGTACACAGCCATCGCTGGTCAGTCAGCCCTGAAGGAGGCTGGAGGTTTGAACTTAGCAGTAAGGAATGACCATTAGCAAATTACATTGTTAGCTCGCTTGTGCTGGAATGTATTAAAAAATGTGATACTTAAGGATTACACACAGAGGATTTTCTGAAAATGATGGAAAAAAAAAAACGGGGGTTTTGGTGTTTTTCTGTTAGACATCTGTCACTTCCACATGACATCATCTCTTTCAGAAGCGTTGTCCGGATAAGTGGTAGATGGTTGACTTCATTTGTACTGTGGTTTGGTTGTTCTGTGATGAATAGAAACTAAAGCTACTGAAAAAATATTTAGTTTGCTTTCTTGCTTTGAAATACCAGAGAATAAAGGTAACCCACACAAAGGAAGTCTTACAGTACAGATGAGTTCCCTGGAACTTTACAAGAAAATTTTCACAGTGATTTTGAGTTGGTCTCTCACCATGTTGGATTCCCTGTTGTCTTCACATGCAGGACTCATACCATCTGTATTTTGTGTGATTTATAGAATCATAGAATAGTTAGGGTTGGAAAGGACCTCAAGATCATCTAGTTCCAACCCCCCTGCCATGGGCAGGGACACCTCACACTAAACCGTGCCACCCAAGGCTCTGTCCAACCCAGCCTTGAGCACCACCAGGGATGGAGCATTCACTGCTTCCCTGGACAACTCATTCCAGTGCCTCACCACCCTAACAGTAAAGAACTTCCTCCTTATATCCAATCTAAACTTCCCCTGTTCAAGTTTGAACCCATTACCCCTTGTCCTCTCACTACAGTCCCTCATGAAGAGTCCCTCCCCAGCATCCGTATATACCCCCTTCAGATACTGGAAGGGTGCTGTGAGGTCTCCACGCAGCCTTCTCTTCTCCAGGCTGAACAGCCCCAACTTTCTCAGCCTGTCTTCATACGGGAGGTGCTCCAGTCCCCTGATCATCCTCGTGGCCCTCCTCTGCACTTGCTCCAACAGTTCCATGTCCTCCTTATGTTGAGGACACCAGAACTGCACACAATACTCCAAGTGAGGTCTCACGAGAGCAGAGTAAAGGGGCAGGATCACCTCCCTCGACCTGCTGGTCACGCTCCTTTTGATGCAGCCCAGGATACGGTTGGCTTTCTGGGCTGCAAGCGCACACTGAAGCCGGCTCATGTTCATTTTCTCATCAACCCACACCCCCAAGTCCTTCTCCACAGGGCTGCTCTGAATCTCCTCCCCGCCCAACCTGTAGCTGTGCCTGGCATTGCTCCTACCTAGCTGTAGGACCTTGCACTTGGCATGGTTAAACTTCATCAGGTTGGCATCAGCCCACCTCACAAGCGTGTCAAGGTCCCTCTGGATGGCATTCCTTCCCTCCAACTTATCAACTGAACCACACAGCTTGGTGTCATCGGCAAACTTGCTGAGGGCACACTCAATCCCACTGTCCATGTCACCCACAAAGATGTTGAACAAGACCGGTCCCAACACCGATCCCTGGGGGACACCACTCGTTACTGGTCTCCAGCTGGACATTGAGCCACTGAGCACTACTCTTTGCGTGTGGCCATCCAGCCAGTTCTTTATCCACCGAGTGGTCCACCTATCAAATTGATGTCTCTCCAACTTAGAGATAAGGATGTTCATGTGTTCCCTTCAGTATTTTAAACAAAAACATAGATTGCTTTCTTTCCTTTCTTTTTCCTTTCTTTTTCCTTTCTTTTTCCTTTCTTTTTCCTTTCTTTTTCCTTTCTTTTTCCTTTCTTTTTCCTTTCTTTTTCCGTTCTTTTTCCGTTCTTTTTCCGTTCTTTTTCCGTTCTTTTTCCGTTCTTTTTCCGTTCTTTTTCCGTTCTTTTTCCGTTCTTTTTCCGTTCTTTTTCCGTTCTTTTTCCGTTCTTTTTCCGTTCTTTTTCCTTTCTTTTTCCTTTCTTTTTCCTTTCTTTTTCCTTTCTTTTTCCTTTCTTTTTCCTTTCTTTTTCCTTTCTTTTTCCTTTCTTTTTCCTTTCTTTTTCCTTTCTTTTTCCTTTCTCTTTCCTTTCTCTTTCCTTTCTCTTTCCTTTCTCTTTCCTTTCTCTTTCCTTTCTCTTTCCTTTCTCTTTCCTTTCTCTTTCCTTTCTCTTTCCTTTCTCTTTCCTTTCTCTTTCCTTTCTCTTTCCTTTCTCTTTCCTTTCTCTTTCCTTCCTTTCTCTTTCCTTCCTTTCTCTTTCCTTCCTTTCTCCTTCCTTCCTTTCTCCTTCCTTCCTTTCTCCTTCCTTCCTTTCTCCTTCCTTCCTTTCTCCTTCCTTCCTTTCTCCTTCCTTCCTTTCTCCTTCCTTCCTTCCTTTCTCCTTCCTTCCTTCCTTTCTCCTTCCTTCCTTCCTTTCTCCTTCCTTCCTTCCTTTCTCCTTCCTTCCTTCCTTTCTCCTTCCTTCCTTCCTTTCTCCTTCCTTCCTTCCTTTCTCCTTCCTTCCTTCCTTTCTCCTTCCTTCCTTCCTTTCTCCTTCCTTCCTTCCTTTCTCCTTCCTTCCTTCCTTTCTCCTTCCTTCCTTCCTTCCTTTCTCCTTCCTTCCTTCCTTCCTTTCTCCTTCCTTCCTTCCTTCCTTTCTCCTTCCTTCCTTCCTTCCTTTCTCCTTCCTTCCTTCCTTCCTTTCTCCTTCCTTCCTTCCTTCCTTTCTCCTTCCTTCCTTCCTTCCTTTCTCCTTCCTTCCTTCCTTCCTTTCTCCTTCCTTCCTTCCTTCCTTTCTCCTTCCTTCCTTCCTTCCTTTCTCCTTCCTTCCTTCCTTCCTTTCTCCTTCCTTCCTTCCTTCCTTTCTCCTTCCTTCCTTCCTTCCTTTCTCCTTCCTTCCTTCCTTCCTTTCTCCTTCCTTCCTTCCTTCCTTTCTCCTTCCTTCCTTCCTTCCTTTCTCCTTCCTTCCTTCCTTCCTTTCTCCTTCCTTCCTTCCTTCCTTTCTCCTTCCTTCCTTCCTTCCTTTCTCCTTCCTTCCTTCCTTTCTCCTTCCTTCCTTCCTTTCTCCTTCCTTCCTTCCTTTCTCCTTCCTTCCTTCCTTTCTCCTTCCTTCCTTCCTTTCTCCTTCCTTCCTTCTCTTCTCCTTCCTTCCTTTCTCTTCTCCTTCCTTCCTTTCTCTTCTCCTTCCTTCCTTTCTCCTTCCTTCCTTTCTCCTTCCTCTTTTATCTGAAAACTGTTCAGTATTGAAGCTGGAGACAAAAAGGATGCAAACAAAATGCTGTCAGATCTTCAGAGATTGTTTATGGGCTGGTTGAGCAGTTAAAAATATTTTGCATTCTAGCGTCGGTGCGTGTATTTTTCCCTTCCCTAAAGCCAGCAGATATGATGGTCTGTGATCTGAAGAACTGCTTTCACAGCTTGTGATTTTGTGGATGCTTGGATAAAAAATAAATTAATTTATTCACTGTATTAAATTTAATTACAATTTACTGTGTAAATGCTCATCTCCCCTGAAGGTATGACAACTGGTTAAACAGAAATTGCAGCAAGCACTGAGGTAGCTACATTGCTTTACTAAAGCATAGCTAAAGGCTTTAGTAGGGGACTTCCTTTAGTCCCTGCTTCCTAGTGCTTCACACCATCTCCTGTCAGGCATTGACATAGCAGTAGTGGTAGGAAAGTTAAATTTCTGTTCCTGGCACTGTGTTTTGTGTGTTTCTAATGTGAGAAGACCCCGTATTTTCCATCCTAGCCTGTCTGAAGTCCCCCAGCGGTAGCCCAGACAGAAGATACCTTGTGTGCAGAGATTTCCAGGTCAGGAGGCATCGTTATGACTGTCCCAATTGACCTCATGAATGAAGCTCCCTAGTTTACAGTGGAGCAGGATCTCTGAAATTGGCACAGCTCAAGTTAAGCTTCTTCTGCAGCTAACTGGAGCACTCACCCCCAAAGTTGTTTGTGGGCAAACCTCCACTGAGCCCTGTCCTCAGCATGGCTCCAGAGCTGGAGAAAACCTGTATCTCCCCACAGTGCTAGGTATAGGTTTGTGTGACAAAGCCTCTTCCAGGTGGGCTCATGGGGGTGTTTGTTATCCACCCACAAACCTTGGTGTTGTCTCAAGTCCTCTTGCCTCTGCCAAGCACCTCTCTGCTAGCACCTCTGCCTGCTTTTTGCAGTGTCTGAGCTATGGTCCTTATACAGCACCTCATGGTACCTGGGTTCTTAGTGTTCTTTGTGCGTTATATTGTCCGTTTTGTTTGAGTAAGTGGTAAAAGGTAATCACTTACAAGAAAGATAACATGCAATAGCACTTTTTTTATCAAGGCATGTTTTCTTTTGTTCTGCCTTGCAGTTCACATTTACATTGAGTACAGTGTCTATAACATGAGGTGCAAAGAATACATGTGAAAATTAGGGAAATACCTACTTCATATTTATGCAGTGGTAGTTTTCTAAGCAAATTGACTGAATTTTGTGAGGGGAGAATTTAATGTACTAGACAGGGGTATTTGTATGTAAAATTCCTAGTAGTTTCCTGCTTTCCCTAACATAAAGTTGAGAATATTTAGATAATACAAAACCAAACCTTCTTTATCAGGCAGAATTTTTATGTCTCATGTTTGAGTCACTCCTAAATGCTTCTCAGAAAATTTTGTCCTAAAACTGTTATCGGTTTTCTCTGTAAATGGCTGCTGTGTTACTGAATTCCAGACAAACAAATATTAGAAATTAATCTGTTTTGAGATGAGCATTGTAGCTATGTAAAATATACATAATATAAATATGGGTATTACATAAGTGTAATCTATGCATATAAAACATTGTATTTTATGTATGATTATATAGAATTTATGTATAATAGGTATGATACATAAAATAGATTATTATAGGCATTGCCAACATAAGATAGTCACATATTTTTCATGATGTAGTAATGGTATATTGTTGCCTGAAATTAAGAGGCTGAAAACTGGCTAACTGAACAAAACTGTGAAGAGGCTAAGATTTTTGTATTCCGTTGAAGACACTAAGAGTGCATAAGGATAGGACATGAAAGAATATTGATACAGTGCATAAATAATCATCATATTCATCTTTGCAGATATCAGGAAATTCTTCAGTAACACAGGGTGGTTTTCTGCAATGTTTTAAACATTATTATGGGCTAGGTGTAATTGTAATATTTACATTAACTGTATTTTAGATATCTGATATCCATGTTACTGGAGAGTCAGAGGACATGTCTGCTAAAGAGAGACTGCTCCTGTGGTCGCAGCAAACAACTGAGGGTTATGCTGGAATACATTGTGAAAATTTCACTACCTGCTGGCGTGATGGAAGATTATTTAATGCCATCATTCATAAATACAGGTGAGTAATCTGTTCTCTTGGAAAATGTTCATTACAGAATTTTAATGTACATAGAAAGAGGGCTCTGTATTTTATGCCTGTAATAGCGCTGCAGTTGTGGAGATGGCACTGGCTGTTCCTGGAGAATTCACTGCTGTTTGCAGCCAAAGGGTGCATATTAGCCTCTGTGTGTCCTTCCTTCCTCAAAGAAGCATCTCCATGAATCCTGCACATCTCCCATGGGAAATCTCGAAGCTGCTGAGAAGAATGTCCTCAGGGTTCAGTCTTCTTCACAGTTCCTTTTTCTCATACTTAACCTTAAAGAATGGGCAGGGGAGAGTCCAAAACTGCACTGCTGGTGAAAGTTGTCAACTACTGCATGATCTGAGATATGCTTGAGATCTCTGTATTCTTCTCTGTATAGCTTTACATGGCTCCCATCGCTTTTATGGCTCCCTGGAGCCTAGAGTTTCTTCAGTGTTTTTGCTGGGAGCACAGATCTACTCTGAGATGTCTCTCCTTCATCTCCAGGGTATTCTCATGGAAGATGGTACCAGCTGGCTTGAATGTTCTCCGTTTGAGAAGGGAATTGTGTTGCTGTATGCTTTTGTGACCAAACTCTTACAAAGTTAATCAGGCATTGGTAGAACCACTCATGGCTATGGCTGGAAGCTAAAGGATATAGTATGTTAAGTTGAAATACAGTTAAAAATGTCTACTGACAGGAGAGGATTTCTAATTCTGGATTCTAAGTGAGAACAGGTCTCTCTTGACAAAGCTGACTTTGGCATCAAAGCACATCAGAGGAAGAAGATTTAAGATCATCACTGTGCTCAGTGTTTCCTCTTGAGTGGTGACATCTCTCTTGTTCTGTACATTTTTGGTTCCTGAATTGAGTAAAGGGGTTTGTATCTTAGAGGACCACATGGGAGTGTATTCTGGCCACTGGGCTAATTAGTATGTGCTGATTTGTCCTGTGTCCTGTGCAAAGCTTGCAACTTTCTGGGTTTTATTACAGCACGTGTAGTTTGTGCTGTATGCCCTGGGGCATATAATAAGGAAGTTTGAGAGTTTATGACTTCTTTGTAAAATACTGAAGTATACCAAGTACTGAAGTCCCAAGTAAGGCAGATTTTGTATTTTCATGCAGCTCCAGGGAACAGGCCCTGAAATGGGTTATTCTATTCTTGGATCTCCTCTTGTGGGACCACTTGGCTCACCATAGAAAGAAGACTAGACAAAGCCAAGATACATGTGGTGTGGGGAGTAGGACACTAAAGTGAAATGGGAGATGAGTCAAGCTGATGCAGCTGCAGCCTTTTACTCACATACTGTGTAGAGAGGCTGCAAGTATAATATACAGTGCTCTGAGTCTCAGAGAAGTTAGCTGTGGCAGTGCATAACTTCATGGTAAAATGGAGCTGCATCTGAATCAATGAGATCTTTTTTCTGACTGTGCTTCTGTTCCGGGTAGTCAGTCAGGGAGGAGGTGCATGCCAGCAAGACAGTCTTCTTTTAGTAACATTGGCAAGACAAAGGGAAATAGCTGGCAGAAGGCTAGGCTGTTTTACTTCAGGACAGAGCAGCCGAAAGAATGAACACAGCACAGGCAAGTATTTGAAAAAATAAACAATGTGAAAGATACAGAGAGATGGGAGGAAAAAAAGGAAGGAGCTTAATGAGATGGAATAATGGAAAATAGTTTCCAGAGCTTCTTCAGACCGTTATGCCACTTCCATAGAGCAGTGCAGGCTTTTCAGCTCAGCGACTAGTAGTTGTGGTACAGCTGAGTTAATAAATAATGCAAAACTTGAGTTCAGTCCCCCGGCTGTGTGAATGTTAATGCCTTGGGATATGACTAAGTACCTGCAGCTGCTTTGCTGGAGCAGTGTTTCTGGCAGCTCTCTGTGAGTTTCATTCACAGTGTTTCAGTGGGGAAGCACAGGCACCTTTGACACAAGTGTGTTGCACAAAGCAGATGATTCAACAGCTGAGAAGCAGAGTACCCATTTTGTGTGCTTCTGTGCCAGTTTAGATTTAGCTTATCGTCTTCGTGTACATAGCTTCTCCACCTAAGGGTCCCATGTGCTTCCCAGGAATGTTTACCATCCTTATCTGGTGTCTTTTTGCTGGGAGAGGTAACAGTTTTCTGATTCCATCTTGCTTGTTAAATCAGTGAGACTCTTCCACTGATTTCAGTAAGCTTCTATGTTTCTTTCTTTTGCCGTTTTGTAGCATTAAAACAGAGAAGATAATTTCTAGCTATTGCTCACAAGATAGGAATGGTCTTCCCAAACAGTCATCTGATATTTTTAACTACAGTGTTTTACTCCCGAGAGCTCTTTTAAAGTTTGGTTTGTGTTCTGAGCAGTAAGTAGGCTAAACACTAACAGAATGTGCACATTTCTGGCAGTCATTCTCCATATGCTTTGTTTGGCCATTTTAGTAGCTCCCAGTGTGTGGTTTCAGGAGCTAGGCTGAAGGTCCTGTGAGTGCTGCAGGCTGATGTGCTTCACCAGGGTGGATGACCAGATGTGCCTGCATGGGTGGTGGGGTTGGACTGTGGTGCTGCAATCATGAAGCATGCCTGTGGGTACACATCTATCAGCTGTGGTGCAGTGGGGCAGCCTGTCCTGCACCAGTTATGCCATGCTCCCTGGAAATACATCTCTTTACAGACCCATGATGCACCCTGGGCCAGGAGGAATATCCTCGCTCTGCGAGTGAGGATGTGACTTCCAGGCCTGGACGGGATTTAAGTGTGCCCAGACCTAATTTTAGGGAGATGACATTTAGTGCTGTGACAGTAATTATCATAAGGCTCAGAAGTATCCAGGGGTGTTCATGGTATCTAGAATTGCAGTTGTATTGAGCTGCAGTAAGCTGTGTGCTGGATAGAGGGTGCAAGTGTAGCCATGTCAGGGCACAGCAGAGGGGGCTCCCTGTGGAGGGTCAGTCAGGGCAGGGCCTGGCTGCCAGGGCCATCAAACCACCCCAGCCAGGAGCAGGGCAGTGGGGGCCACTGGGGCAGCCCCAGCCCCAGGCGTTGGCACCTCCCTGGGTGGTGGGGCTGACAGGTGGGTCACAGGTAGGCTGCACTGCTGCAGGGGGGCCAGAGGCGAGGGCCCCAGCAGCTCCCAGAGGGCAGGAGCTATGCTGTCTCTGAAGTGAACCTGAGCGCAGACAGACAAACCTGGTGCTCGTAGCCCTGACACCGTGGCTGAGAGGCCTTTTCTGGATGTGCCACTGAGAACACAGTCTGCACGGGTCCAGCATGATCCCTGCAGTTGGTCGTCTGTGAGGTAGGGAGATGTCAGTGTCCAGTTCTAGGTGACAGGGCTGGAGTGGCAGGTTATAATTACTTCCTTTCCAGACATAAGCAATCTTTCTAAATTGCAAGTATGCACCAGCTTCAGGATTTCAGGAAGTTGCTGAGGCTGTGGAGAGCCAGATGAGGAGCTGGGCTGTGAATCAGTTGCCAGTGGGCAGGGAGCCTCTCCCCTCAGCAGGGCTCACCTGCTCTTAATGGCAGGTCAGAATTATTTCATCTAGGCTGATGGTAGCGGTCTCCATTTATTTTCTCTTTGTCCAGGCAGTGGATGGCAGCACTTTTTGGTGCAAGCCAGCTAAGATTATGATGCAGAACTGCAGGAAGAGGGCATGGATTTGCCATGTTCCCTGCTCCCCCTAAAGTGTGTGGGAGAAGCAGGGCAAGGCCATCATTTCCCTGGCATGAGTAACAGTAGTATCCACTGCAGCATCTCTGCAGAGATCAGCGAGCTGGTGTGTGGTGTGAGTGAGCCAGGTTCCTCCCCATCTCCCAACCCTGTGTGCACCCACAGCTGGACTGGCAGCGCTCTGCTGCCAGCGCCAAGCCTTGGGATGCAGGATCACATGCACTCAAGTCAGTCTCCTAAGCAGATGCACTGTATTTGTTTTCTTTCCTCTTGAGCAGCAAGTGTTAGGTTGTCAGGGCTTTATGTAAGGGCCTGCAGCCACTTTCTTTATTATTCCTCTTAAGAACATGAATGAGTTTCTAGTGATATTGCATGTTCTTAAAATCAAGGAAAGTAATTTTATGAATGACAGAAATGAGAGGAAAAAGTTACTCTATTTGAGGTATTTGGCTCCACATACAACTTCTTTTTTCTATTCTTTCTTCTCCCTCCCCCCCCCCCCCAATTTAGGGGAATGTAATTTGTTCTTACGTGAGAAGGTTGCTTAGGTTTTCAACAGTTTCCAGTGGTCTGTGTTTATAGGATAAAATTGAGGATTACTTGGCTGAACTTTTGAAGAGTATGCAAAGCTTCTATTTTAAAACATCCTGTACATGGTTAAATCCCTGGGAAGCAAATGGATCTCTGCACTGGTCTGAAGAATTGCCTCAGGGGGCTTCGTTGCAGGCCCTGGATTTTGCTTTTAATGGTGTTATTCTGTGCGAATATTTGTTCTTACATAGAACAAATAAAATTATAAATTTAAACAGTCAGTTTTAGTACTGAACATTACCAGGTTTGTTAATTGTATGATTTTATTTAAGGTGTCAACTTTCAGACTGTTTTTTAAACCTCTACATATTTCTTCAGATCTGTGATCAGGCCATTAGCGAAAGCTACAGGTGTGCCCAGGAGAGTCGAGAACATGCTATATGTCATCTGTTATGTAATTTGCCTTTTATAGCTTAATTTTTCATTGAAGACGTCTGTTATTTGCTTTAGTATGTTGTGTTGGAAGGGATCTGACTTCAGGCAGTTTCAAAAGTACGTAATGTTTCTTTCATACCATCGTATCATTTATGTAGCAAAACCCTGTAAGACAGACTTCAAAGTTGGAGGCTGACTTTAATCAGCGTGTAGTGCCCAGGTTTTCCAGGAGATACTGCTGTCTGCACACTGGGGTCTTCATCTTGCAGCTCTTACCACCTCATATATTTCTAGTCGCTAGACTGTGTTTTCGGTAAATGCTCTTCATTTGTGTTTTCGTTTTCTTATGTATGTGCCTTTTGCCCAGGAAAAAAACTGCATCCCATTATTAAAATATGTACAAACAGTTGATATCTATAGAGAATGAAGGCCACTCCTCTTTCATTAGGAGTCGTATGTCAGATTGGAGCTAGTAATCTGAATTATAGATCTACATTATACTTTGCAGATACATTTATTTTAAAGTAAATTCAAATAAAAAGTTATCTCAAAGTTACAAACTGCTTATATTTTTGGCCTCAGACTGCCCTAAGCCTTTGGTACGTAAGGACTGCAGGCAATTTCAGTGAAAAAGTGTCTGAAAATAAAATTTAAGACATAGCAAAAATAATAGCTGGAAGATTTACAGTTAAATGGCATTTATAGACACTTTCTAAGTACAGTAGCTACTGATACTCAGAAAATAGACATGTTTTCTGACCAGCTCATCTTACTTTCTAAAGAAAAAAAGTGAAGTATGGAGGATAGGAAAATAACGTCAAACAGATGCTTTTGGTAAAAAATGTGTGCACTTCATTCCACATTTTATTTTTACATTCTTACAGTTTTTAGTAGTAGAGAGGTAATTTTGCTTTTAGCCTAACTATTCTATGATTCTATGATTTACAAAAGGAATTCCAGCAAGAGCAGTATGTTCTCGTGTAACTAGATAATAGCATTTAATGAGTAGCCCCAGTGGTACCTGTGTGGCGAAAAACAAGTGTCTGTTCAGGAAGCACTGCAAGCTCAGTTCCCAGATAAAACCAGTTTTTAAGGTCTAGTCTCAAGTGTTAGGTCTGTTCTAGTAAATGTAGTCTTGAAAGCAGTCCTGGGTCAGTGTTGTCCCCTGAACTGGGCTTATGTATTTCCTGGGAAGGCGTGGGTTGCAATGGGTCATGGCCCTGCTATGGGAAGGACTAGTGATTAGAAAGTCATGGGCACATGATCTGGCCTTCTGTCATCTTTCAACATAGACATGTCCAGTTATATCAGGACTTTTAGTGAATTTCAGCAACCATGCGAAATTGTTAGGAAAAAAGTGGATAAACTGTGTTTAGGTCAGGCAGCAGTCTGACAAGCAAGGAGGACTGTAGTTTACACATGAAGGGTTTGAGACAAGAAAACAAACAAGGTTATTTTGTGTAATGCCATACCAAGGCTTGCCAAGACCACATGCAGACAGTTGTCTAAAGTTTTGGCACTACTTAACAAGAATGGTAAGTGTTAGAAGTGTTGCAGAGAGAGAAAGTGCTGTGAGTCTTCAAAGGGATGCATTTTGAGCACAAGTTTGAAGAAAAATGTTTTTTACTGTACTGTTAAAGAAATGTGGGGATCTGATCCAAAGGAGCCTTTGCTACTGGTAAACTTTGTGCAAGACCTTAATGATGCCTGCAGTTTTTAAGTTATATATGGTTTAGAGAGAGAGTGAGGAGAAAATGGTTACTATTCCCAAACAAAAGAGGAACAGAGGCTAACAGTGAATGAAGCACACAAAGAGTATAGGTACACTGGGTGCTTCATGTGGGAGGAAGAGGAATAGAAGCTGCAGCAAAGAACATGTCCCCAAGGAAACAGCAGCATGACAACTCCACAAATGCTAGACAAAGTGAGAGAGACAAATTTTCCCGGGTCATAGTTTAAACCATTACTTTCATAACTCCGTGCACTGTCAGGATTAATAAGTGGATGTTTTTCGGAGCGGAACCAACTTGATTCCTGCCTGCTAAATAACTGTTCTGGTTTAGAGCAAGCTGTTTCAGCCTTACCCAGAGCAATTTGCTGTGTATATATAGTTAATTGAACACTAAGCTCCTGGCTGCAGTGCATGTGGCATCCCTCCGATGTTAAAACATGTTGCAGCTGATCAGGTACTGACATGAACACATTCCTTAAGGGGAGGGATAGCAATGCCTCAATTTGCAGTAGCAGGTTGGAACACCCTGGGGGAATTGAATGAGAAAGAAACTAAATATTACACAGTGTCAAGCCTTAAAATGCTAGGGGATATGTTTTAAGTGAAGAGATCAGTTGGGTTTGCTAGTTTCAGCTTGCTGTTTTGTGACTTGTAATTTATTGTTACCTAGCTTTAACAAAAAGAAAATGTGAGTTTGGTTGCATTGCCCCCACCTTCCCACCTGCCTCATTGCTCAGAAGCATGGTTGTTTCTATTTCCAATGGTATTTGTTACATAGAAGAAACAAACATGACTTTAAGAATTGACAATTTGGGAAAAGATAAACAGCATTTAGGGTGATTAAAAATATTGACAAGCAGACATACCTTTAATGTAACTTGCCTGAGTATGCATATACATATAACTAATGGGTGTAGAAATAGCAAGTAACCTCAGCTGCAGTTTAATTGAATGCACTCAGAAAAATTCTTTGATGTATCCTAGTGAAGACTGTATCAAAATAGAAGTGGAAGCGGGCCTGCAATATTAACATCTTGTGTGGTGGTAGTGGTTAGCCTTAGTAGGTATTAGATGGAAGACTTCCAGGCGGTTGGGTTGACTAATTTCAGATCTGGACTTAAAATGATCCTTGAGTATACTTTGCTGGATCCTACTGTGAAGCAGCAGCCAAATGAAAGCCAATGGTCCCATACAGAGGGACCTTGACAGGCTTGAGAGGTGGGCCCATGCAAACCTTGTGAAGTTTAGGAAGGCCAAGCACAAGGTCCTGCTCCTGGACGGGGCAATGCCAAGCACAGCTGCAGGCTGGGTGGAGAAGAGATTCAGAGCAGTCCTGAGGAGAACGAATTGGAAGCGTTGATTGACAAGAAGCTCAACATGAGCCAGCAGTGTGCGCTCGCAGCACAGAAAGCCAACTGTATGCTGGGCTGCATCAAAAGGAGCGTGACCAGCAGGTCCAAGGAGGTGATCCTGCCCCTCTACTCTGCTCTTGTGAGGCACCACCTGCAATACTGCATCCAGCTCTGGGGTCCCAACACAAGAGGGATATGGACCTGTTGGAATTAGTCCAGAGGAGAACCATGAAGATGATCAGGGGGCTGGAACACCTCTGCTATGAAGACAGGCTGAGAGTTGGGCTTGTTCAGCCTAGAGCAAAAAGGCTCCTGGGAGACCTTAGAGCAGCTTCCAGTACCTAAGGGGGACCTGCAAAAATGTGGGAGAGGGACTTCTTACAAAGACGTGTAGGAATAAGACAAGGGTAATGGCTTTAAACTGGAAGAGGGTAGATTTAGATTAGATATTAGGAAGAAATTCCTTACTGTGAAGGTGGTGAGGCCCTGGAACAGGTTTCCCTGAGAAGTTGCGGCCGCCCTGTCCCTGGAAGTGTTCAAGGCCAGGTTGGATGGGGCTTTAAGCAACCTGACCTAGTGGAAGGTGTTGCTGCCCATGCAGCTGGGGGGTTGGACCTAGGTGATCTTTAAGGTACCCTCCAACCCAAACCATTCTGTGATTCTTTTTGTAATAACTGAGGAAAAAAAAAGAAAATACTGTGATAAAATCAAAGCTATTCTTTTGCTTAGGCCAGATGGAGGTAAAATGAAAAGTAAAACTGGATTGAAATGCCAGGTTTTTCTTAAGGGTGTCAGAAGTTTTTATCCAAAAGGGTATGGTGTCTGGGCAGTGGTGGCATATGTACCCTTGACCAAGAGGTCTTGGTCTTCTGGCAGTGCTTTTGGCAAATTTGTGGCACATGTAGAAATGGTTGCCTCCCAGGCAGGATGGCTCAAGAAGCCTTTGGGAAATCTTCTGAACTCATTGCTGTGCCTCACCCTTCTTCCCTGTTGGTAACTATCAATACCACTAGGAAGCCAGTGTGTCAGGCCATCACTGCTAGGTTCTGGGGGGCAAAACAGAAAGATCATTTGGTTGAGTTTCTTCATGGTCTCTTTGGTATTCAAACACTCTAAGGAAGGGTATGTTATTTATGATTATTTCTGCAGATTGCACAGTGTGAGTCGAGGTTAACAGCTATGAGCCTTCTTCCTATTTAAATTTTACCATAGGCAAAGTTGGCACAGTTACTGTACCATTTCTGGTTTTGTCATGACAAAACCATCTCATATTACAAAGAGAATGTAAAATCTGGTTTTAAAGTTGGTGAAAGGACTGGCTGAGATTCTTTCCAGTTTCACTGATGTGTGTACTGAGCTTGAAATCTGCATTGCAAGCCTACTGCCAAGTTGTGATCAGGTCTCATTAGGCATGGCTGAAGCTGAACTCCACGTATAACTAATAGGTCTTTGATGTTACAATGCCTCAACTGTGTCTTTATTTAAATTGGTATGGCAAATGATAGGTAAAGTTTTGCTGTGCTAACAAAGGTGGGTCAGGAGGCTTCAGCAGATTTATTAAACTCTGCTCAAATCAAGGACATGCATGATAAAATGAATTATCTGAATTAGCTATGTATATTGTTAATTGAGAAAAATCCACAATTTAGTAAGGAATCCAGAGCTTCTGAAAGGGAAATGGCCTAGGGTATAGTGGAAGATAGTGTTGACTCGGGAGTCAGTGTTGTACCTCCTTTCCTCAGCATGGGGTTTTTGACGCCAAGGAACATGCTGCAGAACCTTGTGCTGGGTGTCTGCATTGTGGTCCTTGATTCTGATGATGGAGGACATCTATTCCTCCTTCATGCCGCAAAGTCATACCTGCTTAACATTTTTTTTGAAGAGAAACTCTCCTGTTCCTCCTCTGTAAGTGATCCAACTGTGTGGAAGGAAATCTGAATTTAGTCTGCTCCCTGAAACTCGGGTTTCTAAGTTCTGTGAAATGGCATTACTGAACGCAGCTAGTCCTAGATGGCCTTTTTTTCCTTAAGGATATAGAATATCGTTCCCTTTATATTGAAGCTCCCATGCAATGATGGAAAAAAATCAGGAAAATAACTGTGGTAGGCATATATATTAGCAAAGCATACCTCCAACTCTGTAAGTAGATCTCATGGTCATGACAATGTACAGAGCACTGCATCTGCAAACATTCAGCATCAATAGAAATGTGTAGGTCACAAGGATATTATGTGTTAGTTGAAGACCAGGAGATATTCTCATGGTGTTGATGCCTCAGTCTTTCCAAAACAGGCTCTTTGGCAAGCTTGTTTTGAAAAAGACTTGGGCTTGTACCTGACATGGAGACACATTCTTCAGGAGCCTCCCAAGCATTGACTCCATGTACAAGCTGATATAAATATTTTCTAGTGTTTTTGAGGCTCTGTTAAAGGATAGGTTAAATGGTAGCTGTTACTATGTTTACTCTGCCCTCATGAGACCTTACTTAGAGTACTGTGTGCAGTTCTGGTGTCCTCAACATAAAAGGACATGGAACTGTTGGAACAAGTCCAGAGGAGGGCCACGAGGGTGATCAGGAGACTGGAGCACCTCCCATATGAAGATAGGATGAGAAAGTTGGGGCTGTTCAACCTGGAGAAGAGAAGGCTGTGTGGAGACCTCATAGCAGCCTTCCAGTATCTAAAGGGGGCTATAAGGATGCTGGGAGGGACTCTTCATGAGGGACTGTAGTGATTGGACAAGGGGTAATGGATTAAAACTTAAACAGGGGAAGTTTAGATTGGATGTGAGGAAGAAATTCTTTACTGTAAGGGTGGTGAGGCACTGGAATGGGTTGCCCAGGGAGGTTGTGAATGCTCCATCGCTGGCGGTGTTCAAGGCTGAGTTGGACATATCCTTGGATGGCATGGTTTAGTGTGAGGTGTCCCTGCCCATGGCAGGGGGGTTGGAACTAGATGATCTTAAGGTCCTTTCCAACCCTAACTATTCTATGATTCTACTATATAGTAGGTTAAATAATAAATTGATTTTGCTTCATCATCTCGTTAATAGATTTCTGGGGAAAGTAGCAGGAGATACGTGTTAGAAGAGATAGAGCTAACGTGTCTGTTTTACATGGGCATTTCCTATTTTCTGATTTCTTTCTTGGTAATCTTCTGCTATTAACCAAAATCTCTAGAGTAGACGGTAATATATCTCATCTCTTCTGAAATATATGTTGAGTACTTTCTGCTTGAGAAATCTTTATTCTTGTCTTTTTATAAATTTATGACTCTGTATTCTGGCATGGTTTTTAATTTGTTTCAGGAGTCTTCCCATCCCTGAAAAATTCATGAGTCTGTCTGGCACCTGTCCTTTTCAATTGTCTGTGAACAATGAAGCAAGGAACTTATTCAATTTTTATAGGCATTTTCTAAAGACAGCAGTGGAAAAGCTAACTGGGCTGTAATGACACGTACACTTCACTCTGCATCTTCAGTCATGTTTTCTCTGAGAGTTCTGCTTGAAACTCACTATAATAATGCTTCTGCTCAATATAAGCAAAGAAAGAAATACATTTTAATATCAGGTATTACTCAGGCAGCATCCAGGGTTTTGACCAAAACAGAGTTGTGTAAATTGAACAGCTTACATGGTTCATGTAAATAGCTTCAGGCTTGTTAGTCAGCCTTATGAACATGTTTAACAGTATTTTCATGTGAAATATTACTCTGTAATCTTACTTGGTAATATTACTCTGGAATATTACTGTTTTACTAGATGTTAGGTTCTGCCTATGGGAAAATCTGCACATGCCTAACTTTGTTTATTGTGCACAAGTCCTTGATTTCAAGGAGTCTTTCCAGAGTAGAAAGCTTGCATTTGATACATTTCACTTGCTTCCCTGTGTGGTGCTTTTTGTTTTCTTGACTTGATTATAATTTTGTCAGCTTCCTAATTGAAATTAATCACACCTTTCCCCCCCCCGCTTCTGATACAAGTTGTGTCTAATTTCTAACAACTACACTAAGATCTCAAATGGCAAGCACCAATCTTTTATAAATGAAATGATTAATGACTTGCAATGTAGAGGCCAAACTCCTTGACTTAGGTGTGGCTGCAGCAGAAGTATCTCCTTTGCATGGAATGTTCCAACCCGGCTGGTGTTCGGGATGTTTATGTGTGTGTTTTGATGGCAGGGGCCCAGCCCAGTGAAAAATCTGCCATAAGATGACTCACGCTATTATGACAGAAGGTAGAGTCATCGTCTTTTACTTAAAGTGCATTTAATTTAATTCTTGATTGTGTGTAAACCCACTTAATAGTTTATGCAAATTGATGTAAAATATACTGCATGACAAACAGCTTCTACAAAATGCATGTACTTTCTTTTTAGCCTTAAAAGTGAAAATGTTTGTCATGATGGATGGTGCTAATGGTAAATCTAGTATTTACTTCAATTAAGACAATTAGATAAATATGTATTAGAATGATACTCATAACAATTGCAGTTAGTAGCATTTCAGAGTTCAAAGGAGAAATGGAATACTAAAGATACTGGAAAATAATTGTCAGCCTTTATTATCAGTCCCACAACACTCACTGTGCACAATCTATGCTTGATAATACCCAATTCCCTTGATTCTTCAGAGAAGGATGGTGTTCGGTGATTGCAGCACTGAAAACTACATGTGAATGCTCAAATGCAAATTCCCATGTACCTAGTTAGTGGACAGGCATTTCTGCCAGCTTACAGCAGATAAAAATTACTTTTATTTAAAATCGTAAAAAAACACTCTTAAACAAAGGGAACAGTGTTGCAATCTGATTTCCTGAGGCATGTTTTTTGGATGCATTATTCTGGGTCCAAAAAAAGGCTTTTAGTGAGTTCTTGGAGGTAAGCTCCTTTTCCTGTGGTTTTGCAATGTATCCCTCTAATATCTGGGAAGAGAAGAGGGTGACCTGCAGAGAGTGGAGGTCCCAAGCCCCTGGCAGCATGCACTTCGTGTAGTCAGTACCAGCTTTTGTATTCAAGACATAATACCTGTCTTTTCCCTTTTATAAACTATCATTGGGCTTGTTCTCAGTCAGCTGTTAAGCCTCTGCTTTAGAAAACCAAAGACAAGCTTTATGAAGACAGAGGTGAATGCTGTCTTCTGTAGTGTTTTCTGGTAGATCAAAACTTTAGATACAGCCTGGTTAACCTAAGTCGGTATGCTGTGTGTTAAGTGTATAATTAACTGAAAACAGCAATTTTCCCTTGTTCTTAAAAGGGAACTGAAATAACCGTATGCTGGTAGGAGTTGCAGTGATGGGATGGTGTATTTAAAAGGCGGGGAGGCATCTCACAGAGCTATCTGTGATTTTTGAGTAATATATCATTTTAGATATATTGCTCAACAGCAGTTGTTTTCATCAGGTTTTTTTATCTGTATCGCCGTGAGATACAGATGAGAACCTTACCTCCTCTTCATATTCTGAGATTATTGTGTCAGTATCTCTACAGCTTGCAGCTTATTTTCTGGGAATAATCAAGGCTTTTACAGTGACTTGTAATTTCTTGTTCTGATAGTTGGCAATCGAACAGGCAGTGTAAGTGATTCTTGAGCCATTTTTATCAAGTATGAAACAAATATAAAGAAGGCAGGAGAAAAAAAATAACCAAACCACCAGTATACACTTACAGAAACCTGCTTCTCTTGTCAAAACTGTGCTGTGAAAATGGTCTTTATTACTCATACTATCTCCATTCTTGTGGCTGAAACAAGAGACTGGAGTTCTCTCTTTCCTTTTCTAGTATTGCCTTTTATTTTTCATGGATTTTCTGTGCTGCTAAGAGCAGCAGATGATATTGGTTTCATTGCATTGTTTCCATTGCACTCAAATTCAGAGAAGAATAGCATAAGCTTGGTCATGCTCCCACTAAGCATATTGGAAGTGGAAAGTCCCGCTGTTTTAGAAGGATTATGTTTCTTTTTACACTGCCTAAGTTTTATTATTAATTAAATGTTCTTTCAAGAAATAATAGGTGCAGTATTATCGGTCTTGTAGGCTTGCCTTCTAAAGAGCACAAGGAAACCAGTGATTCTAAATGGCTGAAAAGAAAAACATTTTTATTTACAGTGCACTTGTAGTTAGCTCAAAGACAAGCTTGTATTGAGTTTCACCTTTTTGTGATCAAGAGAATTCTGGGGTGTTGTCAAATGAAATGGTACCATTCGTATTGAACAATGTGATATTTAACAGTTTTATTTCCCTCTGTTGCAATAATTTAAAGCTTCTGCTAGGTAAAACAAAGAAAATAGTTTCTCTAGAAAATGAGAAAATTTAAGGGCTGAGTTGTTCACTAAAGCTTAGATGTCATGTTTTTTTTCTTACAGGGTTTTGTTTTAGGGTTTCTTTTATTCAGTGTGGGACTGGTTTTCAGTAGTGTAGGATTTCAGTATCAACGATTTCAGACCCTTGTGACTCTAGTTAGCTTCAGTGAGCTGAGTTTTTGCTTAGCATCTTTGAAAATCCCTTCCTCCTTTTAGCCGTTATGGCTAAGAGGATTCCCTGTGCTGAAAGAGACGGACAGTAACACACTGCCCTGAGAATTGCAAGATCTAAAAGCCAAGTACCACATAGCAAACCTAAAGGACAGTATTCATTTGAAGTTTTACAGTAATTTTAAACGTAAAAGTAGTGTTGTTGGTACAGGATGATACTTACAGGCCTTAAAAATGTTTATAGGTAAGACCAACTTAAGAGAAATATTCTATTAAAACAAGAGTGTTGTGTCTGACAATGGAGTTCAGCAGGATGAAGGTGGGAAGGTGGAAGTGCATGGGCTGAGTGTTGTCTGCAAGAAAACCAGCAACAATGTTTAACTGAAAGCAGGGCTTCAGTGCAGTTTGAATAAGACTTCCTTAAGTCCTAGTAAGAGTTAATTGTCTTCCAGGCTGAAGTGTTTTTGTGACTGAACTTGTTTCTGTATGGGTTCTCACATGTGCTGAAGAGTTTCATGCAGGATGACTAAAACTTGTGAAGGCAGTAGAAATGAACTTCCTCATGGAAATGAGTCCTAAGGGAAAAGTGAGTTTAACCTCCTTAAGGGCAGTGGAAAGGGGAAGGTGCCATAGCAGAATGGCAGTGCACATTAAGAAACATGCATAAGAAAATACATACATACATACATACATATATATATATATATAACAGGGTTGGCTAATACATTTAGCTTGTAGGTAAGGAACTGAAAGTGTTGTAGTTGCCTGCTGCTTGTGTTTGTCACTTGGCACTGACCTCAGTTGCTTCACATGATTTTAATGAAATCTTTCTTAATGAAAGCTCTATTGCTGTATCGTTCCATGGTCTTGGTTTGATTTACTAATACAGCAGCAATTTTAAGGTGGGAAAAAGTTGTAATCAAGTATTACTTTTTTTTTTTTTTTTATTTGACAGGCCGGACCTGATAGACATGAATACTGTTGCTGTTCAAAGCAACCTTGCGAATTTAGAACATGCTTTTTTTGTAGCAGAAAAACTTGGTGTTGCCAGACTTCTGGATCCTGAAGGTAAGATAACTGCAAAGGGCTTTGTTGAAAAACCCCTAATGTTAAAATAAAATCTAATCTGCCTGCAGGTTGTAGCATATTTGTGGGCATTCTTACAACTACATGATAAAGTGCTGTTCTGTCTTGCTCTTTTAGATGTTGATGTTTCTTCACCTGATGAGAAGTCAGTAATAACTTATGTGTCATCACTTTATGATGCGTTTCCCAAAGTACCAGAAGGTGGTGAAGGCATTAGTGCAAATGTAAGTAGGAGAAAAATACTTGTGCAGTGTGTGAGCTTCATTAATACAGTTGTTGATTTTGGAATGTTAGTTAGATCATCTGTAGGACTGCTGTCACACTCCTCTTTCACACGGTTTTCCAGGTTGAGATTTTAGAGGCTTAGCAGCTATATCATATTCTGGACAAAAGCAAAAAGCTTAACAAAAACTAAAATACCTGAAGTTGGAGAAAGATAAGAGTGAAAGTTCTTACTGTTCAGTCATGGGCCTACAAATTGTGTCTCTCTGATTCTGATCAGTTTGAAGTTTATTAAACTAGAAAATGTTTTGTTTGCAGTGGAATTATTTAGGACCAAAACTAGAGAGTAAAATCATGTATTTGGAAGCTTTAAGTGAACTGCAGTGAACAAGTAAATATTGTTTCAGGATTGCAGGGTTTAGAAATCTATTTTCTATGTGTGCGAAGACCTCAGAGTCAAAGATAAAGCAAAAATGAGCTCTCAGAATATTTTCTTCTGATCTCTGATCTGGGTTGTGCTTTGGTAGGATGTTGAAGTCAAATGGGTTGAATATCAGAATATGGTGAACTACCTCATGCAGTGGATCAGACACCATGTCACGATAATGTCTGACAGAACGTTTCCCAACAATCCTGTGGAATTAAAGGTGAGGTGTCATGTCTTAAACTCCTTGTTGGAATGACGCTTTGTCTTACTGACTCAAAGCATGCTTGAACAAATGAAGTGCCTGTTGATTTGTGTAATCAAGTATAAAACAGTACTACTTCTTAACCTTTTCAGAGTACATTACTAACATATGATCAATCAAAAGCTAATCTTTAGCTTGTCGCTGATCATTTTTTGTAGAACTCCAGTAGAACAGTGTAAGAACAGAAGCTTATGAAGAATATTAAGAGAGAATTTGGGAGGTAGGGTTACATTTTCTGCAAATAAAAGTTAATGGTGGTTTTTATGTTTTTCTAGGCACTTTATAAACAATATTTACAGTTTAAAGAAACAGAAATTCCACCAAAGGAGGCAGATATAGTAAAAATTCAACAGCTCTATAAACTGCTAGAGGTAAGTTTTAATAAGCATTAAAATGTATAAAGTTCATTTTCTGTGGCTTAAAATAACACATATGTATGATTGCTAAGGTCTGGATAGAATTTGGACGCATCAAGCTTCCTCAAGGCTACCATCCAAATGATACAGAAAAAGAATGGGGAAAGCTTATTATTGCCATGCTGGAAAGAGACAAGACCCTTCGGCCTGAAGTGGAGAGGTATGCTAGTGAATGTTTGGCAGGCTTCGTTAATACCTTTTCAGTTGGATTAACTTGTATTGAAACTTGTAGATGTCATCTTCCTGATAACAACATTATTTTTCCATATCAACTAATTCTGCCTTTGTTCAAGGCCTGAATTTCTTTGCCTACTTCACAGAAGCAGATCCAGATGGAAATAACTTGGGTGATTTCAGAATGTCATGATAAATAGTATCTGTGCCTCAGATCATCAACACACTTAAACACAAATATAACCACCTTCTTTGTACAGTTAGAGCTAGGTTCATGCCACTTTGCTGTTTCAGTTGGGCTTGATTTCATATCAGCAACATCCTCTTCCTTTATATGAAATGTATATTTCACTTGGTACATAGCATTGTGGGCTAACACTCTGTTCTGAGGTTATTTAAAACTTTGCCGTACTCAAGGGCACGGTCTTTTTAGACATGCAAAGTGCATAGGAGTCTTCCATGGTAGTCGAATGTGTGATACTGTTTGGAACATCACTAATAACGTGCTGAGCAAGTTTAAAACCTTGGTGCAGTCTTAGAACATTTTTTCTTTTTAATGGTACCTCTTTTGAGTTCTGTGACAGACATAGACACACTAATTAAAAGCCAAACACCCCAAACCATTTTATCTCAGTTAAATGAATTATAGGGCTTCTTGCCCCAGGGAAGTTGTGCATACGCCATCTCTGGTGGTGTTCAAGGCTGGGTTGGACAGAACCTTGGATGGCATGGTTTAGTGTGAGGTGTCCCTGCCCATGGCAGGGGGGTTGGAACTCGATGATTTTGAGGTCCTTTCCAACCCTAACTGTTCTATGATTCTATGATTCTACCTGCAGATAGGGGTATAGACCTCCGTCTGGATTTGTTCTGCTTAACTGTAAGCACCCAGAGGAAACTTGTAAGAATGGAATCACTTGATAGAGTATCCTGGCACTGACTGTCTGGTGAAAATAGGGTGATTATTCTCTCTGGTTTAGGTGCCTGAAATTGTGAAGAATCCAGATCATTGTGTAGGAAGTCATCAGAAAGACAGATTTTAGCCGGAGAAGATCCTAACTACAGTCAGAGTTAATTAAGTATGTGTCATGCTTACAAAGACAAGAGCATAACTGCAGTGTCAGGTTCAATGTGAGGTGTTGATTCACAGCTCCCTGCTGTAGAAGAAGTTCCTACAGAGGAATACAAGGTTGTCCCACCTTGTGCAGAGCAGAACACTGGAAAGCAGCAGAAGAAATACAGCTTGCTAGACCTTGTAGGTTAGTCTGTCCTGACCTGCCAAAAGCAAACTTAGTGCCTGTCTTCGCTGAAAGGATTTCTCTTCGTACTTGCTGAAAGATGGATTATCTTTGTTGAGGATGTGTAGAAGTGACATTAGTTTGTTTTTACTTTTTTGTTCAGATAGACTGAGCACAGGATAAAACAAACATAAACTTCTTCCTGTATTTCAGGATTGGTAAACACTTAAAGTGACAGATCATATGGTGATGGTCACTTCATGTGGTGGTCACTGTAAAATGAGAAAAGTTGATTAAGTGATTCTGGCTTGGTGCCCAAGTTAAAATTGTTGGCTGATCTGGACAGAAGAACTTGGTCTGTGTTTGTTGTATTGGTCACTAGAGCATCTCACTAATAATGAGGTTTTGATACAGTTCCTGGGCTGGGATTTGGTTGTGGCAAAAATGTGATCTTAGCTAATATTGAAATTTGGCAAATCCTAAATACTGCAAGTCTTGTGAATACATCTGAATGTATCAACACAGATTGACAACATGTGGCCAGATTGCTGTATGAGATCAAAATTAATATGATGTCAGTGAGGAGAGTGCCAAACTGAGCTCTAGTTTGCACAACTAGCAGAGTTTGGCATTACTTCAGAGGTGTGTCTATGCCTTTGCTGTGATCTTCTTTGTCAGCACAGTCATGGTGTGGGTGTGGGTTTTCAGGAGGTCTGAAAAGCAGGGGATGAAATACTGAAAAAAACATCCCTAATCCAAAATCTGTGTTAAAACATAAACTCAAGGGCAGCCATCAGATTTTTCTTACTTGTTTTGTGGTCAAAAAAGCAAGAAGTAATTAGCTGTGAATATGGAACAAGCTGACGGGAAATTTGCAGGGGGACAGATTAATGGGACAGGGCAGTTAGTAAACACGTATACTTGGGCAGTAATGATGGTGGGTTGGATGGTGTACAGGTGTCTGAGATTATGTTGGTATGTGCAGATTAACCGTGATATTTCCATAGTTTTATTGTGCAGTTCCACTTGAAGGTAAAGGAGTTAGCCCAACCTGGAAGTGTTTTGTAGCATACTGTGGAGCCTGGAGTTCTCTCTTGACTCCTTTTTGAAACTTTTCATTGAAGAGTCTGAGAAACACTGCAAGGACTTCTTTAAGGTCTTACTTGGCTTACAGATACTTAGTGACACTTAAATAAAATATTTGGCTTGTCTGTCTCCTAGAAACGCCCTAATGTTGCTGCCTAGTCTGTACTTGCAAAGCTTTAATGCAAGGTAGAGAAGCCAAAAAAACAAGGTAGCGTACATAGCCCCAGGTAAAATCCTTTGAAGAGCTGGCAGAATGTTAATTGCTGGGTTTTGAATATACATACTGAAGCCTATTTAAAGGAGGAGTGCTGGGTGTTTCAAAAGCCAGTAGTGAAATTTCATCCCTAGAAGCTGTACATTTTGTAGGAGATTTATCTTTTATTTTTTCAGCAAATGAAAACAGCCAGAAGGACCGTGCTCTGGACTTGAAAATGAATAGCAGTAGTTATAGTTATCATAGCAGTGATTCAGTGTTTAGCAACAGTACTAGTGCTCGAACCAGCGTTGACTCTAACGAGAATTTCCTTTCTGTTAATTGTGGTCCCACACTGATTAAATCTTGTATAAGCTTTGGTAATGGCACCTTAGAAGGAAACAGGTAACTGGGCTTATGTGTTTGTGCTTTGTGTTAGATGCTGTTTGTTTTTAAAGTCATGCAACATGTATAGAAAATATAAATAGTATTAATGCTTATTTATTTTTCTGAAATGTTCTGGCGTTACCTAGGTTGGAAATGCTGCAGCAGATTGCAAACAGAATTCAGCGTGACAGCCGGAGCTGTGAAGAAAAACTAATACTTGCCCGGAATGCTCTGCAGTCTGTAAGTCAGTCGGTGATTTTACTTGTCTGTGTTCGTGAACTTAATGCAGTGGAATGGCTTCTTAAAAAACCAACCAAACAAAAATACCCTTTAGGATTTTTGAGTGCATAGTTAATAGCTGTTTCCTTTATTTTCTTTGTACTCTTAATTTAGCATTTCTTTGAGAAAATACCAAAAATTGCCTAGAGTGAATTCTGTTACATTTTTTTCGTCAGTAGTTAGATAAAAAGCTTTGCAGTTGTTTCAAGATCAGAAGTTTCTACAAAAATATTAGGAATTCTTATAGTTAATTTCTGTTTGGTTTAGCTGCAGAGCTTAATGGCTTTCTGTTATTTATTCAGGACACCAAGCGACTGGAGTCAGGGCTCCAGTTCCAACATGAAGCAGAGATAGCTGGTTATCTTCTTGAATCTGAGAACCTTCTCCGCCAGCAATTGATTAACACCCAAATTCTTACTGATGGAAAATACTATCAGGCAGACCAGCTTGTGCAAAGGTACTTTGCAGTGTATTTATATGAATAAATAAGTAAATGGATACCCATTATGGACAACGTTTTCAAATTGTTATGTTTATGGATAAACTTAACAGTCTGTCGCTGGTCACCCAAATAAAGATTATCAGGTATTCTGGTGGGTACATTGCCCATAAATGTTGAAGACAAGAGGAGATGTTAGTACACATTTGTAAAAATGAGGTCATTCATCAGAACATGACTTTAATGTTTAGCGATACCTGAGTATAAAGATGTTAGCTTGTATTTTTGCACTTAAAATGCTTTTAGAATTTGCTAACTTCTATTTTAAAAATGGGGGCAAGATATCCAGTGATAGCTATAGGTGTCTTAAGAGGTAATAAGTGGGATAACATTATCTTATATGTGGCAAAGTGTGTACAGTCTTGGCAGAAAGATGCATTTAAACAGCATAAAGCAATATTATGAAGAAGTGGCTCTGAAGTTTTTCATAATTCATTCTGGACTAGGTGGGATCAAGCACAGACCAACTCCATAGCAGTGAACTAACTGCAAGCTTTTGATTTGCTGCAACATGTAGTATCTTGTAAGATTTCTGCTTTGCTAATTGTTCCCTGGAATTGTGTATGGTGCATGCCAGTGCCCATACCATGCTGATTTTCTAGTCATCGCCTGATTTCTCCATGTTATCGGTATTTTTATAAGCATAAGCTGACATACCCTATGCTTGCTGATAGAAACACTTATTTATAAGTATTTAAGTATGACTAAAGTGTAAGAGATCATGTGAATTCATATTGCTCTTCAGTTTAACATGATAAACCTTAATTATAAGCATTCATCAAAATGTTTTTTATTTATTTTAACAGAGTTGCAAAGCTTCATGATGAACTGATGGCCATACGGTCCGAATGTTCTTCTGTGTACAGCAAAGGACATGCACTGACAACAGAGCAGACAAAGCTGATGATATCAGGAATAACTGAAAGCTTGAACTCAGGATTTACGACAAATCTAACCCCTGAATCAAATGCTGCAATGACCCAAGGTTTAACACCTACTTTGACTTCTTCCAGCTTGACGTCTGGCCTTTCATCAGGTCTTACTTCCAGACTGACACCAACCATCACTCCCGCTTACACACCAGGCATCCCACCACGGTTAATTCAAAGCTATGTGACAGGAGTAGACAGTGGGACTCTGCAAACACTCAAACTGACGCAAATCAGAAAACCTCTTATGAAATCAGCTTTTGTGGATCAGAATTTACCAGAAGAAGAGGTGAACATGAAATTTGTCCAGGACCTATTGAGCTGGGTGGAAGAAATGCAGGTAGCAATCTTTATAGAAACAGTCTGCTTCTGGTGATTACATTTATTCCTTGTAGGTCATGGCTAATTTTTCCTTCTTGTTTGTAAGGTGCAACTTGATCGAGCAGAGTGGGGTTCAGATTTACCAAGTGTTGAAAGCCATTTGGAAAATCACAAAAATGTCCACAAAGCTATTGAGGAATTTGAATCCAGCCTTAAAGAAGCTAAAATGAGTGAGGTACAGCACCATATTCTTTATTTCTTTAGTTACTTTCTTACTGGGTGACCCATAAACTAATGTTGATTTTTTGAACTGTCTTAGTTTTACTTCTGATCACTAGATGAAATCAGTAGATCTAATAGTTTACCATATCTAACCTATTTGTTGTCTTTTAACCTCATATACCAAATACAGATCCAAATGACTGCCCCTCTTAAACTCAGTTATGCAGAAAAATTGCACAAACTGGAGAGTCAGTATTCAAAACTCTTGGTAAGTTTGTGACACATCTGATACTCAGCTTTTCAGTGTACATATCTTTGATAAGGGATGAGCTTTAAATTCTGATATTTGTAAATCTGCTTTCTTTTTAATTAAGAACACATCAAGAAATCAGGAAAGATATCTAGATACTCTTCACAATTTTGTGTCTCGTGCTACCAGAGAGCTGATATGGCTCAATGAAAAAGAAGAGGAAGAAGTTGCATATGACTGGAGTGAAAGAAACCCCAATATAACAAGAAAAAAGGAATACCATGCAGTATGTATTGCTAGCATAACACAGAGAGAAAACTTAAATCATCTTTCAGAATTCAAGCGATTCCTAAAACATGTCTCTTTTTTTTTTTTTGTCTTTTTTTGTCTGGGAAAAAAGGAGTTAATGAGAGAACTTGATCAAAAAGAAGAAGTTATTAAATCAGTTCAAGAAATAGCTGAGCAATTGCTTCTTGAGAATCACCCAGCCAGGCTAACCATTGAGGTAAGTTAGTAAAAACTATGAATAAGAGAACAGTTTTATGATTTAATAGACTTTAGATTTTTGGGGAAAAAAGGGAAGATCTAACTCACAAGGAATTAAACAACAATACTCTAAATAATGGGGCCTTTTTAATTACCTCTTCTATGTCACTGTTGTGTCTGTCTTTGTTTCAAAAAAAAAAGTAAAAGCATCTTGGGTTTCTTAGATAAAACCCTCCTGAAATTTAAAATCGAAATTTCCAGAATTGGTCTGTGCAGGTATTTCTGGTCATGCATGCAGCTTTAGAGTTGTTGGTGCAAATTGCATTGGCAAACTGGCAGCACAGAACAGTCCTTATGTGGTTTCTCTCCTGTTGTACTGAAAGAAGTTTCAGTATAATTTTTTTTGTCACTTATGTACAGATTCCAATTACTGTTTAGGGTTGGTCTCATAATGAAAAGTGTTTGGATGTTAAAAATCTGCCCAGGTGATGTGCTTTACTTCAGGATTGAATCAAGCTCTGTATTATAACTAAACCATATACAGAAAATTTATTGTAGCTGTGGTAGAGTCATAGCAAGTTTCCAAAGGAGAATGTAAAATGCTTTTCCCTGTAGATCTTCAAGAGAAGAGTAAATACAGACAGTGGGTGGTAAAAATGGAAACAATAAAAAGCTGTCTTATGGTATAAGAATTAAAAACCAGAGAGGATGGATTTTTATGGTTCTCTAGCTCAGTAAGTTTATATCTGCATAAATTGGAAGCATGAAGAAAACTGCTCCGTTTCTTCCTTCTCATGACATTTACTTTGAATAATAAATGACTTTTTATGTAACATAGAGAGTTCTGTTCCTTAAAAGTATATGCCATTCTAATGGCCTCTTATCAGTGGGATATACTTAATATATGAATATATTAAATATGCATATTATGAAACCAGACCATCACAGTGAAAATGATTATGCAGGTTATGATGTCTGCGATAATGCTATATTGGAACTTCTTTTTTTTTTTTTTTTTTTTTTTTTTTGGGGTGGGGAGAAGAGAAATTTATAGGAAGTTGATGCCTTTTCTGAAAAAGAATCTAGGCATTAATGCATCATTTTGAAATTCATTGAAACCAATGGAAAAACTCTTGAATTCCCCGAGAAGCATGCGGAGCTGAAAAATTGAGATACTTGGCTGATTTCACAAAGTCAACAGTACCCTCTGCTGGTGAGCGCTTGTACAGTGCATCTCTAGTGGCAGCACCCTGCAGACAATGTAGGAGGTGTCAATCGAGTGTAGGGTTATGTTAAGTTGCTGTGCTACTCCTACACAAAATCATACATTACAGTGAGTCCTCATCAATTATTTTTATTGTGTATTCAATGTTACTATAATAATCTGATTTTTCTCCAGGCAGGAATCCAGATATTGGGATTGGGTAGAGACACAGAATTGCAGATGCGCTTAGACTGGGGCAACCTCAGATGTTGTCCAGCCCCTGCTTAAAACAGTGCCAGGGCTTTTAATGGCTGAATTCTGAACATGCCTGAGAATGGTGATTTCACAGCCCCTCTGAGTGAGATTTGTTATGTTTGACTATGCTGTAGGTTTTTTCTCACTTGTAATTGGAATTTTCTTTGTTGCAGCTTGCTTTTCCTGGGTGAGGAGGTCAGGTGTTGACGTTTGTGTTTGCTACATTAGTTTTGAGTTTCCCAAATTCTGTAATTGTATACATGTTTTAATTTTAATTTCATTTTGTAAAAGATATCTCTCTTCCTTAAAGGCCTATAGAGCTGCAATGCAGACACAATGGAGCTGGATTCTTCAGCTCTGTCACTGTGTTGAACAGCATTTGAGAGAAAATGCTGCATATTTCGAGGTGAGAAAGTTAATAAGTAAAAATGAGAAATGTTTTTAAGATTTTTCCATAGTCAAAAAGTTCCATCAAATGTGCTAGTTGTTGTCTCACAGCAGTTGTAGAATTGACAATTGTCATATGCAATCACTAGATGATAAGCCATGTTCCCACAGTGTTATCAGATCTGTATTGTCTTCACTATGGTTATATCAGTTCAAAGCAGATGAAAGTACATTCTGGTATTTTTCAGAGTGCACCAGCTGAAAGTAGAGACGCTGAGACAAAGGCATGTTCTCTCCTGTCATGTACAACTGCCATCAATACAGCTTTTGCAGATGATGTAGAGGGGAGGGTGGTAGGTGATGCCCAAGAGAGAACGTATTGCAGGTGGTTGTTCCAGGACTACCCAAATAGAAGCGGAATGTAGGGGGAAGAAATGGGAATTCTGGATTTAAGAAATGAGGTTTCAGGGACAGATGGGGTGAGGATTATCACAGGACATTTCCCTTCCCAGTTGTGCTTACCCAGGACCCTAGTATAGAGGTGCAGGTGCCCACACAGAACTGCCAAGTGTGGCAGCTCATTTCCCCTCCTGCATGAAATGGTTGCTCCAGGGGTCTTGCTGGATTTTGCAGCTAGTTTGCTGCAGTTTGAAGGCTTTGTCTGTTCTTTACGTATGAAAGCAATTGTAATTCTAAGGGAAGTAAGAATCACTTCAGAAAAAAAATTTCCTTTGCAGGAACAGTAATTAACTAAGGTTCAATAACTGCTGAATTAATTTGGCATGTAGGTAGTACTGAGAATAACTGGTATTACACTGTGTGCCTTCTTGAAGAGTACTTTTAGATATGAGATCATGAATAATGTTGTGTGGTGAAGCGGTCACAATCAGCTACTAGATAAGATCATTTTTAAAGAGACATCAATTTATAAATGAAGCGATGAAGAGAAAAGCTTCATAGTATAGCCATTTGTATACTTTTTAGGTTGCTTAAAAATAACCTAGATATTTATCTCATCCTAGTTTTTCAGTGATGCCAAAGAAGCCATGGAATATTTAAAAAATTTGAAAGATACCATATACAGAAAATATAGTTGTGATAGATCAAGCAGCCTTCATAGGCTGGAAGACCTTGTCCAGGAGTCTATGGTAAGAATTCAAGGATCCTATTAATGTGAGTTACAATTAAACAGGAAATGTATAGATTATAGTTGAATATAAAAGATGTGTTAAAATTATTCCTTTAAAGTGAAGGGGAAAAAATATTTTTTAGAACTTAAATAGTTGTATCTCTCCATGTGAAATGACTTTTTCATAAGTTTGAAATAAAGCTTTATTTATTTCTTTATCTTTACAGTCCCAGATGTTGTGGGAAAACAGTGGCTTCAGAAAGATACTTTTCTTGTAAAATGTATTACTCCTAAGAGACACAGTAAAAGAAGTCATGAAAAGAAAAGCTTAACAGGATCAAAGAAACAGCGCTGTACTCTAGCCATCTCTTCTGATGTATTCTTCTCTTAACTGTTTTAGGAAGAAAAAGAACAACTCTTGCAGTATAAAAGCACAGTAGCAGGCCTTGTGGGAAGAGCAAAGGCAATAATTCAGCTGAAGCCAAGGAACCCTGACTGTATACTCAAAACATCCATCCCAATTAAAGCCATCTGTGACTATAGACAAATTGAGGTTAGAAACTTGAATTTCCTCAAATCAATTAGAAATGTGAGATTTAAGCTAAAGTTTCATTAATTACCATGTTCCTGGTGAATGCTGGGCTCTAAATTTCTTCCACCCTACTAAACAAGAGCAAATACTTGTGTTGAACATTGGTTTTCTTGTTCTGTTGTTTATTTGTTGACACTATACAGAAGGGCTTTGTAGAAGTATTTTGTAATTAAATGATTCTGCTTTTCTGTTAATACTAGATAACTATTTACAAAGATGATGAGTGTATATTAGCAAACAACTCCCATCGTGCTAAATGGAAAGTCATTAGCCCAAGTGGTAATGAGGCCATGGTTCCATCTGTATGCTTTACAGTTCCTCCACCAAACAAAGAAGCGATAGATACAGCTAACAGGTAGGGAGAAAACAAAACACTTTGAAATAATACATTTATATGAATCTTGAGTTAAAGTAACAACTTAACTTTCTTTTCCCCGTTTCATGTGTTACTGTGATCTAAAGTTGGAGTCTTTTTATGTTTCAGGATTGAACAGCAATTTCAGAATGTTCTGGCCCTTTGGCACGAGTCACATGTAAACATGAAGAGTGTGGTGTCCTGGCATTACCTGACAAATGAAATTAAAGCAGTTCGAGCTGGCAATGTCGCCTCGGTATGTGCTATATCTAGGAGAGGCCTTGTAGCCATTCACTACAGTTCCCAGAAATGTATACAACTCCAGAGGCTGTCCTGCAGGGTGCTTTCTTATCCTGAGATATGGGACATATCAGTGCATACTTGTTACTGTGATCCGCAGCCAGGTCAAATTTCAGTATTGTTTTGTTTGTCTTCAACAGCTCAAATTTATCAGCAGTTCTGGCCAACCGGGGAGGTGCTGGTTGACTGGGAATTAGCTAATGTGATGTCCATCTACAAGAAGGGCCAGAAAAAGGATCTGGGGAACTACAGGCCTGTCAGCCTGACCTCAGTGTCAGGAAAGGTTATGGAGCAGATCATCTTGAGTGCCATAACTGGCATGTACAATATAACCAGGTGATCAGGCCCAGTCAGCATGGGTTTATGAAAGGCAGGTCCTGCTTGACAAACCTGATCTCCTTCTATGACAAGGTGACCCATTTGGTGGATGAGGGAAAGGCTGTGGATGTTGTCTACCTAGAGTTTAGTCAAGCTTTTGACACCATTTCTTACAGCATTCTCCTGGAGAAACTGGCTGCTCATGTTCTGGATGGCCATATGCTTCACAGAGTTAAAAACTGGCTGGGTAGCCAGGCCCAAAGAGTGGCGGTGAATGTAGTTAAATCCAGTTGGCAGCTTGTCACAAGTGGTGTTCCACAGGGCTCAGTACTGGGACCAGGTCTGGCGGTGTTCAAGGCCAGGTTGGACAGAGCCTTGGGTGGCATGAATTAGTGTGAGGTGTCTCTGCCCATGGCAGGGGGTTGGAACTGGATGATCTTAAGGTCCTTTCCAACCCTAACTATTCTATGATTCTATGATCTTCATCTTCTGTATGGGAATAGCTGGCAGTGGCCATGCTGGTTACCACTGTGCAACATTCTGCATTTATCTAAGCAGCCATACACAGATATATTAGGGGTAGGAGTAGAGTGGTGGTGTCATGAGAGCTACCTGCACCCTTATAGTGCTGATCTCTCTAGTCACCTGTTTTCAGCAGAGGGACAGGATCTCTCAAAAGGAATGATCAGTGAAATTTGTTCTGCAAGAGTCTGCCTTTCTGAATTTATGTTGGAAGTATCTGTGGAGATTAATTAGCTTCATGAGGCTAAGGTTAATCTTCATGAAAACCCTCATTATTTCCTTGTGCTGCAGTTTCTTACTAATGGTTGAATACCTATAAAGTGACAGTCTTTCAGCTGAACACTTATTCCTTCATAATGCATTTTTTTTATTCTGACACATATCTGTAACTTCAGATGTTAAATAACTGGCTAGGATCAGTTTGTCAGAAATGAAGTACTGATACAGATCAAAAAGCTGTTCTTTCTGGCTAAAACAGTGTGTGAGATCACTGAATTACACAACGTTAGATTTATAGCATAACACTATTTAGTACAATAGTTAATTATACAACATTGGTATTATCTGTCCACAAACTGTTGAAATATTTGCAGTACCCAAAATGACATTTTCACTGAATTTCCCACTGTTGCTGTTGGAGAGAAGGAATCTGAAATAGTTCTTGAAGTGTCCCTGCTTGTATGACTTCTGCTGGTTGCTTGTTGCTATGTGGCAGTAGATGGAGAAATGGTGTCTGATGTAGGGTTGGCTTAATGCAGGCTTTTGCTGGCATTAAAGATGGAAAAGGATTTTATGGTGGGTGTAAACTATCAGTTGTCAAGTGGACTCCAACTTAGAAACAAGCAGACTTTCAGAACTTTGATTCTTTGACTTTACCATCTTAGTAATTGGGCAGTTGCTTTTTGATAAAAAGCATTAACAGGGAACTATGTGAGTTGTTGCTGATCCTGCCTTGGGTTTTATAATTTGTTGCAGATAAAGACAATGCTGCCAGGTGAACATCAGCAGGTTCTAAGCAATTTGCAATCGCGCTTTAATGATTTCATAGAAGATAGCCAGGAGTCCAAGATCTTTACAAGCTCCGATACAGCACAGCTGGAAAGGGAAGTTAATGTTTGCAAGCAATACTATCAAGAGCTTTTGAAGTCTGCAGAAAGAGGTAAAACTTAGCTGAGAACAGTAGAAAAATGTCCTCAGAAAAGAGGTTGTAGTTCTTGGTACAACTTCTCTCTGAATACAAGCTCTAGCGAATCACTCATTTTATTTATATTTGTATTGTTAATGCCCTAGTTCTGAACAACTAGAGAGCCTATGCACAATTTTATCGGTGTGCACAATTACGTAGTACAGAAGCTCTAAGTTTTTTTAACTTTGTATATAGAGCTATGTGAAAATATTGATGTTACTTAATATACAGAATGCTACAAAAAATTTGTATCAAAGAATCTATTCTGTGCATTGCAGCTCACTGTTTAGTCATGCCTTCCTTGTTTTTGAATGCTGGAAATGCAACTTGCTTACTTTGTTGCATTCATAACGGAATTGAAACTTTTTTCACACTATTATGTCAATAAAAGTGTCCTAGATATTTTCCTTGCTCCACAGAATACCTGTAGTCACTGCTGTCTTAACTCTAGTTCTAAATACAGTAAGAACAGAAAGCCTCAAATATGTGTTCTGATTTATTGTCAAGTAGCTAATGACTTAAAGAAATAACAGTAGTGCAAAGCTGATTAATGCATCAACATAATTCACTACTCTTAAGGAAAGAAGGATTTAAAAATAAAGAAAAAAGCCCTGGAGGTTTCCTGTAGTATTGTGCCTGATGCCATCTGACTGAAAGAATCAGTCACTGAGTTCCGCAGTTATCTGCATAGGGGTAGTGCCTGTGCCTGGGATGAATGGTCAAAGATCTGTGCTAACTTTTCATGTCTGAGGAGGTGATCTAATAATAGCTAGTATTTAAGGGCTCCTTAAAGTTTGCCTTACAGCCAGAATTTCAACCGAAGCTGATGGGATTTCAGCCAGTTATGAAAAGACCCGTAGAATAGTGACTTTATAAAGCATTTCATTAGAAAACATGGTGAAAATGACATGATGGCTTTGTTTGCTAATGTGTGTGTTTCTTTCATCAGAGGAACAGGAAGAATCTATTTACAATCTGTACATCTCTGAAGTCAGAAATATCAGATTACGGCTAGAGAGTTGTGAGGAGCGGTTAATACAGCAGATCCGAACCCCAGTGGAAAGAGATGATGTACGTGAAAACTTGGTTAGGATTTCAGAGCAAGAGGTGAGCTCCTGAGAAAGGCTGTTTTACCTAGGAAAAGAGTTTTATTTTAAGAGAGATATATCCAGATGTTTTGAGTGTACCCAGGAAGGTCTGTGGCACACCTTGGAAAGATAAGAGTCAAAGATTAAGCTTTTGTTTGTGAGAAAAGAGATGCCAGTAAATGGCAGCTGTTAATTTCTCTCTTATGCATATGTTCCCTTTTTAAAGAATTAATGGTGTCCACATAAAACAAGCAAAGGAGACCAGACCTGGCCTGATTATGATAGAGTATACATCAGGTTGATGTAGGATAAAAGCACTGTCAATCACCTTTCATTTTACAGGAACTGAAGAAAGAACTGGATCGACTGAAGGATGACTTGGGAGTCATCACAGATAAATGTGAAGAGTTTTTCAGTCAAGCTGCTGGTTCACCTTCAGTCCCTGCTCTGCGCTCTGAGCTCAGTCTTGTTATTCAGAACATGAACCAAGTTTATTCCATGTCTTCCATTTACATAGATAAGTATGTAATAGGTTATCTCCACATATGTGTTCTAGTTTAGTTTTGTCTTCAAAATAAATTAAAGATATTGGTATGATACTACTGATCAAGGAAAAGAGAGTTAACATTTTAATATTGTACAAAGTGCTATGGAAGGGCTGAAAAACAAGTGCATTGAATTTCGTTATTTATGGTTCAGTTAACAGGAGATTACTTTTTTTCAGATTAAAAACTATAAAATTGGTGCTGAAGAACACCCAAGAAGCAGAATTGTTGGTAAAACGCTATGAAACTAAGTTATGTGAAGAAGAGGCTGTAACAGCTGACAAGAACAATATTGAAAATCTGATGGGCACCTTGAAGGTTAGAGTTGGCTGGTACCTTTTCATGGGCAAGTTTAAAAAGTTAGGAAAGTGATCTGTCTTGTAACACCTATTTTAGTTAAGCTGTACTTATATCAAAAGTTTGCTTATGTATTTGGAAGAAAGCCTGTATTAGGATTGACATCTCAGAAAAAAATGAGAGCTTTGGAGTATTAGGAATTGAGTAGTTTGCATGTGCATTCCTGCTGTTTGGAAATGCTTTGAAGTATTGGAACTCCCATGAGTGGCACTTAATGCTGCTGTAAGAATTTTTTTTGACTCTTTAGAAGATAACATATGCTTAAGGTATCATATTATTATAGGAATGTGCCACAATAACATTCCTGCTGCTGCTATGGTATACTAGTCAGGGTTTCCTAGGAGGTTTGGCAGGCATCTTTCAGAAAAGATGAGATTGAAATTCAGCATATTTTTTGTGCTGCATGTACCTCATTTTAATATTGTAAATAATGAGTAATGCTTTTTTGTTACATGGAATGATTGGTATCTAGCTGTTGATTTTTTGAAAGCTGTAGTGTAGAAGATAAGCCTGCTGATTTGCTGTCTGTGTTTTGATCTATGTGCTGTGGGGGATGCTGCTACTTAGAATTATTTTGTCAGTTCAAAATTGCTAATTAATTGCTTCAGACCAGTGTATGAGCAACCAGAAGTAAAATACTCATTTAAGCATGTTTTCATTTATTCATTTATACATTTTACTCATGCAAAATACTAATTTATGAAGTAGTGTCATAATTTAGGAGATATTTACAATTTATCATTTATCACATGCTAGCAATGGAGATCTGAAGTAGATGAGAAAAGACAAGTGTTCCATTCCTTAGAGGATGAACTGCAGAAGGCAAAGATGATCAGTGATCAGATGTTTAAAATGCACAAGGAACGTGATCTTGACTTTGACTGGCATAAGGAAAAAGTTGATCAGTTAGCCGAGAGGTGGCAAAACATTCATTCTCAAATTGAAAATAGGTTTGTATAACTTTCTGTTATAATCTGTTCATGTTTTATGCTGGTTTTGTTGTTTCTGAGGAAGAATAATCTGAATTGAGTGTTGAAATAGGTCAGAAGAGTTTCCTGAACTGCTTGTGAAATGTACTAAGGTAAAGGATTCTTACTTTTTCTGTGCTGTTGCTACTGTTGTCTTACTTTTCCACACGAAATGTCTGTGACTCTTGAGCACCAAAAGATTGACAAAATATCAAAACTTTATTTACTTACAACTTACTGAGACACAGTAGGGAGAAACTGTTTTTGGTTTTTTTTGGGTTTTTTTTTTTCTGTCCCAAAAAGGCCCGCAGAAATGGTGTACTGTTCTGTGGAAATACCTTGTTTTCTCCAGTTCTGACAGGCTAAACTGATGAGCTCACTCATCAGTCATGATGGGATTCATGTTAACTTGCTTTTAGTAACTCAAGTGCTATGTCTGGAAGTCCTTAGCTTCCATTGTCTTCTGTGATAATTTTGTCACAATAACTTCGGGTGAAGTGCCAGTATTTTCTTCTGGTGCGCAGCTGTTTCCATGCAGCTTCAATATCCAGTTGAGATGTTGCTAACAAGAGAATTAAAGATAGTGCTGTTGATAAAAAAGTTCGTGCAACAACCTTTCACATTTTTGCCCTTGTTTTCTAACACTTGAATAGCCACTCAGGTGCAATACTGAAGTTGTTCACGTGTAATTAACTAATTTAATTGCCTCAGTTTAACATTGCTGGAAGTTAAAAAGAAGATGGGTGAAAACTGACTCATTTAAAGCTGACTGTAGAATGGCTAGCCTTAAATCCACCTCAGATTTTTCATTGTTTGATAGCATGACATAATTTTAACAATAAAACAGTAATTTTATCATCTATAAGGTACTGAAGCGTTATTATTTCCTCAGAGGGCAAACATGAACCACATGCTTTCCTCACAGGACTATATCCTGAATAGAAGATGACAAAAAATTACTGTTAATACATAGTGGCTTCTAGTGTCAATAGGACAGATTGCGGTAGTTGCATCATGGAGCTGTAAACAAGCTGCTTTCTGCAAATGTTCGCTCTGCTGCTTCCTAACAGTTTGACACTGATGATCATTATATAAAACATGTGTACAAATATTGGCTGCAGTTACTATGATCCTTTCTCTTTTCCATGGTTATTAACTTTAAAACATGCTGAAGTACGAAATCTGAGTTTCCTCTGCTCTTTTTCAGTCTCCCTGTGGCATCTTTAGAACAGTGCTAGAGCGATTACAAGTATTGATTCCAAGTTAAGCTATAAGAAATTGTTTAATAAATATGTTTACCCTGCAGCATTTTTAAGTGGTCATGTTTATATGATCTTTGAATTATGATGTAAGGAAAGAAAAGCAGTCAGTGTTCTCATCAGTATGGATACAACTTTCAAAAAAAACCACATCACTCTCAGGTCAAAAATAGATTTACAAATGGACATGCAGGGATCAGTCGCTTTTGCACTTTTGACTAATGAAAGGCTTTAGTTTTAGTGTAACTCCTATAGTTTTGTGGGAGGCGCAGAGTATGGTGAACAACTACTTAACCCCAGCACAGCACACTCCTCTCTGATTCAGGTCACATTTGAAATACTCTTACTTCTTATAACAGAATTAATGGCTTTCGCAGAGCCTCCTCTCTTGCTTGGGGTTTCCTGTGCTCATGGAGCTTCAAGCAGTTCAGCTCACTAATAAGGGATATATGCAGAGTTTCTTCTGTGGTAGGATCTCTGCTGAGAATCCTGGTGTGTGAGAAGTTAAATTACTGTTTAGCTAGTGTTATTTTAGTATACTTATAGTGTGAGCTATAGCAGACCTAAAGCATCCAATGCCTTTAAAGCCCTATTTGGTTTAGTGTTGTACTTTTTGTCTTTAATACTCATCTTCTCCCCTTTGTCTTCTAAAATAAAATCAGGTTGCGTGACTTGGAAGGTATTAATAAATCTCTGAAGTATTACAAAGATACTTACAATTCTTTGGACACTTGGATTCAACAAGTGGAAGATACTCAGCGAAAGATTCAAGAAATCCATCCTGAAAATAGCAAAGCGTTGGCTAAACAGTTGAACCAGCATAAGGTATGAAAGATATTTTATTGTAGAAAAACAACAAATGATGACCGGATAATTAAAACATCAGTTTAACACAGTGCTGTTAGTCATGTTTCTTGATATGGGGTCCTTATATCCCTCAACCCTTAAACTGTAAAAATTCTAAGTCATTGCCAGCATTTATGTTTTCATATTTATAATGCTGCTAGTGTCAAGTATATGTCACTCACTGACTAATGCCTTTTTATAGACAAGAGTGTTTTCGTCCTGAAATCTGTGCGAAGAGTAAAACGTTGCACAGTAACTACAATTCTGGACTCTACTTATCGCATCATTTTTTATTCAATACTGCTCTTGGTATTTATGGTTGTAGAAGTATTTTCATGGAAGCAGAGCTAAACTCAGTGACTGTCTCCTGCAAGAAGGAAATGCAGCTTAAATAAGAGCCAGAATAACAAATTATATACATTTAATGGTATATTCCTGATTTAATTTTAAGTTCTCTCACCAGCTATTAAACCTGGCAGGTTTTTTCACTGCTTCTGTACTGAAGCCCAGAACGTAGGCTTCACCATATGTGCACACATGGAAATGAGCATGTTATGTAAATTTTATGATGTCAGATAAAGTAGAAATGCTAATAATAATAGTAATAACTCTTTCAGATGATGTGGATTCATATTTTACAGATGCTGGTTTCTGAGATTGAAATGAAACAAAGCAAAATAGATGAATGTCAGAAGTATTCAGAACAATACTCAGCTGCTGTGAAGGTAATAAATAAAGTCATACTTAGAATCCTTATTTTTTTAAGTGTCAGTAGCATGTGGAATGCCAGTCATTTTGCTTATTTTCTTTTTTTGCAGGACTATGAGTTGCAGACTATGACCTACAGAGCTATGGTTGACTCCCAACAAAAATCTCCTGTAAAACGCAGAAGAATGCAAAGCTCATCAGATGTCATTATTCAAGAGGTAAATGGGCTTCTTATTACAGGAAAATGTGGGGGGTTTGAGTCTTTGCTTGAAACAAAATAAACACAAGAACGAGATTTAGGATTTGTAAGTGATTAAATATGGTAGCCCAAGCAGATTATTTTTTTCTCTATAGGGATGTGATACAATAAATAATTCTAATGATCATTGTGCAGTATCTGGATAATGAGACTGTGTATTGCTGTTGAATTATAAAAAAGCTATATGAGAAATGTACCTCAGTAAAAGTGTTTAGAACTATGTCTGGGCCAGATCTTAATGAAGATGAATCTGTCTGCCTCCTAGCTGTTAGAGAGAGGAATAGTGACCAGCACTGTTTGGCCTCCTTATACCCTGTTCTTACAGGAAGGGAAGAATCAAGTGACTGTGAAGTCAAAACATTATTTTCTGTTTCTTCTCCTTATGGCTATCCTCACAGATTCTTGGAATTTATTTATGCAAGTACGCCCTGTTGATTGCATTCAACTTTGGAATCAAGAGTAGGACTTTGGATTCCACAGTCATGATTTTGGAATCAAAATTGGGGTGGGTTCTAGAGTAGTGTTTATCACTTTGAAGGATAATGTATTTCCCTCTATCTCTCCCCACCTCTTTGTTTCTCTACAGTTCATGGATTTAAGGACTCGTTACACTGCCTTAGTGACCTTGATGACACAATACATTAAGTTTGCAGGTGACTCTTTGAAAAGACTTGAAGAGGAAGAGGTAGGTCATCCCCTGGCAGCCAACTGAGCAAAAATAACAGCTAGGCATAGGAAGAGAAATATACCTGTTGGAATTACTCACAAAGTTAGCACCAGATAAGAAAGACTAGAATTCCTTATACAGGAGGATAGGAGTGTTAAATTACACCATTGACATTCAGATAAGCAAAATCCTATATCATCCATGCATTTTACCAGTTCTTCCAGCTAGAAGGGTCGTATGATTCACTAAATTCTGATGGAGATGTAGTTGCGTATAGTACATTTTAATACTTAAATATTTTAGGGCTTGAGCTTTTGGATAAATGCTGACATTAAGATGAGGGCAACCTTAGTGTGCATGCACTGTTTATATCCTATGCATGCCTTAATACTCTGTAGTATGCATTCTGGTCCACTTAACATATAAGAAAGTTCTTTAAACAGGGAGGTGTGATGCCCTCTGAATTATTTTCTGAAGTTTCTTTGACATATTTATATATTTTCTTCCTTCTGCCTTTCTACTGTATTGATTCCTTGGGGTCAGACAGCTGACCCCAAGGAATCCCTTATTTAAGCTTAAGGTAGAATCTTATTAACAAGAGTAGGTTACTGAAATCACGCAGAAAAATTACTCAAAAGCATGCTTGCTGCAGAGTCAACCTTCCAAACAGTTGAGCAGAAAATACTTTTAAAATCTTCACTTTCTTTTGAAATGTTTCTCTCCAAAAGAGATTATAAAGTCATTCTCTAAGCGAATCAGAAAATGAGTAGTGCTTTTCAAAGGAGGAATGATACATTTTTTCTTCTGGGATGACCTCTGAAGGCTGTGATTGTTCCAAGATTTTTCTTCCACACCAGTCTTTCTTCCTAACTCTCAGTAATAGCATTAACAATGCACAGAAAAAGGAAAAAATAAGATGGTTTCCATGATCTCTCAGTTTATTCCATGTGCTGTCATGCTCGGAGCTTACCAGAGGAGTGAACTCCAGCAACCTGTGAAATCAGCTGAAATCTTTCAACGTTTGGGATGTAATGAAGCTGTTGAATTTGGAGAGGAAAATGCATCTAATGGAAGTATGATGGATGTGGAATATTTGCAAAGAGATAATTCTTCCAGTATACCTGAACACACAGAAAATAAATTGGAAATGGACAGAAGAAAATTAGGTGTAAATAGATATGATGAAAACAAAACTGATAGAACATCAAAGCAAGTTTTAACTTCCAGTGGTCAAGAAAGTAGCATTAGTGGCAATAGTGAATATAAGTTGCATACAGAGCAAGAGAACTTAATGGGTTTTAGTAATCAAATCAAAGAAAAAAATTATAGCAAAGGTTGTTTTGTTTCAGCTGAGATTTGTGTGAGTCTCAATCCCAGTGAAATGTTAAATGAGAAAATTCACAATGGAGAGAGACACAAAACAGAGGGAGTATCAAAGCTGCCTGAAGTGGTAATGGTACACAAAACCACTGGAAAAAAATTTTCAGGAAAGGCAGGGAGTGACATTTTGACAAAGGAAGAGATTGAGATGCAGTCAGAAACTAACTTTGGCCTAACAGTGACGAAAGGTGAAGTTACTCCAAGAACTGGAAAGCATGTCCTGGACAAGCAGCAAGATCGTTCACCAAGAATTAATTTTGAAAGTCAACATAAAGAACATTGCTTTACAGAAAGTAATAGCCGTAATACTTTGAACTCTGAAGACAGAGAGTTTCAACTGCGTGGTGAAAGAGGTGACTCAGGTGCAAGGGATGCAATACCTTTAGAGAAAGTCACATCCTCTTTCAGAGATCTGGCAGCGTGCAAGAGGAGTCAAAAAACAAAGTTGAATTTGCAGTCGATGAGCAATGCAGGCATTTCTGGTAGTGTTGAAAGAGATACAAACAAACTGCACAGAGCATCCCTGGATAAAAGTTACTTCATGGCAGAAAACAAAATCCTACAAAAATCAAATTTAAATCCAAATGAAGCCAAGAGTACAATGCAAGAAACTTTGGTTGTTTCTTCAGGAAATACTTTGGAGAATCAGTATGCAGCAAAAGTCTCTGAGTCATATCAGTTAGATTTTGAAGTATCACTGGTGCAGGATGATACAAGTTTAGGGACAGAATTGTTAGGAAGTGCGGGTGATTTAAATGCAAATATAGCCCCCTCAGAAATAATGGAAAATAATCCTCTCCTTCAGAAATTATCAGAACATGGATTAGCAAAAAAGGTTTTGAGTCGCAATGAGAAACGAAGTGAGAAGATATCTCAGGGAAATATTTATAGTTTCGACAACATCAGTATAAGTGGGAATAAGCTGAGTGGAGAACACAGGTTAGAACGGAGTCAGAAATATAAAGATTTATTGCTAGTTGCAGAAAGGGACAGTAGAGGTAAGGGCCATAGCAGGAGGGGACCTGGGAAAAACACTGAAGTCCAGAAAACGTGCCGTGAAAAAGCAGGGAAAGAAGCCTCACTTGAAAAAAAAGAAAAGCAAAAAAAAAGAGACAGTGACAATGAAGAGAAAAGGAGCACTTATATTAAGGTACCAGAGTTTTTATGCAATGCAAATGAAACAGTTAATTTAACAATGATTCTAAACCAACACAAATCAACATCTGAATCTGATAGTATGTTAAGGTCATCAAGTGATTCAAAATTGATTGGACAGAATTTAAACAATGAAAATACAAATGATACATTAATTACTGTGCATTTTGTGATCCTTAAATTTTTTAAGTTCTTACAAATTTATTTTTGTTTATTTTCTATTACTATTTCATTGCCATCTTTTCTCCACCCAGCTGGTGCTCAGCCATGTTCATTAGAAATAATGAAAGCTAGCAAGATATAGTTTTTGACTGTATTCTTATTATAGTTCCTGATTTTCAAGCATAATACATTAAATTTTGTATGTATGGGAGCATAAAGAAGATTTATAAGAAACCAATTTAAATGTTTTGTATCTTTTGGGGTCTGTTCAAAATTGTGATACGGAAATACAGAGAGGAACTGAAGAAGCTGCCTTTGCATTAGCCTTTTAGGAAATGTTTTGTGTATTATATGAAAAATAAGTAAATGTGGTAAAATATGAACTAACCCAACATTTTGTTTATTTGAAAATGTTGCTATAATTACCCTTCATGCCATGTTTATATCATCATAGGAATATAAGTGTGTTCTTAGCTCATGTTAGCTCACATTTGGTAACTAACACCGTAACAGTGTTAATGAAGATCAGGTATGTATCGTGTCAACCGTATTATTACTGGGGAATACACATCTTGTATGAGCTTCCCTTGATCTGCCTGCATATGGAGACTCCTGGCTGACTGGTTTTCACTAGGATTTTCCAAATTACCATGTTTATACTTCTAACTGTGTCTACACTGCAGAGTAGCTGTGCTCCTCCTGGTCCCCCAGCTGAGGCAATGGAGACACTGGGACTGTGGAGCACACAAAGAAGCATAGGTGTGCTGCGGCTTAAATACTTCTGTTTCTGGAGCTGGTGTGTCTTGGCTGTAGCTCTTTATATTGCTTTGCTTCTTGGATGGGATTTCCACGCTTCTCTTGTGTGATTTTTGCTTGCAAGCATAAAATCCTTCTCCTAATTCCTATGAACTGATACAGAAATGGTAGGCCACTTTGCCTTGGAAATTCTTGTGCTTAGTGTTTGGCTCAGTGTTTGTTCTACCTATTTGTTTGGAAACAAAGCATATGCAAGCTGTTGTTTGATGCTGCTTACCGCTAGGAGGCACCTGACTGCAGTGAAAGGCTTCAGAACTTCCTCGCTTTGTGGATCTTTATGAAGGGTTTCATATTTGGCTAATGGTAACTTCCTGAAGCCTGATGGTGGTGGGAACTGCTCATCCTACTTTCTTGGATGTACCATATATATACGAGTAAGTATTTTCCATTCTGCTTTTCAAAGAGCCTAACATTTCATATGCTGTATTACAAAAAGTACATGTTAGCATATCTCATTCTTCCACAGATTTTAAAGAATAAGGAAGCATCAGTGCGTGAGGCATACTCAGATCTAAAGGCGCAGCAAAATAGCACAATTGATGAGAACAGAAGACTCATGGGAAAGGTAAAAAACCTTGAGCAGATGTTGGAGGATGTGAAGAAACAGAAATTCCAAGTGGAACAGGAGCTCCCTAAAGTTAAGGAAGTCGCAGAAAAAGAGCGGAAGAAGCAGCAAAAGGACATGGAAGAGATCTGTTTTCAGAAGACCAAGGCAGAGCAAGAGGCAAAGCAGTGTCGTAGGGATCTAGAGAACATTGAGAAAGAGAAAGCAGATGCAGAGGAGGAGTTGGAGCGTGTAAGGCAGCTGATTTTGCAGGCAGAGACTCAAAGAAGTATACTGGAAGAAAATCTTCGTGCTTTTCGAAATCAAATAGAAGAAAGCGCCTTTACCAGAAGAAAGCTTGAAGAGCATCTAAGAAGAAAAGATACTAATCTTCATGATTTAGAGCAACAAAAAAGAAACTTAATGGCGGAGCTGAAGAAAAAAACAGAAGGAGAGGAGAAACTTATGAAACTGATAAAGCAAATGGAACAAGACCTTGAATTTAAAGGGAGCCTATTAGAAATAAAGCTGCAAGAGAGAGAGAAAACTGAAGCCAGAGGGAAGGTTGTTGAAGACAGGTACTCTGTAACTAGAGAAACTTCCCTGCCAACTTTGACAGCTGGGCAAGGCAGCCAGTGTAGGACTAATTCTGAAATCGCAAGTTTCCAGAAGAAGCAAGAAGCCAGAACGGTAGAAGAGCTTAGGCAAAAGATAGATGAGCTAATTCTTGCTAACAGAAAAGCTGATAAAACTGTTAAAGACCTGAAATATGAGCTGAATGAAATTGAGCTTCAGAAATCATCAACAGAAGAAAAGTCTCGTTTATTAAAAGAAAAACTAGACAAAGTCAATAGTGAACTTAAATGCCTAAAAATTAAGTTGGAGGAAAAAGACCAAGTAGAGCAGGGGTATTTACAGCGGCTGAAAGACCTGGACAAGCAGCTACATAGAACCACAGATAAAGCTGAAGAGGTGATGCAAGAAGCTCTAGATCTTAAAAAAATTAAGATGAACTATGAGGAGGAGCTGAAATCTGTTCAGCAAGAAAAGGCACAATTAAAAAGAGAAGTAGAGGAACTAACTAGATCAAAGGCAAAAAGTGAAATCACTATCAAACATTTAAATTCACAAATCGATTCTCTTCAAAAAGAGAAGCTGGCAGCTGAACATAAATCACAGTCATGCAAAGGAGAAGCAAATAATCTTCAAGACCAATATGAGAAAATTCAAGAGCAATTGCTTCAAAAAACAAAAGTAGAGAAAGAAAACCAGCAGGAAATTCAGATGCTGAAGAATGAATTAGCCAAAAGTAGTCAGATGACAGAAACATTGAAACGAAAGATAGAAGACCTTAATAAATGGAATACTGAGACAAAACTACTAATGAAGCAAATTCAGTCTGAATCAGAGAGGATGACTTTGGAAAAACAAAGTATTCAGAGGAAAAATGATGCATTAAAATCCCTAGCCGATGGTTTCAAAGAACAACTGCATACAACAAATGAACAGTTGCACAAGCAAACAATAATTGAGCAAGAATTCATATGTAAAATAAAAAGCCTAGAAGTTGATCTAGCAAAAGCAAAAGATTTGACTAATGAATATAAGCAAAAATGTGATAAGCAAAGTGCTTCCACCGTAACCACTGACCGGGAAGTTAAAAATCTAAATGCGCAAATAAATGCTCTAACTATGGAAAAGAGAATGAGTGAGCAGAAGATACAGCTACAGCAAGCTCATATACAAGAGCTAAGTAGTAAGTTAAAAAAATTGCAGGATGAACTCCATCAAAAGACTCTGGATGAACAAATGGCACGCAAGAAGATGATTCTTTTTCAGGAAGAATCCATTAAATTTAAACACTCTGCAGAGGAATTTAGGAAGAAAGTTGAAAAATTACTGGAATCCCATAGCATCACAGAAAAGGACATTTCTGACATAAAGCTAGAATGCGTTGCTCTTCATCAGGAAAAGCATATGGCTGAGGAAAACATCATGCTATACAAGGTACAGATGGAGGATCTGCAAGAAAGGCTTAAAAAATGTCAGGAACAGCTACAGCAAGGGAAGCAGGCTGAAATGGACTCTCACCAGAAGTGCAGGAGACTTGAGGAAGAATTGGAAGCACAGAAGCGCACAGTTGAGAGCTTGAAACACAAAATGGATCTGCAGCTCAGGGAGAGCGAACACAGGTTTCTTTTGTTTCAGGATGAAGTTCAGCAAAATAATAAACTCCAAGATTGTGGATTTAAATTTAGCTGTGAGAGAAGAGGAAATGATTTCAATTACCTGAGTGATACCACAGCTCGAGAATTTGAGCAGCTTCCTCCACATTCAAAACCTAGCTCACCTTTGTTAAGAAGGAGAGATCAGGTTTTAAATCAGAAGCAGGAAAGAGCAGGTTTTAAATCTGATCAGATAGAAGGAAATACATTGTACGTGAGTGCTGATGATACGATACCGAGAGAGGTGCAGTTCCAAGTGTCAAGGATTAACCAATCAGGAGAAGAAAATTCAAGCCCACAATTTACAGAGTTTATTTCTCAAACAAGTACACAGTTTGAGATAACTTTCGATAAAGGAAGCCAAATCTCTGGAACATCTGAATGGGATACATTGAGGAACAGGAACCTACACAGTTCCAGGCAAACCATAAGACATGGAGAAGACATGAAACATGAATTAGGAGTAGTAAAACTGCATCCCTTGGAGGTACACACTACATTTTGTGAGGGTTTGCCTTTCTAGTGCTGGTTTTTACTAGTCTGTTTGGTTTTAGTTATACTTTATTACTATTCTGTATTCTCTCTAATGTTTCTTACGTTCTTGCCTTGGTGAAGGGAACCCCTTCATTCTTACATGACACGAAAACCTTTTTGTTAGACATTTGTAGCAGGTTTGTTATTATCTAAGAAACATTATTTTAAAAGTTTGTGTTGGAAATAGGAATTCACATACACCATGTATCTTTTTTTGTCAAAATAAGCTTTGATTAACAGCACGAAGTTCATATAGTAACAAACAGCAGTTGTTGCTTAGTCTGGTCATATTCCTGTTATTGAATAAGTATTGGAAGTGGCAAATGCACTTTAAAAATCTAGCTATCTGTATTTCTCTGCTTACCAATGCTAGTAGCAATTCTCCTTCCTGATTTACATTCAAATTCTCCCTTTTGTTTCTCTGGTGGTGGATTTAGGAGTATATTATGTACTGTATAGTTCTCCAGACATATTTCTCACCGTGTCAAAAAATTCCTATTTACAGATAGTGAAGAACAAGCAGTATGACATGCATGTTGAAGTCACAACATTAAACCAAGAAAATGACAAGACTTTTGGTACTGAAGAGAGAATGCTTGAGGGATACAAAACATCCGAAGGGTTTAGGAAAGAAGACTTTGCAAAGATGAGCTCTTTCTCAGGGGGAGGGAGTTTGAAAACTGATGATGCTGCTGCTCAGTTGGAGTATTTCACAGAGGAATATGATAATATTAAATTTCAAGGTCTCCGGCATGATGTCACTGCCAGACAGTTGACCGAAGTTAAACTTTTAGACAGGCTCACAATTGAGCAGCTTCTTTCAGGGCAGAAAACTATTGATGAGGTTCAGAAAAGTCTTGAAAAATTTTTAACCAAACCTACAGCTATAGCTGGGCTGTACCTTGAATCCAGCAAAGAGATACTTTCTTTTGCTGCAGCAGCAAAAAGAAGAATCATAGGAAAAGCATTGGCATTAGCATTATTAGAGGCCCAAGCAGCTACTGGTTTTATCATTGATCCCACAACAGGTCAGAAATTCTCTGTTGATGATTCGGTTGTTGGAGGGCTTGCAGATACTGAATTCAAGAGTAGACTGCATGAGGCAGAGAAAGCTGTTTTGGGCTATTGCTATTCTGGGAAAGTGATGTCTGTGTATCAGGCTATGGAAGCTCGACTTTTAGAAAGACAAAAAGGCAAAAATATCCTCGAGGCTCAGATTGCAAGCGGGGGGGTCATTGATCCTGTCAGAAGTGTCCGTGTGCTGCCAGAAACTGCAGTGCAGCTCGGCTTGCTGAATAACACAACTTTAAAATTTCTGCATGAACCTTCTAGTAATGCAAAATGTTTTCACAATCCAAACAACAGGAAAGCGATGTACTACTGTGATCTGCTGAAAATGTGTGTGTTCAGTGCAAGTGGTAAATGCTTTCTGCTTCCAGTTGGTGAAAGGAAAATAAGCAGCCCGTCAGCAGAGAAAAGTCACAAAATTTCTGTAGTAGATGTCAAAACAGGAGCTGAAATGACTTCATATGAGGCTTATCAAAAAAATTGTGTTGATAAAGCTACTTATCTTGACCTTTCGAAGCAAGAATTTGATTGGAAGGAGTCCACGTGTTTTGACTCCGATGGGAATTCTTTCCTTTTGCTTACAGATCTTAAAACTGGTGTACAGTTTAATATCGAGGAGACCTTAAATCAGGGTAGAATTGGCAGAGCATTAGTCAATAAATATAAGGAGGGTTTAATCACAGCTAATGAGTTCGGTGATATTTTAGCTAGCAGTTCACAACCAAATAAAGATTTAAACAGTCCTGTTGCAGGGTTCTGGCTTTCTGAAACCAATGAAAGAATTCCAGTCTTAAAAGCTTCACGCAAAAACTTCGTAGATAGAGTTACTGCCCTCCGATGTCTTGAAGCTCAGGTTAGTACAGGAGGCATAATTGATCCGTTTACTGGGAAAAAGTACAGTGTTTCAGAAGCTTTGCAAAGGGAGTTAATTGATGATGGATGTGCCAAGCACATGCAGCAGTGTGAACTGATCTTCACTGGGATCATTCACCCTGTAAAGAACACAGTTATGTCAGCTGTTGAAGCTATGAACTTAAATGCTGTAGACAAAGAATTGGGCATGCGCTGCCTGGAGTATCAGTACTTGACTGGTGGGTTGATAGATCCAAAGTCTCATTCCAGATTAACAATGGAAAATGCAATCAAGAATGGTATTATTGATGCTGTCACAGCTACAAAGATGAAAGACGAAAAGTTGCATATTAAAGCTTTAACATGCCCCAAAACAAAGAAGAAGATAACCTACAAAGAGGCTTTAGAGAGAGCTGTTTTTGATTGCCATACTGGGCTGCGATTGTTAGAAGCAGCTCAGCCCATGAAAACAGGAATTTCCAGTCTTTATTATAATTCATAATGGAATAAAGATATTAGTACTCATTTTGGAGCCTGAATTAAACCATTCAAGTCATAAAAATGATCTGTGGTGGCCTTTATGGAAAACCATAATTGGTGTTTTCTAAAGCTATCATGAGTCACGGTAAAACTAATTAATACAAACCACAAATTAGTATAACTCACTAAAACTGGAATTGGATATTGTTATAAAGTTGAGATATGTAGATAAACTTAGGCAGATTAATAATTTCAAAATGCAGACTATGTGTTCAGTCTTTACCTGAAGGCCTTGTCTGACATGTAGGTAGTGTAAATGAGAAGTTATACTGAGGTTGGTCAAGTTAGCAGTAATGAAAACGGGTAGATTTAGGTGAGAAAGAGATTTCCTGCTTTGCAAATGATCACAGTGCAGTAATTCATGTGACCTGATAATTAATTTAGTATTACAAATCAGTTTGCTGACATCATTTAGTTTACAAAAGTGGCAGTAAGGCATACAAGGGTTGAATCTGCAGTGCAGTAAGTAATTTTTCTCACATTGGTATTCCGTTAATTTTAGTGGGCTACTTAGATAATAAAGTTAAATATCCTAATTTTTTCTCACTTCAAGTAACTTTTTTATTTAGAATTGTTTTCATGCTCTAGCAGGCAAATGAATTACAATTACTTATCAAAGTAAAAAAAAATCCATTAACATAAAATGTCTTCAGTTTTACTTCTGATACGTGGAAGGGCTTAAGCATGTTTTCTAGGTATTGATGAATTTCAAACTACTAACAGATTGTACTACTGTAAGAAGAAATGTACTTTCCTATGCAGAAAGAGATTAAATGTGTCAGTATTTTACTTTTATTATTCTTGTTTCTGTTGACATAAAATCAATGTATTCTTCTTAATTGTAATTTAGTAATCCATGTGCATAGACTGCAAAATTCTGATATCCTGTGCTCTCAGTACATATTCACACCTGAGGGTAATGCAAAGGCAGCAATTCAAAGATGCTTTATATGTGGATGTTTAGGTTTTATCTGTTGAGTAATGGCTGGGAAGCTATACTTTTTCTTAGTGTCAATCATTCTTAAATAAATATACATGTGTATGAATAAGCACCATAATCATAATTACAAATCATTTAAGGAATAATTTTGTTCATGTCTATAATGATGTGGCAGTTTTGTTCATACATCAAAGTGTCGTAGTGGTGCATGTAGTGATGAATAAAAAGAAATCACTTGATGTTTATGTGATAATATTGCCATTGTGGTAGAATTGTGTTTCTGTGGACATTACTGTTAAATATTCCAACAATTCACATTTACATGTTTTTTACAATTCATGGTGCTTATCAGAAATCAATGGAAGAAGAAAAGAAGGAACATGTTGAGAAAGCTGGGGATTTACTGAAATGGGTGTCAAACCTCAGCAAGACACTCAGCAAGGAAGAAGGAGAAAAGGCTGAAAAGACAGATTTGCCTAAGCAGCAGGTACACACGTGTCTTCTGGTAAAATACCAGTTCCTCTTTTTAGGTTTTTGTGTTTATTAAAATAACAAAATACTCCGTAAACACCAAATCACACTCCATATCTTACTAAAGATGTAATTTCATATTTGGCTGTGAGGTGGGGGGTTGGGTGAATCATAGAATGGTTAGAGTTGGAAAGGATCATCTAGTTCCAAATTGCCTGCCACGGGCAGGGGCACCTCACACTAAACCATGTCACCAAAGGCTCTGTCCAGCCTGGCTTTGAACACTGCCAGGGATGGAGCATTTACCACTTTGGGAAACCTATTCCGGTGCCTCACCACCCTCACAGTGAAGAACTTCTTCCTTATATCTAACCTGAACTTCCCGACAAAAGTCAGTGTTTAGAGACAAACATGTTACTCAGGAAGAAGCTCAAGCTGCTTTTTACAGGCCTGGTGTATGACACTGCACAATGTCAGTTCCAAACTAGATGCTGCACCCAATAATTCCACCTTTGTTAGAGGGACAGCGCATCCTGGTAACATGGTGCTTTGTACGTCTTCCCCCTTGTCCTGAAATAGTTCAGTGAATAAGTTTGTTAACTTCTACCCTGGCACCAGGAAGGAGAAAGTTTGCAGGAGGGGTCTGAGAGCCAGGTTTCTCCATTTGCTTTTAAAAGGTTATTCTGGGGGGTCTCTTACAGGGTTGTCAAAACTGCTGTTTCAGGGAATTCAGGAGGTGTTGATGGAGAGCCCTCTTTACTATCACAGTAGTCGACAGGCTGCTGGTGTGGCCCATCTTGACACCTTTGTGTTTAACACGTACATTGTTGTGTACAGTTGCAACTCTGACCATAGATTTCCATCTCTGAAGTTTCCTATCATTTCTAACAGCAAGTCTACCTGTACACTGAGCAGCAGAGGGGCGGAGCAGCGTCTTATCCACATCCCTCACTACAGGGCTGGATGTGTGGTCATGCAAACATGACTTTGGCCCTCCTGGAAGCCTGTTTCTGTTGTTTTATTCTGGTCACACATGCTTTTACTGATTAGAGCCACTGGAGCAGCATGTGCATAAATAAAGCTTCTTGTCAGGCAGGTCAGCAGTCCTGCAGTCTTGGTGGCCACTGGTCCCATCACATCATTCATAGGGACCAGTGCTAGTTCTGTTCTTGAGTTTATTCCTGTAACTGTAGGAGGAAGTAAGCTTGTATTTGAACATATTGATTGGTAAATCACTAACAATTAGGATAGGATTTACAATAACATTCTACACTGGTCTTTTTCTGTCCTTGCTAATGACAACAGTGAAGATCTTTGTCAAGCACTGGGCCAGTGCTCAACTCCTTAGAGCGTCTCAGCTTACCATAGCACCTATGGGTGGCATTTTCCCTGCTCAGCCTGAGCCCTAGTGAGTAACCTAGGAGTTATCTGTCTTGGCTTCCTCTGGCCTACAGGAAATGGGTGTTTGCTGAGGGTGTTTCCTTCCTTTGTGAAACAGCCCTGCAAGATAGCAGCACCTTCCAGAGGTGTCTGGTTTTATGTCTCCAGTGACTAGCACAGGTGCTGTGATGTGTTTTGTAGAAGCATGTACATTTTATAGCTAACGATAGCTGAAATGCATTTCACATGGACTGGGGTTGCTGTAGGTTGTAACCACAGACTGGGTGAAGCTGGTGCCAGTAACAGCAGGGTTCACACAGCAGCAGCAGTGACACCAGTTCCCCGAGTGACACATGGCTCCATGTGCTACCTCAGCCTGCTCACATTATCTTCTTGTGTAGTGCACACTATACTTGCTCTCTTGGTTTCTGTCCAAGCAGCACAAGTGGTGGGATTGTGGCTTGCTAGTGGTGATTGCAGAGGGAGACAAGACCATGTTCAGGCCCTTTGACACAATGCACATGGGGCAAAATTAGTTGTGTTCAGACCCAGATGAACATAGGGCCCAAGAACCTTGCTAGCATTCTCTTAGCACTAATGTTGAATATATCTTGGGCTTGCTAATAAGTGTAGAAGTTGCAGACTCCCCTTTGATAATCTGCTCCTATTCATCCAAAATGAATGCTTTTCTTTGAAGAGACTGCAGACAGTTTCTCAGAGAAGTCAGAAGATTAAATTCCTGCAAGTTCCACTGCCAGAACAAGCGCTTTAGTGGGGATGATACAGAAAGAATAGCAGGGAAAACATTAATAAATAATTCCTTTTTTCCAAGTGTTTGATGCGGTGTTTCTCATTGGATTTCATGAAGGCTTGTAGCTGGCTGGTATGATTCTGTTTTAAAGTTATCTCTCATTTTGGTGAGCAGCATCTTGAACACATATCTCTATAAAGCTGCTTTAAACTTTGCAGACTATAATAAGTGGATTTAAACGATTCACAAATTTCAAACAAATATGTTAAAATAAATTCTATTTGTTTCACTCAGTAGTTTTCTAATACAAACAACATATTTAACCACAACACGTTAACACAATGACTTACCTGTATGTAAATGATTCAATTCCTTAATAATTAATATTAAGAATGTTAATACTAAGAATAGCTGGTATTTAAAAAAAATCAAGTTCTTATATTGTTGGGTTTAGAAGTGCTATGTTGTTTGTTTGGTTTCCTTGTTATATTTGTGCATAATTAAGTCTTGAACATGGGTTGTTTATTTTTCAGATTTCCCTGCATGAAATGTCAACCAAGAAAGAACAAATAGCTGAAGCTTTGCAGACTACACAGTCATTTTTAGCTAAACACAGTGATAAGTATGCCGTTTTTTATTGTTCAAATAATATAAATTAATTGAATTAGTTTGCTTAAAAAGAAATTATATCCTCATCTTACAATGCCGATTACTTTTCATGTACAAATATGCTAGGTTTTTTCGATAGTTTTAGAATTTTGTCTCTCCATTTGGGAAAACTTCATGCAGTTCTGTTTATTTCAAGACTGTGGCTAGATTTATATACCTCTTGTCATCTTCAAAATAATAATAAAAAAAAACCCACAAAAATTTTCATCTGAAGTCTATTATCAGATTAATAGTAAATCAGTACTTGAACTGTGTGTCACAAGTTTGTTTCATCTGTGTCTGAAATCGGAGTGTTTAAGATACTATATTGCTGAGGTACCTCATGACTCCTTGCTCGCTGTTACCTGTCTTGACTGGTAATCAGTAGACAAAGGCACATGCAAAGGTTAAATGCTTTAGTGATAAGTCAACATAAATTCTAGATCAATGTAGTTTCTTTTCTTCAGTAACTACAAACACACTGTAGCTTTCCTGAACATCTTTGAAATTAGGCTATATTTTTTTCAGACTACTTTTACCAATTCCCAGTGCAGATCAGTTCTGCAAGTTACAAATTACTCAGAGATCATCTTCTTCCCTTTTTTTTTTTTCTTAATAGAATGACAGATGAAGAGAGAAATGAAATGGAAAAGCAAGTCAGATCTCTCCAGGAGAGCTACAGCTTGTTATCCAATGAAGCTTTGAAGCAGCTGCAGGAAGCACAGTATTTGGGTGATGAAAAGATGGAAGAAAAGGTAATACGATTGAAACTTACTTTTCAGTCTCATTTGAGGTTTACTGCATGGTTTTGGAGCTACACATGGTCAGCGGAAGAAGCTCTGCAGTTAACAGCGTGTGAAGGAACTTGAGGTTTAATTGACTGACGGTTTTGTGTATTTGCTGTGGCATACTGTGTGTGATCTTACCTGTGCATATGAACATTCTGCTCATCAGATTTTTTTGTGAAGAGTCTTAATAATGTGTGCCTTGCATGAAGAAAGATAAACAAATCATTCATCTCTTAACTCTTCTCTTAAATGCCATTCTTTGACTGCTAGATAAGTCTGTTTCTGCTGCAAAAATGACATCATAAAATAACATGTTAATCTCTCCCATATATCACTCAGAAATGTCTTGGAAAACATCTACTTTCACTTTTTTCTTGAAATTTGTCTGGATATGAAAATGGGAGCACATCATGTGATTAGCTCTGAGACTACAAATGCATCTTTTAATGGATCTTAAATATGGAATTCTCAAAAATTATGTTACAAACAAGTGTTCTCATACAAACATAGAGGCAGTGTCTGTGTAATGAGTTCAAATAATGTTGCCAGACTGACTTCATGCTTTCCATGCAAACTAAATGCAATATTTGGTGCTAGAGTATCTGATTCGATATTGTTGAGTGTATATACAGAAATGCTGTATGCTGTAAACATGAATAGCATGGTGGTTTTAAATCACATACTGTTCCTGAATATTCTAACCTTTCACAGACATTTAAAGCATGAAAATTTGCCTTTCAGGTATATATTCTATTTGCTCACTCTGCAATCATTTATTCTATTGTCTTTCACTAACCCTGTTTATGTACGCAAAGCATAGGTTTTCAATTCACAGATGCATGTTGTTTTTAAATCTTTTATCACATCGTGTGCTGTTGAATGACTGACATTGATCACTTGCGCATTTGAGCTGCTAACATTCACAGCATTCCTTCAGGCCTGGTAAGTACATGTTTTTATGCTTATCATGAATTCAAAATCAAAAGAAAGTTTGAAACATACAGTCTGAAAATAGTGATAGTTTTTCTTTTGTATTCCTTTTTAGGTGAATAAAGTCATTGCTGGTGTCATTGATCAAACAACTGGAGAAGTCCTGTCAGTCTTTCAGTCTATTTTAAAAGGTTTTATTGACTATGACACTGCGATTAGATTGCTCGAGAATCAGCTGATCCTTTCTGGAATAGTTTCTCCAGAATTAGGAGTATGTTATGATTTGGAAGAAGCTAAAGCTCATGCCTTAATTGATGAGCAGACTCTGTTGCATTTGCAGGAATTAAGTTATGCAATGAAGCTTATATCAGAATCATCATTATCAAATCTTCCAGTTGTTTCAGCTTTAGAGCAAGGTCTAATTTCAGAACCTTTGGCTATTAAAATTCTAGAGAATGAGCTTTCAAGTGGGCACTTGATTTTGCCCTCTACAGGAGAAAACCTGACTTTGCAGAATGCTTTTCAGAGAAACCTGGTATCTCCAACATTATATGCAAAACTTCTGGAAAGACAAGACACTTGTAAAGATCTCATAGACCCCAACTGTGCTGAGAAGATTTCTCTTGAACAGATGTTTCATAGAAGCATAATACACAAAGAAACAGGGCTAAGACTTCTACCTGTGAAACCACAAGAAAAAGGTAGAATCATGTTCAAATGTGGAAGGAGGATAACTGTTTTGAGGGCAGCCCATGAAGGAATCATCGATCGGGAGACAATGTTCAGGCTGCTGGGTGCTCAGCTAGTATCTGGAGGTATAATTGACCCTGACTCAGGGAAGCGAATGACTGTGGAAGAGGCCATGAAACAAGGGATGATAGATCAGGACACTGCTTGTGGGATCCTCACACATCAGGTTCAGAGTGGTGGAATCCTTTGTCAAAATTCAGGACAACGCTTGACTGTTGATGAAGCTGTACAGTTCAACTTAATATCATCTACGAGTGCACTGCTGGTATTAGAAGCACAGAGAGGCTTTGTTGGACTAATTTGGCCTCACACTGGTGAAATATTCCCTGTATCAACTTCCTTGCATCAAGAGATGATAACAAATGAGCTGGCATTCAAAATACTAAATAATAGACAGAAAATAGCTGCGCTTTACATTCCAGAAACTTGTGAAATAATCAGTCTAGATAAGGCTGCACAGTCAGGGAAAATAGACATGAATACTGTATCTGTTTTGACCAATGTGACTTTACCAGATAAAATGCCCAATGTAGAAGAATTAGAGTCCCCTTGTAAAAATGCTGCAAAATGGTTATCGACATACGAATTCCTGCCGTATGTAGTGCATGACTGTGAGGAGGAACACGAACATTCTGGCACAGGAGGCCCTATATGTCATAATTTAGATCAAGCTAAGAAACTATTCATGTCTTATCTAATGGTGAATAGTTATATGGATGCAAACACTGGAGGAAGACTTTTGTTATATGATGGACAACTGCAAGAAGCCATCAATATGTTGCTGGAAGGTGGTGGTGGTGCTGTGTACAATGCTGATGTGTCAGAAGTGGATTTTAATAATAAATGCATAAGCCAGAAAGGAATTAACCTAAATTTAGCTGGTAGTGTCCACTTTAATAATGTCGCAGGCAGTGTTCAGGGTGATCTTTTGGGTGCTGAGAATACTTCTAGTAATGGGAAATTAATTCAGTTTGAAGATTGTGGGGATTATGTATCTTCACAAGGAGATCTTCATGTGTGTGGACCAGATGTTTGTGATACTGTTGGTACTGAGCAATCAGAATATACGCAGGAGACGCTGTTAACTAATCCTGCAGGACTTAGAAATGTAGCAAGTAGCACTCAAATCTCCATTAACAGAAATGCACTTGGAGGTCTTCCGGAGGTTTCTGAGTGGACAGAACTGTGCAAGCATGATAGTCAGAAGGCAAATTCAGGAAACATTGAAGGATATCTTTCAAATGGCTCGAAACCAAATCTCATTTCAGAAACAGAGAAAGGAGATATTTCTATGCCAGACAGTTTGCATAATGAAAACAGGAATGATAAAACCTCACAAGATTCCTTGAGTGTGAATGATTTGTCAGGTAATGAAACCTGGGTAGAGCTGCGAAGATGCACCAACTACGAGCCTTGCATACTGCAAGCTGACAGTAGCAGAATGGTACTGGATAACAGCAATAAAGATGATTTTCAGAGAAGTTTTGGTTCATCCATCAGTGCAGATACTGACTATAGACTTCCAGAGGAATTGGTTAGGCAGCATGGTGACATACTACTGTTTGGAGATAATGGATACAGTAAGCAACCTCTACAAGACTATGCTGATGTACATAACAGACTATCCCTAGAAGACTGTCTTTGTGCACGTGACAGGCCATCCTTGGAGAATTGTACTGGTTTGCAGAGTAAGCTGTTTCTAGAAGAAAGTGGAGACATGCACGGAAGGACTTCATTGGGTCGTGACACTGTTACACATGACAGACCACCTGTGGGGGACAGTAACAGCACAGCACTAAGGCTAACAGTAGAAGAAAGCAACCTTAAATTTGAAAAGTTACTGGTGTGTGACAGTAGTTCTGATTCATCCATAGAAGAGAGTTATGGCCTCACACAATTTGAAAGTAATTGCTTTGAGCATGAATGTGGTGAGGTAGCTGCTGCAGATGACAGCTCTCAGCTTGATGATGATGACGATGACAATGATGCCTATGAAACACCTCAGACTGATGATGATGACAGCGATGTCTACGGTACTCCACAAATTGATGGTGATGATTCATATGAAAGTCCCCAAGGTGATGATGATTTTGATACCTTGAGGTTGGGGGATGATAAAACACAAGAGCCAGAATTGTCTGGAACATCAGTTCCATTAGGTTTTCTAGAGGAGAGGGGTGGTCTGATAACCCTTGGAGAAGAGACTAGCTCTTTTCAGGAACTTGCAACTGATGGTGGAGAGAGTGTCCATGTAAATCTGATGGGGCTACCTGAGAACGTAGATACAGCTTCTGCAAGTGCTGACACTATGGAAAGAATCCCTGAGGAGGAAAGGGAGCTAACAGGGAGCTTTGGAGGGAAGGAGCAAAAATTACCAGTTACTCTGCAAAGTGAAGGAAACAATGAGGGAGGCCTTAGTTCTTTACAGAAGATGCATGAATCAGAAATAAAAGACAGAAATGAGGAAGATGAACTGAAAGCGGAAAGTGACTCTTATGAGGATGAATCTGAAGGTTCGCAGGACGAGGAAGGCTATGAAGAAGATGATGACAGTTATGATGACTCTGACACTGATTCTGACAGTGATGAAAAAGTAGATATGTTTCATTCGCATCATCAGTGCATAAGCAAAGGTGACCAGCTGTTAATTTCCTTAGGTGACATAGAAAATACTGATGAAAATAATCAGAATGTTGATGACTGTTGCTATTCTTTAGGCCACAAGACAGGATATACTTTGCAATTCCAGTCTAACCATGAAAATGGAAGACTATCCTCAAGCAAATGTGAATCTGTGTCAGATGTTTCTGAGGAAAGATGTGTTGGTCTTACATGTGCAAGTGAAGAAGACAGAGAGCAAGAAACAGAAGATGAATATGGGACTTACGTTAAAAATAAAGACATGTCACAAGATACTACTGAGCCTATTCAGTCTGAAAATACCTTTGACACTAAGTGGCCATCCTGTAAGAGTGAAGCAAATGATAAAACACAGCTTAAGGCTCCAAGTTCTCAGTTTGGTGATACTGTGATGCCTGATGTTAGTGTAACAGCCTCCCTAATTACAAAGCAGGCTACTGATGACGGTGAAAGTACTCAGACAGATTTGCTTCTCTCAGAATCCTCTATTGATTGCATGAATAAAACCAGTAATACCCTGCCAATGTTACATTCAAATAATGGGCCAAGACAGAGCAAAGCAGTATCTCCAGAGGAAAAAGTATTAAATGATATGGCTGAGATGGAACAACTAAAGGAAATTTCACCCCAAATGGACAGTAAATTTCTTACGGATGTGCCTTATGTAAGTGATGGTGATAGTTCAGTTAGTGACCAAGTACATCCAGTCACTGGTTGGAAGTACGGTCAGATAGGAAGAGGTTTTGAAATTACAGAAAATAGAGTAAATATTATGGAGGAATGTGATATCATGGGGCCAAGTAAAAGTCCCATTCAGATGGAAAGCCTTGGGGAAATATTTGATGCATCAGTAATTAAAGCTAATAGAGAAACTCCTGTTTCAAGTAAAGGAAAAATAAATGCTGATCAAATTTTGCTTGACGTTGGAGATGGCGTGAAATCAGATGAATTTAAGAGAAATTTTAACATTTCTGCTTCTTTAATACAACACACAGCAGACATAAAAGAAGGTGGCCATTCAGAGTTGGATAAAACTGAATCCTATTGCTTTGAGGACAGGGAAGAAAGGATAAAGGGTATAGAGAATCAAAAGGATTTTCTGCTAAATGTGGAGGAAAAGTATTCTGGTGAATTTAACACTTGCTCTTTCCCCCCAACTGATACAGTGAAACCAAAGGAAATTAGCATAACTAAAGAAACAGGGAGAGTTACCTGTCAAAATACTGAAGATGTTCTTAAAGACTTTTCAGAAAACAATGGTAGTGAATTTTCCACAATAAAAGCAGGTGCTCTAAGAAGTATTGAGGATACCAAAGAATCAAGGGATGGGAGTGAAGTGCTACCTTCTGGGAGTTATACCTGTACTGGTGATGTTTATTCTGCAATTCTGAGCAGCACAGGGGCTAAATTGAATTATGGTGTTCAGAGTGAACATGAGACATTGAAAAACACAAAGGGAGAAAGTTGCATGATCAGTGAGACTTCTTCCCTTGAAAATGGTTTCAAAAAACAAATGTCTGTGGAGTCACTGCAAAAGGAAACAGGACCCTGCAAAGATTTTCAAGTAAAGGATGATATTTCACAGTCACCAGAAATGTCTGATGCACTAATGGAAGACTTAAAGAATATATTACAAAGGAAATTGAAAATGGGACATGTTTACGGCAAGCAGGAGGGTGAACCCCTAAGTTACTCTGATACCAAAATTTTAATGCAAAATTTACTTGCGATGGTTAGAAGCACCCACCTTGGGAGTGACACATCCAGTGAGTCAAATCTCAAGCAAATAAGCGATGCTATCAGAACTGCATTTATGGTTAGCACACCGTGTACAGAGCCAAAGGGCAGTGATGCTCTTTCATTGCCTTGGCCTGACTGCAGAAGTCCTGATCTTCTTCATGATATACTCAAGCAGGAATCCTGCAAGCAAAAGATGGCTGATCCAGATGAAAGGAAGAGTGAAACAGACATGAAAGCTCCTGTTTCAAAACTTACTGCTTCTGACCTTCTGGAGATTTTTCAAATTTCACCAGGGGATGAAAGTACAAGCAAGTTAGAGGAGCTGATAAGTGGTTTGCTTACAAGCTCACAGGTTGCTGGTATCACCACAGAACGTGAGGGTAAAGGCAAAGTAGATGGGCTTTGTACTCTTTTCTCAACAGAACAATCGAAGTTTGGATCAGCATTTGCTAAGGAGAAAGCTTTGGCAGATGACCCAGCTGTTGCTTGGAAAAATTACCAGGAGCATGGGAATATGGACAGCCTGTCCAAAGGCTTTACTGAGCCTGTTTTCAAAGCAAAAGGAGCGGTCCAGGAAGACACTTCCACTTGCACAGTAAGTAACAGCAACTGATAACGTGGTATGTGTCCTGTGTGAAAAGAACTGCATGAATCCTTCCAAGTGCTGGAGAGAATTAAATTGGAAAAATAGTTGAAAAAATAAATTATGAATTTGAAGCAAATTGTAATTAAAACAAGGACTTTTATGGCTTATTTTAAAATTTGTCCATTTGTAGAACCTTTTCTTACTGTTAAAACTCATTTTCAGGTCAATGGAATACAGCAATGTTTAAAGTTAATAGAGAAAATGAGAGGACATATGGCAGTGCTTCAAGATATGAAAAACCACCTGGATATCCAGCAGCCTATTAGTAATAACCTGGAAATATTGAAAGATGAACTGGAACAACTAGAGGTAAGTAAAATGTTCTTTATGGTTGTACTTCAGTGATGGGTGCTAGGAAAAGCCCTTGGATTAAAAAAAAGAGATTTCAAATATCATTAAAGTTATTCAGATTTTAATGTTTTTCTTCTTTAGTAGCTTAATGCATTTTATATATATTCTCTTTGTAGTCATTTGAGTCAGGACTGGCTACTTTTGCAATTATCTTAAAAAAGGACATGCAGTTGACAGAGGAGTTTCTAAAGCTTTCTAACAGGGATATTCCTGAAGAGAAACTTAAAAAGCTGAAGATAAGTTACAACTATCTGCAGGAAGCATTTTTGGTGGTCTGTGATACATCTTCAAAACGAGCAAAACAAATAGTCTCTGCTATTGACTTGGAAATGGTATGTTTCTAGCAGTGTACATTTTAACCTTTTTGAAGAAGGTATCTTTACCTTCTTAAAGATAATTTGGCTAAGAATGAGTTTGGTTTTTCTTTATTTTGTTTCATCTTAATATAAAAATACATCTGTGATTCTCTTTCATATGATAGAAAATATGACTAGACTCCAGAAGCATAAATAAATATACAACTTCCCTTTCTAGTCTAAGCTTGCAGTATCACACCAGGAACTTTTAAATAAACTGCAGAGATTTTCAGACTGGATCACAGAGAACAGGAAACCCATGAATGACTTCACAGTGAATACTAACGATATGGAAGAGATGAAGCAAAGTTTACAGCTATTTAAAGTAGGTATTCTTTATGAGAGGTGTTGGCGCTTATTATGAATGACATATGTTGCTACTTACTATGAATTATTACTTAGGTTTTTTAAACCTGCTTATTAATCTCTCTTACTGAAACAGATGGCTAGAACTAATTCATTAAAATGACAACTACTCTATAATCCAGTAATAAAATCTTGCTGATTTGCTTTATGTCTTGAAAAAACTTTTGATATAGTTTGGCTTACTGAGAAAGCTACTGGTTCTGCTTACATTTGTGGCAATAAATCTGACCCTTTTTGGAAATCTAATTTATAATACAGATACTTCAGTGGTCAAAATTGGGTCTTTATGTATAAGGTCCAGAAACTTTACTGAATTTCAGTTAGCTTTCAAATCAATTATATGTGAGAATGGAAGATGAGGAAAGAGATCTTCATTACACACTATGAAATGAGCCACAAAAAACAAATCAGATCAACTTTTTAAAAATGTTCATACACCTCTGTATGTATGAATAATAAAAATTACAGTATTTTATGGTGCTTTAATAGGATTCCGGTATGCATGGTAATGTCTTGCGTGTAACCATGGGCAGAATTTTCTATACTGTTGGAAATGGGGCTTCTTGTTGTGGAGTCAAGAATAAGAATGCTTTCAAGTAAATATTTAAACATTATTGGATCTTCAGGCCTAGAACCTAGAATTGTTAAACCTAACATGCCATTAATCTTCCAGAGTTGAAGGTCAGCCAGTTTTCGGTCAGCCGGTTTTCAGTCATCCATGAGAAAGCAAATAAATAGAGATGTTGAAGGTCATTTTATTTGTGACTTGGACATGGGCTGTCCCAGCGGCAAACCATGCATAAATTCACATGCTATCTCTAAATGTGTCAGAATGATTCTGGCATGGAGTTTTGATTTACTGTGGCTAAACTGTCTTTCAAAAGTATCTTGGGACAGGGGCTAAGAAAGAGGGTACTGATACTTGTGTTTCATTTGTGCTGAATTTATCTTCATTGCTAGTCATTTCCTTCTGTTCATTCACAGAGCAGTGCTGCAGAGCTGGGCTGTGAAAAAACTCAACTGGACTCCACTGCGTTTGATGTTCAGTTCTTCATTTCTGAACATGCTCAAGATCTTTCTCCTAATCAGAGCAAACAACTGCTGAGGCTCTTAAATACCACTCAGAAATCTTTTCAGGAAGTACAGGAGGCAATAACATCTCAAGTGGAAAGTTTAGAGTCTCAGTTACGGGCAGCACAAGAGCTGGGTGATCAGAAGGTTTGCCTTTGTGTGTGAATGCTTGCTGAGTGTTTCTGTCTATGGATGAGGAATTTTAATACCAGCATGTAGTATTAAGTGTATTCCTATCTTAAGTTTTACTCTTGATGATTCTACAGAAATGGTATTGATCAACTTGGTGAATTTTCATTTTAGTCTTTCCTTGGTACAGTCACAGAAACAGCATGTTAGATTATGGACAGACACAGTTTTGGACACGAGCATCTGTAGAGCCTGAGGTGACCAGGTCTGCTCTTCCTAGCAGTGAGAGAAATTTACTTGAGGTTTCTCACAGGTGTTTGTTTAGCAGCTGTATCAGTTAAATAAAGCAGTGAACTCTTCCAGCTGCAGCTGTATTGAGCAGTGAATTTACTATAGCACCATTTCTCATCACTTCTGTCCTGCTGAAGATTTTATTTTCCTTTAATTTGCCAGGTCTTGACCTTTTTTCTAGGTCTTTGTAGTCAAAGAACCAGATTTGCTACCATGGCTTATTTTGGCTGAGACAGGTCAGTGGGACAAGCACATGAGTAAATCATCTTTGATCTTTGCAGTTCTAGGCATGGGCACTCTGAAAGCTAGGAGTCCAGTTAGGACAGTTATGTCTTCAGCTGGCATGGATGCAGTTGGCAAGCATAAGCAGCCTTTGTAGAGTCAAAGGAGGCTGATAAGATGCTGCCATGTAACTGCATCTCCTCTCATAAAAGCCTTCTTAAGACTCAGAATAACCATCTCAGCCTCCCGTTTATGCATAGTGAAAGGTGTTTTAGCATTCTAAAGACTTTGTTTTATTTTGCCGTTCTAAGAACATTTGTTTCCACCATACTTTGTGAAAGAAATGTGAAACCGAGTAAAGAAAAGGCACAGATAACTTCTAGGACATAGTAACAGTAATGAGCTTGCATGTTTTGTTCTTTTCTGCTGCTTAAAAAGTCAATTCAGGTAACATATTATACATACCAACAAACACTAACTCACAATCACAACTAACCTCTGTTTTGATATCCTTTTTTCAGAATTAATATTGTTTATCACAGGCTTCAAGCGGTTAAGAGACTGGATTTTCACTCCTGTCGTTTGGAGATTTCATCTTTCACATATGTGCATGGCCAGACTTCTACTGAGCAATTCCATCAAATACGGTCTCTTTTACTTACAACATACTTAAGGTTTATTATCCATAACTTCTGTATGTTCATCTTGCTCTTTGTACCACTGCTATCATGTTTACAGCATACTTTCAAAATGATTGCTTTGCAATATTGATGTTCAAAGGTAATTCCTATTAGAGTGTCTTTTGGTTCCTGAAGTGAGGATATTTTTGTTTTATTGTTCAATTGTCCTTGGCTTTAATATAGGATGTGGCTGAGCGGCAGCAGGAATGCAAAGAGAAACTGCAGGAAATCTGTGATTTGCTTACACAGACTGAAAATCGACTCATCGGACAGCGAGTGTCTCTTGTTATTGGAGACAGCAAGGCTGAGCTGGAACAATACCAGACCAAACAGGAGGTATGCGCAGTTCTGGTTAGATAAGTTAAGGAAGCCCGAGTGCAGAGGAGAGTGACTAGACTCTTTTATTGAATAACAAGACTTGTCATGTGAGAGCAAAATAGATTTGTTTGACCTACCAAAAGTAAAGGCTTAATAGCATGCATTTAGCCTGCTCCCCACGAATACACTCTAGTATGTGCCAGCAGGAGAAAATGAAATTTTCAACCTTGAAGACCCTAGAATAGGGAGTATGTACTAGGCATTTCAAGAAGTACTCTTGGTGCAGACATGAAATTTGTTATATATTACCTAAGATTGTTCCTGTCAGATGTGATAAAATCACACTCGTTTATTATGCTAAAATAATGTAACCAGCTTTTTAACTGGTTATCAGGTGGTGCTTATTCCTCCTGTTCACAGTATTTTGAAGAAATTTGCTGGAGGCTTTCTCTTGCCTGAGGCTTTCCATTGCCACGTTCTTGTTTTGGTTTGAATTTTTTTTTAATAGTGTTGCTTGCAGCCTCCTTGGTGTAAGAGAGCCCTCTCTGTTTGCTTGTTTTCCTGTTAAGACCTTGCCTTTCAGCTTTTACTCTGTCTTGATTGGTACTAATTGAGTTTATGAGAGTCAAAGGACTGAAGGACCTGATACTCTTCTTCCTTCTCCTAATAGTAGTTTACTGTACTCTAGAGCTCCAGGTCAGGTTTAGTAATCTATAAAGGCAGAAATTTCCTTATTCAATTTGCCTCACTTTACTTAACTCCAAAGGAACAAATCTAATTCTTTGAAGTTCTTATAGTCAGTAGAAAGATACAGACACCCCTGAGGTAGCTCTTAATATCACTTACCTGTCATAAGAATTTATGGCCTACGTGGGGTACCCATGGAAGTGAAGACCTGGCATAGGATTTGGTTAATTTTTTTTCCATCAGCTGTTTGTGACTGCTTAGCAAACCAATTGTTATTTGCTGGCTGATTTTGTGGAGACACCATTGTAGAAGAGTGTCTCAGGAGTGAAATGAGGGCTTAAAAAAGGTATTTTATAGATTTTACAGAGCTTGCATCCTCAGTGAGCTGTCTGAAAGGGAGCACAGAGATCTTTGTCAGAGAAGAAGAATCATGTCTTGATATAGTGTCCTCAGGAAAAATCTAACATACTTGCTGAAGTGCTAAAATAAGCTGCAGATTTAGCTGCCAAGCTATATTCTATAATTGCTGCAAAATATGTAGTGTAGGATGGGAATCAAGTGTTTTTGTCTTGCAGCTTCAAGGGTGTTACACAGCATAGAAAGAAAAAACCTTCATTATTTCAGTAACTGAGTGAATGTATTCAGTAGCATAATTATTGTTAAAATTAAAGCTCTCCTCAGATAACTAGAGAGGCAGTTTTTTTTCATCTGACTCTTACAGGACTAGGCAAACTGCTTTGGATGAACTAAAACTAAACATCTGTCCTCTGTGGAATTTAATTAAATTAAGCATTCTTTAGAAGTTGAAATATTATGATTTTACAAGTAAAGAAAAATATGGCATTTCTAGCCTGAGCAAAACCTGAAAACTTTCACCTGGGAAAGATGACCACAAGTTTCTGACTTCTGTTCAGTCCCCTTGTTCTCTTCAGCTTTCTGTTGAGATGGTAATGGGATGGAATTTGTCAGCAGACTCACTAACTACAGCATAGCAGGTTTACTTTATCTCTTTATACCTAAAAAGTAGTACATATTTTCTTCTGTATATGTGGATATACAATATTTGGGCTGCTAAAGAAAGGAAAAATGTGGCCTCATTCTGAATAGGAGTGTAAGCCAGCAGGCTTGAAATTTAAGGAAAAGACAGATCGAGCTGCAGCAATATTGTCAGATATTGAATTGATTTTGTTTTTGTAATAATCTTATCTGTAATTTTGTATCGTGTCTAACATATCACATGCTCTCACAGGTTGGAAAAGACCGTTTTGGTGCTTATCCCTAGAACAGAGATAGTTCAAATAAAGGTAATTGGAAAGGTCTAGTCAATAATTTACTTTTATTTTCTTTCTTTTTTTCTCAAAAGGAGATACAAAAAGACATGAGAATGAGTGCCCAGACATTGGCAGAGATTGTGAAAAATACTGAATCCTTCTTGAAAGAGAATGGAGAAAAGTTGTCACAGGAAGACAAGACTATTCTGGAACAGAAACTAAATGAAGCTAAGACAAAGTGTTTGCTCCTTAGCCAGAAAGCAGAAGAGTCCAAAAAAGAACTGGATAAAGCAATGACAACAGCAATTAAGCAGGAAACAGAAAAGGTTTTTAGACAACCACTTTATACCTTTATTCAAGCTTTCTGTGTCTCTTACAGAATTCGTCTTGCAACTTCCTACTGTGTGGTGGGTTCACCCTGGCTGATCACCAGGTGCCCACTAAAGCTGCTCTATGATTCCACTTCTCAGCTGGAGAGAATATAACAAAAGGCTCATGGGTTGAGATAAGGACAAGGAGAGATCACTCAGCAATTACTGTTATGGGCAAAACAGACTTGACTTGGTGAAATTAATTAATTACCAATCAAATCAGAGGAGGATAATGAGAAAAAAAGCCACCTTCACCCCATCCCTCCCTTCTTCCTGGGCTTAACTTTACTTCTAAATTCTCTACCTCCTCCCTCCCAGTAGCACAGGGGAACTAGAAATAGGGGTTGGGGTCAGTTCATCACACACTGTCTCTATGGCTCTTTCTTCCTCAGGAGGCAGACCCCTCAAACTCTTCACCTGCTCCAGTGTCAGTCCCCCGTGGGGTCTCAAGTGCTGCCTGCAAACCTGCTCCAGTGTGGGCTCCTCTCTCCATAGGGCCACAGATCCTGCTAGGAGCCTATTCCAGCACAGGCTTACCATGGGGTCACAGCCTCCTTTGGGCATCCCCTGCTCTGGTGTGGGGTCCTCCATGGGCTGCAAGTGGAGATCTGCTCCACTGTAGACTTCCATGGGCTGCAGGGGCACAGCTGCCTCACCATGGGCTGCAGTGGAGTATCTGCTCTGGCACCTGGAGCACCTCCTGCCCTCCTTCTGCACTGACCTTGGTGTCTGCAGAGCTGTTCCTCTCGTGTTCTCACTCCTCTCTCCAGCTGCAGTTGCACAATTTTTTGTCCTCTCTTCTTAAACACAGAGGTGCTACCACCGTCACTGATGGGCTCAGCCATAGATAGTGGTGGGTCCATCTCGGAGCTGGCTGTCATTGGCTCTATTGGACATGGGGGAAGCTTCTCACAGAAGCCAGCCCTGTAGCCCCCCTGCTACCGAAACCTTGCTTTGCAAACTCAATACATATTAACGTCCTGTGGAGAGATTTAGTCACCCAAATGAATTATGACTTTATAAACTGTTTGATGGTTCATTTTCTTTATAAAATAAACAGCAACATATATGACAATCATAATTTTTGTTTAATATTAATGCATTTTAAATTGTGTATTTGCATATGATAATTTGTAGTGCCTAAAGAATATTTCTAAACTGAAATTTCAATTCAGGTTGCAGCCATAGAACAGCTGGAAGAAAGTAAAAATACGATAGAAAATCTCTTGGATTGGTTATCAAATGTGGATAAAGAAGCAGAGCACTGCCAGAAGTTCAAGCAGGCGATAGAACAGAATGGAACACACTATGAAGAGGGAGATGTGAAGGCTTTGGAAGGAGGGGAGGATGATGTCAATGGTAATCTGCTGGAAATTCAGCAAGACATTGAAACTCAGGTGGATGGACTCGTAAAAAGCACAGGAGATAATCTGAACCAGCAGTATCAGAAAGTCAAGGTACTGTTACTGGGTTTATGCAATGCTTAGGTGCTAAGCATTTCAGTCCTCATTCAACATGAGTGAATTCAGTCTCATCCTTTCTGTCACAGGCTTTGGGACTTACACTAGGAAGTTTGTGCCATACAGCGGTAGGAATTTCAGTAGTTAAAATGTATTGGAATTTGTCACTTTCTTTTGCTGTTACTATAGTTGTTTGCTGCAAAATAAGAAAGGACATATTCTTCAAGGTAAATGTTTAGAATCCTAATGGTGAGTCCGCTTTTAATTTTTACAGTGAAAAGTTAATGCAGGTAAATGAAATGAGTGAAGCAGCAACATAAATTCATAACCTTTATGTGACTTCCTAAAAAATCTTTGTAATAGGCAGATTCGAACCCGTGCGATTCCCTGAGAACACTGGTTGCCAATAGCTGCAAATAAAGGTTTGCTGAAATTACATTCCCTGTAACTTTAACGTATGAGCAAAGCATTATTTGTAGGCCTCAGAAGGATGAATTATGTAAAACCACAGTGCAGCATTTTAAAAATGGGTTTTCCAGGTAAGATAATTGGAAGCATTTAAAATAATAAAAGCTCAGTTTTGTGGGTTTTGTTGACTTACAGTTGAGCAGCCAAGAACTTTTAGGTGTGGTTTGATGGCCATGTTGATGAAAACGGTTATGCTGATAGCTGATACTTGCATTTTCTTTCTTATGAAAAAAAAAGGGGGGAACAGAAACCTAAGAAAATAAAATCATTTGGTTTTGTGTACATTATGCTTTTACTTCCACTTTCTCAATAGTTCTTTTCTGCGCCTGATGCCTACAGGATACTTGCCTGCTGTACTCATAGAAGAAAAGCATACCAGTCTATTTTACATAGCTATTTTACATGGAAGTAGAAGACCTTCAAGAATGGAGTTTTGATTTTTTTTTTTTGTTTTATTTTGCTTTGTTTTGTTTTTTAATGTATTTGGAATAGGGTTTTTATTTGGCAAACAGTTCTAGTTCCTATGACTATTTTTTTATGAGATTGAAACCATTTACGTGCATAGAATGTGTCTTGATTTGCAGTGTCAGAAGGACCAAGTATATTTGATAAGAATCACTGCTCTTGAAACTGAAAAATCAAGTTAAAATAATTGAATAATAATGTTTTTTTTACTCAATATGAGAAGAAAGTATCTGTATTCTCTTTACCGTTTAGTGCTTTCATTCCTTTTGGTCTGTTTGCCTGAAACGGTAGCTACAATGTACATAACACGAAACAGAACAGTTTTGATTTTGGAAGTTGCCTACCTTTGACTGCTTTCTTTGTTAAATCCTGTTTTGAGACAAGGAATTAGGAAAAGTTTGATCGCACTAAGCACACTAACTGTTCAGTATTACACAAATAATTTCTACTAGGAAAAAAATAGAAAATATTCAGAATATCAACTTTTACTGTACTAGACAGAGTATAGGGGAAAGTGTTTGTGTGATGTGTATATGTCCTAGTATTTTTGAGTTCCAGTGATATTTGAAGATTCCCATTAAGTCATAGGCTGTGTACCTGACTGAAATTGCCATTGGATGTTTCATAAAATTTTGAAACTGCACAGCACTGTGATGACCAGGAGTCACTCTTTGCTTAAATTTCAAAATGTTTTGTTTTTATAAGTAATATGAAAATAAAGAAAGCTTTTTATCGTTTTGATGGACTTTATTTTACTCATTGTTTCCAAGGAACTATCTGAGAAGGTGCTGATCATTATTTATTCTTTCTTTTCTTGTAGGCTCAACATGAGAAAATTATTTCCCAGCAGCAGGCTATCATAATAGCAACTCAGTCTGCTCAGGCACTGCTTGAGAAACAAGGGCATTACCTTTCCCCTGAAGAAAAAGACAAGATGCAAAGGAACATGAAAGAGCTGAAGGCTCAGTATGAGACAGCTTTAGCTGAATCGGAGCGGAAAATGAAATTGACTCGTTCTTTAAGAGAAGAACTTGAGAAATTTGATGCAGACTATAGTGAATTTGAAACATGGCTGCAGCAGGCAGAACAAGAACTTGACAATTTGGAGGCAGGTGCTTCTGACTTCAGTGGTATTATGGTCAAATTGAAAAGGCAAAAGAGTTTTTCAGAAGATGTTATATCTCACAAAGGTGATTTACGGTATATTACAATTTCTGGACAAAGAGTTTTAGATGCTGCAAGGTCATGTAGCAAAAGAGATGGTGTGAAGGTTGACAAAGATGGTATTGATACTTCGGCTACATATACTGAAGTGCAGAATAAATTGGATAGTGCTTCAGATCGTTTCAAATCTCTCTATACTAAGGTAAGATTTATTTATACTGAGTAGGAAAGACTACTATAATTTCAAATTTTGTGTTGAAAGGGGTTAGCTGAAGGAACAAATACTGTGAGAATTTGTAAATTCTTTGATTCGTAAAGTTAGGTAACAGAACAAGATACTTTTTTAGAAGGTTGCTTTAGTCATGTGCTGGACTGTTTAAGGTCTGAATGGATGAGATTTTCTAAATTGTATTGTAAGGGAGAAATGAGATTAGATTTCTCCATTGTTCTTTTCAGCCTTAAACAAACTCTTTGAGTTTATGACAGAACAGGAGACCTGAGTAACATTTTGCAGTGGAAATAAATTGTGATACTTTTAGATGGATAATATTTCTTTAAGTTCCTTGGGAAATTTCCCGCAGCTGTTTATTTGCTTGGCTTCTTACTAATAAAATCAGTAGAGACTATGCCAAGATTAACATTCAAAATTTCAGTTTGATTTTTATCCTGAAATAGTTTGTCCCAATGTGACTTTTGTTGTCAGCACTTGGCTTGCAAAAGCATAGTGATTTGAGGATAGCAATTCTTTTCCACTGTTCTGCCAGATAAACATTTTATCCTTAACAATCTGAGTTTAGTCTCTAACCAATGGGAAACTAGCAGTGCAAAATCCTCTATGTACCTTAGTGAAGGAAGATAATCCAGCTGTTTGTGCCAGGTTCATGTATGGAATCTATTTGATAGAACTAGACAAACATCACCAACTGGTCTCACATGCCAAACTTCCTGCTGTTTTAAGGGAAAAAAGAAAGTGTTGTTTGATACTGATAATATTCTGCAATTTTAAACGTTTGAGATTAAACCATTTAAGAGGGAGTTGCTGCTAGTATCCTTTGACTGTGCCATTTTGTAATTTTGTCAGATCATAGGTTCAGACTCCTTAGTAGGGCTTCAGTGTCCACTGGTACAGTGCTGGTCTGCAGCAGTTGCCATCTTCGTATGGGATTTTTCATCACTTTAACGTTATTCTTGCTGAGAAATGTAAATTCTATAAAGACATGGATTTGATCGCTTGATTACAAAAGCCGTGTAGACTCTGTTCTCTCAAACAGTTTGTGAAGCAGGATCTCCATTTACAGAAACACATTTTCACTTTTCACTTAGATGAACAGGGAAGCTAAAAGCTTGTATTAACATGTTAGATTTCCTCCACTTGCTTTATTGGATTAGTTTGAGTGTGAATCTAAAGATTTCATCACAAACTTTTCAGAGAGCTTGTTTTTATGTGCATAACAATCCTATGCCACCAGCTTGATTTGTGGTCTCAGATTTGTCAACTCGCCAAATTCTATCCTTTCCATACATACATCTAGCACAGACATAATAGACATACTTTAAACATTTGACCATAAAGAGAGCAAGTAGACTTTTCTTATTAAATTGAGTCTTGAAAGACTGACTTCTAAAAAGATCTGCAATTTGTGAGATCTTCCAAGTTGTAAATGGATTTGCAGTGACTGTTTTGCTTTTTGTAAAAGCTTCTTGCTTTCGATAAATATTTATATTGCTTTCATTTTTACAGATCTGTATTCACACACATGCATTCGACTTTATAGGCTTATATGTTGAAGGAATCTTAAAGTCAGTTAAATGGTTATGAAAATGAGTGCATTCTATGTTCGCCCACCAGATGGAGACCAAGTGCCATGTATAAATATGAAAATACAGTGTATGGAAGGTTCAAACTATAAATATTGAAAGTAACTGTTTATAAATATTATGATTTGATAGAATCAGATTTGCTTGCTAAATATCTCCAAAAAGTCTGAAAGAGTTCCACTGACCTTTTTACATGATGATTCACTGTATATATTTTGGGGCATGCCAACATATAGGACTAATAGGATCTTGGTCAGGTGACATTCTTAAGTGACCAAAACAAAGTGTATGTGAAATACTGAGCCATATCACTTTGTATTCGCTATGCAGGTAAAGTATTCTGCTGTCTGTAGTTTAATGAACATACATGTATCTTCTGTTTTTGGAAAAAAATTCTGCTTTCCACTGGCTCCATTTTTGGTGTCAGTGCTGATAAAGAATCTTCACACTGATGGATCAAAAAGTATTGCTAATGCTTTTGTTATTCTAGTATAACGGGTTAGATTCCAGTTTCCCACCCGCATCAGTGAATTCAACCTAACTCACACTTGAGGAGCACAAACTGGGATGACCTGCATAGCCTGTCCAGCTGTCATGCTTAAGTTCAGAAATCAGTTAGACAGTGGAATGATGGTAGGAAAAAAATTATGCAGTATTTCAGGAAGCAAAGTATGGCCTTGAGATTGGTATGAAATGCAGCACACATTTTAACACATGGGTATTTGCTTGTTTGTTTTCTACTCTTTTAGTGTAGCATCCTTGGAAATAACCTTAAAGACCTGGTGGATAAATACCAGCATTATGAAGATGCATCATCTGGACTTTTGTCAGCTCTCCAGGCCTCTGAAATAACTGTGAACAAACAACTATCAGAGCCAATTGCAGTGGATCCCAAAAATCTTCAGAGACAACTAGAAGAAACCAAGGTGAAAAGCTTTAAAAAGCAGTACTTCTGTCTTACAAGGAACTGCTTTTTGTTTGAAAAATAGGCTAATCTAATATAATCCAAGTGGCTGCAGGCCAAATTCTTGCCTTGCACATGGGCGTGCAGCTATCATAGTTGTGAAATTCAGCTGTTCAGTGTGTTACCTGAAAAGCACTAGGATGAAAAAAAATGGGGCACCAAGGTGCCATTAGGAGTGATGAAAGCAAGATGTTTTTCATATCACTTAGCAAAAGATAGGGTGAAACCTGGGAGTTTTTTGAACTAAGAAAGGATTTAGTGATTACAGTTTGCAATAGAGTAGGGCTTGAAACAGACTTCCTGATAGAAAAGACTATTTGATGTTTGTTGTCTGTGACCTGCTTTTTTATGCTCACATTTGTGCATTACTGCATTATGAAAGGGATTTTACTGGATAAGCAGTGTGCTATGACCAGCCTGTTTGCCTGCTCCGGTTGTATCCAGGGCTATATGCCCTGCAGAGAGTGACTGTAACATAATTTACACTGCACAAAAAAAACAGTATTTTGGGGTTTTTTTCTGCACCACCTGCCACCCTGAGGGAGTAACTCATAACTTTATGTATATCCTAGTGGAGGCAAGACAGGTCGATGATGGAAACTGAAGGTAAAACTTCAGTTAGTTGAGTAAAATGTAGGTTTACAGAAGGCTTTAGGAACCCAGGTATGAGGTGAGCTACATAAAGTTTCATACAGTCTGTCATCTTTGAACTGAATCTTACATGGTCATGAACACATTCATCTATACTATAGAAAAATGCAAGATTGTTTTTCAGTGAGCAAGGCTGTTAGTTGGGCATCTCCTCACTGGTTTTGTCTATGCTATGTGGAGTATCAGTGAAGGTCTGATATGTTTACTATTGACAAATGATAGTCAGTGGCTCTTGGAAAGTACATGCTTTAACCAATTTCCCTTGCATCTGGCTAAGAAGTAGTTACCTTTACCACACAGTATCTTTCAAACCTGCCATTGGTATTGTCAAACACTTTGGTGCATGATACATCAAAGGAGGCAAATCCCAGAGATGTTTTAAGATGTCAAAATTGAAAGTGTAAATTTTGAACTCCTGACAGTGGAACAATCTAGGTACATTTGTGCTTCCAAATGCTAGAAAAGTAGGAGTAGTGCCAATTACAATTTGAAGCTTCATTTAAACTTTTTGTTCCTTATGCCAAAGCGAATTATATCCTATATAATGCCAATTTTCATGCAAGTAATACAAAAGGAGTGAGTACTGGGGTTCTTTTATGAGGTGCCTACATGGATTACTTGCCACACAAAAGAATACTCAATCAATATGGGCTTGGAAGAAGGGAGAGTGTACAATGTGTCAAGAGATCCAAAGCATCAGAAAAAACAGGAGGCTGAAGAAAGCCAATTAATGAAAGCAAAACAAAGAGTATTTTTGACGAAGTCAGGTGTTGCAACTAAGAGCTGTCCCTCGCAGGCAACACATGCAGCTGATAATCCAGCTAGACACAAACCTTGGCACCATGGTGGGGTCTAATCTTTTTATAGGGATTAACTGTTCTTCAGTGTGCCTGGCATCAGCTTGCTTGCTTTCTGACAGCATACAAGGTTTTCTGGTACTTTTTTGGTGTGTATTTTCCCTCTGCAAGTATGCTGTATTTGTGTAGTATAAGGAAAATTTCTTCTCAGGTCTATCTGAGTTATATTGTGTCACGCGGGTCAATAAGACCCACTATGCAATGTTCTGGCATACTGTTGTGCTCTGGATACCAGTGCTGAATGTGCTGACATGACTTCTTTGTCCTGGCAGGGCATATAGGTTTGCCTTCTGAGTCATATATTCATTGAATTAGTATGTATCAAAAAATAAATGAGAAGTCCCCTCATTTTGGACTTGTATAAAGTAAGAAATCAAAACAAAAATACATCATATACTGAATTTTCAAATGCCTGAAATAATTTAACGACTATTGACCCTGAAGTACTTTTGTACACTGGGGAAAGACACTTTCAGAAGTTATTTCAGCCTTCCTGTCTTTCTCTGTTGACTTTGGAGCAAGTGACTGTTGGCCTAGTCTCTAAACCTGTGTTACTTGGTTAGATGGACAAACCTAGGCATAATCCAGTGATGCTGGCCCCAGGAGATTCCTAAACTGTGAAGTCAGTCATTTTATTTCAATCTATTGCTGTTTACACTATGATATCAGCCTGATCCTTTGTCAATGCAAGTGGCATTGAACATATGACTATTGCAGATGACTGTGTGTTTCCACCACACACACACACACACACCCCTCCCCTGACTGTAGTCTAATGCTGAGTTGAAAAATACATCTATTTTTCTTCTGGATAGTATATGAGTCTATACAAGTGGTCTTTAAAAGCAGTTAATCAAAAGACACATTTCAAAGTTATATGCAAGAAATCCGTTGAGTCAGAGAAGTACTGTACAACAGAAGATGAAAAAGATGGTGAATAAACTAAAACAAGGGCCAGAAAGTCAATGGCAATCATAGGCACTGGTGAAGATTCTGCTTAGAAGAGGTCACAAGTTGAGTTAGTTTATTCCCAGCACTAAGTGTAAGTTTTTTGTGTATCTTAAGCCTTGCAAACGTAACTGCTAGCTGTACTGAAAAGTATAACTGATAATTGTGGAATTTTGCAGGTTCTTCAGGGACAAGTTTCAAACCACCAAATTGCTGTAGAAAAACTGAAAAAAGCTGCTGAGGTGTTATTGGATACACGGGGAGAGTTGATGCCAGACAAAGATGACATTCAGAAAACACTGGGTAAAATGTTTGCTTTTCTTAATACCTCTTTTTATCACTTGTGTCTGCATGCAGGTACTGGAAGTGACAAAATATAGCATTTTAACATTCTTGTGTCATCATTCAGGTCCGTGTTTTGCTGAGTCATAAGCTATTACAACACAGTAACTTCACTGTTGGTCTGTCTCCTACATTGATCCATGTGATTTTCACTTATAAGCTGTCATTTTATTTTTACACCCTCTCATCTCCACCCACTCCCCCCCCTTCAAAATACGATTTATGTTTAATTCTCATGTTCTTATGTTTAATTGGCATGATGGGCATGCCAAACAGAGGTAGCTATTTGCTGAGGATCATTAATTCTCCAGTGAGAAGGAGCATGGTAAGGTTCAAGGAACTGACTCCAATTTTATGTTTCCAAGTAATTATTAGGAGTTTGCTTAGCCAAGGAACTATTTCCTTCTGACTTCAAGAAGCTGTCTGTGATGGGGTTGAGCTTGGCTGGCTGTCAGATGCCCACCCAGCTGCTCTCTCGCTGCTGTTGCCCAACAGGATGGGGGTAGAAAATAAGACGGAAAAGCCCATAGGTTGAGATGAAGGCAGGGAGATCACTTACCAATTACAAGTCATGGGCAAAACAGGCTTCACTTGTGGAAATATAAATTTTATCTTTTGCCAAATAAGACCTGTTTCAATAGTGAGAAACAATGACCCATTAAAGCAACACCTTCCTCCCACACGCCTTTTTTTTCCAGGCTCACCATCACTACCTTTTTCCCAGCTACTCGTACCTCCTCCCTGCCAAACAGTGCAGGGTGGATGAGGAATGGGTCATTGTGGTCAGCCCAGTAACAGCACCTCACACTTTTCACCTGCTCTACCGTAGGTCCTCTCTATGGGCTGAAATCTTTCAGGATAATCATGCCCCAGTTTGGGCTCTCTATGTGCTGCAATTCCTTCAGGGAATATCCACCTTCTCCAGCGCGGGGTCTTCCATGTGCTGCAGTGGGGTTATATGCTTCAGCATGGTCATCCAGAGGCTTCAGGGGAATCTCTACTACTGGAACACGTTTTCCCTCTCTTTTCTTGTCTAACCTTGATGTCTGCAGGGCTGCTTTTCACACTTTCTTTTCCCTTAATTCTCAGTCCCAGGCAGCACTTTCTTCTTTCTTCAATACATTTTCTGAGAGGCACCACCAGCTTGGCTGAGGAGCTCCGCTCTGCTCTGTGGTGGGTCAGTTGGCGCTGTCTGGAACCGCTTGTGTCTATCATAGGGCAGCCCCATGCCTCTTCTCACAGAGGCCCAAAACCTTGCCGCCTACACGCAATGCTCTTTCCTGGCAGTTGTGAGAAGTAGCACAGCATGACATTCACCACTGTCTGAATTTCGAAGACTCTCTATGTGTATCTCACAACTTGTCTCTTACTGGAATCCCAGAAGTAAATTGCAGAGCAACAAAATAAAACAAGCATGGGCTTGCCTCTTTGGAGCTGGTGATGAAATTTCATGGGAGATACATGGAAATTGTAACTTCCAGAGGTGTATCCCAAAGTGTTGAACGTCTATTGAAGAACCATCTGGAAGAACCTTGCAGCTCTAACAATAGCATAAGAGACGTAATTGTAGAAGAGCTGTCTTACACTTATTTCTTGGGAACAGCCAACAGCTGTCAAAAGCTAGATCTTCATGGGAACCAGCTTCTAAAAGCTGGGAAGTACAGCTGTAAGGTGCTCCTTCATTTCCCTCTCCTGTGGGCTTCTTGGCTCTATTTGAAGGTTTTGATCTTTGCTTGTGTGTTTTTTTTTTTCTGAATAAAGCTGATGCTTTTGCTTCATCCTGATATTGGCAATATTTGACTCACACCTCATAAGAACTTGTGAAATGAGTTAAAAGCTTAGTTTTACTAAAGGAAAACATTTAAATATATTTTCTCTTTGTCAGATGATATTGTAGAGAGGTATGACAATTTATCCAAATCAGTGAATGAAAGGAATGAGAAGCTCCAAATAACACTGACACGATCCCTAAGTGTGCAGGATGGCTTGGATGAAATGCTGGATTGGATGGAAGGAGTTGAAAAGAGTCTTGAAGAACAAGATCAAGTGCCTTTGAATTCTGCTGCTATTCAGGATATTATTAGTAAAAGCATTGTAAGTAGCATTCTTTGAAAAAAGAAACAATAATTCAGAATTCAAGAAAGAACTAAAATCTTAGTTTAGCACCTATAGCAGATTCCAAATACTTAATGAAGAGGACTGTTTTGTGAAGTGAAACTGTGCATAAGGATTTTTGTACCTGAAATAGATCTGCACTAGTGATCTGGCTGTACTGATTTGTTGCTTCCTATGGTGGACCAGTTTAAATTCTTAAAATTTAGTTATAAGCAATACAAAGTAGTTCTTGTTTGTTTCAGATGCTAGAACAAGACCTTGCGGGCCGCCAAAGCAGTATAAACACCATGAATGAAAAAGTTAAGAAGTTCACAGAAACATCAGATCCATCCACTGCATCCGCACTGCAAGCTAAAATGAGTGAACTTTCAGGACGATTTTCTGAAGCAAGTAACAGGCATAAAGAGAAGCTTATGAAAATGGAGGCACTGAAGACTAAAGTGGAGTTATTTGAAGGTCTGTCAGAGAAACTTCAGTCATTTATAGATGAGAAAAATCAGGCACTCAGTGAGACAGAGGCACCAAGAAAGGATGTTAGTGAAGTGTCTCAATATATGCAGGTACTATAACATTCCATTTGTATATGTTTTGCATTTCTAGTTTAACTCATCTAAGTGATTGAATAATGAATACGGCATTCTTGTTTCCCATCTTTGGTTGGTTAGCTAAAATCAAGAATTCAGTTTTTAACAAGTGATTGTAAAGTCTAACATGAAGAATGTAATTCTATTTTGCAGGAAGCTAGTGTAGAATTGGCACAACATAAGAAGGATCTAGAAGTTTTGCAGCAGCTTCTTGAAGAACTTTCATTACATGCTCTTCCTGGAGATAAAGCATTGGTATTAGAAAAAGTAAATGCTTTGTCAAAGAAGTTCAGGGAGGTAGAGGAGACTGTAAAGGAAAAGTAAGTTGAATAATGAAAGTGTTTCCACTTTGGCTAATAATATGGTGTGAATGTTGTGATGACTGCTGTCTTGTCGCATGCAATCTCAAGAGATTGCAGCTAACCACTTAGTAAGAGAGCTTTCTAATTTAAAAACAAAACAAGATTCTATATGGAAATGCCTCTGTAGTTAGTCTCTCTGGTTCAAGAGCTCTAATGTGGGCTGTAAAGACAAGTGCTGTTTAAATTTTGTGACATTGACTGGAGTCCTGTCAGTTCCAAGAAAACCTTAATTCCCCCCTTCTGTGATAGAAAATAAATTGCTGCTTGTGCAAAGTGCTTTAGAGTACTGTTTGGAATCAGGCTGCTGGAGAAATTATTAGAGCTTCCATATTAACTTCCTGTACAGCAAGACTAGATTTTCCATGTTCTGCTCATATCCATAAAATTAGCTTTTGTGACTCTTTGAATTTGGGAATAGCAATATCAGATCGATAATATCTTTTGGGTTGATTATCAGAAGGAACATTGTCATTCCTTTATGTGTCTTTAATTGTTTAGAGAAGAGGATGTATCATCTTGTCAGAAGCAAATGGATACTTTTGAGCTCCTTGTGGAATCATTAAAGAAATGGATAAAAGATACGACAGAACGAATTCCAGCAGCGCAACCCTCTCTGAATACAGAGGAATTAAAGAAACCTTTGGAAGATACATTGGTAAGACATTGTAGAGGGAAAGTGAGATACAGATGAAGGAAATAGGGCATCTATTAGTAACAGAAAAATACAGACTTAAGTTGTAAGCAGTCACAGTGATTGGGACAAGGGAGCTTGCTGTCTGCATTTACATTCCCATTTCCTTCATGTGTTTGGATATACTTCAGGGGATTCCCTAGTAGCAAGGTTGTTTCTTTCTCTATCCTAAATCTTTTAAGTCTGAAACCAGTTTTGTAATGAACAAATTACTGTCTTTCTTAACCAGAATTTAAAAGATGAATGGACATCAAAAGCACCTGAACTGCAGAAAATGAATAGCAGAGGAACATTGCTGTGTAATCTAATTACTGCTGTGACTTCTCCTGCCAAACTGAGAGCAGTTGCAAAGTCAGGTATGCACCTTTATCTCACTCCAGAAAACTTCTGATGGTGAGAAATGGACTTACTGTGAGTAGTGTTCAGTGCTTCACATACCCACAAGTAGGAGAAATACAAACCCTGCTTTTGCAAACACTGCACACCATTGCTGCCACAGAGGTACCTCCTTAATGGCCACAAGGCTATTCTGTGTGATACCAAAGAGGCATATAAAGGTTTACAGAGTCATGGACTTTTTGTTAGAAGGGTGATGAGGACATGTTTTATCGAAAGAGTGAGCCTACTCATCCTGATACAATAGCATGATTAATGCCAGTTAATGATTTAGTGGAAACAACATGAAAGGGAATCAGCTCCATATCTCAGCATGACTTTTCTGGGCCAAAATGTATTTCCAGTCTGAAGCTTCAACTGAATCTTTTTTACTGGTAATCTGATTTAATAGAGAGCAAATCCATTTCCATGATTTTCTGTACTCTACTGTTTAAATGTTGATTTGTTTCACATAAACCAATAGTTCTGATAAGTATTATTCAAGCCATAGTTCAAGGCATGTGGTACCTAGGGTGTTTTAATGGGCATAAGCACATTTTCAGTCAGTTCTTGAACTAGGTCTGGAAACAAACTCAAATGTGTTGGCCTTCACTGGTCATCTGCAAAAGACTGGGACGGTAGGGGCTGCCAGAGATACCTATTTGGCAAGAGTAGAACACTTTTTCAGATCTCTTTGTGGTAACTGTCTCTGGTTTCATTCTTGTTTGAATTTTAAGTAAAAAACATTTGAAGAACATTTTGTAATCTTATATGGGATATCTGGCCTCCTTCCTTGGCCCCCTTCTCTACTCCTTCGTATCCAGATAGAAAAATAATGAAATAACTAGCATATGAGAGCCGCTGTAATCCTCCAGATGAGAGAGTACTTGCTCTCCTGGACAAGAGTTGTACTGTGTATCACTTAATCGCAGTTATAAATATTGGAGTCCAGCTAACAGAGCATGAAGATTTATAAGGATCTGGCTGGGGCCTGTGACTTCTCTTATCTGTTTGTTTTCTCTTGCCATCCTCCAGCTGCCACTGGTGCAGTCCTCACTGTCCAGCTGGTACTGTGGGGTGGATGCCTTTTCCAAGGCAACCATTAATCTTTCTCTGTCAGTTGCTCATCTGGGAATACATATATGCAGGGGAGCAGGAAGTGATTCTCCTTGCAGTTCTCTGTAGTTGACCATTTGTCTCAGCTCTGTGATCTGATAGCGTTTCACAAAGCCCATGTAGCCTTGGGTCCAGCGGCTTTGAAAGTGTGTTTAACAAGTAGGGCTTAGCTGGGTGAGTAGCTGCCTCCAAGTGATCGTAATGACTCCACATTGCAATCCCTGTCATGTGCTTATGACAAAATAGGGAGATATTTGTCCAATTGGTAGCAATGCTTCTAAAACAGCCATTAACCTAGCACTGCCAAGTGCACCTCATGTCCCTGCATGCCACGTCTACATGTCTTCGAAATACTTCCAGGGATGGTGACTCAGCCACTTCCCTGGTGGGTACAGGTGTCCTGAGTAAGCAGTGCCTTTGGATGTGGTGTCTGCAATGACCACTTTTATGCTGCTTTTCTGTCTAATGTTTAGTGCTCTCCTCAGAGTCTCAGTGTTTGCCAGCTAGCCCTTTCACAGCCCATACCCATACCAAAGGCCATATCCAAAGATGGCTGGGTAAAATCTTGTTCTCAATAGGCAGTAGGGAAGAGGTTCCTATTGGAGAGAGGAAGGAAGTGATGTTATCCATATGGATGTGATTTGGCGTCATAGTTAGGGCATAGACCTTTGTCTGCTATAGTAATTTGTTTAGCAGAGTATTGTGAGAGCTAAGACTGCTAATATATCATGCATATGTGCATACTTACATGTGCATCCATGTGCACACCCATCCGCTATGCACATGCTGTGCATATGTGGTACCACTTACATTACTAGATGACTGGAGCAGCTTTAAACATAGAACAACCTTAAAATATTTAAAGGCTGAAAAAAAAAATGGTTATTACAAGGTTAGCATTCGGATATTTCTTTAGTATTATAATGACAGCTATGTGTCACACTGTTTTGAAGAGGAAATGCAGTGCTAGGGTTTTGATGGGAAAAAGTCCAAGTAAGCATGGGATTTCATCTCTCTTAATCCACAGGTGGCACAATGTTAAATGGTGATGGAGGAGCTCCAGGAACTCAGGATTTCCTGAAAAATAAAGGTCAGTGAAAATTTCAGGATGTGATAAAGAAATGTGCTTGCCAATTACTGTTAAATATTTAAGTATATTTTTTAAATATTGTACGTGAATCTGCTTGTAGCAGTCACTGGTAGACTGCAAATTCACATTATCATAGTGTAAGGCAACTATATTCACTAGGGCATGATACTAAAATGAATTGTAAAAATACTTACCTTCAGTATTTTCTTTGGAGACAGAGCAAGTCTGGCTGTGTTTTCTGAATCGATATACACTTCTGTAAATGTACACAGGGATAGCTGTTTTAATGAAACACATGGCTTTGGAGAAAATTCTAATATGTGTGTATGTGGTTTGAAACTTCTTTAACACCCACCGGTGTTCACAACACTCACATGCACAAACATACAAAGACACCCATTTTACTTACATTTTTATCGCTATATGTGACCAACCCTTTTACAGAAACAAAGGAATTGACACAGGCACTTTATATGTGCTTATGCATACCACGTCCTGAGTCTGCAGTGTCTGCTCTCCTAAGCTATAGTCTACTTAATACACCATCTGCCTGCTGTGCTCTCTCAGTGATAAAAGACATTTATAATGATATATGAATGGTGAACAAAAAATAATTGCAGCAGTGTTAGGCTGTCGTGTAACTAACTAAACTGTAGTCCAGTAAGTTCAACTTTTTGTCATGGAATTGTTGCTTAAAATACTAAAGTAACAGTGGGTAGAGAGACTGAGAGGTATTTGTTTACCTGAAGCTCTTACAACTAGGAACATATATTAGGTCATTCAGATGTAGTGTTACCACTTTTAGAGTGAATTGGAAATATAATTTTTGACATGTTCAGTAACTTCTTATTTGGGGACTATTAGCTATTGCAACTCAGAGCACTGTTTAGAAGTTCTTGAAGTCTAAGTTTTGTTTGAAAGGCTTGTAACCTCTAACAGAGTCTTTGTGCATCTTTCCTTTTACAGAACTGACAACTGTTCAACAAGCCATGTCTGCTGTAAATCACAGTTATGAAGATTTGGGAGTTTTATTGAAGGAAAAGATTTCAGAACTAGAAAGTATGCTTTCAAAAATGCAGAATATTCAGGAAGAGTCCACATCAATGGTGCAGTGGTTGCAAAAAATGGACAAAACTGCATCAGATTGGGAAGCTGCTCCAACTGATAGTGAAACAGTTAAAGCCCAAGTTGAGCAACATAAGGTGCTTTGTGCCTTTAAAAATACTCTTTCTTGCAGTTACTGAGCACATCGTATTTGAAGAACTGATATCTCAGCCTAGCTTAAAGTTGCAGAGGGTATTTAAATGATCCTAGTAAGCATGCCAGTCAGGCTTAGAACAAATCTGGCAAAATGTGTCAGTGGAGTAAAACGAGGACTGTGACAGAGAGGAGTCGTGCAAGTCAGAAAATAATAATTTTGGTGGCCAATTTAAATAGGTGAGGCTGTATTGATTATGCAATAAACTTTTTTGATCTCTTTAGTGGTTTAGAGATATATACCAGGTTGCTTGTGAGATCTGAAGGGCTGTATCTATCCAAAAGCTGTTTCTGCAGCTGCTCATTCACTGACACTCCACAGACCTCCCAGTTGCTGCAGCTGTAGTGGCTTATGTCTGTTCCAAGGCAGTGTTTCTCTTCAGCAGCCATGTTGTGCTTGTTAAGTTATATAGCTGCACAATAGTCTCCTCCCTGCTTTTTAACTGATAGAAGAAAACCACTGAATCAGCAATAAGCTTCTGTCCTGTTTCAGCATTGAAGACATATGCTTTTCTAGCAACGAAGGACAATATTTGCACATATAAAGGCTCATCTGTAAAGAGTAATGTAAGGGATAGAGAAAATTTTTTCCTTGCTTGTGATTATGGATAAACAAGGACAGAATTTGCTTCAACTGAGGTTCTTCTTTTATATTTGAGGGGGGTCACCCTTAAAAAGTAAGCTGAACAGCTACCAACTTTCCTCAGACTTGGATTACTTTCAGGCCTAAAACTCAGACTGGATGTGAAAGAAAGCTAGCTCCTTATTTTTCAACAGAGAATGTGCAAAGCTGACATAACCACCTTACCCCTGGTGTACTAGTAGAGAAGTGTTCACAGTTGGAAAACTGACTGCTCAGGCAAAGGTCATCCTTCTGAAGCAGCTGGACCTTTTACTATATTGTTACTTAAAAATATTCATGTAAGAGCCCTTTGCGGGGCATGTAAGGACTGTTCATTTCTTTCTTCAAGAGCAGCATGAATTAGGAATTGCTGGGGCATCTCAGTCACTTTAAGCTATGGTTCTCATTAACTATAGTTCTAGATGAACTACAAGAAGCAGTGTATCTATCTGTGGTAGCAGGACTTCCACTGAGGTAAATGAGGCCACACCAGACTCCTCTCTGCTGGTGCTAGCTGAGTTATTTCTGCTGTGAACTGTACCGTGAGTTAGTCAGTTTGTCTTTTGTGAAAGAAGGGAGTCCAAGTATATGTGAATATGATGAGACCTGGTAGATCTTATTTATTTTAATTCTTCTAACTCTGTTATTTGTTCAAATTAAACAATAATTGTTATTATTACTGTGGTTTAAATCTGTCAGATTTTCACTCTGAAAAAAACCTTGACCAGCAACATATGCCATTATAAAGTGTTTTGAGAATCATAGAAGGAAAGTAGTGTGTGTTAGATACTTGCTGTTTATCTTCATGCTTAGCATCTCAGTATTATGGACTTCAAACTTTACACTTTACTCTTCTTCTTTAGTCATGTATTTACTTATTTTATCACTTGAATTTGCAGCTTTTTGAAACTGAATTAAAGCAAAGTGCAAATAAAGTGCAGGAACTGAAGGACAAAGTGACAGAGCTGTTGGAGAAGAACCCCAGCTCTCCTGAGGCGCCCAAGTGGAGACAAACATTGGATAAAATAGGTACTTCAGTAAAGCTGTATTATAGCTCAGACTGATTGAAAAGTTGGTTCATTCTGAGTTTTTTAATGTATTAGCAGTCACTACTATTTTTAATGTCTTACTCTCTCCTTAATTTCTGGGGAAATAACTCCCTTTACAAGAGTGTAGATCTGGAGTAATTACACACGTGTCCATGGTTTTGAATTTATACTGCAATTGTGAAATGCTATAGGTTGATGCCCTGTTTGAGAGGGCTTTATCTTTTTCGAACAGTGTGCAGCTAAAACTCAACTGGTCAGTTACTGCTTGAGATACATGTTTCTTGTAAAGAGCAGTTTGAGTTCTTGGTGATGCTCTTTTGCATGCTTTTTTCCCATGCGCTCATAGCTTTTGTCATTTTGTGATTTTGGTGGCTTTTTGCTGTGTTCTAAAATTGATTCCATAAATTTTGCCCTAAAAAAGGAAAATTGCCATTTTTGAACAATAGATTTTGAGATAACTGCTGTGCATAATCATCATGAACTTCTAAAAATTCTTCTTAGGTTTGTAATATTTTAAACAAATCATAGGTCACTCTTGTTTCATACTGAAAAGCACTTCTGTAGCTACACCAAGACTAATTTTAAAGCTGAGAATTTTTGCAACTTCTCCTGTTTGTAAGTGAAACTCTGAAAACTTTAAGGAGCAGGTAAGGTCTCCAACAGAACTTGAGTAGTGTTGAAAGGGACTTATAGAATGAGCAGAGGTCAAAGGCAGGGAAGTAGCAAAATAACCCTGAAAAAACGGGTGAAATACAGGGACAGTGAGACTCACCAAAAGATCAAGGCTGAATGAGCAAGCCCTGACAGTATCACAGAGGAAATGGGGAAGTTACAAGACCATAGATTGGCCTAGGTGTGAACCTAACCTCACACAGCGCTTTTGAAATAGGTGTGTGCAGAAGTATTCTCATTGCCTGTCACTAGATACCTGGTTTAGATGCCTAAATGAAGCATGTCTAATCTCCACAGGCTCCTAATACAGACATTGAAAAAGGTGTCTGAGGGCTGCTCAGAGTAGAAGCTTAAGTTAGGGCTTCTGCTCGCCCTTGTAAAGGTGTCTGCTTCTTTTCACTGAATAAGCAGAAAGATTTGTCTATCTAAATCAGGCAGCTAAGTTATGACTGAGTACAGCCCTTTGGCTTTTACATCATTTGATACCAACGTCTGAATTTGATGGTATTTCATTTTGTAATATGCTAATCCCATTTTATTACACATTGTATATTTATTGCTGTTAAAGTTCCACATGTGGCTGTGCTAAACTGCAGACCTTCATCCAAGTGTATATGGATCTGACTGTTAAAAGATGTATTTGCTGAGTCACTGCAATAAGGCATCTGGAGTTAATCAGCAAGAAGCCTTATTAGAGAGCTCTGTTTATGTTTCATATCTAGTCTGCTGTCTGACAACCCATCTGCTAGAACATGCATGCAATATGTTAACATGATTGTTGTTAGATTCCAAATGGAAAGAACTCAATCAAGTTGCATTTGAAAGACAACAAAAACTGGAGGAGTCTTCAAATTACCTGACCCAGTTCCAGACAGCAGAAACTCAGCTCAAACACTGGCTTGTGGAAAAGGAGCTAATGGTCAGTGTGCTGGGACCACTATCAATTGATCCTAATATGCTCAATACACAAAAGCAACAGGTTCAGGTGAGTAGTGCCAGCATTCATTATTGATTTAAGTTTCTTCTGCTTCTTTGCTGCTAGCGAAGTACTGATTTGCATCTGGATAGAGTACAGTAAAGCTAGTATGAGACATTACAATTTTTATCAGCAAATACCAGCTTAAGTCCTACTTGACTACAGCAATAACAAGAAAAATTTATCTTAAGAGTGAAGAGAGGTCAGAACAGCTAAAGGAGATACTGATCTTCTGATACAATTTTTTTGTTTTGCCCATACTATAGTTTCTCTGTAGTCAAATGAAAATGTTCCTTTGAAGTTTCATTAATTTGATTGTGTATGTTACATTTTATGGTCAGTCTTCATATACAGTCAATGCTGTAGAACTAGCTTCTTGAGATTTTATTCACTTGATTATGCCAGTGGCTAATAAAACTATGAAGGCAAGTGAAATGTAGTACTGTGAGTAGATATCGAGGCAAGAGCTTGAAAGACTAGAAGTGTAATGAAAAAATCAAATAGTTTACTTACAGAAATACAGCCAAGTGCAGACAAAAGAAAGAAAAGTGGACAAAGTTGCCGAAACTAGAAATGTTAATTTCAAACATTTATATTGCTGCCAGTTATTTCAAACTGTGATAAGAAATAACATTTTTTTTTTGTTTTGCACAAATATTATTAAAGCTGGCATATCAATATTGATTAAAATGAAGCATTTAAAACATGAACTGTGTGTGTGAAATGAACTAATACTGTGTGAAAATGACTTAATATTGATTTCTAAGTGCTTCAAAAGTCTAGACAGCTGGCATTAAACTTTTGTGTACCACTTAACAGTCCTTGAGAGTTAAGTCTAACTGACTTAGAAAGGGTTTGGAATGTTGTGTGAAGTAAAACCATGATACTTTTCCCTTCTGCAAGCACTGTGACTTACTGACTAAAAATAAAAAACACTGGGAAGCAGTGACATAAACTTTAAAGTTCTTACAGTGCACATTCAATCATTTTGTGAATTATCCATATTTCCTCTCTGCTGTAGTAATACATTGCAACATAATGTCAGAATATGCTTTCTTTGAAGTTCTATCTTATGACAAGTATCAAAACTGGGAAGGAAGGCGCTGCTTCCAACTAAATAGCAATTATTTTACTTGGTACGGTTACTTAATTACTGTAATCTTAACAGAATTAATTGTTTACCTTTATCTGCTGATTGAATTTCCATTAGGTGGTATGTAAATGAGCCTCATTTTTTCTGGTTCTTTGATGTAAATGCTTGGAAACAAAAGTTTATGTGTAAGAGATGTAATTATTTCACTGGCTTTTAAACTTGGGAATCGATTACTCAATAAGAGAGCCTGGCTGCTTCAAATTCTACATGATTTTTGTCAGGAGCACTTTGCTTCTTTTTTTCATGAAGCTAAATGCTTTTTTAAATTTTTCTTTTTTCCCAGATTCTGCTCAAAGAGTTTGACACCAGAAAGCCACAATATGAGCAATTAACTATGGCTGGTGAAGGGATTCTGAAGAGACCTGGTGAACCTCCACCCTCCCATGAAATTGTAAAAGAGCAACTGACAGCTGTGGCACAAAAATGGGACAGCCTAACTGGCCAACTGAGGAATAGATGTGACCGAATTGACCAAGCCATTGTGAAAAGTACAGAGTATCAAAGTCTACTCAGAAGTCTGTCTGATAAGCTAAGGGCCTTGGATAGCAAACTAAGCAGCAGCCTGGCTGTGAGTACACAACCTGATGCTGTGAAACAACAGCTGGAAGTTGCTAGAGAAATGAAGGAGGAAATAGAACAGGAAATGAAGAATATAAATGCAGCTCAAGCTCTTTGTGAAGAGCTGTCAACACTGGTTGGAGAAGAGTATTTGAAAGCGGAACTTACAAGACAGCTAGATGGCCTCTTAAAATCGTTTAAGGATATTGAGCAAAAAGCAGGTTAGTATTTATTTAAATAGAAATAGTAACTAAGGCATAAACTAAAGCATCACTTTACACAGATGTTGAGTGCTGTTCCTAATGACAGTTCTTTATCAACACCCAAGCAGTTGTACGTTAGAATTTAGGAGAGTGCCCTTAGCTTGAAAAGGTGAAAGCAATACTTGGGATCTCTAGTGAGCAGTTTGGGAGAGAATCTGAAGCACAATAGCAGGGCTGCTTTTCTCATCTCTTCCTTCAGGTTCACTCTTCACTGAATTAGAATACCAAGAGAGGATTCTGTTCATTGAGCTACCTAACTGCATAGGTGTGGAGTGTAAGCCAAAATCATAATTTTGGGGCAAGGACCAGGTAAAGGCTTGCTGAAATGCAGTGGTAATTGTACAAAACTGCCTTGTGACAGAAGGAGACTGGTAATAGAAAGCCTTCCCTGTGAACAGAAGAAGTGAGCAAGTAATACACTGCAAGCAGTATTGTACTTTGTTCTCCCTAACAGCCTCAGTTTTAGCTTTTCAATTTCCTCTGGTCACAAGAAACTTCAAAGGATCTCCCTAAGAACATGTATTGCCTGCAGGCCATGAATTAGACACTGTTAGGCCAGATTACTTCATATTCCCTGTGCTTATACTTCATAATACCATGAAACATGACTGTGTGCTTTTTACCACCAAAGTCTGCCTGGATACGATTCATGTAGGCACAGACTGGCTAAACTCACCTCATTGGATTCATGTCCAAATGCCTTCACTGTAGTATAGGTGCAAGTCTGTCCCTTGCAAGAAACTTGGTTGACTTGGTTGTCTTGCAGTCGAACACCACATACTGAGGACCAGCTTTCCTTATATTAATGATCATTTGTAATAGAATCAATATTAATTATTATTTCTTCACTGAATACTAGCAGGTTCTGAGAATGAACCTCTGTGCTGTCTTCTCTTTTGTAGATAACCATGTTCAGCAGCTTCAGTCGGCTTATGCCACTTCTCATCAGTTCCAGCAAATGTCTAAGGACTTTCAGGCTTGGTTAGGCAAAAAGAAAGAAGAGCTGAGCCAGGCTCGTCCTGTGTCTGCCAAACTTGATATCTTGCAATCACTAGTGGAAGAACAGAAAGATTTTAAGAAGACCATGACCAATCAGATTAGTTCATATGAAAGAATTGTTGCAGAAGGAGAGCGTATCTTACAGAAGACTCAAGGAGCTGACAAAGCAGCATTACAATCTCAAATTGCTACACTCAGAAGTAACTGGGATGAAATTAATAAGCAGGCAAAAGAAAGACAAGACAAATTAACAGATTGTCTGGAGAAAGCCCTCAAATACAAGCACCATGTGGAAATTCTGCAGCCATGGATAGAGAAGTGCCAAAGCAGCCTGTGTGAATTAAAAGTTGGCATAAACCCTGCTGAAATAGAGAATTCTGTTGTTCAGGTGAGGGCCTGGCAGAAGGACCTGGATAAACACCATGGGACAGTGGAGCTATTAAATAATACTGCTGAAAATTTGCTCAGTGCAAGTGAAACAGATAAAGAAGTTGTTCAGGAGGAAACTAAGGTGCTGAATCAGAAAGTGAATGTGGTCACAGAAGAGTTACATAAGAAGAGAGAGTGCTTGGAAAATATGGCACAAAGGCTGAAAGAATTTCAGGAATCATCCAGGGAAACTGAAAAACAACTTAAAAGTGCCAAAGAACATCTGGAAGCTCACGACTCACTTGGACCTCAGTCATTCAGTAACAAACACCTGACAATGATGCAGGCCCAGCAGAAAGCCTTGCAGGCTTTAAAGCCTCATGTTGATTTAACAAAAAAGCTTGCCCAGGACCTGGTGGTAGAAGCTTCTGATTCAGCAGGTGTTACTGACCTTTTGCTCCAGGCTGAATCTTTGGAACTAGAATACACTGCTGTGAGCCAGCAGGTTGAAGAGAGGTGCTCCTTCTTAGAGACAAAACTTCAGGGAATTGGCCATTTTCAAAACAGCATCCGAGAGATGTTCTCTCAGTTTGCAGAGTTTGATGATGAACTTGACAGCATGGCTGCAGTGGGGAGAGATCTCAAGGTACTGCAATCACAGAGAGAGGACATAAAATGTTTCCTGAAAAAGCTGGAGGATCTTATCTTGAATACTGAAAATGCCAATAAAAACTGTAAAATTATGCTAGCCACAGAAGCTGAAGCTTCTCCTGATCTTGTTGGTATAAAAAGGGACTTGGAAGCTTTAAATAAACAGTGCAACAAGTTACTAGACAGAGCAAAAGCCAGGGAAAATCAAGTAGAGGGTACTATTGGCCGTGTGGAGGAGTTTTACAGTAAGCTAAAACAATTTTCCAGTATGCTTCAAAGAGCTGAAGAGCATGAAGAGTCACAAGGTCCTGTTGGAATGGAAACAGAGACTATCAATCAGCAATTGAATACATTCAAGGTAGGAATTTTTTTTTTCTTACTGCTACAAAGTATTCTACCACAATGCAATTTTGTTAAATATCATTGTGAAAGGAGTTGGTGAAGTGCAGACCTTGAAAGAGTCTTGTTTCACAGCAGTCAGTTCTACCTGTATGTTTTTAGTCTGTTTTAAATGGGATATCTTCTTGTGCTCCAGAGAAGCCTTCCTTCGCTGGGGCTTAGCAGACATTGGAAACCTTGCATCCCATCTCACAGGTCCTGCCCCCTAGTGCCCTCTTAATCTGTCCTCACTATCTTGTTTCCTTATGCAATCCATCTGCCTTTATTGTTTTTGAGACCTGCATATTGTCTCTGTTCTGATGTCCATGTATTGTACAAACTTTCTTCTTCATTGTGGTGTGAGTTACACGCTCATGTTCACATACCAGCCTGTATTCACTTTTCTCATCTGAGTAGTATATATTTTTTTTCACATGGGTATAGGCTTCAGCACTTGTAGGTTTAAGACCTTTTGACGTTTTCTGTTCTAATACACTGGCCAGTCTTACCTCACTGAATCCCACCCTTATCTAGAAATACCCTAATAAGAAGAAATCAGGTAAAATAAGCCCCCTTTTGTATGGGAGTTTACCGTAGCTTACCCAAATGCACTTTGGAGCATCTGTGTTTAGCTTTTTTAGTATGCCGGTTAGCAATCTTTGTCCAGATCCGAAAAATCCATTGTAGTGATAGTGTGTTAATTGTGCTTTGGTACTGAAATGAAATAGATAGTTGTTTAGTTTAGGTTACAATAAATGAATTTCCAGTGCTCACTGGAATGATTTATAAATCCTACAGTTGTAAGAAGTGTTTAAAAAAGATCAGAAATCTTCTAATGGCTATATAGTAGCACTGAATATTTTGTGCTGCTTTAGTTTTGTTTCAGTCTAATATTGATTTAAATGTTTGTGAGACTTGCACATTACTTCACAGTTAATCTTAAAAGCAAACCTTCATAACAGGGTTTGATAAACTGTGCTGTTAAAAGATGACCTCGGACAAAAGTCATTACATGCGTGGGCCAACAGAGGGTGTATTTTGCTTGGGTAAATTAAACCACATTAGAAAGCAAAAATAAAACTGAAAAGTTTAATCTGGGAATTTCCAATGCAAGTTACTGTGAGTTGCTATGATCTTTCAGAATGCATAAATAGAGACAAAAATCTTGAACAAACAGTTACACTGTAAGAAGATTCCATTAGAGTGGGAGGATTAAAATTGTGTGCCAGTCTGTCCTAACAAGACTATCTCAATTTTAAAGATAAACAAGTGGCTTTTGTTTGTATATGGTTAGTAAAATAGTTTGGATATTGGAAAGCAGCAAAAGCTCCTGCTGTGATTGCCCTTGCTTACACTGACCATATAGGATTTCAGCTGTAGCCAATTTGTGATCTCTTACGACATTCACTGCATTTTCAAATGTTAGTTGCAGCTTCAGGTCTTTGTATGTCTGTGGGTGTGTTTGTATATAGATAGCTATCTTTTTTTGGCTACAAAGAACAATGCTTTTAGGGGGAAGCAATCCGAAGAGCTGACAGTAGAAGAATGCAGTTCCCTTCTGTCATGGTTTAAACCCAGTCGGCAAATGAGCCACGCGGTCTCTCTCTCACTCCCCTACTTCCTCTCCCCCTCTCCCGGAGGGATGGGGAGCAGAATCAGAAGAGTGTAACTCCCACAGGTTGAGATAAGAACAGTCCAGTAACTAAGGTATAACACAAACCACTGCTGCTACCACCAATAATAATAATGATAAGGGAAACAGCAAGGGAAGAGAATACAACCACTCACCACCCGCCGATCGATACCCAGCATGACTGAGCAGTGATCTAGCTCTTCTGGGTAACTGCCCCCAGTTTGTATACTGGGCATGACATGCTGTGGTATGGAATACCTCTTTGGTCAGTTTGGGTCAGGTGTCCTGTCTCTGCTTCCTTCCAGCTTCCCCTCCTCCCTGGCAGAGCATGAGACTCAGAAAATCCTTGGTCAGAGTAAACATTACTGAGCAGCACCTGAAACCATCGGTGTTTTCAGTGCTGTTCCCAGGCTGAAAGTCAAAAACACAGCACTGCACCAGCTACGGAGAAGGAGAAAAAATGACTGTTACTGCTGAACCCAGGACAGTATCCACCCCTTATTCTATACCATTCACGTCATGCTCAGATCCCACATTTTCAATATACCATCACTCTATCTCATATATATATACATATATACATCCAGACACAGAGAGAGAGAGATAGAGATGATTCCTCAGTGCATGGACCAATCCCTATAAAGCTGCTGAGTCCCTGCAGTCCACGATGTTGGGTTCCATCTCTTGTAACAGTCTTTCAGAGCAGGAGAGCCTGTGTGCAGTGTTGGATCATTGCTTGCTGATGCTGATCATTCCTTTACTGCAGAATTCATCTGGTTTCATCAAAGTTCATTCTTTGTTGGGATGATGGTCAGAGGGCCAGTCGCTGGTGACCTGAAGACATCTAGTTGGTCGGCTATAAAAGTGCTAAATAGCAGGCAACAGCATACAGTTGAGTTCATGGGCTGTTTTCCCCTAAAATCAAATCCCCTTGAGGTACACATCAGACTTCCACAGCTTCCCGCATTACCCACCAAGTATATCCGGGTCCCTGAGCAAAAGCAATCCTGCAAGTGGGTTTGCCTTTACCTGAAGCAGGCATAACCCAAACTGTCCTTCCCAGCAGATTTTTTATGTGCACCACAGGAACTCTGTCCCCCTCCACAGTATGTAAAAGTTCTGACTGGGCTGGGCCAGACCTGTTGGCAGATCCTCTGGTGCTGACCAACCAGGTGGCTTTTGGTAAATGCGTACCCTAATGTTTGAAAGTCCCACCACCAATTGCCCTCAGTGTAGTTTTTAACAGCCTATTGTACCATTCGATTTTCCCAGAGGCTGGTGCATGTAAGGGATGTGATATAGCCACATGTGGGCTCTTTGGCCCAAATGTCTATAAGGCTGTTCCAGAAATGAGTCTCATTTTCTGACTCAGTTCTCTCTGGGGTGCCGTGTCGCCGCAAAATCTGTTTCTCGAGGCCCGGGATCGTGTTCCGGGCAGTGGCGTGGGGCACAGCATGTGTTTCCAGCCATCCGGTGTGGTTGCTTCCACCATGGTAAGCACATGGCGCTTGCCTTGGAGGGTTGGTGGGAGTGTGATATAATCAATCTGCCAGGCCTCCCCATATTTGTACTTCAGCCATCGTCCTCCATACCAAAGAGGCTTTAACTGTTTAGCTTGCTTAATTGCAGCACGTGTTTCACACTCTTGAATAACCTGGGCAATAATGTCCATTGTTTAGTCCACCCCTCGTTCACGAGCCCATCTGTATGTTGCATCTCTGCCTTGATGGCCTGAAGTGTCATGGGCCCACCAGGCCAAAAATAATTCACCCTTATGTTGCCAATCTAAATCCATCTGAGTCACTTGAATCTTAGCAGCTTTATCCACTTGTTGGTTGTTCTGGTGTTCCTCAGTGGCCCAACTCTTGGGTACATGAGCATCTACGTGGCGTACCTTCACCACCAGGTTCTGTACCCGGGCAGCGATATCTTGCCATAGTGCAGCAGCCCAGATGGGTTTACCTCTGTGTTGCCAGTTGCTCTGCTTCCATTTGTGCAAGCACCCCCACAGGGCATTTGCCACCATCCATGAGTCCACATAGACATAAAGTACTGGCCACTTTTCTCGTTCAGCAATGTCCAAGGCCAGCTGGATGGCTTTCACCTCAGCAAACTGACTCGATTCACCCTCTCCTTCAGCAGTTTCTTCAACTTGTTCTCAAGGACTCCATACAGCTGCCTTCCATCTCTGATGCTTTCCAACAATACGGCAGGACACATCAGTAAACAAGGCATACTGCTTTTCACTTCCTGACAGTTCATTATATGGTGAGCCTCTTCAGCACGCATCACCTCCTCCTCTGGTTACATTCCAAAATCTTTGCCCTCTGGCCGGTCCATGATGACTTCTGGAATTCCTGGACGACTGGGATTTCCTATTCGAGCTCATTGTGTAATTAGTGCAGCCCACTTACTCCATGTAGCATCGGCTGCATGATGTTTAGAGGAGACTGTGGCTTTGAACATCCAGTCCAGCACAGGCAACCGGGGTGCTAGGAGGAGCTGTGCTTTGGTGCCAGTCATTTCTGAAGCAGCTTGAACCCGTTCATAGGCTGCCAGTATCTCTTTTTCAGTCGGGATGTAGCTGGCCTCAGATCCTCTGTATCCCCGACTCCAGAAACCAAGGGGTCGACCTCGAGTCTCCCCTGGAGCTTTCTGCCAGAGGCTCCAGGTAGGACCATTCTCCCTGGCTGCTATGTACAGTATATTTTTTACATCTGGCCCAGTCCAGACTGGTCCAAGGGCTCCTGCATGAACTGTCTCTCGTTTAATTTGCTCAAAGGGTTGTTGCTCAGGGCCCCATTTAAAATCATTCTTCTTCTGGGTCACATGATAGAGAGGGCTTACAATCAAACTGTACATTCTCCAGAACCCCACAGCACCCAAGAAAGCTTGTGTTTCTTTCTTATTAGTTGGTGGAGACATTGCTGTTACCTTGTTGATCACATCCATGGGGATCTGGCAACATCCATCTTGCCATTTTATTTCCAAAAATTGAATCTCCTGTGCACTGAATCTCCTTACTCTGTTTTACAGCAAAACCGGCTTTCAGCAGGATTTGGATTATTTTCCTCCCTTTCTCAGAGACTTCTTCCACTGTATCGCCCCACACAATAATGTCCTCAATGTATTGCAGGTGTTCTGGAGCTTGCCCCTGTTCCAGTACAGTCTGAATCAGTCCATGGCAGATGGTAGGGCTGTGTGTCCACCCCTGGGGCAGTCGGTTCCAAGTGTACTGGATGCCCCTCCAAATAAAAGCGAACTGTGGCCTGCGCTCTGCTGCCAGAGGAATTGAGAAAAATGCATTTGCAATATGAATCGTGGCATACCACTTGGCTGCCTTTGACTCCAGTTCATATTGAAGTTCTAGCATGTCTGGTACGGCAGCACTCAAGGATGGTGTGACTTAATTCAGGCCATGATAGTCTACTGTTAGTCTCCACTCTCCGTTAGACTTTCACACTGGCCATATGGGGCTATCAAAGGGTGAGAGGGTCCTGCTGATCACTCCTTGACTCTCCAGTCTATGGATCAGCTTATGGATGGAAATCAGGGAGTCTCGGTTGCTGCAGTATTGCTGTCGGTGCGCTGTTGTGATCACGATTGGCATTTGTTGTTCTTTGACCTTCAGCAACCCCAAAGCAGAAGGACCCTCTGAGAGACCAGGCAAGGTAGACAGCTGCTCAATTTCCTCTGTCTCCAGAGCAGCAATACCAAAAACCCATCAGTACCCTTTTGGGCCTTTGAAGTACCGTCTCCTGAGGTAGTCTATGCCAAGGATGCATGGAGCCTCTGGACCAGTCACAAGGGGGTGCTTTTGCCATTCCCTCCCAGTCAGGCTGATTTCAGCCTCCAGTACAATCAACTTTTGGGATCCTCCTGTCACTCCAGAAATAGAAATGGGTTCCACTCCTTGGCAGCTTGATGGCATCAGGGTACACTGTGCACCGGTATCTACTAGAGCCTTATACTTCTGTGGGACTGATGTGCCAGGCCATTTGATCCACACAGTCCAGTAAATCCGATTGTCCCCTACCTCCACCTGGCTGGAGGCAGGGCCCCTCTAATAGTCATCACAACGTTGGACACTTAAGTCTTGTAGAAAGGGATTATTCTTCTTTATCACAGGAGCTGGAGTAAAATCAGCTCTTCCACTCCATCGGGGAACCTGCTCACCAGAGACTGAAGCCGCAGCTTTCATGGGATGATCATATTTGACCTTTGTTCTCCTCTTCAATTCACACACCCATTCCTCCAGAGCTGAGGTAGGTTTTTCATCCCACTTCCTCATATCTTCTCTGTGATGTAAAACCATAGGGCGGCCCGTGGCATTTACCTTCTGTGTCTTCTCTCTCGAGCAGTAGGATGCCTTTTGTTAATAGCTGAAACGTGTGTTGGTATGCATGAGGAGCTGGATAGATCAGATAGATCGTCTCTCAATTGTTTGAGGTCCTGTGACAGTTTTTCCATAGCTGAAATGATGGAAGGGGTGAGATTGTCTTCAAACTCTCAGAGTTGACGAATAATTTCATCCACTGTTGGTGGTGCTATATCATCCCAGGTTACTGTTGCCAATGAGTGGGCATATGATGAGGGTGCATTCTGTGTAAATTTCCGCCATATGGGTCGTGTACGTTCGACTTCATCTGGATCTATGGGTATATCCCCGTTATTCAGCTTGATATTATAGATCATCTCTACAATGGCTGATTCCCTCAGAGACTGGATGCCTTTCTCTAGAGTAGTCCACTTGGCCAAAGGACTCATAACATCATCCTTGTATGGAAACCTTTCTTTCACAGCTGCCAAGAGCCGCCTTCAAAGGCTGAGGGACTGTTTCTCTCTTGCAATTGCTTTGTCAATTCTCCTTTCCCTTGCAAGTGATCCCAGATGCTTGGCTTCCCTACCTTCTAGCTCATGACTGTCGGCCCTATTGTCCCAGCATCAGAGCAACCAGGTGATGATGTGCTCCCCTGGCTGACTGGTAAAATCTGTTCACATATTCCGTAGCTCAGTTGAGGTCTGGGATCAATACATCACCTCTTCTTCTTCTTCTTCCTCTGATTCATGTACTAATAACTCCTGGTCAGATGCTGTTGGTGGTGAGCACATTGTTTCTTCATCTTGCTTCATCTTTCTTGCTTCTTTTTTGCTTTTCCCCTTGCATACAGGGGCAACTGATATTGGCACGAATTGGTCCTCTGGTGTAGCTGCTGTACTTGGTTTTGGATTAGCTGCGCTGTCTGTTGTGGTCAGAGTTTGAGTAGCTTCTGCACTTGTCGCTGGGGTTGGAGTAGCTGCTGTGCTTGGAGCTGGAGTAGCTGCACTGTCTGTTGTGGTCAAAGTTTGTGTAGCTGCCGTACTTGTTGCTGGGGCTGGTGTAGCTGCTGTACTTGGAGTTGGAGTAGCTGCATTATCTGTTGCGGTTGGGGTTTAAGTAGCTGCTGTACTTGTCACTAGGGTTGGTGTAGCTGCTGTGTTTGGAGTTGGAGTAGCTGCATTGTTGGTTGCTTTGCCATCAGATCCAGAGACTTTTTTCCTTTTGAAGGTGCTGGACAGTGTTGAACAGGGCTCTGCAAGCATAGGCCAAGCCCCAGCACGTTGTCATGATTTGTCCATCTCTGGTATGACCAGAATGACAACACACCTCATTTAAGTGTTTTACTAATTTTTCTGGATTTTGCACTTGTTCAGTGGTGAAATTCCAAAGCACTGGAGTGGCCTACTGGCCTAGATACTTGCCCATACTATCCCACACACCCTGCCACTCATGACTGTCCAGCCTTGGGGAAAATCTCTTGGTCCTCCTATATTCTTGTCTAACCCTGGACAAGGCCCAAACCCAACTCTGCTTAATTCTTGAGATCAGACTAAATGGTCGTGGGTAAAACACACACTGTATGCATGCCAACATGGTGGTCCCCATCACAATCGGCAGGCAGGTCTCAAAGGTACCTAAAGGCCATTTGAAACCTTCAGAACTCTCAAATGATGCTGTAAGCGGTCTGGTGGGGGGTCTGAGAACGTAAAGGCATGTCTCCTTCACTGGTTGACCACCCAAGGAGGGGAAAAAAGATGTGTAATTGCTAAACACTTCTATTATATACCTCCCAAAGTATAGAGGTGGTGACCACACTGAGAACGCAAGCCAGATCAGTTTCATGATCAATGACTCTTATTGTATTACAAGTCATTACTATTAACTACAATGAAACAAGAACCTTAGGCCAAGGCCCTCAGCCGATAAACACTAAAACAGCAAATACCATCTGTAAGTAAGGTACGCGGTTGATGTCATCTACCTGGACTTGTGTAAAGCCTTTGACACTGTCTCCCATGACATCCTTCTCTCTAAGTTGGAGAGACATCAATTTGATAGGTGGACCACTCGGTGGATAAAGAACTGGCTGGATGGCCGCACGCAAAGAGTAGTGCTCAGTGGCTCAATGTCCAGCTGGAGACCAGTAACGAGTGGTGTCCCCCAGGGATCGGTGTTGGGACCGGTCTTGTTCAACATCTTTGTGGGTGACATGGACAGTGGGATTGAGTGCACCCTCAGCAAGTTTGCCGATGACACCAAGCTGTGTGGTTCGGTTGATACGTTGGAGGGAAGGAATGCCATCCAGAGGGACCTTGACACGCTTGTGAGGTGGGCTGATGCCAACCTGATGAAGTTTAACCATGCTAAATGCAAAGTCCTCCACCTGGGTCGGAGCAATGCCAGGCACAGCTACAGATTGGGCGGGGAGGAGATTCAGAGCAGCCCTGCGGAGAAGGACTTGGGGGTGTGGGTTGATGAAAAACTGAACATGAGCCGGCAGTGTGCGCTTGCAGCCCAGAAGGCCAACCGTATTCTGGGCTGCATCAAAAGGAGTGTGACCAGCAGGTCGAGGGAGGTGCTCCTGCCCCTTTACTCTGCTCTCGTGAGACCTCACTTGGAGTATTGTGTGCAGTTCTGGTGTCCTCAACATAAAAAGGACATGGAAGTGTTAGAACAAGTGCAGAGGAGGGCCACGAAGATGATCAGGGGACTGGAGCACGTCTCGTATGAAGATAGGCTGAGAAAATTGGGGCTGTTCAGCCTGGAGAAGAGAAGGCTGCGTGGAGACCTCATAGCAGCCTTCCAATACCTGAAGGGGGCCTATAGGGATGCTGGGGAGGGACTCTTCATTAGGGACTGTGGTGAGAGGACAAGGGGTAATGGATTTAAACTTAAACAGGGGAGGTTTAGATTGGATCTGAGGAAGAAATTCTTTACTGTGAGGGTGGTGGGGCCCTGGAATGGGTTGCCCAGGGAAGTTGTGAATGCTTCATCCCTGGCGGCGTTCAAGGTGGGGTTGGACATAGCCTTGGGTGGCATGGTTTAGTGGGAGGTGTCCCTGCCCATGGCCGGGTGGTTGGAACTCGATGATCTTGAGGTCCTTTCCAACCCTTACTATTCTGTGATTCTTTGATTCTATGACATGCTGAAACTGTGAGATCAGGAGCAACAACTTTGAGAGCCATTAAATCGGCATTGTGATGAGTGACTATCAGTCCGAAACAATGAATGCTTGTCACAAAACCGATTAGACGCATTCCAGTCAGATCTGTTGTTATCTCAACCCTTCAGACCCCACGCTGGACGCCAAAAAGAACTGTCGTGGTTTAAACCCAGTTGGCCCAAACCACTGCTGCTACCACCAATCATAATGGTAGGGGAAATAAGGGAAGAGAATGCAACCACTCACCACCTGCTGACTGATACCCTGCCCGACTGAGCAGTGATCTTGCCCTTCCAGGTAACTGCCCCCAGTTTATATAGTGGGCATGACGTGCTGTGGTATGGAATACCTCTTTGGTCAGTTTGGGTCAGGTGTCCTATCTCTGCTTCCTCCCGGCTTCCCCTCCTCCCTGGCAGAACATGAGACTCAGAAAGTCCTTGGTTAGAGTTAACATTACTGAGCAGCAACTAAAACCATCGGTGTTTTCAGTGCTGTTCCCAGGCTGAAAGTCAAAAACACAGCACTGCACCAGCTACTAAGAAGGAGAAAAATGACTGCTACTGCTGAACCCAGGACACCTATGCATTGTCTCAGTGTTGTGCTTCATTAAGGCTTTGGAAAAGATGCAGCAATTCCACAATTCAGGAGTGAGAGCCTTCTCTGGTCTGTGCAGACTTGTGGGGAGACAGTGTCCCTGCAACCCAAGAGCTTGTATGTTAAGCCCAAAAAATCTGTAGAAGTGTAAAGAAGATCAGTGGTACTGGCATGTTTATATCCAAAAGGCTACTCCAGGATTTTATTTGTATTAGATATTTATAAGCTTAGAAATGTGTTTTGCTTGAAGCAACTATTTTAGGCCATGCTTTTACTTATGAGTGAAAACACAGTGCCATTAAACAGGAGGTGAAAAGCGATGAAAAGGTGTAGGGGTTGTTTAAAGAAGCAATGAGCAAATGCAGGAATAAAGAAGGAAAAGGCGAGCCTTTGATGAAAGGAGTTAGGAAGACCAAGAATGGAAAATTTTGCTACGTGAAGGTGATTAGGTAGCAAAGGGATACTTAGAGCAGGAGGATCAGGGTAAATTATTACTCTCCTAATATTCAGTGTGAGTACTGCTGGGGCACAGGAAAATTACAGTTGGTAATGTGCCTCTTCATATTTCTTACCCTCCCATAGAGCAATTTCACCTGAGGCAGCAAACTGTAGAGAGTCTGGCTCCCACAAATCCTGCTCCACTCACGGTGTATTTGCTCACATGTTTGTGCACGTACACAAACACAACCTGAAAATGTGGCTGTGGCCACAAAACCACAGTCTGGCTCCTTACAGCTTTAGCTTCTGTGGTCAAGTACAATTAACTTCTGTTCCTCACGAGTAAAGCAAAAGAAGTGTTGCTTGGTAGATAGATTTATTGACATGAAATCTTCATTCTCTTCAGGAAAGGATCTTGTGTAATGGGCCAGAGGTGGTTTTTGTGGTTTGGCCAATTTTTATGTACAAAGAGTTAGAGCTTTGAGTCTTCTTGGCATGATATTAAAATGTATAGTTATTGAAAAAAAAAATACCCCAAACCAGGCTTTGATTTGTATTTTATATATATTTATTAAAATATATATATACATATGCATGCTTGCTTTATTTATATTCCTTCTTTGTAATCTACTTACTCTTCTCTGTAGAGAGAGTTATGTTGAAAATGCTGTCAGTGTTAAACTGTAGTTATTTACAGTGCAGATATAAAAGATGCTTTCTGTAGATGAAAATCTGCAGCGGAATCCATTTGAAAAAGTACAACCATGGCTCTTCACAAAGTACTCCAGGAAGAGAATAATCAACTTAAGAATTTGTCTCAATTAATATAAATTAATTTTATATTCTGTATGCAATGCATAGATTGGTACTAAAAGGAAGCTTCAGTAAATCAGGTAAATTAGTATTGAGGTACCCTGAGTTTGCCACCATTCTTTAAAAGCAAAACACAAAAGAATGGCGCAGATGGGCTGAACTGAATGCCTTGGGTATGGGTAGCCACACAGTGCTCGGGATGTTTGCCGTAGGAGTAGTATCTGCAGCTAGTTTCTCTTTGAAATAGAGAAAGAAAAACCCCAAAAGTTGAATTACGTTACTTCTGCAAACTTTGCACAATTCTTTGTACTGCTATTACAAGGCATTCTTCTTAGTAAAACCAACATGGCACTGTTACAGCTTTCATCAGTGTATGGTTCATTTGATTTTGCTTTTATTTTTGGAGCAAAAGGAGATGTAGTCATTAGAGGTTGCCTTCTAATTGGACTTTATGGGAATTTTTAGCTAGCCTGTGTATTCCTGCCAATGAGCTTGAGCTAAGATTTTAATTGGCTTATGTTATAGAATCATAGAATTCTTCAGGTTGGAAAAGACCTTTAATATCATCAACCAACTGTTAACCTAGGACTGCCAAGTCCAGAACTAACCCATGTCCCTAAACACCACATCTACACGTCTTACGTTAGTTATCTGGAGTGTGTCTGTCCTCTGATTTTAATTTTGAGGGCAGATAATATTGAAAGAATAATCTTTCTCTTTATGATCAATAAGAAACTAAAAGCATTGCATTTCCCATGCACTGATTTACAAACCCTGGAATAAGATACTAACCTGCCTTGGGATTTAATACAGTTAAGAGTCTGTGTTGAAAAGCAAAAGTAAAATAAGCAACTGTTTCAACCTTTTTTTGAAGTGTTGCATTTGAAAGTCCCTGATGCACGATACGACAGTCTTCAGTAGATGCGACAAAAATCATAGAATCATAGAATCATAGAATCATAGAATAGTAAGGGTTGGAAAGGATCTCAAGATCATATTTTTTAAATGCTAATAAAATGATTTTGCTGTTGAACAAATACAGACCCCTTTCAGTTGTATACTTGCCCTATACACGGTGCAGCATTCCTTGAATTCAGTAAGGATCTGTTTGTGGGTGTTTTGGGTGAGAAGAACCATAGGTGACAGCACCTCAAAAAATGTGGTTTTTTTTACCTTTACCATTATAGTATATATTCTGAACTACAGAATCCAGAGGTGAGTATCATTTGGGCATAATTTTTATATAGTATCTGCTTACCAGAGAAGAGGAAAAGATAATCTGTCTCCTGCCCTTTCAGTATTTAGGCTTAAGTATTTGGATATGTAGCTGGCTGTGTATCACGTAAATCAATAAACATGAAGTGTAGTATGTTTGTATTTCTTGCATACAGTCAATCCTGCTGGTTGCTTAATGCAGAAAGCTCCAGCTGATTGTAGTTAATGCTGTGTTAAGTTTTAGCTCTAAGTGCCATATGCTGTCCTTAGGCTGAGGTCTGAATTGCCACTACAACTGATGGCTGCTGTGACACAGGCAGTGCAGGTCTTTTGTGGTTAGGGGTATGGTTTCTGCTGGAGCAGAGCAGCTTGGTCATGACAGCTTCTGTACTGTTGGTGAGTTACCTGTGAGTTACCCAACCTTTCACCTGCATGATTATGAGCTAGAGTTGTAGGTGCAAAGTGTTGAATTGTATTTAAAAGATGTAAATCTCCAAAACCTGAACCTTTGTGCTGTTAGGCTGGTTTTGTGCTGCTCTAAGTTCTATGAAAAAAGATGCTTTCCAAATGTGGATACTTGTTTCCAACATGTTAATGTCTCTTTGGGTGGGATCTAGGGGCTAGCTTGGCGCTGAGATGATGGTTGCCCCGTCAGGCGACGCCACCCTAAGCTGTTTGCTTCGGAGCCAGTAACCAGATTGAAGAGAGTCACAACTGGGCTGAACGACTGTCTGCATGTCAAGTGGAGTAATACGTAGCTATTCTGATCACTGAAGGGTGATTTGAAAATGATGCACAGATAAACTTTTAATTTCGGAGTGAAAGCATCTGTTTAGATGACGGCTTTATGAGGTGGGGAAATGGGGTGCAAACAGAGGCTCAAAGCAGCGCTTTGCTTTACCAGACTTTGTCTCAGGGACGCGTGCCAGCCTGAGCTGTGCGGTGCGGGTTCACCGCATCAAGCCGCGGTCGGGGCCGCCCCGGCTGGCAGCTGCGGGCCGTGGCGGCCTCCCGCGGTGCTCAGCAGCGGCTGAGGCTGGCCGGCCGCCGCTGCCCCGCCCGGCCCCGCCGCACGGCGTCGCCAGAGGTGGAGGTGCGAGCAGCGAGGGCGTGGGGGGCCGAGGCGCAAAGGAGAAGGACGTGCGGGCGGGGGCAGCCCCGGAGCGGCGCTGCGGGAGCGGGCGGGCCGGGAGCAGATGTTGCCTCCAGAGTGAAACGGGGCGTTTCTCGCAGCGAGGCGCTGGGCGGGCGCTGCCTGCCCGCAGGGAGAGGGGCGAGCCGCAGAACTGGGCGGCTCGCTAGGGGAGGACGGGGCGAGCCTCCAGCCGCTCCTCTTTGGCAGCCGCGCTTCAGAAATAAAGGGAAAAGAGCGCGGACAGACCGCTGGCTGCGGCTTGTAGTCGGGACCTGCCGAACGCAAACCTGCCGTGCCTTAGGGAGGCACCCTCCACGCTTGCTCTGCCCTGCAGCTGCCTTAAACGGCTCTCCGGGATGGCATAGGGAGAATCGGTGTAAAACGTTTGTTTTCCGACTGCCTGCTCGAAGGAAGCGTTGGTTTGGCTGCTAGAAAGTGATGTTTTCCTGTGGGACAGCACATTAGTGGGGGCACCACGGACGAGCCTGGTACAAAAGGAGGAAAAGCTGCATTTCGGATCAAGGTTATTTGTAGCTACTGCCAAAAAAGTAAAGGGCTGATTTATTATTCTTACTGTTCTGGATTTAACTTATTTCTTCTCCCATCCCCCCAAAGATTTTCTCCGTGCCTTTTTCTGGACCGTATATGGCTACTGTGGATTTTCTCCTGTTAAGCTACCGCACCATGTTTTATTTATAAAGGAGATGGGACTCTGCAAACCGGTTAAATGGATTACAGTTAAGCCATCACCTACAGAAGATAACGTGTTGCCTTCTGTAACGCTTGTTCATTTAGAAGGCTTATTCGGGAGATTTCAGATACAGATTCTGAACCGGAAAAATAAACGAAGCCTTCCATGGATTGTCTGCAATATTTGAGCCACTGCTGGGTTTTGCTATACTTTGTTTTTCTGTGATGTTGGAAGATTTATATTACTTTCTTACTGAAGCACTTTATAGTTTAGAGGGCAGGGGGAAAAAACCTCACATCCAGGTAAAGTTGCATTTAAACTGATGCACTAGATTATGAACAACCTCAGTCACCTCATGAGTTATGGTGTATATTTAGTGTCTATGCATCTTATGCTAAGGGCAAGTTTACTGTAATTCTTTAGAGTGATAGTGTCTTTTAAATGTTTCTTGTGTATCCATGAAAACGGAGGTATAGTGGTGTTCTCTCAGGATGGGGAAGCCACTTAGCAGGCCAGACTGTCTACGTCAGAATCCCCCATGTGTTGGCAAAGGGGAAGAAGATGAAGATCTAAATATTGAGGACTGCTACGTTCCCCAGAGGTCCATCTATGACACTGTGCGGCTGAATGAACAGATCGATTCAGGCTCCAAGGGCAGCCTCACCTCGAGGCATTTCACTGACCGGACTTTACCCTACAGTCATAGAACACTGGACATCAGCACTTTGTGCTCCAATGGTGCCCTTACTTCTTCCAGTGTTTTTGAGCTCCGAAGCCGTGAAGCTAACAAGTTAGATGAAAAAATGATCTTCGATGCACTCAAACTGAACAGTGATATAATTCGGACAGCTGCATTACCTAAAGCAAAGTCTCACACAGAAAAGAAGGAGCATAGGAGATCATGGAGAATGCTTGTTCCGCCCAACTTTTCGGATTACACAAATAAAAGTGACAGTTCCTTTAATGAAACTGCTGATACGTCAGATACAGCTAGATCGGGCAAATGCAAATGGGGTACTAACTCTCTTACCTCAGAAGAGGATGATTCTGGTTTATGCAGCCCTCCAACAGAAAGGGAAGAAAAACAAGATACAGTGTTAGCAGGGGAGCAAACTCAGACCCGAAGTTTATCTTCTGCAGAAGATATCCATGCAGTAGGTCAGTTCAGACCATATTTTCCAGCAATTTGCAGAGAGCAGCACACACCACTGCTTGCAACCACTAGTATCACTGTCAAAGAAAGCTACAGATTGGCTTTGCATGATGTTTTACCCGCTGGAAAAGTGAAACAAAGCAATGCTCAGACATGTGAAAGTGATCAGGAAGAGTTGGAGGGGCAATACTGTCACTTACAAGGTTTCAAAGAGAAAACTCTGTCACATGAAGATCCTCTTCAAGGTAATAGAAGTATTTCCCTGGACAAAAATGAAGTAGAAAATGGATATGAAGTTCATGAAAAAGTTAAAACACAGGACACAACAGTAGAGGAGGATCGCGCAGATGAGGCACTTCCTCATGTGGATGTTTATTACACGAATGTTGATGTAAATACTAGTGACTTGGATTTAGCAAAATATGAGATTTTGCCTGATACAGAGGAATCCAGTATTTCACGTGCAGGCTCAAACGAAATGGCATTTTCTGTTCAACAACTTGCATTAGATAGTACTGTAAACTGTCCAAAAGCTTTCCCAGGGAGAAGTATCTGGACCACTGACATCCAAGAAACCTTGGATACAGTCTGCAATGGCCTATTGTCTAACAAGGTAATTAAAAAACAAATGAAAACCAAAATCCCCATAGATTTTTAATAGTTGTAATGTAGCCTTAAAGATATTTGTTTAAAGCTTTCTTCAGATTTTGTTATTGCAAAAATGTGGGGGGGGGGGGGTATTAATTTGGCAGATGCAGTAATCAGTGTCATTTTGCATAGCACACGTGGCATGTCTGCGGTAGTGAAGATGGTCAGTACGGTACATGAACTAGGGACAAATTCTGAAGGGGGTGTTTACTCCCAGCTCTGTCGGGCAGGCTTATTTATCACCAGCTGGTGCTGTTAGTCCGGCTGCAGAGTGCATCCTCTGTACACCCGCGTTGGCGCTGGCTGTTTGTACACAGCTTTGTTTATGGGCAATGCCATTCAAGGGCAGCTACAGCCCATGTGTTCAGCCTGAGCAGCCTTACTCATCAAGGTATAAGCAAGAGTGGTTGTGGTTTCCAAAGCAGGCAGATTAAAGGCTCATCGCCTCTTCTGAAAGCTGCCCTTTGCCAGAGAGCAGCTCTGACATATAACGATAGTGCTTACAAGCGCAGGATCTTGCAGTGCTTTGAAAGTGGTGGATGAAGTAAGAGAGTAAGAAGTGAAGCTTTGTAATAAAGAAAGGGTGTTTGTCGGGTCTGTAATTTTTTTCTTCCCACTCTGGTTGAAATCCGAGATACTTCAGGCTTTGTTGCTAAGTTGTTCTGGTAAACTTTGGCCTCAGCAATAATTGTAATTTATTTTAAGCTTCTCTCTGCAAGGAATGCATGCGTTTTTAAAGGACAGATTGTGGAGATCAGTCCTCTCTGTGGTAGGACATTGCTCTCAGAAAGATGAGGCTTTATGGCACATAAAAGGAGAATTTGTTATTGATTCTGTGTGGAAATATTATTCTGCCTCCTCCCTACCCTACAGTCAAGAAAAACACAAGCGTTTTCCTTTTTTCTGGGAGCAGCCAGCTGGTTGCACTCTCTGTTTTCATGTAACCGCAGTCTTACAGTTTTCAGGGTATGGGGTTTTTTTTGTCGGTAGAAACAAAGTTCTGAGGGCTGCTTCATTTATTTTACCCCTCCTGTTTAATGTAAGTGCCCTAGCTTCTAGATTGACTTGTCAAGCTGGTGGAAGCGTGCTCAGCCACCTGAGGTCTGGTGGTTTGAAAGCAATTGCTTGGCACACTGTGTTTGGTGCAAAAGAGGAGAGTCACTGGTAGCTCAAAGCGATTCCTGCTTTTCAGGATGCTGAGAAAGGTTGCTTTGAATGCACTAAGTGTGCACCAAAACTGTTACTGAATGCTGCTATAGAAATAGAAGGATTTAGGGTCAAAAGTTGAGCATTCTTTAGCATTGTTTATTCATTGGTTATTTTTCACTGGCCTGTGTAATTAATTCAGGGGCTTCAGGCCATTTTCTGATCTCATTGACACTGATGTCAGTGCGGCCTAATGCAGCTGAATACAAATGGAGATTTACACTGCTGTTGCTAATGGTAATAATCTGGCTCTGAAAAAGCTTAAATACCTGAAAGAGTAAAATAAAGCAAACAGAGAACTGCTCAAACTGCCCTTTTGGGTAGGTTCAAAGCCCTGGTAATTTGCACGAAATCCCTCTGAATGAAAACCCATTCTCCTGGGCATCTGCTGGGATACTGTTCCAGTGGCATCTGTAGTGCCTCCTCCTCACTTATTACCATTATGTTCTTCTAAAAACTACATTAAAATAGCTCTTTCTTTACCACTTCTTCAACTTAAAACTTCTGCTTTTGTCCTAATTTTTTGTCCCTCTACTCTCTCTCTCTCCCTTTCCTTCCTGTCTAAAACTACTCATGGAAATGAGCGTCATTTTCCCTGTGGTGTATTGCATTTACTCTGTTTAGATTGAGTCCTTTCTGTTTACATTAATGATTTTTTCTTAGGAAGGTGCTGATGAGGCATGGTTTCCTTTCTTCCAAACACCAGTTTTCAGCTTTTCTTGTTGTTGTTATTGTTGCATACCCTGATGTAAACACCATGTCAGAAAATACAATGTTTCATATGTGTTTTGTATTTCAACTGCAGGTATTTCAGAAAGAAGAAATTGAACCCTTGCAAGTAAAACAACAGGAGGTAAATTGGTTGGGTCAAGGGCTTATTCAAAGTGCTGCTAAAAGTTCCAACACAGAAAACCTTGAACATGACCTTGAAGATGTCAACACCCGATGGAAGACTCTTAATAAGAAGGTTATTGTTTCGTACACTATTCTGCTTTTGTTGTGTTCTGCTTTTTGATTATTTGCTTGCTGACGTCTTTCAAAATACAGGAAATTAAATACTCTCTAAGAATAGGAATTATATTGCTTTATGCAATCACTTTGTTGATAATTCTGAGGATAAGAATTTTATCACTAGTAGCAAGAGCTATTACTGTCATTTATAAGGTTTTGTCAAACTTTCTTTAGGTCTGTCCTGGATTTTTATTCAGGAGAGACTCCACTAGGATGAGGTGTTTCTTCCTGCTTAAGCAGACCAGGGAAGTTTGATAACCCAATCAAATAGGTTAGAGTTGTGACACTTTCATTGGAAAGGTAGCTATGTCATTTGTTGCCAGCCACTTTCAAGTAGTTGTTTTTCAGTCTTTGTTCAGATGTTTTTTCACTCTGCATTGTATCAGGTCATGTACACGGTTGTGCCTGTGCAGTGCAGAGAGCAGTGAGACAGCTTGGCTTTGTGTGACTAGTGGCACATTTCCGTTATAGTTGTATTATATTGCATAGGATTGTATTGCTTATGACATGAGATAGTACCACTGCTTTGGAAAAGTGGATGTAGATTGTTTTATATGCTTTTGAAGAGTCCTCTTCCAGCAGTAGCTGCTCTTGGAAAATGGAAAGGGTGGGAAGTAGAAATGGCACTCATTTTTCTCCACTTTGTCTTCCTGAAGGAGTGATGCAACGGAACAGCAGATACCTGTGGTTCACCTATTTGCCGCCTTCTCTCTTATATCTTCTTCCCATTGGATGGATTATTGCCCCTTATTTAGAGTTGCTACTTTGGGTTCCTGGCTCAGTCTTTCTATAAGGAAAATAAAGATGATCCGATACACAAACATCCTGTCAATATACTTCATAATACTGTAGCTATATAAAACAGGCTTACATCTCTTGTAATAAGAAACTACTACTGATCTGATGGAAATCAACCTCCTCTTTTCATTTGATGTCTGTAGCTCTGAGAGATGAATGCTAAATTGTGCCATAGTCCTCTTATGTGAATAGCTATGAAAATGAGAGCGTTTGTGATATTGCCAGGTGTTCTGCAGATTTTGGCTACTAATTTCACAGAAATGAAAAGAAAAGGTGAGTAGAGTCTGATCCCCTACCTTTTTTTTCAGGTTGCCCAGCGTGCTGCACAATTGCAGGAAGCCCTTCTTCACTGTGGGAGATTTCAGGATGCCCTTGAATCTTTGCTTAGCTGGCTCATTGATACAGAAGACCTTGTGGCTAATCAGAAGCCACCATCTGCTGAATTCAAAGTTGTGAAGGCCCAAATACAAGAACAGAAAGTAAGTGAAATAAGTTCAGAATATCTGTCCTTCCACTGGATCAATGAGAATAAGTTCTTACGCTTTGGCAAGGCATGAAATCTGATCAGGTGTATTATATGACATTGAAGGGTGCCAAATTGTATAAAGCAGCCATCTGTTCAATACTGAAGAATCTGTCTAGGGTTGGGAGAAGTGCTCATTTTCTATGACACTGCAATTTGAGCTCTGGTTAGAGTTATTAACACTATGTGGAAAGGATTGTTAAAGTTCTATTGGAAAAAGAGAAAGCATGAAATCAAGTGTTTGGTCGTTTGGAAAGTAGGAAATAAAAACTAGTAAAGTTTCATTGTAATAATTCCAAGGTAATACTGCAGATTACATACTTAAATACTTTGCTGTTGATCCTGATTCTGACCTGATCATTGTTGGTAATTAGTTGGAATGCTGTTGGGAAATGGTCTGTGCTTAATGTAGAAGCACTATCAGTGTTGTCAACTCTTGCAAATATTCATAATGGCTATAGCAAAAAAGAATTAAAATGTAGCTTATGAAACATACATTCCATGCAGTTGTACTGTGTGGCCCACTGCCACCCTGAAATTTAGTATGAAGTTATGGTCAGTAACATCAGGGGATTGTCATGTTGGGATATCTACAAAGGCAAAATGTTACTGTTACCAAAGGCAGCTAAAGAAAGGAGGAAGGGAGGATTGTAGACAAAGGTGTATTTTATTCTTTGTGGAGAAATTAATTTACTGGACTAGATCGGTGAACTCAGTTGTATCTCAAACAAGTAGACAGTTGGATATGAGGAAGAAATTCTTTACTGTGAGGGTGGTGAGGCACTGGAATGGGTTGCCCAGGGAAGTTGTGAATGCTCCATCACTGGCGGTGTTCAAGGCTGGGTTGGACATAGCCTTGAATGGCATGGTTTAGTGGGAGGTGTCCCTGCCCATGGCAGGGGGGTTGGAACTAGATGATCTTAAGGTCCTTTCCAACCCTAACTATTCTATGATTCTGTAATTCTATGATTGTACAATAGTTTTTGTTTAGTATTATTTATTAATAGTATATTCCTTATTACTACCTGTGTGTAAGAATTACCTTTGTGTTTCCAGAACTAGAAGGGCATATAACTTTCTCAGAAATGTTCCTATAAAGTGTATCAGATACTCTGAATATTTTGTTTCCCTCAGTGGTATTAAATGAAACTTTTTTCTCTACATGTTCACTCATTGGGCTATGCACATTTTTGCCACATAGAAGCCAAGAAGATAGTTTGGGCTTCCTGAAACTCTGCTGTTCATAGTAAAACAATTGAGAAGCTAAAATGAACCTGTGTTGGGGGTGCACTGCACTGTATGTCTGTGTTTCATTTTGTTTAGTGTTATTCACAGTTTTGTCACAATATAGGCAATGGGTTTACTTTTTTTGCTGTAACACGGTTCAAGAAGTCTAGTTCCTTCTGTTTTTGCAATTGTGTTATTACAATGTTTCTAATAACCTGGTGCCTGATTGCTTTCTTTGTAGCTTCTCCAGAGGTTGCTGGATGACCGCAAGCCTACTGTTGAGTTAATCAAGCGTGAAGGGGAGAAAATTGCAGAGTCAGCAGAACCAGCTGATAAGGTGAAAATCTTGAAACAGTTGAGTTTCCTGGATAGTCGATGGGATGCACTGCTCAGTAAAGCTGAAGCAAGGTATTTGAAATTCTTACATATATTTGAAAAATGTAGACATAGGATGTGATAGATGGTTAGAAGCAGCATGTGGAACTCTCTGGTATGAAATCTTGTAAGTACTGTCATTCTTGATGTTGATATAATAGATCCTCTGAAGGAAAAGTGAAGTAACTTGAATAGACCAAAGGCTTTTAAAAATTTTAGCCAAAGATGCTACAGTCTCCTATGATAAATTTTGTATGTGTCTTCTCAATATGTTATCCCCATTAGTTGATTAGAATGCAGATTTCTTGATGTAAGAACCTGTTTTGCATAGAATCAAGTGCAAATTTTACATTTAAATACTAACGCTCTCTTGGAACTTCAAAATCTTGACATGTTGCTATAGAGGAGGCACTCAATTCTTCCATGTTTCTGTTTGGTGTCATCCATATAATTAGTTTCTGCAACTTGACCCTCATAATGTCAGTTGCTGATGTATTTATGCTGGGGAGGAAACACAAAAAAACACAAACAAAACCCAAAGCAAGCAACCAACCCCACCCCCCCTCCCCGAAAAAACCCAAAAAGCATATTCATGGTATCTATGTATGCACACACTTAGATTTATGAGTTGGTGGTGGTGTATAAAATACCTGTAATGTTCTGGACTGTGAATTGTTTTTGAAGGAATCTGTGTTGAAAGGTTTGCTAATTGTGTTTTCTGGGTGGGGATCTGTCGTGGTTTAAGGTTCTCAGCCACGCACAGTTTTGCTCACTCACTCACTTCCCCCTCTTTCTTCCCTCCGCTCCTGGAGGGATGGGAAGGAGAATCGAAAGAATGCAACTCCCACAGGTTGAGATAAGAACAGTCCAGCAACTAAGGTGTAACACAAACCACCACTGCTACCACCAATAATAATAATGACAAGAGAAAAATACAAGGGAAGAGTTTTTCTTCCCCCCCACTCCAAGGGCGGGGGGGGAGGAATGGGAAGAAGAATCGAAAGAACGCAACTCCCATGGGTCGAGACAAGAATAGCCCAGCAACCAAGGTACAACACAAACCACTGCCGCCACCACCAATAATAATAATAACAAGAGAAATACAAGGAAAGAGGATAGAACTGCTCACCACCCGACGACCGAGCTGTGAACTAAAACAAAAACTCTTCCGGGTTCCGGCCCCCAGTTTTTTTTTACATCCTGGGCATGACGTGCTGTGGCATGGAATGACCTCTTTGGTCAGTTTGGGTCAGGTGTCCTGTCTCTGCTTCCCCCCAGCTTCTCCCCCTCCCTGGCAGAACATGAGACTCAGAAGGTCCTTGGTCAGACCAAAACATTCTAAGCTGTAACTATAAACATCGGTGTTATCAGCGCTGTTCCCAGACTGAAAGTCAAAAACATAGCACTGCACCAGCTACTATGAAGGAGAAAAAACTGACTGCTGCTGCTGAACCCATGACAGGATCTGAAAAAGGACAGCCTCTTTCAGAGTAGAGAGCGGAAGAATATGCATAACAGGGGGACCTGAACAGGCATATAATTAAGAACAAGAAATGACCTGGAAATTTGAAGAAAAATGAATTTAAGTGAACAGTGAAGCTTTGTAGTGAAGAGCAAATGGATGTTAAGATTTGGGTGCTACAATAGCATTGAATTCAACTTGTTGTCTCCTACTGCTTCTGGCATCCCCTCTTTAGTTCATTTAATCTGAACTCTTCTTGTTGCCTCATGCTACTAATATGATTGATTAATTAGCAGAGTCATCCACTAATAGACCATTATTTCCTTCTTTCCTTTTTTATTTTTGATTGAAGGCATCTGACTCATTAGCCAGGGTAAACGTCATGTTTGATTTGATATTATCCTTCCAGTCTGATGATATTTGATTAAAAATCAAATTTCAACTTTTCTAAAGCTATCTATTAGCTGCAAGCTTGTATCCATTTTTCTTAGGCCAGTCTCTAGAAATGGAGATTTGAGGATGATTTTGAAAACTATGTAGAGTACTTCACTGAGTGTTCTGTGGCTAAGTGTGTGAAGTCTACCTTGTTTATTAGCCTTGGGAAGCACATATAAACATAGCTTTTATCTGGAATGAGAGCCCCATTTGAAATACTGTGATGTTTTTCATGTAGGGCAAATCTCTCTTTAAAAGTCTGCTTGAATGAGATTTGCTCGGCAGTGGTTTGTAGCGAAGGCAGTTCCTGCAATCAAGAGCCTTCTCTGAAATGTAATAATCAGAAACCAAAATGTTTTAGGTTCTGCTTTTTTAGTTTGGAGGTCTAGTCTCTCTGCTGTATTAATGTCTCACTAACTTTGGTGAGAGCTTTTACCAAGAACAAGAGATGCAGAAGTAGAGCCAAACAGTTTTGTTCACATCATTGAATAAATCTTTAAAGATATTTTACAATGCTGAGGAAGCATGACAGTATGTTCTGGTTCAGTAGATGTCTAACTTTAAAATGTTTACTAGTGAAAGGAATGTAACTTTATGCTTAAAGACAGCAAGAAACTTGAGAATTGTCCTATTGGGTATAAAACAATGCTTTGCTGAATTTAGTGCTGGATTACTTTTAGCAGTAGGTATATGAATAAAGTGATATTCTGTTTATTTGCAAAAGTTGCATATTAGCTCAGAGAGTTTCAAACAGCTTTGGAGGTGTTTTTTTCAATATTTTATTTGATTTTAACTTTACCTTGGTTTTCATGAGTATCATAGATATATTTCTGTTTCATTTGATGACTGGTTCCTACAACAAGACAACTGTCTACTTTATTTTGCAAAAGATTCAGGGGCCTTTCGTATTTTTTTCTAACTATTTCACACTTACTTCATCACAAAAAATAACCTTTCTCTTGGCATGTTGATAGGAACCGTCAGTTGGAAGGCATCTCAGTGGTAGCACAGCAGTTCCATGAAGCTCTTGAGCCGCTAGTGGAGTGGCTGACTGCCACAGAGAAGAGGCTTGCAAATGCAGAACCCATTGGAACGCAGGCCTCCAAACTGCAGCAGCAAATTTCTCAGCATAAAGTAAGACACAAACCACATACTTGCTTGTGTCATTCTTTTCAGATGCTTCTGTAAAGTGCAACTCAACTGGCAAAGGTGTTGTGGTGAATGTGTGTTCTACCAGGCTGGGTTTTTTTTGTTCGTTTTTTTTCTGTAATTTGATTTTTGTATATTTATGTTGGCAATATGTCCTTTTTCATTCAGTTTTTATTGAGTTCAACTTATGTTTCTTTTATATTTTTGTGCTTTTCTTTTCCATTATTCTTCATTATTTAAAAAAATATAGGCCCTAGAAGATGATGTCCTAGCTCACAATAAGAGTTTACATCAGGCCATTAGCACTGGTCAGTCTCTAAAGACTATGAGCTCCAGGGAAGATAAAGATATGGTGCAGGAAAAGCTAGATTCTTCTCAGGCCCGATACATTGATATTCAAGAGAAGATGAACAGCAGGTCTGAACTTCTCCAGCAAGCTTACAGCAATGCTCAGATTTTTGGGGAGGACGAAGTTGAATTGATGAACTGGCTGAATGAAATCCATGATAAACTGAGCAAATTGTCAGTCCAAGATTGCAACAGAGAATTGCTTGAGAAACAGCACTCTGAACTACTGGTATTTTTATTTCTGTTCATTTATTATTTAGTTCATTTTAAAAATTTTATTTGTATTTCCATACTTCATTTATTTTTCATTATTATATTTTCTTTGAAGTGTTAATATGCTAATTCCAAATAAAAATATTATAATTTGTTTTGTCTGTGCTAACACAAATGGCCTTTTCTCCTAGGATCTTCAGGAAGAGATTCTTCTTAGGAAACAGAATGTTGATTTAGCTGTACAAAATGGCTTAGAGCTTCTCAAGCAAACAACAGGTGAGAGCTTATAGAAAACTGTGATTCATCAAGCTTTTTATCTTGTACTTGGAAGTGCTCATGAGTATTTAAGTAGGACCTTTAAATATTAGTCAATATTTGCTGGTTAAAGCAGTCGTAGTTGCTTATTTTAATAAAGGTTTGAGGTCAAGATATGTTATGTTTTGGGGTCAGTTTTGCTATTAACGTAAGTAAGCAAAAGTCCATTTTTGACTGTAGAGAGTTTGGCCCTTGAATCCTTTATTATTTTCAGTGGAAAATTATTTTAGTGAACCTGCATTCCATTCCTAATAGCAAGTTATGGACATTACTCATAATGGAGGGCTGTTTGGCAGTGGATGCAGTCAATTCCCTGCAGGCATCCACAGATGAACAAGGTTTTAGACTACCTTTTACTGCAAGAGGAAAGCTTTGTCCATTGGAACTAATGCTGTGGGAAAAATTACATTCCAGTTGCACACGTGTCTGCTCTGTACATCAACATCTGTCCAGACTTCCCAGTACTTCTAGCATTCTTGAACTCTTTAAGACACACACGTGGTTTGGGGTGGAGGGATGTCCTTTTCTGTTCCAAACATTATATAATGAAGTCTGAATATGCGCTGATAAGCTTCAGTACGTTGGTTTGGTTTAGCCTTTTGAGTTATCTTTCAAGTGAGTAGTAATGAGGGTGGACAGCGATGTCAAATATTTCTGTAATTGAAAATCTTATTAGTATTTTGTTGATATTTTTTCTTCACATTTTCAATAACACTTTTTTTTTTTCTTTTTTCTGGGTTTTTTTCCCATTGTAAGAAGTATTTTGAATTTAAGGTTGGATTTTTTTTTTTTAAAGAACATTTGTATTAAATATTTTATCTTAAGTTTTTCCTTTCTAATAGTTTAGTAAAGCAGAAAAAAGACAGAAGGACAGATCCTGAGCTGAGGTAAACTTACTAGCTCTGTTAACTTTAGTGATGGTAGGATACTTTACAATAGCTGAGGATTGACCTTGTCATCTTGTTTGAGTTATTCTACAAGTTAAATACTGAGATCTCTGTTGTAGGCGGGGGTTGGGATTTGGGTTAGGTTAGGTTTTGTTTTGTTTAGTTTTAAATATTTGTGATCATAGGAAATAACATCCCTCTGTTTTAGGTGATGAAGTTCTAATAATTCAAGATAAACTGGAAGGCATTAAAGCAAGATACAAAGACATTACAAAATTGAGTTCTGATGTATACAAGACCTTAGAGCAGGCTCTGCAGCTTGCAGGTCAACTGCACTCAACTCATGAGGAACTCTGCAAATGGCTTGATGAAGTTGAGGTGGAATTACTCTCATATGAAAGTCAAATACCAAAGGGTGAAGAATTAAGCCAAGTACAAGAAAGACAAAAAGTAGGTTTTAGAACCTGTGAATTGCATATTGCTGTATGATTCAGCTAGGCTTTGTGTTAACTTATGTTTGGCATGAATTTGTTTTGTGAATAAGAAATTTTGGCATCACATCATTTGACTAAATGTAACAGTAGTCAAGAATCCAACTCACTTTCCAGAGTCATCTGTTATAATCACTTATGAAATCGGACTGAGGTTTATTTTTAGCACAAGAGAAGCACATTTCCTTTTTATTCAAGCAGCTACCTAATCCTGGGAAAACTCTTAAGCTGTCAAACAAAGTTGGTTTGGTCCTTTGGTTTTGACATGGATAAAATCCTGTAAAGTGTAAAAAGAGTTGGCATTTAAATATATGTATTACTAATCTTGTTTAACAATATTTATTGCAAAAGAAAATCTGTAGTAAAATCCATATGGTGCAGATGATTTGAAGGGAGGAAGTTAAAAAAAAATCTTTCCATTAAATTTCTTATATAAAAAGAAGTGAAACAGCAGTGGGGGTTTCTAAACGGATCAAACCTCATTTCTGAAGCATTATGTGATGCTGTGAAATTTAATCTAGTCATTGCGCATTTAAGAAATCATCTGAATTAATTGTATACAAGCCATATAAAATTACAAAGAGTTCAGACTCCCATACTGACTGGAGAAATATATGTAAGATATATTCTGTAGAAAATTCTCTTCAAGAATCACCCACCTTCCTGTCAAACAGCTTACAATATCAAAAAGCTAATACAACAGAGATGAAAATAAGTGTGCTAATTTATCCCTTTGGTCTGTGCAGACATTTCAGTTCTTGACTTGTGGAGTGGGTTGAAAGAATAAAAAAGCATGTGCAAGCTGTGTGTGTTCTTCTCATATGCTGACATGTTTACTTTAAATGGCCTTTTACAGGAGCTGAAAAAAGAAGCGAAGAACAACAAAGGCTTACTGGATACTCTCAATGAAGTTGGCAGTGCCTTCCTGGAGCTGGTGCCATGGAGGGCCAGAGAGGGTCTTGACAGGATGATAACAGAGGACAACGAACGTTACAGATTAGTGAGTGACATGATCTCTCAGAAGGTGGATGAGATTGATGCTGCCATCCTGAGATCCCAGCAGGTACTAAAAACTGTTCTTTGAGCAATAACAGTCTGTGGCCATGTGTACCCTAATAAAAGATATCCTTTAATAATGTTGCCAAATGTTTGTTGTGCTTGAGCAGCAAAAGGCCTGTTTGAATGAAATAGTGCTCCACTGTCAAGATATGGATGCCGGAGCTTGGCTAATCTGTACACTGTTACAGTTTTCTGCCTTTTGTTGACACAAACATCAGGCTTGTAGCTAAAATTGCTGTAAGTAATCCTGTGGCTCTTTAAGTGAGAGTTTGCTTAAGTAAGAATTGAATAGCCCATGTCTTTTGTAGATAATGTATATTATGTTAAGTAAAATACTCTCCAGATCCCCAGCCAGTTTCACTGGATGCCACACTGAAATCACAAGGGCTGCCACATACCTTTTGGCATCAGCTGATTGTCTAGGTCCTCTGTACTTTTCACAATTAAAAGCTGGATCATCTTGTTCAAGCAGTAGTGGAGGATTTAAATAACAATCAGTATTATTCATATCCACAAAGCTTTTCTTCTTGGTGCTCAAAAAATTTGAGTTCTGTAATATGTGGAGATTTCTATACATTCACAGAGCTGTATATATGGGTACACTTTGAGAACTGGCACTCTTAATTTCATCACTACATGGTCCCATATTTAGGTTTGCTTATAATGCATTGCGGAAACAACGATTTGCCAATGTCTGGCTACAGTTCAGGCATAGAAATATTGGTGCAGAGTTCTGTTTCTGCTAGTAGTTCCTATAAACAATTGTAACAGGACAAGGAGAAGGCATGTGTGATATTTTCAGTTTGCTGAAAGTTGACTGAAGGAGGCTGGCGATAACTCAGATCTTGTAACTGAGGTTAAAGTAACTTCATATTTCTTTTTAAGAGGTTTGCTATGAATATTATCTTGTCTCATTAATCAAATCCTCAAAAATGAAGGGTGATTTTTTTCAGTGAGTGGTAATGTAAGATAGGAGAGTGTATGTTGGCTCTCCTTAAACTTTTCTGAATTCTGTGAGTGTTGCATCTCCTAGCACGGGTTCAGCAAATTCAGGTCCAGGCAAAAAGTCCAGAGCTGCTGCTCCACTAGCTAATGTGGCAAAGGCACATTTGCACCCCAGACCTGCATATCCCTAACCTCCACTTCAGCCCAACTCACATCACTACGGTATACTCCTATACACTATATCCTGTGATAAATATCAAGAGGCTTAACATGCTTCCAGTGAAGGATAAGGTACTTTCCATTTAGCTCAGAGGAAGACAATGCAAATAAAAAATGCTTTTAGAGAAGTTAGTGCTCTGTAGGCTTATCCTATGGCAACTTGTTCCAAATGCCCGTGCTATTAAGGAGCTTTGGGTGGAAGATAAAGCCACCACGAAGACAAAGGCTCAATGGGAGTAGTGTAGAGTTCAGACTAGACATCACCAGGTCAAGGTGAGAAATGCAGCAAGCTGTATGAACATGTAAGCATATTGTTTCATATGGAAGCTGTTTATTCAGTGGAAACTGTGAGGTTTAATAGACTAATGCAATATCCTGGTTTTTAACTACCTGGGCAAAATGCTCCCAGATGGATGGAATTATCATAGGGATAAGTTTAGCTGTGTGTTGTAATCTTCATTTCTCAATACTGAAAGCATTGGATGGTGTCTTACCCTAGTAAAGGTGTGCTACATAGAATAGGTGATATTCTACTTCTGGCTTACTTGTTTTTCACTGTAAAGCAGCTGTAGAGAGTACTTTAGAAAGCATTCATGGAGGAAATGACAATGTCATTGTATTTGGAAGTCAGTCATTCCTGGTTAGAAGTAAAAGTACCACAATGAGCTACACTTGGTTAAACTGGGGGGGGGTGGGGGGTGATGAAATAGATGATTTTATAGTGACTCAAGTGAAGTTCAGTGCTCATAAATAACTGTCCTGCATAATGGGAAGAAAACACTTCAAAATTTGGATGCAGAGAGTACCAGTTTTGTGCTTTTTACTCTTTAGTGTTGTGTTTGAAATTTGAATTTGAAATTGGAAATCCTATACCCTCAGCAAATGGAATCTAGAATCCCGTTCTTCCTCAGTGCTATGTAACCTAGAAATTCCACTGCCATGCCTTGATTTTGTTATTTGCATTAAATATTTGCACAATGTTACTTACATATCCATGGTTATTTGGTATCAGGGAGTCACAGTGCAGTTAATTTGTACATCTAACACATTTTGAATCACCTTCTTAATTTTCTTCATCTGGATCATAAATAGATGAGCTTCTGAAAAGCTTGGCAGTTTCTAAAGCTGGGAATTAACTATCACTGGTGTATGTGCTTTGTGCTGATGTTTACAGTCCTGATTGTTTCAGAAAGTACCTTTCTATTAGGAAGTCACAATATTTAGGACAAAACTTTTTGTTACTTTAAATGAGAAGTGACATACAGTGAAAAAGAATGTTTGTGCTCTCTTTCATGTAACAAATGGATTATAAGGGCTGAAAAAGATTGACTCGTAAAGAATGAAATCTCAGAACAGCTTCTTTTGGTTTTGTGTGACTCATGATTAATCACTAAGACAAGACTGTTTAATGCCTAAAGTGAACTCCAGCTATGTTACAGGAGCAGGGTTGTCATGGTCTGCAGCCACAAAGGCACAGACCAACATATTTGAAGGACAAGAGGGACAGACGCTTGTGGTCAGAAAGAGACTTCTGAGGAAAGCATGTGTATCAACAGCACAAGGAGCAGGTTCTGACCTAAAACATCCTGATAGACTGTCACAATAACTCAGAGCCACATTAATGTTCAGCTAATTGCAGTGGAGGTCAGAATTTAAAATAAATAAAGAAATAAATTAGTTCTTAGGAGTTTCTATGGTGACTGTTTTGTACATCTCGTAATCTCATGTAATATGTCTCTATGGCTTAAGCTCAAAGCTGCCTCTGCCGAGAACTGCACCATGTGGGTGGGTGCTAAGATGCACGCCCATAAATTTGAGCTGAAGAGAGAATATGTGATTTATTTTGTTTCTTTAATTTGGTCTTACTTTCCAGGGGAACTGGATCCCCACACACTTCAGGGTCTCAGTCAGTCTCTCCATCACAAATTAGTAAGAAACAGATCCTTTAAATGCTCTCATTACTTTAGTGCTTTGAGGTAATTTCTGAGACATTGACATGTTGACTAATGGTGGTTAAAAGTTAATCTTTTAGGAAAAGGACTGGCTGCACCCAAATACCCCAAAGAGTTTTTGCATTTAATCCAAGGTCTAGTTTTGGATGAAATCCTGTCTTGTCTGAGTTCAGCGAGGTTTTTCCACCGACTTAGTTGAATTGTGATTGTTTTGCCTTTATCATTTAATACCAAAGCAGCTCTTAAGATTAAAAGGATAACATCAAACAACTGTTTCTTAGGATAATTGCAACACTAGCAGTAATAAACATAGAGATGGAAAAGACGTGGAAGTAGACTAACATGAAAACAATGAATCTACTTACAATTCTGAAATTATAACCGTTTTTATTTCCTTATGTCTGTTAGAGAGCTGTAGGCTTTGGAAAAATATATTTGCTTCTGTTGCTTTGTCATGCTTATGAATTAAACTGCTGTGTTACAATCCCTCAGAATCATTTTGGGCTTCATATTTCATTTATATGAAAACCTCATATGGAAAGTGAGCCGCTATCTTTCTAACAATTCCAAAATACGCTTTTTAATCTTCTCTGAATTTTTGAAACAGTCATTCTAATTTCACGTATATAGAACCACTGAACTAATTCATGTCTCCCTCATTTAGTTTGATCAAGCAGCTGATGCTGAATTTGCCTGGATTGCAGAAACAGAAAAGAAACTGATGTCTCTGGGTGATATTAGGCTTGAGCAAGACCAGACCACGGCTCAGCTACAAGTTCAAAAGGTAAAAGAAATGCATGTCCAAATGTCATGTTAATTATTGGCCGGCACACTCTCAATCTAGAAAATGTACTGGCACGGTTTAATTTTCAGTCTGTCATAATGCTCTTCAAAAATAGTTTTTGTTCAATGTACTTTTTTTTCTTTCCTGACCAATTTTTATTGTGTTTCAAGGCTTTTACCATGGAGATTTTGAGGCACAAAGATACTATAGATGAACTTGTTAAATCTGGGGATAAGATTATGAACACGTGCACCGAAGAAGAAAAACAGGCCATGAAGGTAAAGTTTCTTAAATTGTAGCTACAGCAGTAGATATGCAGACAACATATAAATAGAAGGATTCTTATAGTGTATGTCTTGAACTACTAATGAAAAAGCATTAATTACAGCCACTTCTAGTCTAAGGATTCTAGTACTAGAAAAAATGCTGTTGTGTATCCCTCTTCTTCCTTCAGGATATTCAAAGAACAAGCACCATGTACTTTCTTCATTGCCAGACACTAATTTGTAGCCCCATTTATCATCTTCATCCATGGTAAATAGTATTTTAGCCAATGGACAGTTGAGTGAATAGGTGTTAGTCATCTGGGGTAGTGTGTATGGAATCTGGGTGTTCATCTTCTCAAGTTCTCTTGGGCCAGTTACTCCATGTGTATTTCTGTGCTGGATTCAATGGCTATGGACCTCAGTGTGAATCTTTCATTTCTGCTGATTTCAGCATGGATTTTACTTGCCAATATTATTCCATACTGTTGACTAACACAGTCCGTGAAAGGCATTCTTATACCTTTATTTATTACACACACAGAGAAAGCCTGATGTTGGGGCTGCATATATATACAGACAGATTTTTCATGTTAGCATTTAAGAATGGGTTAGTTATGGGGTTGGTTTGTTGGGGTTTTTTTCTGAATTATGGTGAGGCTGGATATGTAGTGTAAATTTAGTCTTTCCAATGACTGCCCTCCTTGAACAACAACACTAATTGTGCTCTGCTGGAGGATCTTTGAAGAAATCTGATTTGCTCTTAAGTGAATTTCAAGTAGATGAGAAGTTCTGTCTATGAAACTGTCATAATAAGAGAACACAGTATTATGTGAGACTCTATTAAATATTTGTGTTTGTCAAAAATGCTGTATACCTATGTGTTAGGCTATGTTTTGTCCTTCGGATAGCATCTTTACACTTAATTTACATGCAAGACATAACAAATGAAAGGATAGCTTGTTCTGGCAGAAAAAGATTCTTCACGTATTCAATGGCTTGCTTATATGTTTAGTTTTTCCAAGGCTAAGTATTTACGTGCATTGTCAGATACAATATTTCATAAAAATGATAATATGGGCAGTCTTCCACGGGAAAAATGTATATCTAGTTGATACTTTATTTTATTATCATATGCCTAAATGCAGTAGACTTATAATGTTTAGACTTTATAATTTTATCGTATTGTTAATGATAACACATCCTCATTATTTAATGTATGCTAACCTGGAAAATAATGCTTTGTGGTTCTGTTGCAAGTTTGTAAGCTACAAGCACAACATTGCACCCTATTCTCTTGTCAGATTTAAAAACAAAACAAACCCAAACAACAGGTTTTTTATATATTGTTCATGATGCTTTGATTCAGAAGTGCTAAGCTTCTGCCAAGTGTCACTGAAGATAACCCTCTTCAGTAAGGAAGTGGGGCTAAGATCTACAGTCAAATCATTCTCAGCTTGACTGGAAGCCCTATGAATAAAGTGTTATTTGTAAATATCAATATTATTAAATATGTTCTAATTACTTTGAAAATGCTCAGCTAAAGTATAATCTCCCACAATACTGATTCTGTCGACCTTGAACATTGATGCTGGTAGAAACATTATCAAAACTAAAGTGTGGTTCACTGTGGTTTGGTTCTATAATTATCAAAGACTATTTAGAAATGAAGGTAATAGACATGGAAAAACACACATTGCTATTTTTTGTTAATATTATTTTACAGAAAAAAATGGAAAGCCTCTTACAGAAATATGATACAGTCTGTCAAATGAACTCTGAGAGAAACCTCCAGTTGGAACGGGCTCAGTCCCTGGTTAACCAGTTTTGGGAGACTTATGAAGAGCTTTGGCCATGGTTAACTGAAACAGAAATGATCATCTCTCAGCTTCCTGCACCAGCCCTTGAATATGAAACTTTAAAGCAGCAACAAGAAGAGCATAGGGTAAGCATTTTGCCAATTTTGAAAAACAAAGGGGCAAAAGCCAAGTGGTATTCTGCTTAGAGCTGTGGAGTACTCTGCTAAATGTTTATAACCCAGACAGTTATACTTCAGTTGAAAGAATAAATCTTTAACTCAGTAATAGAAAATAAATACATTTTCAGTCATGCCGTTACCATTTCCCAAACTGTGCATGCAAACAAGATTCTCTGTGGAAGGCAGCAAACAATGTATAAGCATAAAAGAGGGCGAAAGGGGGACAAAATTGCCATTGAAGGGGGAACTGAGAACACAAAAGTTGATAGTTAAGTAAACTTAGAAGTACAAATTAATGTCTGTATTAGAACAATTCAGACCTCTAAACAGAAAAAGATATGGGATGGTTTAGCAAGAAACAAAACAGGATAAAACATAAGTATCTAATGAACTAGAGTACCTGCTGTCAGCCTGCTGAAAGTGAAATGCTATCTTTGTGTACAGTCTCTGTACAAATATGCACTTCCATCGATCTTGAGTACATGTAAAAACGTTGGCTTTTGTTCTGTTAGTAACACTGGAGCTAAATTTAGCTGAGCCAGGAAGATGGACAATTAGAAGGCCAAGAATTGATTGCTTGGGTTCCAGCCAATCCCATAGTAATTTCTCATGTCAAGTATATATGTTATGTAATAATTAAAAGAAATAAATGTTTACCATAACATCACAAAATAGAGGCATCAGTTTTGTAGGCTGGCCGCCGTATGGGCTTTCTTACATGGAGGAATAATCAGCTGGGGTAAAAATTAGTGTGTTTCATCTATGGCTACTAGTATTACCTGGAATCAGATGTATCCCACTGAGGTTAAAAACTTGCATGGGTTGGCACATGCAAAGCCCATATGGCTATTGGAGATACCTGTCTCTTCCTACTAAGCATAGAGTAACCAGGATTTTTTTATTTTAGCTGCCTCAACTAAGTGACTCAGGTTAGATAGGATGAACCCTGTCTTCAATATCTTGTTTACTGTGAGACCAGTTAATGAAGATATGCCAGTCTTATGTACTGGTAAACACGAGGTTCACTCATTTGTCTTCCTATTATGTCCAGAATGAACAACCATGTTCTATTAAGGCTGGCTATATAACATGTGCTTTACAAACTATCTTGATTAGTCACCGTGAACCAAATCATGGTTGCTTTACTTACAGGATTGTTCCTCATCTACTTTAATCATTCTGCTTGCATGAGAGGCCCTTCAAATGAGCTTCTATTTTTGCATTTTTCCCTGGGCTATGCCATTAACTGAGATTTGTTTGCTAAGTAGAAGATTAATGTCAGGCAATTTTAACACATAATCTGATCTGAAATACTGGAATCATTTACCCAATAGTAGATCATGGAGAGGACCAAGTAATATATTGTTCTAGTAAAAGAAAAGGAAAGAAAAAAAGAAAAGTTCTGAATGTGAATTGAAAACAGTTTTTTATATTCACTTACATTTCTGTTCTGATGTGTTTACTGATGACTGTCTTTGTTCCAAGTCATGGAATTCATAGATTTGATTCTGTGAGAGTAACATGCAGTCGCTTTGGTTTGAACTGAGCTGTGGTTATGTGTAGCATAAGGTTTGGACTCAGAAATGTGCACTGTTGTGGCCTTGTACAAGTTTTTTGTGCACAAAAATAGATCACACAGAATTATTTTCTAAAAGCTTTCAACCTGCTTTTAGTTTCCCCTTTTCCTCATGTCTGCTAGTCAACATTGTTTTTCCTGTTGCAAGGCATACAGATAAGAGTTAGATTCTCAGTAAGTAGCTAGAGTCAGCAGGGTTTGTATTTTCATTGCTGTTTGTCATCAGGGGACTGTGGAGAGTCATGGTCACTGTAATTTCAATCCTCTCAGCATCTCCTCTTCTGGGAAGGAGTGAGTAAGCAAGCCACTATCAGGATTTCTTTTTAAGGGAAGGACCTTAGTTGAAGAGAAGAGGATTTATTTAGACTGAGACTGATGTAGCCCCTTTTGTGAGTCTTCATTAATTTAAACAAACTCTCAGCTGGGAGGAACAGAGCATGTGCCTTTCATATTCCTGCGCAAGGAGTGTGCACAGAGTTCACAGCACCAAGAAGCCTCACAAGACAGCGGGATTATTCTGAAAAGGGAGGGATGAGCAGAGAAAATAGATAAAGCTGTAGGGAAGGATGGGGCTACTCCTAAAAAAAAAGCCTCTTTCCCTGTGTCAGATCTGTGGGTACAAGTAAACAAAGGCAAAATCCTTAGGCAAGTTGGAAGACACCTTGTTACCTGTCTACTTCCATAAGCTTCTGCACAGTCTTCTTCACAGTTTTGGCTTACTTTGGGGGGGATGATGAGAGGGAGTAGGCACCTGAGATTAGATTTAATTTCCCTACTAATTACTTGTTCATCTTGGTTAAGTAATAGTACTGCTGTGAAGATAGAGGGGTCCTGGGGCCTGAGGGGAGACTACTAAACTAGGATGAGAGATCTCTACTGATAAGTCTTCCTTGTCCTTTTGTCATTTTCACTGATTTCTTTGACCCTTCCTTGTGCTAGTTTCCTCTTCTTAAATCAAGCATAATTTGAATTACTAATCTTGCAATGCCACTGCCTCTTTCTGTGATGTTCTTCAATGAAAGGCTTTGCAGCAAGTGACAGATATCAGCATGAAAAGTGGTGGTGTTACACCCATCTGTAATATTGTCACCATTTCTGTCATTATGGATACTAAATATCATAGGGAATGTCTGTTGCCGGCATCGTATGCATAGTTAACATCTTATATTTTACCTGTAATCATATGCCCTACAACAGTGTCATACAGACCTTTCCAGTGCTTCTCTAATTGTGATGTTTCATGGCTGGATAGCTCTATGTTGGAAGGGGAGCGATCACTGGCAAAGCAGTCATTACCTTTATTTGATGTTATTTGTGCTTTACATTAGGATGAAGCATATTTGTTTGGAATTTCTTGCCAGCTGGATGTGTTAGAAGTGTGGACAGCTGTAATGTGGTGGTGTAAGCATAAGAAACTGATAAGTTGTTTCGTTTGTTATAGCAACTGCGTGAGCTGATCGCTGAGCACAAGCCTCATATAGATAAGATGAACAAAACTGGGCCTCAGTTGCTGGAGCTGAGCCCAGGAGAAGGTTTTTCTATCCAAGAGAAGTATGTGGCAGCTGACACCCTTTACAGTAAAATTAAGGAAGATGTTAAAAAGCGAGCACTGGCACTGGATGAAGCCATCTCTCAGTGTACCCAGGTATCAGTTTAAGTTTAAAGTGTAATTGGATTCATTCAAATGGAAAAACACACAGACATTGTCATCCTACATGTATACATCATGACTAAGCCATCATTTTATCTGGATTTTTCAACCTAATGGCCTGTGAATGTTCATATTACTGCCTATGGCATTGATTTTTCTATTTCTCAAGGGCTTATGATGTTATATATTCGTCAGTATTGCAACTCTGCTGCAGCTGAAAAATGTTATTGCTTCTTAAATTTTGAAGCAAAAAAAACCCACCACATTTGGTCTGGAAATGTTGGATTTTGTCTTTACTTCTGTTTTCTCTTGCTGGTCTTTTGCTAGCTGATGCTTTGTTTACATATGGATGTCACTGTTGATCATTTAACTTGGGTATGGTTATATCTGGAACTTGGCAGCTTTACTTATGATGTGTTACTGGTGGAACCCAGCGGGTGGTTTAGTAGTGGTAATAGCGATTTTCTTTGCACAAACACAAGAACTTGATGCAACACATGTATGAACTGTTATGTAAAAGTATTGTGAGTGAAGTCAGACCTCACAAAATGTCATCATAAGCATAAAATTCAAATCACTTCCACAAAAGCTGCGTATCTTAGGTTCATCACCCTATGCAATGAACTTTGATAGCATATTAAGTGTCACATTCTAAAGACTTTTAAATATTGGGTTAATTGTCATGAAACCCAAACTGAAATTCTTTTATTCGTCCCCGAATTCAGAAGAGAACTCAGTATAACTGTATACATGAACCCACACAAAAACCTGAATAAAAAGAGTTTGTTCCATACTGCTGTTTTTTTGTGGGAAATTCCAGTTTTTCTGTTCACTGGCAATTAAGTGCTATATACTGCTTAGGTCTAAAATAATAAAAATACACCTTAAAGTTCTACTCAAGTCTTGCAGGTCGTTGTACTTGATGTCGTATTTGTCACCCCTGCAGACTGAGTTTAAGAACCTGAGGCAAAAAAATTACATCAGATAACATCCTCCTTTTGAATTGGTTACAAACATTATATAACACCTTCCTTATTCACACCTCTGAAAGATGCCTGATTATTTAGATTCTTTATCATAAATGCTCAGGCCTCCCCGTTTGCAGCTGCACATTAGAAAATTGAAGGTATTTACTTAGTATTCAAGTCCCTGCTTTGTATGTGATAGACACTAAGGTGTTATACTGGATAAGAACAGAAAACAAGAATAAAAACGTGTTCTTTGGTAACAGCTAGAGCATAATCAGATGTTGAGAGAATACTTAATGGTTTATGCAGTACTTTGAGGTTCGTTTTATTTACCTAAGTGTATATGCAGATGCCAAAGCAAAACATTGTAATGCCCAGCATGTAATTTTATATCATCTTTTTTTATTAAGATAAGTAAATATATATTTTCAGAGCTCTGTACTGTGATGACTATGTCAGTGTTTGTCTAGACAGTCCTGGAAGAATAATTGCTTAACTCTTCAGGTTTTAAATTATATTAAATTGCATTATATATCAAAGGCAGGACATAACATATGGAGCCAGAATGAGAGGTTGTAACAACTTGCATTTCTTCCTTTTAAGTTCTCAAACACCTTGTCTCATTCACTGAAGTTGAGTACAAGGAGGCCTGCTGAGTGTACTGCCAACTTAAAAACGTAATTTATATGTCAGTTGTTATCACTTATGTAAGGTTTTGTTGCCACAATCAGTATTTCAGAAGTCTTGAATGTGGGACATCTACTTATCTTTCATAGCACATTTTGCTGGCTTGTATGATATTCACACTTCTAACAAAAACAGTCTGTAACGTTAGTCACACAGTCTGATTGAAGTGGGTCGTATGGTGGGAAAAGTAATTACACTTGTATTGCCTATATTCCTTTGAATAGAAAGGATGTAGCTATTTGTTCACATAAAGTAATCTTGTTGTGTTCTTTCTAGCACCTTTCCTAGGTGTAGCCAGGAGTAGGTTTTGTAGATCCTGGAGGATCATCAGATGCACCCACAGTTTATTAATCTCTTTAATTTGAAAGGGGCATGGTGGTGAGACATTTTTAGGAATCTTGCTGGATCCAAAACCATATTGTAAAGACTAATGTTGGATCTGTACCAAAGGCCAGGTACCATGTTGACATAGCTGTCATTGAGCTTCTGGGCTCAGTCAAACATGGGTGAACATAAAATACACACTGATGTGCCCTTTTAGGTGCAGAAATACTGTACCTTTACTGCACTGACAAGCACCACCTGGACAGTAACAAATGTCTTTTTGAATGACCTTACATATCAAATCTAATTGTGGTTATATGCCAGTATGTTGGTCCTGATATGAAAATGTATGTATTTGATATTAAGGTAAATAGCCTGGAGAAGAGAAAGCTGTGTGGCGACCTCATAGCAGCCTTCCAGTATCTGAAGGGGGCCTATAGGGATGCTAGGGAGGGACTCTTCATTGGGAACTGTAGTGATAGGACAAGGGGTAATGGGTTCAAACTTAAACAGGGGATGTTTAGATTGGATATGAGGAAGAAATTCTTTACTGTGAGGGTGGTGAGGCCCTGGAATGGGTTGCCCAGGGAAGTTGTGAATGCTCCATCGCTGGCAGTGTTCAAGGCCGGGTTGAACAGAGCCTTGGGTGACATGGTTTAGTGTGAGGTGTCCCTGCCCATGGCAGGGGGGTTGGAACTGGATGATCTTAAGGTCCTTTCCAACCCTAACTATTCTATGATTCTATGATTCTGTGATTCTGAATGTCTTTCTAAAAGAATGAAATCAGAAAGCCATGGCTTTTCAAAATAAGATACAAACTACTGTATGAATTGCACAGGACTAAATCCAAGTCGATTCTGACATATTTATAGTACCTTCAGATGGAGCGTCTCAGGACTTAATAGTAAAATTCTTAAATTGGAGAGGAAGTGCCATTTGCAAGGTCATTTTTGTAATTTAGATATTAAAAGAGGGAAAGAACCATGAGGAGGGTATTTATTGCAAGTTACATATATATATGTTGAATAGAGATGTTAAATATGATAATTTTAATGTTCCTCTTTCCAAGAAAATTTCACATGCCATTTTTCATTTGTTGGATTCTTTTTTTCTCTCTAATTTCTCTGCCACTTCTTTCTGTCCTTTACCACCCTCCCAGTTTCATGACAAGATAGATCCAACTCTTGAGAGTCTGAAACGCATAGTTGAACGTCTGAGGCAGCCACCTTCTATATCAGCAGAGGTTGAGAAGATTAAAGAGCAAATCAGTGAAAATAAGAATGTGTCCGTGGATCTGGAAAAACTTCAGCCAGTGTATGAGACGCTTAAGCAGAGAGGGGAGGAAATGATTGCTCGCTCAGAAGGAGCTGATAAGGATATATCTGCTAAAGGTAGTAGACTGAGGAAAGTTTCATGTAGTGGAAATGCAGCAAGCTGCAGTATATAAAAAAATCTTAATTTCTGATGACCACTGATCTGTGGATTGTATTCTGCTGGAGGAGCTGCTAAAAATTTATAAAAACAAAGCATTCGTTTAAAATAATTCATCATGGATTTGACCTTTGTTTTATTTTTAAAGGCCGTTTTGGTTATTTCCACTTAACATTAAAAGTAGCCCCATAAACAAACAATTTTTGAGTCTAAATTTTAAAATGCACACATATGTTTCTGCTGTAGAAGTGTAGAGAGATTTATGGCCAAGAATTGCTTGCCAAGGTAGTAATCTAGTTCCTTTGTTGTTTAGCTGTTCAAGATAAACTAGACCAAATGGTCCTCATTTGGGAAGACATCCAGACCTTGGCTGAGGAAAGGGAGGCCAAATTGTTGGATGTAATGGAACTAGCTGAAAAGTTTTGGTGTGATCACATGGCTGTTGTAGCTACTATTAAAGATACTCAGGACTTTATTCGAGAACTGGAGGGACCTGGAGTTGACCCGTCTGTAGTCAAGCAACAGCAAGAAGCTGCTGAGGTCAGTGAAAAGTATTTTGTTGATTTGAAGTATTTTATTTGCAGCATGCAGAGAAAAGACAGAATTACCATGGAGAGTATTTACATATACAGAATATACAGAATTAGAGGAGAATATTTAATTTGTTTTAGGAACCAAGAGGGATAATTGTATAGAAATTTACTATAGTGGTATCTCAAGAATCTATGGTAAATAACATGTATGACTGCTTAATTGCAGTGAGCATGCAACATGTGCCTATCATTATATTTACATACCTGTTTATAAACATATATATAATAAACATGTCACCAAAACTTGAAAGTTACACATGCTTTAGATTCCCTGAGTAATATGTAACATATAAATGAAAGGTGTGCAGATGGATTATGCTCTAAGCCTGTAATTATTTATAGTTAAAGATTTGAAAGTTAAATGATAACCTCTGGAAAAGAAAACACTCTGATTAAACTTCTTGTTTATTTTTTCCGTCCCATGTTATAATTTAGACCAATGTCAGTTGATTTCTCTCTCACACTGCAAAGGGATGCTTATATTTTCAGCATCCAATTGTAAGTCCAAGTGACCTTAAAGAAAACAAAGGTGTAATCCTGCTGTGTTCTATCTTGAAAGCAAACTGTATGTAGATCATTAAATATAGTGTTGTATGTTCTTCTCTTTGTAGGCTGTTAAAGAGGAAATCGATGGACTGCAGGAAGAACTAGAAACAGTTGTGAGCCTTGGCTCTGAACTTAGAGCTGCTTGTGGAGAGCCTGACAAACCTATTGTCAACAAGAGTATAGATGAGGTATGGGAAATGCAGGTGCTTAAATCTGTAATGTTAGGTGCTTGTTCAGCTGAAATCAGTATATCCCACCTGCCCCCAACAAAGTCTGAAAACAAAAATTTATGGCAAAAGTGAGACACCCCTGAAGCCTTTGTGGCAAAGTAAGATTTGACTTCTGGGTACATGAATCTTGACTCAGAGTGCACAGACAACTTTATTTTATTGATTTATGAGTTAAAATTTTTGTAAAAGAAAGATTTTATTTTTCTTTTTAAATCCTCACTGACTTAAAGTAGATGGCTATTTTTTGCGTAAGTAATGCTAGAATAAATTTCAGCTGTATCTGGTTTATGCCAAGCGAGACATCTTTACTGAGACAATACTATTGGGGTGATCGCAAAATACTTGAATTTCTCTAAGACTCAGCAATGTACATTTCTTAGAAGCTACCTTTATTATAACGATGTAACTCCAAATGATTTAGTAATACTATTTCCCATATTAACTATAATCCCTATATTTATAAAAAATATTCAGTAAGCAGTATTGAAAGTTTACAGAAGTTATTGAAGTTAATCCAGAACCTCTAGTGCGTTCTGAGGCAAACTATGCAGTGATGGGGAGAACAGATGTGTTAATATGGAATGAATATGGACTATTCATGCATAGCTTATTTATGTTATTGATCAGTGAATAATTAGTGAATGCACATTATACAGCAATAAAGTTCTTTTGTCCATTGGAGTGAATTGTGCTTACTTGCAGCTGAATTCTGCTTGGGATGCCTTAAACAAAACATGGAAAGAAAGGGTGGATAAGCTTGCTGAAGCTATGCAAGCAGCTGTTCAGTACCAAGATGGACTGCAGGTAAGATGATGTTATGTACCTAACCCATTCCTGAGTCAATAGGATTTAATGTGGTTGTAGTAAAAAATGCCATGTGATTTGGTAGGTAACAAGTGATATATCACTCTGATTATAGTGACTATTTTCTTCATAGGCAGATTTTTCTCAGGGTTGGTTTTTTTTTTGTTTGTTTTGTTTTGGGTTGGGTTTTTTTTCCATTAAAGAATAAATCCATTGCATTGTTTTTTTCATGTAGTTCATACATTGCACTGTATTTAAATTCAAGATTAATGGCCCCTTGTTTATTGATAAGAACAGAGTTTTTTTGATACTACATATTCACGGCAATCCTGCTCATATTTTCTTGTGATAGTATTTCATATGATAGGCGAGTTGAAGTTGTGACACATTTACATGATCTGAAAGAAACAGAATAGGTCCATAGGCTCACTTGCTGCTATTTTATTTCTGTGGAGGACAGTCAAAGAGCTTAAGTTTTATTCCACCTTTTAAATAAGTCAAATATTTAAGTTTTAATATTTTAAGAAAAAAATATTATTAACATAATGTTTATGGACTAATTCTTCCATTATACCAATTCTCAGTGTAATTTATCCTGTCACGGTACTTTAGAAGATTATTTGCTTTTTAAATCTGTAGGAAAGTTTTCCAGCAATGTTTTAAGATACCTGGCACATTGTACATCCTACAACTGACAAAGTTCCAAAAAAAACCCAAACAAAAAATGCCACCACCAAGAAAAAACAAAGCAAGGGGGTTGGACTTGATGACCTTCAAAGGTCCCCTCCAACCCAAACTATTCTAAAATTACATGATCTTTTCGCTCTGTGTGCTGGGTGGGTTTTTTTTTGCTTGTTCTTTGTACATTTTGGCTGAGTGGCAAGCCTCTTATCTTTTGTCACTGAGTGGCTTGAAGATTGAAACTTTTGAAAAGATTCCAAACATGGTCAGATTTTGCAAAACCTATTTTTTGCTCTGCGGAATGATTGGCTTTCTTGCTTCATTAAATCTTCAAAATTAGTTTCACATGACACTGAGGGCAGTTGCTTGTATGTTCAGTGCAGGTCAAGAAGCAGAATACGCCTTAATAGTAAGACAACGTGTGCTTTCCAGTGCACCCTCACTATGTATTTTTCTCCAAGTTTTTCTGTGTTCAGACTGCACCGAGGTTAACTTGTAGGGTTACATTAGGAACACTGACATTGGTTTAACTGCTTTGTAGTTCCTGTGGCTGTACATCGTTCATTCTGCAAACTTTGTGAAAGAACTGTATTTGAGTGCCTTCTTATGCTTATTTCAACAGACATAAGAGTATCATGGGGAGATTGTTAGCTGCAGCTGTCTCCTCCTGTTGAGCATGTTGAGGGGTAGTTCTCCTTTTCTCTGGAAGCTATGAAGCAGTAGGCAGCTCTGACAAGCTGTACTAAGCTTTTCTCTGTAATGAATTACAGATAACAGGAAGGAGGAAAAGGGGCTAGCAGAGGTGTTTCTTCACTTATGCAATTACCCAGATTGATACAGCTGTTCTTAATCTGCAAGTAGAATATTCTTGAGGTGGTTATATAATATATCAGGAGCAAAAGAAGTACACACAAAGCCTCAGAACTGGGGAGGCTTCATATGTTTTTTGAAGTTATAACTGCATTATCCTGTGAAGATTCAATCAAGCCCTTTTATCCTATGGAGATTCACTCACTTACGGACCTTTACTACATAATGTGTACTGAATGGGGGTCGTGTTCCATGTTGCTTGCACAGATAACATCATCACAGAATCACAGAATGGTTTGGGTTGGAAGGGACCTTAATGATCACACAATTCCAACACCTCTGCCATGGGCAGGGACACCTTCCACTAGATCAGGTTGCTCAAAGCCCTGTCCTTAAAAGAAGTTTGTAATCATCATTTAAAGTGCATTACCACTCAGCTACTGTCTTCTATTTTCACCCCAAAGGAATGCACAATAGAGTTTGTCTTGTATTTACCTTTCAGGGTATTCATAAAAATTGCTGGTTTTACTCAAGAAGTAGACTGCCACTTAGCATGAATAGTACTGGCAGAATATTCCTGCTAATAGAAACTCAGTCTTGCAGCATGTACATTCTTGTAACCACTACATGAAATACTTTTGTTAATATTTGATCCCTTGTATTGCAAAGAAACCTAGGTTTTGCTGAAGAGAGCTGTTTTCTTTCAAAGAGTACAGAAGCATTTTTCTCTGGAGTAAAAAACCCCTGATATTTTACTTAATGAAACTTTCAAACATGACTATTTCTCAGCTGACATTTGAATTTCATACTGTGATTTTCAGGCAATATTTGACTGGGTAGACATTGCTGGCAGCAAGTTAGCATCTATGTCCCCAGTTGGAACAGATCTGGAGACAGTGAAGCAGCAAACTGATGAACTTAAGGTATGAACTAGTAATTTATTTCATATATATTTTTATCTGTCTGCCTTTTTTTGTGTTGTTCAGTATTCTTCTGTATTTTTCCAGAGTCCAAAGTAATTTTCAGTATCTAGTAAAAAGAATCTGTATGAAAATTTCAAATATCATGTATTTGCAAACTATTCCTTTACAAATGTGTTTCATTTTAAAATCTCTTCCAAATTTTGGTAAGACCCCTTTTTACTTTATGAATGTGTTCTGATAGCCTAGCGATACTAGTAACAACATTCATTCTCTTTCAAAGGCTCTAAGGTTATTATGTGCAGGGTTCTTTTGCTATGACCTTTATGTTTTCTGATTTCTGCCATGAATAGCTTTCTTGAGGCTCTGAGAGAACGTCTCTAAAGCTTCATTTGTGCCACTGTAGGCTTCTGTCTAAATGCTTACAGAGATCACAACATTCCCAATACATGAGTATGGTGAAAATAGAAATTTCAGTCTAACTTAGAAACCTGTTGGTATGGATCTGTGACTGAGTGTGCTCCTGACATTGGCAGGCTTTTATGCTGTATATAAAAAAAAAAAGGGTAGATAATGATCAGGAATGTCCTTGGTTTTGTTGCTCACTGGTACATTTTTTTTGGCTGTGGGCAAGTTGTTTATCTATATTATGATGTAACTTCAAGTGAACCACAATCTCACATAGTTCAGAAGAACACACATTTGTGAGTTGCATTCAGACTGCTGCCCAAATTGCACATACAAGAGGGTGTCTTACTGAAGAAAAATTGCTTTCAGCTCTTTTGAAAAGTAATTCTGTTTGAAGTTTAAAGTATTATATTAGCACAAGCACAAGAGCTAGAACTTACTGAAGATATGTTCTGTTTAAAGACCAGGGAGATCACTAGAGAATACTTTCCTATTGGGAAAAAACATCATCCTCAGGTCATAGCAGTAAGTGCTGGAATAGTAAGACGTTGCATATTTTCAGTTAGCTGGGACTGTCTGGATTATCAAAAACTTTTTGACCCTGGAAAACAACCCCCCAAATTTATGAAAGTTGGCAGTGATGCATAAATAGTGCAAATATTGCTGTACTATGCTATATTCAAAAGATCATTACTTGTGATATATTTATTTGTATTCTTTTCTATCATCATAGCAATTTAAGACAGAAGCTTATCAGCAGCAGATTGAAATGGAAAGGCTGAACCATCAGGCAGAACTATTGCTGAAGAAGGTAACAGAAGAGAGTGACAAGCACACTGTTCAAGACCCTCTCTCAGAGCTTAAACTATTGTGGGACAGCCTAGAAGAAAAAATTATAAGCAGACAGGTAAATAAACTTGAACGTGGGAGCTTTATTCATGACTTAGATTTTTGAGAAGAGCTTTTTATTATATATGATGTTTTTATCAATTTACACATTTATTCCTTTTTGTTTGGAAATTACAGAACTATATGTAAGAGAATTTGAATTTTGCAATTTATTGAGTTGGTTTTATAGTTTTTAAGCCCTTAGCAATAATTTTGTCACTTCCTCTGTCAGCAGTGCCATGTCAAATCATTATTATTCTATTTTGGTTATTTGGTGACATCTTAAGTAGCAGTTCAAACATGTTTATATGTGTAGAAGTAATCTCAGCTGCTGAACTGAGCACTTGGAAAAAAAAATAACAAACCTGCAACTTAGTATTAAACTGTTTCAGTGCTCTTTCCTTTAATTATAGAAATGAAAGAGAGATTTAAAGATGCAGTGCTTTGAACTGTAATTTTTAATAAACCGAATCATTTCACAACAAAGAAAAGGTTTTTGAAAGATTATGCACCAAATTTCATTTATATTGGAATTATGTTTTAAGCAATGAAAAAATACTGTCATATCTCTGACGAGAGAACCTTCAGACTTAACTCTGCTCTGGTTACACGGGTTCTATGAAGGTCAGGAATTTAAGCCTGGAATGTAAGGCCTTTACAGGGGAATTGCTAACTCAGCTCTAACTGTAAAGCAGTTGCTTGTTTTGGATAACTGTTTCTCCCCGGGTTTTATGCTATCATGTGCATGTACTCTGCTCTGGATTACAGTGACTAACAGTAATATAAGCCAATTCAATAGCATTGTGAAACCATTTTATTATTAATTTTATTTTTACTATAGCACAAGCTGGAAGGTGCCTTGTTAGCCTTGGGGCAGTTCCAGCATGCCCTGGATGAGTTACTGACGTGGCTGACACATACAGAAGACTTGCTGAATGAACAGAAACCTGTGGGTGGAGACCCCAAGGCTATTGAAATTGAGCTTGCCAAACATCATGTATGTAATTATAATGAATATTAACTGAAATGTTCTTTTGATGTTTATCTTAGTGGTGAGTCTTATAGTAAAATTTAACACTTGATAATTCTCTATAGAGATTTTCAAGATGCAGATTATAGCTGAAGTGCAGGCTTGGAATAACTAAGATCTTTCCTCTTACTCCTCCATATTCTTTCATTCCTTGCATATGCCATGCAAGTGGCATAGCTTTTAGCCAAAGAAAGAGCAGCTCACCCTAGTCTCCACATTAATTAACTCATCTTCATCTGACCCAGAGAACTCAAAAGTTATTGAAGCTACTACTCTCCCTGAAGCAATAAGCTCCTTGATTAGTTCTGTTAAAGCCAGGTCTCACAAAATTCACATGACTGTTTCACATCCTTTATTTTTTGTTCTTTTTCAGAAAATAGAGATTTGTTGTTCTCAATTTTGTAAAACTGTATCTCAGTTGAATCCAACTTAACGTGAAGAGCAGTTCTCTCAAAGTCTTGACAAACTTTATAGTGACTGTGGAGCCCATGGAAGAATGCTTCCATTTTGCCTTTATTTTGAAGAGTATCTCCCGAGACCAAGAGAATTTCACTACCTCTGTGTGACTCTGTGCTGTTCAGTGTATTCTTTCTAGGACTGAAGGTTTCAATGTCATCTCATTAATACTCTCTTTTAAATCTGCCATATGATATTTGGCCTGTGTATGATGTGAAGAGTATTCAGAGTCCATTTTGGATTTAGAGAGAATGATTGAAATTGATAATACACAGATAATTAAGGTATTTTCATTGTGTATTTTAATGCAGCTTCTGAAGCCTTTTGTGTGATCAGCTGGAATTTGAGCCCAGTATGATATCTACATGCTCTATATGACTAATGTTAGAAACAGGCCCTTAAAAAAAAAAAAAGTTACAGGCCCAGATTCTGCTCTGTTAACATTTTATATTCTTATTCAATGGAAGTGTTTTACTACTGAAGAAGCATCCAAGCATCATTTTTGTCTGTGCAGAAGGAGTTCAGCGGACATGTGAACTAATCTACTTCCTTTTCGTAAACCAGAGTTTATAGGTTAGAAAGTTCACACAGAAGTGCATCCTGCTGTGGTAGCCTGTAAAAACATCCATCTCTTGAATAACTTGGGAAAGAATAGACCTTGTTCTTACTGAGCCTCAGCAGGAAGGAAGGGATAAGATGAATCTGTTTCTCTGAATATCCCTTTTTTTTTCCCTGTTCAGAAAACAAAATAACGAGTATCTTCCAGTGCCTTACTTAGAAGAATTAAAGCAAATGTGATGTGCATTTTGTATACATAGGCTACTTGTGACTTCATGTTTCATCAAGTTCTCTGTACAGTTTATTCTAAAGTTCCTTTGTGTTTAGCTATTTTTTTTCTCTATGCCAGCATTTTGTGGGCAGTAAGTTTGAACCTGTCCCATGGAAGGCAGCAGTCATAGGCTTGAGTTTCTTAGATGGAGTTTACCATTCCCTTACCAACCATTTTGCATATTCTTTTTTTTTGGTCACAGTATGGCATAGCAGGCACATAGTATTCTTGTTCTTCTTTCTCTTCTTTTCTCTTTTCAAACAAGTAGTTGGCACTACTATATATAACTTTTTTACACCTTACCCTCAAAACGAAAGAAAAATCCTATTAAATAAAAGTATGTAGCAAATTAAGGAAAGTGAAGGAATAATTCTTCACTAGCAGTACTAACAAGTTTTCATTATTTCAGAAATATATATTATTAGAATATATTCTTTTATAATAGCTTTTTCCAAGGTCTAAAAATAAAATGTAGTATTGCAGAAAGGTCTGTTATGGCTTTTGGTTGAAGACACCTTAGTTATTAGCTTTAATTTCCTAATACCTGTGCTGATGTTAAACTGTTGTCACCAGATTAAGACTAGCTCAGTCACTGCGATTGCCTTCATTCAATATTTTATCAACATGTCCAGTCTTACATGCTCTTTACAATTGTAGGTACTACAAAATGATGTTTTAGCTCATCAGTCTACAGTGGAAGCAGTTAAGAAAGCAGGAAATGACTTGATTGAATCAAGTGCTGTTGAAGAAGCAAGTAATTTACGGAGCAAGCTGGAACTTCTGAATCAGCGCTGGCAAAACTTGTTGGAAAAAACAGAACAAAGGAAACAGCAGCTGGACAGTGCCTTGATCCAGGTGAAAAGGAAATGATCAAGTAAAGAGATATCTCAGGAAAAGTGTCTTTTTACATGAAATACAGAGATAAATGTATTAGAAGTTGGCCTAAATCAAAACCATAACACAGGCCCTCCTGAATTTGGAGAAAGTTTCGATGCAGCTATGTCTTCCCCACAGCTGGTCACTTTGAAATTGCTGAATCAAGATTTCAGCTTTTGGCCTTCATATTTTTAAAGGGTGAAATTCCTGCAGAGGTATATTATTCAGGGAAAAGGCTGATCTCAGAGTTGCTCATTTAGCCTGCTTTCAAGATTTCCATGGGGTTTGTTTTTTTTTTATCAATTAGATTGGATTGAGTTAGTTTAAATTTTGGGTTTGTGTTTTCTTTTTTTTCTTTGGGTTTTGGGGTTTTTGTTTCTTTTTGTTTGGTGGGTTGTTTTTTTTTGTTGTTTTTTTTTTGTTTGTTTGTTTGTTTGTTTTTTGTTTTTGTTTTTGTTTTCTTTTGTTTATTTAATTTCCTTTGATTTTTGCAAATATCTGGCTGAATCTGTTGCCAGTACACTTCTCCATCTGAGCTGGTATTAGAATGGAGAACATTTAAGTAGGGTCTAAAATGATGTGGTATAATTTAGGCCCAAGGTTTCCATGGTGAAGTTGAAGATATGCAGCAATGGCTGACAGACACAGAACGTCAGCTGTTGGCATCAAAACCTGTTGGAGGTTTACCAGAAACAGCAAGAGAGCAGCTTAATACCCATATGGTAAGTATCAGTATTAGAATGTTTTGCAAATTGCATTTCAGGACTAACTATCTTTCAAGAGTGTTTATGGTAAATACAGAGCATGTTCTATATATCACAATGTCTGTACAGTGTCCTAAAATATTTTAATAGCCTTCAAAACAACACTGTTATTTTCAGTGTAGGAAAAGTAGCTGCTTGAGAGATGCACAAAGCTGAACCATTAATAGTGTGGAGACAGAAATGAAAGAATTTTTCCATCTTTATTCTTAGAAAGAAAAACAGAAATGTTTATAAATTTTCCAGTGATTCTTATTCTTTTTCTTCTGTCCTCATAACTACATTTATACTTTTCTAAAGTATGAAGATGAATCTAAAATTGGTTCATATTCATTGGGGCTTTAAATTAAGAGACTCAATCCTTCATTCTCCATCTAACCAAAGCAGGCATTAAAGTCATCTTTAGCAAAATGTAATAAGGACTACTGGCTCATATAAAGACTCGGCTTTAGAAATGGCAAGCTGATCAGGATGTCTGAGTTATTCCCTTCCTGCCCTTCGTTTCTCTTTAAGAAACATTCTGTGGAGTTCTCTGCCATATAGAACCTTAGGGCTTAAAAAAAGACACTGAAACTTGACATCTTACTTCAGAGGGAGGTGGTTTATAGTGTTCCATTCATGTAAAATCATGCTATGCTCTTAGGCCAGGATATAAACTCAAACCAAGTGATCTAAACTCCTGACCTTCTGGCTCAGATGTAACAGTGATATTTACTGAACTGTCCTGGAACTCGAATACGCCTGACACCATTTCCATTAGAATGCTGCCTTGTCAAAGCTTTAAAAATCAGATTTATTTTGGAATGATGCTGAAAATCGTTGCCCACCAATGTAGGGCACTCTTTCTGTTCTGGTTTTTTTTTTCCTTCCCACCAAAATTTACCAGTTACTATTTTTGAGAAGGCAAATAAAGTTTGAAAATCAGTTATGATAGGAAACGACACCACAGAAATAACCTTGCACTTTTGAACCCCTCCAATCCTTCTCTTTTTTCTCTTTTTCATCCTGGACTTAAAGTCAGATTAAGACAAAAAAAAAATTGCCTGGAAAATTTCAGGGTTTTCTTTGGTATGTTCTTCTAATACACAGATTTTCTATACTTCTTCTTACAGGTAGATTAGTTAAGGAATCTTTAAACTGAATGTAGTCTTATAGTTGGAACAAATATGTGTCCCAGTAATATGTACTTCATATGTACAATCATTTCCTAACTGTGCATATACATTTCAAAGATTGTTACTATCATGTAACTGCAGGCATGGAATTGCCATCCTTTAATATATATAACCCTTAAAAAAATAGGGCTCGATTTCAGAATTTCATCCCATTGCATCTGTGTAAATTCTCTCTCCCCCTCTCCCTTTCCCTCTGTTTTTGTTTTGTGGCAACTGAAATGTTGAAGCCACTTGTCATCTTGAGTGCTACTTACCATGAGTTCCACATTTAAACTTGCTCCTAAGTGATATAAAACATGTCAATTTGTGACATGAAACTGGAGAAGAAAGTTTTGCGCTGTATTTTGAGATATACTGATATATTTTGAGTGATATTTGATTCTCGCTGGAAATAATGTTATGAACCATCTTCTTGAGTTATAAGGTCTGTTTCTTCAGATAGGAATAAAAGAGCACTCAACCATAATCAGTTCACAAATGGAGTTGGGATTGAGCAGAATTTCTAGCTAAGGCAACTCTGGGAAAACAAAAAATATGAGGAGACATTACAGGACACCAGCAGGAAAGAGGCTTAAAAAGAGGGTTCTTTGACTCTCCCAGTGCTGCTTGGAACATCCCTCTCTTTTTCTTATAATAATTTTTTTTAGTTCCTCCTTTAAAAAGAGCTTTGTTTCTGCCCTGTTAAGAGTGTGACTGTACTGCAGATATAATCACTGTGATGAGCCTGTCTTAGGCTGAGCCCAGACACAGGGTTTGGGGCCAGTCCTGCCACACACTCCTTGCTGTGTCTGACCTGTGCTGTGCTCCTTATGTTTCCTTTTGAGGGGTTCTTGTGCTGCAGTAAAATAAGATGCTCTGGGGAGTTACGGAAACCAGAAATTCTGTAGGGAGTTTAGGAGGAAGCAGGCTAGATGACACCACTGTTCATAGTCCTCAGAAAGAAAGCAAAAAGCTGTTAAAATCTCAGCTCATAGTTGGACCAGCTTCCTGCTTTGTTTTGCCCTTCTCTGTGATCAGGTACAACCCTATGTACAGTTCTCTCTTAACCTAAAGAAAATGTTGGGTTTGGGCTCTTGTCCTGGGAATCAGAGGAAAAAGTTTTTTCCTTCCATTTGCAAGACACTTACTGCTCATCTCCTGGAAGGTGTTCCTCATTTTGGAGTCTGCGGCAGCTTCATTAGTACATTTTGTATGGTCTCTTACAAATATTGAACATAGCTTACTGAATCATAGGAATGAAATAACACCTGATTTTTTACATGGTTAAGAAAAGAGTAGTTAGTAGAATAGTCAGCAAGTAAAACAGTTGTTACCTTTATTCTAACAGCTTCCTTTGTATGTGTAAAATGTCTTCAGTGCTCTTCCCTGGTGAATGAAGAAAGGTAGAAAACAAAAGAGGCAACGTACAATAAAGCGGCCCTCCCAAGCTGTCCCACTCACTTTTGAAGGTGTATTGGATAGGTCTGGGCTTTCAGAGCACTATATAATGCAGACACTTTTTGTGTTTCAGATGGACTTTAAACCAACCGAATTGTAGCAAATCTTGTACAATAAGCACATAGTACTTTCTTTGCCTAGCTTTGGATCTCAGAGAAAACATCTGACAGAAAATACAAGTTCTCATTTCCTGAAGAATCGGGCCCTTTCTTTGCTCATTTGGCTTTTTTATGAATTACATATATTTCCTTTATTAGTCTTAATAATATGCCCTAAATGTTGAGGGAGGAATAAATGTTATACTAGCATTTGTAAAGAGTATTGAGTTCCTACCTGACTTGTTTTTTGGTGCTTGCTTTATTTAGGAACTTTGTGCTGCCTTTGAAGCCAAAGAAGAGGCATATAAGTGTCTAATGCAGAAAGGCCAGCAGATGCTCGCAAGATGCCCAGAGTCTGCTGAAACAAACGTTGAGCAGGACATAAATAACTTAAAAGAAAAATGGGAATCAGTACAAACAAAGCTCAGTGAAAGAAAAGTACGTGTTTTTACATAAAAATAGAAGTGTAAATCATGTATGTAAGAGCGTTAATGTTCAGTGTGTTATGCATACATATTTGCTTGATCTTTAAGTTTAAATTCGGTTATAGAGAAAGTTATGCAAAATGCAATGGTATATTTAGAAATTACTGGAGAGAAATGGGATTCAGGAAGATGATTATCCATAATTTAGGGGGAGGATGTTTGAGAATGGCACAAGTCTGTTCCATATGTTCCACAGAAATATGTTAAATGATACTGATAATGCTCAGGGCTTTTCTGCTTTTTATTACAGTAATCGTAGACAGGAGAGAGTGAATAAAATTATTTGATCATTCAAGTTTCTCTCCTCAGTACAGAATCGTTGCATTAACTTGCCTAGCGTTTATCCATTTCTTTTTTCTTAAACTTCCCAAATGCTTGGCCTTTTGCCATGTACTTCAAGTGACTACCTTCTGTTCTAACATAGATCAATGGCATGATTTCACCGATATGCGACGCACATTTTCTTGTTATTAATTTCATTTTGCTTTCATTCCTTCATGAGCTGTAGTCCATTTGTGCTACCTCAATCAAACAATGAAGAATATCAATAATTACAAACAGGGTAGCTCTCTGTACAGTCCTGATTTTAATACAGTCTTATTTTAATGTAAGAGTGCTGGTGTCTCTTAAGGTAACTATATAATGTAAGAACATCAAACTAATTAATACCCAATATGAGCACCTTCTTGCAGGAAGCTGTAAGGTTCGAGTGCTCAGCTATGCCAGCAGTCCAGTTGTTTGAAAATCACTGACTACAATCTCATGACCAATAGAAATTCTGTATTCAAAATTCAGGCAACCTAAATGGAATTGGACTTCATTAGAAAGAGGTGGTGTAGGCAGACTTGTTCTTTTTTCTACTGGTTTTGTTTTGAAATTGGTAAATCCATATGTCCTGTTAAGCAGTAGAAGTTGTAATATTCTAATGTGGAAAATTTTATCTTGATACTAGGTGCTGTATTTTCTGTTCATCTATCGTGCATAATTTTGCTGTTATTCTTTTATCTCTCTCCTTTAATATGCTCAAATGTAGGCTGTTAATTTAGAACTCAGAAACTTTGAGTTGGAAAAATGTTTTAAAATGCTAAACTAAAATGGTTTACTCCAAAATGCTGAACTAAAATGGTTTACTTGGCTGAAGCTCCTGCACAATATCAACTGCTATTAAAGTATGATCTATCTTTACAGACCAAACTGGAAGAAGCCCTCAGTTTAGCAATGGAGTTCCACAACTCACTTCAAGATTTCATCAATTGGCTTACTCAGGCTGAGCAAACTCTAACTGCAGCTTCTCGGCCAAGTCTTATCTTGGACACTGTCTTGTTTCAAATTGATGAACACAAGGTATGTAAAGAAACAGATGTGTAATGTTTTTCTCCCACTTTGTGTAGATACTTCAACAATGTCCAAATGAACCCTGTAATACTGGCTCTCGAAACATTTAATTTGTTTAGCATTGGATTTTATAGTCTTTCTTGCCATGTCATTCTTTTATCAGACTGGTTTTTTTTTCACTGTTTACCCAGTGCTTGAGCAACATAATATTGAGAGTAATTTTCTCCCTTTTTTCCAAGGTTTTTGCCACAGAAGTGAATTCTCATCGAGATCAGATCATAGAGCTGGACAAAACTGGAACCCACTTGAAATATTTCAGCCAGAAACAGGATGTTGTCCTTATTAAGAATCTGCTTATTAGTGTACAGAGTCGATGGGAAAAAGTAGTTCAACGCTTAGTTGAGAGGGGAAGAGCTTTGGATGATGCAAGGAAAAGAGCCAAACAGGTAATCGGACAACAGCTGTTGTACACTTCTTTGAACTTAGCTGTAATTACATCCAGACTTGAAGAATATGATGCCTTAAAGCACTTTCAAGTAAGTCTTGAGTTTAGTGTAACAGACAGCGTTGAGTTGGTGGAGCAATTTCTGTGATTCAATCATAGAGCACTTGATTTGGGAGGTGAAAGTGCCATTTTCAACCCAAGCGGTGACTTTTGTCTGCAGTACAGGATAGTCTGAAAGAAGAAAGTTACAGTATGGCTTCCAGATGCGTATTAGTGCCATCTATCCTCAAAAATAAGTTTCACAATCAACCCCTTATATTTTAAAGAATGTGATGAACCCCTTTCAAGTAATCTGTGGGAGTATCCCTTAATATTTTCTTTTTGGGTTTGTCTTGTGCTCTGATTGATGCTCATCACTTTCTCAATCTCTCGTGTTAGTTAGTAGACCAATATTTTCTGTGTGGTAAGATATCTCCATTTATTTTCTTAAAAGTCTGGAGAGTTGTTGGGGTTTTGGTTTTTTTGTTTTTCTTTTTTCATACTGTTTTCCTCACCAGGGAATGTTCATGTTTTTTGCTTAGATTCATGTTCCCCTCACTGAGGAACAAAAATGATAAGATGCAGAATGTGGGAGAGAAGTGGAATTTGTTTAAGTATCAGTTCTAGCTTCTTTTTGTTCAAGTGAACATGACTACTCAAGATTTGGTAATGTTCACAGCCAAACCACATAACCATGTTTGTTGCTACTACCACTGTGTTCATAGAGTAAGAACCACTCTAAGCAATAAATTAGCCTATAAGCCAATCAAATGTTATTAGTTTTCCAACAGTTTCTCCTGTGGATTCACACACACAGCAGTTCTTCAGTGAGATGGATTTCATCTCTATATCCATTTACAGAGCTGAATACAACAAGTTGCTAAATTAGGATGACACCTATCTCTGCAGAGCAGGGAAGGAGTACTGAAGTGTACAGGTGTCAAGGCCTGAGCCACAGCCCTTAAACAACAGGGTCCAGGAGCCTTGAGAGATTTCTGAACTAGTTTCTGTGCTTTCATCTGTAGGCATCCTAGGCAAGAAGAATCTTCAAAAGAGACAGAGAAACAACCAGCTTAGAAAAATCAAATCCCAAAGGGATGCCACTTTGTGAAAGCTGGTTGAATCTTTAGTCTTTCCCTGTTTCCTTCCCTGAAGCACTCTTTTTTCTTGAGACAGGAAGGAAGATCAAGAATATGTTCCTTGCCCATTAAGATAGCATTTGATATAATGAGAGCATTTATGAGTGTCCCGGGGAAAATCTTGGGCATTCATCCAGAGAGGAGTTTTCCCTAGTGATTTACTACTATTATGGGACATGCCGATATGTTGTCCCATGTAGGCAATAGCTAAGCCCCATTCTTGTTGTATTTACAATTCATTACTAAGAATATAGGAAGCTTAAATGAGCAAGGCATCAACAGGAGTTACCACTATGTCTCTGAAAGATACATACTGTGTATGTAAGTCACGTACTTTAAAGGTTGCTAATTCACCTGGGAGAAGGGAGGCTAAGTCCAGTGGGCATGTGGTTGCTCTAGTCCTGTTTGAGAGACCAAGGAGAAAAAGCACACCAAATCTTTCCAAAGTCTGCCAAGTACTTGGTTGGCCGGTAGAGAATTGGTTGGGGTTTAATGTTTTCAGACTGTTTTATGAACCAGTGAATTTTAAATTCCATGCAAATCTCACTTCCCTGCAGTTCCATGAAGCCTGGCACAAACTTATGGAATGGCTGGAAGAGTCAGAGAAATCTTTGGACTCAGATCTTGAAATTGCAAATGACCCTGACAAAATAAAGATGCAGCTCGCACAGCATAAGGTGAGTTGTGAGTGATGACATGCAAAGTGGCCACTGAGGTGGAGGTAAGCCTGTCAGGCTTGTATTGTTTAGTCAGCAAATGAAGTAGATTTGTGGCCTCATTACAATGGAGTGCTTATTTGCATCAGATTAAGTGGTGGTGTGTTACAGGTGGGGAGTGAAAAAAAACTTTAAACAGTACTTGGTCTGTGGGGGAATAATAATAAAGGACCATGGAAATTTTGGAATCTCTGAAGAGTTTTTATTACAGGTTTTTTTTTCAGTCCTTAAATCAGAAATTTACTGGTTTTCATCTAGAAAGTACAGTGACACCATTAGTAGCAAAGGTGGTTTTTCTTCATGGGATTCAAAATTCCAGGACCAGCTTTCCACAAATCCAGCTACTGTAGATGAAGATGTAAAAGTCCCCCTGATGATAATGTAACTGCTCTTTAGTTTCATCAGACACAGAGCAAAAGGAAAGACATAAGAAGTCTTTACTTCATTTTTACTTTTGAAAAGAGCCTAGAATAATATATTACTGAGGATCAAGTAGGTAAGTGGTAGAATCCTCAGAGACAGACTGTCTCAAGATTTATCTTGGAGCAGTTTCATCAGAGGCAGAATACTGAGAGATCATTAATTTTTCTGTATTTTGGCATGTATTTTCTTCTACTTTTCTTGTGAGTTTTACTGTTCTCCATTTAATATTTTTTCATTCTGCACAATATTCCCAGTGATTTGCATATCTAATTTTTTCCTTCTCAGTGTAGCTTCTGATGATTGCTTTTACCTCCAACAAGTTGTGCCATGTTCATTAGCAATTGGTTACTGCATCAGACTGCTTTATATTTTTATCATCACTCAGTTTACATTATGATTTAAGTATTATTTATGAACCAGGAAAGCATTCTCCTCTAATATGGCTGAAGTTGGCTGCTGGTCAAGCAAAAAATAGTTTTATCTACGTTTGCTGTTAAAGCTTCTAGAGCAAACCTACATTAACATTCTGTTATGCAAATGCTGCAATTTCAGTTTGTTCTGGGATTGCTGCTGTTGCCAGAATTTGAAGTCAGCAGTGGGAATTGAGGAAAAAGAACTTGCTGTTAAGATAGTCTTTCTTGTCTTCTCTGACTGTGTTAGTCTTTTAATCATTTCACTCCTGTTTTTTAAGCTCAAACTCCTCATGAGTACAGTCAACACACTGCAACTTTGCTTTGAGGTCTTTTCAGGACTCTACCTGCATTCTTCTTCCCCCTTCTGAAACATTAAATGTGATAATCCCACTCTACAGCAGTGCATTTTGTGAAGTCAGGCTTCCTCACATGGATTGGCAGACTCATCGCTTCTCTCAGTGATATCTTTTCTCCAGCTTCTTTTCCTATGAAATGCTGCAAAGAACAGCTACTTCAGTTGCTTGAATCTCATTAGGGAATGGGATGGGACATTAGGATTGAAACTGGCAGTTTGGAGGAAAAAGATCAATGTATGTGAGAGGGAATTCTGTGAACTTCGTGACTTTAAACTTCAAACAGTTCCCCCCTCAAGGAATCAACTCAATTGTTTTTTAATGAGCTGTCAAACCTCCAAACACTGCAATGTCCTTCCTTGTATTTTGAGTCTTTTCCTTCTACTCCCTCATATGCACTCTGTGTCTGTCTTTGTCTTTCTGTCCATCCTTGAAGGTTTCCTTGCTCCATTTAGTTAACGATTTTGCTATCTGAATTGAATGAGTGCTGTAAGCAATAATTTGGACTCACTGACTCACTCTTTGCCAATTGTTCCTGCCAAAACAACAAAAAAAAGCCCCTGAAAGAGAAAAGCCAAGATAATATGTTTTCTCTCTCACTCATATCTAGTGTGTTGCCAGGGACTTTTGGGGGTTATTCATGGTCTGTTTATCAGCAATTTTTTCTCATTTTTAGAAATCAGGAATGGAAAAACCCATACTAGGTCATCCAATCCATTCCTGTACTAATGCTCAATGTTTCTTACAGTACATCTATATGAACCTGGATAATTTTATCTGTATGTTCCCATCTTCCTTAAAGGAAAGGTGGATAGATGAGCAAAATCTCAGTAATTAGCTTACCTGTCTGCTCCGGGAAGCTTAAACCAAAATCTACTCCCAGTTACATCTCCGTGAAATAAAATGGAAGTAGATGTGGTATAGTGTGTGTAGTCTGTCAAAGAATGAATTCACTACAACCCTTTGTTCACCTTTACATCTGTTTTTTTCTGTATGATCTTTCTCTGACCACAATTTCATTGTGTTTCCTCATGCACACCAAGTCACACTGCGCATGTAGTGTTAACAAACCCCATCGAATAAAAGGAGTACAGACATACTGTTTGTATTAAAGGAACTTTTATCAAAAGAGGGTTATTTTCATTTTGAAAATTGTTTTTATTTTTATTGTAGTTTTAGCTTGATGGTGTTTGTATTCTTTCTTAAAGTGCATTTCCTTGTTTTATATGAGGAAAATAAAAGGACAGTGAGGAAATACTAAATTACAAAACAAAAGTTGCTTCTTTTTTTTTTTTTTTTTTTTCCCTTGATAAATTCTGATCCTCAGGATCCTGAAATAAAGTAAGGACAGTACAGTGCAAAGTACCAAGCAAGTTTTAGAAAATGAACCTTGGATCACCCTATGTAAAGTGGTTACTCTGTCCACATGCATAACCCAGTGTCTGCCTCCTACTTAAGATACCTCCATTCCACCTATGCATCCCCTGACACACATTCACATCTAAAAAGAGAAGATGGCTCTGTGGATGCATAGGAAAGTTGATGGAAGAGTTGAGAATTGCTATTGCACAGGTTGGTGCAGACCAACTGGGAACAGCTTGCCAGTCCGAGGTGAGCAGCTGTGCACATGCTGGCAGTGATGATGAGGCATTCTTGCAGTCTTTACATGCCTGAGGAATTACTGCGAGATATAAGTGGTAACTGTTTCCTTGCTGGATGTGGTGATACTGAATGTTGCTCTGAGTTAGATGAAAATCTGCTTCAGCAAACACTGAGCAAAAACTCTTTCAGCTTTTCGTGGAGGTAAAAAAAAAGAACAGGAATATGTATTTGATTCCATAGATATGACTTTCCTAAAGCGAATTCGTGATTTTTCTTTTCTTTTAAACTGATTTCCTGCTAGCAATTCACAAAGGGGTGAAATAAAATACTTCAAGTACTGCTGTCATTTAAAAGCTGCTGTGTTGGGCTGCTTTTGTCTCTTGGCAGTGTTCTTTTATTTAATTATTTACTCAGTCAGTGAACTCTGCAGTATCAGATGAGCTATGTTTCTGTGTGTTCCTCTGTGCCTGTGGAAAGCTTTCAAAGACTTTTTGCAGAAGGAGCCGTCAGAGTTGGCAGGCAGATGCAACTGCTGTGTCACTGTCGTCTTCCAAAGTCCCTGGATCACAGAAACCTGCTTCTAATCATGTTTTCCAGCCCAAATTGAGTTACTGGATGTCACCTGCCTGCTTCCTGTGCCTGGATTTGTACACATTTGGCATACAGTTCTTCCCAGTTATAATATGTTTCAGTTTTAGGAGGATTTAAGCTTATGGTTGGAGGTTTCCCAGCTTGACCATGACGAGCTTTGTAAGCATTGGGGTGCTCTACACTGGCTTGACATCTTAGTATATAAAAATATAGTGTGATGATTACTCGTTCATGGCTTCCAAAGTAGTAGTTCTTTCACATTCTTCTGACAACCAGGCAGCCGCTTGCTGAAATTTGGGAATATTATGGCAGGATGAGAATCACTGCTGTCACCGGAGGAGGGATTTTCCAGAAGTTGTTCCAGTGGCTGTAGAGCTGCATTCACGGAGATGGACTAAAGGCAGAGACTCTGTTAGTGTCAAGCCCCCTATAATTTCAGGTGCACTGCGGGACTAGCAGACAAGAAATATTGCAGTCAGCTTAAAATTTTCTTGCAGCAACATCTACAATTTCCATTGCAAATAATATGTCAAAGATTGATTAATTAACTGTGGCCTGTAAGCAGTTAATGCTATATGGGTGTTTTCTTTTTCTTCCATATGTATAGGAATTCCAGAAATCTCTCGGTGCCAAACATTCTGTGTATGATACCACAAATAGGACTGGACGCTCCTTGAAAGAGAAAACCACCTTGGCTGATGACAACTTGAAACTTGATGATATGCTGAGTGAACTAAGGGATAAGTGGGATACAATTTGTGGAAAATCAGTGGAAAGGTAATTGAAAACCAATTTAATTAATCAGCAGATAAGAAAAAGGCTTAAGAGAATTCTTTTGGCTCCTGTTTTGGCTTTTGTTGTGTAAAATAAAACCAGAACTGCTAGCTTCTTTGGTAATTAGGAGTGCTAAAGCAATAAAATACTAGAAATGCATACTTTCTTGATGGTATAGAAGAGGACTGGAGTGAGAGATGGGGTGGGCCCACTATTTAAAAAGGAAACACCACTTTAGAGCTCTCAGTTGTCATTATTTTATGATGAAAATATTTTCTTAAAGTGAATGGTTAGTGTGTGTGTGTGTGTGTGTGTGTTCATTTTAATTTTAATTATTTCTTTTTTCCCCAGACAAAATAAACTGGAGGAAGCCCTGTTATTTTCTGGACAGTTTACTGATGCCCTGCAAGCTCTCATTGACTGGTTATACAAAATTGAACCTCAGCTAGCAGAAGATCAGCCAGTACATGGAGACATTGATTTAGTGATGAACCTGATTGACAATCACAAGGTAATTTCAAAAATATTCTTTTTTAATAACTAGATTTGGCATAAGTGTAGCATTTTAAGACTATTTTTATTTGGCTATTGAGTGATTTTTAGAAACGTGGAACAGTTTTGGAACACAAACATGTCATCAACAATGGAAGATGTTATAAAACATACATGGAAGAAGACAACTGTTAGTGACATTGACACCAGTTAGCAAAATCATTTTACTGGAAATCTTTGGGGAGGCAGGGCTTTTTATTTAGTACATCTGCTAACCAAATGTCCAGTGTACTCATCGTGGTGACAGCAGCCTTGCAAACCTCTGAGGCTGCTGTATATTCTTTGAGAAAAGCAGTTGTAATGCTTGAGTTATGCACAGGACTGTACAATTATACTATGGCCCAGGAAGCCTACATTGACAAGCCACTGTATTTTGGTTCTGAAGTGGTTTTGGAGATGGGAGCAAGTAGGAGGTGTAGGATTGTGCTTCTGAATCCCAGTTCTGCAGTTCAGTATATTGAAAGAAACAGCTGTTGAAGTTACTGGTATTGCAAAGGCTGCACACAGTTGGAGCTCTGGAACCTGGGAGGGTTATGAGCTGACGGTCCCTTTGTTCATCTACCAGTGACTTGCAGTATCCAAACACTGTTTAGTGGGGAGGAGGTTTTGTCCCTCATGAATAAATGTGTTTTGAAACATGGGTTGCTTATAAAAGCTAACCTGGAATATCTGGAATTGCTTCTGAAATCCCATTGTTTATCACAAGTAAGTCATAGTCAGTAGTATGTTATACTCCAATTGTCATATCTTTTAAGAGTTTCCTTTACGTACCTGGAGCTTGTTCAATCTGCAAATGTGAGCATACTTGCACATAAATATATGAATATGTGGTGAGATCTGCAGCCTTACAGTCAAATCCCAAATGGGGGTTTGTTTCTGATTTTCTGATTTTAAACCTTGATTATTAGTGTTTTATCTGATGTTTTCCTGACATGGCAATCTTGTGCATTAATCAGCATGTCAGATCAGTTGCTTTGGTGAACAGGGTAAAGCCAGCGTGGTAAGGAGGCTAGATTTCCCATACATTGTGTCAGGATGGGTTCTCACGATCTGCCTTTTTCCTACCATATTCCAGTTTTATTAGGGTAGGGTAGAGTGTAAATATCTTCATACGGAATCTAGTAAGATGAACTTGTGTGGTTTGCATCACTTGGATGGAATTGCTCTTAACTAAACTAAATCTGTATTTCAATTTCTTTTTATAGCCAGTAGTTTTTTCTTATTCTTTACATAATTATGCCTTAATGAGTTAAACATTTCAAATATATTTGGTGGTGCCTAGGTTTTCCAGAAGGAGCTGGGGAAAAGAACAAGCAGTGTCCAGGCTCTGAAGCGCTCTGCAAGGGAGCTGATAGAAGGCAGTCGTGATGACTCTTCCTGGGTCAAAGTCCAAATGCAGGAGCTGAGCACTAGATGGGAGACAGTTTGTGCTCTGTCAGTATCCAAGCAAACACGACTGGAACAGGCTCTTCGGCAGGTAGAGAACTATTAATACTACATATACTTTATGAAAAGTAGTGAAAATATCTTGCAGTCTAGTTGCCAAAAATTTAATTTCATTTTCACTTAATGTCATTCAATTTAATTTTATTTCATTTGAAAATGCTCATTTTCTTGCTCATCTATTGCTTACCTTGTCTCTATCCCCTTACCACAGCACATAAGTAATGCCTATTAGCATTTATTACTGTTATTATTAGTCTATACCACAAATGCAAAGCAAATGTTTCAAAAACCTTACCATCTAAGGAAGTCACTTAAGATACAGTCAAGCATGAAGGGTGATTAAGAACTATGCCCCCTTCACAGGAAGCTGGAGATTGCAATCGTATTTACGCCCTTTGTGCCTTACTGGAAAGAAGTAAATTTGTGTGCTGAAAACTTGTTTACATTGGCAGAATTACAGTGCACAGTGAAGTACATTGTAGTAAAAAGGAGTTGCACGCTCAGGCACTTGAACAGTCTGTGTGTGTCAGTACTGGCTGGTACCAATCCCAAACAGATAGGTCCATCTATATTGTTTCAAAACCTGAGACAATATGGACGTACAGCTCTGCAAAGATACACTAGGTTGGGCTGATGCTGGGTTTGGGCTCCTGCCATAGTGATGTATCCACTGTGCACAAAATTCCTGCCCTGCTTTTCCTAGGGTAGTGTGTTTGCCCAGCTATCCAGTCTCTCAACAGGCACAATCTTGAGCTACCTCAAACACTAATTGTGTCTGAATATGGCTGCACCTGAAGGTGGAACTTTCTTGTTTTTCCCAGACATAAAAGGGTTAGTCATCAGCGGGATGTCAGTTCATTTTGCTTAAATGGTGATTTAGGCTATGGAAAAAATACAGTTCTCATCTCTCCAGCTGGTCCATGAAAGCACCTCCCGTGCAATTTGTCAGTGTGAAGGCATGACATTCTCAACTGAGCTGCAAATGTACTATAAATCAGATGGCTAAAAGCATGAACAGGCTTTTAGGCTTCCTATAATTTTTTGGGAAGCATGAGATATTTTTACAGTTATGAAAATGCAGTACTGTATATCATTGACTTTTTAATGGAAAGTTAATGTGCCAGTACTGCTGGTTGATTAATGACTCCAAATGTGGGATTAGTCTTCTTGTATAAGCTTCAGCATGCCTGTCAGATTCCCTTCTGAGTGACTTCTTGCATTTTAACAGGCAGAAGAATTCCACTCTGTTGTCCATGTCCTTTTGGAGTGGTTGGCAGAGGCAGAGCAGGCTCTTCGTTTCCATGGGATTCTTCCAGATGATGAAGAGGCCTTGCGTACACTGATAGACCAGCACAGGGTAAGCAAGAAAATGAAGAAGGTGCTCTTAATTTTAATAGGTCTGTAGAGGGTAGAATAAAGGAAAGGAGGCAGAGTCTGTCCTATACAGTCCTATCCAGCATCTAGTGTTTGTTTTTGCAACTGTCTCTATAGAGAAGCTAGAAGTAAAATGGAGTTGACAGTTTGGTGCCTGTACTGGTCGACTGTTGTTTGAGTCATCTTGGCTTACTAAGAAAATCGTGGGCCTTTAGAAAGTTGCTGTAAGCATTTAGAGACATATACAAACCTCTCTGGAATATTCTGTGTCTGGCAGTTATAACACAGTCTTCTAGCATAGCAAAAGTATGTCTGTCACCTTAGCACCATTCAACAAAACAGCATGTACTTTTCTCTCAAGGTCATTTGTAAATGTCAGCAGAATGATGTTACCATCCATTAACCTGCTGTCATGGTGAAACAGCATGCTGTCATACTTCATGTGCCTTAGGTACTGAAATACTGCAGTGCCATAGGTACTGCAGATACTAGATTATAGGACATGAAACTAGCTTTGCAGTAATCAAAAATGGCTGAGTAAGGAACATGGAGGTCATTTACTCTTCAAACAGGAGGATACAAACATACACATTTTTAAGCCCCTACAAAACTCTTTTTGTAAGTGCAGTAGTAATAGTACCAAGGATGTAGTGCCCACAATATTATAGAGCAAGTTATAAAAATAATGGATTTTTTCATCATTGCTCTGAAGAAAGTTATAGCAAAATTTACAGACAGTGGAAAAGCTTCCTGGTTAAATTGAGTTTGGGAATGTTATTATGCAGAGGAGTGTGTGCAGGGTACAACTATAATGGTTTGTAACTAGAGACTGCAGACTGCAATGTTTTGAAGAAGTTTTCAGATTTAATTTAGGGCCCTGGAAACCGGGTGCTGTTCTTCAGCTGGCAAATGCATATATGCATCAGTGTCTGCTGACTAATGTTGGCAGTAGCAACCTGCTGTCTCTGATTCAGTGAAGTTTGTCTTTCAGCTGCCTTTCCTCCACATGTGCTTCATCAGTTCCCTTTTATTTAATTTTGTTGTCTTCTGAATGCAGAAGAAAGAATTGTCTGAATTAAATCTTAGGTCCACTGAAAAAATTAGAAAGAAAAATCTTAAAGTTCTCCTTCTGCCATGTAGGTTGACTAACAAAATATTTCTCTACAAAAGCTCAGAACTATGCTGCCAAAGCTAAAGCAGAACTTGGAACTTCAGACTAAAGCAAAGTTTGTCTCTGAGAAACCCTGTGCAGGTGGGGAGAGTAATTGCTAGCACAACACAACCAAACTCAGTGTTAGATGTGGCCATACTGTACTTAATGTTTCTTAGGAGATTTTCGATGTTTTTCCCAACCACATTTTCTTCTTGAAGGCCAAATAATAGAGATACAGAAATTTTCAAGCTAAGAAAGATTGTGGCACTGCTCCTTTACTACTCAATAAGCACATACAGCAAAATCTTCCTTGAGTAAGTGGTCTCTCCTCCTAAGCTTATAACATTAGCTTTCAAGAAATAAGAAAAAAAAACAACAACAAAAAAAAGGAAAATAAAGGAAAATGTAATATATGAGCTTTAAATGTAATGTCTGTATTATAATGCTGCAGTACTAATATCAAAAAGGTATGACTGACGTTATTTATGTAAACAGGAAATGTATTTTCCTTTTATCACTGTGATTCTTGTAAAATAGTTTTAATGCATTTGTATCCAGCTACATTTTGAAAGGTTTCTTTGGGATGGTATTTTATCCAAATAGTTCATCTTTATGCCCATTACTGATTTTCTTTTCTTGAATACTGCACATGATTTATTGAATTCTATCTCAGGCAGAGAAGTTTCTGTCACTTGCCAAATTCTCTATGGACTGAGAGGTGTAGTGGGTTAATGCACTGCATTAGTTAATGAGAAGCATCCCATCACCTCTCTTGTAAATGCATCTGTATCACTGGACTGCCAGAGTTCAATACAGTTAATATCCTTTACTGAAAGAAATCTTAATAGACTGTATGGAGTGTGTCATAGATTTAGTTTGAGTTATTACAGTACAGTTGTTCAGGGAAAACAATGTTGTAATTGCTTCTTTTTTTCTGGGCCCCAACTCTTCTTGATAATCTCACTAAAACCCACCTTGACTTTTCAAAAGCATTTTGAACTGAAATACTGTAAGAACTCCTGTGTTTTTGAGAGAGGGACTGCTATTGTGATTGGGTCTTAAACTCTGACATTAGTGTGAGCTTAAGTCAGTTAGTAACAAATCTCTTTAAATATACAGCGTATCTATTCCAGGCTTTTAGAATAAGGTAGAAGAGGCTATTTCTTTTACACTTTTCTTTCATAATAACTTCATATTTACTTTGTAAAGGCCCAGGATAGTGTCATTATGAGTTGTAGAATCTGGTTTTACAATGCTTAGGTGACTGTGAATTTTCTAGGGTCTGACTTGGCTGATCTTCAATTTGTGGAATCTAAAATAGTCCTTCATGGATGGAGAGAGGAAGAGTTAAATTTTCAGAGACATGGTCCCATTTTGTAGCCCAATTAAAGTTGTTAAAATATAACACAGAATTCCACTAAGCAGTTAAACAGCAATTAGGCAGAACAAAATAGGCAGAGTAGTAAAGCCATTATAGTAGTAATAATTAAATAAATTAAAAGAAACCAAACAGGAAATACAAACTACAGAAAGGTTGGGAAAAGTCCTTCAGGTTTTTTTGCTGTTTCCTACCCCTCCACATCCATTTCTGGTCCTGCCACCCTTTCCTCTGCTGGACTCCCTAAGAACATCAATGCCTATGAGCTTGGACATCTAAAGCTGTAAACATCCTTTTGCTTTTACAAGATTTTTCCCACATAGCAGAGGCCCTGAAAACAGCTGGTTAATTAGCAGCCTCTCTCCCTGTTCTTGCTGTGTCTGTCCCCCTCAGCTGCTGAGTTATTTGTGTTTAGTTTAGTATAGCTGTTCCTGAAATCATTTTCTTGTCTGAATATGTAATTACAGTTGGTCATTTCCAGCCTCTGCTAGAAGCTTGATAGTTTATTATGAAGAATTATGGTAATTGACAGACAAAGCAAGTGATCTGAAATGTTGCCAATAATGGTTCTAACATTCATACACTCGATTTACAGCACTTCTAAAATGCTGTGCTTTTCCTTCTGTTTTTAGTAGCAGCACCTGTCTTTTCAGTACTTACAGTATGGTGGACTTCTAAGGAGTGGCAAGCTGGGGTAAACATTTTAGAGCTCCATTTATACTTTATGTGGAATAGGCTTTTTAAACATTTTTAACTTTTCTTTTGCAAATTTTGTCAACATCTAATTGAAATTGTTACCTCTGGTTTAGGAATTCGTGAAGAAACTGGAAGAGAAAAAGACAGAACTGAATAAAGCAACAGGTATGGGAGAAGCTATCCTAGCTATCTGCCACCCAGACTCCATCACCACCATTAAGCACTGGATAACAATCATCAGAGCCAGGTTTGAAGAGGTCAGTATATGTCAAGCAATTGTTATTGCAACAGTCCGTCTTTGGAACATAGCTGTCAACTAACATGGTAGTTGCACTGGAAGGAAATGATCCAGCTGTTGAGAACTAAACATTTAAAATACCCACAATGATGGATGTGAATACCATGGTTCCTTAGGTTTTATTTCAAAACTTACAGGGCTTTAAGAACTAAAGCAGATGGTCAATTTTCATTGTATGTATTAAAGGAAATACTGCCTGACACTTCCCATGTGAAGAAAGCCAATAGTTTCGGCAGGGGAAACTTGGAAGTTGCAAAGGAAAGATAATACAGGCAAATCTGAAGCATTTTCTAATTGCATTAGAGAGGATTTCAGTCCAACCTAATCTAGGTGATTTCCAGATTATATGAGTGGCCACAAGTAGGTCTCAGAGGGTGTACCATACTCTCAGCTGCTAAGATGATATTTTCTGTGCATATTATGTTTAAAGAAAACCAAAACAAGCAAGGTATGGCTTCAGGAGTGCCCAGGAGGAACGGCAGATCCTGTATGATTCACTAACTTACACATATTGTTTAATAATTTTTTCAGTATGTTGCCTGAACATTTAACAGCATTTATTGCATTTAACAGCACCTAATCCTGAGTATGTGGGGGAAAACATGGCTGAACTGGGAATTCTTGTTGCCTAGATGAGCCACTACATCTAGCACCTTTGATAATCAAACATCAGTAGGCCTGGGACGAAGCTCTGGATTTGCAGTGAACAAAGCAATTTTGAATACATTTAAAAAAATTTCAGTTGTGCACATACTCATACATTTGTTCTTTTATCAAGGTCTTAGCATGGGCAAAACAACATCAACAGAGACTGGCAGGAGCTCTGGCTGGGCTTATTGCTAACCAGGAATTGCTGGAAGCCTTGCTGTCCTGGTTGCAGTGGGCAGAGACTACCCTTACCGAAAAAGATAAAGAGGTTATCCCCCAGGAGATCGAGGAAGTTAAAGCACTTATAGCTGAACATCAGGTAAGGCATGGTAAATGACACTTGTCCTACACATTCCACAAATGCTGCTCGCATTTCACCTAGGCTTCCTAATTAAGTTTGAATCCCTCCTTAGCTATTTTCTCTCCTAATAATCAAATTCCTTTTCAGATACTCAGTTGTGTGGTTTGTATGTGTGTGATGTGATTGTAGTTTATTCAGTCGGTGCCATTTTACTCTAAAAGCAAACCTAAAACTTTCCATAGAAACAGGAGCAGTAATAAAAAAAAAAAAACAACACAGGAAATATATGATAATGCTGCTGCCTTAAGAACTGGTGTTGCAATGGTGCTTGAGTGTTTGGATTTCCAAAGCAGTTTATGAAGTGCCAGAGGGAGCTGCTGGTGCAGCGAATGCTCATAGACTTACCCCAGCTTACACATCATAGCTGTCTCACTTCTATGAACTGCAGTCTGGACAGCAGGGAGCACCTGAGTATTCAGAGTTAGAATTCCTTTATGCATCACCTCACCATACACAGTTAATAAAGGAGTATGACAGACTTTTTTCAGATTTAGCCTTCCTTTAACAGCCAGGCTATAGTAGTCTTGAAAGCTTATACTACCAATTTTTCTTGCCTACAAAGACTATCTGTATTTTTTGTGAAGCTGACATTTTAAGAGACTTTCTGTGCCATTCTTGTAATTTTGGTGTTTTGCTGTTGTATGTGTTTTTCATTCCTGTGGTCACTTTTGTGTATTACTAACTAAAACCACCTCTATCTATTGCAGACTTTCATGGAGGAAATGACCAGAAAGCAACCTGATGTGGATAAAGTTACAAAGACCTACAAAAGAAAGGCACTTGAACCCACTCCAGTACAATCTCATATTCCTGTCCTTGATAAGGGGAGAGCAGGAAGTAAGTAATGAAGTATTTTGGGACATTGTTCTATCTATAAAGATAACAGATTACTAATAATCTAATAGGTTTGATTGGCTTTTAGTGAAACAGCGTGAAATTCTCTTGGCCGATTTTTCTACTTCTCGTTTTTGATTGTGAGGAAATTTCTCATAGCAGACTTGTATTTTTAGACTTTGTCCTATACCTCTTGAATACCTATTTTTTAAAGCATGCAGCTTTCATGTGCTATTAAACTTCCAAGAGTGCGTACTTGCCAAATCTTTGCAAATATATCATTATCTGAAAGTGCAAACAACTTCTTTTACATAAAGATGCAGAGACAAAATATTTGCTCTTACTGTCTATGGAAATGATATGTACTCAATTAGAAAGTGTGTTCGGTGAAGTTGAATGGAAAGTTAATCAGGTGAGGAAATTGCTTTTTGTGTTTTTACATATACTTACCCATTATGTTTTATACTTACCCATACATTGAACCTGCTTCTAAAATCGGGTTATTTACTTTGCAACTCTCTAAGAGGCTTGCAGATATTTAATGTAACCTGCAGCTTCACTAGTGCAGCCACTACTAGCTGCTTCTGGCTAGATAAAAGGTACTTTAACCATGATGTGGTCCTTCCCCAGCAATGGTTAAAAACAAAATCCCATTAGATGGAATCGTCAGGATATGGACTCATTTGGGACAGGAAGGATTATTTTAGGAAGGTCAAGTACCCTTCTTGTGAATGTTTGTTTTGTTTGAACTGGGTGAAAATACACATTTTGTCATATTTTAATAGGAAAGCGTTCCCCAACACCAGGCATATATCCGTCGGCAGCCCAGGCACAAATCGAAACCAAGAATCCACGGGTAAACCTTCTGGTCAGCAAATGGCAGCAAGTCTGGCTTCTGGCCTTGGAAAGAAGAAGAAAACTTAATGATGCCTTGGACAGACTTGAAGAGGTCAGAAAAGGACTGTGCACACTGTACATAATTTTTGCATAATTTTGTTTACCCTGATTTAGTGTAAACAAAATCATTACCCTAATTAGATTATCAATACTGTGAATACTATAAAGTACTTCCATATTTGTTGTGTTATACTGTACAATACAGTTAACTGAAAACACTGATACAAGTGATTTAACATGCTTTAAAAGCTGTCATTCTTATTTTACATGTGAGAAGTTAAGATGTGTATGATGTTTACAATGTTTATATAGTTTCTCAAAGAACCAGTTATTCAAAAGCATGCAATTGGTATCTTCCTCACTGGTTTTTTTCTAGACTGATTAATTTCAACTGAAAGAAGTTCTTTCTCTTTTTTGTTAAGCTGAGAGAATTTGCCAACTTTGATTTTGATATTTGGAGGAAAAAATACATGCGATGGATGAACCATAAGAAGTCTCGGGTGATGGACTTCTTTAGAAGGATTGATAAAGATCAGGATGGAAAGATAACAAGGCAAGAATTTATCGATGGAATTCTTTCTTCAAGTAAGTTTTAAAATTAATGTTGAACTTGGAACAAACCTCTCATGAAGTCTTACTGTCTATATAGTGTACCCTATGCAGTTTCTTGTGTTAGATGGTCACAGATTACCCTTTTTAAGTCATTAATTGTGATTATTTTAAATATTTCTATATTCTGGAACCTCTTTCTTGTTCTTTTACATTCTGAATCAGACTACAAATGCCATATTTATATTATTGGCTAATTAATAGTTTGCTGGGCTCAGACTGTGACTCCCAGTACTTTCAATACACTAACCACTTCAGCAATTACTTTTCATTGACTGATCAAAATAGTAAAATGTACCTTATATAAAACCTATAATTTTCAAAGTCAGTTCATATGTTCCTATGATTTTGATTAAAGAACTTAACACGGAGTAGTTTTGATAATAGAAGGAAATCATGTAATTTCTGAAACTAGTGTTTCTGTGTACCATGACTGTATTCATATACCTGCATAATGAGGATCAAAATGTCAAGCAATCAAACTGGGAAGGGACTTTTCCTAGTTTTTCTGATGGATTGGTATTCCTTAGATATGCACAGTTGGTTTAATGTAGTCTTTCCACATCATGTCTTTGTGTGATCTTATTACGCTTTAGCAGCTGACTACTAACAGATAACAGCCTACTACTTAAAATAGTACTTTATCTTCAGGTCACAGAGACTTCTGCTTTGAGCAGTGAAAATTCAGAATTGGGCTGCTTTTAGCATCTCATGTTAAAGTTATTCTGTTTGAGAATATTGTAGTGTGTTTATTTTCCCCCTGCTTTAGGAAATACAGGAATATTGTCACTCTACATGGACATTGCTGTTTTGCATGAATTGGCAGAAGTTAGTAAAAAAACCCTGATACCACCAAGTTACTCATTTAACTCAGTATCAACTTATAACTGCTGAATATTCATGACATAATCCCTGTTCACCATGTTTAAATTTTCTTTAACTATTTTGTAGAGAATCTCTGTGTGGGTTAACACTCTGCTGCTGTGAACTCCATCTAAAGAAGGATTTCACAAAACACCATGCATGTTTCTGCAGTGGGAAGACCTTGCATTCCAAATTTACAGTGAAAGTCTCACTTGACCTTACCTCACTAATAATTTGTCTTGTTAATTTGTGGTAGTTTATGAACTTTGAAGACCAAAATGTTAAAAAAAAAAAGTATACATACATCGTACAGTTTAATATGCGCCTTTGCTGTGTCTCTTTTCAACCCACTCTGTGATACTTATTTTAATCCAATATCTAGATAACACTGGAAATACAATTTTTTTTTTCCCAGAAAGATTACTTCACTCTTTTGAATGTCCTTGTTTTTTTGTAAGCATTATCTGTCACCTAGTGTCTAAAAGTCTTATATTTGTGATAAAGCCTTTCATTGTAGTGAGATTGGAAAGCCAAAAACCTTAGCTTTTGTTGCTGTCTTTCCCTTACAGAATTCCCAACAAGCCGACTTGAAATGAGTGCTGTTGCAGATATTTTTGATAGAGATGGTGATGGATATATTGACTATTATGAATTTGTAGCAGCTCTTCATCCAAACAAGGATGCATACAAACCTCTCACAGATGCTGACAAAATTGAAGATGAGGTATATTCTCTGCTTTCTTAGATCATACTTTGTTCTATGGGGGTCATGTTTTCTAATAATTAATTATATTTTCCTATATAATTTGAAGTTTACCAGATACACAGATCTTTAGAAATGTGATATTTGCAGTAAAGTAATACTCCAGTTGTGGTTTTTTGCAGGTTACGAGGCAGGTAGCTAAATGTAAATGTGCAAAACGGTTTCAAGTGGAGCAGATTGGGGATAACAAGTACAGGGTAAGTCTTCTAAGGACCTTCTTAGTTCTTTAAGCTTAAAGAGTCTTCATAAGACATGTTTTATACAGCACATGAGACTATATTAATTTACAGGATTTTTGTGTGATAATGACAGATTTCTTTCTTTAAGCTTGTCTAAATTTTATGGGTTTTTTTCTTCTTAGAAAACACAGGTGAAAAATATGGGAAAATGCTGCTGCTTGTATTTATTTTTGCTGAAATTACTGAAGCTTGTTTTCAGTGTATGGGAATTTTTTAAAAGCTAGCTGCACTCACACATGCATACATACATACAGTAGCTCCTTAAAAGCCAGTCTTTCTGCCTGGATACCCAAAGTGTTTAAACCATAGCTGATTTTCTATTATTTCTAAAAAAACAGTGACTGATATTTTCCTGTGGTACTGTGTTATACTTCAAAGATCTTTTACCAAAGCACATTTAATCACTTTTATCCTCCCTTGTTGTTTTATTGGAGCACACTGTTCCTTCTGAAGTGTAAGAAATAGATTAGAAATCTGCAGAGAAAATTTAGATCATGGGAAAATAAATATCACATTGTAAAAAAAGATCTGCCGCCCCTAGATTCAATAACCAGAACAATTCCAGATGAAATATTCAGTATTTGGCCAAGAGAGATTACTAAATACTTGTAGATTAATTTTAAAGACCACAGAAACAGCAATGGGAAGGCAAGAAAGGCCTTGAATATTTTCTAGTGTTCAGTCTCTGGATGGCTAGCTACCTGCTCATCTCTGAAGTAGGTTCTTTATTTAGAATGTCTAATATGTTAGTTTGCATGTGTTCTAGAATCATAGAGAGAATTTCCTGTAAACTAATCGTGTCTTTCTTCCATTTTTCATTTCTTATCAGTTCTTCCTGGGAAATCAGGTATAAACCAGTGGAATGTGTTATGAAGTTTTTTTTTTTTTTCTTTTCTTTTTATTTTTCCTAATGCATAGTGGTTTAAGCTTGCAATGATCAGTTGTCTTGCCATCCTTTCATCTTCAGCTAATTCATTGCTGGTCAGCTGTGGTATTTCTTTATATGCTATGAAGCATTCCTTGTCTCAGGATCCTTTCTCTTTAATCCCTCATATGCTTTCTTTGGCCATTTTCCTCATTAAGGAGATTACTTTTAAAGGAACCAGATAATGGTCAGCAGCAATTCCAACAGTAAAAAATCTTGAGCAATTGCGTTAAACTGCCATTTTAGAATTACTATTATTTTATCAGTTTTCAGTTTTATAGTGGAATGCTTCAAAATTCTGTGTTGTATTTTTTAAAGGCTAGTAACAGTAAGCAGATCCCAGTGTCATAACACTTATTTATTGCCCATTAGGCAAAAGATACTTTTGTTTTCATCACTATGCAAAATTAAGCAGATTGATCAGGAACCTAGCTGATTGTTGGCATTTTATGTACTAACACAGTGAATCATTCAATACCTATTTTCAAAATGGGCAAAAAGAACCTAATAGCAAGTTAGCTGAGGCTTCTCTAGTGACAGTGAACATTTGTGGCTGTTGTCAAGAACAGGCATTTTTGCAGATTAAACTAGACTTCATTTGTGTTTTTACCTCTGATTATTTGAAACAATAATTTTTCCCATTGAAGGGAAGTTGGTATCCAGGCTATTTTAAGAAAGAAATGGACTGAGTTACCATTAGGAAAAATGCTTTTGATAAATACCTGCGTTGCTTTCCAGGAGCCCCACTGTATCTGATCCTTTATAGGATGGGGGAAAATACAGGCAAGAAAAAAGTATCTTTAGAACCTCTAAAAAAAAGCTCTAGAAACAAGGCAGTGAAAATAAACAATGTCAATTTAGATATGATTTTTTTTTAGACTTTGATCTACATATATAAAATGGTTCTTTCTTCAGCACATATTGAATGCATTATTAAAAAGTCCTTATGAATAATGCTCATGTGAATGTTCTTATAATACAAAATGTATTATTAAGTGGCAACTTTGCTTTTGTTTGGTTCCTAAAAGTAATATTCCTTTAAACTTACTCTCTCTTCTTGGCTTAAGTAGTACCAAACAACTAAAGTTATTTTGCAAGCAGGGAGCATGTTTGTGTGGTTTGCATTTAAACCATTTCAGTCCTGTCATGGGAGCAAGTAGGTACAGTTGAACTATGGCCAGCCTTCTCCAAGGTCAAAGACCAAGGAGCAGTATTTGACTTCTTTTGGTTTCAGTAAGTGCTCAGTATGATGTTATGAGAGTGCATTACAGTTGGCCCAATGATCTGATACAAAAATAAATGTGTTAGTGGCATTGGCTAAAAAGTACTGAATTCTTCTGGTTAGTTTTAATGAGATTATAGGTCAACGTTTTGGTCATGTTTTATTTAATCTGGATTTGGACAGAGATACTGCATAGGTTTTGTTACACGGGTTTCAAGAGCAAAACATATGTTAGGCCTGGCCATCAGCCCTAAAGAAGAATGGGCTAGTACTAGAGGTAGTATGAAACAGGTTTTTGTGCATCTCTGAACTGTGAAGAGCCTTGGTGTGTAGACAGAAGAATGACAGTTTATAACAAGGGATAGTAATAATAACAAAGGACAGTAATGATAGCTGTCGATCATTCTTCTTTGATGTTCCATTCTCTCTGCGCACCTCACTATAGGTGACCAGCACCAATGCTATACATGAAAATATTACTGTAAATGAATCAATTGATAGAACTGTGCAACACTTGTAATGCATTGAATTTCCAGCCCACATGCTAATTGTTTAAAGTAAAGCTACCTTCCTTTCAGCTGACATTAAAATCTAGACTGTTACAGAAGCGACTTTGCTTAAGATCTTAACAGTGAGATAATTAAAATAAGTCTTCATTAATTTACACAAACACCAATCATAACCAATTAAATAATGTGTTACTAATTTCACTTCCTTTATGAGCTCAGACATTTGAGAATCAAGCATAAAATTAAACCTGAGAGTCTTTCTTACCATCCTGCCATCTCCTTTGGATTAATGCAGCAGCAGCTGATTTGAAATCTTAACAGCTTTAATAATCTGCATCAATAAATCTGATTTTTAGCATTTACTAATAATTAAATATCAAAAGAAACTCTTTAAAGTGTCTAATTCTTAACCTATCAATGCTGAGCTACATCTGAATGACTGAGAGCCTCAGATTATTGTTTGATTTTCGTTGCAGTTTGGAGACTCTCAACAACTGCGCCTTGTTCGTATCCTAAGAAGTACAGTCATGGTTCGTGTTGGAGGTGGCTGGATGGCACTCGATGAGTTCTTAGTGAAAAACGATCCTTGCAGGGGTATGTAACACAACTGTTAAAATGGACATGCAGGCAATTATTTGGATGCAATCACCATTCATTGTCTTGAGGTGAAGATTGAATTGTATAAAATGGCAGTTCTGTAAACATCATCTCACCAAATGTCACATAATGATCTGTTTTTTGTAAACTTTAAATCTCATGGTTGAGATCCTGTTCAGTTGCACTGATGTATGTCTAGAACAATTGTGGTGTCTTGTGCGCAGCTCCTCCAGCATCAGAGTATTGTAAAGAAGAACTGATCTTGACTCAGATAGAGTCAATGGCACATAAGCTGCTTGTATGACTTTGGCAGAAATAGCACAGAGAAATGTCCAATAAAACCTCCTCAACAAGAGAGAGATTTTAAGGCAGTAATTCAAAATAAGGCGATTGAATCAAAGAGTAACAACAACAACAATAAAATCTTCTCTGGCCAGTGGCTGCACCCAGGCTTTCAGGCTCTGCCTTTGTGGCCCTGTCTTTTCGTTGGCATCCTCCCCAGAATCACTTTGCAGAGGCCTGAGCCTTGTATATATCAAGTAAAAAATTCTCTGGTCGGGATGACTTTGGACTCTGAAGAAGCAGGGAGCGCTCTGTCACCATGCCCTCCAAGGCATTGTGTCCAATGCATTGTTTTATCAGTATACAGCAATGTAATGACATCTTAGTTTGTCAGAAAGCCTACTTCTGTAGTGGGAAAGTAGACTCTGTCTGACACTGTTCTTGGAGAAGCAGTTTGAGATATGAAAGAAGCCATTTGTGAAAGGAGCTGGAGAGATACAAGTCAAATAGTAGCCAGAGTAGTAAAACTGCAGGAAATATAATAATGACTATGTTCAAAGTGAGCTGATATTCTCTAAGTAAGTAATTCTCTATATTAACTAGGAGCATTAAATTTACTGTGCTTTTATCTTTTGGGAGTTCTGTAGAATCACAGTATTGTAATAACACAAGAACATCACAGAGTAGTTCAGGAGAGGCAAGTGAGCTAGTGAAGACAGACATCAACTGTCCTGTAGACTTTAATTCAATGTCAGCTATCTCACAGAGCTTCTGATTTGGGACCAAGGTTTCCAAACAGTATGATAGAAACCTTGAGAGGGTGCAGAACTTGTATTTGTAGCAATTGTCATACTAAGTCCAAGGGTGTTAAATCCAAAAAGAAGCTGCCACAATCTCTCGTTAAATCCGAAAAGAAGCTACCATAAAACCTCTTAAGGGCCGACAATGTGCCCCTAAGGCCTAGAAACCTTTATCTACAGGCTTAAAAGGTAACTATAAAATTTATTATCATAGTATCATTAAAGAGGTGTCATAGCCTTATGATGACATCTGAGTTTTTAAGTAGTAATAGAAATAGTCCTTTTGCTTAACAACATATTACATGCATTGTTTATTAAATAAATGTAGTGGTAATACTACATTCATTGGCAATGGCCCACAGGTATAACTGAAATTTAGCACCTGATTCTGCACCTGCTACTATAGGAAAGTCATTTATGCCTGCATCCTTTAGAGCTTTCTACTCTTGTTTCTCAAAAGTGGAGGGGAGTGGGAAATGAAATGTGCCTCAAAATATCTGACTTCATTCATTAGTTTTGATGTATCCCAAATATTTTCTCAGAAGTTTAGATTGGATATGAGGAAGGAATTCTTTACTGTAAGGGTGGTGAGGCACTGGAATGGGTTGCCCAGGGAAGTTGTGAATGCTCCATATCTGGTGGTGTTCAAGGTTGGGTTGGACAGAGCCTTGGGTGGCATGGTTTAGTGGGACATGTCTCTGCCCATGGCAGGGGGGTTGGAACTCGATGATCTTAAGGTCCTTTCCAACCCTAACTATTCTATGATTCTATGATTCTGTTGACAGGTAATTCCCATTTGGGTTGATGCTGAGAGATACAGTACTTAATAACTGTCTCATTAATTATAATTCCTTATTACTGTTCTCAGATTAAGAGTTCTTTGGAACTTTATCCCCTCTTCTTTAGTAAACCTTGTGGTCTATGTGTCTGCATAGTATTTTCTATAGTACTTTATCCCTTTTTCATGGAAATACCTGAGCAGATGAGAAAGGCACCACAGTGGGTCTAAAGGAATGCTCTGCAAAAATATCTGGACACTAGACATTGTGCATTGGTACCTAATCCTAGTCTTGTTGAAGTCAGTGGTGCAAACTAGTCATTAACGTCAATGGTGCAGTTTCAGACTTTTCCTTAAGTTTAAGATTTTCACCTAGAAAATCTGCGTTTGCGTCAAGGGCTTCTTGTGTATTCAGTTAAATCACATTTCAAAGGAGTGTTGGCATAAACAGCTTGAAAATTATTTGACCTAGTTATATAAAATATCTATAGAAAGCTTTTATTACTTCTTTATGTCAGCAGATAAATACTACTGTTACAGACATATAGTTGGGACTGCAGCCGAGTCTGTCCAAGTGCTATTTCCTTTTTGCCTAGGAGATCTTTGAGAGCTCACCTCAGAGCACTCTAGGGGCAGCTTTTGCTCTAAGTCCTGTCTTTGGCCTGGTGCTCCAAGTCTCTTGCATATGCAGCTGCTGTACTTGATTTCTTCTCTTGCTAACGATTTTCTTTAATGTGACCCATGTCCTGTGTCATTTTTTCTAGTTCATCATCACGGGAGTAAAATGTTACGTTCGGAATCAAACTCTTCAATTACCACTCAGCCTACTATAGGTTGGCAAACCCCTCTCTTTGTCTCCCTCTCCTCCTCTTCTCCTCTCTCTTCATTTCCTTCCCACTTTTTAAATATATATACTTTTAACAATATGCTTCACCCATCACATTTAGCTTAATGTGTTCCTACATGGGCTGGTGCTTTGCAAGTTGATTTTTTTTGATACGCTTGAAGAGTGTTTCAAAAACAATTGTCATTCAAACTGACACAGTTAAATCCTAACATGTCTTGCATCTGTTCTTGCAGAACATTCTCTCATATGTATGTTTGTGTGTGTGAGTGCTTAGCCACCAATTACTTCATCATAGTTTGGATTTTATGTTCCTCATTGCATGTTGCCAAACTACATAACTGCATAGTTTTGAATAAATATATTTGCTGCTTTCCTGTAATTTGTACTTAGCAATTTCTTCTGGAACATCCAAGCAAGTATTATTTATTATAAGTAGCTGTAGAGTTAGCAAAACTGCTCATCAGGTTGTGTCTATGTATTAATAGTTGATTGATTAACAATGATATAGCACGTTGAGCATTCCATTATCACGCTGACTTCCTTTGACAGTGGTTCATTCCTGCTGGCATAAAGTGTTAGAATAAGCGAGTTCTGCACATAACTCTTCTGTGTCCAAAATAAATGCATTACACAATAATGCATTTTATTTATTGTTAAAATGTGTTGGAGTTGGCATGGCAAAAATGACTATAAACTGCCTTGTGACAATTTTCCTGTCTGACTGAATGAACACCTCTCTTTGCTGCAGCTAAAGGGAGGACAAACGTGGAACTGCGTGAGAAGTTCATTTTGGCAGATGGTGCCAGTCAGAGCATGGCAGCTTTCCGACCAAGGGGCCGTAGGTCACGACCCTCTTCCAGGTGTGCCTCTCCCAACAGATCTACTTCTCTGTCAAGTCAGGCTGGCCAGGCAGCTGCTCCACAAGCAGTTGCTACAAGTACACCAAAGGTAAGGAGAAACAAAAATACATCTGGGTTAACAGATCTGGGTTAACAGATTGGTTATTTTTTTCTCGCTCCAGCAATACTGGTGCTTCTCCTAGCTGATAAAGAAGAGCTATCTCAATTTTATTTCATAGTCTGGGGAGGATCTGAGAAGTCTTTTCAGTATACTTCCTGTACTGCTTATTTATGACACAGGAATAGAAGAATTCTTTACGTATAAGGGACCACACAAGCTAACTGGCAATTTGGGAGTTGCTCTGAAAGAGCAGTGAAGCTCTCCATTCAATTTAAAAAAAAACAGTTCTGCTGTCACTTTGTTTCAGAATATTTGTCATCAGCTTTTCTTTCTGCTTAGTTTTTACTTCTACTATAAGGTTTGATCTCCCTGTGACAACCTGGGTATCCTTTTCCATGACATTGTATTCCATCTACTGTCCTTCATATTTTGATTTACCATTGTTTCATACAGACACCCCATCATTTAACACGCAACTATGGTAAACCATGGTTGACAAACAGCAAAACGTCAACTCCTTCTAAGCCACCAGAATCCTCAGACTATCAAGGGTCATCTGCAGAGGTACAGTAAGGACAGAAATTCTAGTCTAATGACCTTCCTTCACTAAAACTGTCACCTCACTAACAGCCACTAGAGTTTCAGTGCTTCAGAGCTGCAGCGTCTTCAGCATATTAATGCATTGTATTTGTTTTAGAGCTTTGTCAAATTATTTCTTATTATCTTATTATCTTTCCTTATTTTTAATTCACAAGTCTTTTTTTTTTTTAATGTTCTTTCTTATGGTTTTTGACTTTCAGGAAAACTCAGCCTCAATGAATTCATGTTTAAAGTGCAAATGGTTAATAAATCAGTGTGCAATGAACTGGTTGAGCAAATGTGGAAAAGCAGGAAAAATCACAGTCTCCAGTGCAAAACCACTAAATAAAGAAATACCCAATCACTGTGAAGAAGATGGCACAAAAGACTGACTGTGATACATAAATGTTTCCAACAACTGGAAGTTTTGTTTAGGGGGGTAGTGACCAATCATTGCTCTAATAAGATAGCTATTTGATGACTTAACAGGAAATGAGCTTTAGTCTTATTTCCAGCCCAGGACTTGCATAGAAATTGCTGCTGTAACAATTAGGATTGTGCCAGCATTTAAGTTGTATGACAAAAATTTGAATGGGCCTGAAGCCAGAGTGTCTCCTCTGATGTCATTAAAGTCAGTGAAAAGATTGCAGCTGGATCAGGCTGCAGTTTGGCTTGTCACTGTAGGAATTGCTCTTGCCTTGGGTTAGATGGGAGGGCTCGGGAAGGGGGAGCTTGTGCCACCATCACCTCTCTTGTGTCTGCTTTTCACCAATCTGCACTTTGATGCCTATTACTATTCATGTGACACCTTCTGGTGCTGGGTTTACATGACCTCGGTGTGGCTTTGCCCAAAGGTGCATAACGAACTTTTCACTCCTTCCTTCTGTGATGGTGGTGCCTTACCTGTGCACACTGCAGGCTTGTGTATGTATACAGCACTTAAAGCACATGGGGCTGTTGCTTAGAATAAGTAACAATAGCATGGAGTTGAGTCAGTTTCAGTTTCTAATATATTCCTCTATTTCTTTCATCTCTTAGCTGATTGTAAGATTGATTGATGGTACTTAAAAGGGTTTATAGACTTGGAAAGGTGTTTTCATCAAATTACAATGAGGTGAAAGCAGTTAGTATTGATTTCAAATGGGGGTACTATATTTATTACCCACTCTTACAGCTGCCAGTGAGTTTCTTTCATGTAAACCACCATGGTTTAAGATTATAAATGGAACAAGTAGGGTAGGGTAGGTTGCAGTGAATTTCTGAGGCATTCTGCAGCATTTTCTGCCCAAGAGAATGGTTATTCAATTTACATGTAGGCTGCATTGAAGTTTAGGGCAAATGTTAAGAATAAGCTTGATCTCTTCTTGCACCAGTGATTCTGTCCCAGTGCCTTGCCCAAAGTGCAGAAGTGGAAGTAATTGGGATCCTTCCCTCAGTAACTAATTCTACCCCACCATTTTATGGAGATCAAAGGCACAGAACACACAGTGCCAGTATACAGGCCACTCACCATGCCACACTGATCACTGCAATGTTTGTTCATTGTATTGGATATTTACTTAGTATTTTTGTGTTCATTAAATTAATATGGATACTGTGGTTTTATACGCAGGTACCTCCTGTCTTACATTCTACACGCGTTTTGAGGTTTCAGGATTTAATTCTTGTAGCTTTGAAAGAAATTGTCCCATTTGGGGCAGATAGATTGTAAATGAAGACTCATTTTATTTCAAAACTGAGAAAGCAGGCAGGGATCAACTTGTGGAGTGGAGACATTTCAGACAATATATTGAGAACAAGAAAACTTTCTAAATTAGTCTTATGTCTTTTATCTGCAAGAGGCTTTGAAATTCAGTAGTTTTATTTTGTCTTCAAAATATTTGTAAAATTGAAACAAATATTTTCATGGCCTATAGCCAGTGTCAGAATGGTGGAAAGTCAAGCTATGCAGACATAAAACCTCCACTAGTTGTCTCTGTTTGAGTCATGTACCATCAACTAATCTTACATGCTTTACTAATTACAAGAAGGTAGTACTTTTCTTTCTTCATATGCATTGAAATATGCATAAAGAGTGCTTAAAAGGTTAATATCAAGCAGACTGTTAAAGTGATTTTGTTGTTTGACATTTGGACTGTGTCAGATGTTAACTGCTACAACTTCACATCATGAAAAATGTTGTAGTGACTCAAACCAGTATTTCAGATTTGCAGTGAATGTTGTGATGATGATATTCTACACTATGAGCTACCTAATACCAGCCAGATGTTGTCTTCAGTAGTGGCAACCAAAAAAAAAACACCTTCTTTTTTCTTTTTTTTTTTCTTGTTTTCCTTTTGCATAGGGAACACCAATTCAAGGAAGTAAGCTCAGACTGCCAGGATATCTGTCAGGGAAGGGTTTCCACTCTGGAGAAGATAGTGGCATCCTATCAACAGCAGCTACCAGAGTTAGAGCTCAGTTTGCAGGTAAGTGTCTTTACTTCAGAGTCCGATCTGCCACTTGCTTTGTTTTCCACCTGAATGCTTAGGGTCATGTTAGGGTGTGAGGGAAATGTCAGGCGAGTGGGAAGGAGTGAAAGCCCTACCTTATTTTGGCTAAGGGTGCACATAATCAGGGTAATGGTCCTCTGTTTACATGGTTGCACAGCCAATGCATTCAGCTCTGGATGTGCAAATTCATGACTGCAGCCTTCTTGACAATGGTATCTCCAGTGTATCTGCCTAAGGAGCTAGGGAAGAAGCATTTACTTAAAAGGTTCAGTTCTTCACAGTGTTAACTGTGATGGAATAAGGTGGTCACTTAATCATGACTTGTTCATTCCGTGTTGAGGTCCTTTCCAGCCCTTACTATTCTGTGATTCTGTGATTCTGTGTGAAAGAAGAACCGTGGGGAGCAGCTGTAGATGACCTTAATGGAATATCCCATAGAGATTTTAAAAAGAGTGTATGAAAATAGAAAGCAGTGAAGCTGTACTCTTTCAGGATCCTCAGAGCAGCTCCGTATAAGGGAAAGGGCTGGATGGTTAGAACAGAAGATAGCTTTACTGGCTGTCCCTCACATCGTAAGCTCTGTAAAGCATACTGAGCAGTACTGGAAAATCCTGTTCAAAGAGTACATGTCTGCTATAGGTGATTTGAAACAAGAGCCACCGAAGATTCCAAGTTTCAACTTTCATGTTCTTCACACATACAGGGAACAAGATCTGTTAAGATCAAAAATATTCAATAAGTAGTAGGAAAATTATGAAAAAACACATTAATGATCTTCTGTTACAGATTCTTTGTTGTGGTTTTTTGCTTCATGGCACATTGTCTGGGCAGGCATTCACTTTAGCAGGATTGCTGAGAGCTCATTTACTCAGCCCTTTCTCTGGGAGAATGTATACTCTGCCGTTGTTTACTTACAGCTTTCAACTGTATGAGTTTGACCTTTTTAAAATAGGTACATACATTAAGAAATCCTGAATGCATGAAGAGGCCAGATCCTGAATTCTTTCAATTCGTAGCTGAGAAAAAGGCAGTAGAAAGAAAGGCTCTGGCTGTTGAGTTGAATATACAATGTGTTTTTAGTGAGCAAAGAAAAGTTGCCAGGATAATACATTTTTAATGAGATGTGCTAGTGACAAATTAACTATGTCTCAGCATTTGATCTCACATTTCCTTCTCTTTAGTGGGAGGTATGGCATCATCTAGCTTGCCTGGCAGAGAAGTTTAGTTTATGCAATGAGGAACATTCAGGGTTGCCAAAGACCTAGCAAAGACCTGCACACCCTTTCCATCCTTACCTCCAATACTGATGGATATATTCTCTCTCTCTAGAAACCAGAAGAACTCCAAGCAGACCTGGAAGCCGAGCAGGAAGCAAGGCTGGCAGCAGGTCAAGCAGCCGCCGCGGCAGTGACGCATCTGACTTTGACATTTCAGAAATCCAGTCTGTATGCTCAGATATGTCAGAGACTGTTCCTGCCACAAGCAGACCGACACCCCGAGCAGGTTCTCGGCCAGGATCAGCCAAGCCTTCCAAAATTCCGACTCCCCAGAGAAGGCCACTAGCCAGCAAACTGGACAAGTCCTTGAAGAGATAATATGATTGGCTCCATAAAGGTCTTTTCTTTTTGCATTAAGTATTTAAGTTCATAAGATGTAAAATATTATGTAGAAATTATTGTGAAATATCGCAAGAGGTGGATTTTTAATTCTGCAGATGGCCTTATTTGTGTATTTGTCTTCTTATTTTATGTGTATAATTTTTGTCAGATTTTGATTTTGGTTTTGCCATATCCTGTGAGAAGGGGGAAGAGTTTTAATGTAAACTAACAGTTGTACACAGTAATGTGTAGAAAGTACACTAAAAATAATTGCCGAATGTACAGTGTACCGAATGTACAGTAAGTCTCTGCAACCTCAGTAAAATAGGCCTATCACTATGTCATTAGTTAACAGTAAAGGATACCTCATGATTTTTCTTTAAAAAAGAAAAAGAGAATACTAAAAAGCCAAAAGACACAATTACACATTTTGAGCTAACTAAACAAACACTAAAGGATGTACGGCAAAAATGCTAAGGAATACAAACCCACTTTCACAGTACCCTTATTTATACAGCATCTCTCAGAGAACTCACCGAGTTAATTAAGCACTCGCCAGTAATATGATACTCCAATACCTTGCAGCATTTCTGTGCCATTGCTTTCAATGAGGCCAGACACATTCTGGATATCTGAACTATTATTCTGTAAGAATATCAATATGAAGTGCATTCATGTAAATGTGAGGTTTTCTTTTGCTTGAGTGGATGGTAGCACTGTATCATTGAACTCATTTTGTATCAAAGCAATTTTGCTTGCAGAAAGCTCCAAAATAAACATGTCCCTTAACTTTATTTCTATTGTATTTCTTATTTCACAGGAAGGTAATTTTCTGCATTATGTTTTAGGACATATATAATTTCAGATAACCAGTAATTGCCATAGGAACATAGGCTAATGTAATTTCCCATTGTCAGCAATCAGATTTTGGTTAGCTACTGTATTTGTTTAATAAAACACTAAATTGCACATACCAGATCATATGACATTATATGTAATTATTGTGTGTTGACAGTTATTTTGTCCATATTAAACTGTGAGATTTCTATACTATGTGTGAAAGGCCTGAAGACCAATTTGGTTGCTCTTTATGTCGCAGAAATATTTTTGCTGTTAACGGATTCTTTGGAAGTATTAATAATAGTTAATTTTCAGTGGAAGAAGGATGCAGCTTGAAATGGGAGTGCTGTAGAACAGCTGCATAGATGCTGTAGTGACAGAACCCCTAGAAATCCTAAATTATTTTTGATAGTATCAGGAGGACTTGGGTAGAATTTAGCCAGCATGACAGACCAAATAGTCAAACCCTGACCATTTGTATACCAGAAACTGCTGTACCTTTATTACAGCAATTTTAGGGGAAGGCTGGGTTTTGGTTGGTCCCCTTAGCATGCTGAAAATGAAGCAGAAGCTCAGCTGATTGCATTCAGATACTGGTGATGTCTGCATTTGTTACTAGCACTTCTTGGCAGTATTACTATAGGCAATGTTTTCACAAGAACTTCCTGCAGACACACAAGTTGACTCACGCAATCTGTTTATAAGAAACAGGAAAACAAAACAATACCCAAAAAGATAATTGAATCAATGCAAATCCACTTGTGTCAGGATTTCCTCCGGCACAGAGCTTTGTGTGTGCTTGTGGGAAGCAGGCAGTGACCAGTCCTACTGCAGCTGGTTTGGGAATCAGCACATGCATTTACTGGGTACTAAAGCATCAGCCTCTGCTGCAGTGCTTTGTCTTTCTGTGTTTCACCTCTCCCATTGCTCTGCTGTTTGTCCAGTGATTGCTTTCCTTGAACACTAACATACATCAGGAAGATGCAGTGCTTTTTGGAACCACCCTTGGATAAAGAAGTGGTCTACATGTGCAGATGGTCACTGAAGCATCTCTACTTGGCAGCAGGAGAAAGCAAAAGGGTAGAATTTAGGCACTTGCGCTGGTAACTTGGCTGTAGGAGGAGGTGGTGCTCAACATGACATTCCTGGTGCATTTCATAACCACAGGGCTGAAGGTGAAGAACGTAGGGATGCAAATCTGAACAACTCTTTTGCAAGAACAATTCTGTATTTCAGTTTGTTGTGTCCCAAATGGACAAAGTAGCTCACTCTGCATGAGGTAGTGTTAGAATTTACCCTGAAGCACCTTCTATGTAAATGTTACTCTTAGCTTAAATATATGTGTAATGCTTCATTAATTATGCAACTTGCTGGATTTTTTTATTGTAACTTCACAGAAATATTAGAGCTGTGACCAGCCTCTGAGACACTTGAGGTCAGCTGAAAGAGCCCAGGGACTAAGTGGATTTCTGTGACTCATTGGCTGCTGCAGAACAGAGGAGGCTGGGACTGGCAAAAGAGGGAAGTTCAGTTAGGGGCTGGAGAGAATCATCCAGTATTGGAAACCCAATTAATAGTAAATTAAATGGGACTATGAATTCTGTTCGAAAACCCAAGTCTGTCTCCTTACCTCATTCTCCTTCTTCCAAAACCTATCTAACTGCTTTAGATAGATGCTAAGAACTCCGAAAACTGAGGCTTTCCAAAACTCTGTTCCCTGTGTTACAAAAATAATAGTGGCAAAAATCTGAAAATGAGCATCAGATCTTTTGCACATCTGTGACCCGAGGTCCAAACTGCTGAACTTGATGAACAAGGCATCTTGTGGCTTTGCCAGTAACTGATGGGTAGCTCAGTTTTAGTGAATGTTTTTTTTTAAAAGAAAGAAATGGTGTTCAATTTCCATTTCCCTGTCATTCAGAAATAGTTCTTCTTTGGTGCAAACGTAAATGAGAGAGGAAGGATCAGCCCCATGGCCACATCTCCACCTTATTTAGTCATGTGAGTTTTTTACCTAACCTCATTATCAGAGGTGCATTTTCTCCCTTCTCTCATCTTCCTTCTAACAACAGGAGTTGATCATGAATTCACCCAGCCTGATGGATGACTATGAGTAGAATCAACCTTTCTGTGTAGTTTATACTCTTTGGATGGAAAATACACTGTGATTCGCCTGTGCACTGCAGGAGCAGAGGTGATGGGAAGGGAAGAAGGCTTGGAAAGCCAATGGTAATGAAACCCATATCTCTCATTTAGCACGTGGAAAAACTGGCTCAGTTCTAGATTCCTTTATTTTTTCAGTCATTTTCAGCTTTCTGCATTTCTGTTTTGCTGCCTTCAAAATGGGAAAGTGTTCATGGAATATACTGAAAACTGAAATCCATAAAAAATGCACCATTAGAAGAGCTAGTGATGCCCTGTGGCCTGGGCATCCGCCGCTTCAGTTGAGGTATATTGGGAGACTCTTAATTAGATGTGTTGTGGTTTAAGCTTATAAACCCATGCAGTCGCTCTATCACTCACTCCCCACTCTTTCTTCCCTCTGCTCCTGGAGGGATGGGAAGGAGAATCGAAAGAATGCAACTCCCCCAGGTTGAGATAAGAACAGTTTAGTAACTAAGGTATAACACAAATCACTACTGCTACCACCAATAATAATAATGACAAAGCAGATACAAGGAAAAGGAGAATACAATAGCTCACCATCAAATATCAAGCCTGACCACCCAGTACACCCCCACCAGTAACAATAATGACAAGGCAAATACAAGGGAAGGATACAATAGCTCACCACCCAGCTCGACCAAGCTGTGCACCCCCACCGGTGCACCCCTCACCGGCTGCACCCCCCACCGTGCACCCTCACCACCCTTCCGGGTCTCTGCTCTCTGTTTCTACATCCTGGACATGACGTGCTGTGGTATGGAATAATCTCTTTGGTTAGTCTGGGTCAGGTGTCCTGTCTCTCCTTCCTCCTGGCTTCCCCTCCTCCCTGGCAGAGCATGAGGCTCACAAAGTCCTTGGCCAGCCTAAACATCACCAAGCACTAACTGAAAACACTGGTGTTATCAGCGCTGTTCTCAGGCCCAAAATCAAAAACACAGAGCTGCACCAGCTACCAAGTAGGAGAAAAAAAAAATGACTGCTTCTGCTGAACCCATGACAGATGTGTTCGGGGAGGGGGGCATCATTCCATCCCAACACACCCAGTCAGTTGCCAGCACCACAAACATTCAGATATTCCAGCTGCTCCAGCCAATGAGCTGGATTCATTTGGAGCTCGGCTCAGATGCCTCTATACAAACGCCCGTAGCATGGGGAACAAACAAGAGGAATTAGAGATGTGTGCACATCTACAGGGGTGTGATATCATAGGCATCACAGAAACATGGTAGGATGGTTCCTATGACTGGTGTGTTGGAATGGAAGGTTACCGGCTCTTTAGGAAAGACAATCCCGGAAGGTGGGGAGGGGGAGTTGCTATTTCTGTTAGAGATAGGCTGAAGAGTATGGAACTCTGTCTGGGGACAGGTGAGCAGTCGACAGTTTGTGGGTCAGGGTTAAAGGGAGAACAGCGATGGGAGACATTATTGAGGGATCTGTTACAGACTGCCTGATCAAGAGGGCTTTGTGAATGAAGCGCTCCATAGGCAGATAGGAGCAGCCTCACGCTCGCAGGCCCTCGTTCTCATGGGGGACTTCAACCACCCTGATATCTGTTGGAGGGACGGCACAGCCCGGCACAAGCAATCCAGGAAGTTCCTTGATTGTGTGGAAGACAACTTCCTTCTTCAAGTAATAGAGGAGCCGACAAGGAGAGGTGCCATGCTTGACCTCGTCCTCACCAACAGGAAGGGCTGGTTGGGAATGTGATGCTCCAGGGCAGCCTTGATTGCAGCGATCATGAGATGGTTGAGTTTGAGATCCTCAGGACAGTGAGAAGAGCGTGCAGCAAGCTCACTGCCCTGGACTTCAAGAGAGCAGACTTTGGCCTCTTCAGGAACCTGCTCAGGAAGGTTCCATGGGATACAGCCCTAGAGGGCAGGGGGGCCCAAGACTGTTGGTTGATATTCAAGGATCACCTGCTGCAAGCTCAGGAGAAATGCATCCCAACTAGAAGGAAGTGCTGAAAGAGGGCCAGGAGACCTCCTTGGATGGATAAGGAGCTGCTGAGCAAAATTCGAAGGAAAAAAGAGGCTTATAAAAGGTGGAAGCAAGGACAGGCGGCCTGGGAAGAATACAGGGATGTTGTCCAGGAAGCTAGGGACCAGGTTAGGAAAGCTAAGGCCCACTTAGAATAAACTTGGCTAGGGATGTTAAAGATAACAGGAAGGGATTCTATAGGTACATTGCAAATAAAAGACAGGTTAGGGACACCGTGGGCCCTCTCCAGAAGCTATCGGGAGAACTGGCTACCCTGGATTTGGAGAAGGCTGAGGTTCTTAATGACTTCTTTGCCTCAGTCTTCACCGGCAAATGCTCTGACCACACCACCCAAGTCTTGGAAGGCAGACACGGGGACGGTGAGGGTGGGGACCCTGGGCCCACTGTGGGGGAGGATCTTGTTCGGGACCACCTTAGGAACCTAAATGTACACAAGTCCATGGGACCTGATGAAATCCATCCATGGGTCCTGAAGGAGCTGGCAAATGAAGTTGCTAAGCCACTGTCCATCACATTTGAAAAATCATGGCAGTCAGGTGAAGTTCCTGATGACTGGAAAAAGGGAAATATAACCCCCGTTTTCAAGAAGGGGAAAATGGATGAGCTGGGGAATTACAGACCAGTCAGTCTCACCTCTGTGCCTGGCAAAATCTTGAGCAGATTCTCCTGGAAGGCATGCTAAGGCACATGAAAACCAACAAGGTGCTTGGTGACAGCCAGCATGGCTTCACTCAGGGGAAATCCTGCCTGACCAATCTGGTGGCCTTCTATGAAGGGGCTACGGAACTGATGGACAGGGGCAGAGCAGTTGATGTCATCTACCTGGACTTGTGCAAAGCGTTTGACACTGTCCCACACAACATCCTTCTCTCTAAGTTGGAGAGACATCAATTTGATAGGTGGACCATTCGGTGGATAAAGAACTGGCTGGATGGCCGCATGCAAATTGTTGTGCTCAGTGGCTCAATGTCCAGCTGGAGACCAGTAATGAGTGGTGTCCCCCAGGGATCAGTGTTGGGACCGGTCTTGTTCAACATCTTTGTAGGTGACATGGACAGTGGGATTGAGTGCGCCCTCAGCCAGTTTGCCGATGACACCAAGCTGTGTGGTTCGGTTGATACATTGGAGGGAAGGAATGCCATCCAGAGGGACCTTGACACGCTTGTGAGGTGGGCTGATGCCAACCTGATGAAGTTTAACCATGCCAAGTGCAAGGTCCTCCACCTGGGTCGGAGCAATGCCAGGCAGAGCTACAGGTTGGGCAGAGAAGAGATTCAGAGCAGCCCTGCGGGCAAGGACATGGGGTGTTGGTCAATGAGAAAATGAACATGAAGTGTCAGTGTGCGCTTGCAGCCCAGGGAGCCAACCGTATTCTGGGCTGCATCAAGAGGAGCGTGACCAGCAGGTCAAGGGAGGTGATCCTGCCCCTTTACTCTGCTCTGGTGAGACCTCACTTGGAGTATTGTGTGCAGTTGTGGTGTCCTCAACATAAAAAGGACATGGAGCTTTGGAACAAGTCTTGAGGAGGACCACGAGGATGATCAGGGGACTGGAGCACCTCCTGTATGAAGATAGGGTGAGAAAGTTGGGGCTGCTCAGCCTGGAGAAGAGAAGGCTGCGTGAAGACTTCATAGCACCTTCCAGTATCTAAAGGGGGCCTATAGGGATGCTGGGGAGGGACTCTTCATTAGGGACTGTGGTGAGAGAACAAGAGGTAACAGGTTAAGACTTTACCAGGGGAAGTTTAGATTGGATATGAGGAAGAAATTCTTTACTGTAAGGGTGGTGAGGCACTGGAATGGGTTGCCCAGGGAAGTTGTGAATTCTCCATCGCTGACGGTATTCAAGGCCAGGTTGGACAGAGCCTTGGGTGGCATGGTTTAGTGGGAGGTGTCCCTGCCCATGGCAGGGGGGTTGGAACTAGGTGGTCTTAAGGTCCTTTCCAACCCTAACTATTCTATGGTCCTATGATTCTGCATCCTAATATAATAAATGACAGTAATTCAGGCTTTGCCTACAGCACATCTCTTCAGAAAAGCATAAGGAGGAGATCATGTGCAATTCTTACTTTAAAAATTAATGCATTTCATAAGAATAAACTCTGATGCAAGCTGCTATGCCATGCCATTGTCAGCAGCAATGTTTGAAACTGTAGCTGCCTCTGCTGATGTCTGAGATGGGACCAGCACAAGACTGCGTACACCCCACAGCTTGAGTATGAGAGAGGGGCTATAGGACTTATGATATTGGTCATGGCATGTGGCCAGAGGACACACTCCTGAGCACTTGCTGTAATATTCTGTAAATAATCATAACGATGGAAAATAAGCATTCCTTGATTTGCTGCATCTCAGAACAGCTGCCCTAAGAGCTTCCAGGTGTTTCCAGTTCCTGGGCTGTACGGCAGCATTTGAGTTCATCCTAGGCTAGTGGTATTGAGCTTGATGGTTGCTCTAAATGTGGACCATAGTCAGGAGTGGTGATGTTAGAAGGCTTATACCTTCATGCAGGGTGATTGGAGTTTTGTAGAATAAAGAAAAGGTGCTTTCCTGATTAAAATTATTCTCTCTGCTGAATTTGAATAACGTGTTTGCAGATGTGGAGGTGGGAGAGATGGTTGGCTTGGTTGCTTGCTTTTTTTTCAACAGCATTGGCAGGTTAAATTCAGGTAGGTTACTCATCTCTGTAGAAAAAAGATGTATTTGTTAAAAATGGGAATGTTGCAGAGGAAAAGGGAGGTCTTCAGAAATAATTGATGAAACAGCATGTAACTTGCATGAAAATGCTTAGTGGCTGATACTACTGAGGGGGTTTTTATGCAGATTGAAGTCCTTCTGTTAAGACTTGCTCAGAGTTTGGCTGTTGCAAATGAAGTGGTATCTGGCCTGAAGCTAAAAGAGTCTTTGGGGCTGTCTTTTCATAATTAAGTAATTCTTCTGAACTGAAATTGTTTAAATAGTGTGAATTGCAGCTTGGGGTGCTCTAACTGCATTTCTGTATTTGAAAGCTAAAGGAAAGAGTGATGGAGGCGAATTGTGTAACTTATCTGGCATCTTGGATGAGTCAGTGGGAGAGAGTTAATAGATGTGTTCTTGGAACTTAGATGATTGAATATGAGTAAGAGCCCCAAACCATAAATCAGGCCCTGTCAGCATCTACACTGTCTTCTGTTCCTCCAGGAGGAGGCAGCCAGAGTGATGATAGCTCTGTCCTGACAGGAAAGGCTGACTTGAAGCTTTTTGTGGGGATCACAACGGTCTCTCTGACATTCAGAAGAATATCCACCACCATTAGTAATTTTTTTCCTCCTTTTGTGTCTTGATCATGGCTCTTCCAAATCCTCTGTTATTGGTAGAATAAGGGGGACCTAGGGACCTATGGAAGACTGCACTGTGTGGGCAATTTTTAAAAGCAATGAGTTCATATGATAAAGAAATATCTCTCTAAAAGTCTACAATCAAAGTGTAAGACACGAAACAAGTCAGTTCGAACTAAAGATGGAAAGAAAAGGCTTGTAGATACTGCAAATACTGATCAACTCCACATTTGCTGCTAACTGGAATCCTCTCCTCTCATGTGAATGTGAGATGATTGAAAAGTGTCTAACATATAATGCAAGCTTTTTCTTAAGCTGGTAAGCTCTGGGAAACTGCTGACCAGTTTGGACTTGAAAAAGTGACAAAAGCAATAACAAATGATGCATTAGTGGAAAAGTGAGTAAATATGCTACAGAAGAGTTGGCTTAGCTTCTGGAGGGAACTCACACCTTACAAGCTGCTGGAAACCCTTGAAGGTGTCAGTGTGGACAAAGGTTGAGATAGACCGCATGGCTTTGCAAAAAAATTCAACAGGTTCTCAAAGAAGTAAGCACTTACGGGATCAGAAGAAAGGTCTTCATGAGGGTAAATCACACACTGAAAGCTAGGAAACACAGCATAGGAGAAGGTGGTCAGTTTTAACAGAAGAAAGAGGTCTGCAGTGGAGCCCTTGGCAGGTCTTAACACAAAGCTGCAAACGCTGGCTCAGAAGTTCCTGAAGCATACACTGTTGGAAGGGTGCTCTGGAAAAAAGCATCACCGTGTTGATCCATCCTGCCTCTTGGGAGGTGTGCATTGCTTTGGGCTGACACTGAGGATCCCGCAGTGACTAGCTCAGCCCCAGCCAACTAACCTTAAGATGGCTCATTCAAGTAGCATGAATCTCACCCAAAATTAATGGGTCTATTTCTAGCTAAGGATATCATGGGATGGGATTTTCATGAATGATTTGGAAGTTCTGCTGCTGCTGGATTTTATCACTTACACACCCTTTTGGCGCATTAAGTATATTTTAAGGATATGCAAAACATGGACCATCGTATAATTTAGCACCATTTCTAGTCCCATTTAGGAGATGTAAACCATGTAAGATGGGTGGAGAATCCAGTCACATTACTGTTCTCAAAAGACCTCAGGACCTATTGAGCACTCCTGGATACTTCAACAGCAAACCCAGATACAAGCATGCTCCCCCCTGCGCTGCTTCTAGTCACATACACCTCACAAGTCACCTGCAAATCCTGTTTCCTTTGGTTTCTCTGGTCATTCACCCAATGGGATCCGCTGGCATCAGTGTAAATGAACGCATCTTCCATGGGATGCTCTGACAGGCCTTGCACATCCTTAAGACCCAAAGCATTTAAAACCTTAAGTCATTGAGAAGATACCACACTGACATGTTTCTATTCCTTTCAAGTGTCCTATGGATCAGAGGAAGATACCAGAAAGGGGTTTTCCTAAAAGACATGAACTATTCATTTCTTTGGTGTGGTTGCTTTGTTTGGCTGTGTCTTTGTTTTTGTTTGTTTTTGGTTTTTTTTTCTATTTGCATTCTAAATAATCATAATGAAGTGTGGCTCTGCATGAATAGATCTTTCTGGAATTAAGAAATAGAAGTGTCAAGTTCTGGGTTCAATTAATGCTCACTGAAAACTGTTTCTTTGAATAGCCCTCCATTCAATCAAAAATTAATCCAGAGCACAGTTTACTACAGTGGAGCTCAAGGACAAAACATAGCCATTCATTTTAAAACAAGTTTAATTTGTTCTATAGAAATACAATAAGAAGTAGGAAACAAGCCACAAATAAATCAGGCAAGCCTGACGCTTTTCCAAAAGGAAGGCAAATCACAAGCAGTGAATGCTCTTTCCACACATTGTTGTTTTTCCCTCGCAGAGTATGTTTGCAAGTACTTGGTACAGTTGTTCGGAACTGTAGAGCAGCTCTGCAGCACTTCCGATTAAGCCAAGCAAGCTGCATTTCCCAGCCGGTGTGCGTGGCTGTGTAACAAAAGCCGAAGCAATACTTGGGGCAGCCAGATGGTGAGGAGGGTGTGTGAGTGTAAGCCGCAGCTCCTGAACTCGGGCTGAACCCCCCTCCCGCCTGTGGTCCCTGCGCAGGCACAGCTGCCTCCTCGCTCAGGAGACCTGGCAGCGGCTGGAGAGAAGCGGCCTGTCGGGAGGCGATGCCTCATTATTCCTGCCGGTGATCGGGAAGATGGTTTGCCTGACCGCAGCTTGTTCAAGCACTGCAAAAAGCCTTCATAAGCCTGCTGCTGTGGCTGCTCAGCCAACACAGACTTCTCCATGTGATTTCTTTCTTGTGCACACGCTGTGTTTCCTTGGGAGATTCGATAATGAAGAAATGGTCTTTAGTAATCTATTACCCCCACACAACTCAGAGGTTTATTTCTAACCCTCTCTCTTTTTTTTTTCTCACGGCTTATGAGGACTTATTAAATGTTTCCAGATTTTTGAGGAGAGTTTTGTTCTTAATGATGCAAAAGAATTTTAATATAGCTCTTGCTAATGGAAAAGCTCTTATTAACTGCTGACGGAAACTTCAGCCCCTGAGCGAGCGTTTTGTATTTGGTAGCTTTAAAGCTTTCCGTGTGAGAGAACGCCTCCTCCCCTCCAAGCTCCCACTCTGTTTCCAGTGATGTGTCTATGACTCTCAGAAAATGTTGCCATGATCTCATCCAATAAAACAACCCTGGTCAGCACTAGCCCAAATCCTCCTTCAGGCTGTGGCAGTTACAGGGCCGCAAACCTCTCTCCCCATTGCAGGAGCAATGCCTTGAGGTCAGTGGTCTGTCTATGGGCAGAGCTGGTGGCTGGGGTGGGTGACAGACAGCTGCCCAGTTTCAAGAGAACAAGACTTCTGTGATAGAGGGGCACGCTCACCCCCAGCAGCAAGATGCCTTGTTTTCCCCAGCCAGAACATACTGGTGCTGGGAAGGTTCTTCACATGCTGGACCTGTCCTCTTTCTACTTCAGGTGGCTTCACTGGGCTCAGCCCTGAATGCTTCTTTCAGTTAGTTGCTGTATCACAAAGTGATGGCTATGTACAGAGCAAGAATTACCCCAGTGACTTCCAAAGTCTGCAACTGAATAGCTCTTTACTTGGTCAGGAATAGTTGTCTGTAACGGCATTGCCTCTTAGCTGTCCTTGTGTTTCTTCTTCAGCAGGAATCTGAGCATCTTCTCTTTGTGTTCTACACAGGGTCTTTCTGCAAGTGTGGCAGGTGGGAATCTGTGAAACCTGATCACCTTTCCTGAAGGTGCACATGTATAAATGTGTATTGAGTATGTAGCTCCAAGCACATGCATGGGAGGTGAAAGTGGGACCTTGATAGGCTTAGCTATATGGCATGCTCTATACAGGAATGTCTTTTCATGTTATGTCTTTATACATTAGCAGCCAGACTTTGGCCCTGCATGCTATGTTATTAAACTCTAAGGTATAAAATGTGGTTTCCAACTCCACATCGCCTTACATGTCCTGCTGGTCAACAGAGATGGACCAGCATTTATGCTATTTGTGTGTGAATACCTCATAGCAGTAACTGAATAGTGCAACTCAGACTTGCAAGTTGCGGTTTGTTCTTCTCTAATCTTTGCTCGAGGGCAGGTATGTGTGGTGGAGATTTCCAGTTCGGTCATGTTTGCTTCTTTATTCACAAAGCTTCATGATTTTTGTGTTGGAAGGACTGTTGAAGATGTATTCCTTTCTTCCTTTCTCCTCCAACCGGAACATAGTAGGTTCTGTGAAACTTCTTTTCCTTTTTTCATAGAATGTGGCTGAAATTTAGAATTAATTCCTCTAAAACCTGTCTTTAAAAAGAGAAATAATTTTGTGTAAAATGCCATGATGCTGGAAGGGGCAGAACTGTCTCCTGTGATTTTTATTAACCACAATTTGAGTTTTAACTAGTTTTGGGAAAAGACAGGTAGATAATGCAGACCCATTCCTTTGCACTCTTAACTTTTTGTCTGGTTTTTGTTGTTATTGTCTAGTGAACCACCAGTAGAAGCAGATGATCAGTCAGAAATTTCCTAAACAGCAATACTAAATAAAGAAGGGGATTACCAGCTGGAGTTGAGTTTTTCTATAAGAATGGCAGAGATTAAAGAATCTTTTTCATTGTCTTAGATATATAACCTGCTGTATACAGGAATGTCTGTCTATATTACATCTGTAGATATTAGTGATCAGACTCTGGCTCTGAATCCTGTGTTATTAAACTCCAGGGTATAAGATGCGGTCTCCAACTCTTACATGAAAAAAGGGAAATATTTTCGATTGAGTATTCAAATGGTGTTGGATGTTGAGGGAGCTTGAGTTCAGGCACAGTGATGTCATATCACCATTAACCCCCCCCCCAAAAAAAAAAACTGAATAAATACCCAATTGTGCAATAATTTCGCATGATTGTTAATGTACTAAAAATGTTCAGAAGCGCCCATTAGATGGGCAATATTTTAGGCAGCTGTGATAACATCAAGTGATGATTTGGAGAGTTCTGGTTTGGGGGTTGGTGGTGATTTTCTGCAGGTTAGGTGCCTGTGTATGAGCTTACCAGCATGAGGTCATTTACAGTCCAACACAAGGATGTATGTGTGGCTTGGAAGGCAGAGGTAGAGATAAAAATCAATTGGATTACAATCCAAGAGGAGAAGATATCCTTTTCTTGTTGTGATATTAACTCTCATGGAAACATTTGCCGTAAATTGTAGTGTGTGCACTCTCACGTGTAGTCTCAAGACTGGAACACAAGCTGTGTCTATCACTGGAGAGATCTAGTTAGCAACGCATGCCAGAGAAAATTAGGCATGATTTATTTATACCTCTTAGAATTGCAGTATTAAGGCTGAAATCCATGTGCCTGGAGACAAAAGGTTTTGTGCTATTTCCTACCCTGTCCAAGGATGCTATATCGCAGTGATAAAATGCCATTGTGATGGACTACAAAGGAAAAAGCAAATTAAAGCATAGCTCCTAATTAAAGTTTGAAATAATTGTGCAATTCAAGTAGAAATAACTGACAGACTTGTCAATTAAAGCATGAGCAGCGTGTCTTCTAGCACAAAGCTGTTTTCCTCGCTCTGAGCATTGGGGTGGGTGGGGGATGAGTTTTGGATTGACTTGATCAAGCCTGAAGAAGGATGGCTAAAAACCAAGTTCCATTTATATTCCTTAAGTCAGGATTTAGTTGTGTTTTCTGTCAATGTTTTTCTTCAGTTGGTCTTTCAGGAGGGGAGGCAGTCCAAGAGAAAACAGGGAGTCTCAGATTTAGTGTCATATCTTGCAACAGCTATTCTTTGGCAGGGCTCTGTTCTGGCAGTAAAGCAGAAGATGAGCAATGCTTCTTCAAGCTGATACAACATCAGGAAAGTCTTTACACAGAAAGACATTGCAAAGTGGTGTAAAATAGCAAGCAAGAGTTTCAGGCTGGATGATATTGGACATTTCTTGAGCTGGTGTTTCTTGACACAGTTCTGTAAGACACCAGAATAAAGCACTTGTGTTGGGTGGTCAAATTACTGGAAATATGAAAAAAATAGTTTCCTGGCTAGTCTTGGTTTGCCTCAGAAATGCTTTGCTGATGCTCTGCTTCCATTGAGCTTTAATATAACAAAACACATTCTGTTTTCAGCACTTCTGATGGTGACTCTCCTCTCAAATCTCGAACTCTTTGTTGTCTGGTCTGGTGAAGTGGTTATGGCACTGTGCCAGGACTTTTCCTCCCTCACTAAACTGAAGGCTGTATCGACAGCAATGACTAGCAGAGTTGGCAAAGCAGAGGTGGCATGTCTTGCTCACAGGGGGTTGGTTTTCTTGTTCTTGGATTTCGTGGTTCTGGATGCAAAAATTACAGTGACTCTGGTACTTTCGTTCCCTATGGTGAATGAAACCAAAAAGCAAAGTGCAATGTAAGAATGCAAAAGTCAATATATGTAAGTACTTTGAAAAATCTCAAATGCATGCAGGCCTAACTTTAATCTTCAGTGGTTTGCCTTGGGATATTTTTTCTTGTTCACACATATCTCTTCCTAACATATCACAAAGTTCACCTGGAGAATGGAATTCAAAATGTACTGAAACATTTCTCTTTTTTTATTTCACTTTTTTTTTTCCTTTTTTTTTTTTTTTTCTGAGGCCAATAGGGGCTTGATTTAGAAAGAGACAAGTATTCTATATACTTTCAAACTTTCTCTTATGTTAAAGGTAACTTGCTATCTAAATCTTGCTCCAAAGAGAAGTTTAAAATTAAGAAACAGATGAGATGGGAGAGAGGAAAAATACCTCTGTGTGAAGCGAAGTTAGAACTGCTCTGAACAACATGGCCCAAACAGCAAATGCTCAAATGCATCTTGTTTCTAAAGGTAGGATGTACCAAAATTGTCTACAGGATAGAAGTGTTCAGCCCTTCTAGGAACAGTCCTAAACGCAAACTTATGGTTACTGTGGCACTGCTGGTTCCTTATTCTAGTATCTGTGACTTCTGCAGAATACTGCACTGCTCTTACCATTTATGACTAAGATAGTTAAAGAGCAGAAAGAAGGCAAGCAGGAATATGCTGCCTTTCCAGATAGGAATTACAGAAGCAGATTAAGCAATTTGTCTGGGAATAGTCAGGAAATTCGCTGGCAAATCAGGAAACTGATTTGGCACACACTAATCTTCAGCAAGTCCTCAACCTGAAAGGCACATCCCTCTTTTTCAAGCACATCGTTATTTAATTGTGACTGTTTAGAAACCTAAATTTAATCCTCCTTGTCTGAAAAGACATCCTGGGTTATCTGGAAATCTAAATTATGATTCATTTTAAAAAATAGTTAAATATCAGTGTTTGCTCGTAGAGGATTATCTGGTAGAGAAGGCATTGGATGTGCTAGGTACAAATGTACAAGTCAAGCAGTTACACTACACTGTGCCCATCGAGTGTTTCTTCTAGGGAACACAGGCTCAAGGGAAACACAAACATGAATATGAATTTATCTTTCAGTTTGGGGCTCTGGAATGTTTCTGTTTTAATAGTGTTCTAATAAAATCAAAACATTGAATCTTTCCCAGCAAAGCTATAAATAGAAAGTAGGCACCCTCCTTCTTATACAGAGAGATAAACTGCAAAAGGACATTGTTCACAAAATGGAAAAAATCCAATTAAAAATGCTGACATTTTACTTGTATTTCAGAGCTGCTGCACTGCTGTAATCAGCAGCTGTTATTTCTCCCTCATTTTCCCATGTAATTGATTTATTCTCATGACTGAGAATGGCATGATGCAGCAAGAACAAGACAAATGGCCTTTCTACACAGTGCCTCTGATGGGTGAGCTGATGGAGATCTGAAAATCCAGGTGGCCTCAGCATCTTGAGAGCTGTGCAGACCATGCAAACAGAATCCACTGAGGAAGACAGATATGTTGAAATATACTTCTGCTTCTGCTATAATCCACATCGTGTTTATTTGGGTATGGAACTTGCTCTACAGATGGTAAAAAACCTAAGCAGAGTCACCAAAGGGTTGTGATGCCACTTGGAGTGATCTCAACAGGCTGGAGAAGTGGCAGGCAGGAACCTCATGATGTTCATCGAAAGAAAGTATGAAGTCCTGGCCTGGGGGAGAATAACCCCAAGCACAGGACAGTTTGGGGGTGGACCTGCTGGGAAACAGCTTTGTGGAAAAGGCCCCGTGGACACGAAGGTGATTGTAAGCCAGCAGTATGGCCTTGTGGCAAACACATCCTGGGCTGTGTTAGCCAAAGAATTGCTAGCAGGTCGCAGGAGGGGACCTTTCTGCTCCGCTCAGCCCTTTTGCTGTGTCAGAACAGTATCAGGATTTTGTGCACCATTGGTGCACAGAACCTGGGGTGCTCTGTCTAGTTCCAGGCTCACCAGTATAAGACATGGACATACTGGATGGAGCCGAGTGATGAAGGGATTGGTGCATTTTACATTAAAAGAGAGACGGAGAGAAAAGGAGCTGTTTATGAAACTGGGGGAGAGATGGGAGTATAGAAGATGGAGGTAGACTCAGTGCTATATTGTGAAAGGACAAAAGGCAGTGGGCACAAGTTGAAACACAGGAAGAACACTTAGAAAATACTTTTTGTTGTGAAGGTGACTGGTACTGGAACAGGTTGCCTAGACAAGCTGTGGAGTTGTCATTCTTTGAGACAGTAATAACCTGACTGGACATAGTCCTGAGTGCCACACTTTAGCTGGCTATCTTCTGAGTAGGAGGTTAGACTAAATGATCCTTTCCAACCTCAACAACTCTCTAAATCTGTGACTTGCACCCTCATCTTTAGATCACACAAAATCATTTTCTTAATGATATTTGTATGTAAGGTACTACTAAATGTAGGAGCACCAGCCACAGCTAGTGGCTCCCAAGGAACTGTCAATACAGGTAGGCAAGAATTAGGACCATGAAAGAGAAGGTCAAAGAAACAAAGTGACTTTTTGAAGGCAAACTGCAAGCCTCCTTCCTCATTCTTTGCACAGTGCTCTATTCACAAGTCCCTTTTTATTTTTTTTCTTCCCCCCAAAATACTCTGGACTTTGTTTCAAAGTCTGCCAGGGCAACGAATGAGGTCTGAATGCACAGATCTCGCCTGTTATAAATATACTAATTTGGATTATATTTCTGAACCAAGTTTGCCCTCTATTCAGCACTTTGGAGAAACAGAGGTACATTCATTCTGTGAGAACCTCTTCAAAGATCTATTCACAGCCACTCATGGGAAGTGCTACATCTCTGGGCATGTGTAAGAGAAAAAGCACTTTAATTGAATGCAGGAGTGTCTAACTGACTGCCAGATTGTGACTGGTCTCTGTACGAGCCCAAAGTTGTACATATTCTGCCAGGAGCAAGAAACCACTGCCACACCACCCTCTTTTGCTCTATGACCAGGCACTGCAGAATGAAGACAAATCCTTGCCTGCTCTGTTAAAGTAGCCATTTGATAGCTGAAAACAAGGCTCTATGCAATATAAAGCATTAATTTAGATAAAGGACATCCTAAACATGGCTTCTGTCTATGTACCAAGCTGTGAGCTGTACTAAAATAGAGTTGAATGTTTTCAGATTTGTGTAGAGAAGTTTCTGGAGTGCTGGGAATAGAGACTAGTATAAAACTGGGGTACAAAACTGGGGTACAAAACTACTGTGAAAGGGAAGGGAGAGTTTCATGGGTTTGTGTAGCATTTTTTGACTATTTGTCTCTATAGGTACCAGCATACCTTCTCTGTTATTTGAACTGGACATTTCTGCTCAAGAGCAAATTTTGGCTTTAGCTTCCCTACAGTGCTGTGCGATGTTATTCTACTCTATAATACATATGCATGACTCTTGCTCCATAGATGTGGAAGAAGTCACAAGTCATGTATTGTGACTGTGGACTGCAATTTCACTTGGTACCTTTGCTTGCTTGCTGTGTAACATGTTTTATTTTCTGTCTTTCCATTATGAAAAGCTAATCTACTTACACTTTCCTAGAAAAACCCCTGATGGATAATAGCGAATAACACAAAACATCCATAAAGAAGGAGAAACAAGATGGGTACCCAGAGATGCACTTACGCCGTTCATTAAGAATATAGAGATCTGCTTTAGGAGATTTGATAAACATTGATTTTGCTTGTAGAGAGCAAAAGATAAAAAAGCAGCCCCCTTCTTCTCTTTCTGCTAAATGAAAGGAACTGATGTAATTGTCCTAAATTCAGGACAATGAAGTGCTATCGGACCAGTGCCAGCAGTGTATTTCCTGCCAGTGTCTGTGCCTCCAATCAGTTTAATTATGAGCAATTGTTTGGGTTGTGCTGTGAAGAAATATTAGAGAATGGAAAAGCGAACATAGTTCAGGTCATTATTTTGCAACTGATTCATGGTTTGGCAGAAACCATTAACTAGATTTTATGCTTTACAACACTGTAATAGTATCAGCATGGATCAACCTTGCCATATAAGCACATACAGCACAAATCCACCATTTATTTTGACAAGGTTCTAGTTGAAGCATTTAAAAAATGCTGAAATAACATCAGCTATTGGCTGGAATTTTTGGTTAATCATATGCCTGCTCTTATCCAAGGGATCTAAGCAGGCTATGAAAAAAACTGGCTATTGTTAATGCCTCCTATGTTTATCTGTCATGTCATATTCTGATGATGATTTTTCTTGTGCCTGACACACATCTCATGTCTTGCTGCTGCATGCAGAGGCATTCTGTAATCTTTGATCTGTTCTTTTGGAGGGCCAGACTGGGGTAAGACAGTTCTTTCCCCAGTTTGCAGAATTGCTCTCCTTCTGACTGTTTGTTTTCCTTGGGATGCTGAAGACTTAATTGGACTAACTGGATTGCTCTGGAAGTGAGTCCTGGTTAAATTGCCCCTCAGCTTGTGTGAAGTGGTCTCAATGCAGATTAGATGAGGTGGTTACTGGGGAGTGCTTCCTTACTGAATGCTCTTTGTGCAGAGTTCCTGCAGGGCAAAACCTTAAATGACAATTAGTGCTGTTCAGCAGCCCAGTTAGCCACCAGGACAGGAATCCACTGGACGCAGCACCAGATTCTGGAGGGGAGATGTCTCCACATCGCTGAGGCTCACGTAGCCACCCCTGGTGTCATTCCTCTAGTAGTGGAGGATTTTAGATTTCAGGCACTATCATAAGATTTATTAGAAAACTAGAAGAAAATCCCTTGGAACACAGAGAACTCACAACACCTGTGGCAAGTGTTAGTTTTCAGTGGTTCATGCCTAGATCTGGTATATCACATGCTGCAACAGTGTGCTTCCTGCAGAAATGTAATATAAACTAGCCTGATCTGGATGCTGCTCCCTCGGAAAACAAAAGATGCTCTTGTTTTCAGATTTACTAATGGAAAATGTTCCTTTTTCCCACTCTAGTGTGACTTGTGTACACTCCTGTTTTGTGATACCAGAAGGAATCCTGGATAACTAACACATCTCTCCTTGCACTGAGTAGTATGGGATTAAAGCAAATAAATTGGGTAAATGTTGCAGGTGGAATTTTACATCCCTGCCAGATTCTGTGGGCTTTATATTAAGCTTTCTTCTTTGGTGCAATTTAAGTCTTCAAAGTTCAAGGGGTACAAAGATCCAGCTGTTCATAACAACAAGGAGATCCAGCTGCTCCAATTCTGCTGTTAAGATGTGAGCAATGGTGTTTTCTGGAAATGAAGTTTTGAATTTCAACAGAGTTCAGAAATAATAGAGGAACTGAAGTTCTGTGTTCAGATCCTACGTTTAGCACTTTTGTGTATCCATGTAGCCTGAAGATGGAAGAGAATGTGTTGTGCCTGATGGGGTGCTGCATGTCAGTTACCTAAGCATGGCTGGGAAAACCATATTCCGTTAGGAAGCCACATCTTCTGTGCATATGAAATCCTTAGATTCTGTAGAGATGTTACAGAATCTGTAGAGATGTTACAGAAAGAACAGTAATGTTGGTTGCTGCAGGAAACAGAGAGTAGGGAAACACTCTCAGAAAAGTTTGGAAAAGTAGGATCAAAAGCATAATTGGAGATAAGAAGATAAGACCATGTGATGCATTGTAGATGCTACCAGGGAAGAGTAGAGATTAAAATCACGCTGTCCTAGGTCAATTTAATGGACTAAAACCATTAAAAAAGATTTTATTCTAGTCACTGACACAGATAATGAATAAGGGCAGAGGTGGGTCTCATAAAGAAATTTCCATTACCACTGATGTTTTGAAGCATTGTATTTTGACAACAGTCTAAAAATAAAATTAGCTATGTTGCCAGACTTCTAACTGTTTTATTTTTTCCAGCTGTATTCTCAGAGTTACCCAGAAAAGTGTTGTTGATTTGAGAACTGCTCTGCCGCTGTTGCCTTCTTCTGCTGCACTCTCAGGAATGGTAGAAATAAGAAGAGCACTTATCTGGGCCTTTTACCAGCCTCATTACACGGCTTAACATTACTTGCTAATTGTAAGCTTTTTGCCTCATGGGGAACTGTCCCCCTGGCATCCTTTTGTAGCTCAGCCTTGAACCTCATCTTTCCTTTTACTGCTCCATCACTGAGTTACGTGACATCCTCACTACTCTTTGCTTTCACTTATGGTAAACTGCCTCTTTTTCTATACCATTTATGAGTACCTTGAAAGGCACAGTTCCCTGCAGGAACATAACTTCCACTGTGAAAGCTGTTTTTTTCTCCTCCAACCCTTAAAACCATTATTTTATAAAGGATCTTCCCTTTTCCTTATAACTAGCTTTAGTTTATTAGGGGTCTTTGGGAAGGACCTCGTTCAAAGCTTTTTGGAAATCCAAGAAAAATACTTCAGTACTTCAGTTACCCTTGCAGTAACTCCACTAGTCTGCTGAGATGTGACTTCCCTGTTTCCTTGGAGCACTCCTCTTCCGGCTATCCTGTTGAGCAGAGTCTGCTGTTTCTGTATCTTGCTACTGTTTCTAACAATTCCTTAAGCCCAGGGGTCAAATGTATTTGTTGGTAACAACTGAAGTCACACAGATTTCTTAAAAAAAAAAAAATTAACCCTAAATTTGCCTCTTCACATTTTTCTGCTACTGTCACTAGTTTATAACAGTAGATGGAGTTGGGTGCTACTACCAAGGAGCAGCTTGAGTCTCTGTAGAGCATCTCCCAGTAAAGATTTATACAGTCTTTGCATACAGCTGAGTATACAGATGAACTGTAGCATATACAGTGCATGGCATGAATTAGACTTCTTATGGCAGTGAATTACACAGTGCCTGAACACTGGTACCCAGTCATACCCATAGTGTTAACGGGTTGGAAAGGCCTCTGGCATGGTTTGGTCTGAACCAACTTTCACTCTCACAGGCAATTCCTGGTCACAGTTTGAGAGCTGGGAGAAGTCCTTATCCCATGCTAACAGCTGTTTTGGATGCAGTCCCTGTTTTGGAGAGTGGTAGGGATGAGAGCTGTTGCCGTGGTGCTCAGTGCCATGCCAGGGACTCTGCTTGGTACCAGCAGTACAACTGCTCTCAAGCGAAGTGTTTTATTTACTTACTAATTGTCCTTCAGAAGAACATCTCAGAAGATCCCAGTGCAGCTCCTGGGAGGAGCTCAGTGAGCGCAGCCTTACTTACATCCCATTTGGAGACCTGTGGTGGCTTTTTCCATCTCCGTACTCTGGTTTCTCCTGAAAACCTGCCATGGGGCAGTGCTCATCTGCACTTGTAGTGGCTCCCATGGCTCATTGGCACAGCTTCTCCTGTCCCATATAAGGTGCCCTGTGTTCCTCTAGCAGCACTGGCTGCATGCGTGCCCTTCTTAGGCGGGGTCCACATGTGGTTTGGATTTGCAAGTTGGTCTCTTTCCCTGTGTTTGGTCTCATCACAAAGCTCTTGGTTCTTCCCTGCTGCACTGGGATGAGTGCTCCCATTCTCACAGAGCGCCTGTGCACAGCCATCACAGATGGGGTCCTCCCCTTCCCGTCTTTTGGACACTGTTCATTTTTCTGACAGTAAGCGCTACTCGCATTCATGGTGTTATTATTTCATACCACCAATGGATTTAAATCTCTAGTAATGTTTTAAAGAACATGTATTTCATAGTAAGAATCCTTATTTTCACCAGATTTTAATGTATTTAAAGTAGAAAAAAGTCTTTGGAGGTACACTGACTCCTGCTCTTCACCCATGTCATCCTCCTTGCGGTGCCCCCCTGCACAGTCACCCAGCAAGCGAACTCCTACTCTCCTTCCTACAAAGGGGTCTCTAGCAACATTTGTACAAGAGAAAGCAGCAGCCACATTTATAGGCCTCTGCAACTGGTCCTTTCCAGCCAGGCTATTTGCCTAAAGTTAGTGAGATTTAACTCCAGGGAGGTGTCCCAGCAGAGCAGAGCTGTGGCTCTGCTGTGCCTTGCCAGCTTGTACAGCCCAAAAAGAAGATTAATTTACTTGAGCTGGCAGCATTAAGCTGCCGCTGAGACCCAAACTAGTATCTCTGTGCAGCCCATTGGCCTTGCAATATGAAACCAAAAGCTGCTTTGTTTTTATATCCTGTCTCTGACATTGGTCAACAGCAGATGCTTTGGCTAATGATGGTTATACCTGGACCATTTTGCTGAGAGTCAGCCTTGATATTGCTAAAATGATAATCCACTATGCAGTACATATATGATCTTAAAATTAAGATCCATGGAAAAAAACCCACTATGTAGTATATTACATAAAAGACAGTGTAAGAAACTCTCTGGATACTGCTATAACATGAATTATTTCAAGCTGACATTTATTGCAAAGTATCTGTTTTCATTTTTTTTGCCCTCAAGAACTGTCTGCATCATGCCCTTAGAGTCCTTTGCATGGATCTCTCAATTCATCTCTCACCTCAAGCTGTCAGGTAGTGTGTAAACTCTGAAGAAGGACTTGTTTTGCAGCTTTGGGAATATTTTTACTGTTTTAAAATCCCCTAGTGTTGTAATACTTTTTTGCTGGTCAGGCCACTTTACCCTGGAAGTAAAATTACTATTAATATAGACAAAAAGACTTCTAGGGCTCTCAAATTTTCTTATCAGAAAAAAGAAAAGCATTACTACATAAATATTAAAAACCCAATTCATTCTCCTTCTAAGTATAGAGCAATTTTCCACAAGCTAAGCAATGAAAATACTTGTCTGAAGGAAACTTGTGCTTTTGCTTTTGGGAGTTATTGGCTTTTGTTTCGAATGCAACTTCTACCCTTTGGTTCATTTTTCTGGTTTGCCTCATGAATGGAATTCTGCTTTTGTTTGCAACCTGCTTTCTAGCTGAAAAATGTGATACTGGAGAGTTGAATGGGATCTATAACACACTGTGGGACTTTTTTGGGGAAAATTGGGACTTTTCTTCGCAACTGTAACTTTAATTATTCTTTTCAGATTCATGCCTTCACTCTGTATCAACTTGCCTTGTCCTGGTATGGCTCCTGCCTAGGGGAACAGCTAAAAAGCTCCAGTATTACAAAAATTAATTGCTATGGCTTTTATGCGGTAAGTGCAGATGTAAGTCCTCTAACTAGTCCTCTAGCAGTCTAGAATGGTTGCAGTTATCTTCTGTTATTTATATTGTCTGCATTCAAAGACGCTAAAGGGAATCATTTATGTCCTACCTGGATACACTGTAGTTGTTCCACACAGTTTCCAATGAAATGTTGGTTTGTGAACGTAGATGTCACAGCTGGAGGCAATCCAACCTTCCTGTTGGAAGCGTCTTCTAAGCACAAACGTGCTGTTCATGCAGGCAAATCTGCATCCTTGACAGACTTAAGTCTTTTGGACACCAAGAGAAAAGTGGCAGAGATAAACTTGCCAAGACTGAGGGATGCTGCACCAGTAAAACAAGGCCTGTGATGGCAAAAGGTCACCACCAGTGGCTGAAGTGGCTGCTATATCCTCTTTGCTAGAATCAGATCTTGGTGTTGTGCCTGAGGATCTGAAACAAATTTACACTTGGGGTTGAAAAAGAAAAATAGAGCTCAAAGGAAACAAAATTTGTACTACATAAATTTCACTGGCTGATTGTTAATTATTGTCTAGAACAACAGTACCTGTTTAACTCTGCTCTGTGCTCAGTAAATGACCTAACACTGTACTTTTTCTGCAGTAATACTGCTGCTGTTTCTAATGATATTTCGTGGGGAGTGATTTTCTACCACAGGTGTCACAGATGTTCTGCTAAATGTTATTCAGATGCTGATTACTTGCAAAAAAAATGCAAAGTAGTGGGAACGAGGAAGGAGGTGAGATGCTCAAAGGACTTTGGAGATTTCTCTGCCTTTTTTACCTCACACTGAAGAAGAATTATTCCCTTTACTTAAAAGTAAGCAGAATGAAACTAAGGCGTGAAGCAAAGAAGTATCTGGCAAGCTTAAAAATATAAAAAATAAAGCCAGTAGCCTGTTTGAAGTAAAAAATACATTGTCCAGACCATTCTTCAGAACAACTGCAATTTAGGCTATGCAAGAGCGTGAGCTGTGGGAAAAAAGTAACTGCTATAGATGACTCTGAAGGGCAGAGAATAGTTAAAAAACAGGGTATGGGGGAAGTGGACAATGTAGCTGGTGTCTCAAACCCTCTCATGAGGCTGAAGGTCAAGAGAAAACAGAAGCCTAGTCAGTAAAGTAGGTTAGCTTGACAGAAGCATCCATAGATGGTAATGAAAGGAAGCAATTAGACCAGCTGCTCCCATGGTATGCTGGTGTGTTTTCCAAGAACAACGAAGAATTTGGATGACAGGATGAAGTGCAGTGCTGCTTGGTGATAAACCACTGAATGCTCCTGAGAAGCAGCACTTGTGCTGGCTGCCCTGCTGCCTAGGACCTGGATAGCAATGTTAAATTACAGGCTGGGGAATGGTCTGACTGTGTATCCTACGGTGCTGTTTGCATCCTTGGTTATCTAGGTAGTTCTGTGTTTACAGGTGGTTTCCATTTTTGCTATTGATATGCTTACTGCCTTTGAAGGAGCTTGTTAGCGCAGGTAGAGTGCTGTCAGGATCTCTTTTGGCTCAGAAGTGGATCAGTTATCTGTGTGTTATGCCCACACAAGATAATGACCCCTGAACAGGCTACGGGCCAGAGCTTCCTGGGCACTGCTTCCCATCCCTGGCTGCAAATCTGCTGAGGTGTGCACCAAACCCTCTTCTCTGCAGGCTTATCACCCTGCCCACACCTCAGCTGCTGCCTACAGAGACAGAGATTGTTCCAGTAACACACTTTTAGCACTCTGGGCATATTATCCTGGGGGCACTGCCAGACTTAGGCGGGCCGCACACACGTATGTTCTGCTGGAGGAGTCTGCACCAGCTCAGTGTTGTCTGTGCTGAGCCCTGCCAGCTCCACAAGACATTTTGGTTTTTATGCAACACATTCCTTTTCCCTCTTCCTTCTATCCAGACATGCACTATCCAGGCTTTTAGTTCTTCTAAACAGTTGCTCATTTCCTTCGATGAAATTTATCTAAATTATATGAAATCTTAGAGGTGACTTGGCGCTACATGCTGACAACAGGAAGCTTCATCTCCAGCCTATTCAACATAGATACCTTCCTCTATGCATGGTAAGCAAACCAAATTAAAATGGAAGGAAAAGGATCTTCTCTTTTTCCCCTGTTGCTTGGTTTTATTTCCTTTTGTTAATCTTGTTGCTTACTAGATTAAGGTAGGTTGGGTTCAGCTGGGAATTTAAAATACTAGTCTTTGTATCAACCTCCGGATGACTGCAAGTCTCCTGAGTTAGGTGCAAGACCTGGGTAAGTTCCTTATTTCAGTGCTTCCCTGGTGCTGCTGATTTTGGAAGATCTTTGCATGTTTTGCATGAACTTCACATTATTTCTCCAGCTCATGGAAGAAACAGCTAACATAAGAAGAAAGGTTACTGGCTTGTAAATGAGCCAGTTTCTAAGGGTAGAGTGTGAAGGTATGCAACCATTTAAAATCAGAAATCTAATCCACTCATGGAGTAGTCTGGTACAAACCAGTTGTTAAGGAGTGTTGATGTTAATGGTGTGCAGGCACATGCTTCTCCCTCCCACAAGGATCTTTCCTCAGCATCCGTTAACCCACCTGTTTGCTAATTCTAAACAGTCAGGCTCCTCATTTATCTCTACTTAGAAATGTGTCCAAGATCAGAAAGACCATAAATGGGGACCAGACCACGAAGAAAATAGCACAGCTACTGAAGGAACCAAGAAGAAAAGAGACACATGGTGAGTGAGAAAATGGAGAAGCTTATTGTTTTTATTTTTTATGTGCTTTTTTATTGCAAAGTCTCAAAAAGTGTGGTTGACAGGTGGAAGCAGTTCAAGGGAGAGATCTGCCTTTTCATAAAGGCAAATGGAGATACTTTAAGATGTGAAATGTAAGCTTTTTTCGGAGTGTTGCAGAATGAGTAGAAAGTAATATCTTTAATGGCCTACATATTGTGAGGAAGAGCAAACCGGTTATTCAGTGTTGCCTTGTAGATTGTGCATGTGCTAACGTCCCCAGAAAGAAGGAAAATTTAGGGATGGATCAGGAGAAGAAGAACCAAGAAAGGGGAAAACCTTAAAATCATTTATCATAGAACTGGGCTGGTTGAGAAAAACACACAGTCCTGGGGGAATGATGATGCTAGATTGTACAAGTCAGATACTGCCCTGACAAAAGTTTTCATCATGTAATAAGAGGTAACACCTCTTCTCTCAAGTCTGCCCTGGCATCTGGCTTTGTTTCCTACACAGAGCCATTAGATTCCTGCCTAGGGAGTCTACACTACACTCCCCAACTATCTTGTAACATCCCAAGTTGTATTTTTCATTGATGAAAGCCTGATGGAAAAAAAAAGCCCAAAAATCTGTAAGTCCAGGACTGAGATCTCTGTGTAATGAGATCTCTGAAGGAACTGTTTTAGTATTTAATGAATTGGTGAAGTTTCAGATGTGATTCTGTGGACACTTCACTCTGAAGAAAGATGTGGACCAGCTGGGCAGAGTCCAGAAGAAAACTAAAAGAATGACAGGTTTAAAAATATCATGCCCTCTGAGTTGGAGGCACTGGGGTTGTTTAGTCTAGAGCAAAGAAGACTGAGGGGAGATGTGATAACAGCGTTTGTTAAAATATTTTAAGGGATGCTCCAAGAAGGAAGTGAATAAATGACTTCCTCCAGTGGGGAAAGTACAAGGAGCAATGGTCTTAAGTAGCAGTAAGGGATATTTCTGTTAAACTTCAAGGAAAAATAGACTGCTCCAACAGTAAAGATAGCCAAGCAGTGAAGGTTCTTGAAAGAAGTGTGAGGTAGTAGAAGCCCATTATTAGAATTCTGTAAAATAAATGTCTATACATACATATATACTGTGTATGTGAATACATACAAATCCGACATTTGATTGGAAGGATTTAGTTCAGTGGTAAGCTTTATATTCTCTTATGGACACTTGAGGATGACCATTCTTTCAACATGACATGAACAGAGCTGTGGAAAATGTACAAGCTGTTGCCTGTTCCAATGTAGGTGGTTTCAGTCACTCAGGAAGTGACATCTGGATTTTGGTGATGCAGAGGGGAAGCTCTTGGGCTTTGCACAAGGAGGCACCTGAAGGCAGGCCTTGGGCCACAGGTAGGTGTCAGCTCTGTGAGTGCTGCTGGTCAGCTGCTGCTGTTCAAGACAGAAATGACCTTGCCTTGAAGCTTTCCAGGTGGTTGCTGGAGTTTAGCTTCTTTTTCTTTTCTTCTGTTTTCTAGGTGCTTTTGTGTGCTCACACCAGGGCACCTGGCTCCCACAAACTGGAGAACCCTGTCCTGCTTATTTGTATTTGCCTGCCTCCCTTTCAGCTTCCACTGACATCCCTTGGGCAGCAAAGACCTCTCGTGCCATCTCCACCCCTTTCTAGACTCCAGGTCCTCTAATCACATTTCGTGCCATGGATGTTTTTTCTTGAATCTAAACACTTTCAGTGCTTGATGTAGTTTTGCTGCTTAAGATCTGTTAATGGCCTCATATTCCATTGTCCCCAGAATATCTCCCTGTGAACTGTCACTTTCTGCCTTGCTTAAGAATTATCCTGAAATCCATGTGCATGGAATGGCAGCCAGAGGTTGGTGGGACTTTAAAGTGGGGACTTACCTGCCTCATTAAATAGCCAGGAGAAGCTGGCTGCAACTTCCCTTCAAAAAGCTCAGCAGAAGATTACAGTATAAATAATCCATTTGGCAGGGTTAATATAAAAATACCTCTCTGTTTCTCAGCACTTGTTTCTCATCCATTTTCTTAGTTACGCTGCCTCACTGCCTCTGGCACCCACTACGCAGTTTCTATTTCAGGAAGCTCCCTGAGTGATGGCTCTTGGGGGACCATAAGGTTTTTCTTTTAAACCTAGATTTGTTCCTGGCATGCCCGTGGTATGGTAAGTGAATGGCCATCCCATTCACGCACAGCAGCTAAGACTATGCCACATATGGTGGGTGCATCCACAGCTCCGCTGCTCCTTCCTCACAAGTGCCTTCTAGCTGTCTGAGAACCTCAGTCTCTAAATCCCCCCTGAGGCTGTGTGTGCTCCCTCGAGTTTTGTTCCCTAAGCCTCAGGGATCAGTAAGAACTTGACAAATGAAGCTTTCCTTCTCTTCCTCCCTCCTGGCCCTCGGAGCCTGCCCTGGCCATCTGGCTGCATGCCTCATGGCTTTTAGCCCCAGCAAGGGGCCGAGACAAAGGGGCCATTCTGCAGTTAAGACTTGGAGCCCACACAAAAGCAGTTAGATAGGCATCTCCAGCTCCCTCCCTCCTGGAGACCTGAGCCATCGTTTAGCACTTGAGCCCCCCATGGAGCTGGCATTGTGTCCTGTCTCTCCTCTCAGCATTCCGAGCCATTCTGCGGGCCGTCTGGCTTCTTGGTCTCCCCTGTTATTTGTCCCAGCTGCAAGGTGCTTCCCTCCCAGCCATCGCTCACTCCCTTGCCTGGCAAACTGCTTTTCTGTTCCCAGCTGCAGCTTTTGCCACTGCTGTGTATAACTCAGGAAGTGAAGCCCAGGGTAGGAAGACCCTGGCTGCATCAGGCAGGAGCCCTGCCTGCCTCCCTGCCTGTCCTTGCCTGCTGGACCCCTCCCCTTGCTGTACAGGCAAACTCCTTTTTTTCTGAACAGAACCATGCTATGCTGCCCAAGCGTCCAACAAACACAAGATGTGTCTTATTTCTGCCTTGTTTGTTACTTGTTTCTGGGCCCTCCATGAGGTGTTTATGAAGATATAGTTGTACCTAGGGGTTTGGGGGATTTTTGTTTGTTTTCAGTGGGCTTAATCTCTCACTGCATGAAAAAAGTATAAACCATCCTTGATAATACTTCCGGTTTGGTTTTCTACAACCACAGTTACAGGGATAGTTACAACTGACAGACCTGGCAAATATTCTACGCTTATACCTGGAAAATCCCAGGTAGGAATATAGGTAAGTCTGTGATGTCAGAGCTATTATATGTAATAGCTAGTGCATTTAGACTTTGCTTTGTGTGTTCTGGGCCTACAGACTTGCTGCATGCTCCCAGATGAACTTTAATTCAGGTACACAGTCAATTTGCTATATGCCAGGTCAGAGCTGTTGCCCCAAGCGAGCTGCATGCTGCCCTGGCAAAAATGTTAAACTAAAACTGAGAAATATAAGGGGAAAGAAATGAGTCAGTTGCAGAGATGGGGCAAGGAGCTGGGAGAAGAGAAAAAGGCATTATCTCTCTTGCCCGTATTTTCTCATGTAGTGGAGAAACTCCAGCAGTTTAAGGCGGGGAAGATAGTATGGCTAGGCAGCAGCCAAGATAAGGGACACCTCAATGTGCAATAGCCAGGCTTCTGGCTCTGCAGAAACTGTGTATGCCACTCATCCTGGTGGTATAAATGCTGTGTATTTTGTCAACGTTGAGAGGGAGCTCCTGGTTCTTTAGTGGTACCTGGTGTTATAAAAGGGCTAGAATTAAGTAGGGAGAGATGGGCCACTGGGAGCTCAGAGGAGCCTCTCAGCAAAGCCGGAGGGAATACTCTGTGAGCAGGACAGGGCGTTTCCACCAGGCCTGACAGGAAAGCAGCGAACCTGGAAAGGAAAGAGCAGCTCAAGTGTTTGCATGGGTGTCTCTTTGACAACCTTGGCAAGACAGTGCTGCCCCAGGGAGCTGGGTCCATGAGGTGTGTTTTTAGCATCTGTGAACCTGGTTATTGTGTGCACCAGGCCACTCCTCTTTCCTATTGTTTCACTTTTCCGGCATTGTTCTTTTCAGCATCTCTGTCCAATCAGGTTTCATAGCAATTAATGCCACTGTAAACAACCACTTAAGACAGCTCCATATGCTTTAGAAATAATATCAATGTTTTCCAGTTAAGAACAACTGCATTGGATGAAACTTGCATGGATTGTCCTCCTGCTCTTCAGCAGACCCTGGTGAGCCTACAAACATTGCACTATCCAGGACAGTTATTCAGTCAGTCCTTGCTTACTGTAAAGCAGAGCAGTTCTATTTTGCAAGATTTCCATTCTGGTGCCAGCACTTGCTCTATGAGCACTGTGTATTCTGTAATTGCATTATTACAGCATGTGCCAGTGAAAATAATCTGCCAGAGCCAAGTGTGAGTGCAAAGCAGAATTTATATGTATGTACAAGTACTTTGTGCCTTGTAACTAGTCAAGGTGTACTACGTATAGTTACATCCTATCTGTGTGAATATTTCTTACAGATAGTTCATCCAGCTCCAACAGGGAGTTGGTAAGTTTTTATGTGGAAATATCCTACTTGAGCAGTTTATTAAATTAGGAATAATGCTGCATAAAATTCTGTCTCTCTGTCCTGCTTCTCCAAGTCAGTGTTTTCCACTTTCCTGGTTTAAATCATGCTTCTCACTGAAAGATCTCCTGTCTCTTTAGTGTTTTCACTTAGCTATCAAGAATTTTACCTTCTGTAAAGAATCAGCTGCAAGCTGTATCGCAATGTTACAGGAAAGCCCCAGCCATTTGCTGCATTCTGCAGCTGGAGTCCTTGCTCTTTGCAGTTCAGCAGTTCTATTGCATTGTGATTTTTCTTTGCTTTCATTGTCTGTAGTCAAATATCTGCAGTATCAGCAGCTGCCAATATCTTTGTGAGAAACATAGCAAGCCCCTTTCTGTTTCTGAAGATTGCTACATTTTCACTGGCTACTCTGTCCTGAATTTCCAGGGGTATGATTGGGAATAATTTAATTGTGTTTTTCCCTACAGCCCATTTTGCGCTGTCAGAAGGGTCGTCCAGTTCATTATCTAAACACCTGTGCTATATACCTGCATCCAGCTACTTAATAGCTCTTTGCTTCAGTTACAATTTTAAATACTGGATTTTGCCAGTATTTGCCAGGAAAAATCATCTGCAGGAATAAAATTCCTGTCCATGGTGTGTGCATCCTTCCCAGTGTGTGCTCCTCAATATTTCAGCCTGAGCTCCTGAACTGCCTGCTTAAAGCCAACACAAGAAGCACAACAGCTGTCACTCTTGGGATGACACATCTGCTCCCCACTCCTGCAGGGTGAACTCCAGTGCTGGAGCTGCTCTGCAGCACAGGTGTTGCCAGCTTGGTGTGAAGTGTGAGCAGATGCCAGAGGCATAATGCAGCCCCTTCCTGACTGAACCATTCTGTGGTGCCTCTTTGTTCTGCCTTCTGCCTTGTTGTCATTACAAAAATCTGTAGGAAAGCTCATTTCCATGAGGATGCCCCAAATATTTAATGAAGAGACTGAGGGTTTTTTCAGGCTATAAAATAAAAGCACACTCCTTAGTTAAAGGCCTTCTGCAGCTGCTGTGATTGAGACTGAAGATTTTAAGACATGCTAGTTTTATTCTCTGCAGTCTTTCTGCAGTCAGTCTGCCCTTATGTGGAAGGTTATCAAGTAGCTTTTCATGAAAAATCAATGTAAAATTAATGTATTTGAAATTCAGGTTCTACTAAAGAGAATTGTACAAAATCCATTAGCAGATGCATTAAAATATTTTACTGTTTAATTTGGCTTCCCGCTTAGGACAGTCTCCAAACTATTCCATTAGTACTACTGACTCCCCTTTATATTAAACTAAAAGCTAAGATAACGTGTGCTCATAGCAAACGAATGATGCAAGATGATCGGTATGCCAGTACAGCTGTGCTGGAGATATGCAGTTGGATTTAAACCACTGGTAAATTTACACAAGCTTTCCAGAGAACGGACTAGCTGGCTTCAAGGCAGAGCATTAGTACCCTCCTCCTCTTGATACGGATGTCATTAGCTCTGGAAAGAATGGGAACACCACAGTTATTTATACAGGAAGGGTTGTTTGTTTTAAGGCATGATCTCTGAAGTGAAAAATAGTCTCATATATCCTAAAAACTTATTTCTAACTAAAATAAACAAATATGTAAGGTCTTGTAAGCCAAACAAAGAAGTACTGGAGTCTTGCAAGGTTTTTACGAAGTCGACAGTCGAGGCAGCTCAGCTATGTTTAAAGTGGAATCTCTTTAGCAAATATTTTGCTGCCCTCCACTGGACCAGCAAGGTAAAAGTCTCTGCTAATACATGGCGCCACAGAGACCTTTTCCTTCAGAAGTAATTGAGGCACTGTGTCGCATCTGAAATGAAATCAGATGGTTTTTATTTTACACTGCAAAACGTTAAAGCTCTGCCTGGCAGACTAGTGACCTCTCTACTACCCAGGAATGTGTGTGTCTGAAGTTATGTGTTCATCTATAGAGCGATTTACAATCTGTAACACAAACAGAAGAGCAGTACAGAAGTGGTGTTTTAGAAATAGATACCTGAAAATAAGAAACATTTTCTCCTTTCCATATTCCTTTAATATTATGATCTATGAATATGAGAAATCTTCAAGAAGCTATGCTTGCGGGTGGATTTTGTGCTTAATTATTGTGTGTAACTTCCATCTTTTATACCAATGGGAGCATGTTGACCTTGCCATTTATTCTTTAGCAACTTTGTACCAGTTGTAGTCCTTGGCAGAGGACTACTACCAGCATTTTACTTAGAAGCATTTACTATTAAAATATTTTCTAGGTTGAATCATATTTCAGTTAATAGCCTTGAAGAATCACTGTATCAAAACAGAAGACAGAAGCAGTCACTGGGGCTAAAGGGGGAAGATTTCATATGAAAGTGGAGAAAGGACAGCTATTGAAGGGTTGGGTACTTGTAAAGAAATGAAAGAAGTAGCAGGCTAGCATGAGCACTGGGATCAGGATTTGTGAGGCTTGCTAAGATGGCTGGAAAGGGTATTCACTGTGTACCTATGGCTGGGAATTTTCTCACATAAAGGAGCATTTTGATGACCATAGGGTTTGTTCATGATGGTGCAGAGGACTTCCTGTGGAACTCATTAGGTTTGCATCCCTGTAATGCAGAGCACAGATACTGATAAGCCACTGCTGCAAGGGGCAGTTGCTGCGTTTGGCTCTTGAGTATTTCTCACCACTGATTTTGTTCTGACATTTCAGTATGAAACAGAGGAAGTGGAAGCAAGAATAAGAAACATTAATCTGTTTGTTTTCAGTCCAATAAACTAGGTCTGATCCTTATCAGATGACAAAAATGAACCACAAGATAATCAAGGCCTGAAGAACCTGAAACTTGGTGGCAGATCTTAGTGTGAGAATGGCCTGTGTTTTTTTTCAAATATTCATGTGATTTGCAGTTACCATCTGAGTATCATAGCTGGAAGGGTTACTACAGAACAGGATTCAGCTGAAGTCTTAGTTTGAAAGCTACTTAATGGCTGCCATGCTGGATTTATTTTAGGCCACTTGATAAGCATTCTGCTGCTCTCCTGATTCAAATTGTACTTCACTATTCTCCCAATGCTATCTTTTGCTATTGCTAAGTTTTTGCAAGGGATTTTCCTTGAGATACCAAGCACTCTTTTGAATATGTGCTGCACTCACTCCTGCAATAAAGGTTTGATGAAATCTAAAGCAAGCTTAGACATGCAGACTGAAGCTGAAATATTTTCTGATAATTTTAAGAGGAATAGAAGAAATCTCTATTTTTTTTTTTTTCTTGAAAAAGCAATAAGAGACGAAATTACAGTCCTCAAACCTATGAACAAATGCATTACTCTGGAAAAAAAACCTTGTAGTGTTTTAAGTCAAGAAATTACTGGAAGTTACATTGTGGTTGTGCAAATACAATGGTTACAATATGCAGGCAAACACTCCATTCAAGCTTGTAAATCGGGAGTCTCTGTGGCATTAATGTTTTTAAATATAATTCTCTGTTTTCTCTCAAGATGTTGTTTTTGATATAAGTGGTATATAATAGAAGTTCATTAGCACTAGATTTGCTTAGGGTTAGGAGGGAAATTTCTGCTCTGAATGAGAGTGGGGAGCTGCTTCTTTTGAATTATATGGTCAAACACTATTGCTTCATATGGAAGGAGCAGCCAGCACAGAAGGCACAGGCTTGGTCATCACATGCCTAAGTATCTAGTCTACCAGTAAGAGAAAGTATAGACTAAAAGGAGTTTTTCATCGCTTTAGGTCTCGATGGGAGATGACAGAAATTGCTACCACATGTATTCCCTGGACTTACAGTGCTGTGTGAGGAGATGCACCCAGGTACTGGTGAGTTACCTGGTCCCCTGGTGCTGCTGCCAGTTACGCAACTGGGCACAATAAACTCCAGAAACACTCAAAACTGATGTTTTGGATTACTGGCAACTGTTTGGTTTTCACATATTTATTCAAGGACAATTTGGTGGTGTGGCTGGGACACCACAAAAGAGCACAAATGCCTTAGTTTTGGTTCATTCCAATGTCAGCCATGGAGTCTCCCATTCCTTTGTCCTGATGCTTCAGGGTAGCCCAAGGTGAGCATCACCCTGAAGTCTCCCTAACATGGTGTGAGAGGGAGAAATACAGAAATGGCTACTGATGGACTGCTCAGCTAACGCTGATTGTTTCCTTTTCTGTATGGTATCTCTAAGAGTCAAGCAGTATCATTTAGAGATAACCTCCAAAATCCATTCTAACTGCAGCTAACACATTTCTTTTGGATCTACCAGGTCCTTGTAAAATACTGCATCTTATTACTATACAAGGTCCAGCATGTATGAATAGAATTACCTCAAACAGGGAGAATCATTAAGAAGTGTTTCCCTATGACTATTTATCAGCAAAAACTTATTTTACTCTAGTGAATTAGGATATTTCTTAACTCTTGTATTCTGTAATGAACAGGCAGCCAAAAATTCTATAGTAGATATGAGTAGTAGCAAGGAAAGTTTTGATATATTTTTAGTTCAACAGATATTCCTTACTGCTGAACTGTAAGTATTGTGCTGAAATATTACAAACCCATCCTCAGATAAATCAAAGAAAAGAAAAATCTTCTAAGGAAGGCTCAGTACCTGAGAAATCTGGAGCCTCAAGGATGGTTGAGTAGCTAAAAAAAGTTGCCCTGCTAATAGGGTGTCATATATGTGAAAGCTCTTGGGCAGATGGGAGAAGAGCAATCCAGAAATACCTTTCAGCCTTGGCAAGACTTCCCAGGCAACTCCATTGGGGAAGGGACCTTCCAGGAACAATAAAGACCTAGGAATTCCACTCTCCTACAAGAAGGCAGAATTTGTAGGCACTACAATGGAAAGCAGAAAGGTGCCCAGAGGTTAACAGGGGTCTGAAAAAAGTGCAAGGCATCCCTGTGAGTCTGTTTTCATCTGTAGCTTTTACGTATTTCCTTCTGCTTGCCTGTGTGTGTCATGTGCTCATAGACTTTCCACAACAGCTTTGCTTCTCGCCTCTCAAACGTCTGCTTTTTCTTGCTTGTTTTTGTAAAGTTGCTTTACTGCATTGCAAACATTTTACCCATTCCAGGTTGCTATTCTTCCTTTCTGATGTGCAAAGGCAGCATATGGTTAACAGCGTTAAAGGAATTTTTACATTTGATTTCTCTTCTTTTTCTTTATAACAATGTGTGATTTTATCCACAGTAATTGCAATACAAAAAAGGATCAAATGGTTAAACTGCAGTTCATAGAAGAAATTTTTAATGCTGTATTACAGGGATGTTAAAAGCATTTTTTTGCCAATCAAGTACAAAACATGCAGACTGTCTTTTAAGGTAAATATACACATACTTTAACAAATATGTCTTTTTAACAGCTGTGAAGTGATATAATAAACATTTCCCTATGTTAAATATACGGACATATAAAAGTAACTGGGCATACTAATAGAACATTTTAAGCAAGATGGCATTTGAGATGTCCTTTGATCTTTATTGCAGGAAGTGATATCTATGTGTTGTTATTTATTTGAATATCAGTATTTAAAGCACTGTGCTCCAAATGCATATTGTTATTGTTGCTGTAACTTCCTAATAGCATATTAATGCTGTTATCCTTGTTTTGATAAACTTTTGTGTGTGTCAGTATGTGCATATCTCTTTATTCCCCTGCCTTTTTTTCTGTTTATGGCCACAGACAGGCTGATGGAGAAGATGACAGTGTAGGTTGGCTGCTACAAAGCCCAGCAATTGCAGGCTTGATGCTGAGCAGGGTATGGCTGGACTCAAATGCCCAGCCAGTTTGAGTTACCAGCTGGAAGCACTCCAAAATGCCTCAGTATCAGGAGAAGATTCTTGTCTTTGTGTTGTCTCCAAGGAGACTTGGGAGGGTATTCCTGGAACTCATGGATCAGTCATTCATATCCTCTCCAACAGATAGATTTAGTTTAGATATTAGAAAGAAATTTTTTACTGTGAAGGTGGTGAGGCACTAGAACAGGCTGCCCTTGGAAGTTGTGGATACTTCCTCCCTGAAAGTGTTCAAGACAAGGTTGGATGGGACTTTCAGAAACCTGATCCAGTGGGATGTGTCCCTGCCCATGGCAGTGGGGTTGAACTAGATGATCTTCAAGGTCCTTTCCAACTCTAAACTATTCTATGATACATACATGTTACGTATGTATGTATATATGTTATGTACCTATATATGCTCACTAGCCCTCTGTGGTGAGGATGTCATCATTGCAAACACATCACTGTGAGTCTGTTGATGGGCACCTGCAGATGGCCATTAATGGTGATCAGAAATAGGAGCAGATTTGATAAGTGGGAAGCTTGTGGACCTTTACATACTCTCATGAAGGATCTGCTTGCTACCTCGCTGCAGCCCTAAAGAGAGCAGAAGTTTGCTTTGCGGCAGCAAATGAGTAAGTTGAGGTTTGTTTTGCTATGAGTAATTTTGAGCCTTATCTTTTTAAGATGAAGTTAAGAGCAAAACTCCTCCTGGCAACAATAGCTTTAGGGCTGGATATTATAGTGAGAATGATAAGAAGTAAATCTATTTAATATCATACCTTTCCTATGTAGAAAACACAATCCGTGTTTGGCTAATTAAATTCATTAAACAGGAAAGAGAAAAACATCAAAACCATGTGGAAAAAAATAAAAGCTGCATTAATCATCTCATGAGAGTCTGTAGAAATACAGAAAATGGAATTCTTAGGGTAGACTTTCCTGGTAAACTCTAAGTGGCACATTCAATATTTAATTTTGCTTCCTTGGCAAAAGAGGGTTCAATTGTACTACTTCTGTGTGCTACGTCTGGAATGTTGTTAATGCACATTAGTTAAAATTCTATTAGTTTCCCAACAAATGTGAGGGGTTGCTATATTAATAATCTAGCTTTGGAAGATGCTGCTTGCTGCTTTCTTCTTGTGGATGATTCTTCAATCTGGTTTTCAGATGAATAGCAGTGCATATTTCTAGATCACGAATTTACATAGTGAAGGGATATTTATATTCCTAGCACACACACACTTTTTTGTCCAGCATAGAGATAGAGAATCTTTGGAGAGACACTCAGCATGAAATAAGAACACCTATAAGGTTATTGATTAATTTTTTAATGTTTGTATATATATTTTCTGCATAAAAATAACTGAAAGCCTAATGTTTAAGGGATTGTTAGCAGTGGACTATCATTAACAGTGATAAGAATTAGCTAATACTATTATTACACAGCCCATAGTCTGCAAGCTATCAGCAGTGAGGCACCGCAGCTAAGCTTACAAAACTGAAGCCCACACGTAAATTAATCAAGCGGATGAAATTGTTTCATGCAGCTGGATAAGAAACACATTTCCTGAAAAACACTCCCTTTTTATTTCTAATTACCTATGAAATAAGCAACTGTGAAGAGCAGATATTTTTTTCCCAGGGCAAGAAGTTATTGTTAGAGCTGGGGAAGGAAATGTCTCATACCTTCCAACTAGTCTGCTGGTTTGAAAGTGCATTTACTGTAGAATGCACCAGGTAGTCAAAACAAGGAAATAAATAAAAATCTCACTGAGCTTTCTTAAAGGAGAAATCAAGGGGTCAATTTAGGTGCAGATTTAGAAGTTGTGCGGAGCTGCGACTGTGTGTTCTCCAATCCAAACCATAGTAAACTTCCAGTTTTAGTAGGTGATGAGGAAGCAGGTCCATAATTTTGGCTTTGACTTCCTCTAGGGCAGCAAACTCCTTTGGGAATTGCCAGCTCCAGGGCTGTGCATGGCCTTGGCATACAGACCTTCTTTGAGAGAAGGGCAGTATCTTCTTACTCCTATATGTTGCCAAACCTGACAATTTTAAAGTATAGGCTGGGAAATAGCCACCACAATTACATTTTCTATAGGCAGCATTCACAAGGCCAGGGTTTCTAGATAAGCAACTACCTCTGAAGAGCAATTCCACCTCATAAACAGATGAGCAGAAAAATCTAACAAGTGTGAATTTGTGTGGACCCACGTCAAACAAATGAAGGTAAAAATACTTCCAAATTGCGGTGTTTGAGGTTCTTCAAGGCTTCAGATTGTCTGACGCAGGTGAGATAAGCATAGCTGAAAAATCCAGCTCATGAACTGTAGCCCATCACAAAAATTCTACCACATAGCACAGGAAAAGCTCTATGAAAATTATAAATTAAGCACTTTGTGGTGTTTTCTTTTTTTTTTTTTTTGAGACATGACACTACTTGTCTCAAAAGACAAACAAAATTGATTGCAATCAATATATATAAAAACACCTTAAAATCACTCCCTTTGGGTGTGCTGGAAGGCAACCTACCTTAAAAGATCGGGTAAATGAACAGCCTGCTGTTGGCAGTCTCAGCCTGCCCTGCTGCACAACTGGTGGAGCACTGCTGGATGCTATCAGACCCACAGGAAGAGCAGCCCTGATGTCTTCGGCAGAAGTTTGCCTGAGATAAAAATGTAGATAGTGACCTTTTCTTCTTTGAAGTCCCCAAACACATGGTTAATTAGTATTAGCCTCATGCTAATACAGGAAGCCTCATGCAGCCAAATCCTTTAAGTACTGATCTTAGAAAGTATTCGTCAGTATCTCTTGATGTGAGTATTTCTGCTGCATTACAGGGCCATTAAAATAGCTATGTGAAAACCATTAGAAATGTGATTTATTGAGTAGTTCTTTTCTACATTTGCAGCAGGCAGAGTCTAACAGGCAGTGTATTTCTCTTACAGTGTGGCTTACCCAAATGGCTTCCAATCTGAGTACTCCGTCATCGCAGCCTTTGAGGTTGTGAAAGGCAATCCGCAGCTTGGATGGGATTTATGGCCCGTCAGCAATTCTTACAGGAAAGACCATGTTGGCATTCATGTCCTGACAGATAGGCAATCTCTGGGTCTTTTCTATACTGCACCAGATTAAACGTTTATGCTCAGGATAGTCAAGAATGCAAGCAAAGCTTTTGATGGTTCTTGGCACAAAATAGTGCTGAGCAAGAAAGAAAATGCAAAATCGTTACTTGATTGTTAGAAGGTTCATTCTATCCCAGTAAGTAAGTGAGGAAGACAGCACTTGCAGAAATGAGTATTTTGCCACTGAAACCATCAGCATATGAATCTTCCGGTTTGGCAAGTGGCTCAATCTCTCTTTGCTGCCTCCTGGTATGCAGTGACGAGCATGATGCTGACTGGCTTGATCAGTGGTTCTCACTGATGGGATACAGTAGTGAGTTATTTTTTCTGAGAGTTTGTTCACCTTTTTTTTGCTAAATAAGCTTTGTGCAAGTGCATGTTTTTCTGCCATCCTGATGTGAACTTCTCCTTGCGTAATCTCTTAAGGAATGTCTTTCCATTACAGTCAGTATACTTTTGCGGGGATGGGGAGGTGTGTTGTTTTTAAGTCTGCCAAAAGCATTCCTTGTTTCCCCAAGGATTATTTCACCTGCAGTACTGACAGGGCCAAAATTGTCAAGGGTTGGGTTTGTTTTTATTTTAATTCCTTTTCCTCCCCCTCTTTAATGTGTGTGTGTCTGTGAATGAGATCCCTGGCGGTGTTCAAGGCCAGGTTGGACAGAGCCTTGGGTGACATGGTTTAGTGGGAGGTGTCCCTGCCCATGGCAGGGGGATTGGAACTAGATGATCTTAAGGTCCTTTCCAACCCTAACTATTCTATGATTCTATGATTCTATGTTTTTCTCTTTTACTGGGGACTTTAAACACTCTTCAGGCAGATTTTTACAGAAACAGGAAAAAAAACCCCTTTTTAAAGGCAGAAGAATTGAGCTTTTAACTGTGGCTAACTTGTTTTTCTTCTTTCTTATTACGTCATTATCTCCCTTAAGAGATATTTACTAGTCGGTATTTTTTCCTCGCAAATGGAACTGTATTACTTAACCAACACCCCCCTCTAGTGGTGACCATGGGGCTAAAAAAGGAGGGCAGCGTTCATGCTTGTGTTAACCGGACGCCGCTACCATGTGTAGTAGCGGCGTGCTTTCTGTATGTGACTGCAGTGTTGTGGCTACTAACCAAGCCTAACATTTGTGAAAGTTAACTGTATTAATATTTTTTGTGGATCCTAAATGGAAGAAAATAAGAGGGAGAGAAAACAGATGAAATGATGGGTGCTGCGCTATACTTGTAATGCAGAGGGTGCTATTCCTGATAAAGCTGCAGATGGTGAATATTTGACCTAAAATTTTCAATTGCAAAAGAAAATGAATTTATTGGTGAAAAAAATTGCACCCAGCACATGAAGCAACAGCATTTGGAAACTGAGATGGTTTTTGTCAAAATTAAGAGGCTGATGTTCATAGTGTGTGCTGCCTGTGGAGGGGGTTCGGAAGGGGATCATTAGTAAGGAACAGAGCAGAACTCTGCCTGTGAGCCAGCCTGGTGCTGCATAGATCCCCTCCTGGTGGATGTGCATGGTGCCCAGCCAGCAGTCATAGAGGAGGTCCTGCTTGATGTGGAAACTACAGGAGCCCCATAACGTTTATGTGGCTGCACATGCAGTATCTGCCAAAAGGCAGCTCTGCCATAGAACTTTACAGCCTTTCTAACCCACTCTGAGAAGAACCATTGCAGTTCCTCACGCACTGAAATCATAACCAAAGCCAGGACAAAGTTCCATTCTCAAGAACTGCTAGTTGAAATCCCAGCTGGCTGCCTGCACTTGGCACAGCTGGGGTTGCTTTTCTCTCCACCTCCCTCGTCTCGTCCCTGCCGGCCCAGGCTTTGTCCTGGAAATCTTCTCCCCAGAGGCAAGGGAAGAAAAGTCCTGCCAGCTCTCTACTGCTTGCTCCTCCCCTGCCTGCAGAGTCTCTGAAACTCACTTGCCAGCAAATTTGTCTTTGGAGAGAAATCAGGACTCAGAAAATACATTGCACGGCTTCACTGCCAGCATGGAGGAATTTTTGAACTCGCTGTCACTGGAAAACATCATGCCAGGTTGCCATGTGAAGACATGGAGCGCAAGGCAAAGGTAACATTTTAACACAACTTGCTGTCCCTGAGGAGCTTTTCATGTCCGCACGGAAGTGCCGCTGATTCCCCTTCTTACCCTGTTTTCTTTGAACACAACTATCAAGGGCAAAATGGACAGTCTGACAGAGTTCTAAATACAGTATCCTTATACTTCAGTTTTGATACTAAAACTTCGGTTTCAGTATCATCCTTCTGTTATGAAGACTGCTTTGAAGTGAGTAGGGTGGGAAGCAGAGCAGCAATGCCAGGGTGCAGGCACTTTCCTCCATTTGTGCTGGGCTCCAGCAACAGCACAGTTTTTCTGCACCCTTTAAGAGTGAAAATCTGGTGGTCAGCACAATTTCTTGGTTACCTGCATACTGTAATCCCACAGCAAACAGCAAACAACAGACACCATCTCACACCTCTCCCCTCTGGTTGTGGAAAAGTACCCAGACTTTAAAAACTTGGACTTGTGTAGCACTTGTTTAGCGTTCCTCTGTGGGGAGCAAGTAAGGGCCATGGCCTGTTGAGGACTGCTGCTATGACATTTGAGATTTTAACCATTCATTAAGACAACATACACATAAGATTCTTTGGGAGAAACAGGGAGAATAAAGCCCCAAGCTGAAGCTGAAGTACATGGAGGAAGCTGGGAGGTTTTAATCACTGCTGTCATGGTAGGCTCTGGCCTGTTACATGACCTCATCTGTGCTGTGCCATTGCATTTTGTACATGTGAGATGGGAAGGTTTCTCATGCTTATCTGTCAGTCTTGCCAAATGCCTGAACTAGAATGCTGGTTTCTCAGCCCTGAGTGTTACCTTGGATACAGCCTGTTGTGGGGATCACTACTGAGGTTGGTAACAGCAGCATCTTCTCCTTACACATACCTCCATGTTCTCTAGGACTGTGCTGATCAACAGAGTAAAATTGAAGCATCTTCTGCCTCAGCGTGAAACTAGGAGGTGAATGGAAAATGCTGTGTTTCAGGGCATTTAAAAATATTCGACAACAATAAATTCACTTAACATGAAACAATGCAGTTATCTCTTGTTAGTGGAGTTCTACGTGACCAAGGGGAGAATGGAATTGTCAGAGTTCTGGCACAATTGTATGATTTTAGTAGATTTTTGTTTTCATAGGTCTCAGATTAATTTTTCTTTCAATTTTCTTAATAAAGACAACATTATTTGTCTTCAGGAAATAGTTATTGGTTAAGGTGAGGAAGGTCTGAGAAGGTGTCCTGGGTTCAGCGGTAGCAGTCATTTTTTCTCCTTCTTAGTAGCTGGTGCAGTGCTGTGTTTTTGATTTTCAGCCTGGGAACAGCACTGATAACACTGATGGTTTTAGTTACTGCTCAAATGTTTACTCTGACCAACGACTCTCTGAGCCTCATGCTCTGTCAGGGAGGAGGGGAAGCTGGGAGGAAGCGGAGACGGGACACCTGACCCAAACTGACCAAAGAGGTATTCCATACCGCAGCACATCATGACCACTATATAAACTGTGGGCAGCTACCCGGAAGGGTGAGATCACTGCTTGGTTGGGGGAGAAAGCGGGGGGAGTGAGCGAGTGAACTGTGTGGCTGATTTATGGCTGGGTTTAAGCCACGACAGAAGATTACATGTTAGCTGGAATGGTATTTGCTTTCTGTTCTGTGTACTTTGGACATATGGGAAAACCAAGCAAGCTAAATGTTGGTTTTGTACATTTTTTACATTAACTTTTAAAGAGAAAATGAATATATTGACAAGAAGCTATGTCACTTTTTCATCAAAATCTTTATCAGTACTTTATCTGTAAATGGTAAGTATAAAAAAGCATGTGGGAGGGGAATTAACTTCTTTTACCAATAAAATGAAGCTACGTCCTTAGATGTTTCCTTTGTGTAACTCTATTAAAAGCCACAAAACTATCCAATATACCTTAGGCTAAGAAACTCAGACTGTACAATTTCCTTATGACTTGAAGTTATATAACTGCTTGGAAAATTAGGTTAAATCACTCAAATAAAAAGAAATAATTTGGTTGACAGGCTGATTAATGCTGCATTATTTTCTATATTATGAATGTTTCAAGGTGGGGACAGCTCTTTGACTGTTGTAAATTCTCCCAGCAATACCTTTGTGTGTCTCCTCTAGTTGAAGTGTATTATTAGAGTCTAGAGTTGAAATACATGTAGCAAGATGTCAACATCTTCAGCTACAAGAGAGCCATGAAATTGTTATCACTGAAAATAGCTGTTAGTACGAATTACTTTTTCCCCTTTAGGGAGTATCTGGTAGACTTGGAAACAGGACAACCCAAAGCAAAAGGAGAGGTTGATTTTATGGCTTCTCTCCTGCATGAAGCTTTTGTATCACTCTTACTGTCATCTTTCCATGTCTAATTGGCTAATTGCAAATAAATGTGACTCAGAATAAACAAGGTCTTAAAAAGCTTTGTAAAATGGGATGACAAAATACTGAGAAGGGCTGGTGCTAAGCGCTCCCTGTTTTATTCAAGACAAACAGAACTCAGCCTCTCTTCTTGGCAGCAGCAGGCTGGTCAGATAGCAAATGCCCCATCAGACGTCTGGACCAGCTGCAGCTTGTGCCACTTTTTCTCCTATGCCAACCTGTGTGAATGTTGGTAGAAGATATGGAAGGAAAGTAAGGGCTTAACAGTTTATTATGGTGGGGATATACAAGGATCAGAGGTCACAAAAATGTAATAAAACACCCTTCATTTGTTTTGCAGCATCTCCCTGCCACTGTAGGGATCAGTAATTATAGTTTCAAAACTGAGAAATAAATTTGAAAGCACTAGTCCCATGGTAGGAAAAGCCTTGGTGGTCATACCAATGACTCCAAAGACAGCTTTCTTATTGCTGAGTTAATACTGAATTGGTGGTAGTGTAGGATTTTATAGAATGAAGCTTTTCTAACAATGCCCTTTTCCTGTTGATCTCTAAAAACCTGCTTCTGGTTACTCATGTTTTTTTTAATTGTGTTCTGTTTTTCTGTGACAGAAAAAGAGAGACAAGAACTTTCTCTAGATATGGAAGCATTTCATTACTTCCCTGAAACTGCTGTAGTGTATTGCTGGTTCACTCCAACCATGGCTGTATTTTGTGTGCATGTGTGAATTTGAAAACTCCAGAGAAGTAAGGTAGTAGGTAAAGATACATGAATTGCATTGAAGTCTCTACAGCAGCATGCTACATTACTGGGGAAGGTTCCTGGTGAAAGGTAACACATCTGTGTCTAATACTGATAGATGTTATTCAATGTGTTAGAGAGATCAAGGAGAAATTGAGTTTATAGGATTTTGGGGATCCCAAGCTATAATGTCTAAAACTTTATAGTAAAATGTATAATGTTCACTACAAAGCAATTTGTATACTAAAATTTGATTGCCGGCAATATTCTTTAGTATTTTAATACCTAACATAGGTATTGTTAAGTCCATACACAAAGAATAATTCCTTATTAGAGCAAATAATATCCAAACGTATCCAGACATTTCCTCATTTTTCAACACCACATTTCCTGTAGTCAGAATTAGGACTTTTAAAATATGTTTTTCTGGGGCTTTTTGATGCCTGCAACCCAGGGGCCATGCCTGTGGAAAGAGGATTTCTACTGTGAGAATGAAGACCCTGGGACCACTGTAGGAGAGGATCTGGTTCGAGACCGTCTTAAGAACCTGAACCTACACAAGTCCATGGGACCTGATGAAACCCATCCGCGGGTCCTGAAGGAGCTGACGACTGAAGTTGCTAAGACACTCTCCATCATATTTGAAAAATCATGGCAGTCAGGTGAAGTTCCTGATGACTGGAAAAAGGGAAATATAACCCCCATTTTCAAGAAGGGGAAAATGGATGACCCAGGGAATTACAGACCAGTCAGCCTCACCTCTGTGCCTGGCAAAATCTTGAGAAGATTCTCCTGGAAGGCATGCTAAGGCACATGAAAAACATCAAGGTGCTTGGTGACAGCAAGCACGTCTTCACTCAGGGGAAGTCCTGCCTGACCAATTTGGTGGCCTTCTGTGAAGGGGCTCCGGAACTGATGGACAGGGGTAGAGCAGTTGATGTTGTCTACCTGGACTTGTGCAAAGCGTTCGACACTGTCTCACATGACATCCTTGTCTCTAAGTTGGAGAGACATCAATTTGATAGGTGGACCACTCGGTGGATAAAGAACTGTCTGGATGGCTGCACGCAAAGAGTAGTGCTCAGTGGCTCAATGTCCAGCTGGAGACCAGTAACGAGTGGTGTCCCCCAGGGATGGGTGTTGGGACCGGTCTTGTTCAACATCTTTGTGGGTGACATGGACAGTGGGATTGAGGGTGCCCTCAGCAAGTTTGCCGATGACACCAAGCTGTGTGGTTTGGTTGATACGTTGGAGGGAAGGAATGCCATCCAGAGGGACCTTGACACGCTTGTGAGGTGGGCTGATGCCAACCTGATGAAGTTTAACCATGCCAAGTGCAAGGTCCTACACCTGGGTCGGAGCAATCCCAGGCATAGCTCCAGGTTGGGCAGGGAAGAGATTCAGAGCAGCCCTGCAGAGAAGGACTTGGGGGTGTTGCCTGATGAGAAAATGAACATGAGCCGGCTTCAGTGTGCGCTTGCAGCCCAGAAAGCCAACCATATCCTGGGCTGCATCAAAAGGAGTGTGACCAGCAGGTCGAGGGAGGTGCTCCTGCTCTCATGAGACCTCACTTGGAGTATTGCGTGCAGTTCTGGTGTCCTCAACATAAAAAGGACATGGAACTGTTAGAACAAGTGCAGAGGAGGGCCACGAGGATGATCAGGTGACTGGAGCACCTCCCGTACGAAGATAGGCTGAGAAAGTTGGGGCTGTTCAGCCTGGAGAAGAGAAGTCTGCGTGGAGACCTCATAGCAGCCTTCCAGTATCTGAAGGGGGCTTAAAAGAATGCTGGGTCGGGACTCTTCATGAGGGACTGTAGTGATAGAACAAGGAGTAACGGGTTAAGACTTAAACAGGGGAAGTTTAGATTGGATCTGAGGAAGAAATTCTTTACTGTAAGGGTGGTGAGGCACTGGCATGGGTTGCCCAGGGAGGTTGTGAATGCTCCATTGCTGGCGGTGTTCAAGGCCGGGTTGGACATAGCCTTGGATGGCATGGTTTAGTGGGAGGTGTCCCTGCCCCTGGCAGGGGGGTTGGAACTCGATGATCTTGAGGTCCTTTCCAACCCTAACTATTCTATGATTCTATGATTCTATGATTGCCTGTCAGAAGCACAGAAAAGAAGGCTTCACTGGCCTACTGGCAGTATCTTCTCTTCTGGATGGCTGAAAATTACTTATGATATAAAGGAAATAGAAATTGGTATGCACCCACTGTGCTTTGGGTGACTAGCGTAGGGTGTAAATCCATGCTAAGAATGTGAAAATGCTAAGGATGCCTGGAAACAGCTTCTTTCAATGACTAACCCCGGCTTTGCACAGCCTTTGAGGCTTTTTTCTGAGAGGCACCTTTTCTGTTTTTGATCATGAATTAAAATCTTCTCTTAAAGAAAACTGATTTTGAAAGCTTGTGAAAGAGCAGGAAAAGAAGCCAAAGAATTCTTTGTCAATAATGTAAATTGTAAAGCAATTCGGAACCTGTCTATCATTTTTCCTGAGTCTACCAACTCTGTAAGAGAAGGTCAACAGTTCTTCCCACTGAAGCTGTCATTCATTCTGATGAAAAATTCAGCTGTAACTGCATCTTTACTTCCACCTAAATTTTCAAGATCATAAACAGCATCATAAGCAAGCTATGCATCCTTCTCAATAGACAGTATGTTCTGGTTACTATTACCCTAGGCTTTAAAAGCTGAAATTTGCCACTGTACACTACACTGGGGAGCCCTCTCTTGTTGCTCATGCAGAGGGCTGAAGATCTGCAAATCCTTTGGAGAGATTCAGCTTCTGTGGCAGCTTGAGGAAGAACTAATTTTCACTTGTCATCTCTTTGTTGCTCATTTTTCTTCAACAGATGGTCACATTTCTTTAGTGTTTTTAAACATGACTGAAGTGGCAGACATAACTTCAAGATGTTTCATTCTGTTATCTGTTTGGAATTGTCCCTTCTGAAATAGTCTAGTTTATTGTCACAGAAGGCATGCACTGGTGTATGCTTCTTTTTTTAATCTAGGTTTGAATTTTCAGTGGGTCTCAGTATATGTGTATATATGTTAACAGATAAAGAAGAACTAATTGTCTGGCTGGGATCTTTGTGGACCTGGCTAATAGCATGCTCTAGGCAGAGAGGTGGCCACTGGCTTCTGAAAGAGCTCTTGGGGACAGCTCTTCTTAGAGCTGTATATGCCCTAGGACAAATGGAGAGACAAATGGAGAGAAGCAAATGCTAACTGTTTGCATGCTGGCTGGCACCATGAGCTGGACCACCAAAGCCACTGAAAGGTGCTTCACTGAAACTTTGTCATTTTCCTCTGGTAGCTGGTGGTCGCAGAAGATCACCAAATATGAACCTGAACAGGGAGCAGCTGGTTCGAAAGGAACAGCAGCAATTCCTGGGATTCCAGCAACTTCTGGAATTACAAGTCTCCTTTGGGCAGCTGTGAGTTTAAATTGCTACTAATAACGTGGAATCAAGTTAGTTTTGTGATCAACATGAATAGATGTGAGAGATTTAGGATTTCACTGAACACCGATAGCCATCAAGCAGCTAAGTCATATAGCTAGCACAATTTTAATTTCCTGCTTTCTGTGGGGTTATGCAGAGCTACCAGGATACTGTGGACAGAGAGAGATAGTCAGCACAGGGCAATTAAGGTGAAAGTGGAGAGGAAATATGTTTCAGAGGTTAAACAGATATGGAAAACAAATTAGCTGCTAGTTGGACATGTCCAATTTCTAAGTGTAAATGTGTGTGGCTGTAGGAAAGAAACACAACACAAAATACAGAAGATACTATTGAAGATCTTTTTCCTTTGAATTCTCCCTTCTTACAGAGAAGTCTTTCAGTGCTTCCATGATTACTTTGTACTGTTGATGAGCAACCTGTACCACAATGTATGTGCTGTGGCGTGTATTAGCTGCACACACGGTGTTCCCTGAAGCATGCAAAAGCTGGGTGTGCTCACTGCTGCTGCTCTGAATGGTGTCTGGCAAAGAGCAGGGCAGCCCTGCTGGCTGAGTCTGAGCTCCTACAGAGCTCCTACACCCACCATTAGTCATTCTCACCTCTTTTTGAGTGCTAAATGCTTCTGTGTAGCAGAAATGGTACACATACATCATGGCTCTTCTGGGCTGTTTTATCCTCCTTAAGTCAAAGGGAAACATTTTGACTCCTCTCACTGCTGGACAGATATATATATATATATATAGGAATCGAGAAGAACGCGGCTGTAAATCACTGAAAAACTTCTTATTTGGCTTACATGAAGAGACATGAACAGAGGTTCAGAGAGCTTCAGTTCAGTGAGCTTCTAAAATGTCTATTTTTTATTCCTCCAGAAAACTTGGTAGTTACATGAATAGCATGCTGCTGGCGCTCGCCACTTGTGCCATGCTTCCAGCACTTCCTGTGGCCTGAGGTCTGCACTGCACTGCAATCTCTCCTTTCAGTAGCTCTGTCTGAGCAGAGGCACCGGCCACCACTGGGGTAGATAGTGCAGACCCCCCAGCCAGAGCAGCAGCCTTTGCTCTCAAACGAGTGCCCACCATTCTGCTGTGAGGGTCAGGTAGGATGAGTGCCCTTGGCATGTGTGGATGGTCACAGAGTGGTGCCCAGTTGCTGGGTTATGCAAACTTCAAAACAAGTGTAAAATATCAGAACAAATGTAGAATGATATATCAAATAATAGGAATAAATATATGAATATAGCACATGATAATATTCTATGATATCTCCAAATTAAACTTGCCAGTTAAGAGCTAGATACTTTGTCTATTAAGATGTTAAGGAAAATGTTCTGTTTTCAAAAATCTTAGTGAATAAAAGCTATCGGGATTGTTAGAACAGTAAATACCATAGAGAGAAGTACATATCATTTGAAGTGGAAATTATTGAAATAATCAAGATTTTAAAAAAAATTAAAAATGAGCACTTATAGTGACTTCTAAATATTTTCTATAGAATAAGTTTTCTTCCACCTTTAGGGAGAATTTGGTCTTCCAGGTATATATGCTAAAAGAGAGGAAAAGATTGTTTCCTATGCATGCATTTTGATTTTTACTAGCTTTTTACTCTTGTATTTCTTTTTTATTTTTTTGTCATTTATACATATTTATTATATTTTTCATCTTGTACAGCCAAGAATTCTGAATAAAACATCAGTGATCCTCCACTACCTTCATCATCACAATTGGTATTTTTTAGATTGCTGAATATCAGTGAAGATGCTAATAAACTGTAAAGTAGTAATTACACAGACTGAAAGCTGGTATGTAAACTGGTGGGAAATAGTTGGGGTTTGAAATTAGATGCAATATCAACAATTGGTTTTTATTTTAAAGGGAGAAAAAGGTGTTGAGCTCCTGGAGCCAGTGGTCTGCCTAGCACTGCTTCATCCATGGTACCACTTGTGGGCCTCACTGCTCTTTCTGAGCTAAAATGTCATGAAAGGTACCAAATAGTTAGGGTGAGGAGAAGATAAATGAAATGGAGCGGACACAGCAGGAAATCATTGTAACAAACATGTCAAAAGGCTCAGAATGGGAATAAAACTGGCAAAAAGTGAAAATGCATTAGAGAAGACTTCTGGCTCACTGAATCTGAATTTAACTTTACAAGGAAATTAATCCAAAATGATAAAATCTCAGACATTTTCTTGTAAAATTTTTCCTTATTTTTGTAAAAGCCATGTTTAAAAATAATCTCACTTGAGTATTTGGACTATAAACATCATTTTAGCCTTAGCTGGATATTACAAGAGGGCAGTCCAGCCAAATATTTTAAAGCAGATAATTACAGGAGATTTAGGAGGCATTTTGGTGGGATTTTCTGATGGAACTGTTTCTACTTTATTTTCCTAATGTTTCTGAAGCTCTTTAACTACATGGACTACCCTTTCCAGAAACTCACGTAATTAGAAGTTTGTGAAAGAATGTTTTTAGTGCAAACTTCAACTTTTGAAGACAGCATGAGGAAGAAATGTGCAAGCAGCTGTCCCCTCTGCAGAAACGTGCCAATGGGTTCTTCAGGACTTAAGGATATTCTTGGATTTGCAGGGCAAAAGGTAAGTGGAGTGGGAGAGAAAATTAGTATAATTTCTCAAATCTAAATGTAATTGAAACACTGAGTGACGTGGAAAGGGAAAGACTTTCTTTGGTGTAGTTATTCGTGACTTTGCTCTCACTGAACTAAAGCCGAAATGAGTATTCCATTTCCTTCAGTAGGAACCAAGAGATTTTGTTTTCCTGTGGGGAGTACAAATGCAGACATTTTGGGTTTGCATGGCAGGCATGGTAGCTTGGGGCTACAGAGGTGGCTTCTGTGAGAAACTGCGAGAAGCTTCCCCAATCTCCTATAGAGCCAATGCCAGCCAGCCAAGATGGATCTGCTGCTGGCCAATGCCAAGCCCATCAGGGACGGTGGTAGTGCCTGTGGGATAACATGTTTAAAAAGGGGATGAAAAATACCTGCCAACAGCAGCTAGACAGAGCAGTGAGGATATGTGAAACAGCCTTGCTGACACCAAGGTCAGTGCAGAAGGAGGGCAGGAGGTGCTTCAGGTGGCATAGCAGAGATTCCTCTGCATGGTGGAGCAGATGTCCGGCTGCAGCCTGTGAATTTACGGTAAAAGATTAGATAAATCAATTTCAATGCTATTACAAGCTGAACATTAATACAATAAACTTCAAAAAAACTACACCCAAATCATACACAACAGTTTTAAAAATGCATGTTTTAGAAAGTATCCCTGTTTTCAACAATTCTGAAACAAATCTGTGGCTCATAACCAGAATATACATCTGCAAGTGATCTGAAAGGCCTTGAGGGACCATGGTTTACCTGTCCCTTCCTTGAGGGAACTTTGAGGGATCATAATCTCATATATAGTTGATTAGCATTTTCTAGTACCTGCAGCAAAGGATACAACATAAGAGTAAATTCCAAAGAAAGTATTTTATTGGAGTTTTTATGTTCATTACTGTTCTGCAGCAAAACCCCCATGATCTAAAAGAAGTAGGAGGGTTTAAAAAGATATCAGCAAAAATATCTGGGCTGTTTCTTTTTGGCTTCATATGTCTTCGTATATGTTCTTCACATATCTTTGTTGCTGATCACTGTCTACAGCTTCATGAACTATAAACAAGCACAGTTTATTTTCCAAATCTAGAGTTAAGTACTATGGTAATAAGGTTCTTTTAGTGATGCTTTCCAAAGATAGACAAAATACTATTTTGAGAGTGGAATGAAATGGTGAGAGGTTGTGTGCCAAGTTGGAAAATAGGCAAAAATAACCTTATTTCACTTCTCAGATTTTAGGTTATCACCTCATAGAGACTTAACACGTTAATAACCTAACTGTATTGCAAGTAATTTTATCAGACTGAAAGTACCCATATAACTTTAACCCTTCTATTCTCTTGCACATATTTCAGTATTTACAGACCACAGTGCAAAACTGAAAGCATAGAATCATTTAGGTTGATAAAGACCTCGAGTCCAAACATTAACCTAGCTCTGCCAAATCTACCACTAAACCACATACCCCCTGAGGCTTCTCATCTCCAGACTAAATAATCCCAGCTCCCTTGGCCATTCCTCATAAAACTTGTGCTCCAGGCCCTTCACCAGCTTTGTTGCCTCTCTTTAGACAGACTCCAGCAACTCCATGTCTTTCTTGTAGTGAGGGGCCCAAAAATGAACGCAAGATCTGGGTGCAGTCTTACCAGTACAGGGGGAAAGTCTAAATGTGCTAAATGTATTTACCTTGGCATTGTTTGTTCTGAGCTTCCCACAATGTCCTTCGTATTTCATTTTCTGGGATACTGGGGAGAAATCAACTGCAAAATTGACTATCTGGATGACCATTTGCAAATTTTACTTTCTGAAACCCTAGGACAGAAATGTTTATTCTTGCTTGTAGTGTTTATTCCATGGGACTGTATCACTTATGCTGCTTGTCATGCTCTAAGTGTCAGAGAGCACACCAGGAGACATCTCTGCAACAGGCATACCCTAACCTTTACAGCAATGTCATCTCACAAGGCTGGTTCCATTTGTCAACCTGGTGACATATTTCTTATAAGAATGTATTTTCTCTCTGATGTATTCCAGTAACAGCAAAATAAGCAGTTTGTGCACTGGGTTGGAGCATTTTAAATGAATATTCATACATGAATGTCGTGGTTTGTGTTAGTTTTTGTACCCTGCATCCTCAAAGAACGTGTTTGATTACAGCTCTGCTCATTTTTCAGTTCTCCATAGCAGCTGTGGACTGCTAACTCCTCCTGCAAACCCTTGGAAAGATCCTGGTTGCCAAGCTGTTCACAGGACCCTAACCCTAGCAGACCCTCATGGGGCTGGGTAGCTGCGAGGTGAATACAGTATGTATTGAGGTAGGGAGGGAGATGTTCTGGGAAGCTGTATAGTCTAGAACATGGGATTGCAAAGCAGAAAATCTGTTAACATTCCTAATTATCATGCATCATGTACATTTCAGTAAATTAAGGCTTTAGGTTGTTATCAAATCTTGGCCTCCCTTTCCTTACCTTGTAAGATGAAGTTTATATGATACCTACCTCTCTTCACAGATGGTAGAACACAAAAGAGCAGAATGATTGCTTTCCCCCAGCTCTTCTATAAAGTAATCTTTTTACTCTCAGTTACAGCTGTAAGGAAAGTAATTATATACAGGAGAGTATGTACATATGCAATGTAATATTCTTTTATCTCTGGAAGGACCAATCCACCTCTGTCTCCACTTTGTATTCCTCAGTTGTAGTTTGATTTTTCTATTTTGTAATTTGAATTTTCTATTTCTGACTCATTCTTTTACTCACTGTTTATCACATATAGTATATCAAAGCTGCTCTTTCTGTTCTCTTTGAAACCATGAACAGCCCAACTGTCTTGATCCTGGTGTAGAACAAACTGGCAAACACAAAAGAAAAGGCCATTCCTTGGCTGCAAAGTTCACTAAAATTCTGGCACCCCTTCCCCCCCCCTCCCCCCCAGCATCTCCTGCTACATAACAGCAGAACAAGGCACAGTTCATGATTGTTAGTGTAACACAGTGTACGAGACCTGGAGAAACAAGGCCATGGGGGTCAGGAAGGGTTAAGTTCATACAGCCAAGAGGCTACTTTGCTCGATGCTTTGGCTGCCAGACCTATTGCTATGGAAATGATAGCTGTGATACTGCATTTTTTAGATCTATCTTCCAGCTTGAGTTAAGGTTTTCCCTAATGAGCCATAAACTTGAAGCTACTGGATAAAGAGAAATAGCAGTTTAATCCTTTTAGCTGCTAGCAGACATTCTTCTATTCTGGTCTTTTTAACATCCCTCTCCTCAGCGAGACTATCAAGGGAGAGGGAAAGCTGAGAATAACAACCATTCCCCAGACTTTCCTGTTGGAGATGCAAGGCAAACTGGAGACACATGTCTGCAAGTGACATGAAACTGAGTTAGGAGTATGAGAGCAAATGGGCAGGAAGGATCAGCTGGTTCAGGAATGTACAGGAGGGGATGAGCATTGGTGAGAGCAGGGACTCAAAAATTGCTTTAAGGAGGCAGATGAGGATATTTTGATGTTTTTTTAAGTTATCTGTTTTGAAGACTTGTATTTCTGGGTCAGAGCAGCAAGTAAGAAAGGCATGGTGAGCTCAGAACCACTGTGTGTGTGCTAACACTGCCTAGAATTGAATAGCGTTTATTGCAGAAATAATGTATTTCATTATCTTAACCTCACTTCAGCAGTGTTGCAGGAGCACTTCCTTCAAATTTGGAGGCAAAAGTTACAACTGAATCAAACTGACTGATGTGATGGTAGCTGAAGAAGACCACTCAGTGGATAAAGAACTGGCTGGATGGCCGCACGCAAAGAGTAGTGCTCAGTGGCTCAATGTCCAGCTGGAGACCAGTAACGAGTGGTGATCCCCAGGGATCAGTGTTGGGACCGGTCTTGTTCAACATCTTTGTGGGTGACATGGAGAGTGGGATTGAGTGCACCCTCAGCAAGTTTGCCGATGACACCAAGCTATGTGGTTTGGTTGATACACTGGAGGGAAGGAATGCCATCCAGAGGGACCTTGACACGCTTGTGAGGTGGGCTGATGCCAACCTGATGAAGTTTAATCATGCCAAGTGCAAGGTCCTACACCTGGGTCGGAGCAATGCCAGGCACAGCTACAGGTTGGGCGGGGAGGAGATTCAGAGCAGCCCTGCGGAGAAGGACTTGGGGGTGTTGGTCAATGAGAAAATGAACATGAAGTGTCAGTGTGCGCTTGCAACCCAGAAAGCCAACCGTATCCTGGGCTGCATCAAAAGGAGTGTGACCAGCAGGTCGAGAGAGGTGATCCTGCCCCTTTGCTCTCGTGAGACCTCACTTGGAGTATTGTGTGCAGTTCTGGTGTCCTCAACATAAAAAGGACATGGAACTGTTGGAACAAGTGCAGAGGAGGGCCACGAGGATGATCAGGGGACTGGAGCACCTCCCATATGAAGATAGGCTGAGAAAATTGGGGCTGTTCAGCCTGGAGAAGAGAAGGCTGTGTGGAGACCTCATAGCAGCCTTCCAATACCTGAAGGGGGCCTACAGGGATGCTGGGGAGGGACTCTTCATGCAGGACTGTAGTGAGAGGACAAGGGGTAATGGGTTTAAACTTAAACAGGGGAAGTTTAGATTGGATCTGAGGAAGAAATTCTTTACTGTAAGGGTGGTGAGGCCCTGGCATGGGTTGCCCAGGGAAGTTGTAAATGCTTCATCCCTGGCGGCGTTCAAGGTGGGGTTGGACATAGCCTTGGATGGCATGGTTTAGTGGGAGGTGTCCCTGCCCATGGCAGGGGGGTTGGAACTCGATGATCTTGAGGTCCTTTCCAACCCTAACTATTCTATGATTCTATGAAAAATTATTTGTCAATGTGGATGCACCACATACTTTGAAGTATAACCATGAGCTTCTGCAAATTGTTGAAACCTGTTCAACTGACTGATGACAAACAGCTAGTGAAAATAAAACTGAATTAAGCAATTCAGCTTTTGTAGGAATATATACGTATATAAACAAAATGATGGATATACAATTTGATCAGAGCTTTATCAGTGATATCTCCTATAAAAGCTGTACTTTATTATTAATTTTGGAGAATGGGAGTGACAGTGCTATTCATTTATACTTCAGTTTGACAGCAGTCTTAACATCTCCATTTTCGCCATCTTAGTGAAGAGAAGTTCAGCCCATAGGCTGGCCTCTGTCCTGTAAACACTAAATTGTTCACACAGCTGTTATGGCTAGTTACACACAAAGATTTGCTGAGCTAGGTGGTGATTTCAGAGCTTGAACTTGTTCAGAGTCTTTTGTAATATGTTCCCTTTTTACATCTGGTAATTGTGCTGGAAGGTAGAGTAACAGCTAGGATTGTTCTATTGATTTATTTGAGTTTTATTAAGAGCCTATTTGACAGAAGACTAACTTAATTTCTATTTTAATGCAAAATGTCCTTCACAACAATATTTCCTATGTTGGAAAGTAGAATATACCAGTGTTAGAAAAAGCCTAGTTCAAGCATAATTGTATTTATTATAGCACAGCTTTGCTTCAGTTCATCATTCAAAGCACGGAATAGGTAATGCTGCCTTAGGAACAGCTTTTAGACCTTTTGTTGAATTCAGTATGGGGCTGTAGTTGTTCTCATTTCATGATATTTGAGCTGCTGTTAGAAAAGAAAATTGTTTGGTTTCTGAAGGGCTTTTATCAGGCAGCTTTTACTGGAGTGTCTTCTCAGTTTTACGGAAGTTAGTTAGTTTCATTTGACAATACATTGAATGGAAAAGGAGAATTCTCATCTCTTCTTCAAAGATGTGAACTTGAGGAATAAAAAGGCTGTGGTGGGGAAAAAAAAAAAAGCCACTGCTATAGTATTAAAAACACACCAACCCCCCCTGAAATTTATGTTCCAGAGGACTTAACCTTTATACAACCCATTCTCCTTGTTCTGCTGATCAGATATTTGATCTTACACTAGGAGGCTTACACTCAGTGGCTGCTCACTGAGACCCTAGTATTAGCTACCTGCTCAGAATCATGGAATCACAGAAGAGTTAGAATTGCACAGACAAGGACATGCTTTCTAGGATGCCTTTTAAAATAAACCCTAAGGGAAGTTTTCATATGAGCTATCCACTGGGTGGCAGAAGAAGATCAGAAAAAAATTAACACGAGAGAAACACATAAACCTAACCACCATTTAAACGATTTCCTAACTGCAGTATATGAATCTACCACCTAAGCTGAACATATTTGAAAATAACATATCTCATGAGATAATTTATTGGAAAGGCTTTTTCTGTTCTTTTCCCCTTTCTGTATGTAAACTGAAGTGGACTATTGTATACCTGCATTCTCATCTCATTTTTCTTGTTTTCCTTACCACTTGCAGGAGAGCATTTTCAGAGGGGAAGAGGGCCTGGGCTGCCCTCCTTTCTCATCCTTTTCTTCCCACCCATTTTCGTGGAGGATTCCGCTGCTCATATGAGAACTTCCCTTAGCGTTTATTTTAAAAGACGTCCTAGAGCAGAATTTGCTGCTTTGGAAAAATGGTAAGAGGAGATGTTGTAAGCCTTCACCTATGCCAGTGTTACTATGGCTAAAAGAAATTGTTAGTATTGAGGATATGAAGATCCCTTCCAAAGGTACATGTTCCCATGGCAATACAGGTCCTTGAGTTAATTACTTTTGCCAATATCTGTCCCTTTGTCTTGCCTGGGTTTGTAACACAAGGTAGATTTGTCAGCTTAAGGAAGGAGTTGAACGAGCTGTAAAATCTAGTAAAGAGACTAGAGAAGCTGATAAATTAATGATGATTAGCACATCCACCCCAGTATAGTTAGTACTGCACCAGTTTTAGGTAAGCCTGATGAAAATGGATGTGAAGGGGCCAGAGGTTATGTGTTAGTTGGCTTTGAAGGCAGCCAAGAACCAAGAGGTAAGTTTTCTCCTTGAAATTTTTCATGATAAAAATAAATTTAAAACACAGTCTATATGTTTCCTTTCGTATATGTAATTCTGTCAGAAGCAGACCTGCCTAAGTTAAGAATGTGATCCAGTACACTTCCTATGTGTGTGCACATCCTATTACAATAACTGAATATCATTCCTCTTTGCAAAATAATTTGGTATAAATAATTTGCCTACTGTAAAGCTCCCAAATCCTAAGGCTGACTTAAGAGATCCTGAGTGTTTATAAGAGTGTGCTATTGTGGTTCACTTCCTGTTTTGCTTTGTTGGGAGTTATTTTTGCTTTTTAAAAAATTACTTCTCTGCAATATGTGTGAGGAAGGAATGCAACTAGTGCTGGCACCGCTTAGGATTTTTTACAGGGGATTTTTTCTTTTTTACCAAAATTTGTCCTTTGCATCCACCCGTTTCTCTGCCCTCTCAACAGCTCTGCTTCAAAAGTCCCTCTGTTCACCCTTCTCTATTCTTTCTGGCACTCCTGGTTTCTTCCATTGCTTGGTCAGGGGAAAGATGTAGTAACCAGTATGGTTAGTCCCCAGGGATACTTTTGTCCTATTAAATTTGATGTCCAAGAACATCTTTATTATGTGTTTTACTATTCTGAGGCTGTGAGAATTGTGACTCTTTGAAAGATGTACTGCCTAGCAGGTGGACATAGCATGCAGTGGGATGAGTTAAGCTGAGCATCTGGACAATAATTTCCAACTGTGTGGAGGGTGATTGATCTGGAATGCTTTTAATTTACAAGGGTAGTTCCCAATAGCATATATCTGGCATTCTCTCTTTAGAGGACAATGAATGCCAAGTCGTAACAACTAAAATGAGGTCAGCAGTATCAGATCCAGGCTATTTGACAGCACACTTTGAAAACTCTGCAATGAATTGGATGAAAGAAACAAACTGTTGGATCTTGTTCTGGCATGACTCTTACACCCTTTTTAAAAAAACTAATTGTGGCAGTTTCATTTCACTTTGAATGCCACAGCTAGATGTACCCAGTGCAATGGAAGTTCACATGGTTTTTCTGACCCACATGGTATAGATCTTTAAACAAAACTGCTTATAGTTATATTTGAGTTAAAACATGAAGTTATGATACCACTGAACGTGCATGGTGAAATACACAAAATCCTATATCATAAACAAATTTTATATACAACTTGCTTTATCTATATTTGAAGATTGGTAAAGTTTCTAAATAAAAGTAAGCACTCTGCAAACAGATGTGATATGTGCAAATAACATATTTGTTGAGGTTTTCATACTGAATAGTAATAACCCTGGTACAAACAGGAAGGAGTAGTTGGGGAAAGAGTGATGTTTTCCAATTGTCTGTAACTTTTTGTGCCAGATGTAAAGTAAGAAAAGTCGTCTGCTGATCACGCTCACTGAAGACTTGCGCATTAATCAGGTCCAAATTTACTGACAGGAGTAAGTTCTCCCAGCCAGACTCAGTTCTGGGAGCTGTGGCATGGCGAGACCACAACTGTTTAAAGGTAACGTAACCTGAAAATCATAGAATCATAGAATAGTTAGGGTTGGAAAAGAGCTTAAGATCATCTAGTTCCAGCCCCCCTGCCATGGGCAGGGACACCTCCCACTATACCATATCACCCATGGCTCTGTCCAACCCGGGCTTGAGCGCCACCAGAGATGGAGCATTCACAACTTCCCTGGGGAACCCATTCCAGTGCCTCACCACCCTTACAGTAAAGAACTTCCTCCTTATATCCAACCTAAAATTCCCCTGTTTGAACCCATTACCCCTTGTCCTCTCACTACAGTCCCTCATGAAGAGTCCCTCCCCAGCATCCCTATAGGCCCCTTCAGATACTGGAAGGCTGCTATGAGGTCTCCACACAGCCTTCTCTTCTCCAGGCTGAACAGCCCCAACTTTCTCAGCCTATCTTCATATGGGAGGTGCTCCAGTCCCCTGATCATCCTCGTGGCCCTCCTCTGCACTTGTTCTAACACTTCCATGTTCTTCTTAAGTTGAGGACACCAGAAGAGTACACAATACTCCAAGCGAGGTCTCACAAGCGCAGAGTAGAGGGGCAGGATCACCTCCTTTGACCTGCTGGTCATGCTCCTTTTGATGCAGCCCAGGATACGGTTGGCTTTCTGGGCTGCAAGCTCACACTGCCGGCTCATGCTCATTTTCTCATCAGGCAACACCCCCAAGTCCTTCTCCGCAGGGCTGCTCTGAATCTCTTCCCTGCCCAACCTGTAGCTGTGCCTGGGATTGCTCCGACCCAGGTGTAGGACCTTGCACTTGGCATGGTTAAACTTCATCATGTTGGCATCAGTCCACCTCACAAGCATGTCAAGGTCCCTCTGGATGGCATTCCTTCCCTCCAATGTATCAAGTGAACCACGCATCTTGGTGTCATCGGCAAACTTGCTGAGGGTGCACTCAATCCCACTGTCCATGTATGTATGAAAATATTTATACAGATCTTACTCGATGTATTAAATAATTTTAGATGTAACTTAAATATATTCTGTCCATATATCGATGCTAGGTTCATTTATCAGGTCACCATACTTCTTGGATATCACTTAGAAAATGCCCAGTTTAAAATTTGAATGGAAATTGGAATATTATTAATACATCTTAGAAAATTAACTCCAAGCACATCTGGCAATATTTAATTTTGATGATGTAAAATAATCATCACAAAACTTGCTGGAAGTAAAAGGAGCATGCCCATTTACAGACTTAAAACCAAACTAAAACCACTTGAAGATATTACATAAGAAGAGAGCGTTAGTATTGTAGTTTGGTTTGTTATTTTGCTTTGATTTTTCTTAAGTTCTAAACATATAGCTGGGGATACTCAAAGTGCCCTACTGTATTTAAATACCACATGGGCAAATATGATTATTTTTTACCTCTGCCTTCTGTAGTAAGGAAAATTATAAGACACACCACACTCAGCTTCTGGGATGGAAATATTTTTTATTCATGGAACACACAGAGTTATCTTTATTATCCTCTTTTTTTTGCTTCATGTTGTGGTTTAAGCTTATAAACCCATGCAGTCGCTCTATCACTCACTCCCCACTCTTTCTTCCCTCTGCTCCTGGAGGGATGGGAAGGAGAATCGAAAGAATGCAACTCCCACAGGTTGAGATAAGAACAGTTTATTAACTAAGGTATAACACAAATCACTACTGCTACCACCAATAATAATAATGACAAAGCAGATACAAGGAAAAGGAGAATACAATAGCTCACCATCAAATATCAAGCCTGACCACCCAGTACACCCCCACCAGTAACAATAATGACAAGGCAAATACAAGGGAAGGATACAATAGCTCACCACCCAGCTCGACCAAGCTGTGCACCCCCACCGGTGCACCCCTCACCGGCTGCACCCCCCACCGTGCACCCTCACCACCCTTCCGGGTCTCTGCTCTCCGTTTCTACATCCTGGACATGACGTGCTGTGGTATGGAATAATCTCTTTGGTTAGCCTGGGTCAGGTACCCTGTCTCTCCTTCCTCCTGGCTTCCCCTCCTCCCTGGCAGAGCATGAGGCTCACAAAGTCCTTGGCCAGCCTAAACATCACCAAGCACTAACTGAAAACACTGGTGTTATCAGCGCTGTTCTCAGGCCCAAAATCAAAAACACAGAGCTGCACCAGCTACCAAGTAGGAGAAAAAAAAAATGACTGCTTCTGCTGAACCCATGACATTCCACCCCTTATTCCATACCATTCACGTCATCCTCAGATCCCACATTTTTTCAATATACAATCACATGTGTATATATATATATATACATCCACACACATGCCCAGAGGGAGAGACATCATCCCTCAGTGCATGGACCAATCCCTACAAAGCTGCTTAGTCCATCCAGTCCATGATGCTGGGCTCCATCTTTTATAACAGTCTTTCAGAGCAGGAGACTGTGCAGTGTTCACACTCGTGAATAACCTGGGCAATAGTGTCCATTGCTAAGTCCACCCCTCGATCATGAGTCCATCTGTATGTTGCATCTCTGCCCTGATGGCCTAATGTGTCGTAGGCCCACCAGGCTCAAAATAATTCACCCTCCCCTCCAGCAGTTTCTGCAGCTTGTCGTTGGGGTCTCCATACAGCTGCCTTCCATCTCCAATGCTTCCAAAGCACTGGAGGGGCCCAGAGGACTAGATACTCGCCCATACTGTCCCACACACCCTGCCACTCATGACTGTCCATCCTTGGGGAAAATCTCTTGGTCACCCTGCATCGTAGTCTAGCCACAGGCAAGGCCCACACCCCACTCTGGTTAACTCTCAGGACCAGACAAAATGGTTGTGGGTAAAACACACTCTGTATGCATGCCAACATGCTGATCCCCACCAGAATCAGCAGGCAGGTCTCAAGGGTACCCAAAGGCCATTGAAACCCTTCGGAACTCTCAAATGAGGCTGCTGTACTTGTCACTGGGGCTGGTGTAGCTGCTGGGCTTGCCGGCTCTCTCACCACCAGCTGCTCTTTGGCTGAGTCCACATCTTCCTCCTCTGCCTTGCTGGGAAGTGCTGCGTGGTCTCCTGCATCCTCCCGGGGCTCGGGCTCACGGGGCTCTGCGGGCGGCTGCTGAGGAATGCTCTCGGCCGCTGCGGGGCTGGCCTCTGCCGCCGCCCCCCCTCGCCGCTCGGGAGCTGCGGGGTTCGGCTTCTCTGCCGTTTCCCCCTTCCCGGCCTCTTGATCCCCCGCGCCGGTCTCCCGGGCCGTTTCGGCCGTCGGCGGCTCCCGGGGCCGCCCCTCCTCCGCTCCGCACAGCCCCTCAAAGACGGAGGCGAAAATGAGGGCCTGGACAGTAAAGAGCAGCCGACCTGCCAGGTACAAGTCCACGTCCACGTCCATGTCCCCGTCCGCCCCTCCCTGCTTCTGGAGCCCACCCGTGTCACAAGCCCTTCCTATAAAGCACACTGAAACAAGAACCTTAGCCCAAAACTCATATCTGAGTGCTAAGATAACAAATACTGGCTGTAAGTAAGGTAGAACAGACTGAAACCATGAAAACCAGAGCAACAACTTTGAGAGCCAATAAATCAGCATTGTGACGAGTGGCTATTAATCCTGTCGTTATCTCAACCCTTCGAGCCCCACGTTGGGCGCCAAAAAGAACTGTTGTGGTTTAAGCTTATAAACCCATGCAGTCGCTCTATCACTCACTCCCCACTCTTTCTTCCCTCTGCTCCTGGAGGGATGGGAAGGAGAATCGAAAGAATGCAACTCCCACAGGTTGAGATAAGAACAGTTTATTAACTAAGGTATAACACAAATCACTACTGCTACCACCAATAATAATAATGACAAAGCAGATACAAGGAAAAGGAGAATACAATAGCTCACCATCAAATATCAAGCCTGACCACCCAGTACACCCCCACCAGTAACAATAATGACAAGGCAAATACAAGGGAAGGATACAATAGCTCACCACCCAGCTCGACCAAGCTGTGCACCCCCACCGGTGCACCCCTCACCGGCTGCACCCCCCACCGTGCACCCTCACCACCCTTCCGGGTCTCTGCTCTCCGTTTCTACATCCTGGACATGACGTGCTGTGGTATGGAATAATCTCTTTGGTTAGTCTGGGTCAGGTGTCCTGTCTCTCCTTCCTCCTGGCTTCCCCTCCTCCCTGGCAGAGCATGAGGCTCACAAAGTCCTTGGCCAGCCTAAACATCACCAAGCACTAACTGAAAACACTGGTGTTATCAGCGCTGTTCTCAGGCCCAAAATCAAAAACACAGAGCTGCACCAGCTACCAAGTAGGAGAAAAAAAAAATGACTGCTTCTGCTGAACCCATGACACTTCACTATTTGATGAAACAGCAGAAACTTAAGACAAAAATGAACCAAATTCGAATGTCATTGATTTTTACAGAAACTGCACAGAGTACTCATGGGCTAATGCTTATGCTGAGGAGAGGCTATGGTCTAAATGACATTGTATGATGTTGACACGCTGACATGGGCTTTGGACATACAGTGGTTTACAAAACTACTTCTAGTAACTTGAGCACATACATTTTCCAAGGAAATAGTGCAGATTTTCCAAATAAAAAATGCTGAGTGGAAGGGCATGCTGGAATCAGAGAAAAAAGCCAGGGTGTGGGAAATGTTAACTCACAGAGCAACTGAGTAATGCTGGTTGGTCCCTGTCCTGTTCCCCACTGACCTTTCAGTAAATAAACCCAGGGATGACTCAGCCTGCAGTCCCACCTTGGCATGGTATCTGCCCTCCCTCCCTTTGGGACTTCTGAGAGGTTGCAATGGCAGTCACCTCAACTTAGCTCATCCATGGCAGCATTTTGGTCTTTGTTTTTTGGTTTTTTTTTTTTTTTTTTTTGTTTGTTTGTTTGTTTGTTTGTTTTCATTTCCTATGCAAAATCATTCTTTCCTTTTCCTTGCTTTAAGTAGAACGAGAGTATTGCCCCATAAAATTACACCAAAAAAGCTCATTTTCAAACCTTTTTCTCAAAGTTTCATCTTTTTGAAGTTTTTTAACTGAGTTCTGACTTCTCAACTACCATCCTTTATATTATTTGATGCCAGTTTACCGTGATGACTGTTACTACCAAGGAAAAAAATCTCAGTGTCACATAAAGTATAATCCGTCATCTTTTTCTCATACACCAAAGGGCAGTAACCAGTGATGATGACAAGAATATTAATATCTGTTCAAGGAAAGTATTCTACTTGCTTCACTTCCTAAATTTCCAGAAATCAAATTCCCAAAGACACTGCTAGAGTCACAATTTTATTGCACTATTTTATTGCTGAACCTTGTGTAATAACAGGATGGACTTGATTATACTTTGAGCAGTAGCACTTGAAACTACAGAACTGGAAAGAAAATTTGTGCCTCTTCTCTGGACTACCCGGGGTCCAGCAGACTTGAAAAAGAGTCAGAAAAATCATTGTGACATTGCAGTGAGCCATTGGGGAGCCAAGCAAGCCTTGCGGCACCAAGTCAACATGTAATTTCAGGAGTCTGTATTTCCTCAAATGCAATTCAATTTTATGTATTCTTTCCTGATATTTCCTCCCCCTACCTTCTCCCCCTTGCTTTCCGTATTTTCCTGGCTCTGTATTCACATATCAGCTCTTGAAAGAGAAGGGTGAATAATCCACTTACTTAGTGGGCATCTGTGTGCTAGACAGGCTGAGGGAAAAATTGTAAGTTTGGAGGTGCTGTTAAGTCTGATATCATGGAATTGTTCCGGGTGTCTGTGTTAAAAATACCCATTGAATCTTAGACTTCCCTTGAGTGCTTCTAATTAACTAAAATTTATAACATCCTTTGACAAAAATCTCCAGTATCTAATTTCTGCAATATAGTTATTCCCCTGTTTAATGCATTTTGACAGATATCTTTAAGATCATTTAATTATGTGAAGTGAATGGTTTACAAACTGTTAGGAATAGAAGTGTTCAGTATAAAATTAGCTTACAGTGGCTGATTCTTGGAGCTGTCAAGAGAATCCTGAGAAAAACTGTGTGCTTAAATATGTAGTATTGGCATAATGGAATAAGAACAAAAAGCCTGTACATCAGTTATAAAATCTTCTACTGAAAAACAATGAAAACCTTGAATAATTCCAAGCACTATTATCTATGTACTGGAAATAATGAGTTGTACTTTATTTGATATAAACTTACTGATATATATTCAGTAAAAAGTAAATATTTACTATCTTAACCTGACGGATTTTGCAATATGATGGGAGTATTTTTCACAAACTTATGCTCTAGTAATTATAAAAGATTTTTATGGAAGGCCAGGACATGAACTAGGTAGTTTACTTAGGTAGCAATGTCATGATGCGTAACATTATTTTCTCACTTACAACTTAAAGATATTTGAAGAACCTGAACAAAAGCAAAAGCAGAAAAATAATACACATAGAATAAGAGTGACTTCCAGAAAAAGAGATGGTGAGGGAAGAATAAAGTAGAAGGTGACCATTTGTTTAAATTAAACCAGTGACAGAGAAATACACCCCCCTTCTTGAAATCCCAGACCTAAGGAAAGCAAAGCAAAGGCAGTTGTCACTGATCTTCAACATGGCCAGATTTCATCCATTCTTTCTCTGCATCAGTGTCCTGGGTTCAGCAGTAGCAGTCATTTTTCTCCTTCTTAGTAGCTGGTGCAGTGCTGTGTTTTTGACTTTTGGCCTGGGAACAGCGCTGATAACACCGATGTTTATAGTTGCTGCTCAGTAATGTTTACTGTGACCGAGGACTTTCTGAGTCTCATGCTCTGTCAGGGAGGAGGGGAAGCTGGAAGGAAGCAGAGACAGGACACCTGACCCAAGCTAACCAAAGCGGTATTCCATACCACAGCATGTCATGCCCACTATATAAACTGTGGGCGGTTAGCTGGAAGGGCTAGATCACTGCTCAGTCAGGCTGGGTATCGATCGGTAGATAGTGAGCAGCTGTATTCTCTTCCCTTGTATTTGCCTTGTCATTATTATTATTGGTGGTAGCAGCAGTGGTTTGTGTTATACCTTAGTTACGGACTGTTCTTATCTCAACCCGTGGGAGTTACATTCTTTCGAATTTCCCCCTCATCCCTTCGGGAGGGGGGAGACAAAAGGGGAGTGTGTGAGCAAACTGCCGTGTGGTTTCTGGGTTGCCAGCTGGGCTTAAACCATGACAGATCTTTCTTGAGCCCAACGTGGGGCACGAAGGGTTGAGATAACAACAGATCTGACCAGAGTGTGTCTAATCGGTTTTGTGGTAAGCGTTCATTGTTTCGGATTAATAGTCACTTGTCATAATGCTGATTTAATGGCTCTCAAAGTTGTTGCTCTTGATCTCACAGTTTCAGCATGTCGTACCTTACTTACAGATGGTATTTGCTGTATTAGCATCCATCAGCTGGGGGCCTTGGGCTAAGTTTCTTGTTTCATTGTACTTAATAGTAATGACTTGTAATACAATAGAATCATTAATCATGAAACTGATCTGGCTTGTGTTCTCAGTGTGGTCACCACCTCTATACTTTGGGAGGTATATAATATAAGCGTTTAGCAATTACACATCTTTTTTCCGCTCCTCAGGTGGTCAACAAGTGAAAGAGAAATTCCCTTACCTTCACAGCTCCCTCACCAGACCATTTACAGCATCATTGGAGAATTCTGAAGGTTTTGAATGGTCTTTGAGTACCCTTGAGACGTGCTTGCTGATTGTGATGGGGACCACCATGTTGGCATGCATACAGTGTGTGTTTTACCCACGACCATTTAGTCTGATCTCGAAAGTTAAGCAGAGTCAGGTTTGGGCCTTGTCTAGGATTACACAACAATATAGGAGGACCAAGAGATTTTCCCCAAGGCTGGACAGCCATGAGTGGCAGGGTATGTGGGACAGTATGGGCAAGTATCTAGGCCAGTAGGCCACTCCAGTGCTCTGGAATTTCACCACTGAAAAGTACAAAAACCAGACAAAATAGTAAAACACTTAAATGAGGTGTGTTGTCATTCTGGTCATACCAGAGATGGACAAATCATGGCAACGTGCTGGGGCTTGGCCTGTGCTTACAGAGCCCTGTTCAACACTGTCCAGCACCTTCAAAAGGAAAAAAGTCTCTGGATCTGATGGCAAAGCAACCAACAATGCAGCTACTCCAACTCCAAACACAGCAGCTACACCAACCCTAGTGACAAGTACAGCAGCTACTTAAACTCTGAATGCAACAGACAGTGCAGCTACTCCAGCTCCAAGCACAGCAGCTACACCAGCCCCAGTGCCAAGTACAGCAGCTACTCAAACTCTGAATGCAACAGACAGTGCAGCTACTCCAGCTCCAAGCACAGCAGCTACCCCAACCCCAGTGCCAAGTACAGCAGCTACCCAAAGCCCAACAACAGATACTGCAGCCACTCAGGCCACAGTGATAATCACTGCAGCTAAACCAGAGGACCAATTTGTGCCACTATTGGTTGCCCCTGTTCGCAAGGGGAAAAGAAAAATGAGGCAAGAAAGATGAAGTAAGATGAAGAAACAATGAACTCACCACCGACAGCATCTGACCAGGAGTTATTACTACATGAATCAGAGGAAGAAGAGGAAGACGAGGAAGAAGAGAGACTTCTCAACCCCGGACCTCAACTGAGCTACGGAATATGTGAAAAAATTTTACCTGTCAACCAGGGGAGCACATTATCACGTGGTTGCTCCAATGCTTCGACAATGGGGCCAACGGTCACGAACTAGAAAGTAGGGAAGCCAAGAATCTGGGATCACTTGCAAGGGAAGGGGGAATTGACAAAGCAACTCCAAGAGAGAAAAAGTCCCTCAGGCTTTGGAGGTGGCTCTTGGCAGCTATGAAAGAAAAGTTTCCATACAAGGACAATGTTATGAGTCATTCGGCCAAGTGAACTACTCTACAGAAAAGTATCCTGCCTCTGAGGGAATCAGCCATTGTAGAGAAGATTTATCACAAGCAGGTTGCCAGGAAAGGACCCATAGATCCAGATGAAGTCGAATGTACATAACCCATGTGATGGAAATTTACACGGAATGCACCGTCATTATATGTCCACTCATTGGCAGCAATAACCTGGAATGATATGGCACCACCAATAGTGATGAAATTATTCATCAACTCCCAGAGTTCGAAGACAATCTCATCCCTTCCGTCATTTCAGCTATGGAAAAACTGTCACAGGACCTCAAACAATTGAGAGATGATCTATCCAGCTCTTCACGTGTACCAACACACATCTCAGCTATTAACAAAAGGCGCCCTACTGTTCGAGAGACAAGATATAGGACGTATATGCCATGGGCCACCCTATGGTTTTACCTGCAGGATCATGGACAAGACATGACAAAGTGGGATGGAAAACCTACCTCAGCTCTGGAGGAACGGGTGTGTGAATTGAAGAGGAGAACAAAGGCCAAGGATGATCAACCCATGAAAGCTGTGGCTTCAGTCTTTGGTGAGCAGGTTCTCCGATGGAGTGGAAGAGCTGATTTTACTCTAGCTCCTGTGATAAAGACTAATCCCTTTCAATAAGATGTGAGTGACCAATGTTGTGATGACTATTAGAGGGGCCCCGCCTCCAGCCAGGTGGAGGTATGGGACAATCGGATTTATTGAACTGTCTAGATCAGATGGCCTGGCACATCAGTCCCACAGAAGTATAAGGCTCTAGTAGATACCGGTGCACAGTGTACCCTGATGCCATCAAGCTGCCAAGGAGTGGAACCCATTTCTATTTATGGAGTGACAGGAGGATCCCAAGAGTTGACTGCACTGGAGGCTGAAATCAGCCTGACTGGGAGGAAATGGCAAAAGCACCCCCTTGTGACTGGTCCAGAGGCTCCATGCATCCTTGGCATAGACTACCTCAGGAGAGGGTACTTCAAAGACCCAAAAGGGTACCGATGGGTTTTTGGTATTGCTGCTCTGGAGACAGAGGAAATTGAGCAGCTGTCCACCTTGCCTGGTCTCTCAGAGGGTCCTTCTGCTTTGGGGTTGCTGAAGGTCAAAGAACAACAAATGCCAATCATGACCGCAACAGTGCACCAACTGCAATATCGCACCAATCGAGACTCCCTGATTTCCATCCATAAGCTGATCCGTAGATTGGAGAGTCAAGGAGTGATCAGTAGGACCCACTCACCCTTTGATAGCCCCATATGGCCAGTGTGAAAGTCTAACGGAGAGTGGTGACTAATAGTAGACTATCGTGGCCTGAATGAAGTCACACCACCCTTGAGTGCTGCCGTACCAAACATGCTCGAATTTCAGTATGAACTGGAGTCAAAGGCAGCCAAGTGGTATGCCACGATTCATATTGCAAATGCATTTTTCTCAATTCATCTGGCAGCAGAGTGCAGGCCACAGTTCGCTTTTACTTGGAGGGGCATCCAGTACACTCGGAACTGACTGCCCTAGGGGTGGAAACACAGCCCTACCATCTCCCATGGACTGATCCAGACTGCACTGGAACAGGGGCAAGCCCCAGAACACCTGCAATACATTGATGACATTATGGTGTGGGGCAATACAGTGGAAGAAGACTCTGAGAAAGGGAGGAAAATAATCCAAATCCTGCTGAAAGCCGGTTTTGCTGTAAAACAGAGTAAGGAGACTCAATGCACAGGAGATTCAATTTTTGGAAATAAAATGGCAAGATGGACATTGCCAGATGTGATAAATCCCACAGATGTGATCAACAAGAGAACAGCAATGTCTCCACCAACTAATAAGAAAGAAACACAAGCTTTCTTGGGTGTTGTGGGGTTCTGAAGAATGCACATCCCGAGTTACAGTTTGATTGTAAGCCCTCTCTATCATGTGACTCAGAAGGATGATTTTAAATGGGGACCTGAGCAACAACAAGCCTTTGAGCAAACTAAACAAGAGATAGTTCATGCAGAGCCCTCAGACCAGTCTGGACTGGGCCAGATGTAAAAAACGTACTCTACACAGCAGCTGGGGAGAATGGTCCTACCTGGAGCCTCTGGCAGAAAGCTCCAGGGGAGACTTGAGGTCGACCCCTTGGTTTCTGGAGTCAGGGATACAGGGGATCTGAGGCCAGCTATACCCCAACTGAAGAAGAGATACTGGCAGCCTATGAAGGGGTTTGAGCTGCTTCGGAAATGACTGGCACCAAAGCACAGCTCCTCCTAGCACCCCGGTTGCCTGTGCTGGGCTGGATGTTCAAAGGCAGGGTTTCCTCTACACATCATGCAACTGGTGCTACATGGAGTAAGTGGGCTGCACTAATTACACAAGGAGCTGTAATAGGAAATCCCAGTTGTCCAGGAATTCTAGAAGTCATCATGGACTGGCCAGAGGGCAAAGATTTTGGAATGTCACCAGAGGAGGAGGAGGAGGTGATGCATGCTGAAGAGGCCACACCATATAATGAACTGTCAGAAAGTGAAAAACAGTATGCCTTGTTTACTGATGGGTCCTGTCGCATTGTGGGGAAGCATCAGAGATGGAAGGCAGCTGTATGGAGTCCTTGAGAACAAGTTGCAGAAACTGCTGAAGGAGAGGGTGAATTGAGTCAGTTTGCTGAGGTGAAAGCCATCCAGCTGGCCTTGGACATTGCTGAACGAGAAAAGTGGCCAGTACTTTATGTCTATGTGGACTCATGGATGGTGGCAAATTCCCTGTGGGGGTGCTTGCACAAATGGAAGCAGAGCAACTGGCGACGCAGAGGTAAACCCATCTGAGCTGCTGCACTGTGGCAAGATATCGCTGCCTGGGTGCAGAACCTGGTGGTGAAGGTACACCATGTAGGTGCTCATGAACCCAAGACTGGGGCCACTGAGGAGCACCAGAACAACCAACAAGTGGATAAAGCTGCTAAGATTCAAGTGGCTCAGATGGATTTAGATTGGCAACATAAGGGTGAATTATTTTTGGCCTGGTGGGCCCATGAGACTTCAGGCCATCAGGGCAGAGATGTAACATACAGATGGGCTCATGATCGAGGGGTGGACTTAACAATGGACACTATTGCCCAGGTTATTCAAGAGTGTGAAACATGTGCTGCAATTAAGCAAGCTAAACAGTTAAAGCCTCTTTGGTATGGAGGACGATGGCTGAAGTACAAATATGGGGAGGCATGGCAGATTGATTATATCACACTCCCACCAACCTGCCAAGGCATGGGGTGGATACTGTCCTGGGTTCAGCAGTAGCAGTCATTTTTCTCCTTCTTAGTAGCTGGTGCAGTGCTGTGTTTTTGACTTTCAGCCTGGGAACAGCGCTGATAACACCGATGGTTTTAGTTACTGCTCAGTAATGTTTACTCTGACCAAGGACTTTCTGAGCCTCATGCTCTGTCAGGGAGGAGGGGAAGCTGGGAGGAAGCAGAGACAGGTAGTGGTTTGTGTTATACTTTAGTTACTGGACTGTTCTTATCTCAACCAGTGGGAGTTACATTCTTTTGATTCTCCTCCCTTTCCCTCCGGGAGTGGGGAGGGGGGGGGGAAGGGGTGTGTGAGCAAATGGCTGCGTGGTTTCTGGGTTGCAGGCTGGGCTTAAACCATGACAATCAGGAATAAATTTCTAGTATTGAGCAGGCTATAGCACAGTTGCAGTATTTTTCAATGCCTGACTGAACTTTTACTCACTTTGTCTTCTGTTGCTTTAATGACATTGCAGATAGGTTATGATAAAAACTTAAATATTATTAATTCTTACTAGGAAAAAAAATGTTACTCTTAAAATGCAAACCAGGATTATCTGCTCTTGAGGTCAAAATTGAATAAAATGATAGTGGTGGGCATAACACACAATAAAAGGCAAGGTTAGATAAGAAGATGAAAAGCTTTTAACAAAACCAGGAAATAAAGTTGTAAAGGCATTGCCTGGGTGAGGTGGGAATTCTTTATTGCTGGAATTCTTTATAGCTGGGTATCTTTAAGAGTAAATTATGCAAAGGCTTTGTGGTAATGATTTAGGACGGGGACTGTGATTTCTTGATGCTTCTGACAATCCCTTTTTTTCCTTTTTTTTTTTTCCCCCTGTTTATGATTCATTGCCTTCAATGCCATCAGCTTGCCTTAAGCTATCACTTTTTAGGAATAAAAAGTAATGGATGAATTTCTAATTGACTTCCACTGACCATTTTAATGATGAATGGAAATTCATTTTTCAAACTGATTTTTTTTTGAAACCCTTAGGAATCTACAGTCTGCCAACTGGCACATGCAGCCACAGTCATTTGCCCAGTCAGGTTTAGCATTTGATTATAGGTTTAGCCTGTATCTGGACTCAGACTGATGAGATCAATCTTGAAATTCTTTGAATGTTTCCTTTTGATTTGGGATCTTTTCTTTAGAGGGTACAGAGTGCACCTGCTTGGGTAGCACATCTGACTTGTTCAGCTGAAAGCCTTCTCCAGTGCTGCTGAAAAACCACTTTACAAAGTGACTGTCAAAAGTCATCCAAATTTGGGGATGAAGTTACTCTCACTAGGTCTATAGCTGAACCTAAATATATAACTGTCTTTCACTTTCCAGCATTGTGGTGTTATTTCAACACTTGTTTAGGCAGCTTGTGAATTCACAAACATCCTTGGAATCACTCCAGAGTCTGTGCTCTAAGTACCTGTGAGTTCTACATAATGTAAATTTATGACCATAGCCTGGGGAACAAACAAGAGGAATTAGAGATGTGTGCATGTCTACAGGGTATGATATCATAGGCATCACAGAAACATGGTGGGATGGCTCCTATGACTGGTGTGTTGGAATGGAAGGTTACCGGCTCTTTAGGAAAGACAGGCCCGGTACGCGGGGAGAGGGAGTTACTATTTATGTTGGGGATAGGCTGGAGAGTATGGAGCTCTGTCTGGGGACAGGTGAGCAGTCGACAGAGAGTTTGTGGGTCAGGGTTAAAGGGAGAACAGCGATGGGTGACATTATTGTGGGGATCTGTTACAGACCGCCTGACCAAGGGGAGTTGGTGGATGAAGCACTCTATAGACAGATAGGCGCAGCCTCATGCTTGCAGGCCCTTGTTCTCATGGGGGACTTCAATCACCCTGATATCTGTTGGAGGGATGGTACGGCCCGGCACAAGCAATCCAGAACGTTCCTCGATTGCGTGGAAGACAACTTCCTTCTGCAAGTAATAGAGGAGCCGACAAGGAGAGGTGCCATGCTTGACCTTGTCCTCACCAACAGGGAAGGGCTGGTTGGAAATGTGATGCTCCAGGGCAGCCTTGATTGCAGCGATCATGAGATGGTTGAATTTGAGATCCTCAGGACAGTGAGAAGAGCGTGCAGCAAGCTCACTGCCCTGGACTTCAAGAGAGCAGACTTTGGCCTCCTCGGGAACCTGCTCAGTAAGATTCCATGGGATACAGCCCTAGAGGGCAGGGGGGCCCAAGACTGTTGGTTGATGTTCAAGGATCACCTGCTGCAAGCTGAGGAGCGATGCATCCCAACTAGAAGGAAGTTCAGCAGGAGGGCCAGGAGACCTCCTTGGATGGATAAGGAGCTGTTGAGCAAAATTCAAAGGAAAAAAGTAGGCTTATAAAAGGTGGAAGCAAGGACAGGCGACCTGGGAAGAATACAGGGATGTTGTCCGGGAAGCTAGGGACCAGGTTAGGAAAGCTAAGGCCCACTTAGAATTAAACTTGGCTTGGGATGTTAAGGATAACAGGAAGGGATTTTATAGGTACATTGCCAATAAAAGACAGGTTAGGGACACCGTGGGCCCTCTCCAGAAGCTATCGGGAGAACTGGCTACCCTGGATTTGGAGAAGGCTGAGGTTCTTAATGACTTCTTTGCCTCAGTCTTCACTGGCAAATGCTCTGACCACACCACCCAAGTCTTGGAAGGCAGACGCAGGGACGGTGAGGGTGGGGACCCTGGGCACACTGTGGGGGAGGATCTTGTTCGGGACCACCTTAGGAACCTGAATGTATACAAGTCCATGAGACCTGATGAAATCCATCCGCAGGTCCTGAAGGAGCTGGCAAATGAAGTTGCTAAGCCACTGTCCATCATATTTGAAAAATAATGGCAGTCAGGTGAAGTTCCCGATGACTGGAAAAAGGGAAATATAACCCCCATTTTTAAGAAGGGAAAAATGGATGAGCCAGGGAATTACAGACCAGTCAGTCTCACCTCTGTGCCTGGCAAAATCTTGGAGCGGATTCTCCTGGAAGGCATGCTAAGGCACATGAAAACCAACAAGGTGCTTGGTGACAGCCAGCATGGATTCACCAAGGGGAAATCCTGCCTGACCAATTTGGTGGCCTTCTGTGAAGGGGCCACGGAACTGATGGACAGGGGTAGAGCAGTTGATGTCATCTACCTGGACTTATGTAAAGCCTTTGACACTGTCTCACATGACATCCTTCTCTCTAAGTTGGAGAGACATCAATTTGATAGGTGGACCACTCGGTGGATAAAGAACTGGCTGGATGGCCGCACGCAAAGAGTAGTGCTCAATGGCTCAATGTCCAGCTGGAGACCAGTAACGAGTGGTGTCCCCCAGGGATGGGTGTTGGGACCGGTCTTGTTCAACATCTTTGTGGGTGACATGGACAGTGGGATTGAGGGTGCCCTCAGCAAGTTTGCCGATGACACCAAGCTGTGTGGTTTGGTTGATACACTGGAGGGAAGGAATGCCATCCAGAGGGACCTTGACACGCTTGTGAGGTGGGCTGATGCCAACCTGATGAAGTTTAATCATGCCAAGTGCAAGGTCCTACACCTGGGTGGGAGCAATGCCAGGCACAGCTACAGGTTGGGCAGGGAAGAGATTCAGAGCAGCCCTGCGGAGAAGGACTTGGGGATGTTGGCTGATGAGAAAATGAACATGAAGTGTCAGTGTGCGCTTGCAACCCAGAAAGCCAACCGTATCCTGGGCTGCATCAAAAGGAGTGTGACCAGCAGGTCGAGAGAGGTGATCCTGCCCCTTTGCTCTCATGAGACCTCACTTGGAGTATTGTGTGCAGTTCTGGTGTCCTCAACATAAAAAGGACATGGAGCTGTTAGAACAAGTGCAGAGGAGGGCCACGAGGATGATCAGGGGACTGGAGCACCTCCTGTATGAAGATAGGATGAGAAAATTGGGGCTGTTCAGCCTGGAGAAGAGAAGGCTGTGTGGAGACCTCATAGCAGCCTTCCAATACCTGAAGGGGGCCTATAGGGATGCTGGGTCAGGACTCTTCATGCAGGACTGTAGTGAGAGGACAAGGGGTAATGGGTTCAAACTTAACCAGGGGAAGTTTAGATTGGATCTGAGGAAGAAATTCTTTACTGTAAGGGTGGTGAGGCACTGGCATGGGCTGCCAGGGAAGTTGTGAATGCTTCATCCCTGGCGGCGTTCAAGGTGGGGTTGGACATAGCCTTGGGTGGCATGGTTTAGTGGGAGGTGTCCCTGCCCCTGGCAGGGGGGTTGGAACTCGATGATCTTGAGGTCCTTTCCAACCCTAACTATTCTATGATTCTATGATTCTATGATAATAGAGGGAGGTCTCCATAGCAATCAACTAAATGAAGTTTTGTGGTTCTCTGATTTTTTGCCATTGGCAATTTTTGTTCTGGGTCTGTTGAATTTGACTTTTTTTTTTTTTTTTTTTTTTTTTTTTCCCCAAAGTACAGACATAACAGAAAACTTTGGCTTGCACAGGTCTATGGCAAGTAGTTGGGATGATTCAGGCACCGTGTAATTTAGAAGTCCTTCCCTCCTTCAGGATTAATCTTTTGACCATTTCGCAGTCCAGAAGAGTAGCTTGTGCTTTCTGCTTTGTAAAATTTTTGTACGAAGCTGCTGCAGAAGTCACTGTGCTCTCGTCACATATGTAGGAACTTTCCGTTATTTTATTCTCCATGTTTTTGGACACAAGGTTCCAGCCCACCATCACTGACTCTTTGTCCCAGGAAAATTGTGTGATCCTTTGCAAATGAGCATTATTTCTTACAAATTTAAACCCTGGCTCTTAAAAAGCTTTGGAGTACTTTCCACTTCTACCAGATGTTCCACCCATGTTTTATGGGAACAAATGAAGTCATTTAAGGATGTGAGGGTGTTTTTTGATCCTCAGAACTTGGGTTGTACTCTTCACAAACATCTGAAATGTCCCTGGTGCATTCAGGAGTCTAAAAGGAATTCTGAACCACTGAAGCAATCCATAGGTTATCATAGCAGCTGTTTTTATTCCCCCCTGCAGTTCTGAATGATAATTCAACTCAAAGGATGTCCATGTATTGGATGAATTAAAACTGTTAATATATTCTGATCCTTATGTTTTTTCCAAAAGCGTCTCTTGCATAATAAGGCATACGGTCTTGGCCTTTCTGTGAACGAAGACTTTTGTAAACAGAAATCTTTATGTCCCTTCATTTCTCTATCAGATGCTTGACACAATTACAAGTGTGGAAGATCATGGTGATTGTTGCTTCAAGCCATAGTCTAGCATGAAATTCAATTTCTTCTTAACTACTATGTAATATGCTAGGAAATTCAATGGGAGCAGGGCTGCTGTATCCCAGAAATATTCCATGTATTATACTTCACTGTTGCTCCTCAGCGTATATGCCAAGCTCTTCATTACATTTGGAGAACACAAGGTACAAAATAATTGCTCTATTCACTTCCTTTCATTGTTTTCTATGGACATTTCTGTTGGATCTATAAATTTTTAAAAAAATCTCTAGAATTTTTGATTCTTGTGTTTCTCTACTGCTTTTGAGTTCTATCTTTCTAAAAAGCTCTGAACCACCAGCACATGCCTGGCTTTTTCCTTTAGCTGCACTTTCCCCTAATCATTCCTTTCCCCCAGAGCTTAATCCTTGATCTAGCTTCAATGAAATTTCTGCAAAACAGCAGTCGGAGTTTCAAAGAGCACTTCTTAACCTTTCAGATGTACTTCATGATGATTTCTTATCTTCCTAATGATATTATGAGCCCTTGCCCAGAATGAGAGGTGGCAAGGCTCTTCTTGTCACCCTGCATGCAAGGCCACTGCAAATACTACCCAGAAACTACCTTATTCTGTCAGTGACCTGGGGATGACTTGGATCAAATCCCTTACCAAAACACCCTGATTAGAAATGTTAATACTATAACAGCATAAAAAACATCACTGTGAAAGGAAGCACCTGATGAAAGCCACGCTTCCTGTCTGTAGTGGCAAAGGATTAGTATCAAGCACAATTTCTTCAGCCCAGCCACCTGAGCACTGCTTCTTTTTTTTTCAGGTCAGCAACCAGTCCAACAGTTTTGTCACTTCGAAGCTGTGAATGTCTGTAGAGAAGCGCTGCAGGAAAGAGAGAAGCTCTGGGGTTGCCCAGGTCCTTTCAAAAACTGCTGCCAGCCCTTCAGTAACACCAGACTTTCTTCTCCTGTAAGGTGGCACTCCTCAGCATAGGCTGTTCTGCCATCTGAAGTCTGCTGCACCTTGGCTTGGAGCCAGCTGAGAAAAAAATTTTCCTCATTCATCTGGCTAGTGGGTTTTCTGTTCTATTTCTGCACCTTGAAGTCCTTCAGTATTTTCCAGTACCTCTTTCCCTGAAGTTTCCACGGCAGTTTCTGTTCATTACTTGCAATTCTTGATTACAGTTTTGTGCGCTGTGTTTTCTTTCTTCACCAGGAGCCATTTTCACTGAGGCTTCAGAGCCCATCTCTTGCTGTTACAGGAATTGCAGACCGTCACAAAATTGCCCAATCAATCAGTTGCCTTCCTGTTCATCCTGTCTTCTACTTGCAGCAACAGTGGCAAGCTAGGCAATTGTCAGAGTTACAACCTTTCCATATTGAGGATTGTCTATAAATTAAGATTAAAAAGGACTAATATTTAAACATACTCCTTATATACAGTACTTTCTAAATGCTTCTTAGTTAATTCTTCTTGAATATGTTAGATCAGAAATCTTAGCTTACATGTTTGTTCCTTTTGTTGTGCAGAAGTCACCAACTGTAACTGTTGTGAATGGCAGGGCAGCATTTTGAACCAGGGCTGAACTTTCTTCTTGCTTCCCTTGTACCCAAAGCAGCAACAGGGAAACCACTGGTAAAATCAAGCACTTCTCCACAGAGATGCTTCCTAGAATGGTTCTTATATAACTTAGAAGATCAAAGTCAGCTTTTGGGACATGCGTGTTATTGAGCTGCTGTAAGTTAATGATCACATCACATTAAAAATCATGAGTGTTAGCCAGTGCAAATACATTAGAAACAATTTTTGCCCACAGCACATTTAAATTCAGTTCTGAGCTTCAGCTGATCAGTATGGATTATATTAATTCACAAAAGAGAAAAAAATAGCTCATTGTCCAGTTCACAAGGTACCTGAGTTACAGGACAGCTGTTGAATCTGCAAGTTCCCTACCCTGTATACTAGAGAAATGGAGTTCATTACATGCAGCCTTCTATCTGTTATAAATCCTACTTTTGTTCTTTTCTTCTTTTTCTCATGGAAAATCAGAATGATTTTATCAGGGAGAACTTTCTGTACAAGCTGACCATATGAAAATTTTACATATAGAACCAGATTCTCTATCCAGAGTCACGCTGGGTGTGGTACTCTGAGAAGGTCCAATGGTTTAGATGAACCTATTGAATTAATAGAACTACACAGTAAAAAGAGGGGACTCTAGCTCCTATTTACCTTTTTTTTTTTTGTGTGTGTGTGTGTGAATAGAAATCCGAGATTTCTGTAAAATCTTTCAAGTCCAAGGAGTTAATTTTTTTCCAATTTCGAAAGTCTACCATGTTAACGACTACAGTTACTGAAAATCAAATGTACTACCCCAGCTTTGGAAAACCCATTTCCTCCATGAGGGCTGTTTGCATTATTTAATTTCATTCCAGATTTGTATTGTTAATGAAGGATGAAGACCTAGTCTAAATGCTCTTAACTGTATGTTGAAGAAGCCTCTCTCTCTTCAGTATTTATGTAAAGAGACAGTGCTCCTAAAGTGGACACCCAGCTTAGGTGTTTGTATCTGTTGCCCAAAGTTCCTACATTTTCATCACTGAACTGTGAAGAGCTATCACTTTAACTATGAAAATACTACTTTTCAAACATCAAGCTTTTTAAGCAATGGCTTAAATGGCAGGGATCATGGAAACTTCTGTTTTGCAAATCCTGGGCTCCAACTACTATTTTCCAGTGGTTTATTTCTCATACATTAGCTCTAGTTTCTCTTTTCCCAGCCCCAGTCCCTGCTCTCATCATGATAATGCAGAATTCATTTCAGAACCTTGGCCATACCCATATGTTAAACTAAAGTATATTTATTGGAGATGTAAAATACAAAAACATTGGTATGCAATAAGGTGTTGAACTTCTGTCACTTAAAAAACAGCCTGATCTTGCAGAGATGGTTTAAGAATGTGGTGTGGTTGCTGACAGCTGAATTAAGTAAATATCTTGTGTTGCTAGTTTTCTATAGTGTAAATTCTAAGTGGTGATTACTACAGCTCCTGTATTTACTAGGATTTCATATACAGCTTAAAGTTGTCCAGAATGCGCCCTCATTAGGGTGTGAGGTGTGATCCTGGTGTCCTAAACATAGCCTAAACTCTTACTAGATATTGTAATTCACAGGCAAGTATGTGCTTATCAGAAGTGCAAGTACACTTTATTTACTAGGCATCTGCTGAAGTGAAAAGAAGTTTCACTATTTACCAGGAGTAGCATTGGTCTGATGAAAATTATCCATCACACAGGTGTAAACTGAGCTGCACAATAATTATCTCTGAGCTTACTGGCTCCTGGCTGGCTTCCTACTATCTATCGACTGATTTTAGGAATGCCTAAAAGTCAATAAATCATTGGCATAGAATTTCATTGAATCTTCAGGCCAGCCAAATGTGAAAATTAGAAATTATGTCTGAAGCTAGCAGAAAATATTTTTAACCTAGAAAGTATAGCAGCCTAGTCTTCTACAATACATTGAACTGACACTATTTGATATGTGATCACTAGTAAAAAATATGGAAGTTTATTACCATTGTATTGGTTATCTAACCTGATATAGGCCTGACCATTGTATTATGTTAGAAATAATTTAAACATATGCATTTTTTAACCATTACATAGAATAGTTTATGAATTTAAAAGATGCTGTTTCATGCCCAGTCTTTCATGCTCCACCACTTCATCTGTTCCATTTGTCTCACACCAAAGGGCATGAGAGAAGGACCTGTGTTGCTGCCGTGAGGGAAGAAGGGGAATCTGTGGCTGGGGAAATGGGTCTTGGGAGAATTGACCTTCATATGATTTCTACAATGGTGAGTCATGCTACCTCCATGACTCACATCCTCACGACTATGCCCTGAAAACATGGACACATCAATATGCACACCATGCAGTTCTCTCAAATAAAGCTACTAGTGTGCATGTCATTACAGAAGCAGACCTATGTAATAAAGAACTGTTTATTAATGTACATTTTATCTTTTCCAAGCATTTCTCTTTGGTTAAGACAGCAAAGCCATGTTCCTGTTTATTTTGTGCTTCAAAACTTCACTGAGAAAAAAATGGCAAAATTAATTTTTTTCTTGAGCAAGGAAGAATAAGGGCTGCAGAATGTGATTCCTTTTTCAGGAGGAGGAAAATAGAATTGGAAGGACAGGTTTTGAAAGGTACTTTACTTAATCCCAGTCAGTAAAGCTTGAATCTTCAATATCTCTAGGTATTTTGGATTTAGCTCAGTGTAACTCTGAGAGATTCCACAAGGAAAGTTTTCTGTCTACACAGACTTGGCTAATGCAACTTGTTTGTAGAATAACCAAAAATTTCATTTGAAACCACAGAATCCTGAAACAGAGAGACCTCGAGAGCTTTCACAGTGTGGGAGGAGGATGACACAATTTCTGATTGCCTGAAGCAAGATGGGAATGTAGCAGAGACCTCAAAATGACTAATTTGGCCACAATTCATGCTTAGAATTTAGGCTGAATTTTCATTTAATTTCTCTTTTGCATGTCCCCACTGGGCACCATACTTTCTTTTATGCTTTACATAAGACCGTCAATATTTCACCTCTCTACAGACTTACCATCTGAGAAATAATATCAAATATTATCGATAAATAATCAGCTAAAAATTCACCATTTTCATACTTTAATGGTAGGAGAGTCTTCATGGGTGAATAAATGTCATTACGGCAAAGCAATGATCTACTGGGGGCTGTGTTCACATCCACTTTTGTGCATCATTACCTCAAACATGACCAGCCTAAGGGCTAAGAAGACTTACATTCTGATCCCATTTTTCGTGTAAATTAATTTAAACAAAATAATTAGTTGTGAAACTGGGTGATCGCTGGTGGATTGAAGTCATATGAAAGTTGTGATTGACACCACTGCTTTGTTAGTTAATGTAGATTCTGTTAAGAGCAAAGTTTATACATATAGCATTGCAATGTTTCTAAATTCATTCCTAGGAAACACAATTGTTAAACAGAGCATCATCAAAAGTCAAAAATCATTCATGTTTAAGGAGTCACAACACATTGATTTTTTTTTAGCTAAAATAGGTATTGTCTACCTTATGACAGTTCATATGTAGAATCCCTCAAAAGCTTCTTTTCTAGAGGCTCTTTAACATAGGAATAAAACCCACACAAAATACACATGTGCATGTCTTTAGGTATGTAGAGACACATTCATATGAATGAATTCACTGTCAGCAATCAAAATGTATCATCACAAACTGAGGTATACATTATTTTGCTGCCGAGCTGCTCAGTTTTCCGAATGTGTGGCCAGAGCAAGAATGGGAAACAAAGAATTGCTGTCAATGATGGTCCATTCAGGTATTCTCAAATAGAGCCTTTCTGGGATATGATTTAGATGGAAAAGCATCTTCTAATCCTCTTGTGTGTTTGGATAGGCAGACAACAGCAGGGTTGATTTTACTTTCATTCTTATTTGCACTGAACTGAAGGTGATAGCTCTTTCTGTCAAGTGTGGAGACGTTTGCCCGAACTCTGTGTAGGAGTGTGCAACACACACACTGCCGCCTTGTTTGTTCACAAAAATCTGCAGCTGTTCAGCAATCCTCAAAAAAGGCCTCATGTTAAAGTGCGTCTGATGAGGGTGAGGGAGGCATTTGTGCAACAAGTGTGAATAGTTTTGCATGGACAGAAAAGGACTTTTGCACCTGAGCTCTGGTGGTGGTACTGTGGACGTGGTTGAAAGGGTTGTGTGGTGGTTACTGGAGGTTTGTGACACCACAGAATCACACACTCTTAGAATCACAGAATGGTTTGGGTTGGAAGGGACCTTAAAGCTCTTCCAGTTCCAATGCTGACACGAGCAGGGACACCTTCCACTAAACCAGGTTGCTCAAAGCCCCATCCAACCTGGCCTTCCACACTTCCAGGGGTGGGGCATTCACAACTTCCCTGGACAATCTGTTCCAGTGTCTCACCACCCTCATGGTAAAGAACACCTTCCTTACATCTAGTGTAAATTTACCCTCATCACTTCAGAAAGTGTGAAACCACATGTACAGCAGAAGCACTGAGGCGCATGGCCAAATAATCTTGCAGTAAACTCCCCAGACCAAGTACTTCTGAAGTGAACAGTCCATCAGCACCAAGTGAATGTAGGCTACCAGTCTGACCCTCTTGCATCAAACTTGCTAATTCCAGATGGACCCCGGAGTAAGGATGTTCTTCTAGACCGGGAAAAGCCTATCTGACCTCCTGCCAGGGACCGGGCGGGATGGAGGGGGTGCTCAATTCGAGGGTGCATGGGAGGTGCCGGAGGGGAGCAGCAAAGCGGCGAGCTGGGCTCGAGGCCCTGCCGGGGCCCGATGCCGGGACACGATGCCGGGGCGCGAGGCCGGGCGGGGGCGCGGGGGGGCGGGCAAGGGCGGTGCTGCCGACGGGGCGGGGCGGGCTTCCTCGGGCTGGGGCCGCTGCCGAGCGGGCGTGGGGCAGAGGCGCGCCGCAGCTAGGAGAGCCCTGCGGCAGGTGCGGCCGGCGGCTGGCGGAGGGAGGGCGTGCGGTAGCCTGTAGGTCAGCGGGACTTCCCGAGGGTGCTGGTAGGGGGGCGGCGGGCTCCCCGGCGCGCTTCTCCCCGGGGCCGGGGGAGGGGGACCGGGACAGGCCCCTGCCTCGCAGCCACTCTGGCCCCGCGGAGCACGGCCGTGCTCAGAGAGCCGCCGGTCTGCGATGAGGGGATGCGTGCCCCACTTTTAACGGGGAGCTTGAAGTGTATTGTGTCAGTGATGTGGGTTGGTGGCAATGTGATTGCAGTGCGTGCAGGGGGGTTGTTCTGGCGTGAAATCCTCACTTGTTTTTTGGCACGAGGTGAAATCACTTATGCCATGCTACGTCCTTCTGCCCATACAGAAATCTGCTTTATTCTCGTATCACGCGTGAAACGGGTTAACTGACTTTGTGTGTTACCTTCTGTGATAGTTTGTAACGTGGAGTTCAGACTTTACAATAATAGAAGGGCTCATAATAACTGCAATTGTACTTGTTTCAGTACCTAGAAGGAAAAAAAATTGCTTTGTGGGGTGCTTCTGATTACTGCTCTTCAGTTGTGTAATGCTTAGATGTACATGGTACTTACAGTGCTGAAAGGATCTGGTCTCTCATTCAAGGATTTCACAGGCTAGAAGAGCAGTCCACTGGTTGATTTTGAAAGTCTTCCACTTTTCAGGCAACTGAGGAAGCCTTGTGGGTATAGTAGACTTAGTAAACTTACATGGAAGCTTTCTCTAAACTGTATTGATTGTGGGATGCTTATTATATATCTCTAAAATATTTATTCAAATGCATAATACTGAACTAAAGAATCATTACAAAATATTTATTTGAAGAACTGTGCTAAGTGTTTTCCTTAGGAAATATAGTTTTCAGCATGAAGACTTTGTTAGGATACAGTGTATTAAAGATGCAAAATCAAGGCAAATATCATTCTGGGATGCATAATAGGAGTGTTGCAGGTGTGTGATGGCATCTCTTGGTAGCTATATCTGGTCAGTACTGTCTCGGATTTTGGACACCACAGTTCCAGCAGAGTGTTGCCAGTTAGGTAGGAGATGAGTAGCAAAGGTGATCAGAGATTAGAAAACGTAACATATGAGAAAATGGTGAAAGAACTGGAATGTTACAGTCTGGGGAAGAAAAGACTGATGAGAGATGTGATAACAATCTTCAACTGTGTAACTGGTTGCTGTACAATGGCGGGAAACTGTTCTGCGCATTCAGTGGAGATGTAACAAGAACCAGCATGCTGAGCTGCAGCCGGAGAGATTAGGTTAAGCGGTAGGGAAAGTTCTATCTGATTGTACAGGTAATTGGGCATTGGACTGTCCAGGTAGGTGCAGAATCTCCTTCACTGGAGCTTTTTAAGATCAGATCTGACATATATTTGCCAGAAATGCTTAAGGCAAGAACAACCGTGCCTTTGTACTCCGAGAGACACTACATGATCTCTCCAGGTCCCTTACAAGCTCCAGGGGTGGCAGAGGCTACCAGGAAGCCGTACTGTGAACCCACACTCTTGGTGATAATTATGCATGTCAGAGAAGTGGCTTTGTAAGGTAAGCATGGCTTGGTAATCCATTTATAATATTTCACTCACCTGCCTAACTTTTATACTAGTTTTTATGATTCTTCTTCCTTCTGCTCAAACTGCATTTATAGTTGAAGTGTAGGAGCAGTGGTGGATTATCTGATTAAGAGCATCACATCTTGGTTTGGCACCATCACAACCAGTAAATTGGCTTATTGGTAAATGTTATGAGATTGGAGCTGAGTTTCAAAGTACAGCTCTGTAAACTGCGTCACACTGCTCCCTTCAGGTCCTTGGTAATACAGAGGCCTGTCAGGCAATCCAGGAGGCAAAACTGCTTCAGTTTAATTTATCTGTAATTTGGCTCTGATTGTAATCTTTGAAACTACTTGGATTATAATTCAGTTCTTAAACATACTTTGAAAAGTGTAGTTTTTGCTACTACATTAAACATTTTTTTTGCCCAGTCCAATTATTAGCTCAGCTGAGATAGATGGCTGGAATGAGAGTTGGTGTTTTTCATCCCTTAACTTCATTACCTAGCGGTTTTTGCTGCTTTGCTCAAGTTTTATTATTTTAGCGAGTTATTCTTTGTGTTGTTATTATCAATTTACATATTAGTTACACTTAAGTTTTCTGAACAATGCTGTGTTATGAGTGGGAACAGACAAGGCCTAACTTCTCTTTCTAGGTTACTTATTATGTTGTGTCCCTGTATTCTGCCTTTACTGTTTTAGAGAGGCATTGAATAAATCTGATTGAATGTTTCTAGTGTCTCTGTACAAGACAGGCCTTTTTAATGCTGTTAATAATCTGCATTATTGAGATGTCTTTGTTTCTGCCTTTTTTCTCTTCTTTGAGCTGGCACAACCAGAGCTAAGTCCAGTAAAGCTCAGTAACACCACTGGAGACATGATCTTCATGAGACATCCTCTGCTGCTTCCTCTTCTGCTGCTTCCCTTGCTTCCCATCACACCCATGGCTGTGTGGTACCCAAGAGTGCTCAAAGAAACCAAACTGCACCTCACAAAATGCAGTTTTGCATTTATTGTTTCTGATGTCAGTTTATTGCCCTATATGTCATCGGAATTCCTCTGAATCATCTGAAGGGACACATTTTGTCAGGGCACAGCAGCAGGGGCTCCCCATGGGAGGTCCATGGGGGCAGGACCTGGCAGCCAGGGCCTGTCCCACCACCTCAGCCAGGAGCAGGGCAGTTGGGGGGCACTGGGGAAGTCTCAGCCCTGGGCATTGGGACCTCCCTGAGGACAGGCTGGGATGTGGGTCTGTGGGTGGGTCCAGCTCGGTAGGGTCTGTGACTGGGTAAGGCAGTGGGGAGCTGTAGACCAGCCCTTCTGTGACATCACTAGGTCGGCGGCTGATGGCCTGGGGTGCTGACAGGGGGTTCTGGGCTGTGGGAAGTGGCCAGTAAATGGTCCCAAGGAGATTGCTGGAGAGTTCATCTCACCCAGTTAAACAAAACAGCAAGGTCTCATTGTTTTGCAATGGAGATGTGTGTGGTTCAGCGCTCTGTCCTTCTGCAGGGCGTCCTTGGCTTGCTTGTGCTGGAGCATGCAGGGTTACAGGGTTTGATATCCCATGTGCATCTTCTGCCTGGAGAATTCGGTGCCTGTCCTTGAGCCCCAGCAGCAACCACACACATATCCTTGCATTGCAGAAGGCTCCATCAGCCGTGGTCTGCTTGTAAGTAGCCAACTCTACTAGTCTGGAGTAAAATAAAGGAGTAAAGCAGAAATTTATCAAGGAGGTTGCTACACCATGGCAATACATACTGCTTTGTTAAATAAATAAATAAAAAAAAAACCCAAAACAATCAAGGCTTGGTGTTTCTTCCCTGCTTTTGCCCATGAAAATAGGCCGGGTCCTGCCCGGCTTCTGTGTTGCTTCAATTAGAACTGGACTGGCAGTGGAATAAAACAATATATGGCAGAAGAAAACTCAGACCTTTGGGGGTGTGCATAGACAGAATGGCTTGAAAGACTTTTTTCCTCTGTCTAGTTTCTGGGGTACTGTGAGATTTACAAAATTAACTTTTCTAAGTTACCATTAATCTGCACAGATACTGTTTTAAAGCAGCACTTACTGATTTAGCCTTCCAGGGTAGATGTCAGGCACACTATTCGTGATTAACAGCAGACAGAAACCAGGGATATGAGCAGTGTTGATCATAGTGAATAATATTATGAATGGAAACAAGAGTACAAAGTAAATACATGCCAACCTTTGGGAATTTTGTGTGATTTATATCATTTCAATGTTGGATTGAGTAATTGATCTGTTTATCAGTGTCTTTTATGCTGTAATAAAACAGGATTTAAATAGTGAGAAGTTAATAGCTGCTCTAAGTAAAACACACAGACACTGGAATGAGACACATTCTCTTATAACTAAGAACATGCAAAAATTGCAGGGAAGTTTGTTTGAACTTGATGTGATGAAAAATAAAGCTATCATTTATGCTAGTGGGAGATTTACATTTTTTCTTCCATTCTCTGTGAGTTCGAAGTAAGTCTGTTAAGATTACTGCATAGAAAACCTAAATTTCTGCCTTTTATATTAGTACTTTAAGGCCTCTTCACAATTCAGCTTTTTATTCCAAGATTTTTCTTTCTCCCGTGATTAGTTCCAGCAGTAGCTTGCTCTGAAGCTCTGGTCTGAGGCATGAGATGCTCAAGTAATGACAAAGAAGGGCTGGAGGCATCTTAGCAGTATAGACAGAAATAAATACTGATGTGGCAAAATGAGTGGGTTCTGGAAACTGCAGTGGGGAAGGCAAGGAGGAGCTGGGATCAATTGCAGCTCTCCTAGGACAGGAGGGGTTGAGAAGTGTCTGTAAGGGCCATCCGCTTTTGGCAGTGGGGTTAGGGGTGGAGGTCCTCTGGGAACTGATGTGAGGAGAGGTATGAGGAGGGCGCAGGGAATTTTTAGAACCGTGAGGGTTTGTGGAAGCTCTGTGACAGCAGGAGCTCTCTTACTCCCTTGCACTTTTCATCCAGACCAGCTCTCCTCACTGTCTTTTCTACTGTCCCATGTGGTGGGTGCCTCTTACCAGCTCTGCAGCCATTCCTTTTTCCTCAAGCTAACAGTTTTCCTTTCGCTATTCATTAGCCCTTGCCAACTCTCCTCCCCTTTCAAGGCTTTGGGAAAAGGGCTGGGGTCTCTGTGTCATTTGGTCTGGATTTTGGGAAGGTAATAAAGGAAGGTATGAAAAGAGCTAAGTGGAAGACAGCACTTCAGTGACCTTGAAGAGCAAGGTTTGCTTCTCTTGCAGTCCTGTGTGATGTGAAAGAGACGTACAACACAGGGGTATGGCAGTGTACCACTGGAGTATGTACACTCATCTCTGCCCTTTGAGGTGGTGGCAGAAGTGCTGTGTAAATAGGAGATGGTGATCAGTGGTTTGGGATGTAGCTCTGCCGTCCCCGTCTTCTTTGGCATAGGTAAAATCTGCTGGTAGAAGTGGACTACTTGCTTACAGGTGTGCAGGTTTGTATGTGTGTGTGTGTGTGTGTGTGTGTGTAGAAGACCCTGAACAAAATGTCATCATTGAGGCTTTGTATGTTTGAATTGGAAAGTTGAGATCATCTGGGAGGGCTCTAAGTGTGTGCATGTGGACATGGTGTATCTACGGCTGGAGCAACTGTAGCATGCTGTATATTTACTGATGGGACAAAACTGGTATGATTTTATTTTTTTAAAGATTTTATCTGTGGAACAGTCTAGAAAAGCATCTTTATCCAAGTTGTCTCTGAAAAGAGGAAACTGGGTTGTTGGAATGAAGAACATCTCAACTTCTGTGGTTGCAGTGTGCATTAACAGTGATACTTGGTTAGCTCAGAACATTTTTCTGTGTTTTAAAGACCACTTACTCTACCCAAAGCTCTCTTTTTTTTTTTTTCTTGGTATTAAGTCCAATTTATCAAGTGTATAGTATTGATTTGCATTATTCAAACTGCCGATTATTTTCCCCTTTGTTTTGTGTAGATCTTCAGAGCCATGGTGATGTTAAACATGTTCTTACTTGCCGGGACTCATTTATATCCTACATCAACAGAAAGTGGAAAAATCCCCCCTGAGCTCTAGTTTGAGATTAAGCCAACAGTTTTTAAAGCATGCCAGCTTGTATTTTCCAAAATATTTAATAACAATCTGTACTTTCTTCATTAAGTAGAGTTAATGATTTCCAAAAGTGGGTTTTTTTTTTCGTTTTTTTTTTTTTTTTTTTTTTTTTTCCAGTGAAAACCATTGCAGCATATAAAAATGAGCTCAGTTAAGGTGATTTGAAGACACATGAGAGTGCTGCAGTTGATATAACAGCAGAGTATGTCTATGCTCAGCCTTTAACAAACACTTGGGAAGTCTTTGTTTTCAAGAGCACCTTGTGCTTTTGGTCTCAGTAGATAATTCCAGTTCTTACCCTGTTATGAGTTCCTTAATTCCACAAGAGCTTGCAGTATCTTATGTGGAGAGGTCAAGATAACATTACATAGCTGTATCAACAGTACAATTTATTAAAATACCAGATTATTGAGCTCTTTTTAAAATCTTGTGGTATAACCTGTGCTTCGCTGAATTGTGCCAGCTTCTGTGAACTGTTGCCAAGCTAGCAGTGGAGCTGCCAGGAAGGGGCCACACAGTTCCATGATGAGCTTTCTAGATTATCAGTGTAATGTGTACGTTTGCGTGAAGATGTGTGAAGTGGTACTTTAATTCTATTCCTGATATCAGACACTTAAAAAGTTCAAATTATAGGTGCAATTAGAAAAGTACCTGCTGCCTGCAGTGTTCCCAAATGTAGTAATCTATTTTTCTTAGTCTTTTAACCACCTGGGATCTCCTGAATGTCTCTATTGGAGCTCTGGTTGGGACAGACTATTGGACAGAGATCTAAGCAAGCCTGTTTCAGTAAATGTCTTTTCCTTTAAATGCAGCTCTCTTTGACCAGATCAGCATGTTCCTGCTTACTTGCTCTTGGGATCTAACCCTGGTTTCCTACTATTTCCTCTTTCCTCACTGCAAGTAGAGTAGATGATAGAATATTCCCAGTTAACTAAAAAAGAGGAGAAAATAAACACTGTAAGCATTGTTGCAATGTCCTGTGTGAAGAGGGCGTAGGTCATCTATGCAATAACTTAAATAGTGGGTGAATTATGCAGAATATGACTTGAAAATGGGAATGGACCATTGCTGGACTGTTAGTGTTGTGAATTCAGCCCTTCCTTGGCTGTGGGAAATGTTTCAAAACAGAAAAGCACTTTATGGGAAGTGTCTCTCTGAGATTAGACTTTATGCCCAAGTCAAAACCCCAGGGGGAAAGTTATATAATGCTGTAGTTCCATTTATTTAGAGGACTGATTACTTATGGGAGGAGGACACGGAAGTCTCCAGCTCTTAAAATCTTGTCCTTGATAGTACAGGACTTAAAGTAGGTCACTCCTGGAAGAATGTAAGTCGAACTGAATGTTAGTGTTTTGGTAAGGAGCTGTGTGCCCTCTTTTCCCAAGTGGAATGGTATCTAGACAGATACTAGATACTAGACAGTTGTCATGTTTTGTTTAAAATGTTTCCATTAGGAGGAACTGGGCAGGCAGAAGCGAGAGAACTTTTGAGATATACCGTGAGATTCATCATGAACTCATAGGTAGAACAGTGTGGAAAAATACAGCTAAGAACACTGGAGCTATGTAAAGAGTGGAGACATTCATAGAAGCTTCAACCAAAGGAAACTTTAGGTGGAAATGCGAAAACAAAAGGTGTCAATATGTTGAGGGGAATTTTCAGAGACAAGCCCCATAGTTACCTTACTTACCAGAAGAAAGTGGAAACTCTCACCTACTGAAGTTTTTGTCTTTCAGAAACTCTGTCACTTGCAGAGAAAGCAAGGGTCAAATGGCAACCATAAGCGAACCAACCAAATAAATTACATAGCTTTTTGGAAAGCTCTGGCTGGAAGTGGAAAGAAAAAGAACAGGGAAATAATGGCAATTAAGAGACCTGGAGGAGATTTTTCCTATCCCTTAAAAGCAAAATTGAGAATCCTTCAGGTCCCATTTAGAATTGCACAAATCATGAAAAATCACTGATGATAAAACTTGTCTAAACGCTGTCAGTGTATTAAACCGTGAGAAATAGACTCTTGCAGTATCATAGAAGATAAAGTGATAAAGGGGTTTGGTGTTTACTGCCGTAGAAAAGAATGAGGGGTGGGGAAAGGAAGGAAGATTCACTGAATAGGGATAACAGTGATTTATTTTTTTTTTTAAGGCCCTAGACAATGGAGTTTTATGTTTGTTATTCCCTAATGAATTTCAAATGAGGAGAAAGGAATGTAATTGTTTGCCCCTGTGATTAAGTCCATTTGCTGTGCAAAGAGGCCCACATGGTCATGGTGTGCTCATGACTCAGCTGAAATGAACATTGACAAATTTTGCCAAAAGACGGGGGAGAAGCCAGGGAGTAGAGGATTTTGTTAAGAAGCTCAAAAGAGAGAACAGCTGCACCTAATTTTCAGAAGCACATACTTGTCTTCGAGGAAGCCAAGCAGTACCAAGAAAAAAAGCTTAATTTTTATTTCCTAAAGAGTAAAGGCATTCCATTTATTTCATCTCATATTTTCTTTTCTGATCTGATTTAAACAAGGTATTTGCCCTCAGAAGAGGTGTTTCTTGCAAAAGAGAATTTCTTCTTTGTGTATGCATAAGTATACCTCCTTATGCCAAGTACTCACTATAGGTAACCAGAAGTTCATGGTTTGATGGTACCTGAAGTAGCAAGAAAAAGGCATTCAGCAAAACTGCCTTGGAACTGTCCAGTACATACCATTTCCTATGCAAAAGTTATGGTCCTCTGCAGAACAGATTCTCTCTGCTCCCTGATACTTGACCACATGCAGTTTTGGATTAGTTTCCTGGTTCACTCTGTTTTTTAAATAGAGCTGGGGTAATAGGTGTCTTCTGCTCCTGTCGGCGAAGGAAAGTTTGGTCACCATATGGGAAAAGCGTACACCATATGATTGTCAGCAAACTTCAAACTTTATTAGCAAAGACACCTGGTTAAATACACTAGATAATGAGCCTCATACATATTGCAAAGCTGAGCTCCTGATTGGTTAACTATTACAGCATATGTTTCAAGGTTACAGTTAACATTCCTTCTCTGCGTATCTCTCTCAGTAGTTTTCCGTGCTAACTTTTCCCAAGGCTTCTGCACGTACACGAACTTTAGTAACCCTCAGGCGAGGCCTCAATGCCTGTGGGTCACTACCTTACAATTGTCAAGCAATTGTCTGGATTGCTCACATGCCCGTTCACAGCCAAATAGCTCTCCACATGCTCCTGCAGAATTATTTATAGGATGTGTTTGGGAAGTTGGGCAACTGCAGGCAATGAAATCCTGCTCAGAAATCAAAGTGATATGAAGGTTCTGTTATATGGTGATTTCATCCTGGAAGCTCCACTGTACCAATGCCCTAATAGAACTCGAGCATGGAAGATCTACACCTTCAGTAAATATATAATCACTTTTAATCATTAGCCTATTTTCTTGTTTGATTAAAGAGGAATAATCCTTTCTTTCCTGAAAATGGGTAGGCAAAGAAGTAGAGAATATTTTGATATTGTGGAAAATATTAATAATTCGTGATGCATAGTGCATACGGCTTTGAGCAGTAGTGCACTCAGTACCTTCTTCAGGGTTTTGCTATGCAAGATGTCTCTGAGCAGAGCTGAAGAAGTGTCTCTCTGACACTCACTCAGTGATGCTCCATAGCACTGATGGACAAGACTTGCTCAGCAAAGGCTGTGCCTTACTCCAGTCTACCCTTCACCACTAGGAGGTTGCCATATGGTACAGAGGGTTCTGTACCTATTAGTTGTACGCTGTTCTTACCTCTTAGCTTACTAGAGGACTGAAATGTAGTAATAAAGCTTTCATGAAATTTTGAACCTGTCTTTTTTTAATTCATGTTAGTTAAGTCTACTAAAACTTTGTCTATGAAGGAAACTCCACAGACAGGGGGTATCATATATATAAGGCAGTATGTTCAGAAGCTCTTCAGCTGGATCCATTTTGATCTCTTTTTTTGTGTATGTTGTCTAACAGATTATTTATTGCTATATATTGGATAAGTTGGTTGTGAAACAATATTTTTTATTTTTTTTTTTTTCATTTATCTTGTTCTGTATTTGTTTAATGGTTGTTCATGTTGCTGGCTTACAATATTTTTGACAGTTTATGAATCCCACAATTTAGAAGTTTCTAATAACACTATAAAAATGAACATGAGTCTCGTGCATCATGGAGTGCAAATATGAATGAAATGATTTTATGTTGGTGCTTCATAGCATAAATGCAGGCATTGAAGTCTGATTAATCTGGAGGTTTTGGTTTGTACTATGACAAGCACTAACAACACCTCATTTTGTAACTAACTACTTTGCACTATTTAAAAAGTAACTGGAGGGAAAAAAAAGAAGTAAAAAACTTGCTATTATTATCTCCAGCATCTTTAGTGTTCTGGTGAGAAATGGTCAAACTCTTAGGAATGCTTACAAAAAGTTAAGGATTGGATACAGTTAAAAAGGATCACTTCCAAAAGGGAGGCTGCAGAATAGCATGATCTAAAGAATCTGTGCTAGTAATGCTTTTAAACCATGACTTTTCATTTACTGTAAGCAATACAAATTTGAACTGACATTTAACAGATGAATTTATCTCTGCAAGCCTTCTTTATATGACGTCACAAGGACTGTGTACGTGGTGCTTTTGTCCAGCTTGATCCCTAACTTCAAGTGCCAGAATAAACCCTGGAAGCACTGTGTTTGCTCTGAAATAGTGCAAGTGATGCTCAAGATTTTGTGTTCTTGGGAAGCCTGAGTATATTAGAATTCACTTCTGTATATGAACAAAGAAACAAACCCCAGATCTACCCATTTTTCTAAGAGTACCAGTTTGACACTTGAAAAAGAAAAAGCCCATCTCAACTTGAATAACTGTGGATTGTGTCTGATAGTACATCTGGCATCTTCAGAAATGTCAAATTTCTGGCGTGAATTATAGCATTGTGTTCCTTCCACTTTTTTGAAAACCATGTATTAAAATTTATGATAATGTAAAATCTGCTTTTTTTTAAATTTGTGGGTCTTCTCTGAAAGGTAAGTTATGCACTCCTTTATGCAAGAAAGTAACTTGAGTAAAGGTGGCTGATTCAGAAGTGTGATAGTCCTGAATTACTAACAAATTCTAGGTCCCCTATTGTAAAAAAGAAATAAAGGGCAGAACTATTTGCCCTTTTGAACAGAAAATTTTCAAGTGGAATGACATGAGGGAGGCAGAATGGGAAAATCTTCAGCTATTTACTGTATGTGTTATAATTCTGTAAAATATATGATTTATCAGAGTATTCTGAGTTAGCATGCTCTTTATCCAAAGTAATATTTAATTATTGCTCAAAAGAGGGGGAAAAGTGCCTTGATTATACTAGTTCCCTGGTGGAAAGCTAGGATGTGTGTGAGTGATGAATGCTTATGACTGGGATCACTGCTGAGTATAGTAGCAAATCTCATCTCTGGGGCCCAGATCACTCTCTGACCCATATGTTGAAGATTTCTTCATAGCCATAGAGTGGGAGGAAAGAATTTGCCATCTTCCCGTGTGCTGTACCTGGCAAGATGGAACATGATGCTGCCTTCCACCCCCACTCCATCCTTGCGGCGCCAGGTTGCGGGGAATTGTCTGCAATAGCTGAGGAATAATTTTTTTGCAGTTTGGAACATTGAGATTTCTGAGAATTTCCAAATGCATAACAAACTTGCATGACTGCGACTGTTGTAATTGTAAAAACTAACGCCTCTCAGACTTTAGTGTAGTCCTCGTGGCATCTTGGAGATTTGGAGTTATGCTCCTATTGTACTATTAAATCCTGAAAGTCTGAATGCTAAACAAATGGTCTATAGCACAGATTGTCTGTGGCAAGAGAAAATTAAAAAAAAAGTTCTTGGAGGTAAATGGTTATAGCAGTATTACAGGGCCCAGGGGCTTTTTCATAGGGAAAGATGAGGTGGTACTTAAGGTTCTGATAGCTTAGTAGTAGGAGAAGGTTCCGATAGCTTAGAGTAGGAGAATTACTCAGTATCACCAACTGTATGGCTCAACATAAAACAAGAATGTGATAGCTAGGTAGTTATGATACAGATACAGAGCTATATATCCAACTATGAAGTATCATATGTGAAAATTCAAGCACACAAGGACATGTAGGGAACATTTTTAACACACTAATGCAAACATTGACCCCTAAACAACAAAAGAGAAGAGCTGGAGTTACTCATGAAAGGGTGAAATCCACTGGTATGTGTTGAAAAATCACAGGCAATAAGAGGCCACTTTGAAAGTTGAAAGCTGAAGAGCTGGTAGAGGTCATTGCTGACTTCAAACTGGAGGATACCTGATAGGCATCTAACAGGCAGGAATACAGCTGCATATTCTGTGTGTGTAGTGGGGGAGAGTAGCTGCTGGGTGTGCTCTGAATACCTAAACTTTGTCTCCTGGTTACTTGCCTGTCTGCTGGTTTTTGTTGCCAAGAGGAGAGGTCAAGATAGGGGTAGCAGTGGACTCCCCTGAAGCCCCATTCTGCCCCCTGTGGCAGCAGGGTAATGTACCCAAGGGACAGGGGACATGCACCTTAAGGGCAAGTGCCCTCCAAATTGTATTTTGAAAAGTGAGGAGGAGGGTACTGGAAATGAACTGCAGAGATATGGAAACATGGAGGTTGGAAGGGACCTCCTGGGATCATCCAGTCCAACCTCTGCTCAAAGCAGACCCAGTTAGTGTAGGCTGGCTAGGGTCTTGTTAAGTCCAGATCTGAGTAACTTCTGAAGTTGAGATCTCCCAGCAGCTTTCTCTGCATTCAGGTAGGGAGGTTGGGAGTAGGGGAGAGAGGAAGAAACCCTGATTTTATTCCTGTTTCCCACTTAGGCTCTCACAGCCCCAGAACAGTATTGACCAGGACTGCATGAAGCTTCCTCATCCTTGCTCCCCATGCCCCAGGAGTCCTATAGACATCTCACCTTCCTCTCAGTTTTCTCGTAGTGACTTGTATCCGCGCTACTCCCCTCAGTTCAATATATGCTTTTGCTCTGGGACTGAGCCAAAACACACCAGTATGTTTTGATGTTTGAAGTTGTATTGGTTTAGTGTTTCAGGGTTTTGGTAGCAGGGGTTGTACGGTGTGAAACAAAGCTGAAAGCAGAGGAATAAATGGGAATTTTCTGGGGAGGGAATACCTAGAGATGTGTAGTGCTGGAAGGTCCCGGCTTTCTCCCCACCTTATACCTCTGCAAAACCTTCGTGTAATTTCTCTGTTCGTTAGTTACTCCTTTGTGCAGCTACTGGATCTTTAGTTGCTTGGTGGACTGAAGGAAAAACATGAAGGTGTTTTATACTTTATGAATGTAATAAAATAATTCTCTTTATACAGAAGGCTGTCAGAGTCTTCACATTGTAAAGAAACAGAGCTTGAATACTTACTGGAATATCTTTCGTCTTCTTGCAGGTGAAAAGCAGCTAAGCGTGTAAATTTTGCATGGTTTTAATTTTTGCTTGGGATCATACTTTGTCTGGAACTGTGTTTCTCAAACTACCAGATTTTGGATATACTTGAAACAGCAAATGTTTATGTTTTCCCCTTTAAGCATGAATGTGCTAAATTTCTGTTTTCTTCCTTCAAAAAACTGTTTAAAATATTAAGGGTCTGATTTAGTATCACTGGAGACGACTGAAGTTCTTTCAAAGTTTTTATTCAGGTCCCAAATTCCTCTAGAACTTCTACCATTTCCATTCCAGCATTGACAGCCTCCTTTGAATGACTTGTCAATATTTTCAGTAAAAGGAAGACTAAGTAAAAAAAAAACAACCAAAAGCTATTGTTTAAAAACCATAGAATTAGTAAAGCTAAAATTCTTTTTTGTCTGTTTACCTCATATGAATTTTCTGAGTTTGATGTCAGTGACTTCATATATCGTTAAAATACTAACGCATAATTGAGTGTTTTGAGTCTACTTCATGATACCTTCATATGTAGTCTAAAGACTGTTCTGCTAAGTTAAATGGAAAAAAACATTCATTCATTCTGTGTCATAAAACAATCAGATCAAGCCTGGAAGTTTGGACACAGGCTTTGACCAGTTTTCCCCATGGCTACAGATTGCTATTAAAAAAAAACACAAAAAAACCAGAATCTGTTCAGCCTTTTATTGAATGTTTCTGGAAATGAGGGAAGAAGAGGGAGGACAATCAAAGAATTGTAAAGGAGCAAGCTTTCAAATGAAGTTTTGAAACATTCAGCTAAAACAGGGGTCTGTGTCATCATCATTATTTCCTCCAGCATTTGACAGTATTTAATTAACAATGAGAATAGCATTAAGTATAATTTGTGGAAAAACAATGAATATGTGGCTGCCCCTTCCCTGAAAGTGTTCAAGGCCAGGTTGAACTTTGAGCAACCTGGTCTAGTGAAAGGTATCCCTGCCCAAGGCAGGGGGGTTGGAACTAGATGAGCTTTAAAGTCCCTTCCAACCCAAACCATTCTATGATTCTATAATAGCACTGATGGTCTTGATCCATTGTACTTGATGCTGGAATCCAAACCCGTCTGAAGGACAAACAAGACAAATAGAAGAAAAAGATAAGACAGAAAATATAACTTCTGTTTCTGAAGTTATGTCTTGTTGGCCCTTACTTGCATGAGGCAAACAGAGCCCATAGGCTTTCCTTCTTTCCTTCACTTAGCAAACATTTTAAATCACCTCTTGTGTATTTCTTACTGCTGCTCCCTTGTTTTCACAGCAGATGTTGCAGTCATTGCATTGCAAAGTAACATCTCAGCTAGGCCAGCCATACCCTCACTTTTTAAAAAGTGGAGAACAAAAATAAAAAGATGGAAAGAAAAGAAAGGTTAGGGGAATAGAGAGAAGCAAGTGAGGAGTTACTGGTGGAAACATGTATCTCTCATGTCAGGACCTAGCGCTGAAAGGGTTTCAGAATCCTGGGCTGGCTTGCTTTTCTCAATACTGTGAGCCCCCAGCAGTAAAGGATGGGCAATTCTGTTTATCTCTGGTCAACTAGTCTTCAAATTGCGTTAGAAATTCTTACTTGGATTGGTTCCATTTTTATGTTGCCTTTATGCCTCTTTCTATGAACATTTGTTAGAGATTGTTGTAGCTTTCTCTCAGACTTGAGCCAATTTCTATGGTGCTTTCATTGCTAAATTGTATATAATTATATGTAATTATAATTATGATATATAATTTCCAGTTATTGCGTTACTTGCCACAATATCTGTTTTCCTTCTGTTTACAAACAGTTGTCACTGGCCCAATTGAAGTCTACATTCCTTTGCTCAGACAAAAATGGTCTCCCAAACTATTGCTCAGGGTAGTGATTTGTATTAAATCATTTTTTGTTTCCCTCTTTGGTAACATAGATACATATACATGTGCACACTCAAAATTTAAACATTTTGATTTCCTGTAGGAGTAAGTTCAAACATCTCTTATGCAGGATGCTATTATTGTATGCTAGGTTAATTTCAGCTGTACGATTTGAGTGTCAGATGTTATCCTATTGATTAGCTATTTTGTTTTCCTTGGGTCTGTCCAAAGAGGGAAAATTCCATGGAATCTCCAGTTGCTTGATAAAGAGAGAAAAACCAGCTTGGGCTTTTTACAGATGGAATGAAATCATGGTTTCCAGGGAGACCTCAAATTCATTTGTTGCAGGCAGAACGCTGAGCTGCCAACTGTGGTTGCTTACTTAAGTTGCCCATCCTATATTGTTTTCCAATCAGTTGTGTATCAGTCCAGTGCTGTGGTAAGCCTCCTTTTTCTTTAACCTATAATAACTAATTGCTGGCACCTGGCACAGCATCCTCTTGGAATGGGAATAAATCCAGCAAAGTGCAAAGTGCCATAATAAATTTGATTTAAAAATACAAGCCTTCTGTGACTTCAGATCTTGGACCATGAAGAGCAAATTTCTCTGCTGTAGACTGGAGGAGTCTGTGGGTTTTCTGTGCTTTACTGAATCATGTGAAAAATAAACAGTCAGGTCATGCCACTTAAGAGGGTTCTTTGCTTTCAGAAATACACATCTTCTTGCTTGGGTTATGACATATATTCAACCTCTTACTTTGGTCTTTGATGTACAGCATCAAAGTTAGTTTAAAGCCTTTATACAGTTGATACAAAGCCTTCTTTCTAAATCTGATGAAAATATATAATTTCTCTAATCCTCTATGCTCCTTTATATGATCTGCATAAAATACTTTATGCATAAAATACTTTATGCAGAGTATATATATGTATAAAGTATAAATATGTAATCTTACACCATGCAGTACTAATTCCCGTGGGTTTATTTTGTTTATATTGAATACCTTTAATAGTGGAAATTGTAATAATGTTGCAGAATAGTTTAATTTAAACTACGAGTCCTTTGGTTTTTTTTTTTTTTATTTTTTATTTTATTTTTATTTTATTTTATTTTACCTATCCCTAAAATGTCTCTTGGAGTGAAGATCAAAGTGCTTTGCTTTGTCAGTAGTTTGGGCAATACTCTTTTGACTGCTAAGTGAGCCATTTTTAATGAGAGATTTAATTCGTGGCTGTGGCACAGAGGAGTGAAATACCAAACATAAACTTGAAGTGGTTGTTAGTGCCTTTACTGAGTTTTGGGTCAGAAATCCAAAATCCATGTTTGGGCAGCAGGAGCATGCTTGAGGGACCACAGATGTATATGCAGAGACAGGTGAGACTGAGTTTTGAAAATGCTGTCAAGATGTGGTGCTTCTATTTCTCTGACGTCTCCAGTATTCATTCACTTTCTGTTGGCACTTGAACTTTCTCCTTCAGCTAACCCAGGTTGCTTTGCCTTTCACCCTGCACAGCTCCCATCACTGCTGCTGTGGATTTGATATCTTCACTTACTCAGCTACAATAGGTCTTTGCCTGCATCTGCTCTTACTGTTTTTCATGTGTTTCTACAGCTGTCTGGAGATCTCTGTTCTTTAGTCTGTCTATCAGCTTTTAGATGTAGCTGCCTATAAGCTTTTAGACTTTTAGACATAGGGGAAACACATCTCTGCTTCTTACCCTTGCCGCTGTTGCAAAAAGAAAGACAGCAAAAGTGATGGAAAAGGGAAGGGGGAGCCCAAGCAAAAACTGCGTTAGCCTTTTCTGCTTAAGGGAGTCCAGGCAATGCTTTTGGCTTGATTTCAGGGTTAAGCAATAAAATACATCAAACTGTACTCTGGGTACTTCGTATGGCCATGTATTCTTATATAGACAAGAACGGAATAATTTTGCAATTACTTTTCATTCTTGTTATACTAAGTATTAAAAAAAAAAAGAAAAAAACCCACCTCACAATATGTGTAATTAAACACATAATTTTCTTTCTTGATCCCTCTTAATAAAAGCTCATTTGAACTACTCTGCAATCATATATTTAATGTTGTAGAACATTCCTGGTATGAATGCGATTATGCTGGTGGTTATGCCAATATAGTTAATTCCAACATAGAAACAGAAAGAAATGGTATGGGAAATACTAATGTGCTTGTCACTGTTGGAGATTTTATCTATTTATATACAGTCTTGTATTTATGTATGTGTACATATATGCGTGTGTGTAAACTGAGCCTAAATTAACAGTGTCTTTGTAACCTTACCCTTACCAGGAAATGCTGTTATTCTTTTAAATGTTTCTAAGTATAATAACCTCACCAGTTGTGCCCACCAAGAAAAATAAATGAAGAGGAAACATGTGGAAAACAAGAATGCAGAATAGGACAGAAATCCAAGTGAAATAAATACAGATTCACATGTATTACTTGATAAAAGTAATTGTCTTGAAGTAACCTCTTAGACTTTTTGAATGCTTAGGACTGATAGTGTAAGTTAGGAATAAACAGTTAAATTGCCCTAACATTTTATTTGTAAAACCTGTTAATTTTGAAAACAGAGAGAACAAATATGAGAAGGTGGTGCAATATTGCATTGTTTTTCCACATTATTTAATGTATATAAATCAGGATTTTCAGGGTTGCTTTTCTCTTGCTATGCAGTTTCTATAGTATTACATAAGTTATAGGAATGCAAACTATCTCCTGTATGTCCTTTCAATCATTATTGTTGTAATGTTTTAATATTTATTTTTTTGTAGGCCAAACCTAATGATCTCTGGTTGAATTAAGAGATGTTTATACAGTGATGTAATAGGATAGAAATGTTAATTTATGCATGGAAAGGGAGATATTAGCCTTTGGTCTGGTTATTTTCTCAGAATGCTGGAAGAGGTTAAAATCATACCCTTCCTGGCTTCCTTCTTAGGCAGTAACTAGTGATGGGAAGAAGTGAAGGCACTCATCCTTTCAGTATTTATCTTCAGTGTGGTTCTTCAGAAAGAAATCTTTATGCAGCAGAGAAGCCAGGGTTTCCAGATCTTCTCCTGGAAAGTTTCCTCAGAGAGTATTCCTGGGAAGAGTAAAATGATATGCTTATCTTGGTGCTGGAGAGCTGGAGCCTGGTATGGAAAGATGGCCTTAGTGAACTGCCTTTTGAGATACAGAAGGTGCTGCTTTTAGCTGTTTTAAAAGCAAAATGGAAATACTGCTTAGACACCTGAATTTCCTACTGAAAATTTAGATTTGAAATTCTTTTGCTGTACATGGATACATGAGGTGTTGTCATTTGAACCTATGGGCACTTCTGCATATCAAAGCGGTTCTGGGAGTTACATGCCTTTGGTACCTCTAACACACTAGCAGCCTTGAATTCATTCAAAAATTGACTAGAAGCTGTTGTTTTTAGTAATGGTTGTACCACATGCCCACTGTGCAGGAAACCTGGGTCCAGTTTGCTTCTCAGTTGGAGGTGTTCAGTGGCCCTGTTAGAGCAAACGCTGCTGCACAGCAAAATTGCACACCCAGAAGAAAGCAAGAAATATATTACAGGAACTGTCCAATTGGTTAAAGCTGCCTAAAATGGCGCAGCATGTATGAGTCAATATGTCACTGATTTCCATACTTCATTGAGTTCTCCCATGACAGAAACTGAATGCACATTGGGGAGGCTGTAGTTTGTCACCATGCACTCACAAAGGCGTGTGCTGGTGCAGCCAAATTTTGTAGTACCCTTTTTCCTCCAGCCTTTGGTGAAGATAGAAAAAATACTCCGCTAACTGCTTTGGTGGAGAACAGGGTCTTATACTACTGCCCTGTGAGTCATGGTTCAAGGAGCTGATGCTTAGTAGCACTGCTATGGTCTTATCTTTCATTTGCTCTGAGATGCACAGAACCTTGCCTGAGATGCAAGTCTCAAAGATACTCAAAAATACCTGGTGTATTCCACAACCTCTTATTTCAGGGTCTCAGAGCAGAGGCCAGATAAGCAAAATAAGCTGTTTGGGATCTCTCTAAGATAGACAGTTTTACTCCAGAGGACTGTTTCTGCTCACTCTAAACATCCCTTTTGCTATCAAAGTGGCATGTAAAAAAAACAAAGATAAAAAGCACACAATGAAGAATAGAAGAATGGCCATAATGAGTCACACTAAAGGCCCACCAAACCCAGTATTGTGTCTCAGTTAATGCCTGGTAGGCCCTTGCAGCTCTAATTTAAAAGGTTTTGTGGAGTTGAGGGATAGCTAATGGCTTGTTTCTGACACCCTGTGGCAATCAACCTACTGCTTTTAAATGTTTCCAGAATTATGAAGCCTCTGGGTGCAGTGCACTGTCCCATTTACGGTGGAAAAATGACATAACCGTGGGGGATGCCTTGAAAAATACAGCAACACATATGCTATTTCTCCACTAATACTCTTTCAGTCTGCAACCCTTTGCTTTTGCTGGATGCAACATCTGTACTTATTTAGTAAGATTGTATGGATTTCTCTTCCATGAGCTTCCATGTACTAAGAAAGCAATTTGATAAATTATTTCTCCTGCTTATGTTTCATAAAACCACAAACAAATTGTCACAGAAAATTTGGAAGAAGACAGGGCTAAAAAATTGTTATTTATTTTTTTTTTTTTTATTTCTCCCCCTCCAGTTTAGCATAATTTCATAAAATCATAGAATCATCTTGAGCTGCAAGGGACCCATAAGGATCATTGAGTCCTGGCTACTGTTTGTAGATGCAGAGTAAATAAGAAGCAGATGTGAATCACATGTCCCTCTGTCTGTGCAGTGCTGGGACAGATTTACCATCCTTTAGCACTTCCCTGCACAATCTGACCCAGGTGTTATAGCTTCAGCAACTACGGTTTGGGGTGAGGACCATTGACTTCTCATAGCAGCCAGGAAAGCTCCCAAGGGTGGAGTAGGAAGCACTGAGCACTTCCATGGACCACAGTAGAGACAATATTCCTGTTCCTCTAAAAAAACCCTGGAGATAGAAATGACATAATCAGCAGTGATGATTTTTGGCAACATCAGTGGCGAAGTCCTGGGCTGGTATTAATGGTGGTCTCTCCATTAGGGCACTTGGGCAAGCATTTTCTATTAGTAATTTCAAGTACACTTCTGTTGCCTGTGCTGCAATTACTGTGTCAATGAGACACAGAAGTTTGACCTGTGGAGTTGTTGGTTTGGCATCTCTTTTGACTGTTAAAAGTGCAGTGCTACATTATTATTTTCTTTCAACTAAATTGAACACTGGACAATTCCTGGAATCCTTATTGGCTGGTTGCTTAAGTGTTGGGTTTATCCTTTTAATTTTGGTTTCTATTAATAAGTCCATTATGGACTACTGAATATTTATTTGGCTTTATAGTGAAGTTCTCAAGTTCAGTATCTCAGAATTTTCAGGCAGTGTTGTGAATGAAATACAGAAGGACTCTTACAGATGGAAAAATTGATCCACTGAGGGAATACAATTTGATTCTGCAAATCAGACAAACTTTTGCCAATTATTTTACTGATTCTTTTCAAGAAATGTAACTTGGAGGATGGTTTTCACCAAAAGAAACCTTGCTCTGATAGGATAAAAGTTTCATTACTTTAATGTCTTTCAAGTTTTAAGATACACACTGAAGGCTGCTGTACCATTCACTGGTGAAGAATGGAAATTCTTCACTGTGAGAAGTGAGACATGCATGATTCCTGCCCTGTAATTCTCTCCTGTGCTCTGCAGCACTGATGCCTGATAGCTTGTGAAGGTGTTCCTAGTGTTATTTCTCTTACCAGTAGAGCAAGAGTGAGTTCGAATATGCCCGTCATGTGAGGCCAGGACTGTACGAACAGCAGTTCATTCCTTTTTGGTAGGTGGGGCTGGGGTCAGGAGGAAATTGTGAATGTTTCTTCTTTCTTGTTTTACGTTTTTACTTTCAGGGTTCCTGTTTTGCAGAGTTTTAAGACAACTTGATGAGAGTTGACCAACAGCGTCATGAGGGGTGTGCCATTAATTTTTAATCTGTTGTTTAAAATATAAATGTGAATTAGATGAATGCTGATGAGTGATAGAAGGAGAACACAGAGCTGAGAACTTCAGAGGACAGCATGTTTCTCCTGGGTGTATGAGTGGAGCACACCACTGCATATCCCCATGAATTTTCCTTTCCTTATTTCTTTTTTTTTTTTTACTTTACTTTTTTACTTACTTTCCTTACTGTCCCCTGTAACACCCCTCATCTCCTATCTGCAGTGCTTTTGACATGACTTTTCCCCTTTGTTCCTAAACTAGGTTCACTGATGTTCTCTGTACTCCAGGACAGCCATTAAATGCTGCTTTCATATGTACTTCTCCCATGGTGAAGTGTTAGTGTTTCTGTGGAGCACCTTCATCTTCACAGGCAAAAGTCTTCCTTCCAGCTCCCTTCTCTCCCTGCCCAGCCACCTCCCAGCATCTTCCTCTTCCATGTAACTTCTCTCATTCCTGGTGATCTGGAGGCTTCACCCCTGAATGTGTCACTGGGTGTTTGTGGAAGGGTAAACAGAGGGGAAAGGGGGCAATGTCCTTTAAAGAAGGCAGTAATGGCTTCTGCAGGGTGAAAGGAGAGCTGTGCCAGCAAGCAGGATCTCAGTGTCCCTGCCTGACCTGAATTGCCTTGCTTATGGCACGAAGCACGTACAAGTTTCGTGCTGTTCTTAAAATAATTTTATAGAGTCAGTGTGCTGCTTTATTTGTAAAAAAAGAGCTGCAATATTAATGGTAGCAGTCCCTGTACTCTTTTTAGTGAAGACCAATACAGTAAAGTTGCTGTGGCTTTTTTCTTTTCCATTTACACAAATTCTATGAATGTTACATAAATAACCATTTAGACAACCACAGAGATATGAAACATGAAATATTAGTTAATGTATTGTTCTGATATTTTCCTCAGTCATGTTTTTCACAACTATTCTCTATCAATTTGTTCTTTATCAATTTATTCTTTATCAGTGTGCGCTCGTATCCCAGGAAGCCAGCTGTATCCTGGGCTGCATCAAAAGGAGCGTGACCAGCAGGTCGAAGGAAGTGATCCTGCTCCTCTACTCTGTTCTTGTGAGACCTCCTTACTTGGAGTATTGTGTGCAGTTCTTGTGTCCTCCATGTAAAAAGGACGTGGAACTGTTGGAACAAGTCCAGAGGAGGGCCACAAGGATGATCAGGGAACTGGAGCACCTCCCATATGAAGATAGGCTGTTCAGCCTGGAAAAGAGAAAGCTGCATGGAGACCTCATAGCAGCCTTCCAACGTCTGAAGGGGGCCTGTAGGGATGCTGGGAAGGGACTCTTCATTAAGGGCTGTAGTGATAGGACAGGGGGTAAAGGGTTCAAACTTAAACAGGGGAAGTTTAGATTGAATATATGAGGAGGAAGTTTTTTACTGTTCGGGTGGTGATGCCCTGGAATGGGTTGCCCAGGGAAGTTGTGAATGCTCCATCGCTGGTGGTGTTCAAGTCCAGGTTGGACAGAGCCTTGGATGATATGGTTTAGTGTGAGGTGTCTCTGCCCATGGCAGGGGGGTTGGAAGTAGATGGTCTTAAGGTCCTTTCCAACGCTAAATATTCTATGATTTTGCATGATTAATTTGGGCGATTACATTAGGTAGGAGTAGCATTTCCTGGAAATTGCCTTTTGTGAATTTCTTGAGTTTTTTTTTAAGATTGAGGGCTTTATTTATTTATTTATTTATTTATTTTTCTTAGTGGAAAGAGTGCTTTTTAAACAGTTGAAAAAGCAAAGCAGCTGACTGAAAAGCTAGAGTAAATAATCTTACTGATTTTGTGGCACATGTTCTATTTGGCAAATACAGACCATGAATCTAGCAGAAATGAACATGACATTGAAATTACTACCTCTCTACTTGCCCCCACAACTCTGTAATCCCTTTTCTCCTAAAAACGTTTTCCTAAAAACGTCATGTCAGATATATGCACCTTTAAAGAGAAAGGTCTATGTTTAATTGCTGTAGAATTTTGTTGCAGATAACAGCTTATTGGCTGCTTGGCTGCTGCTCAGTGTGTTATAGTGATTAAATGGCATTCTGTTTAGTTTACTCACTTGACTAGTCCTGGAAAATAAAATGGTTACTGATTTCCATTTACCTATTTCTTCTTTTAAGAGGCACTTACAATAGGCATGCTGAATTGTGTTTTGGTGTATTTTTAGACACTAATATTTTCCAGCGCTACAAAAGTTTCGCAACATCTGCCAGTGCCTTATCACTGTTAATGTGGTGAACACCTTTTCTACCCTGAAGAGTCCAAAATTAAAGATTATCAATATAAAGAGGAGAAACACACAGAGCTTTCAGTCACCATTTCATTTGGTTGTGTAGTAAATATTTTCAGTTGTATTTGACCTTTCTTAGGTGAGCATGTAGTTCATTATGCGGTGGGCATAAGTAAAAGTTTATGACTAGAAGAAAAAGATATGAAAAGGGAAGGAGTCTTGGCCTTATTCAAGGAAGGCATTTCAATTTTCAAGAACCTTAGTGATAAACTGATGTGTAGTAGATGAAGATTGACATGATTGAAAAGCAAAGATTGTAGAGAGAAGAGGAATATTTGGTCTTCTGGCTAAATGTAGAATACTTAAATTAGTGACACTGACATGTAGTTCTCTGTCCCTGGCTATGTAACCTACTCATGTATGTACCTAGCAGGAGATGTAAATGTGCCCTGGTGAAAACTTATCTTCCGCAGAAAGATGAGTGAGTGTTGTTAAATTTAGAATCTCAATTTTGGGTTTACATGCCTGACTCACACTTTTTTGGGTCTTGGATTCATTGCAGGCTGGCCTTACATCTGGGCCTGCAGATTTGATTCAAAGTTGTTCCTCATGCACAGGTTTTAAAACACAGAAGGCTGGATTTGTTTTGCAATATAACAACACTGTATTTTCTTTTCCATATAGTTTAATCTCAAGACTGAAGATACAGTACAAATGGCACAGATCTTGACATTTTTTCAGATGCTGTTCGTTCTGCTGCTTCATGATTACACCTCAGCTGAAGATGGGGAAACAAGAGCTAGTAAGTCTTGATTTTTATATTTCACATAAGAGCAAATTCAAAGCATCCCTTAAAATTAGAGTATCCATTTTCAGGCCCACATGTACACTTCTGTTAATTGTGATTTTTTCTATTATAATTTTCCTGGTGAAAATCCTGCAATATATGATAAGTAGCAAATACCTTACTTCTCCTTTAGGAAGGGAATATCTTTATTTCACTGTGTGTCTTGGAAATGCACACAGGGCAGATGTCTTGATTTAAACAGAAGTGTCTGTAAGTGAATGTCAGGACAAGGCAAAGCTCTTCTTACTGTGGTGGAGCTGCAGCCTTTCATTTAACAGAAAGCACAAATACGCAGCAACCCAGATGACCCCATGTGCCGTGGGATCAAAATAGCCTCTCCTGGTTTTGCCCATCTCTTTGGCACCTCATGTAGTAGTTATCTAAGTTCCTTTCATAGTCAATAGAAAGTGTTTCTTTCCCTTGAGAGTTATTCCCTCCATCTGACAATGTGTATGTGAGATGGGTAGGACTGTCCTACAGAAATACTTGTGTCAGTCCATGGCCTGTAGTTCGCAATTTAGTCTAAAAGTTCCATTTATAAGTGACTACATCTAGGAGAGCTGAACCTGTGTCTGAATCATCATGCAGTAATGCTTGTGTTATTTTATATTCTGGAAGCTGAGCTTGTTCACTGATCGTTTTTTCTTCTACTAAAATCAAAATATGTTACCAACAACATTCTATCAAGACTCAGGATTTTACAATAGCTGCTTCTGTAAGTGCCATGTGGCAGTGTCAGAAGTCAATTAAAATGTATTTGTAAAAGGATTGGATATTACTGCTGAATTCTGGAGCATTCAGACTATAGCCTTCCTCTGCAGTGTACTTGGTTTGCTAACAAAAATGAGTTTTAATGTTTATCATCTCTGCAGAGAAAGGGATATGGAAAATGTATTCCTCTCTGCTGATTGCATGAAATACAATTACCAGCTAAGAAACTGAATTCCAGAATTTTTCATCATCATTTCTGGTGATAATGTAAAACCAGAAAATGGTTTGGTTTTCAGATAACAAGCTGGATTTGTATGGCTTACAGAAGCAGTCTTGTTTTCTCTGATAAACTCTGCTGATTTAATATTTTTTTAATTGAATGTATTTGTTAGTTTTGATTCTAATCCAAACAATAATTGATATGAAAAATATTTCCTGTGAAAGAAGGTGGAAGATTTTATTAAAATATTTGCTTGTTTTTTTTTTTGTTTTGTTTTTGTTTTTTGTTTTTTTTTTTTTTTTTTTTTTTTTTAAAGGTTGCAGGACTGCTCCAGCAGATTTAGTTTTTATCTTAGATGGCTCTTACAGTGTCGGCCCAGAAAACTTTGAAATAATCAAAAGCTGGCTTGTCAATATTACGAGAAATTTTGACATAGGGCCAAAGTTTATCCAAGTTGGAGTTGTCCAGTACAGCGATTACCCTGTACTTGAAATTCCCCTTGGAACTCATGAATCCAATGAGAACCTTATCAGGGAAATGGAGTCAATACACTACTTGGGAGGAAATACAAGAACAGGAAGAGCTATTCAGTTTGCCTTTGACCATCTTTTTGCAAAATCTTCAAGATTTTTAACAAAAATAGCTGTTGTTCTCACTGATGGAAAGTCTCAAGATGAAGTCAAGGATGTAGCAGCAGAAGCAAGGAAAAATAAAGTCACTTTGTTCGCCATTGGCGTTGGCTCAGAGATTGAGGAGGATGAACTTAAAGCTATTGCCAACAAGCCTTCATCAACATATGTATTTTATGTTGAAGATTATATTGCAATATCAAGAATTAAGGAAGTTATAAAGCAGAAACTCTGTGAAGGTGAGTAATGGATTATAAAATATTTTAGGTGTTCAGAATGTAGTCCTATACTCATATTTCCTTATTTCAGAAGCAGGATGTATTATTAATGTAACCTAAGACACTTGATAATCTTTACTACAATCTTTAATTTTGGTCTTGTTTGCAGAAATCACTCCAAAATATTATTTTATCCATGAAACCAAGAGATATATTTGGGAAAGATATGGTGCTTTAACACAGTGTGCATACAATTTCAGCGTGTAGGATTATGTTCTAAACCCCCAATCTTTTTGCGTTAATTAAGTTTAGAAGCCCTAAAATAGTTGAGCAATTCTCATAGTGCTGAGAATATAGAGCTTATGTTATCCTTTTCCTGGGTGCGACTGATACTGATCCACAATATAGCATTTCTTCTTGACAGTAGAGAGGACAGCCTGTCATTACAAACAGGAGTTCATCAGCTAATATTTGTTGAAAAAAAAACATAAAAAAAGCTCTTGGCAAAAGTGCTTGGAGTTGTAACAATCTGTTATGATCTTTTTTAGAAGGATTTTATAGAAGAATTAGCCAAGACCAACATTGTAAAATGACTTTTTAGCTTTAGAATGCTAGCAGCATTACAGCATGGAGTTTTCTGATAACTTTGTGAAACAATGGCTTTCCATGTATATAAAAAAGATAGCAAATTGCTTCAAAAGTATATCACTCAGAAGGACTCTGTGATACAGTGAATATTTGTCAGTGCTATTTTGTACATGTTTTGTCACCAAGAATTGCTGCAAGTCAAATTTCAGTTATACCATATTTCTGCACTTAGTAAGAATGAAAAACAATTTTCGTTTGCTGTCATCTTGAGAATGGAGTTCATTGAAAAAATATGGTGATACTTATGCTGAGGATAATAATGTTTATTTCTTGCTACACTTAAGAAAATCATAATAATTCCTTGTGGCTGATGTAGCAACGTGGTCAGTCCAAAAATTAAATCAGCTTAGTGCAGCTAAATTCCTTAACAGAACCGCATGCAGGGAGAAACTCCCCAAGTACAATATTTTCTTTAAATAAGGTTTAGAAGAAGTGACATTACATTTTATCAAGATGGATTTTCTGCTTTCAGAATTAAGTAATATCCTTTGAAATTCAGCTGTGGTATTTGACATGGCTCTCACAGCAGTAATCTGCAAATGTTGATTACATACACAAAAGTGTACTTACTATTTAAGTGACCCTTTGCTTCTACTCTCTGATGTTGTGCTCTTTACTCATGTTGGCATTGAGATGCCTCTCTCAAAGAGGGATCAAACCCAGCTGACAGCTTCGTTTCTAACCGGAATGTCTTTAGCAGGTGAACTGAAAGACCAATAAACTGGAAATTTTATAATTGAGTGGTGTTTTATTCATGTTGTTAAGACTCATATTGACTCTGGAAGTGGAAGTTCCATGAGGGCAAAGCAGCAGTGAGTTGGCTGTGATCAACAACATGAAACTGCCTGAATAGTTTGCAATTCTCTCTTGATTGTCTTTATTTTAATGTCTAAAAAAACTGCTAACTTTTACTCTGTGGTGTTTTTAACTTTGTTATTTTGTGAATATGGATAGAAGAGCATAGGGGTGGTATTTCCTTTATGAAAAAAGGATGCTGAGGTTTGGTGGATTGTGTGGTGAGTAGTGCTATTACAAACAGCCTTGTAGATGGAGGGCACTGGTGTGCCTCTTGGGAACTCTGTTGTTAGTTTTAGAGTATGGCAGGGTGAAAAAGCCTGCTGAACCTGTCATCTAGAAAGGACAATGTGACTAAAGGAGTCCTTAAACATTCTGGAAGTCAAATGTTCATGTAGTATTAATATTCTCGAGAAAAAATATAGAAAAGATTGTGTGGCAGGCATTTACGAACATTTCTCAATGCAGTCCTCAGAAGTACGTCTGGAGGATTCTAAGCAAAGTTCCTTTCTGCTAGATAATGGGAATTTACATGAAAAAGTTATTTCATGCTTCAGGAAGGAAAAATAAAGCATCTGAAAACTAGATAAAAAAACTAAAAGGAAAAAAAAATTGATGTGTGCTAGAGAGCTGCTGTGACTGATATTTTGCATAGAAAACACATTTCTCATGAAAGGCAGTACTTAATTTTGCCACTAACTTCTGCATCCTGTATAATGGGCATGTACCAAAATAATCAAGCCTGAAGATGATCCATAAGATCCCAAAAATATCTATCTTACTGCGAATGTTTTAATTTTTCAGTGTACCATTAGAAATAAAGAATGGTTTCTTAATATATAATTTTACACAAGCTTAATTTGTAATGTGTTGGTTCAGCATAGTTACTTTGGTGCCGATCCAGAATAATGACTCATATAAAGTAATCCTAGTTCTGCAACTATTTTTTGATTTTTACATCAAATTTCTAGTACTGCAACTGATAATAGATTCTTCCATTCATTTTCTTGTCAGCGTATGTGATTATCTGTAATCTGTACTCATACTGGCAGTATGACCATTATTCAGCTTTCAAATAAATGAGGTTAGAAAATGTTTCCATTACAGCAATTTGGGAGTCAGGTAGCATTTTGCCATGAGGAGAAAAAGAAAACTACGGGGAATGTGTGTGGCTTCTTACTGCTGCCCCAAGTACATGTGACATGTTCCCTTAGGATGAATTGTCCTTTCCTACCATAGGTACTCTGTGCAGACACTTAGCTGGATTTTCTTAGAGTTTATATATCCTGCCTCCCCACCAGAATGGGGTAGCTTCTGAGTGTCCTTGGGTTGGTTAGGAAGGGAAGTCATGCAGTGTTGCTTGTATTGTAAAGAGAAGCCAGTACAGACCTTTTGAGATTATAACTCCCTGAAAAATAAGTTTTCCAGTCCATGGCTGGTCCAGATAGAGATGAGAGAACTCTCCACCCCTTTTTTGGAATGTATTCTTAACCTCTTCCCTTTGTATGAACTGATGCTTTTCTGAAGAAACAATGGGAAATGAATTATGAAATAGTATTTATGGTAAACAGTTTAGCATAATTTTAACAAAAAGTTGTTTTCTTTCTTTTCATTGATTCATTACTCTAATACACTTGTTGGCTTTAGCATTAAATTTCACTCTGTTCTCACTTTTTGTTTTAAGGCAACTTAGGTTCACTGAGTAGTTTGTGTAAAGAGAGTTAAACAGAGATAACATTCAGCTAACATTAGTTTTCACAGAAAATACTTCACACAATATTTGTCCAGTTAGAACAGCTTCAAGCAGATTTCAGTGTAGCAGACAAAATAGATCAGAGTCCATTTTGAGCAAAATAAAATTAAAAAGGTAGCTGTAGATATTTCTACCTTTGTCTGTTTTCAACCCTGTTTCTCAGTTGGGGGGGTTCTGGATGAATTTAAATTGTTAGTGCCTTGTGGAAATTAAGTTCTGTAATTTTTTAGCATTTTGAAACCATACAATTTTAGAAATTAAATTCAATTTTTTATTAGTCAGATACAGTAATGCCTTTTAACTACACTGAGTAACAATTTAAAATAGTATGTGAATGTAATTGCAGTAAAATATGTCAAATAGGTGTTATTGTTTCATGTTGCAGGGGATTCTGCATGTCACTTCTCTCATACTTCAGAGAACTGGCAGTTCTCAATTCTCACTTCTTAAAAGGCAAAAAAATAGGTAAATGGGAGGTTACTTCTCTAAAGTAATATTTTTTGTACTGTATTTACATTTGTTACTTTGCAGAATCTGTTTGTCCAACAAGAATTCCAGTGGCAGCTCGAGATGAGAAAGGATTTGACATTCTTGTAGGATTAGGTGTGAAGAAAAAAGTTAAAAAGAGAATTCAAATACCAAGCACTAATGCAAAAGCTTTTGAAGTAACCTCACATGTTGATCTGTCAGAATTGACAAGGTATTTAAATTTATAAATACACTTCTAAATTTAATACGATTTTTTTGTTTGTTTGTTTAAAGTGAGACTTATTTTAAGATTTATACTTATGTTCAAGTACTGTCTTTTTTTTCCCCCTTCATCCTTATTTAGGAATGTGTTTCCAGAAGGTCTGCCTCCATCCTATGTGTTTGTTTCCACTCAAAGATTTAAAGTAAAAAAGACATGGGATTTGTGGAGAATTCTCAGTCTGGATAAGAGACCACAAATAGCAGTCACTGTTAATGGTGAAGAGAAAACATTATCATTCACTACAACAAGTTTAATAAATGGCACACAAGTTATTACTTTTGCTGCTCCTCCTGTAAAGGTAAGGAGTAAGTCACTGCGCTGGAATACTCACTTAAGTACGCATTCGTCCTTTGCCCTTTATGTTTTTTTGAAAATGTGTGGTCTTATTTTGGCTGCTTAGGCATTTGAAAATGGATGGGAGGTGCTTTATCCATATTTTCAGAGTGTCCATGGTGATCATGACTGTAGATGGTTTGCAGGTGCTTTCTACTCAATAGTTTCCGGCAGGTAATTATCAGAAGATCACAGAGATGTTTTTTGACACAGCTGTTTACTTACCATAGAAAACACTGGGAAGTGTTTTCACTGGTAAGTGTTTTCACTGGAAAGTGTTTTCTGCCTTTGATACGGAGACTAGAAAATGTCAATGAAAATAGTTCATTTATAGAGAGAGATTTTGTTAAGTATCTGTATTTCTTGATAATGTACGATGACCAAAGTTACTTTCTTCTCCAGAAGAGTAAATACCAGTTTACAAAAAGAGAGTTCAATCTGGATTTGCCTAGTTCTCCTGATAAAAAATTCATTTCAGCTCCTATTTTTTTCATTCAAGGGATTCCTCTCTTTGTGCAAACCAATTTTATTGTCTTCTAGTGTAATCTGAAGGTTCTCATTCAGTCTTTCTTCAGTAAGAGTAGTGTCCCTCACGGATCAGTGTTGAGACCGGTTTTGTTCAACATCTTTGTGGGTGACATGGACAGTGGGATTGAGTGCGCCCTCAGCAAGTTTGGCAATGACACCAAGCTGTGTGGATCAGTTGATACGCTGGAGGGAAGGAATACCATCCAGAGGGACCTTGACACACTTGTGAGGTGGGCAGATGCCAACCTGATGAAGTTGCCAGGTGCAAGGTACTGCACCTGGGTCGGAGCAATGCCAGGCACAGCTACAGGTTGGGCAGAGAGGAGATTCAGAGCAGCCCTGCAGAGAAGGACTTGTGGGTGTTGGTTGATGAGAAAATGAACATGAGCCGGCAGTGTGCACTTGCAGCCGAGAAAGCCAACCGTATCCTGGACCACACCAAAGGAAGTGTCGCCAGCAGGTTGAGGGGGGTGATCCTGCCCCTCTACTCTGCTCTCGTGAGACCTCACTTGGAGTACTGTGTACAGTTCTTTTGTCCTCAACATCAAAAGGACATAGAACTATTGGAACAAGTCCAGAGGAGGGCCACGAGGATGATCAGGTGACTGGACCACCTCCTGTATGAAGGCAAGCTGAGAAAGTTGGGGCTGTTCAGCCTGAGAAGGCTGCATGGAGACTTCATAGCAGCCTTCCAACATCTGAAGGGGGCCTGTAGGGATGCTGGGAGGGACTCTTCATTAGGGACTGTAGTGATAGGACAAGGGGTAACGGGTTCAAACTTAAACAGGGGAAGTTTAGATTGGATATATGAGGAGGAAGTTCTTTACTGTGAGGGTGGTGAGGCCCTGGAATGGGTTGCCCAGGGAAGTTGTGAATGCTCCATCGCTGGCGGTGTTCAAGGCCAGGCTGGACAGAGCCTTGGGTGATATGGTTTAGTGTGAGATGTCTCTGCCCATGGCAGGGGGGTTGGAAGTAGATGATCCTAAGGTCCTTTCCAACCCAAACTATTCTATGTTTCTATGAATTTCCAGTGAAGTATTCAACTCTGGTGAGGAAGTTTGTCTCAGTTGCAGGTGAGACAGAGGGGAAGAGATTGGATGTTTCTACTCCTGCATTTGTAGCAGTTCAACAGTGTGCAGCCCAGAGATTCCCATTCCTACTGCAGATACTATTATTTAAGTGAACAAAGAAGGATGCTTCACCAGACAAAGATTGGGAAAGATCTACCACTGGGGCGCTTCATAGCCAAGTGGGTTCAGTTTTTCTGAGAAGTGGTGGCCTGCATTTGAGTCCTTACTCCAAATCAGGCTGAAGGAATTTGAAATATAAATCCTCAGAGAAGGAAGGACTCCTATCCAAGAGAAGGTCTTAACTACTAGGCTTTTGCTAGGGAGAGATATTTTACTGTGTTATTGGATGGAAAATTTTACTTTTTCTGTCCAAATTTTATCTGCCTTTTTATACTTATTTGTAGATTATTTTTTTATTTAATTCTTAAGAAAGCACAGTTTGCATTTTTGATTTACTGGAAATTGTTAGAAAATTCAGAAAATTTCACGTAAATTCAAAAACTTGTATGTCTGTTTCTTGCAGCTCCAGTGACAAATCAATCTTTTTCTTACTGTCCCAGGTATCCATGAACTTCACTATGAAAAGAAGACCCTCCTTCCCTCCTTCCCTCCTTCCCTCCTTCCCTCCTTCCCTCCTTCCCTCCTTCCCTCCTTCCCTCCTTCCCTCCTTCCCTTCCTCCCTCAATTGCTGTTATGCATAACAGTAATTTTAAGCCCTTTTTAGAGCTGTATGTCTGCAAACACATTGTAAATGTCACTATGATTTTAATGAACCTTTTTATTTAATAGAGCTCTGTGATAATTTATCTGTTTTAGTCAGGAAAATTTGAAACGTTTTCTGTTCTGACCTGTTGTTTATTTTATCTTGTAATGAGAGCCATTGTAAATAAATAAACCCTCAATCTACAAATGAAAATAAAATAGAAACAGAGGTGCTGTCTAAGGGTGTATGCTATTAAGTGACGTAGTCTTAATTTCTGCTTATGTCTCCAAAAGGTAACAAAGATATATGACACTGAAAGATGTATGTTTTCGTTTACTCTTGTGTATGCCGGTTTAGTGTGTCTATTAAATTTAGCTATATAAAAGATAAGCATCCAGTCTAGGCTAGGCTAAAGAGCTAGGTTGTATTTGAAATTAATAGATCAGCTCAAGAAGGCGGCATGTTGAATTTAATTTATAAGGTAGGTTGAGATATCTTTCATTTTCTAACACTTTTAGAACTATGCTGTTTGTTTAAATATTGAGCTTTAGAAACTTGATGTTTGCGAGATGATGAATGTAATATTTAGTTTATTTCAATATTGTGTTTCTTTCTGCCAATATCATGTCTGTTGTCTCATTTTTTTTCCATAAAAGATTAAGTAGGAAGACTTTTAGATAACAATTTCTTTCACCATGATTTAAGATCTGAAGTGTTCAAGACATTATACCACTGCTGAAAAAAATGCCTCTGGCTTCTTAGTTTTAGCACATACATGTTTGTGCATGTTAAAGATCATAGACTGAAAAAAATCTATGTGAGTTTCACTCCTATTTCAGAATTATTTTTTATGATTACCAAATATTGTCTACTCAGTTATGGTATTACTTGGCAAATACTTTTTGCCTATACAGTTTACAAATTTTTGTATGATAAAACCTGGAACATTGATCATCTCAACCACTAACAGTAGCTTAAGTGCTGAAATGCAGTTTTATTGTTATTTAAATTGAAGACTTTTTAACCAACTCTGTTTTCTTTTCTTAGACGTTGTTTGATGAAGGCTGGCACCAACTTCGCCTCTTAGTAACAGAAGACTCTGTAACTTTGTATATAGATGGCCAAGAAATTGAAACAAAGCCATTGCATCCTGTTTTAGGTATTTACATCAGTGGCCTAACCCAAATAGGAAAGTATTCTGGAAAGGAGGAAACTGTGCAGGTAAACATATGCTAAACCCTCAATAAAAAAGAAATTCTACTGTAGGTTAACACTACATTAGTGCCTTCTGTTTTGTTGAACTTACTCTTCTAATTTACAGTGGGCTGAAATTTAATATACAAAATTTTAATAGTCGAAAGGGAACATAAATGGTCACGAGGAGACTCAGCACATCCTGTGTGCTGGGTGCTTAATTGGTCTATCTGACTTCAAGGGGTATTCAGTTTTCACTGCAACACAAATCTAATGCAATGTAGTCCCCTGAATTTGGGAAAGTGTCTCAAAGCAAGGATTTTTTCTGTGCTTGGCATTGCATATTATTTCCTTCCATCAGTATATGGATTATGCTGGTGAAAGAGGGAGAGAACAAAATTTTGATGAAGTTTCTTCCTTATCACTAGCGGTTGGAAAAGTACTATCAACTGTGTTTCTGTCACACTGCAAATATTTGATACTCAAACTGTCACTGATTTGGCTGTGCTGGAACTCCCCCTGAAAACCCTTCACCAAGGATCTCCTCTATTCTGATAAGCATTAAAGTTCTTTTGCCTTCAGCTCTTTGCAGACAACAAAAGACTAGTTGAAACTTCAGGCTGTATTGGTAAAGGCTGCGTAGACCAGTAGTGAAGACTGTTATGTTGGCAGTGTTCTAGATGTTGATGAAATAGATCATTTTCTTATATTTATAGCAATGTGTCGATGACTAATTAGACTGATAGTAATGACTAATTAGACTGATAGTAATGGAAACAATACTAAGAAGTACTGAATTACATAAGTAGGCATTATTTTTAGTTATTTTGAAGGTATGCTTTTTTTTATATATATATATACTCATTTCATGATCCTTACTGCTACTATTAAAATGTATTAATGTTCTTTGCATTGTCTTCAAGAGCTCTCTTCAGATGTCTTTACGTAGTTACTCCCGAATTTTATGTATTTGTAGCCAGGCTTCAGTTCTATTATTATCATATTCTTAAAGTGTGCATGGGAACTTGGATGATGCACTCTGTGTGTGACTCAGCATTTCTGGTGGTAACATTGTCTGTGTACTGAAGTAGCCCTTTCTGAAAGCTACTGAATGTTTCTCACAGATTTCTGATGGGACTTCAAGCACTTATTGCAAGGAAAGTAGAGATTTCAGAATTGTACTGAATCATCTCATGCATTTTCTCTGTTCAGGATAATTCCATTTTCATAGTTTCATGCATTCTAGGATTAGAGGGTTAGTTGTTTTTGTTGTGCCTTGTGTTTTCTCTTAAGTCACTGCTGAAATGGGACTTTTATAGATTCCCAGAAATATGGTTACTGAGTTAAAGAATGTTAGTAGCTAGGCATGTTATCTAAAATAAAAGCGTTTTAGGAATGTGGAATTGTATGAGATCCTCATCTGATAGTGGACTAGAAGAAAAGTAGAAAATCTGCCTCAGGTTGCAATTTTATGTTTCCAGATGATTTTTATAATCTAAAAAACATATTTCATTTTTCCACTTTCTCAGTCTGTGATGCATTCTGCAAAGCATTAATATTTAAACTTTGCCAGGATATTTCTATTCAAATTATGATTATAGAGAAATATTTTAACAAATCTGCATATCACTTTCATATGAAAACGCATACATACTTTCAATGAAAAGGTATTTGGAAACCTTTAAAGAAAGAAATACCTTGAAATTGGATGCAAAGTATGATACAAGAATATATTTCAGAGATTCTTTGGTGAACATTCATTCTTTTTCTGTGCTCTGATTCAGATGTTTTCTGGTGATATTTTGCAAGTGTTCTTGATTTAATTAGGATGTTACTGGCTGCAGTGCTTGTCAGTATAGTGATGATGAACTTGTGTACATACTGAAGTATTGTGAATTGTAGACATTTTAAATTTGAAAACATATATCAGGAGGCATGGTATTAACAGACTCCATTTTCTGTGCTTTCCCTGCTCCAGCTTATAGCTATGATTTCATATAAGTGTAATGGCTTTTTTCTCTTTGGATTAATGATAATTTATTCTAGAAAAGCTGTCTTCAGTGATATATTTTTTTTTAAATATAACTGTAGAGCAGAATGGCACAAACTTCTGCTTACCTGGTGCCAGTGTTTTTACTGGTTGCCTTTTAAAGCTTTACGTTATATAGCTGAACTCCAAATGAAATTCTTTCAAGCATCAGGGATGCCTTCTGATGCTTCATCAAAACTTACTAACCTTACATCTAGTGGAGACAGGTGAGTGTAGAAACATCTTCCAAAGACTCTTAAGGTAAAATGGGAAAGGTTTTTTTTGCCTGTGCTGTTGTAACTTGTTTCCCTGTTATATTGGCAGCCAGTGGAATTCGTGCTGTGCGTGTTCAGATTCATTGCCAAGAACTAGGGGGGTGATTTCTATTATTTTAGAAACAAAAATCTTGGATTGATTATATTTCTTTAAATAATTCTGTTACAGAGTGTTCAGTTGGTTGCATGTAATTATCATTGTAAGTAGTCTGACAAAAAATGTTTCTGCATCTTTGATTTTTAACTGTAGGGGGGACACAGAGCTTCCAATTTCTCTTGCTTTTTAATATTTTGCTCATTTGTTCTATACTTGTGGAAGATACAGTTTAAGAAGAGTATAGTTTAACTTAATGTCAGACTATGAATACTTTCTCTAAAAAAAGGCTTTTATATTTTGAATTATAGTTTGATATACAAAAACTGCGAATCTACTGTGACCCAGAGCAAAATAATCGAGAAACAATCTGTGAGATCCCAGGATTTGTGAGTATGATAAATGAACTTTTGAGGACTACTTGGCATTTTTTACAAATCACTGTTTTATGCTGACTCAGTGAATTCTTAAAATAAGAAATAGTACATTGATTCAGTTGGTGCAAACAAATGCTTGTTGCGTGTGCAATATCAAGTGATGCAGAACTTGTGTGCTTTTAGCATTATTTTTGCACAAATATATTTTAGAAGTTTTTTTAACTTAGATATTTGATGGTAGGAATTTGACTGCAATATAGAAGAATCTTCAAATCTTCTGTTACCGTTTAAGATTTTAAACACTTTAAGTTAAGAAAACTACTAGGTTACAGCAGTGTAAAATACTTTAAATATTACTTTTTAGCTTACCTGATATAGTTCTTGCTACTTGTCCGGTAATTTAGTACCTGATTTTTTTTTAGCATAGTCAACACACCTATATTTTTAAATCACTTTTTCCTATTAGAAGTATCTATAAATATCCCATTAACTGAAAAGTTGCCAAAATTTCTTGAAGTATATTGTAGATAGGACAAAAATAAAATCAGGATTTTATGATTCATGTACACAATTAGGAAGCTTGTGGGGATCCATCAACCCTTTGGTTGCCCTCTTACTTGCAGTTAATTGTACAATGAAATATGTAACACATGCAAAATGTTTTGGAAACCATTCATGACACAGAGTTTGACCCAGACTTTCAAAAGTATTCAGCTCCCATCTCAAAATATAATCAACAGATTATTTTCTACGTACAGTTTCATTCAAAATGTCCTCCTTTGTTTGGTGTCTAAACCAAACTAGGCTAAAGATAATCAGACACCAGTGTCTTACTTTGTAAATCCATATTCTTCATGTTGTGATTTGATTTATCATTAGGACCATTTAGCCAATTTGACAATAGAACCTGTGAATCTTCAACATCCAGATGCATTATTTTTTTTGTCAGACTTGCCCAGACGCCCAGCTAGTCTGCTTTTCTGCTATTTATTTGTGTCTGTTGTAATCAGCACCCTTATTAGGGCTTTTGAAAACTTGCTGCTTTCATTCAAGTAACAAGTAGGTGGCTGAATTATTACCTGTTCTGAAATCTGACTCTGTGTATCAAGAGCTAATGGGTTCAGGAATGCTTTTGAAAATTTAGCTTTAAATCCTGAAGTAAATTTAGTATTTGGCTGTTTAACTGCACCACGTATCTTTTTATTCTTTACAAAACAGAAGTAGGCTATAAAAGTAAACAAATGAAAGAAAGTTTTTGCACAAAGAAAGTAAATACTAAAAAGTCCATCCTGCCTTGCATTCTCTATGATTTGGCAAAAAGTCCAAGCAAAAAGATTGCCTTTTGCCAGCTTAGTTTCCCTTGCTGTTGTTGTGAATTAAGTTTGGACTTTACCCATGAAATTCTGGACTCCATCAGAAAATAAAAATGTTGAACGATCTCTAAAGAGGAATATGTGGTTTGTGGTTGTATTCTGTCAAAGTACAGTTGTGTCAAAGCTCCTGAACTAAGCAGGGGCTGTATGTACTAATTACAGCCTGAATTCACCCCCTTTCCTGGAGATACGTGGCTGCACATTAATTTTAAACTCCCTATATGATCTGTGGAGGAATATAACCTTCTCTAGAGGTTGCCTAAGTTGAAAATTGAATACAGAGGAAGCTGTCTCTCTCCATAGGACTGTGTATGAAGTCTGTGGTGACTGTGAATTAGAAATCTCCTGTACACGGTGCAGCTAATGGTGCCTACTAAACTATTAAGACAGACAATTTCATGGTTGGTATGCTGAAATATTTGGAGATGGATTGTTCAATGGTGTTGCACATATTGGAAAACTCAATTCAGTTAATAGCAGAGTCTAGCACAGTCACACAGGAACATGAGAAAAAGCCAGCCTTGCTTCTGTGCTGCTGTGTGTTTTCCCAGATGCTGGATTTAGGCAAAGATCAGAGATTTTAGAAATATGACTGAGAGAGGACCTTTTTTTGACCCAAATCTAAACATTTAGTGTGTAAATATTTATATAGTTCAGAATCGATTCTTGTTTTGTCATTGCCTTTTAGAAATTGCTACTGGTAGCTTCTGTTGAAAGACCCTTACATTAAATGAACTAGAAATTCATATATATTAATAGCAGCTGCACTTAAGTCTGAGTCTAAAGTTATGAATTATAATTCCCTGACAGTTACAGCCCTAGATTTATAGTTGGTTTTGATAGTGTTTACAAATGAATGGATTTTGCTTATTACAAATATTGCCGTACTCTTAAACTGTGTCTCTTCTTGTTTCAGAATGGAGAGGTAGGCTCAATCATAAACTGCTCAAACTCAATTTAAGGTAGTATTTGACTTTATATAAACTTCTCATACTAGGGAATTTACACTTCGTTTTGAAAAGAGGACAGAGGTTTGCTGAGCTTCCAAGAGCTGGATTTTCATTAGTTGAACTCTAGTCAATAGACAAATTAAAAATCAGTTTTCTGAAGAATCCCATGTTTATTAGAATAAATGATCTGATATTTTTTCCCAGTTCAATTCAATTTCTCTAATTTGCAAGGGTGGATGCTGTTGCAAAATGAATGGGGATGCGCACAATCAGGTAGCTTCTACCTGCATCATGCTAAAGGGAGCTCTCTGAAGGGGAGATTGTTTGGAGGCTTAATATGATAGCTTCCCTAAACATCTTTTTGGTCCCCTAGCCTCCGCTTGGTTCAGTTGCAAAGGAAACTTGGATTTGTGTTTTGCTATATCATTTGACCCTGAGAAAGAACTACATTCAGACAGCATTATAAAAAAATCTGCATTATTTTAGAAAATATTGCTAAAATGTTCTAGAAAGTGTTTTAGATAATGTGTAAAAAAGTCTGCTTCTTTGTATCTTGTGTTCTCAAATTTTGCCTTTCCATAGCTCTAAGAATTTCCTGGTGAAAAAAAATTCATTTAGTACAGATGCATGTAAATTTGGTGCTTGACGTGAGGCCGATGGGATTTGATCTAATAGCTCTCCACTTGCCTGCCTTGGCAAAACACTGAAGTTTCATGTGGTCTCAGTAGTGAGAAGTAAATACCTAAAAAAATCATAAAAAGTATCTCTAGAGGGTGATTTGGTCTGCCAAGGTTTAGTGTTTACTGCTGTTTGTGTTGGGAGCATAGTTCAGAGGTCATCCAGTGGTCTTTGGAAGACGGGCACCCTTCGGGCCAGGACTAGTAACTTGCAGGAGCTGGACATAGCAGCCATGCCCCACCTTTCCTTTGGTAGCTTCATAGCTGGGACACATGCCCAGAATGTAGGAGACTTTGGCTTTAAGATTTTTTCAAGCTTGCTACACATGATAGCATTCCCATCAGTTGTGATCATTATGTGATCATGTATGTGATCATTATCTACATAATATTTATTAGATTCTTTTTACAAACTTCAGTTAAGTAGTTATTTTTGATAACTGATCACACTTCAAGTGATTAATATCAGTTACTTTAGAAGAAGAGTCTTGCACGTTGCCAGATTTAAAATTATCAAACTGTGCAACAAAATACTTGTGGAAAAGCAAATAGAGTTTCAGATATCAGCCCAGTATCAGTACTTAATTTTTTATTCATTTTTCTTCTGGATAAAATGATGAATTCATGCATGCAAATTCAGGGCAATATTCAGGTAAGCAGAAGTCCCAGCTGAGCAAAGGAGGCAGAGGGAGGACCTACACAGCTGAAGACAAATCAGCTTCATATAATGTTATGATAGATTTTTTGAATGCTTTTGCCATGTGTATTGATGGTTGGTTTCATTCTTGGTAGTGTATGAATGGTCCTAGTGATGTAGGCTCAACGCCTGCCCCCTGCATGTGCCCGCCAGGAAAGCAAGGACCTCCGGGCCCCAAAGTAAGTTTCCATTCCATCTTGTTGATACGTGTCTTTTTTTTTAATTTTTTTTTTTTTTTTTTTTTTTGTCTCTTTCTTGTCCAATCTGTCTTGGCCAGTCGCAGTCAGAGTAAAAGAGTAGTGGACAAATTCTCCTGCTTCTGGTTTCCAGCGCATGAATATAGTGATTAGAATCCTCAAGGCCACGTTGTGGTACCATAAATCATAGTAACGCAAATGTAACTTATTTTTTAAGGAAAATGTTAATGGATTTAAAATCCTTGTTTCCTTGCACTTCAGCATGAAATGGCTTGCTAACGGAAGTTTTAATGGAGCGGATTTTTTCCTTCTTTAACAAAGAATGGACTAGATTCTTACTGGGAGAGCTCTGCCTTAGCTGTTCTGATAACTGCCTTGAATGCTGGTGGAGGATTGAGAAACAGACTTGAGTGTCAGATGTCTAACGTGGCAAACTGAAATCCCTAGAATTTTTCTGTATTATCTTTCTCAATAACTGTACCCAGCAGTGCTTCCAGAGTGACTATCTCGCCTTACAAGGGTGAACAAAAAATTGCCAAACTGCTTTCATGAAAGAAATTATTAAAAAAACTCTACTCTCATCACCTGAGGGGTTAACAGTCTGCTGCAGCAGCATCAAATCAGAGGGCGTTTTGCTGCAATGATAAGGGTAACTATAATCAGAGAATTGGAATTCACAAGATGGAGATTATTTCATATGATGGATTTTTTTGGTCTTTTACCTTCTTTTTTCTCTTTAGCATATTAGAAAAAAGAGAGCGAAGAAAGTATTTATCATTTAAAAAACCTTAAAAACACATCCTGTCAAGTATGAAGGAGAATAAAATTTCAGAAAATTGTATAGGTTATTTTAACAGTATGTCTTAACTTCTGAATACCTGACTTTGGAGCTGTATAAATTTAAACTTAATTTGTGTAGTTGTGATACTAATGGAGTACAATAAAATTAAATTAAAACAATTTTAAGATACAAGTAACTGATTTTTTAATGTTTTCAAGTTAAAGGCATAATATTTCATAGTTTAGATAGTATATTTGAAAGCAAATTTATTTCTGCTCTAATTTCAAACCTGGACTCCTTAATTTGGACAGTAATAATTCTGGTTAACCTATTATGCTTTTCTAAAGAAACATTATTCTATATCCTTTTTTCATTTTGTTCAGCATTCCATTGCTGTGGTTTATATGTGAAAACATGTTTTTTCATAGTCACATTGAAAGCTAGTGTCATACCCTGTTTATAACAATTCTGCAACTGCAACTGATCTGCAGGCTCATTGATTATTCAGTTTGAAGAACATGATACGTGCTTAATGCTCCTGTAGAAATAAAATGTTTCCATAGATCAATTCTTACTGGATTTTGCTGGGCTTAAATCAAGTCTGTTAGTAAAATAAACAGAGAACTTTGATACAGAGGATATATCGAGGTGGAAGTTAAGTTCCTGCTTTCTTACCATAAACACGAAGCCTAGGGAACTGATTTTTCTTTTCATTTAACATGGTCATAACAGAGGTTATCAAAATAATTGCAAGAGGCTTATAAGAAGAAACTTAATAGATTATATTTTATTTTTATTTTATTTTTTTTTTTTTTTAGAGAGAAATAAGTATGTGGCAAGGAGTTTAGTATTTAGCAGGTTTTAATCCTGGTTCCTGCCTTTCCAGTGCTTTTACTCTAAGAGCCAAAGCAGATGAGAGTTTTCTTCAGAGTAGAACTACAAGATTAACAAGGGTTTAATAACTATTTTTTCATCTGTTTGGTCAAAAGTGGGTTTATTTCTGTTCAGATGTTAAAAAGCTTGAAAAGATTTGAGGTGATGGGCTGAATTTGTGCTGTAAGTGAATGCGAGCTCATTTCTCCAAGTCCTGCACAAGAAGTTAAGGAGAATTTTCTCAGGGAGAGGGTTACAAGATCAGTTCTTTTTTGCTGTAGGAATTACTCCTCAATACCAGGTATCGGAGCTTGCAGCCACTGTTCTGTGGAATTTATTAGGGCAAAGACTGTTCTATGCTAATTTTAAAATGCTCTTTCATATCTTTGGTGTGCTAACATATTTGCTTCTCCATAGGGTGACCCTGGGCAGCCTGGGAATCATGGTTATCCTGGGCAGCCTGGTCCAGATGGTAAGCCTGTGAGTACTAAAAACTTAGTCATATATTGTAAACGCAAAACTAACAGGAGAAAATACATGATACCTGATTTTCAAATTTAGATGATTTTGTCTCCATTCTTTGAAACTGAATATCACTTGAACACTATCTGAATGTAACAGTTCTATGAAGATGTTATTCATAGTTTTTTTGTTTCAAGCTAAAGTATTTTAAATATGATAGCATGAGTTAGGCACTGTTGTATAGCAGAGAACAGGCTATGAGTGCTCCTGTTAGTCTTTGCATCAGTTTGCAGCAGTTATTGCCTGACCTTCAGTCTTTACTACTTAAGAATTTTTGCATTAGAAGGTACTTTCAGGCAGATAAAAGCCTATTTTAGGGATTGCTTCTCATGTTTAAGATGGATTCATTTAATTTCTTTTTAGGCTGCCACATGTAGTCCATCAAAGTATGTAGATATGCATATGCAATATTAAAAACAAAGATATTTTGCAGTTCTAAACATTATGTGTTAAAACATACAAAATAATAATACCTGTATTTTTCTCTTATCCTAGATTTTACTTTTGAACCTGGCATTTCACTATTAGGGATGGTAAAGACTGGAAGAAAGTAGATGAATAACATATGTCCCTAAAATAAAAATTGCGTATTTGACAATGGCTCGTCTGGTCTTCGTGGTTACCATTTTTTACTGTAATAAAAGCAAAGAAATGTATAAAAATAACCTAAGGTTTCATTAAAAAGTATATTAGATCTCTGAATCTAATTAGAAGCCTCTAAGCTATTGACAGCCAAGCTTCCCTGTTGAGTAAGGTTTTGTTAACAGACTGCAGTCTGTATCACCAACGTGCATCTGTGTTAAGAGAAGACAGGCCAAAAGTTGTGAGACTTGACCACCCATGTTTCTAAGAATGTGGCTTCTGATGTTGCTTAGTGTTCTTTAGAAGCTATTTTATTTATATTATATTAATTTTTATATATTTACTAAAAAAAAGAAAAAAAAAAAGAAAAATTTAAAAGGCAGTTGGGAGCATTAAGTTGCTTCTGAAAAGAGGATAATTTCTCTGCTTGGATACCAAAAGCAGGGAAACAAAAATGCATGCACATACTAGAAACTGTTAATTCATTGTAGCTTTTCGTTCTTATTGTGAGGATTAAATTTTATGCTTGAGTCCTTAGGTTGTAGTGTTATTTTGAGATCTCCATGGTGAAGTAGAAGGGAAGGTAAGCATCATGTCCTGAAAGCCACAGAAAATGCAATTAGGAATGAGTCCCAAATACTGTCAAGAAAGAAAATAGAAGATGTTCCAAAACATTAGAAAATACAAGTGGATGAGTGCAGAGAAGGCAAAATGATTTATGAAGGAAACATTGTATTATGGACTGGGGAACTAAAGGTCTAAGGGTTTCGTTGAGATTTAGAAGGGATATTAAGTTGTTTTAGGGGCATTTTAGTCCACACTTGACAAACTAAAGAGACTTCAGAGAATGGCAAAAAAGGCCTGGACTGGACCTTTCAACTTCACTTTTAGTAATTTTTCTGTCCTGTGGAAAGATTCGTGAGGATACTGTAGATAATCACAAGTCTTTGCCAAATCTGCCCTTGCTTATCAATTTTAGTACCTCTAGCATGTTATTCCTACTAAATTCCTAACTAAGTCTACTGTGCTATTTTGAAAAATAAAGTGATACCGTAAGGCCAGGATGGGCTGGATTTTGGTAAGGAGCTGTCAGTTTCCATTCTCTCTTAAAAACATTAAGACTGTATTTCTGAAGTGCCCAGTCAACTGCAATAGTATTGTTTTAGAAACAATTTATTATGCAGTTCTGGTGTCCTCAACATAAAAAGGACATGGAACCGTTGGAACAAGTCCAAAGGAGGGCCACGAGGATGATCAGGGGACTGGAGCACCTCCCATATGAAGATAGGCTGAGAAAATTTGGTCTGTTCAGCCTGGAGAAGAGAAGGCTGCGTGGAGACCTCATAGCAGCCTTCCAATATCTGAAGGGGGCCTATAGGGATGCTGGGGAGGGACTCTTCATGAGGGACTGTAGTGAGAGGACAAGGGGTAATGGGTTCAAACTTAAAGAGGGGAAGTTTAGATTGGATATAGGGAAGAAATTCTTTACTGTAAGAGTGGTGAGGCCCTGGAATGGGTTGCCCAGGGAAGTTGTGAATGCTCCATCCCTGGTGGCGTTCAAGGTGGGGTTGGACATAGCTTTGGATGGCATGGTTTAGTGGGAGGTGTCCCTGCCCATGGCAGGGGGGTTGGAACTAGATGATATTAAGGTCCTTTCCAACCCTAACTATTCTATGATTCTATGATTCTATGATTCTATGACTTTTTCATGCTTTTATTAACAGGGTCCTACTTCAATACTATATATCTTCTCATCCGCACTTGAATTTTTAACATTGCGAATCATGAAGGAGAAATAAGTTGGTCTTTCTGTAGCTTTGTAATCTGGCAATTATGTTTTTTATGATTTTTTGCATGCGAGTGAGTCATAATGTGCATAGATGGGAATTCAGTGAACATAAAGGTTAACAAAAGCATCTCAGACAATTTGCAGAGAATCAGAAAGCCACACTAATGGAGAAATGTTATTATTTTGCTGAATTGAAGTGCGTATGTTATTTGAAGTGCTTACTGTTCAATCGTATAGCTTTATTAACTAATTTCTTTGAAATATCAGCTGTAGCTTTTTGCACTTGTTCTTTGTAAGGACATAATTGCAAACCTATTAGATCATCTGCAGCTCTGGCCAGTACATTATTGTTCCTTATAGTAGATTTTTGAGTGCTTTCCCAGCTAGCTTTTAGCCGTGAACAACAGGACACCCTTTAGATGCACTGTGCAGGAAAACAGATTACTCTGTCTTCTTTCTGTTTTACTTATTTATTTGTTAGTATAAAAGTCCACATTTTATGTGCTGTCAGTGATTTTCCTTCTTTGAGATGACTTTGCTTATATGAATCTTTTTAGCTGTATCCCCTGGGAACTCTGAAAGACAAGATCTTCATTCAGACAGCACAATAGGCTTACAGGTAGTTGTGTAGTCAGTGTTTAATCGAATGGCTTTTGCATGAAAAGCTTTTCTTGGAAAGTCAGTCTTCTCTGTTCCCAAACACATTTTTATGTTCTCTAAAGTTATTCCAGTTTGCCTATCTGGTATTCATTTTCTTGGAACAGTATAACTGGTCAACAAAATGTTTCTTCCTCTGAGAAAGGTTTTAGGCATGCATTTATATTACTATATGTAACTGACTTTTAAAGTAAAACATCAAAGAAAATTTAGTTTATTGTTTGTGGGCTGGCTAGATTGCTGTAAAACTTTGTTTCAGTCCAGAAAAATTCAAAACAATTCCTATGAATATCTTCAATATTCCAAGAAAGCAATTATTCACCTGCTGTTAGTAAAATTGTTTGCTCTAACATTTGGGGAGGTGAACATAAACATGACTCATTTTCAATCATTCTTTTTTTTTTTTTAATAGTTCTGTTTATAGATTCATTACTTTTTCTCATTAATTGCTAGCTCTGTTTATTTTCCATACTTTGATATATACAGGGAAGATCAATTGAAGTAACTGGAGAAAAGCATAAAAAGTGAGAAGCATTATGAGTAACTAAAATAGTTTTTTTTCAATCAAAAATGTAATTTGGGACCCGAAATGATTACATTGTCATGTCAGGAGAAATCCACTGGTAAATAAGCACAGGCTAAAAATAGTGAACTGGAACCCATTTTAACTGGCATTATTCATCAGAAAGAAGCATCTGGAGTGGTTGCTGGCCCTGGGAATGCTCAGCAGCCTGACTGCAGTCACAAAGCCATTTTTTTATTTCAAAGGATACTTTATATATACTGGGGAAAAACTCAAGGGGAAAAATAAATGAACGGAGTCTATGCAGTGATCACTTGTTTATAGAGGGGATAGGTTATTGGTCTGCTGAAAGCAGTTAAACAGTACACTTATTTGTCAGTTTTGGACTTTGAACCATGTGACTGGCAGATCTGAACAATTTTTCAATATTCCATCTAGCTTCATTCATAAAAGTTTGGAACCATTTGTCTTGTCTTTACAGTGTCCACAAAAAATATGTAGTTTAAAATAGTCTGGTGAGGCTGACTTTGCTGATATACCCCCATACATAGTTCATAAGGTTTCAAGACCCTCACATAAGTAATTTCCAGTCATTCCAATATTTCTTTTTTAAGAAAGCCCTATAGAACATTATTGCAGCTGTACTACCTAGAGTTTACTAATACTTGGTGACCAGCTGAAGACCAAATCTTTTGTGATGGACTTAGTGTAAAGGCAATGGGCAAGTATTTCAAAAGTACTTTTGGAATAAAAATGGGTAATATTTTCATGTCTATATAGGATTACCTGTCCTATAGGATGGTTTGCCTGGGGATTTAAGTTGATATAAACTCTGCAGCTACTTTTCTCAGGAAACTTTCACAGACATAGTTGCTAATTCAGCTGTAAAATGTTGCTCTCAATTTCAGAAAAATAAATATTCCTCAGTAACACACTGTGACATTGTTCTTCTGAAAGGAAATATGTTTATTCCATGCTAATTCAATCATGAAATGGCTTCACCAAGACCTCCTACTTTGAAATCAGGGCGATGCCTGATGCTGACTTGAGTTGCATGCAGCTGTACATTTCAGGCAATAGACTGTATGATTATCTTCAGAAGATAATCATGCATAAGAAGACAAGGGTAGATGATGAGGATATGCACCTAAGTAGCTTACAGGAAGTTATACTCCCTTGGTACATCATCGCATCTTCCAAAAGTTTGAAGTTCAGGGACTTTTAAAGCTTGATTTATGACCTTTTATTTAATACTCTTGATTTTTTTTTTCTTTCCTCTTGTGGTATTTGAGCCCAGAACATCATTCTCAGGTATAATATACCGCTAGCAGCTCTGAGCTATGAAAGCCTTGGCAGATGGCAGAGTAGCCATCTGAATGTGCAGTCGAATTAAACGGGCCCAAACAAAACAAAGCCAAAAGGAAAAAAAATTAAAATAAGGCAACATCCAAAGCAACAAAAACTGCTTTCTGTACTTCTCCCATAATAATGTTTATGTGATTTACAAATCTTTGATTGAGAGTCACCCCTAAATTTATGCTGGAGTGTAAAAGTGACATTTAGTTATCTTTGTGATCCAATACTGGATCTACCCTTCATTTTCATGTTTTGATATGTATAGACAGAGGGGCTTCACTGCAGAGACAGTTCTCATAGCTTGCAGAAGAAGATGCCATGAGAAGCCCTTCTACAGAGCCATACTGTTTAATGGAGGGAGGAGAGAAGAGATGACACTTGTTCTGAGCTCCTGGGTTACCACTGCCTGAGAGAAAGGAGTAAGGCACAGGGTCTAAACAGACCTGCTGGAGAGGACTGCCAAACTGATCCACATGTTCAGAGAGGTGGGAAAAAAAAAGCAGTAGGAACATGAGTACAGGCGTAGTGAGGTGTTAGAGAAGATTGTTTGGGGGTGGGAGCAGAATAAAGCGCCTTTGAAAAAAGGAGGAGGAAGGACCTGAGGCAAAACCATTAGATGATAAACAACTTCTTAGACAAAAGCTGAAACAAATCAAATATAGAAAGTCCATTCTGACACTTCTGTTGCATTTGCAGGATTTTAGTTACTGATATTGCCAGTGAGGGAGAAGGTCATATCATGACTGCAAATTTGACTGTAGGTGGGGATACATGTCTGAATAGCAATAAGCATTTCTGTTCTTTAAGGTGTAATGTATTTTTGAAAAGGGTTTGAAAACTCCTCTGCTAATGCTTTAGATAATTGTGCTTCAAATTTAGTCAAACGAGGCTTCCACAAGAGGTCCACAGACCTCTCTGTCAGAATGTTTTCCTACAATCAAGTAAAATCTTTTTCAGTTGAATTCCATTATACTTAGTTACATCACCCTAAATAGTTCTGTTTACTCAGTGTTTACAGTCCTTTAATATCTTCAGACCATTACAGTTGATCCTTAGTTACTTCTAGCCAAGCTGAGCTTGTTTGCTTCTCCCTTGGCTTTCCTGTTGTCATGCCTTTGCCATTTATGTTGTTCTGTGACTCCAAAAGCTTTTCAGTAAGGAAGCCTGCAGTGCAGTTATCATTGCCTTATCAGTATCACCTCTATTTTTATTTGTATTTTATATTTTTCTGGTATAATTCACCTGTGAATACTGCCTGGACTTTTTTCTTTAGGTGAGTGCATTGAAGATACACCTGTAAGGTTTACTCTGCTATTGCACCTACCAGTTCTTTGCAATTAATAATTATCCTATGTCCTTCTTGCTCAGCTCTTTCCTTTACAGGTAAACTAACTTTTGTTTTCTAGCAAGGCTCTTATTCACTGATGATAACAGTATTGCTAATTTGACTATGTCCTTTACGTAAGTTCTTTGGCCTAAATCTGTTCATCTTTTTACCTTATAATTATTTGTAAATTATTTCCATTTTCTTTAACATTCCAAGGTTACATTTCATCTGTGGTTTCTGTTGTGGTTTGTTTTTTTTTTTGTATGGTTTTTTTTGTTTGTTTAAAATATTCAGCCATTTGGTACAAAACTGAAGTGTCTCAGTAATCTTGCTGTTTATCACTTCACCTTTACAGATTTTTCAGGCACTAGAAATTTATCAGTATTGTTCCACCCACCACAAATTGAGAGGAAGATTTTGTATAATCCTAATTTCAGTTGTATTGATGTGAAATAATGAATAAGAATATAAACAAAGCGGTGTGGAGTAGTGCTGATAGACAACACGGATGAAACGTTATAGCTGAGGTTGAGGTTGGCACCTACATTTAGTGTTTACGTGTATACAGAGTTACTGGGTGTCTAAATTCCTGTATTAGTTAGTGGATATTTAACTAATATACCCCGGCAGGTGTGAAATTCTAGTGCTATAAGGTATTTTGTCTTCCCACACTGCTGCTTTAAAAAGATGAATGCCTCCCAAGTATTTTGTGCCACCATCTTCTAACACTGGGTGGGTGTCTAAGGAACCTCAAAAGGCAGGAGCTGTCTGTGTTTAGGCAGCTAGATTCAAAACTGAATATCAAATTTAGGGTTAGCTAGAATACTTTTCACACCATTTGTGTGTCTTCTGAAAAGTTCTTGAGAGAAGACAAAGTCCCAATAAAAAGAATTCTTTCTTTTTGGTGGCAAATTTGGTGCTTTCACCTTATTTGAAAGTTTACCTTCAGTCCTGAACTCATCTGTGACAATTGAAAAGGCAATTTTCACTTATGTCCCTTTTATGTAAAATGTCGGCTGTGACACAACTGTTCCCAAAGCATATGTATGTGTGTCACATCCGTACTGCTATTGAGAGCTTTGAGGTTACGGGAAGAGGACTTGAGCTGACTGAACTGCAAAAAAATTGTTGGTGTTAGTACGTAGACTGGTGTTCCCTACTGCAGAAGGAGTAGTGAAACAAAAGCATGCTCAGTTTTTATGAAAGCTGATTTTCATAAGTTATAGAAGGTGTTTTTAACTTGTCCAAACAATTGCTGTGTTATTTGTACTGGATGGTGATTCTTGTTTTTGTGACTTTCTGTGGATTTCCTTTTGAATCTTGGCTGTTCCAGCTTTCCAATAAGCAAACACACTGGCAATGAGTTTGATTTGCTTTGAAATTGCATTACAAGATCTAGCTCTCAGCTAAATATGCAGTTTTGTAAGCTGAAAGTTCTTCTTCCATCCTCCATTTATCTTGTGAATTTTGAAATTCAGTTCAGCCTGGAAATTGTCCTCTACTCCTTCCCTCACTCAGGTAAAGGGAAGGAAAATTGCATTTCAGAAATCTAGAATGTGAAATTAAGTTTTATTTATGTAGAACTATATCCTACAGGAAGTCATACAAACTTTTTTATTTTTAATAAATAAAAGAATAAACTATTTAAAGTAATTTTTTGGCTTGATGAATTGTTTCAGCTACTGGGGAGGCCTGTAAGCAATCTGGGAATGCTGCACCACTTACAGTTAAAGCTGATTTTGCTAGAACTGCCTTGAGCACTAAAAATGAAATGCTTGATAAAGTATCTATGTATGACAGAGACCTAGAATTCTGTTTACTTCTATACTAACCATTATCAGCTGGCTTATTGGGCATCTGCTCAAATGTTCTTTGGGAAGAGGGCACAGCAAGTACTCTCTTGTATCTAACCAAGCAAATAATTTTAGCTCTGTTTATTATCCCAGGAAGCTTTGACTGATTTAAAGAAGAAATGAGACATACACATTGCCTTCTTTGTACTGGAAAGGTTCTATTAACTCCTTTTTACCAGTTTGAAAATCCCCCCGTTAAATTTTGTGCTACATTTTAAGACTGAAACTCATTTAGAAATAGGATTATTAGTCTTTCCAGTTCAAATCGAGATCAAATTCTTTTTGAAATTGGATAGTCCATTTTATGGGATTTATCAAATTCAGTTTGGGCTCTCTGTTGAGAGGTCTGAGCCAAATAGTCTCAGAGTTTTATAGGACAAGTTCTCCTCTTGTTCTCGAAAAAATCCCTCTTTGTAGCTCATTTTGTCCATTGGAATGATATGGTTTTTATAGAGCTGAGTAAAATTCCTATTCTTCAGTTACTTGCTTCTGTTAAAAGATTCCCCTAAAGCACTTGTTAATTTTGCATAAAACCTGGCTATCTTAGCTGTGCTCATTGAATTCAATTACTAAAACAGCTTAGGCATATATTTTGGGTTCTGTAAATGTTCCTTTGTGCTGACAGTGTTGGTTTCTAGTAAAGCATTCCTGAAATTCTCTTTCCAAGGCACAAATTATTTAGTATTTCTTTCTGTAGTCCCAGTTATCACATTATTTATTTTTTTTTAACTTACGTAGCCTGTTGTACATCTTGAAGTTCATAGCCAAGTGCGTAGTACTGAGGATGGACTATTTTTTTTTATTTAGAGGTATTATAAAACTAGCTGCATAATGTATTAGAATGTGCATTGTTTGTTAACGTTTATGTCTGTAACTGGAAATAAGGCTTTAAAAGTCCTGTCATTTTTCAGCTATGTTTCTTGAGAGAGAGAGAGAAAAAAAGTGTCTATGTATGTGAGTTGTTTGGGGTTTTTTGCCCCAATTGGACATAAACCAATGTGTTTGTCACATTTTCGTGTAGCAGTTCTAAAATAACAGATTTTAGCATAAAGCTTAGAGTCTGCAGACTTCAGATGAAGAATAAAAGCTGTAATCTGAATCTCAAATTTATAATTAGGATAGCAGTTACTAAAATTTGTGAAGCAAAATGACAGGGTTGTGCCAACAGTTCTTTAGTAACTAGGAAGATTTTTTTTCCTGAAATTGGTGTTTGGAAATTTGTAAATATAACTCACAAAAAGTTACAAGTCTTGATTTCTTTTCCTTAGGGATATCAGGGATCAGCAGGAACTCCAGGTATCCCAGGGACTCCAGGGGTTCAAGTAAGTTTTAGTTTCCGGCCTTGAATTTGGAAATCTGAGACAAATCCCACCACCTCTTTCCCAGTATCCATTGCTTGTCATTGAGAATTGAGGTGTGGGGAATGAAAAGGGCTCAAGGGATGACCTGAAGTCAGGGGCCATCCTTGGGGGAATTGCTGTGGAATTCACATAGCTTTGGGGTTTGTAGGTAGAATGACAATTAGACTGTAGATCTAATCAGTGCTAGGTAAGGCATATAGGGGCAGGATTCAGCCAGAGCTTAGATGATCCCGAAGCCAAATAGTAGTTCCTTCAATTTTTCTGAGAATCAGTAACAGTAATCTGAAGCCTTCTCAGTGTGATTGATTACCCACAGTTCAAAGGAAGGTTTCAGATAATGCCCAGACTGATGGAGGAGAATTCTTTTTCATTCTTCAATGTAGTAATTTAGTAGTCCTTACTGAGACAGTTACTGGAAACCTGTGCTGTATTTTACTTGTGGCATGATCCAGTCTAGCTGTGTAGTCCAGGATGTATTACTTTGTTGAATTAAACATCTGAGAGCATGCTGGGGCCAAGAACAAGCCTGCAACATGACGTATGTGAAAGCTGTCTGATTGACATTTCAAAGGGAGAGGACATGCATCAAAATAAGTGTGACCAGCAGGTTGAGGAAGGTGATTCTCCACCTCTATGCCTCTCTCATGAGACCCCAATTGGAGTACTGCATCCAGCTCTGGGGCTGCCAAAATAAAGAAGGACATGGACCTGTTGGAGTGAGTCCAGGGGAGGGCCATGAGGAAGATCGGAGGGCTGGAACACCTCTCCTGGGAAGAAAGGCTGAGAGAGTTAGAATGTTCAGCCTGGAGAAGAGAAGGCTCAGGGAAGAGCTTAGAGCAACATGCCAGTACCTAAAGGGGCCCTGCAAGAAAGCTGGAGAGGGACTTTTTACAAGAGCATGTAATGACAGGACAAAGGGAAATGGATTTAAACTAAAAGAGAGTAGATTTGGATTGGATATTAGGAAGAAATTCTTTACTAGGATATTGGTGAGACACTGGAATAGGTTGCCACAAAAAGTTGTAAATGTTCCATCCCAGGCAGTGTTCAAGGCCAGGTTGGATTGGAAACATAGATCAGTAGAAGGTGTCCTTGCCTGTGGCAGGGGGTTGGAACTAGGTGAGCTTTACAGTCCCTTCCAACCCAAACCATTCTATGATTCTGTGACATCTCTGAACTAGTACAGGCTGTGTTCCCCAGTAATGGGTTATGATAGTGTGCTGGATATATTTGGTGCTTGGGTCTGCTTTCATATCTGGTTACTGAAATGACACATCATTCTGTAGGTCATATTTTATTACATTTCTGTGTCTCATTCTGTATCTGAGTTAGTATTTGAGCCGGTTCTAATTTTTTCTCTCTTAGGGACCTCGTGGCTTTCCAGGTATCAAGGGAGAGCCGGGGAAAGATGGGGCTAAGGTAAAAGAAAAGAAAGAGACTAATAAATAAAAAATTAAATTTTACCATTTATCATTTTTGGTTATACTGCTGAGTATTGTTGGCTGAACAGTATCAATATTTTCACATGAGGCTTCTGTGAGAAATGTTTATTAAAAAAAAACAATAAAGAAGATATAAGAATTCTAAATTTAGAATGTGTCTTCAGTTCTGAACCTGGTCTGCTTTATTTATTAGAGTTTATATAGGCTTTAGCACTGCCAGTAACACCTTTATTCTACTGAATAATTTAGATTTAGAAAGCATATCTAAATGTGGATGCCTGTTAGCATGATATAGACATCTGTCAGAACAGTTTCTTTCTATCTCTTTGCACCCTTTTTCTCTTTAAGTGAGCATCCAGATGAGCTGGGTAGGAATTTTTGGATTCCACTTTTTATCAGAAAACACAGACTAATTGAAACCAAAGCTTTTTATGGAAAATTCTAGCTGAGGTGTGCCGAGTAGCTTATGGCTGCAGACAGATGTGGAAGCTTATATATAACTCTCTTCTGGTAATCACGATGAAGTTGTATCTGGACCTCCTGTATACAAAGTGAATAAACTAGCCATTGGCTATAGGCAAGTCTCATTGCTATGTAAATAGTTATGTCCCCCCTTCTCTCACACTTTTGCCCTATGTTTAGAAATGTTCTAATTTCACTATGATAAAAACAATTTTGGTTTTCGTTCATTTAAAAAACAAAGCCTTTTTTGTAAAATATGCACTTGTTTTCCAAACAGATTTTACTGTAAGATTTTCTTCTTCTAGAGTTCCTAATATGAAAAGCATATCCTTAAATTCTTCACTGTGCAGCAGAGTTCTCAAATGCATAATTAGAGCTGAAAAATGTGCTTATATGATCTTTGATTTAGGTGTCTTAGTCTAATTGATCTTAGATGTTAATCTAATTAATCATTCAGTATTGGGCCATGTGCAGAAAGTAAGATGCTGATGATGAAAAACTCTATTCTCCTGGCAGTGCAAGGTTGGGACAGATAGAATATTTCCTAGTGCTCAGTCCAGCCTCGTTTAAAATGTGCCAAGAAATAGGACTTCCACCACTGTTTTAGAAAACTTCTTCCACTGTAAAATGTCTTGCCATTAGAATATTTTTCCTGATGATTCATCTCAAATTTTCATCTTTTAATTTCATCCCGTTACTTGTAAAGTTTCTGTAGCAACTAATTTAAAACTGTTACCAGTTTTGGTTTATCCAGTAATTGAATCACCACTTCTGAGCAGAAATTGAGGCTCCATTCTTCTTCATTAAGAAGCAATGGATGCATGAAGTGTTTATTTCATAAGCTTTGCTGATTTTTTTGAACTCAATTCCATTGCCTGATTTCAGTACTTTTTTATTGAGTGATGTTTTGATACTAACCCACAAGCTATCATTCCTGTGGTCATGTTCCTGTCTTCTGTGAATATGTGACTTATACATGAATGGTTTTGATAAAACAGAGACATGATTTCTTTTATCCTTTGTATTAGAAGTTGAAATATTATACAATGTAACTTTCCGAGCATGATTTACTATTGCTTCTTTATGATTGAAATATATTAAACAAATTGGAATCTGTTACTACATATAAAATTAGGTATTAACAGAGAGAAAACATTGTGACTATCCAAAAACGATTTGGTGATTGGGTCTTTGTTATGAGTGAAGTAAATCCTGTCTACTGAAACAAGCAACTAAGCTTGTTTTTATTATTTCAAGTCAGGTAGTGCCAACTTGTTATCAATTATTATAAAACCTGTGAGGACAATATGAAGAACTGATGTTTTGGCTTGTATTTTCAATTACCAGCTGCTTTTACCAAAGTGGATTCTTTCTTCCACTGAAATGAGAACTCATTTGTCAAAGTGCCAAAGTTGTTTTCTCAGTGTATTTTGATTTAATGTTGTTTATTTTTTAGAAGGTATTTAATACCTTATTTTTTAATACTCGCTCATCTCAAGTAATTGCTGAGAAATTTGAAAAGGTCAGTAGGACTTTAATATTTTCATTAAGAAGTAGGAGCAAAGCCATCTCAGATTTAGGGAATTTCCTTATTATTTGGGAATTAGGATTGGATGGTACAATTACCTCTACAAAATCGGATGGTACAATTATCTCTACAAAAAAATCTCTACAGAGATTTTTCAAACCTCTTTTAAAGCTTTTTTTTTTCCTTTTGTCAAAGTTAAATTGCTACTTTTGAACCTCCATAAACCTCATTGAAAGATTTCAGTAAAATTTAATCTAATAAATTCAGTGATTTTTTTTTTTTCCTTGTATGTATTGAATCTTGTTTAAAGATCAGCAAACTCTCACTGGTGAGCATACTGGTGTTACGTAGTTGATATGGTGATATATAACATCTTTCTTCTATTTGTTGATCATTGAGGATATGAGTGTTAATGTAGTATGTTACTACTGTTTTAGATATAAGGATTTAAAATGTGTTTACTCTTTAGGGTGACCGTGGACTACCTGGTTTTCCTGGATTACATGGGATGCCAGCACCAAAGGTTGAAATTAAATATTTCTTGTTACAATATTAATGTATTTTAGCTTGCTCTGTAGTTTAACATAAAGGAAAATTAAGTTTATATACAATATTAGGTCAGTGCATTTGATGACTTACATAAAATGATGTGATGCTGAAACTGAAGGAAGATACCTGCCGTGAGGCTTCATTATGTACATATCAAGCAATGGAAATTGCATGTTTTTTTTAACTTCTGTTCTGTTCCATGGGATTCTTTAGTAATCATTTTGGAGTTTGATTTGGTACTAATTAGAATCATCTTCACGACAAATGAAAGCCTTGAAGTCATTCGAGTGATAGCATTTTGAAGGATAGTTCTGGTCTAACACAGTGAGTTTATGTGTTATATTCTCATCATCAACCATATCTTTTGCTCTTCTGTGTTGGTGCTCAACTGAATTTGCTAGTTTTTCCAAATTTGTATTTTAAACTTTTCATATAAGGTTTTCAGAAGATTTCAGCACTTTTGAAGAACTGAATTTTCACTTAGGTATCTGCCTATATTGAAGCGACCAGAAACTCAAAGTGCCTTCCATTAAAAATGGAAGCATAAAGGCTGGGAGCTGTCAATAGTCTCACCAGCAACACTGGGCATTCTGGGCTTCTCCCTTCGGAGACCTTAGAAAATTAAAAATTTGCATTTGCTGTCTTGAGTACATTTTTTATATCAGATGGAGCTCTTTGCCTGTTTTATTTTGCATATATGCATACTTTGTGTATATACGTATCTGTATATAACTACTTCTATTTTAAAAATTAACTTACACACATTTTGTCTAGGGAGAAAGGGGTCCTAAAGGAGATCAAGGAATGCCAGGAATATATGGAAAAAAGGCAAGTAAGCAAAATGGTATTGGTATCTATGGTGGAGTGACCTTGGCTGGCTGCCTCATGCTCCCCTAGCCACTCTCATTCCCCCTCCTCAACAGTATAGGGGGAGAAAATAAGATGTAAGAGCTCGTGGGCTCAGATAAGGCAGGGAAATCACCGATTACTGTCATGGGCAAAACAGACTTGTCTTGGGGAAACTTAGTTAAATTTATTGACAAGTAAGATCCGTTTGGATAGTGAGGACCGAAGACAAAAATTAAAACACCTTGCTTATGTCTAGTAATATTAAACTCATGCTCTGTTTATTTGAGTATTTTGAGAACTCTCTTTATCCTTCTGTTAGTGGATTGATATAATTTATTTTAACATAACTCAAAATGGAACAAGTTCCCCAGAGAAGCTGTGACCGCACCATCCCTGGCAGTGTTCAAGGCCAGGCTGGATGGGGCTTTGATCAACGTGGTCTAATGGAAGGTGTCCCTGCCCATGGCAGGGGGCTGGAACTAGGTTATCTTTAAGGTCCCTTCCAACCCAAACCATTCTGTAATTCTGTGATTTTAGATGAAAATTCTTATAAATATGTTTTAAAAATATGTCTATGTCTTTAATATGGGGCATAAGTAATAATTATATCACAAAGAAGTCTGTGCTTTTTAATACACAGAAATGAACATGAACAATACAACCGAAGAGGGGAGAGGGAGAGGAGTAGTAAGAAAGAGGAGTAGAACACATGAATGGAGTAAGGCTGATAGCAGCCTGGAAGAGAGATGGTTTAATCCATTATTCATATAAAACAGTGTGTGCTTGTATGTAAATATTTATATTTCAGAGGGCATATTTTTGTCATCCAGTGTTAACAGTTACATTTTCACCTGTCCCTATATTTTCTTCATGTATTAGTTTAGAGTTTTAAAAAATTTGAAAGAGGCTTCTGGTTCACATTTCTGTGTTTTAGATCATATGTATGTTTCTATAATGGAGGTTAGTTATTAATTGACCACTGGCTGTCTTAAGAAAGAAACAGATCTTCCATACATTTTCAAATACATTTTCAAAGTTAGAAATAACATGCATGAACGATAAGTTACATATACTGAATTTACAGCATAAATGTTGAGCAGTAGTTACTTTCTTTTTTTCTTTTTCTTTTTTTTTTTTTATGTATTTCTCAGGGTTCGAAAGGCGAGAAAGGTGATATGGGGTTTCCAGGAATGCCTGGGCGATCTGTAAGTTTTGTGAAGACAATTTGCCTCTACTTTTGCTTGTTAATTCACCTGCTGATGACTGTTAACCTTTTCCACAGGGAGATCCTGGCAGAAGTGGGAAAGATGGATTACCAGGAAGTCCTGGTTTCAAGGTATATACAAATGTATATTTATATCTTGCCAAAGTCTTCAGTTGCTTTGCTGTTGGTCTAAATATACCCAGGTTATTCTGTGGAGAATTACTGGAAATTAAAATAACGTGTGTTACTGGGAAATGCCAAAATTTACTGTGGTCAATGGGCAGACTTCATTGATTTCAGCTGGTTTGTGAGCTGGGGCAAAGCTTTTAGTAAGAGCGTATTAATGATCGTCAGAAATTGTTTATACTTTGTCTCCCTTACCCTGTTTGTGTTTCTCTAACTCTGTGAAACTGTTAATGAGATTTATATATAAGCATTCCCTGCAGAACATAACTGCTGTGTAAAGTTAAGAAGAACATAATCAAAATATTATTATTATTACTTTTAAAAGGAGCTAGGTGAAAGGAGAAAATACCTTCAGGATTGGATTCATGTTTATGTTTGTATTATCTTCAGTGCGCAGTGCCTTTTGTATTTAATTTAGGACAGTTTTGCAGGTGGACTAATTCTATGTCTACTGCAAAAGACTACAGTATCTATTATTTACATAATGTATTGCAGTCTGTGAGCTCACTGGATGTTTTGTTTACCCAGTTGTTGTTTACACTGTTCTAATTGGTGAAAAGATGGATTTTAGCAGTAGCAGTTTAAGTTCACGGGAAGAAGATTATTAATATGTGATGCAAATGTTAGGTTAAATTGATCTAAAGAAGCTTTTTAACAGCTGCTTTGTTCCTGTAATATTTTTCTTAATAATAAAAAAGTCGTTATCTAGGGCTGCTCAAGAATAATGTTCCTTTGATGTCTAAAAATACAAGTGAACTTCTAAGTGCATTTGTCTAAATTCCTATTTACTGTAGTTGGAGATGCGGGTCTTCCATTTTGTGACCATTCTTGTCTAGAGCAGTTTGGAATACAATGGGGTATCTGTGACATTTGCTGCAGCAGGGAGGTATGACACAAGACCTATGAGAGGCCTAAACCCTTCAAGGCAGCAGCTGCCAACAAGGTGGATCCAGCAGGATCCCAGACTTGCTCAAGCTGGAGGGGACCTTGTCTGGGACATCTCCTGGACCAGCCTCCTGCTCACAAGTGGCACAGTGCTGACTCCATACGAGGTTGCTCAGCTGTTTCTGGTAACATCCATGGATGAAGACTAAACAGCTGGGCAGTTTGTTCCATCCTTGATTGTCTTCATGGTGAAAAATATTTCATCCTTATTTGCAGCAGGAAAAGGATGTACATGTCTGTGTTGACAACTGAATCAAGCTCTTAGAAGTGTAATAAATGGAGCCTCTGAACTAATTCAGCTGCTGACTGTTACCTGTTATAACTTTTGTGAGATCAACTCATAAGTTTGCAGTCCTATTTGCTGGTTTTGGGTACCCCAGGTGATCTGTAAGTTCTGTTTCAGGAAGACCCAGGTGTCCTGTAGGTGGCACCTGCAGACCAGATGTAGAAGCCTTGGCTGCCTTAGAGCACCTCACGTAGGACCAGGTATTTGTGATTAGGTAACTAGATCAAACCCCTCTTCACTGTAATAGGTTCTTAGATCTCTAGTGTATCTCTAGACAACTTCAGGTAGAAAAGTACATGTAGTCATCTTAATTTGAAGTTAAAGGGGGGAGTTATCACTTACGCAAAATGCTACAGCAGTGTTATCCTAAAAGTTGCCCAACTTCAATGTATAACTATGCATCCTGCAATTCAAACATTATTATTTAGGAGAATACATCTAAAATAATAGATTTTAAAAAGAGCATATGAAACAACTTTTATGGTAGGTAAACTCAGTATTTCCTGTTTGTTCTCTTTGGAAGGCTTAATGACACTGTAATAATAGGTAATGGAATAAATCTATTTTATGACAAATTGGTGCAGTTTTTTTCTTTGTTTGTGGTTGGGTTTTTTGTTTCTTATTTTTTTTTTGTTGTTGTTTTTTTGTGGTTGTTTTGGTTTTGGAGTTTTTTTATTGTTTGTTTGGGGTTTGGGTTTTTTGTTTTGTTTTGTTTTGTTTTGTTTGTTTGTTTTTTAACTGCCCTGGAGTTTACACCCTTAAAGCACATTAGTAAAAGAAGTTGTAGATACTAATTATGGAAAAGAAATACTTTCTTATTGCTCATTTCTCCGGTTATTATCGGCAATCAACAGCAGATTGTTTCTATACCACACAAGGATTTTTTCTTTATTTTTTACTCTGTTTAGTTTTAAATATTTCTACATTAATTTCATTTTGATCTTCAAATTGCATTAATACCTGCCTTCAATTTGTCATTATTAATACATATCTGCAAAAGCATGTATCTCTGATACTTGCAAATATTTCAGGCAAAGACAATTTAACAGACATTCTTAAAACACTCAGCTAAGTTTATGTCTATTATTGTAGTAGCCACCTGTGTTGCCACTAAAGTCAATGGTGGCCTAACAAGTAACGCCAGTAGAGTCCGGAAAGCAGTTCAACTGAAAGAAGACAGACTTGTAGGTACCAGTTTAGTTGCCTACAGAAAAGCATTCAGTGCATTTGAGATGCATTAGTGTCCAAAGCATTGTAAAGGTGCTGACAAATGCAGTGTGGGTCCTGTGGAAGGCCAGTGCCTCACACTCACACAAGACACCCTTATGTATCTCAAATGTGATCAAATGTCTGTGTCCAGGCAATGAAACTGAGCTCCTGCTGGCTTGTCAGCTGAAACAGGCTTCCATCAATTGTCTTAATTAGACTTGCCTCTGATAGGACCATCTGAATTTATTTTAGATGAATCTGGCCTTATTTTCAAAAAATATATGTAAATACACACAGATATCTCTGTGAAGTTCATGGAGAAATTCCTTTTCTGGTGTTATAGAAAGTATAAAATAATAGTTACACATTACATTTTTTTCCTCTCTGGTATTTGGTAAGATGGATAGGTAATAGTTGCAGTTGTATGACATAAAATTTTATCTGTCACTGGTGGCCCTTTAGAATGAAGTATTATATTGACAAAGCATGGATTCGGAAAATATTTTGATTTGGTTTTTATGTTTGTAAAGAATATACATATAATTCAGTATATTAGTTGTGTGAACCTGTGTACATTTAAACTGAAGATATTTTCTTGACTGTTTCCTTAATTACTGTAGTACAAAAATATGACATACTCATTATTTTTTATTCATTTTCTAATACAATAGTTAACAAAAGCCATATTCTTCATTCAAACATCTTGTCATCTTGACTTCAACATCTGCTTGCTATAAAACATTGCTTCATACTGGATCTGTAATCAAATTCAAAGCAGTAACAAACAGGCTGTCTTTGAAGGAAATTTCTGCTGGAGCTTTCCTGTTTTCTTACAATATTCATTCTGGGAAAGAATGTGGAAAAAAAGCATGGCTTGAAACCCAGATGCTACCCATTGTTACGTCAAGTCTGTTTTTTGTAATTGTAAGTTAATTATTACCACATTATATTTTATTTGCATTTGTTTTATGTTGTTACTGGAATTGTTCTTCAATTTTTCAAGGTATTTTTGATGCCATACATCTTTTGTATCATGCATATTTTGAGTAAGGACATAAAGATTTAATCATATCTGGTACTGCTGGATTCTGAAGTGCTTTGAAATAAGTATCAGACCGTTAGTTCTACTAAAAATTAGAAATAGCAATTTGTTGCTATTTTACGCACTTCTTCAACCAGTAGTTGCTGCTGTGGTTCAAAACACAATTAATTATCTCTCATTTCTGTTTGCAAACTGTTTGAGAGCTGTCTGGAAACAGCATGAGTGAATATGAGATTGACAACACACTATGTTTGAAACTGTTTTTAAGAGATGTTTGTTGATGAAGCCTTGATCATGTGTATTGCTTTTGCATTTTACTTATACTAAAAATAATAATCTGCCATTTGAAATAATTATTTTTGTTATGCAAATGAAGGGTGTTAGTTTTTTTTTAATATTGTATTTAACAATCCCTTTTATTTCAAAGGGAGAAGTTGGACAGCCTGGATCTCCAGGCCTAGAAGGACATCAGGGAGAGCCCGTAAGTGGTTAAATTGCTGTCATGTCCTGATTTACTGATTGGTTTGGTTTGTTTGTTTGTTTGTTTGTTTGTTTTTCAGTTAATGGATGTTATACTTCATGTTTCATCCATGTTGATTTGAATTGATATGTCCATTTTTTATTTACTGGAGCTCATCTTTAAATGTGGATTTAATAAAAGAAATAAACAAGCTTTAAAGTCAAAAATGCCTTAAAACAAAAGATACTTAACTGTATTGCTATTATATACCTCTCGTGGTTTAAGCCCAGATGGTAACTCAGAACCACACTCTTGCTCACTCACTCCCTATCTTCTTCCCCCTGTTCCCAGAGGGATGGGGGGGAGAATCAAAAGCAGTTGTGTATATGTTATAAGGTTGTCTCATTATTGACTTCTTTCCCATTGGCAGGATAGTATGGTTAGATATTGATAGTTACTTGCACAAGGAAAGATTCTGGGTGTTTGCGACTTTCAGTTCTGCAACACTGTATATGTTCTTTCATATTATTGTTAATTGCACTTTTAAAGTTTTTTTCCCATCTACATTCCCCTCTTCATTGTCCAGTTTTATTGGCCTTTTACTTCCGGGCACGTTGTTACACTGTTCATGTTATCTGTATCTCTGTTCTTGCTTAGCTGGAGAATATGCTGATGCATTTTAGTTTTGCTTGTTTCCAAAGACATCGTTCCTCTACTGATGTTTGGTCAACTCCTCAGGGCAGCTCATTTTTCCTCCTCTTTATATGTGATAACTACACTTTGTCCTCCTTGTTTCCTTGTTTGGCTCTGTAAGGCCACCAGACTTTGCTTGAAGCAGGAGAGCCAAGATATCTGTAGAAATAGCTGGGGAGCCAAGATATTTGTAGAAATAGCTGAAAGATTTGAGTGTTGAGGGAGATCCAGCTGTCTTCAAACCATCAGTAATTCTTCTGTAGGCCAAGAGCAGTAAATGGAGCTCAATTGGTGGAACACTGCCTTGCAGATGAGTTACATTCTGAATTACATTTTAATTTGGAAGATAAGGAGATACAGCTTTATACATTCAGGTCTTTTTTGTGGTATCGAATGTAAAGAGAAGCAGTATGTGTTATATGGTCCTGAAATCCAGTAGAGAGTTTTGATAACTGGGAAATGGAAATAACACTCCCCGCTGAAAAATTCCCAAGCTCTTTAATTTAATTTTTTTTTTTTATATTCCCCAAAATCTCATGAAACACTCTGAGTAGACTGCAAAACACTGGGCAATCATTCCCAAGAGACTTTCTTCCCACTTGGCTGGCTTAAGTGAAGAACATGCATAATTGCTCACTTGGCTTTATTTTTTCTTCTTTTGCTGCCACAAATAACTGAGCGATGTATTAACCTTTTACAGTCTATGGTATCTTCAGAGGTAAGAAAAACTGAAAGTCAGTTCTCATTAAAACCCATGAAATACAAGTCAATAGGATTTTGTATATAGTTAGTTAGTACACCATAAGAAATGTGTTGAGAGAATAACAAGACTTCTGTTATTGTCCCTAGCCTTGTTTTGTCTCTTTTCATTTTTAGAAAAAATGTTACCTAGTCACTGTCATTTTTTTTAGTTTTTATTTTTTTTTTATAATCTAAAAAACAGGAAGAAGTCATTCCTGACCTAGGGAATGCTAAGTATTTGATACTTTAAAAGCTCTCTTTCTGATCTAGAAGCTTTGGTGAAGTCTGACCTATAACTACTAAAGAAATATACTTTTATTTAAAATTAATATAAACGCTTCACAGTATGACATTTTTAACAGCCATGTAAACCCATCACTTAAGTCTCCTACTTTTGCTTTAGAGACAAATGAAGTGGCAGATTTAAGACATTAAAATCACTAAGAAGTCTTTTAAGATAACCATAAAGTAATATAGAGGAAGACTTCCAATATATAAACAACAACAAAAGATTTACACAATCCTAACATGGCAAGCCATATTGCACTATATGATTCATTTGTAATCAGTGGAATTTCTTTTGAAGAGGAGGAAGTCTACACATGCTGATCAGGAAATTGCCTCAAGGTAACCAATAGGAAATGTAAGACACCGAGTTATACCTGCTCATCTACCTGTATTGCTGGTGTAGCACCAGACTGCATGTTCAAACATGCTGCTCCCATCTATTTAGAGCCTGGAGAAGGAGCGAAGGGCATTTCTGTGCAGCAATTGTGTTAAAGTGTGTGCTTGGGTTGTGTATAATGAAAGGTATGCTCAGCCATGGGATACGTGGGTACCCTGTTCAAGTAGAGTGTAGTTCACTTTCATCTGATGGAAAGTGAGCTGGATGTGGGGACTTTGAGAGATCTCTTGTGCAATTTACTGCTTTTGTTGTTTCTACTGTTCCTCCGACGTGTTTTTGATGTATAATGAGTAAGCGCCTCCCCTCTGCTCTTCTTCTGTTCAGTTCAGTGTGATTTTTCTCTGGTGCCATACCCTAGTAGTTAGGGCACTGATTTGGGAAAGAAGGGCTAAACTTTGCTGACCCCTCCCTATGATAGCCAAATAGGTTGCCTAAACCCAAGAAAAGCCTTGAACTGTATGACTCCAATATAGTTAACCAGCCAGATGCAGCTGTGTCTCTAGGACAGCTCAGCAGGTTGCATGGATACCCCACCTATACAAACATACATGCAAACAGTTTTTATTTCTTCCATTCAGCCACATTAGTGTTAATAAATTAGACTATGTCTAACTTGGTCTTCATAAAACTAGCCATCTTATGATCCCTCTTGCTTTAGCAAATAAAAACAGCATGCTTGCAAAATGAATGCATTTTGAGACAACGTCTAAGAGGCAACTGCCTAGGATGGAGAGCGCAGCTGAACTGAACTCCGGTTGCCTTCAGCCTCTGAGAGGTGTGGTTATTTTCTGGACAACATACTTGCTGGTATATTATTACTCTTATTAATCCTCAGATTTATGAACAGGAAAAAGTAGGTTGTAAAGCTTAAGTAAATAATTCCAAGTGATGTGGTTATTTTCCCTCTATTTGGAAATTAAGTTAGCCAGACCATCCCAATCCTACCCACTCTGTGTAAGGACAATGTTTGACAGCATGGACAGAATAATTTAGATAGTATTTAGTAGAAGTAATAATCAAGCTCATTTTAATGATGGCAAAAACAGGGCATGCTCTTACTTGAGTAGTTTAATGGCTAGTCATCTATCTTACTGATGACAGGCTGCTTTGATAAATACGTTTTTTTGAGGGGCCAACTAATTGATAGAATTAGTCAAGATTTATTTAGCTTAATTTTAGACTGGCTGTCCTTTTTACAGGTATATATTTATTATATATATGTAATATATAATTATATATTATTATAGGTATAATTTTGTCAGAGGTTGGTTTCAGTGGAAGCTGTGTTTGACTTCTGTGTTTACAATCATGCAGATGGGAACTCTGCAGTCAGTGCTTGTGGGTAGAGTTGGCAGGACATTAATAGCACTCTTCTAGGCATAGCATATGCTGTCCTGCCACAAGTAATATATCTGAACATTTGCAACTGCTCGTGTTCTCTCTCCAGGAGTCATATTTTTCAGAAACACAGCTGCAAACACTTTCCATCGTAGAGTTTGCCCTTAATATTTAGGTCACATCACAAGACCTCATGTGGCCTTGTTTCTGCCAATGATAGCAGCATTACGTGGCTTCCGGCTTCTGACCTGACTCCTGCTGTTATACCTGTACTCCTGGTTTTTCTGTTGATATTGTATAACTGCATCAGGAATGCCAGATCTAGATCAATGCATTCTGTAAAATGTGTGTGTTTTATGCTAAGGTAATATGGCTGAATTATTTTTGGAATGTGTTCAAGAAATGCTAAGGGTATAGAAATCTCAGCAGAAGTTGCTGTATTTTTCTTCATAAAGCAGAAATCTTTAAAATAGAACATAAAAACTGGTATAGCCAGGAACCCTGTATGTTTGGAAAGCAAACCTAAAGCTAATGTAATTCTACCATATCTGTGACCATGCTGAGATTAATAGAAACCAAGGAAAGAAAATTCTTGACTTATATATGGTAATATACAGAACAAAATTTTTTTTGTTGATTTTTTTTTTTTTTTTTTTTACTGTAAGCCATGTAATATTCCCCCCTCTCCATTATTATACGGTTTCCCAGAACTCTTCTCTACAAAATAAATTGGCTTTAGTGGAACCCTTAGAGTACCACATGTTGAGGCAAGATGGCTTATTAAATAGTCTGGAGTTAACTATTGCCTCTCCTCTTTCTTTGCATAGACAGACAATGAAAAAACCAGACACAAAACACAGAGCTACTAGCAACTGTGTTATCTGTATACTGACAATGTTCCTTAGAGATGTTGTTCTCAGAACAAATGCCTGACAGCCAGTCATAATAATAATACAGGAAATAATTATTAAAATGAAAGTGTAGCTAATTCTAACAAACTTTCTTCTTTGCTACAGCTTTACACATATCACTGTCATTTCATAAACTGATATGTAAATGAGAAAATATGTTGAGAATGGAATAAGTTTTGAAAAATTCTACTTTGCCTCTATTTACCTGCTGGAAAAACATTTCTTTCACATTAGTTACATCCTTTCATGCCTCTAGCTATGTGTATATTCTCGTGAAAATCACCGAGGAGAGAAAGAACACCACAACCACCATATTTGAGTGAAAAATGTGAAATGAATGGTGTGGAAGAGTAACATCTTTGATAAGATTATCTAATACAGTTAGGTGAGATGTGCAAATTTTAAGGTGTTCAAGTGTCCCGAAGAGTCTACAGCAGAATGAGAAAGTAATTTTAACATAATTTCTATATATTTATCTTGGTTAAGTAGGCCATATGAGAGGAAAAGTAGACAGCTACCTGTGGAATAGGATGGGATTGTGAATAATGGAAAACTTCATAACTGTTTTGAGCGATTCATGATAGGAAAGTCATAGTCAAAATCTTTACAATAGATAGTGGAGTGTAGGAGCTATGCCAGTCTGTTTAGGAGGAAAGCTGCTGTTCAACTTTAAAAGATTTCATTCTTTTCCACTAGTCTGAGATGAGTTGGTAGTAGCAACTGAACTGTGAACTCTGATGGCCTGCTTTTCAAAGGTGTCATCATTACAATCATAAGAGAAGTAAGAAATAGTATTTGATTTGCAAGTAATTTCTGGTGGGCCTCAAAAGAATACCTTATTTCTTTGTCAGACTTTGACCTTTAAATGTATTTATATATAAAGTGAAATGGTAATTCAGATGAGGTGTTTTTTCCTACCTAAACATATGATGCAGTAAGACTTGGTAGGCATATGCCATACATCATTATTTCTTCACAAACAGGTTAGCTTAGTTGAATTAGTTTTTTAGTGATTGTTTCTCTATTTCTTATTCTAGTTATTGAGTTGTTGGAATAGACAGGGCAGAGTCTTGTTGACGACTTTCTAATCACCAAAGCTACTATAACAGATATTGTTAGTCTCGTTCCCACTTGAGGAAGGGGGAGATGACAGTTTTGACAGCACAATGCTTTCAATAATTGTTATACAGTACTTTCTTTAAGCTCAACCACATTTTTTTGGCTGAATTCAGGTTTTCCTGTGAATTACAACTTTTAGGTCCACTTTAGGTGTATGGATTTTTAACAGACTTTGCTTGCAACCTAGGTTATCTTCTTTGTTCTGACTAACAAGTTATTTTAGCAAAATTCATTCCATACTACATTTTCAGCAGTTAATTGCTATTAAGAAGAAAAATGTGAGAATGGTGCTGTAAAAAAACAGGTAATTAAAACTTCTGAAACTTCAGGCAGACTAGTCTGAACTACTCGGTTATTCCCAGTTGACAAAATGATATAAAACATGACAGCATAGTTGCTGGTCCAAAGCGTATTGAAGTCAATGGAAAGATTCCCATAGAGTTCAGTCTGGACTGGGGCCACAATAAATGCTGTAATAAACTTGGACCCACTGACCTAATGCAACTTGGAAAATAATGCTTGCTTTTCTAAGTTGTAAAACTAACAGTTCTCTCCCATCTGATTCTTATTTTCTGCCTGTTCCTCATGATTTCTGATTTTTAAATTTCTGTCTTCACACACTATGAAATTATAGTAATTATTTTAATTTTGTATAATTATATATCTTTTTATATTGTATCTTTTTCTCCTATTATTGTGTATCTTTTTTATTTTGTCTACAGAGACTTAGGAAACATTTTTGCATTTTTTTCAGTTAATGCTAATTCAAATGTGTTAACTTTGGAAAATCAAGTGGAGAAAAGGTGGCATATCTTGCTGCCATTTCTTTAGGACTATTTTATAGACTCAGTGTTAACAGAGGCAATTTCTTAAAAATGTAAGGAAGAACTAAAGGAGCTGTAGTTGTAAGCCTATTATGGACATGAATGGCATGTGCTATAAATAGTTATAAACAGTACCCAGTCTCTTATGCTTATATGCTGTAGTGACCTTTTTATATGGCTGTGCTGGCAGTTCTCTTACTCATTCATGTGCTGATAAAAGTTACATACCAGCATTCCTCCTCCATTGTAGCTTGTTTGAAAGCAATGATCGAAATACCTCTGACCAATATGTTGTACAGCTTAAAACATCCCTGCTGACTTGCTGAGCTGTATTACAATAGACAGATGCTTGTTGTTTGTTAAAATGTCTCTCAATAGTTTTTTAATCTTGTATAAATTAAAAAAATACATTAAATCATTGTGATTCTGAAAGAATTCTCCCTCTGCAAACATTTGACTGTGCGGCTTTGTTAAAAGAGTGCAGTAACTAAGCATAAAATTAGTGCAGTGCTTATTTATTCAGATTCCATTAGTGATTCCAATGAACTAGTCCTGTTTCTACAGAAAACCACAAACTCTTCTGAAGAGTGTAATTTCTTCTGTGCATTCAAATAATTGTGACTTTTATCGGAAATTTTAATGAAGCAACTTTAAACTTGATATTATACTTATTAGTTATATGTTCTAGAAAGCTTTAATTCCCAGAATAAGTGCTTTGGCATAAGTTTATACTGTCTATAGAGTAAGAGTGGTAACACACATTGTTCCACCTGTGGTTTTTCCCACTGAGGAAATTATTATATTCACTTCATACTGCCGCTTCAGCCTTCAGCTGTCTTGTCCTCAGCTTGGCTAAGATGGAGTCTACACAACCAGCATGAAACTGTGCGAATTAAGTTGGCAGTATGGATGTATACAGTACACATCAGATAACCCCTCTTGTGCTAATGTTATGCAAAGATACATAAAAGTGTTTGCCCATTTAAATGCTGTTGTATTTGGGAGACTGGAGGCCTTCACATCAGTTGCAGAGAGAACAATATGCATACGCTTACAAATATCACTACCTTTTTTCTAGCAAAACCTGAGATTTTGTTACTATTAATATGGCAGTCGACCTTTCTATAGAGATATTTTGTTAGTATTTTAACATTATAGCTATACAATTTGACTTTTAATGTATTTTTAAGTGGGAAAAAATCAGTTCACTGTAACTCATTATCATCCAAATGCATTTCCAATGAGTTGTTTTATATTATTTTGAATAAATGATGTACAGGTACATTTCAAGTGTATTAGCTAACATACTACTGCTTGGACTGAAAAAAAAAAATCTAAAAAATTACTGGACTTCTGAGGTGGACATTTTTGAGGAGCTGAATGGACAAATCCACACAACTGTGTTATTTATCAGGAATTTCTTTACTCCCAAGGCACTTGATCTTGAAAGTTACGTAGTAAAACTGGTTTGAAGTAGGTATGCCTTAAGTGATTAACATTCACTTCCTTTAACATGTGATATTTGAAAAAAGGGCTCATTTGCATTCTTTTGGATCACCTGATGTCAGTAATAATACCTAAGGTATTCCTGAATTCATGTGCTAATTTCATGCATCCAGAAAAGGCTTTTCTGAAGTAGGAGATTCTTAAAGAGAATGTTCTGACTGATATATGTTGTGTTGGGCTGACATCTGCCATTTTAGTGCCAGGAAAGTTGGTGTTCATACTTTCAGTAAACAATGTTTCACATGTGCTGATAAATCTTGAAACAGCAACATCTCTCCATTATTCTTGCCTTACAGTTTTCTTCTTAACTCCCACAGTTTTCAAGGAACACTTCAAGACACTGTCAAATCCTTCAGTAATATAAATAACACATTGGAAATAAGATTTAATAAAATGGATTTTGTATATTCCTCAACAGAAACATTATGTCTAGGATCACTATGCGTAGTGAAATACTTATGAATTTAAATTAACTTCTGGAAGCCAAAGTATCCAACAGTCCCTGGTGGGTGGCAGTATCATCATTTGGCCTGATTTACTCATATATGCATCACTTTTTAAGTGAAGTATGATATGACAGAGTGTTTGAAATCGTTGAAGTAACATCTTTGAAGTCTATTGGGAAGAGAGACCGAAAAATTGAAAAAAAGTTCATTTGTAAAGAAGAAAATACAGAAGGCCAACCATATCCTGGGCTGCATCAAAAAGAGTGTGACCAGCAGGTCGAGGGAGGTGATCCTGCCCCTCTACTCTGCTCTCGTGAGACCTCACTTGGAGTATTGTGTGAAGTTCTGGTGTCCTCAACATAAATAGGATGTGGAACTGTTAGAACAAGTGCAGAGGAGGGCCACGAGGACGATCAGATGACTGGACCACTTCCCATATGAAGATAGGCTGAGAAAATTGGGGCTGTTCAGCCTGGAGAAGAGAAGGCTGCGTGGAGACCTCATAGCAGCCTTCCCATATCTGAAGGCGGCCTATAGGGATGCTGGGGGACTGTAGTGAGAGGACAAGGGGTAATGGGTTCAAACTTAGGGGAGGTTTAGATTGGATATGAGGAAGAAATTCTTTACTGTGAGGGTGGTGAGGCCCTGGAATGGGCTGCCCAGGGAAGCTGTGAATGCTTCATCCCTGGCGGCGTTCAAGGTGGGGTTGGACATAGCCTTGGATGGCATGGTTTAGTGGGAGGTGTCCCTGCCCATGGCAGGGGGGTTGGAACTAGATAATCTTAAGGTCCTTTCCAACCCTAACTATTCTCTGATTCTATGATCTGAAAACCAGTGGAGTAAACTTCAAATCTGTGGCTTGTAGCAGAGGAGTTACCAGTAAGTAATATGCAAGATATTGGCATCTCTTTGTGTTTAAATATTTTTTTTCAGCAATGCCATCTTTATTATTTTTGTATTTGTCTATGCTAGTCTTCTCCTTTCACATGTATTAGAGGTAGGATATAAAATGTATATAAAATATAAATAAAATAGTTTCTACTTTCTACTATCTTTACTGATAGAATAAAAATTATTTTTACTAATAATATGTAACCAGACAGTAGATTTTATGAAAAAATAGAAGGCATAGACTATATTAATTTAGTTCATGAGATTATAGGAATGTAATTTTTGCATTGCTTTTATCTCTAATTCACAGCAATTGTGTTTAAGATTATTTCTCACAGCTGTGTTCAATCACACCAAAGTGTCATTTACGTTAGAGTGTGTTAGATGAAAAAAAGAATGAATCTGTGATTAATATGTGCCTGTCCTGAGGGGCAAGTCCCTAAACATTTTGCTTACTGTGGTCTTTCATTTTGTCAGGTCTTGGAAGCAAGCTATGGAAAATCAAGATAGATTTTTTGGGGTGTTGTTTTAGCATATGTTGCAAAATGGAAATGTTTTCAATCTGTAAATGTTTGTCAGACAATAAAATTTCAGATCTAAAATTATCATTTGTGGTGAATAAAAGCAGAGTATGTGTAGGGTTTCTCTCCCCTCATTTATGGTGTACAAGTGCAAAAATTCAGACTAAACTTTTTTAAACTGTACATTGGTAGTTGCACGTAGTCATGGGCAGTGCTATAGGAGCTAATGCTTTATGGTGTGATTTCTGTTTAGGCACACACATTGAGTGTCATGGATTTGTATCTTTGCATTTTAACATGACAGTAATATGAAGTGTTTGATTTTTATCTTAGTAGTATGGCTCAAAGCCAGATTCCTAGGTGCATTTAATTGTTGCTTCATAGAGCACAGGTACATGGTGGTACAGGTTCTTAGGGAAAGTGCCTATTTTTGGTATGAATTTTGTCTCTGTTAGAGTTCATGCTAGAGAATAATAAAAAGAAGAGACGTCTGAATGCCTTTAACACGTCCTCTAAATATTTTTATCTTCCTTTCCTAATACACTATAAAGTGTAGGATTTTGTTTTACAGCTTGGGGAAATATCTGCTGGAGTTTCCAGTGGCAATGGAGACCAAAGAGAAACTTTGCTCAGCTGATTGCTATACTTAAAAACCAAACATAGGCAGGAGGCTACAACACTCAGTTAAAATGTAGCAACCACAAATATTTATTGGTTTAGTTGGTTTCATTTACATTGCTGTTCTATTCTGTGCTTCTCAACACAGTTATGATGAGTTACTTGACTACAAGTAGAAAGAGGATTACCAGAAGGATGTTTGACTTTCCTTCTTCTGATACAATTTCAAGAGGGTAGCAATAGGGTAGCCAGTTTTCTTGCTTTTCATGATTCTTCTTCAACACATGGAACAACACAGGGAAAAAAATTGCTGTACCTGTGTAACCTTATGGTTATTCTCTGATATGAAAATAATACCTGGATAGGATTATTCATCCCATCATGGGGTACTTGTCTCAAATAGAAGAGGTTGTTTCCTTCTGAAGTTGCCTGTTTCTTTTAACTGGCTTGGACAGTTTAGATTTTCAGATTAGTAAAAGGTTGTTGAATTGAACCTTTCCAGAAAATGAGAAAGAGAAAAACAAGTGAACAACTTAAAGCAGGGCTTCCTTGTTGTTTTTGTGTTCAAGTGCTCGCTGAGCTGTCAAAGTAACTAGTTTCTTGCCATGTTTCTTCCATGTGTCCTTCACAATCAATAGCATTGCATTATTCTTGTACAATATGCTCAGTTTAGGGTTATGCCAATTGTTCAAGGCAGACTGTCACATACTGTGTAGTGTAAAGATGGGAAAAGTGAAAATAAGGGAGATCTGCATTATTTGTGAGCCTTAAAAATCCTTTCATCAGAGAAAACATGTTAGCATTGCTTATACTCAATATTCTTGCAATAAAGAAGATGATAAAGATGGTTTTGTAACTGAGATCAGCTGGTTCACCTCTGTTCAGGAAGCAAGGAGGCAGTTCCTGTTCACAAAGATCTTTAAGCTTGAAATTGAGAAGTTGATACTGAAGTCTCAGGCATTTGACTAGATACAGTGCTAGCAAATTTGGGGAAATTTGGTGCAGTCAATGTTTTCATTTTAGTAATCTTTATGTATTTAAAATACAATGAATCAGATTCTTGTCTGATACAGGCTGGCTTCTCATCCAGAAAGAAACAAAAAAACAGTCTTTAATTAGAGTGAATTTAAATCTGTTTGCAAGGTTTAATTGATGTTGCTGCTAAAATTAAAATGTCATGGTGATGTAAGACCTCTCCTTCTCAAGCCAAGCCCCCTCTCCCCCCACCATGAGAAAGATATGTTTTTTCACTTGTACCACGTGTTGCTGTATTGGAAGTCTTTATGATTCTGTATGTCGTGACCAGCTTTTTTTTTGTTTGTTTTTAAAGGTAAATAATTTAAAAAATAGTTGTATATTTGTGTATAGCCATTGTTCTAAAAAGCTTACGTATCACAAGTGAACCAGCACTCTGGGCTAATGAAGCACAAGGAATAGAGTGCTTATGGGATCTTGTTCTTAGGTTAAGCTTAAAAAATTTGACTTTCGGATTTTGACACATTTTAGCCATGTTGGACCATTATGGAATTATTACAGGACCAGCAAAATTAATGTTATTAGATCCACTAAGATCAAAAATAAAGAAATGGACTACAAAAATATTAAACTATTTAAGAAACAACCTTTGACTTTTGTGCAAATTAATTTTTGCTTTAGTAATTAGTCTTATTAATTAAATTTAGTCTTAGTGATTCTTACGTGAGTCCAGGTGTGATTTTCCTCTTTGTCCTCTGGAAGGCTTTGATCCCAGTCTCTGCACCAACTTTTCTTACCTACTTTTTAAATAGATAAGAACTACCAAGCAGACTTGGACTGAGGGAATGATCACAGAACTTCTTCTCTGACAAGGACAGGAGTATGTAGAAAATGTTTTGGATTTTTTTCGCCTGTTATTTACTGACAGATTCTGTCAGAGCTTTTGGGATTTCCTTAGACAAAAATGCATGCTGGCCCATTCTACTTAATAGGCAGCAGTGGAACAATTTTCTAGCAATTTTACAGTCCTTTCTGGACCACTTTTTTACCATTTTCATTTGCTACAATCTGTGACATATTTCACAGTATGCACCATGTGGAAGAAAATGCATGGTTTGTTGTTAAACACACTCACTGCTCATTTAACTGAGTGGCTTCTTACTATAGGAAGTGGGGATGGCTGAAAATTATGTTCTTCCACATCCGTGTGACCTGTGTGAATAGAACTGTGGCTCTTGCAGTGTCAGACAGCCCTGTGTGTTGTGCGCAAGTTGCAGGGCAGCAGTCAGTACCTTTTGAGGAGGCCCTGCCATCTTCAGCCTGCCCTCTGTTATGTGTCAAAGGTGCTGGAATTGTGTGACCCATCATGATCTTTTCTTCATAACTTAAGTAGTAGAAAACTTCTTATAAAACATTTTGAAGGTGTGTAACTGCTTGAATATCAGCGTTTATGTGTGAGTGTTAAATATGGGTCAGTTTGTCAGCCGTTAGAAATCAGCACAAACCTTTTAGACAGATTGGATCTCGGTTTCCAGTGTCTTTAAGGCTAGTGTCTGGTATGGTAGGTAGAGGTAGGGCACTGTGGTGTCACTTCCAGGACTAGGGGCTCCAGTTTTGTCTGGATCCACAAAGATTTGACAAGTCTGATACTCATATTATTTTGCAGGGTATTTATAAGAAACAGTGACACCGGTTTCAGCCTGTGACAGGATATGCACACTTTTCATTTTATGTTAGTATTTCCAGCTTTCAAATTGCAGTTTTCCCAAGGTCTGTGTTGTTGGCAATGCAACAGGGGTCACTGTGCTTCACATTTAACATGTGTGAGTTTTATTTTTAATAACTGATTTGCGAGAAAACGTGTTTGCAAACTCTGGTCTTATAACTGTAAAGATCTTGGTAATGCTTTTTCCTTTTCTGCATTTAATTTAAAGTTGCTGCGCTAGTCCGGTGGATGCATGTTTTGTCTGTGGGAATGCTTCTTTGTGTTTAGCCCATTGTTCTTTGTCATCAATTCCATCTACTCAGTAGTAGCAGATGTAGCTTCGTAGAATTTCTTTTACATATATTTTTCTACTTTCTCCAGTACAATGTTTTATGCATTATCAAAATTGGGGTTGTTTCTTTCATTCTGTTCGGATTACCAAGTATTTGCTGTAATCTTAAGAAGTATCTTGACTGTTGTACTTTCATTCAAATTATGGCTTGATTTGTACTTTCTTACATACCTCCAGTAAATCTCTCATGTATTATCAAGTATGCTTTTTCAAGTAAGGATCAGTAATACATAAACAGTCATATTTTTCAGGCATTTAAAGGGATCGTGGGAACATCTAGATATCTCCTGTGAGTCTTCTGTTGCTGTAGTTCATGAAACATCCTGTAGTGTCTTCCCAGAATCAGAATTGCAGATTTTTCAGCGGAAGGAGCCATTTAATTGAAACATAATTCAAAGATCTCATATACACTAGAAAAAAACATATTTTTATCAGTAGTCTTGCCTATTATCTGTTTAAAACCTGATCCTTCAGCTGACCCTGATTAACAGTTACACTGTTGAAGGAAAGAGTTGGATCAAAATTAGCACCTATGGACTTTTTAAGACTAAAACTCTGATTGCAGTTTCTCAGTGCATTATTTAGAAGTCTTTCATAAGGGTTGGGTCACTGCCTGAATTATGAATGATCATTAGGGAAACAGTTTGAAGTTTTGTTGTGTAAATGGACAACAGCCTAGAATGTGACCTCTTTTAACAAAAGCTTCCAAATGTTAATCAATGGATCCATTTTTTTTAAATAATAAAATTTAAATGAGATAGTCCTCAAAATGACCTCAATGACCATGGTAAAAAAAAAAAAAAAAAAAAAGGCAGATACTATTTTAAGCATAAAATAAATAATATTTACCAATATTCAACAATAGTAGTAGAGGAGACTGTAGATTTCCCCCCCCAGATAATGACCTCTGAAATAAAGGGTCTGTGCTTTCCTTACATTTTATTGCTGTTGAATTTTTTTTGAGAGGGTGTCACTGTTTAAACAGGAAGTATTGTTTTATTATAGCTTTTTTAATTATGATAATTTTTAATAAAGAAAACCTATGTAATTTCAGGTATTTTTGTCTTGATGTTGAAATAATGGGTAGTTTGAAAAACTGTTCCATAGTGATTTGTCCTAGACAGTATTTATCAAATGTTTGACATGTTACAAAATAAGTCCAGATGTACTGTTTTCAGCGAGTTTAAAGCAGTACGTTGAAAGAGTACAGTTTTGTATGCCTACTCCAAGAAAATAAAACATTAGTAAGATAATTATACTTATGTTCTCTCCATGTTTTTGGGGAATTATTTGCAAAACAGTTTGTTCATAGCAAAGAAGCTTTTGGAGATACTCTATAATTTTGCATCTTCCAGAGATAGAATTTTTATGATAGTGGATGTATTATCTTTAGTCTAGAAACTCCATTTTCCATATAGGGCTATCAGCCAGTCCTGAAGAATGAAGTCTCATCCGGTACCATTCCAGAGAAGGGGAATATAATAGACAGTAGCAGAAATAATATAATAGGGTAATAAATATTCTTTTTAGGAGTAAAATAATTTTTGCTTTGTTTCTGGAAAAAGTTTTTATGCACAGTTTCTTCTGCCGTTTGCAGGCATAAAGTTAAGCATGAGGGAGATACAAATAATCCATAATACTAGCTAGAAAAAGTGGAAAAAGTATTTCAAGAAAAGTGGCTTATGTCTTAAGTAAAAATGCTTGTACCTAGTTGATCTGTATATAAGACCTCAGGCAATTTACTTAATGGATTTTTTGTGGGGCTGCATGGAAAAAAATCCAGCTGTTTAATATTATCCAAAACAAAAATAGACATTTCATGATTAATGAAAGCTACAAGAAAGATTTTCCAGGGATTGTGAAACCATGTTCCTTTTACAGTTAACTCCATTGTATCTGCCAGGTATTATCAAAGAATGGAAGATTTATTTAAATTGCTAACACTGGGATAAAATAGAGTATTTATACATAATTGTATAAATATATAAATGTTTAAGTGTCATTATTGAATCTCATCTTCACAATAGAAACAAATTCATGCTTTGGGGTGTTCTGAAGTCCTAGCTGTGGGGTCTGCAGCTGAGGAAGACTGTATCAGGGGACTTAATTGCCTACCTAGATGAGCTTCATTCTGCAATGAAACTGTGAGACCCATGTCTAAGCATTGCAATCTCTTGCAAGTAAAACATGCCCATAGCTCCTTTAACCTTTAGATATCCTTGTTTACATTTATATGCCTTGTGATTCCTAGCCAATGTAAAGACTTTGTCAGAAGCTTTTGCTATCTGAGCCTATAGAGACCTATCACACCAGGCATATATAAACAAGCAAAGAAAAGGAAAGGTGGGAGGTGAAAGAGGTAATTTTTGCTTCAGAGTAGAAGTTATCAAGGTGTGTGGGATTTGGTCACCTAGGCATTGCCACTGAGAGCCATTTGAGACTTATGACTGCAACTGCAGCATCTATTTCAGAGGGTAAGAAGTTAGATCAGTTATCCCACAGCACCTTCAGTGACACCAGAGGTGGTTTCAGTTACCTACATAGCATTCAAGTGTCGCTTTTAGGTCCTGGGGCTCCCCTGCAGAAGCCTTCCCAGGTCTGTAACGAGTTTAGAAAGCTTGTGGTCTTCTAGGTGCACACAGGATGGAAGATAGAAAATAAAACAGGCAAAAGAGGCTGAATAAAGGATAAAGACAGCAGTGTCCCAATAAAAGAAAAATCTTGGTTAACTGCCAGACTGATGCATGATCACATTAGTTTTTAGGCACAAACTCAGCTGTGTGTGATAAAACTGCAATTGAGAATCTTTAGAATAGACACATTTTTAAAGCAGAAAATTCGGCTCACAAGCTTATCTTGCTGGCTCTAAATTTCATCTGGGTATAGTACTTGCTGCTTAAAGCTAAAATAATGAATAATGTTACAGGCTTCTACAGGGTAAGGGAGAGTTCCTATTTAAGGGAAAGATTGAGAGAAAGGAGGAAGGCATTTGAATTAAATGAAGATAATTGAGAAGGATGCTGAAAGAACTAAGGCAGTATTAAGGCTTGCAATAACCTTCATTTTTAAATACAAAGAAGCACTGGATAAACCTTCCATGAAATTTGATGTAGAAAAAGAAGAAGAACAAATAAACCGATTTGGAAGTATAAGATGGCCCAAATCTTATAAGGACAGAAATCACTACAGTGCTGCAGATGCTTTGATTTTTAACTGTTCTGCCTAGAAATGTAATGCTGTGTTTTATTGGTATTATAACCAATATGCATATATGATAAATACAAACAATTTAAAATAAGTTTTCTGGAAAGACAAAAGAAAGAAGATTTTGAATTACAAGCCCTTTTTCTTATTTCATATGGACAAAATGTTGCTTGATAGCTTTGCAAAGTACATCCCCATAGGCAATTTTTTTTCCATAGGCCAGTGAATCATGAATTATTCCACAGCATTGATTCTGTTACTCCCAGTGGGTGGCAGTTTTCCCATCTGTAGTAGTTCCAAACATTGTGTTTCCCTTAGTGGCAGAAAACTTGGATGATGAATCTGTTTCATATTAAGTTTTGATTAAACACAGGCGTTTGTGATAATTTTAGTTACAATATACTCTTCACAAAATGGAGTAAAACTAGTTGCTTTGCCTCATGCTTTAAAGTAAAAATATGTTTTCTGGTAGACCGAGGTTTCCTTGACAGTATAGTTAGTGTTATGTCACCCTATTAAACATAACTTCATAATAAAAGTGCCTTATTACTTATGATAGAGAAGAAAATACTCAGATTCTGAGGATTTGTACTGCACGTGAAGTCTCTGTTTAGGAACAAGACGCATTTCCAAAGCGTGGTTTGGCTTTTTAACTAAGCTAGGAAAGAAACTCATGATATCTAAACTACTTTTTAACCTTGTCTTCTGGGAAAGTACAAATAATTCCAATTGTCATAACCAGGTAATCCATGTAGAGGGAAATAATAGATTGGGAATAGATAATAAGAAGGAAACCAAATTTAATTTTTTAGGCATGCTGGAGCTAATAATACAGACATTAGTCTTTGTAATTACTGGGCCATAGAGGCTATGCAGAAAAATAACTCTCATGGGAAAAAGTAATTCTTTGTGACCAAATCAGCCATTTCATTCTCCTTCTTTTGCGCCAATTGACATGTGGAGAATAACTGCAAACCTCCACCCCATGTACTCTGGGAATCACTCACATTAGCGTAAGTGATAGATTCATTCTTAGCTGAGCGAATGTCACTGAGCCGTAAGAGAATTTTAAGGGTCTGGACCAGCTCCCAGTGAAATAAGAGCAGAAGTTCCATGTGCTTCAGTAGTGCAGAGTCAGTCAGAAGGGCACAGATGGAAGAAAAACACTGCACAGGAAATATGATGTAGGTTTAGAGTTGTTCTTTGAGCATTACCCTTCTTTGCTGCTGATAAAAAGGTGAAGTTAAATGTCTTTTTTCAGCAATTTCTTATAGCCAAGGAAATTCAGCACAGCTCAGCAGAACACTGTGTTTCTTCTTTTAGGCATACTTATATAGTGGTAAATCATTCACTGTGTTGGATAAGTATGTGGAACCATCTTGTCTGAGTCCTGCAAATAGCATAGAAATGTAACCATGGAAAGCATTGGTAGATCCTTTCAGTATGAGAAAGATGCTGCCTAGTGGGAGTTTTTCGCAGGATATATGAAATTGTGTTTTGTATTACAGGTACAGATATTTACAATTTAGTTTTATGTTTTACAGCTCCAGAAATTCACTGTTAAATAATTATGCTGAGAACTCACGGACAGGTCTGGAAGTTCCTAAATGTGGTGATAAATATGCCCTATTTTCCATCTCTTTATTTGTGCAAAAGGTCTAAGGTGGTTTTGGACAAATGTTTAGCAAGAAGTTATGTTGTACAATGTGAATAGAAGTCTCAGAATGAGGCATTGTTTTCCAAATCTTTTTATTATATTCTCTGATCTCTCAATGATAGGTACATTGGAATTTTGATGACCTGTAGGTGCTCAGAATGTCTTTTTGTTGTGCCATTAACCAATGAACTGTTTCTGCTTGATAGGGTCATTATTAACTAGAAGCTGGGTGTAAACTGCAAAACAGTTAGCTATCTTTTCCAGTCCAACACTGCACAGATGTAATCCATATGGAAACTGTCAGATTATCCCTGGTTGTTGCAATCATGTTATTTTTTCTGTTTCCCCACAGAATGCATTGGTTTTGGTGGTGTCTTTTTCACCACCAGCGTATTCATTTCAATATTAGATTAAAATGTAAAGTCTGTAAGCCAAATATTTGTGGTACAAAGAAGAGCAGTGTCTGTCCAATAAATTTGAATAGTGTTACTTTGGAGAAAAAAAAAAAAAAGATTAATTGAATGTAGACTACAGTTTTAAATAAAAATGGAGTTTTGATTTCAATCTGAATTATGTTCAATTAAATGATCACTGTGGTAAAACTGTGAGATATACTGTAGAGCTAAATGAACAATGATGTGAAGAAATGGCAGAATATTTATGTTCAAGTATTTATGGAGGTGGAAGCTAGCATACATCTCTTGTTGTTTTGTGAAAATCATGTATGTTGTATAGGAAAATAGGATTTCTTTTACTTGTGGTTCTGTTGACCAAGACTTTTGCTCCATCTTATGTGGAAAATCTTATGGATAATGAAAAGTGTTTTCTTTCCCTGTGCCAGTCGGGGATTTCACTAAAGCGTTGCAGCTTTGATGGGGAACCGGGAGTATGTGAGCCTGCCCAGTGGCAGATATGGACTCCTGGCATGACAGCACTAGGAGGTGACCGAACTATTAGTATTTCATGGTATCCCCAAATGAAATAGTTTGTACGTTGCCAGCTGAAGCTCTTTTATATATTTTCTGAATTTTCTATTTCCTGCCCATATTTTGAACCTCAATCATTGACAGTGTTACATTTATGAAGACATGAAGGGGTAGGGGTGTTATGTATTATTTTCTGGATAAACTATTTTACATATTGAAAAGGTTTTCTTTTCTCCCCTCAGGGAATTCCTGGAATCCCTGGAAGTCAAGGAGCAAAAGGACAAAAGGTATTATTAATAGTTCGAAACACAGTTAAAACCTGTGCATACATATACCATTTTCAAAGTAAGGGTTTAGTCTGTGTTCAGAGGAGGGTTTTCCTAGTGGAGATTCAGGACATCAAATCAAGCTGCAAATGAATGGAGACATGCTCCAAATTCTTTGTGGCATTCTTGAAAATCTCTCATTAGGTTTTATTGCAACTGTTGCAGAAGGAATGAATAATTCAAAAGTAAGGAATGAATAATTTAAAAGTAAGTTTATAATACTTTAAGAAATAATCCTCACTAAATCTTCATAATTAAGGAGTATTAAAGAAACTTGTCAACTATACATACATTAATCACAGAATTATTCTCCTTATGTGAAAACATTTAGGGTGAAATTGGACCACCAGGTCAACCAGGATCAAAAGGATCACCAGGAGATACTGTAAGTATGTATGTATGTATGTATGTATGACATGTAAAATGGTGTTATGAACAAATGATTTGGATGCTGTCATTCTCTATTTTTCATAAGCAAAGAAGCAACGGCAAGTACAGTAGCAACCCATTATTTTCAGGTTGGCAAATATGATCAGATTACGTCTAATCTTTGAATTCCTCCCCAAATGTTATATGCCTACTTTTCTTTTAAAATTGATGATTTTCTGACTCCACATTTGATAAACAAGTTAAGCAAACACATTAGTCGGAATTTAGTCTCCTAATTAGCTAACTTTGAATTAACTTTGAAAGTACTCAGTCTTATCTTATTTGAAAGACTGACATTTAAGAGTGACATTTAAGACATTTAAGAGTGACATTTAAGACATTTAAGAGTGACATTTAAAACATTTAAGGTGTTTAAGACGGACTTAAATGTTGCCAAAGCGTGCAGTGGATTTCTGAAGATGAATTTCAGGATGCTTTAGTGATAGTGCTCTTTTGACAAAGACTGTGAGAATATCGGAGCTCACTGAATTTTCAACCCGGTTAAAGAGAGGTTTTGCTTTTAGAATGTAGGAAATGGAAAATAAACATTCTTTTTAGCCATTCCAGCTTACTGCATCTTTGTTACTGTCTGAGTAGGGTGATTTCCGTGTCCTTTAGAAAGCATAATAGTAAAATAATTGTTCTGGAGGTTGGTGCAAGTACATACAGACTTTACAAAATGGGAATTTTAAAGGCAAAAGGGACAGCTGCATAAAAGTAGTTCGAGATCTTGCATTAATTAATAGGAACGTCATCATTATTTGAACATATGCTGCCTTAAAAATAATTATGGTTTTCAATATGGAAGTTCAACAGTGCTTCCCTGGTTCTATTATTAAGCATCCTCACTGTCAACATGACTTTTTTCTTTTTTTGTCTGGGAAGATATTGCAATTGTTTTGTCAGATACCTGAGCCACATGTGAGTCCTGAACATACTGTCATTCTCTTTCACTTTAGAATATTGAATCAGTAGTGGGAAACTTGTTCTTGATGTACTTTTAAGGAATGCTGTTTTAAAAAAATTTTTCTTGTTTTCTTTCAACTGAAAATACAGTCTGCTTTCCATTAGAGTTCTACACTTCTGTAGTTGCAGTTGCAGTAAGAAAGTGGTCTTTTGGTTTCAGTTGTGCATTTGTCAGAATGATGCTGAGGTTGATTCCACAAAGGACTCTTAAGTCTTTACTTTAGTGTGCTCTGTGCTGAGTACTGCTTAGTCATGTGTAATCCAAATGCATATGTGGATTACCACTTGAAGAAGCTGAGGAAGTTGTTAAAGTGTAAATAGACTTTTCAAAGTTGTACAGTCCACATATCTCATAATTTTTCCTATTTATTTTCTTAATTTTTCACTTTGTTTTATTGGTTTTGATTTAAAAACATTCAGAAGAACTAAAACATGGTTTGTGCTTTCTCCTATATCTCTGAAGGTAACCACAGACAAAGGAGAGACCCCTAAACTTGCTCTCTAAATAATACTAGGTTATACAAAGACCATATACAGGCATATGAATGTCTGTAAATGTATTGAAGAGCTCTCTTCTTTTGCAATGCTCACAGTTCCTTAATAAAATAAAAGATTAAGTAAAACCAGTGCAGCCCTGGTTGGAGAGAAAGATTGAAATCAGTTTGGATTTTGCAGATTCTGGGCTACTCTCACTCTGGGTTACCCTGCATCCACCCAGCAGCTGTTGATTTCCTGACTGCATCAGGCATGACCACTACATTACAGCTGTCAGAAGCCCTTTTGTACAGAATACATTGGTTAGTTTTCCTTTCATAAGCTTAAAAGGACTTTCCAGCCACCTAAGGATCTTCTCTGGAAAGAACAAATTTCCTTGACAACCAGTAATTGCAGTTGTTTAAACCAAATTTGGACAAAACATCTACTGAACTAGTTCAAATTTCCATGCTTCTAGGTAGCACATGCACATTTAGTCTCTCACCTGTGCCTCTAACCATTTTTATTTCCTATTGCTGGAAAATTTTTCTCCATTTCTTTCTGAGCAAAGTTAAACAAACTGCCTGAGCCATCAACTATAATAAAGCCTTGTGGGATTCCAAAGTGTATGCATTTATTCAAGTAACTCCTTTAACATGTTTTCTTCAAATTCTATTTGGAGAAATAACATCTGGTTCTTGATACACTTGAAAATAATTTATTCATGTTTCCTGTCAACTCATTTAATGTATCTTTTGTCACCTGATAAAATAAGTAGGAAATTGATACATGGACTGTTTGAACATATTTTATGACATTAGGGAATTTCAACCAGAAAAGATAGTAGGATTTTCCTTGTATTAGTCAGACTGAATATGTTTGTTCCAGAAAAAACAGATGGAAAGCTTGTGGATGGTGTATTAATACCTTGGGAAATTTCTTGAGTAACAAATTCTCCTTTAGTAATAACTGTCCCCATTACATTGCCAACATTGATAATTTATTAATTTATCTGCCCCATAAATAGTGTCAGCTCTGGAAAATGGGGGTGTATTGCTATGTTTTAGGTCCTTGAATTGTTACTTATTTTTGTTCAGGATGCTCTTCTCTTTTAATTTTACATGTCTCAGTGTTCAGATTAAGTTCTCAAGCTTTTCCTGTATTGCATTTCAGAGTTTTCTTCTTGCAGTGTATTGATTTCATGTAGTTGTCTTCCTGTAGATTTGAAAATGAAATACGTTAAATATGGCCCAGTAATGAAAGTGCAGGAAAGGAAGCCAGGACAACTGGAGTTTATTTCTCCCTTTTCTGCAGATGTATGCCTGATCCTTAGTGATACTGAGTATATTTTCTGATTTGCCATCTCCAGTAGATTTTTGCAGGTTAATAGGGATATAGACATGTCTGAGTAAAAAGAAAAAAAAAAAAAAGCTATTCTGTCCTCATAATATTTCTACTTTATATAAGATAAATGGATGAGGGACATTTCTGATGAACATTTATCACTTTTGTAATCTAAGGGCTTGTGTGTGCATAAACTGGAAGTGATCTAGTTTAGGGTTGTTAGAGGGTGGGCTCTCAGTGCATTACATGCCTTGAGCCACAAGGCAACACTGACGTGGCAATGAGAAAGGGTCCAGAAATCCCCTAGTTGCATTTCTCATCCCTTCCCGCTATCCCTCCCCAAAACTTGTGCTTGTTTTTCTGTTTTGATTCATGTGCTAGTAAGGAGCACAGAACAGGACCTGAGGAGAAGAAGACAATAATTTCACAATGGTTTTTGCAAAAGGAAGGTAGCATTCATTCAGTCAGTGACGGGGCTGTTGAGCCTGGAGAAGAAAAGGCTGTGTGGAGACCTCATAGCAGTCTTCCAGTATCTGAAGGGGGGCTATAGGGATGCTGGGGAGGGACTCTTCATTAGGGATTGTAGTGATAGGACAAGGGGTGATGGGTTCAAACTTACACAGGGGAAGTTTAGATTGGATATAAGGAGGAAGTTTTTTACTCTGAGGGTGAGGCACGTGAATGGCTGGCCCAAGGAAGTTCTGAATGCTCCACCCCTGGTGGTGTTCAAGGCCAGGTTGGACAGAGCCTTGGGTGATATGGTTTAGTGTGAGGTGTCTCTGCCCATGGCAGAGGGGTTGGAACTAGATGATCTTAAAGCCCTTTCCAGCCCTGACTATTCTGATTCTATGAGTCAAGGAATGCAGAAAAGACCACGCAATGAAGACATCTGTATTTCAGAAGTGAGGAGGTCAACAGATAACTTTAGAATTGATTTTAAACAGCCAAGTTGAATTAAGCCTTGCAGAGAAATGAAAATCAATAAAATATTATTTTGCTATGTAAATTAAAGGAGAAAAAGTGAAGAAGCAGGTCTGATGTACAAGTGCATTCAGGCAGTCTTAATATAATCAAGGTTCGATTCCAAACCAGATAAATGTTTTCTTATGCTTGCTGTAACAAAGCTGCTGCTGAACATAGGCCACATGCAAATGATTCATGGGAATATACTGTCTCTTAGGTTATGAGTGGAAGCAGACCTCAGAAACTTCATGGAACTGAATAGCTCCTGACATTTAGTACTATACAGAAGTTTATTGGTTACATCTATGTGAAAGCAAAGATTAAATAACAATAAGAACAGTAGTTTTTGAAAATACTATAAATTAGAATCATTGCCTAACCTCTCTGACAAGTTAGATTTCCAGGGCTTATTTAATTGTTTGACTTTCTGTATTATTATGCTTTTCTTTTATGCTGTGTCTTAAGTACATTCTTATAGCTGATCATGTTTCGGAGCATACCTCTTATTTTATGTGCGGAGCAAAGACGACTAAATATGCCTTTATCACCTTGTTTCCATGAGAAGAGTCCAAGGGACTGTTGTTTCAATGCTCTAGATTTTACACGTCAAAGTGTCAAGCTATTGGATTCTTAATGAGCAATTTAATCCTGAAGATTCTGCAGAAGCTGCAAAAGTGTGGCCCTCAAGTTAGCTGCTCCAATAAATCTCTATGAAGTTTGCTAAAGCAGTCAAAGCATGGCAGCCTTTGAGGGACACACAGTCGGAAAAAAGGGAGGGAATTATGAAATGCCACATATACTTTTGCTGATTTGGGGAACCCTAAATGGAAACTAAGAAACTCTTGTGTCACTTTCAATTATAGCTAAGGATTGTATTAAGGATATGTTAAAGATTAGATCACACAGACAGAGTTTTGAGTTGCAGAATTCTTTCTCTCGGGAGTATTTCATGGCAGTGCTGTGCTTTTTTCCTGCATGTTTTTTTCTGTTGCACAGTAGCCCTTCCTTAGGCCATAGAATGTAATAATCCACTGTGCTGTATCAGAGCTGCAGCCTGCATTGCAATATGATGAGACATTGTGTTTCCTGGTCTACTTATTTCATATGGTAATATAATACTAATACTAATCATACTAATACACTATACTGAAGACATTATTCCTCTAGATTAGTACAGAAGTGTCATGTCTTTTTCACAAATAAATAGGGTTTGATGGGACCAGAAGGCTCATTTGGTCTACCTGGAGCTCCTGGGCTTAAGGTAAATGTTTGTATTAACTTGCTTGTGATTTGATGAATGACTGCTTTAGAGATGACAAAACACCAGGATTTTGCAGCTCATTTTTTTGCATATTAAATATTGTTGACTTGCTGTATGATTTTCCCCGTATTACCTTATATGATAGTTCAGTCTCAAGACAGCTTAATATAGCTCAATATATGGTGCCTGTCATCCCATGAGGTTTGGAACAATTGCAGAAATGGTCATAAGACATCATTTCAGTTTTGCAGTCCTGGAAAATGTTCTGCAATGTTGGGAGCCAGATAATTCTCACTATGCATCAGAACTTTCTGCCTATGTTACATTTATTTATATTTTAATTGTGTTAAAAAATGTTGCGTGCTGCTTTTTCCACTCGAGGAGCCAAATATATTTCAGATGTAACTTTTTTGATTGCACTGCAGCTACAGCAAGAATTAATTTAACCCATGCTCTCAGAAATCAAAGTAGATACCCTAAGTCCAGAGCTGTTAGTGTAACCTTTTAATTTGCTCCAAGATGTGTTTTGGTCAGTAAGCACCAAATTTTATGTCCTAGAGAAAATTTAGGAATCTAGAATCCATTTCCTGAATTTTGTATTTACATTTAGCTCCATTTCCACACATGCATAATTTTATATCCAAAAGTACATATTTATTTAAAATTGTGTACTGAAGCTAGCATTTCTCAAAGTGGTCAGTGTTTGCTATGGTCAAGAAGATTGAATACCTATGAAATGACTAAAATTAATTAGCTTTATTTTCATTTGTGAAGAATGTTTTTTCATTGTATCTCTCATTCAGAATACAGGCTGATTCTTTCTGAATCATTCTAAATAACCTCATTCTTATGTAAAAGCATTATGAAGTAATCAATAATTCTTAGATTTTAATGAAAATCATTGTACTGAGTATATTCCTAATTCCATAGGCTATAATAAAACCTGAAACATAAATAGATATTTTGGCTCAGACAGGTCTGAGGATTCTCAGAGTTTTATTAAATAGGATGGTGGAAATATGAAGTCAATACACAAACACGGTATGACTGAGCAAGGGAAATCAGGCAGGCAGAGAAGGGACAGGTGAGCAGAGGCTGGCAGATCACATTCAATACCTGAAGGGGGCCTATACGGATGCTAGGGAGGGACTCTTCATGAGGGACTGTAGTGAGACGACGAGGGGTAACAGGTTCAAACTTAAACAGGGGAAGTTTAGATTGGATATGAGGAAGAAATTCTTTACTGTAAGGGTGGTGAGACACTGGAATGGGTTGCCCAGGGAAGTTGTGAATGCTTCATCCCTGGTGGTGTTCAAGGTGGGGTTGGACATAGCCTTGGATGGCATGGTTTAGTGGGAGGTGTCCCTGCCCATGGCAGGGTGGTTGGAACTAGATGATCTTAAGGTCCTTTCCAACCCTAACTATTCTATGATTCTATGATTTTGTCATCTGTATCTCATATTTCCTGTGAGAAAGTTGAAACTTCAGGTTTAATGTAAGGGAGCAGAACTTTAGCCTTTCAGTCACTACCTGTGCCTATTTTTAAGAGCAGATTTCCCAGCGGTGTCTGTTTTTGTTTGCTAGTTATACCACATATGACAAAACATACGATGTATCAACCACACTCTTATATTGTTATATAGGGTGATAAAGGAGAACCTGGAATGCAGGGGAAACCAGGATCAGCAGGAGCCAAGGTAAATATGAATCTGTAAGTAGTGTAGTTAAAGAAGGGATTAATTTAATTCTCCGTGATGTACTGATTTTCCATGATTTTGATTTTCTGTTACACGGCATTTAATTTCAATATAAAACAGTATTTAAAATAAAACTTCATCAGAATCCATTTGATTATTTTATTATATATTATTATTTATTTTATATTGCTTATATTTATATTTATTTATATATTACTTATTATTTTATACTAGATCTTAGGCAATATAAGTCAGCTGTTTGTGAAGTTCAAACCTGCAAACGCTGCCATTACTTCAGATAGTTTTATTCATGTAATTTTGAAAAATCAATATTAACTGTGTTAAAAGGCAGTTAAAGACAGATACTGAAAAACTGAAGTTAAGAGTTAGGAGTCTTTTTTGTGGCTTCTCTGTATTAAACATCCCTTCATGAATTCTTCATACATTTCAGTCAGCCTCAGTTACAAAATTTCAAAGTATCATAGCCAAAGTATATAATGTATTGAGAATATATGCAATACATGTTTTTACAGAGCACATCACTGACACAGACTTCTTGTATTATTCAGGGAGATCTAGGAATACCAGGGGCTCCAGGTGAACCAGGCTACCCAGGTATTCCTGGTACCCAGGGTATAAAGGTAAGGTTTCTTTCGAGTTTTACATTAATTTCATCTTTTATTGGAAGTGCTTTTCTCACAAGTGATCATTATTAAAGGAACTCCTTTTCCTAAATATGTCGTTATTATTAGAGAATAGTTGGTATATTTTGGAAGGCCCATTCTGTGGGAAGACAGTTATTTTTCATAGAGAGTGGCCTAAATGGAGAATCTGTTAACACAAAATGCTATGGCATGGGTATTAATGAAATTTCCATTAAGAATTATAGTACATAATAGTATGATCCATGGTTCTATGTTTACTTACTGTTATATGTTCTAGCAAGTGGCACATCTCTAAAGTCTATTGTACAGTCCTTTGTGGAGGCTTCCATGAGAACTGGAGCAAAATATAATTTTATTTGTTTTTCTGATTCAAAAGATAATTTGTCTTTGGCATGTCATGTGTAACTTCTGCATTCAATGGGCTTATCATAAGTATTACAGAAACTATTTGTACTCAGTTCTCTATGGGTGAAGGCAAGCATACTTAGTGTTATCTTTCAGATGAAATTTAATCCATCAGCAATGCTGCTCCTCTTCCGTGCCTACATCCTTTCCACTCCCATACACTGAGTGGATAAAATCATGCTGAATTTTCCACCTCATTGTGTTGTATTTTTTTTTAATTTGAACTTGGTATATGAGTATCCACTTTTCTTTTTGATAGTTCTGTGATAGATTCCCTTCTTAGTATAACTTTAAAGGTTTGTGTACTTGGGGATAAAATGATTTGTTTTCACTCATATAAATAAAAGCTATTAGATGCTTCTCTTGTATTTACTATGATGTTAAAACACAGACTACACGTCTCTGAGATGGATCAAATTACAATGGAGACTTCTAATATTTTACAGGGGGACAAAGGAAACCAAGGTGAAAATGGTATGCAGGTACTCAACTTTGTTTCTAATGAAACCATCTGGCAATACTCATATTACAAGTCTGAGGTGTTCATTCAGGAGCTTTTTTTTTTTTTAAGATTAAGCTCCACAGAAGGTTTGCTTGAGCAGTGGCAGCTGCCTACCTGCTATATTCTAATGAGTTACCTTGTTATCTAAAAGTCATGGAAATACCTAAAACAAACAAAAAAAATCATGTTACAATCC